>OX940908.1:6863700-8186444 GCA_954871355.1 Cabera pusaria
ATGAATTTCCTATAATATTTTTTGTATATAAATCCATCATAAGACGTCCACTGCTGAACGTAGGCCTTCCATTTTGACTTCCACAGATACCTGTTTGGAGCGACCTTTAGAAGAAAGAAAAAATATAAAAATAATTGAAAATTAGTTTTTTTAATTTTTTATAAATAATTCAATCAAAACAATTTATTATTACCCACCTAGTCATGTTCATGTGGAATACTCAGGCGCGAGTCCTTTAAAAACAACTTTAGTCGTTTAGTCTTTTAGTATTTTGAAAACAACTCTAGTCGTTTAAGTTGCTTAGTCTTTGACTTTTTACGGCTAAGACTTATTAATAAAAACTCGAACCTTTAGTCTTTATTTTATTGTCGGGTCCTGTAAGATGGAGGCTATAGCCTTTTAATGGGCCTTAAAATAAGTCTTTTTAGACACGCCAGCCCAAGGCGATGAGGCGTTTTTAGTCCTTTTAGTCTTTTAAGCCTTTTATGTTATAAGGTTAAAGACTACGAATGAAATTAGTCGTCAGTTTCTAGTCTTATGAACAAAGACTAAATGGTTACAAGACTAACTAGTCGTAAGGCTTTAAAAATTAGTCTAGTCTTTTTAAAAGGCCTTAAAAAACTAAGTCTCTTTCATCACCATCGCTCCACACGATTAGTGTATTTAGCCAGTGTCAAGTATAATATCCTAATGTTGATTCTATTTTTTGTGGAATAAACATTCATTTCATTTCATAAAAATTGTTCAAGTTTTTCACTATACCTATATTCCCTACGAGTCATGTACGTTTTAAAAATGTTAAATTTTAAATACTGTCAGTGATGACAATTGTATGACATATTTATTGATTGTCAAATATGCGTGCGTTCAGAAATGTATGCTTACCAGCAATCAAGACAATAATAATCAATGCCTAATCAATTTTATATTTTGTCAGAATGTAGGTATATGCAAGAATGTGATAGCCAATTTATGAGTGCCGTATACAATCTATCCATAAGGCAAAAAAATATTAGAAAGTTATTCATGAAGTAACTATACTTATTCAGAATTAAAATTAAATACTGGTGATTGTATTTTTACAATTAAAATTTTAATTTTAATTGTAAAAATTAAGTTTACTCAATCAAACGAATGTCAAGTTAATAACTTATCTATAACAATAATAAAATTAATAACATTGTTTCATTCCATCATTTCTTGCTGACACGCAGTTGAAGTACTTAACTATTGTATTTTTATTCTATTTCTGTATTGCCATAATACATTACTAAACTTAATATCTCTTTGTATATAATTTATTTGTATTCTTGTAAATTGTTAAACACAATCCAAAATGTCATCGTACCGACGGGACTCGAACCCGCACCCCCCGGATTACACGTCTAGGTGCTCTGCCAATTAAGCCACGGTTCGATACATCGATACGACGAAATTGGTGGATTGCATTTGTTAACCCAATTATGCATTGGTGGCGCCATCTATGACTACTTATTACGTAAGTTAATCATTCGGAAGAAATCATTACAGTTTTCAAATCCGACGAGAGATGTTGCACTGCGTAAATCAAATATTATGTTTCTTTGAAGTGTCTCACACTTTATATTTTTGTAAATTGTTAAACACAATCCAAAATTTCATCGTACCGACGGGACTCGAACGGGCACCCCCCGGATGGGGGGTGCAATGCGCCCCAAACCGGTTTCATTAGTAGAAAGGTAATGTGAAGTCAAGACATATAATAATGCGAAGATTGTTTTAGACAACTGAAACGGTGCATTAGGCACGTTCGTTCATTTCCACTAGTTTACTGATAAAATTACAGATCAACATCAATATCCCACATGTACGTCCGCGTCGGGTCTCGACACACAGACCGCGGCGGTCAGACCGCCGGCATTCAGGAGGTAATGAAACACCCGGGATGGAAGATCAGAAGGGACCCTAATTATGATGTCGCTTTGGCGCTACTTAATAAAAAGATAAGGTGAGGGTTTCATAATGTCCTTCTGACCGATTTTGGTAACGACGGCTGTTTTTCTAGACTGGTACATTAGCAGTATAATTATCACGACGTCGGGCCTTTTGTTCGACACTCAGTAGCCTTCAAATTTTGCTATTATTGAAAGGATGAGTTATGATGCAACGCACGTTGAGAGGGCGCGTAAGATGTGATCAATGTACAAAATATATACCTGATATATCTCATATATATATATATGTACAAAAATAATAAAACAATCATGATAACATTTACTGAGTGAGGTCGGGCTCATAGCTCCTCAGATGTTACTTATTTTCTGGGCTGTAAAATTGTTTTACATTGTGATCCAGGTTCTCACATTCAGTGCATGGCGTAGACCTCCCCAACCCTGTGATGATGCCGCCATTTGAAGATGCATGGATCGCCAGCTGGGGTTCTGAGAGGGTAAGAATTATCAACGCTTAAGATAGTCTTTAAACCGAAAAAAGGTTCTTATGTTTCTACAACAGTCACCATCAACAGTGGCTCAATAGGTTAGCTGGGTATGCCTTTCGCTCCCTTTCCATGTCTAAATTTTGACTATTGGTTGGTATTATTTTTTTATTTGTCCATTTTGATAGCATCTTTAACATATTAAGTATTATTTTTTGTCAATGCTCTTTGCTCCTTTTCCATGTCTTAATTGTGCTTATATGTTGACGTTCTTTGTGGTAAGTTTTCGTTCATTGTAAGCTTTAAACTTTCGCGATTTGAACACGTAAATATTTATAATTATATTATAATTTGTATCTATAAATATTAAAATACGGGACTTATCGCGCTAAAACAATTCATTTTATTTACGTTTCGACCAAGTTACATTGGTCGTGATCACGAGAAGACTGATTTTTCATTCTCGTTTAAGATTTGTCTTTCGTCCATGTTGTTAACAATTTAGATAGACAGTTATACTCAACTGCGTGTATATTTCAGAGAGATGGCATTTACGACGAGCAAGGTAGAAACTTGCAAGTGTTCCACGCTCGCTTGATGGACCGCGACAAGTGTAACAACGTCACGCAGAGGTTCGGAGTCACTGTCACCGAGAACTTCATCTGTCTCACGCAGCAGGGACACCGAGGGCCTTGCACGGTACATATTTATTCCTAACTAGATTTAATTAGATTTAAATATAATTAACTACATTTTTAATGCATATACTAGCAATGTGGGTTACACATTACTAGTACGTATTCTTGTTAACCCCTCCAACTAACCTAAATATGCTTGTGTCTGGAGTGGGTTCACGTCAATAGTGCAATGGGTGGGCCCATTAAAACCTTAGCCGTCGGGCTATTGCCGCTTATTGAGAACCTCCGTCTTTTTTGAAGTCGGTTAAAAATAGCAGCCTCAACGTAAGTATACTATTTTTCGCCCTCGTAATACAATCTACTATTTCAGAGAGACACTGGAGCACCAGCGGTCAGCGATGGTGTACTATGGGGCATGGCTTCTTGGAGTATACGGAAATTGTGAGCTCGTTATTTTTTATGTTAGACAGAGAAGAAAAATGTATGTTCGCATTTCACAGTGGCATTCCAGTGAAGGCATCTTATCATCATAGGTATCTTCTACGCTCCATTATCGAGCGCATCAGCACTTAACTTCAGGTGAGATAGCTTTTTTTTTACATCGGGTACCGGGTTTTTTTGGGTACAGAACCCCCGGCAAACTTAGCTGGCAGGGTACAGTGTTGGGCAAGGTTATATCAAATACTAGCTGACCCGGCGAACTTCGTACCGCAAATATAAATAAACAGTCCAAGTGCGAGTCGGACCCGCACACGCAGGGTTTGAACAGCCGGAAAAATACGTTTCTTGTATGGGGTTGGGGACCCCCTTTAATTGTAAATGTAATTTATTTTTATTTATTTGATCTTATAGCAGCCATTGTATTTTAATACAAACCATGAGTAAATTTCAAGTCTCTATTTATTAAGGTTTGTAAGATCGAGCATAAAAAGCCTCAAAAACACGTATCTCATAATGACAACAATCAAAATATGTGTATACAATGACAAGCACTTCTGAGCGTACCAACAATGACAATCTGGGACAATCATCAAAATTCAAAATATTAAAATTTAAATACCTACGATAATCTGAGTAATGTGGTTATATTATGTTGTCGATTCAAAACCTTTAATTTAATACGTGCTTCAAATTTCAATTCGAGAGTGGACCATAGTCAACTCTACCGTACCGAAGAGACGAACGTCAAATGTTTGAACGGAAAGTAGGTAGAACAGTTTGTATGAGAAAATAAAATTATTGTTTTTACTATCTTCCTCGTTATTTTTCCATATTTTCTAACCGTTTAAACCTTCCCTGAACTACGACAAACATTTCAAAACAAAATTGTTCCCCTCCCCCTCTCTAAAAGCTAAAGTGCGGTCTTGAAATATCTGGGAAAATTCGTGATAATAGCGCATTTCATGAACTTTAAAGGAAAATTATAGCGGTTAAGATATCTTTATTAGTTTAGCAGTAATAGTCGTTGAACTTGGGTGTTGGATAAATGTGTACCAAATACAAAATCCTTAGAATAAATCTTTTAAAGTGACAAAGATGGAGTATGTACCTATTGTTGCTTGTTTATAACAGGTAAAGACTTGCATTGAATAACAGGCTACTACGGAACCCTACATTGCGCGTGGCCCAACACACACTTGACCGGTTATTATATATAAAGATTATGTTTCTTTAAGTGTAACCTACACACCCAATATTTTTGTAGTTTAGATAGATAAATAGATAGAAACTATTTATTGAACACCTTAAAACAATGAAATTTAAAAATAAACATCTAACATTAATATGTATAACAACAGGCGGTCTTATCGCTTCAAGCGATGTCTTCCAGACAACCTTAGAGTGGAAAAAGAATAACTTAACATAAATGGCGGTATACAGGTTTTGAAAATAAAAATAAAAACCGGTCAAGTCGAGTTGGACTCTCCCACCGAGGCTTCCGTACCAACGTTGGTAGGTACCAATTAAGCTAGACCTCTAAATTGTATGAGCGCTAATATATCTCAGAGGTCTATTTTAATTGGCGTAAAATAAGTGTGTATGGGGACACCCTTTAATTTTCAACTTTTTTTTACTTTTGGAATTTTTCCTTTATTTGTGCTGTAAGACCTTGCTTCTTGCCAAATGTCATGATTCTAGGTCAACGGGAAGTACCCTATAGGTTTACGACCCGAAACCTATAGGGTACTTCCAGTTGACCTAGAATTGTCAATTTTGGTCAAAAGCAAGGTCCTTACAGCACAAGTAAAGGAAAAATTCCGAAAAATAAAAGAAGTTGAAAATTAAGGTAAATTTTGGTACTTACAAGTTGTCGCAAAAATCAAAATTCGCCCATATGTTTTTATCGTGTTGACCTTGATTTTTATACGCCTAATATAATGTAATAATCTATAGTCCCATAGACCTCAGTATCTGGTATAAATTTGTACTTGCTAGGTTCACCCGTTCCTGAGAAAATCCGTGGTGACACACGGACAGAAAGACAGGCGGACATACAGACAGACAGACAAACGGACAGACGGACAAGAAATATAAGGGTTCCTTTTTTTTCCTCTTGAGGTACGGAACCCTAAAAATAAAAAAATCTATATAATATATAATAATATAATAAGTACTAGAATAGGTAATAAGTACATTATAACAAAAGTACATTATGTTACTATACATTTTTTTTTAATACTTTATAGACTAGCGTTTGACCACTATCTCACCTGTTGGTAAGTGATGATGCGGTCGAAGATGGTAAGCACGCTAGGCCTAGAATGGGAACTGGCTCTCAAGGATGGCTGCCGGAACACATTAGATGTTTGGTAACAGATTTTCTAACTTGAGGGTGGTAGCTGGCCAGGCGGACACTAGATAGTGTCCTACCACCATGCGGGGGTTGTTGGTTTCTTAACGATGTTTTCCTTCACCGGAGGGCCACTGTGAAAAGCGCACATACATTTTTCCATAGAAAAATCCATTGGTGCACGGCGGTTTGAACTCGGTACCACGGCATCAAAGCCGACCGTTCTCCCGATTACGCCACCGGGCCCTCAAAACATATACATGTTATGTATGTATAACAATACCATACATACAATAATAGTATAAAATATATAGATAGATAGATTAATACTTTATTGCATACCAATCAACACATTATAATCTAAGAAAAAGAAAGACTAATTAGCTTTGACAATCGGCGGTCTTATCGCTCAGAGAGATCTCTACCAGACAACCGTTGGCTGGACAGGAGCTAGTTTTAAAAAATAAGCAGTCGGTGGCATACAATACCTACAATAACTAAAATACAATATATATATGTACACATATATATTTAAATATAATAAAATATATAAGAGAATTGTGCATTGTACATTGTTACACACACTCCAAGATTTCATAGTACCGACGGGAAAAAATGTAGTTAATTGGTTTCTTCGCAATTAATTAGTCTGCATTCTATTTATTTATTTATTATGTTTCATTATTTTACAATTTTTTGGATAAAATTGCACGCACAGGGTTGCGAGGGCACGTAATAGTACGGTTGGCAACCCTACATTAATCAAGGGAATTAAACATGTATTTTAAGTGTGACGTTCGACGTCTAGATGAAAGCTGAATGGCGCAAAACCTTTGTTTTTTTTGTAAATTCAAAGCAATTAGTTATGTTTCTGTTATATCTACAATATTTTTTATTGAATATGATCTATTTAATGTAATTTGACGTGTATAAGTGCAAATTTTTTATTTGCCCATGTACTGAATAAATGCTTTGACTTTTGACGTATTGATAGGACCGTACTGTAGCTGAGTTGAGCTGAGCTCAAGGAATGTTTCCCGGGAGGCGTGGGTTCGAATCCCGTCGGTACGATCAAATTTTGGATTGTGTGTAGACAATGTACAATGTACAATTCTCTTATATATTTTATTATAAAAGTCAAGTCAAAAGTCAAAGCATTTATTCAGTATATGGGCAAATTAAAAATTTGTACTTACACACGTCAAATTACATAAAATAGATCACATTATATATATTTAAATATATATGTGTACATAAACAATATACATATATGTACAATGTACAATTCTCTTATATATTTTATTATAAAAGTCAAGTCAAAAGTCAAAGCATTTATTCAGTATATGAGCAAATAAAAAATTTGCACTTGCACACGTCAAATTACATTAAATAGATCACATTATATATATTTAAATATATAGGTGTACATATACATATAAGTACAATGTACAATTCTCTTATATATTTTATTATAAAAGTCAAGTCAAAAGTCAAAACATTTATTCAGTATATGAGCAAATAAAAAATTTGCACTCACACACGTCAAATTACATTAAATAGATCACATTATATATATTTAAATATATATGTGTACATATACATATATGCATAGTTATTGTAGGTATATATATTTTATACTATTATTGTGTGTATGGTATTGTTATACATAGTTAACTATCGAGAGCGTCGAAGATAGTTTTTAAAAACTAGAATTAAAACTAATTTAATTAAGAGCAAGACTTTATTGCTCGGAAGATCGTCTAAGACTAACTTAAAACCTAACATGCATTACACCGTTGAGGGTCTCTTATCTTTTGCTTACGTTGCGTCTGGCACCTCGCGTGATTCTGCGTAGGCGGGCGCTGCGTATGCACATTGTTATACTCTCACATAGTGATGGGAATATAACGCCTTCCCCGTCAGACCGAAGTTATCGGAAAATGATTATTTCTGAGAACTTCGTTAACAAAACTTATTTCTTAACAGGACATAATAGGTCTATTGTTAACAACAGGATTAACTTCAATATTGTTTTGGGGAGTTTCCTGTATTTTAGTACACTTATCTTGAATATTAACTTTAAATTTGTACCAGATTGCCGAAACTATAATAATTGTAATAACAATGTAGAGCACTATTGTGGCAATGCCAACACTTTCCACTTGAATTACACTATTGTCACTTTTCACACTTTTCTTCAATAAGTAATTGAGATGTTCGATATCGTCCAGATTTATTCCATTTAAGTTGACTGGTTCCGTATCTCGTGCGAGGATTTTCTGTTCATGCTCTTCCAAGTTAGGTAAGTTGACTATTGGAATTTTCTTAAAATATGTTGATTCCAGGGAGTGGAAGCGATGTCCATAAATGGGAAGACTATCGATGAAGACATCACATGGCTTCTGAATAGTAAGTATATATGTGCCACATAGTTGTTCTTGGATGACGTCATCGCCACATCTCTGAAAAAGGGTTTTCTCGTACTTGGAAAATATTACCCAACTATTGCGGGAGATTTTTTGGATTTTCAATTTCTCTGGGTTGACACGTTGCGGCATGCAGTTAGAGAGGTTTTGTTTATACTGCATCAATTGTTCTACACAAGTCTCTTCTGTATAGATGGCAAGGTCGTCTTCCAAACAAAGGTGTTCTTTGGCGGTTATCTCTTTGCATTTGTGAGCGATCGGATGATACTTTGTACCTTCTATTAATAGGTAAGGGAATTCAGGAATAATGGCGAAGGTGTCCTTGGTGGGATCAGAGGATATAGGAAGTGAGTACAATTTGTAATAATTATAAGTAACATTATCGACTAATGGCACATTAATTATGAATCTTACATTATTGTCCTTAATATAAGTTTTAACAGTAAAAGTCTCTTCCAGGTTAATTAAATTTTGTTCATTTACAGGATACATTAAGCGACCAAATTTACTGACTTCTGTTAATACATTAAACAGTTCTTTTGAGTTTAAAATGGCTTTATGTAAAACGGATACTTTACTTAAAGCTAAAGAGGTTTCTATATCACTAAGTTTCATAAAAATAGTTCTAAAGTTAATTATAAACAAGTTGAATACATTTATTATGTGTGACACAATAAGATCCTTATTTTCCTTACTAGACATTTCTTTTACTAACATTTCTAACTTATTTAGCTTATTGTGCAGAATTTTAGTGTTATCATCCATAATTTTTGTAGAGTTTACAATATGGTCCAACATTTCAGATATTACTGTAACTCTTTTTGCTATAGCTTGTTCGCGAGTTTTTAAATCAGTTATTAATTTGTCAAAATGTACTGCGTCGTCATTGTCAAGATTACCAGTGATAACCTTAATCAATGAGCCCAGTGGGTTTATAAGGCCGCGTTTAAATCTCTTATTTGGAATCAGTTGTTGTAATTTTTCTACGGCTTCGTCACGAATATACTCTACCTGTAGTCTGTATTCCTTTACGTCGTTCATATATGTATTATTTTTAAGTGATGTTAATTTTTTATAAAACTTCGAATATTGTTGAGAGTTAAACTGTAAATCAGATGCTATTCCTTCTAAGTTAATTGATTTTATAATTGACCATTCGTTTTGTTGAATAAAGGCCTGACCTTCCTTGACGGGCAGAACGCCAGGATTCTTGCTAATTTTCTGCACTTGAAGGCCCTGGTCTAGGGGACCTTGGTTTAGAAGGGCCTGGATCATCGACATCCATACTGTCAGGAGTACGCACCACCTGCGGAGGGCGTTTTACATTTTTAATTGGAACTTTAGTGTCTCTGTCTCTTATTTTTACGGGCACAACGTTACGTTCTACCTCACCTGTTACAATTGCTTTTTGGTACTTAGGTTTATCTTTAGACTGCCTTTTATTTACTGCTTTTGCAAAAATTGTCTCTCCTATTTCTAATTCCGGTCTTTTCTCACCTCCACGCTTATTACTTACATTCTCCTTGCTTTTACTCATCTTTTCTCTCAAATTTCTATACAACTCATGCGTTCTTTTTCTATGATCTTTCACCAACTGCTGTTTGTACGTTTTGTCAAAGTCTGTGTCAAATGCAGAATTTAGTTCAGTGTGACCGAATACTACTTCAAAGGGCGTTAAATCTGTTGTGCTGTGAATACTATTATTGTATGCCATTATAGCATAGGTCATGACGCATGCGGCATCGGTGTATTTTCTTTCGTACTTTGCTATACGGTATATTTCGATTATGGTGGAATGAAAGCGTTCCACCATGCCCATAGAGTTAGGATTATTTGGTGTTCCTATGTGCAATTTTATTTTATGTAGATCTGTTAACTCTCTTAATAATTCATTATTAAATTCAGTTCCAGGGTCACAGCTGATTTTTCTAGGAATCCCATAGAAACTGAAATATTTGATAAGTGCCCTGACTACTTCTGGAGTTGATCGAGATGGTACTTCAATTGCTTGGCCTAGTTTGCTAAAAGCATCTATTATAGTTAGATAATGTTTTGATTCAATAGAAAATATGTCAATGAACAGTTCCTGGAATGGTGCATTTTGAGTTTCAGTAAGTTGGAGTGCCGGTTTAATAGGTTTCCTGTCATATTTATTGATTTTACATTGTTCGCATGAATTAATGACGGCTGCAACAGTCTCGTGCATGTTTGGCCAATAATAATTACGTCGGATTCTTTTGACAGTTTCCGTTATTCCGCGGTGACAGGTTTTGCCTTCATGTAGTTTTTGGATTACTAATTTTTGCTCATTTTCATTATCAATCGAGACTACACGTTCCGTACATTCATAGAAGTTAATAGTTCCTTTCTTGAATAGCGTTATAATAGCATTACCAAAATCTCGCCTGTGCTCTGGTTTTTCGAAATAGACAAAGTATTTGATTTTTGGTCGGATATATCTTTTTAGAAACTGGTTTATTAATTCCTGATTGTCAAGTGGCAGAAAGACTTCTAAAATTTTCTGATGTTTTGTGGACAAGTCTGTTACTTGGATATCATTACCGAATTTCTGAAATATTAATATTTGGTTTGGCTTTGTGTCTACAGCCTCATTGAGTATAGGTATTCCTACAGAGTCTAGGTCCTTACCCGAATGCACTGTGTCTGTAGCGCAAGAGCTAGTGTCGGATCGCACTAACCAACCGGATTCCTTTTGTAAAATGTTGCCTATAGATTCAGTATCGGATATGGTTATCGGGCTTGCAGTTGCAGTTCTGTCAGAGTCAGATATAGTTATTGTTATAGAGTCTTCAGTAGAACGTCGTCTAGTCAGTCTCGATATTTCTCGGGTTACGTCTTTTAGGTGACTTTGTAGCCTGCGTTCACTGTCATCCACATTAACTACCATTGAACTATTATCATCAGGTTCGCCTGTACTTAATGCGTTTAATTTAAGCCTAGATAGTGCATCCGCGTTTGCATTTAAATTACCGTTTTTGTGTTTGATATCAAAATCGTACTCTTGTAAGCGCAAGCGCCAGCGTGTGAGCTTACTACCGGGTTCTTTTAGTTGATACAACCAAAGAAGAGGTTTGTGGTCCGTCACAATATCAAATTTGTGTCCGTACAGGTATGGCCTAAAATGTTTAGTGGCCCAAATTATAGCCAATAGTTCCCTTTCAATTGCACTGTACTTCCTCTCGCTTTCAGTTAGAGTACGGCTGGCATAAGCCACCGGCCTATCACTGCCTATAGTACCCTGTGAAAGCACAGCACCAATTGCTACTTCTGACGCATCAGTAGTCAGGATAAACGGTTTGGTCAAATCCGGATATTGTAAAATGGGTGCATTAACCAATAACTCTTTGCATTTTTGAAATGCCTCCGTATATTTTTCTGTGATCTCTACCTTTTTGCCTTTTTTCAAACAAGCTGTTAATGGCTGTGTGATTTTAGAAAAGTCCTTAATAAATCGTCTGTAATATCCTATAAAACCAAGAAATCTTTTAATTTCTGTCTGTGTCTGTGGGATGGGGTAGTCGAGGACAACTTGAATCTTGTCATTGTTTGGTCGGAGTCCGTCTTTAGTCAATGTATGTCCTAGATACTGTACTTCCTTGCGGAGAAATTCTGATTTATCTAACTGTACCTTTAAGTTAGTGAGCCTCAGTCTATCGAAGACTGCGCGCAACTTTTCGAGGTGCTGTTGGAGCCCGTTCGAGTAGATAAGTATATCGTCTAAGTATACAAGACAGTGTATGCCCTGTAGACCTCTCAACACGTTATCCATCGTACGTTGGAAAGTTGCCGGAGCCGTTTTAAGACCAAACGGCATCCGGAGAAATTCATAATGGCCGTTTTGGGTGGAGAATGCAGTTTTCTGTCTATCCTGCTCTGCAATTTCGATTTGATGATAGCCTGACGCTAAATCTAGCGTCGTGAAATAGTTGCTTTTGCCAAGTTTGTCAAACAAGTCGCATATATTGGGAAGTGGGTATCTATCGTCAGTCGTAATTTCATTGAGTCGGCGGTAATCAATGACCATTCTGTATTTCATCTGGCCAGAAGCGTCTAGCTTCTTCGGAACCAAATGTACAGGTGCGCTCCAAGGTGAATGTGATTCTTGGACCACATTGTCCTTAAGTAGTTTATCTACTTGTTCCTTTATTTCTTGAGCTTGAGCTGGTGGTTGTCTGTATGGCTTTATATAAATAGGGTCTTCGTTAACTGTTCGGATATTATGCTTGACCTGATTTGTGAAAGAAAGTGGTAGGTCTTCACAATAGAAAATGTCCTTATATTCCAAACATAAGTCCTGTATCGCTTTGTGTTCTTCCTGATTTAAATGGTCTAGTCGTAATTTAGTCAAATTGTTTTTTAATACTGCGTCAACTTCAATGTCAGTCATATCAGTGTTATAGTTAATTTCGCAAATGTCATTGTCATGTTTTATCTTTAATACATTGAACGGTTTTGTGACTGTCATTACAATATCGTTTTCCGAGGTATTTTGAATGATTGTCGTAGCAAAGTAATTTTCGCATTTTACAATAGCAGACGGCATGCGGACATCGTCTGAAAATTGTTTATAGTTTAAAATTGCATCACCTTCTTTTAGACTTACAGGCAACTTTACGCGATGTTCACTACGTGCTTCTAGATTGAATGTGTGTTCCTGATCATATTTAATTGGTATACTGATTTGATTCATTTTTAAGGTTTTGTCTCCAAGATCTAGATTTGCCTTTAGTTTTTCCATTAGATCCCAGCCTATCACTCCGTCATATTTTTGGTCAATATCGTATATGAAGAATTTATGTTTTCCCTCACTATTGAAAATAGCAAAAAGTGGAATGTCAATCACTTCATTGTGAGAGCTGGAAGCGTGCGTGCTAGTAACGGTAAATGGTTCATAGTACTTTTGTTCCGCGTAATATTTGTTTGCTTTAGAAGGGCTTATGAACGATCTGGTACTTCCAGAATCTAGCATGAATTTTGCATCTATTTCCGGTACATAAATGTACGGTAACTTAAGGGTGGCATCGTAATTTAATTGGATTACCTGGGGAGTTTCTGGGTGACAGCTAAATGAAAATTTTCTGCATCACTTACCTCCTTTTCACATTCGTAGGCAGTTGCGTTATTTTCAGGATTTTCTATCGGCTCTGGATAGTCTGTGACGTAATGTGGCTGGAATTCATCGTGAGTTAATGGTTCCTGTGGCTGTTCCTCGTAATAGGGTTGATATTCGGGGTAGTAATACTCACTTTCATTTGTTGTGTATATTTCATTTACAGGAACCCTTTGAGGAAGTGCTGGGGCTGTTCTCATCGACACATCATTAGTGAAAGGTGGGGGTCGATAGCCCTGCTGCTGTGGTGCTCTGTATCCGAATTGGCCGGCTTGAGGTCGGAACCCAAATTGAGGAGGCTTATAGCCGTATTGTCCTACCTGAGGTCTGAAGCCGGGTTGAGGTCCTTGCATCTGAGGTCTAAAATATGCTGGTTGCGGTCGCGAAAACTGCTGAGCCTGTTGAGGTCCGCTAGTGAAATTTGGTTTAAAACCAAACTGTTGTGGGGGTCGGTAGCCGAAATTGTTATTTGGGATCTGAGGTCGCATTAGTTGATTCATAAATTGTGGTCGTGCTAAATTTATTTATAGAATACCAAATTTAAATTGAGTTTGGGGCATCAATGACCTAAAATTGTTTGAGGTCTGAGGTGATTGGTTTAAATTTTGAGTTTGAGGGCGCATCTGTAACATTTTTGATCGTGCATTATATTGTTCCGCAAAGTTAACTTCTTCTAAAACGTGTTTTAATGCTTCCTCTAAAGTTTCAGGGTTTTTAAGTCTAATAAGCCGTACCATGTGTTCAGGTAGATTATACATGAACACGTTTAGGGCGGTGTTATTGTAAATAATATGTTTGGCTATTTTCATGTCTGGTCTGTTGTTTGGATTTTGATCAACTTTGCATAAAAGTGTAGCGCGGACGTCCTGAACTCTACCACAAAACTCCAAATAAGATTCGTTAGTTCTGATTTTTAATGTTTCGAGCTCTATTGCAACGCATTCCTCGCTCCGAGGATCTCCGAAATGTTGAACTAACACATTCTTAAGCGCATCATATGTCTCATACACGCCTCTCTCACTAATAAGTGCCGCGGCTTTCCCTGTCAACTTGCTCGTTACATAGTGCATAAGATAAGTGTTACATTATCTAGGGCCCTGGTACTCACTTATTACATATTCACATTGTCTTAAAAACAAATTGAGTACTTTAGGGTCTCCATTAAACTCTGGAATAAGAGTTAATACATCGCGGGGTGGAATTTGCGGCTTAGCTAGTGCTGGTACAGGGGCCACTGCGGCTTGCATATTTTGTTCATGTGACATTTTAAAATCTAAATATAACTAGTATAACTATTTTAATATACGATAGATTTTATATCGTGCGTAATTCACAAAAATACCTGTATCATATACACTTATATTGCTATATTATATCAAAAGTGATATAACATAAAGATGTTAATGTTAACTATTTATTTCTTTTAGATAATTTATCTATTTTACACTTATTTATAATATACCATCGAGTGCAATTTCATTCACTTAGGTCACTAATCTAACAGTTAAAACTATGTGCAATTTTCGTCACAAATGAAACTAAAATAACAATCTTCAAGGATATGAATGGGAAGGAAGTAGAAGGATTTCACTTACAGTCCGATCGCCATTCTCCAGATGCCTCTTGTAACTTATTTGTTTGGTTCGCAAGATAGCCGGTTACGCGAATCACTGATTTTAAGTAATGTCGCGTTTTCACTGCAACAACGCGTCTTTTTCACATAAAACTCGGATATTACGAGCGCGAATTTCCGCGAGGGCAGCAGCCGACTATCCTACCGGCTGCGCCAGTTAACTATCGAGAGCGTCGAAGATAGTTTTTAAAAACTAGAATTAAAACTAATTTAATTAAGAGCAAGACTTTATTGCTCGGAAGATCGTCTAAGACTAACTTAAAACCTAACATGCATTACACCGTTGAGGGTCTCTTATCTTTTGCTTACGTTGCGTCTGGCACCTCGCGTGATTCTGCGTAGGCGGGCGCTGCGTATGCACATTGTTATACTCTCACATAGTGATGGGAATATAACGACATACATAACATGTATATGTATCGTAACATGAATATACAATGAATACTAGTAAAGTATATCAGTATTAAATCTGTCGCCAATACATCTAATGTGTTCCGGCAGCTATCCTTGAGAGCCAGTTACCATTCTAGGCCTAGCGTGCTACCACTCTTGACCGCATCATCACTTACCAACAAGTGAGATACTGGTCAAACGCTAGCCTATATAGTATAAAATAAAATAAAAAATCTTATGTCAATCTAGTAACAGCCCATGCATGGTGGTAGGACACACTGTAACACTACTTAGCGTCCGCCTGGCCAGCTACCACTCATAAGATGGAAATACTATCGGCAAACATCTATATATTCCGGCAGCTGTCATTGAGAGACAGCGTATTCTAGGCCTGGTGTATTCACCATCTTTGACCACATCATCGCTCACCACCAGGCGAGATAGTGGTCAAACGCTGGCCTATATGCTTGTTAATTTTTATATTTTTACCTACTAGAAGTGCCCCGCGGCTTCGCCCGCGTTAAAAACTTCTTTTATTTACTTTTGTAAACTTTTCTTTTGTAAAAACGATTATATCATTAAAGACATCAAATAAGAATTAGCCAAATCAGTTCACCCGTTTTCATGTTATCGTGGACTGAGGCAATTCGGGATTCATATTTCTAAAACCCGAAAAACCCAAATTTTCAGACATTGTTACCTACCCCATTTTGAAAAATCCTACAACACATACTTTATCTCATCTTGTTTTGCCATAAAAACTTCCGTATCCGGGAGGAATTTTTAGAAAATCCTTTCTGAGCGGATACCTACGTCATAATAACTATCTGCATTCTAAATTTCAGCGCAATCCGAAACAATATTTATTTTTAGACTTTGTTAACCCAGTTTATCCTCTTAGGGTGGCATTTAAAAAAAGTCTGAATCTCGTATTTACTTATTTATTTACAGAAGTACTTGTGAGAAATGTCGAATAAAATGACTATCCAAACTTTGAATCCCCGCTTCATCCCCTTGAAGAGTGAATTTTGAAAAATTCTATCTTAGCGGATACCTAACTATCTGCATGTCAAATTTCAGCGCAATCCGAAACAATATTGATTTCAGACTTTGTTACCCCACTTCACCCTTTTAGGGGTGGAATTTCGAAAGAGCCTGAAACACGTATTTACTTACTTAAGTGCTTGTGTTAAGTTTCGAATAGAAAAGACTATTTAATCTTGTTTCTCTATACAAAATTTGAACCCCCGCTTCATCCCCTTCAGGGGTGAATTTTGGAAAATCCTTTCTCAGAGGTAACTAACGTCGTAATAACTATTTGCATGTCAAATTTCAGCGCAATCCGAAACAATATTGAATTTCACACTTTGTTACTTACCCCATTTCACCCTCTTAGGGGCGGAATTTCAAAAAAACCTGAAATACGTATTTACTTATTTTTCTACTGAAGCACTTGTGTGAAGTTTCGGATAGAAACGACTATCTAATCTTGTTTCTCCATACAAACTTTAAACCCCCGTTACATCCCCTTCAGGGGTGAATTTTGGAAAATCCTTTCTTAGTACACTCTTACGTACTAAGACAAATATACCCTCCAAATTTGAAGTCTCTACGAGCAGCGGTATAGGCTGTGCATTGTCTGTCAGTCAGTCAGTCAGTCAGTCAGTCAGTCAGTCAGTCAGTCAGTATGTCAGGACAAAGATTCTTATAGTATTAGAAGATTATCTCTACTTCACGGCGAATTTGTCCGTCACAAATCTTGCGATTGATTTTAGAGCGACTTCCGGGGGAACGTATGAGCTGAAATTTTGGATACATGTGTAAATCCCTTGACAATGCAATATTATGATGACATGGTGCTGATCTGATGATGGAGCTGGAAGATGGCCAAAGGAATCCCTAAACTACATATGTTATACCTGTCGTGTTTGGGCTCGTTGGATTTGTCTTGACTTACTCTGGTCCTAGGTTATGTTAAAGCTTGTGTTTAAATAGGTTTTTTAAAATATTACTTGTTCTGTTCCAGATGTGGCACAGAGCGTTTTCCAGCAGTATTCTCGTACGTGGCCTCCCCTGCCAACATGGACTTCATCACAAACGCGACCCACTATCTGATGTCCGAAGAACGGCACTACCCCTTCCCCGACCGCTTCCCCGTGTCTAAAGTTACCCTGACACCTCCCCCACCCATAACTTTACCATACAAATAAATAAAATATCAATAAAATATAACAACTCTTTACTGTATACCAACATAAATAATACAAAGAAAAATAAAACAAGAATAGTAACTATTAGGTTACTATGGGCGGTCTTATTGCTAACAGCAATTTCTTCCAGACAACCTTTGGATGGACAGAAATACAGGAAGTAGTAGATGGTGGTGTATAATAATCTATTAATGAGCCAAAATATGTATCTTGATAATATAATACTATACATGTTTATATACATTATATCCATATAATTAAAATATTATACAATATCGTCAATAAAATTATGTTTTTTTGCATGGTATTAGGACACTATCTAGTGTCCGCCTGGCCAGCTACCCTCAAGTTAGAAAATCTGTTGCCAAAACATTAATGTGTTCCGGCAGCAATCCTTGAGAGCCAGTTCCCATTCTAGGCCTAGCGTGCTACCATCCTCGACCGCACAATCACTTACCAACCGGTGAGATAGTGGTCAAACGCTAGCCTATATGATAAATTAAAAAAAAACATATTCTTGCAATATCATTGAAATGTATGGTAGTGAATGCTGGGTATGGCAGAAGAAACGTGAAAGTAAAATTAATGCTGTAGAAATGAGAAGTTTGAGAAGTATGATCGGAGTGACTCTAATGGATAAGTTGGAGAACAGCGTGATAAGGGAATGCTGTGGTGTGGTAGAAGATGTAGTGACAAAGATAGAGAAAGGGATGCTTAGATGGTTTAGACATCTAGAGAGGATGGATGAAGAAAGATTGACGAAACAGATTTCTGAGACGAGTGTGAATGGGCCAGTTGGTAGAGGCCGACCTAGGCGAACGTATCACGACCAGATCGGAGACGTTTTAAAAAAAGGCCAAGTCAAAAGTACCTATAACCGGTGAGCATGTATGAAGGCGCTCATGGAAGTGGAAAAAGCGAAGGAGATGTGTCAGGATCGTAGCATGTCGAAAGAAGTAGTCTCTGCCTACCCCAACGGGAAAAAGGCGTGATTGTATGTATGTATGTATGTATCATTGAAATTAGAGGACATCGAACTATAGAACTGGTCGTCGGAACTCAATAATCATGTTGCATTATTTTAAACTATAATTAAAAAGGTATTATTCTCTAGAAATAAAACAATCTTGTAGTATATGAGCATATTTAATATTTTCTTTTCAAAATTGTAAAACTCACATTTTGAAATTGCAAAATTATAACTAAATTCTCATATCGTTAATAGTAACAATCGCCATTATGTTTTTTTTTACTCCATTTTGTATTTCTCTCAAACTAATAATAATCGTAAACCATTTATACATCTCTAATAA
Source organism: Cabera pusaria (assembly GCA_954871355.1). Taxonomy (NCBI): domain Eukaryota; kingdom Metazoa; phylum Arthropoda; class Insecta; order Lepidoptera; family Geometridae; genus Cabera; species Cabera pusaria. Next base: position 6,882,652 of record OX940908.1, read on the forward strand.
TAATATATTTTAATGTCTAACAAATTCATTTTCTCAACGTTTTACCACCATTTTCGTTTTACCTCTATCCCAACATTAACTTTCATTTCTAATCAACTTTTTAATAATCTAAACATACCTTTTTACATATCCACAAACGTTGACTACGCTTTTACTTAACGCACCGAATTTTATTTTAGAAAAATATTGGAATGACTTGTATTAACATAAACTAAACTTAAATAAATCTACCGTCAAAATATATTTAAAGAAATAAGTAAAATAATGCAGCAATTCCATACGCGTACACAATGAGACGTTTTCCTAAAAAAATCTCGTTAGTTCCTGACAACTCAACAGATGACTTTCAAAATGAACGCAATGGTCTGACACTGTCATTGTAGATAAATCTGACAAACATCGAGTTTTCTTTTCATTTGGTTTCAATTGATGTCTATACTACAGTCCCACAAGTATAACTTGGCGGTGGCGGTTTTTGGAACTAATTCCGCTCTCTTGAAACTGTGAGTTTGACGTTTGAGAGATTACCGCGACATTATTGTTGATAAATCTGACAAACCTCGAGTTTTCTTTTCATTTGGTTTCAATTGATGTCTATACTACAGTCCCACAAGTATAACTTGGCGGTGGCGGTTTTTGGAACTAATTCCGCTCTCTTGAAACTGTGAGTTTGACGTTTGAGAGATTACCGCGACATTATTGTTGATAAATCTGCTACATTAAAATAGTTCAATAATGCCAAAAATAATTAAAAGTGGTTTTAAGAGAAACTGTTATCAAAGTACAAAGTAAAAGCACAGTGGCGTACAGGCACGCCAAGTTATACTTGCCGGACTGTACTCTCATTCCTTATATTTCTATGGGTGCGTACGGACTATGTAACATAACATGTTATACGATTATTATTTCACATGTTTCAGATAATGTGGACACGTAATGTTATAAAACATGATATTATAACATGTTTTATAACATTCCGTGTCCACATTATCTGAAACATGTTAAATAACAATGTTATAACATGTTATGTTACATAGTCTGTACGCACCCTAACATTTGTAATTTATGGCAAACTTTGCTGTATATGTCTATTCAGAAAGAGAACCGTCGTTAGACATTGGGGGCGCGCGTGTTGATAGATTTAATTTACTGTTTTTTGTAGGGTTGACAACATTTCTTTGTCATTGCCGATACGACTAAAATGTTTGATACCTTGGTAGGTACCTACTCTTGTCATTATCGGGTGGTACTAGGTGGGTACATATATACCTTCATTCCATTCCTTTGAATGTTTATTCATTGTAAAACCACGATGGTTCTCTTTTTGCACAGACTCTGATACATAAATATTTTAGCATACGATTTAAATAAAGATTTGCTTTGACGCTTTTGACAGTGACATCTCAAAAAGTTTGCATCAAAAGCCACCTAGCGAGTGGAGTCGTACCAATTTTTTGTTTTATGAAAACGGCTCATTCAATATAAATCAATTCGATTCTTTGGCAATTTCAGTTTGAATGTTAATTCAAAAGTGGATTTACAATTTTATGTGAACTTTTTGTTAGCTTTAAATCTATTGAGACAGACTGACAAAATTGAACTATTGTACATTATTTTGCGGACTTCAATTTGGCACCATTATGGAACAAGCCTATAAGGAGCAAATGAATTCGATTGGATTAAAAAATCTCGGATTATCTTTTCCATGTTCTCTGACTGATTCTCATTCTAATTAATCTGTTTCTACAATGGTGCTAATTTGAAGTAATGTGAGTAGCAACATATTAAGCGTTTATGTATCTGTAATTATTATTCTATTGTAAGTTATGTGTTGCTTAAATCTTAATAACAAATCCTTAGTCGTAACTAAATTGAATCGACTAACACTGGCCGGGAAAATAAAAACAAAACTAGACGTTAACAATTAAATATACTTAACATTGAGGTATAAGTACCCAAAAATTACTTTCAAACAAAATTTAGGCCAATATTGTATTGAAAAGTTTTTTAGAAACGGGAACCTTATTTTGTACATTGTAAGCACGTATTCCTTATTAATAAACCTACCTATATAAGTACTTGGCCGTAAATCTATGGTAACAAATAGATATACAGTCGAAAATTTTAACCTTCAGTTTAAATGAGCAAAGCGATATTACTTATCAATAAAGTAGCTAAACTAAAAAATAGAAAAATAAAAGTAGATTAAAATTTTGGATGGAGCCGATCACGTGACTATATTTTAAAATATAAAGTCCTATTGAAACGATAAATAAGAAATATATTACTCGATACAACTATGCACTATAATACAAGAAAACAACAAATAAATTCGTGCCGCTTATCCCTAGAATGCCACTTTATGGACTTGTCCAAGTAAACTCGCGTGAAACAGTGTGAGCTTAAATTATATAATTAATATCTGCTGCCTTTAACGACTAAGCAATTCGATGAAAACTTTAATATTATCGACTAAACCTACAAATTGTCGCACCAGGCAAGAATTTTAAACCTAACACTAGAGACTCCCTGATTTTTTTTCGCTTACACCTAAATATAGACAAAAATAATTTTGTACTCTTCCAACGAGTTTCAAATGGCATCACGTAGTTTCTATAATAAATATGGCAGCTTTGTACGATCGCCAAAATACCCAGATTCTTGTTATTAGGTAAGTTATCCCAGTTTGACAGAGAGAAATAACGTAATTTCTAGATCTAATAAAGATTTAAGTCTTTTTGTCAAAATCAGCAAGATTAAACTTTTGCATCTCGTAGGTATTAAATTTATCTTCAAAATTGGACAGTGTGACCAAAAATTCGTGGAGGCAAAGGAATTGTGAGTGTAAAACCAGTGTATATGTATATTGTATACCTATTCATTAGACAAGCAAGAGTACTATTGTATGCAGATTAACTATTGATTCAAAAACGTCTGTAAATACTAACTGTGGCTATTGCATGAACATTTAACTACTACGTATTATTAAAGACAAAAATTGTACTATTAAAAAATACAAATCAAATCAATGTTCAAAAAATTGGCAATACACATTTATCAGTCACAATTTTGAATTCCGAGATCTCCATCAACTCTTTTTCTATTAACTTATAGGACTAAAACATTATGTTAATCGTTTTAGTACTAAAGTTTTATTTCAACAATATTTTTGAATTGACATCTGAATTTCAAGTACTGCTCATCGAAACTTCCTCTAACAATGATTACATCATCGACGTATACGTAGCTTTTGTATTACCCAATTCATTTTATACTCTACATAGAGTAGTACTTAACTCATTTGGGTCTCATGTTTGAAAAGTATTTAGGTACATAAAATATGAGTTTGTATCCAACCACATAGTGGTCCTAAAATGTTTTTGTGGTTCTAAGGGAATTTGATAAAACGCTTGATTTAAAGCGAAAGCGGTAAAATAATTCTAACTAATTATTTTGTATCGTATTACTACTTTACTATTCATGGGACCCAAAAGAAATAAGTCACGATTTGGTAAGATACGCCTTTTTAAGAGCATTTTTTGCAATACTCTTTATAACCCATTTGGTGCATAACCCATAAAAATAATAAAATTTTCATGATTTTTGTAGTCATTTTTTCCAAAATAGTTAGATTATCTTCTAATTTAAGAAAATCTGACACATTGTCAAGAAAATCTTCGTAAACTGCTTAAAAATCCTGACAAAATCATAATCAAATACACCACAAGCCAAATGGGTTAGTAGGGCGTATTTTCTATGGCTGATTTAGTAGCAACGCTTCAAGTTCATCAGCAGACCTCAGTAAGAAAGCCGCAGATTCACGGTATCCTGTAATGAGTTGCCTGACAGCTCCTACCTCGGCTCCCGATAGCTTGTGAGAGAGAAGTTGGCTCTTCGATTGAGAAGACGTAGCGCCAGTAAGAGATGATGCTGTTGAAGTCGAGTGAAGAGGGTTGGGTGCCGATGTTGACTTGAGAGACAGATCTGTTGGAGCTGCAATCAGAGATTTATGAAATTAGTGACAGATTATAATGCAATGGGATAACGATCAAAGTGTACTGTAAAAATGTGCTAGTGCTTGCAACTTCTTAAGAAAACCCGTATTGTAAAGGAAATTTAAACAGATGGCCATTGTATTTCACATTTTTTTTATAAGAATGTTATGAAAGGATGATATGTACCATCACTGCTACCAGTGTTGCAGAAGTCTACACATGTATGTGTTGATGTAATCACTTGGCAGGTTTACAGCTTTTTAAATGACTTAAAGTATATAAATAACATCTTCAAGTTGTGAGTGAACAGGTATCATTTTGATAAGCGCGCTACATCATGGATCACATTGTCTTTTAAGATCAGGTGAAATTGTGATAAAGCGCTAACCATTATTCATAATAAAACTCACTAGACAAATTACTAGTTGGGAACGTGTGCGTGTGAGCCGCCATGGCAGAGAGTAGAGCGCTCTGATAGGCAGCCATAGCTGCGTTCACTCCCACACCTAGAAATAATAGATAAACATAAATATAGGCTCGAAAATGAAGGATCTGGTATAGATCTTCTACGATAACATGACCCGCCCCTCCAAAATTCAAAAAAGTTTGAAAGTATTTGTGAAAGTATTTACAACGCACTACCACGCATGTGTGCGTACTGGTACTGCTGGGTCCACGACGTTGCAAACATAATTAAATAACTCCTAATTATGAACGTACTTTGTACCAACCAACACTGCAAAAAAAGTTTCTATGAAATTTATAAGCAATACTTTCCGTTAAGTTAGGTTGGCTACAAAGTACGTTCATAATTCGGGTATCAACAATGTTGGGAAGTGCCTACTCTTATACCGTAGTACAACATAATTACAACTACATAAAAACTCTTTCGTAATGATGTGACTACACACATTAAAACAGTAATTTGGAGGGGCGGGCCATGTTATCGTAGAAGATCTCTATGTAATATGTGAACTACAATATTTTTTTTATTTTCAGCCTTTTTACGCGACGCATAATTGAGACACTATGTACAAGAAGAACGGTGAAAACGACTTCAACACCATCTAGTTCCGATCTACAACAACAATCGCGTTGTCGCGCAGTGTGAAGTAATGCTATGATAGGTGATCAATTTTTCGAGACAGATGCCTAATTTAGCATAATTTGTTTAAAAAATTAATTATCTTTGCAATTAATAACTATTGATTTTAAATATTGTTTAAAATTGTCTTGGTTGTCTGGAAGAAATCACTTTAAGCGCTAAGACCGCCCTTTGCATTATTAATATTATTTAATTTTTTTTAGATTTAATTTTTTTATTAGTATTTTCTGTAATTATTGGTGTGCAAATAAAGTGTTTATATATCTATCTATCTAAAATTAAATGAATAATTTTGTCTATAAATATTGTTTTGGTCATTAATAAGTTATCAGATTTATTTATAGTGGAAAAAGTACTGACCTGTAGGTGGCAAAGCAGTTAAAGATGACAGCAAAGCACTGCTTGACAACGCAGAAGACGGATTGGTGTTTGAGCTGAAACATAAATGACGTTCATTATTACATACTTTTGTTTATTTTTTTTCGGACAGACGTTCACTTGACCGCTATCTCAACTGACGTTAAGTGGAGATGCGGTCTAAGATGGTATCTTGCTTGTTTGGAAATGGAAGACAGCAGTGAGACGAGCAACTATCCCAACTAATCTTCCATACTGGCTGGCTCCAAACAAACATAATGTCTGGACTAGGCAAACGGATTAGCGAAACTGTGTTTATCCTAAACTGTGTTTATGTGGGTGGTATGAGCCACAATCGAAGCCTACCACCAGTAGTCACCCACTTAGCAGGGTAGTAAGGTCTAAGGTTACGTACGCAGAAATACAATAATTACCATTCCGTGAGTTACAATGACTCCTTAAAATGTGGATTGAAGTTGGGCATATTCAAGGGTTATGTGTCAGACCAGACCAGAGTCAATAGACTCTGACCATAAGTACTCTAATATATGCCAATGACTTTACACTGACCGCACCCCTTAAATAAAGTAAAGTAACAAAGTACGCAAAGTTCTTGATAGTTATCATGCTTTGCGTAGTTACGTAAAGCAAGGAACTCACCGATGGGCACACCAAACTCAAGGGTTATTTCAGCTATAGACAGCGTACTAGGTAACAATATATATGTGTATACTGCACAAGTGTATAATGTATAAAAGTTTTTACTCATCTAAAACACTAAGAAACTTACCTCTGCCTTCCAAACGTGGGTGGGTTCCCGAAAGTGTTTGGGAACGACGGTCTGAACAACGGTGCAGGAGACGATGCCGGGCTGTAGATAACAATGAAAGTTCAAATTAAACGAGTGAAGTATTTTAAAAACTTCTTTTAAGAACGAACTTATACATAATCTAGGACAACTACCGTCGGTTCAAGTTCATGTCGGTTCAATCGGTTCAAATTATAGGCTAATAATACATGCATGTCATAAGTTGGTACACTAGTTACTCGGTGGTAAATAATGCACCACGAGCTAAAATAGGAGATAATCACTTAATTTCGGCTTCTAATAGCGTCGTCACACGTCTCGAAGTGCATTATTTACCACTGGGTGCTGTAGTTATTACTCCAAAAATAGTTTAGAGAAAGAAGTGAAAGTAGAATTCGGGGCATGTCTGGGCAAACCACTGAATACTACGCGAATTGTTGAAGGGACCTTATCCACTTTACCGGTCACTCCATTTCTTCATTTTTTTATACTAGATAGGTAAGCATTTGACCACTATTTCACCTGATGTTAAGTGACGATGCGATCTACGATGTGGATTTTGAAGACCCCCGAGTTGTAGTTACTGGGAAACACAGACAGCGGCATGGAATTTCGGTCATTGGCTGTACGTATTAATAATATCAACATCAATATCATGAATGCGAAAGTCAGTTTGTGTATTTTTTTTGTTTGGGACTTCTTCACTGTCAAACGGATGGACTGATTAAGATGAAAGTATGCACAGGGATAGCCAATACTATGAGTAAGGGTATATGATTTTTAACGCGAGCGAAGCCGCTAGTGATAAAATAATTTCATTATTCTTGTAAACTAGTTATAAAGACCTTACCTGGCAGTTTTACTCCCAGCGCCACCATTAGCGTTATCGATCTTCAAGGAATTGTTGTTGAGAAGAGCGTGGTCAGTGGTGGGGCTAGGTGCTGGTCGGGGGTCCTTGCTTGGAGCCGCCGTGGTGCTCGTAGGACTCGACGCCGGCGCTGAGTATAGACTCAGAAACGATGACGCAACTGCTGAGGTTGCTGTAGTATCTATCGCCTGGAATATCGATTGTGAAGTCCCCGTGTATTATATGGCATCAAATGTCAAATTTATCAAAGGCCAATGAAAATGGCCTTTATTAATATAAATAAACTCACCATCGGTGTGGGCACGGTGGGCATCGGCTGGCTGACGGGGTCGAGCCCGAGCCGCATGCGCTTCGCGTTCAGGCTCTCGTTCTCGCACGCCTGCGCCAAAATATGTTCCGCTTGAACTGAGGTCAGGTGCGCGGGCGTCGGACGCACCTGTAACGCGCCGATATCTTACTTGGAGGGATATTATACACATGAATGGTAATTCATGTTTCCCTGGTCCCAAACAGATTTTTATTTGTGACAGATAATGCTTGACCACTATCTGAGCTAAAGCTACGTGACGATACGGTCTCAGAAAAGAAATTAAAGACTTTAAAACTTCAGATTTTTTGGAAATAAAATATGTTCCGCTTGAACTGAGGTCAGGTGCGCGGGCGTCGGACGCACCTGTAACGCGCCGATGTCTTAATTGGAGGGATATTTATGGACACATGAATGGTACTTCATGTTTCCCTGGTCCCAAACAGATTTTTTATTTCTGATAGATAAGCGTTTTTTTTTGTTACCTTTAGCTACGTGGCGATGCGATTTTAGAAATAAATTAAAGACTTTTAAACTTCTGATTATTTGGAAATAAAAATATATTTCGCTTAAACTGAGTTCTTACTTGGAGGGATGTTTCTGGACACACGCATGGTAATTCATGTTTCCCCGGTCCCAATCAGGTTTTAATTTTTGACAGATAAACGCTCATACGTTCTCAGATGATGCGGTGTTTTTCTTTAATTGAGAAACGGCGATGAGATTATTGTGAATGATGAACTGACTTTAGTCAAATGTACCGCACTGTACCGGAATTACTCAAGCCCGTCTTTTGAACCACCTGGCACTAAACATCGTGTCAAGATTGAGCGGACCGAATAAAAATAAATCTTTGTTCATTGCTAACATTTAATTATCTAACAAATTGATACCATGCCGCGCATGCGTGCGACTATGAATCCAAGGGTTATTCATCAAGGGAGCTTTACAAAATGGCCTTCATCAAAACGCTCCAGAAGGAAATTAATGCGTTAAAAGTCAGATTTAGTTTTTAGTTTTTTGCAACCACTTTGGTTATAAAATATGTTCCACTTGTACCGAGGTCAGGTGTGTGGGCGGCGGAAGCATCTGGAACGCGCCTATCTTGCCTGGTGGTAAGCGACGATGTGGTCAAAGATGGTGAATGTGCTAGGCTTAGAATGGCCTAACTTTCAAGGACTGTGTGATGCTAAACACTGTAAAGTTATGCCGGCAGATTTCCTCCTTGATTTTGGTAAGCTACTTTTTGGCAAGTCAGGCGCTGACCTGCTGCCAAAACCCTCCTACCATCTGATGACGAACACCAATGAATACACATTTATAAGTAAAGGCATCAGACGGAATGACAGATCAGACCCTCACCGCGCTATCCCAAGCATTTCCTCCAGCCGCACCATTCCCCGTCGTCGGCTCTCCTCGGACTTTCTTATTCCTCCTACAGCTCTTCAGATACGTTCGGATCCGCTTTCGGGCGCGCTCGGCAAACTCCGGAAACTGCCGGGTGCACGAGTCGATAATTGCCTGGATCTTTTCTTTCGGCTGTTTGGAGATTGGAACTATCCGATCCAAATTCTCGTCTACGAAGAGACGGACGAACATCTGGAATAGATGAAGGTTTTTATGTAAATACGAATGTGCAATCTACTTCTAAATATCTGCTTTTACAATTGCAAAAATTACATATTATTATTAGCAAGCTTTTATAAGTCGTTTGATAGATTTGAGAAACATTCATAATTGTGTGACTTTCTCCTCTTTCAAGGGATGGTAATCAATAATATATTCAATTTGTCAAGCAACTCAAGTGTACAAGGAAAATCAAATTGTGGTTAAAGTAGAATCTACTATAACCACAACTTGACAAATATTGCTAAACTACAAATTCTATACATTCATGATCTTTTTCTATGTACATTATATGATCAAAAGGTGTGTACGATTTTAAAACCTACCAAGACATCAGCATTTAATAAGAGTTTTACACCTTATTTAGTACCGTAAGTAACATCCACTGTACTCACATTAAATGCCTTCAGCCTCTCCGGATCATGGTGCTGTGGATCAACCCTGTCATCGCTGTCATCATCAGAGGCGCCTCCATCATCATCATCCTTCGTCCGATCAGATGATGATGTCTCGTCGTGAGTAGACGCCGGTTCTCCGCCTGGTGTCGCTGACCCAATGTGAATGGGACTCTGAAGATGATACGTTAAATATCAGTAGAAATAACACACCTTTAGATCGAGCGATGATGCAAGGTAGTTGGCAAGAATTATTGGAACATTATGCACTGATAAGGTAAACCAGGATGTGTTAAACGTGTGAAAAGTGTCCAGTGAAATTACAGGGTATGTGAAATTTTACATTTTTAAGTCTCTAGGCACTGAAGTAACGTGCAAAATTCTGTCGATCCAGAAAGTTGCATGCTCCTATTAATAAGTTCATCATCGCATACCATCAGGCAAGCATCGTGCTTGGTCTGTTACCTTATATCATAAAAGATAATGTCACTTAATCCACAGAATAAATAATAGCGCTCAATCTTGAAGTCACGATAACGATTATCCAATATTGCTTTTGATTAGTCCTTTCAACCAATTGTATTAAATTGGGGATTGATAAGTCAAATAATTAATTAGTATTTCGTGCCTTTGTTACTTTTGCTTCTTTGCTACTCTATAAAATTGAAAGGATTATTAAACTAAGGGCCAGTTTCACAGGTTCCCGATAGCTCTATTAGAAACAAATCTGACAGATTTTTGAGAACTTTTACATGACTTCATGTCAGATATCTGCACCTTCATCAGCTACCGATGAAATTGGCCCTTAGTCACAATTGTCAGGAATAATATCAAATATTATATACAACAGGAGTGGCATTTTGATAATTTGATAAAGACAACGATACGCCTTATATATACGGATTAGTAAACTGAAGTGGAAATGGGCTGGTCATATCTTCCGCAGGACTGATAACCGTTTGGGTAGACTTGTCCTAGAGTGGAGACCGCGTATCGACAATCGTAGCGTAGGACGTTCTGTGACCAGGTGGAGCTACGACATACGCAAAGCGGTGGACAGTGACTGGAAAAGAAGAGGGCTCAGTGGCGCACCTTGGGAGAGGCCTAAGTCCAGCTGTGGACTGACACCGGCTGATGATGATGAACGATACGCCTTGTAATGCCAGACGCACATAACTCTACAGAAGGTATAACATAACAAATAATATGAAACGCTGCGCAACCTTAAAACTCACCGAGTGGCCAGTGGCCATTGGAGTGGGTGCTTTGGGTGGCTTGGAGCCGAGGCCAAGGGCGCTGTGGTAGGACGCCCAGAGATCTGCCATGCTGTCACCACCAGACTCCGTCATATCGACGTTACGGCCTGAAAGTACCAGGGGATAAGAGTTATTATTACACTAAAAGAGTTTTCACTTATAGCATATAATACAAATAGCAAGTCATTTTTGTAGAGGTTTTATTTTCTAAGTCGCATGTGATGTGCCTTAAATATTACAGACTACCTTTTTGTAAACTCTGTACACAACATATTAAATCTAGAATAACAATCCATGCATAACGATCACACATATTACACTTTTTATATTGCCTTTTTTATTGGAGACAGACAAGCACTTGAACTCATCTAATGTGTATTTCATCAATATATATAGAATGATTCAAGAGGAAGGTTTAAAACCAAGATTAAACGCGGGCATAGCCGCGGGGTACAAGCTAGTGTCATATTTTCATATTTAGTAATGTGACAAGTAGTAACAACCTATAAACAAAAATAACATCCAAAATATTCATAGCGGCCTTTAACAGACAGGGTGTACCCAACATGACATACTTTGTAAGCTCATTGGAACTATGGGAACGGGAATATACTTCCATTAAAATGGTACTCATGCTGTATTATTTTTGTCAGCACTTTCAGTAAAGAAAATATATGTAGGTTAGGTGGAGAAGGTACCTACCTACTTACCTAATTTTTACCTATGATTATGGTGGATTGACCGTCCGTTGGCGTAAAGATAGGAGGATTGGATTTACTTCTTAATAATTGTCATAAATTTTGGCCATAGTCCAAAAAGGAGGAGCTTCTCAATTCGTCTGTATGTTTATTTTTGTATATATATGTCACGCAATTACTGTGTCAATAGTGAACCGATTCGAATGATTCTTTTTTAAAACGGTAGGGTACATTTTCAAGGTGGTTCCATTGTAATTTCATTGAGACTTGTTAAGTATCTTTAGAGATATGACGATACTGAAACTTGCTGCTGAAACTGACTCGCGGGGCATGGAAGTCGGTTGTTTAAGTTTCTTAATAATTATTATTATTAAAATCGCTGTATGATTACTGAAAAAATAAAACAGTGCTAACCCGCAGGTTGCCGGTTCAAATCCTAGCAGTGCACAAATTTTCTTATGTGCATTCATGCGTGTTCGTCCACAGGTTGTCGTAGCATTATTTAAATGTGCCGCCTGACTTACTACCAAAGAAAATCTCAAAGAAAATCTGCCGCCAAACCCTCACAGTGTTCCGGCAGCACAGCCCTTGAGAGTGACATTGTAAGTTTGACAAACCCCATGCTTACAATTTGTAGTCTTCAACGACATTTCCTTTTATAATTAATAATATTTGCTAAAAATAATTAACAAAAATTCAGACTTCGAGACTATTATTATAATTGTGTATAATTTGCGCGATGCAGGATCTTATACATTTAGGCAATATTTAAAAGAGAGCTATTAAAATCTACGCTAGCGCCATCTCTGTGTTTTATTTGTCCTTACTGTATGATGCGAAAGTAACTCTGTCTGTCGGTCTGTCTGTCCCGCTTGACATGCATGCATGCATGTAGCGAATTCAAAGTTTGTGAGGGGGAAGGGGGAGTGGAGGGGAAGGGTAGGGGTAGTGGAGGGGGAGGGTAGGGAGAGTGCCCCCTACCCCGAGTGGGAGGGTAAAGGGAGTGGAGGGGGAGGGTAGGGGGAGTGGAGGTGAAGTGGGAGAAGGGGAGGTGATGGGAGGTGGAGGTGGAAGCGAGGGGAAAGGGGAGGAGAGGGGGAAGGTAGGGTATGTGAGGGGAATGGTAGTGGAGGGGAAGGGGAAGGGGAGGAGGAGGGAAAAGGAGGGGAGGTGGAAGTGAGGGGAAGGGGGAGGGAAGGGTAAGTGAGAAGAGGGGGAAGGAGGGATTAGCGTGGCGTGGTGCGGTGCGGTGTAGTTGGGATACGTATGTGTGTTATTAGTTAATGTTACCCTAAGACACTAATCCACGCGGACGAAGTCGCGGGCACAGCTAGTAGATCTATTTCTTAATTTATATGTCAGTAAAATCAACAGATATATTTATTACAAGCTTTATCTCTACTTCACGGCGAATTTATCCGTCACAAATGACGGACAAATAAATTCGCAAAAATCAATCGCAAGATTTGTCTTGCGATTGATTTTAGAGCGACTTCCAGATGTTTCATTGTGCTGAATATTGACATACATGTATGATTCGCGCGACAATGCAATATTATGATGATATGGTGCTGATCTGATGATGGAGCTGGAAGGTAGCCAAGGGAACTCCTAAACTACACATGTTATACCTGTAGTGTTTGGGCTCGTTGGATTTGTCTTGACTTACTCTGACGCTAGGTTATGTAAAACCTTGTGTTTGAAAAGTTTTTTTTTTAAATATTACTTGTATCAGTAGATTTCAGTCAAAAGCCGCCTAGCGATTGTTGTGAAACTATATACATTTTAATGAATACGGCTCATTAAAAATGATGCATAGAACAAACGACATTTTAGGCCTATCTATAGGGAGTAAGGGCCAGTTTCACCGTTGCCTGGTCAACCCTATTGTTTATTTTATTTATTTATTTATTTATAATAATTATCACATTATACAAATAAAATTATTACACAGATAATCAAGGTGATTAGGATATATTACGAACATATTAGACAGATTTTTGACAACGTTTGTATGGTGTCATCTGTCAGATAACTGTCTGAAACTTTATCGTGAACCGGTGAAACTGACCCTTAGTTTGGTTAATATAAGACTTTTTTTAACGCAAGCGGGGCTGCGGTCGTACTACTAAAACTTTATAATTTTTTATGATACTACACGAGGTAAAAAAACATTGCTTTTTCAATGAGACTTGAACGGTAACTATAGTTTTTATCGTTTAATTAATATAAAAACTGTTTGTCATCTGATCGCCCCACGTTAGTTCGACACCGGTGCTTTTTGCATCTGCCTGCAATTTTAGCGACGATGGACCCAGACCGGTTAGTTAAAAACAGGCCCCATAACGACTGTCGGTTTACATGAAGACAGTTAACGGGCGAGTCGCATTTGCATGATTAATTAGTATTACTTTACTCATCGCTTATAAAATGTGACCTTTTAACTTAGTAACTGATATAAACTATGATTAAAATGGAGATGGCAATATTTTTTTTTTCTGAGTAAAAGGTATCCAAATACAAATAAGTAAGCTAAGTATACAAGTAATAGCTATAAAAATTAATTTATTGAAAAACAATAAACCTGTCTGCGGATGAATGCTATGGTAAATGATAGATAGCTCGTTAAAAAGTTAGAATGGTTGGCAACCAACTTTAAATTATTGTAGATCCTTTAATGGTAATTCGAAATTTAAATTGGTATTCCTGTTACCAGTTTAAATTTCGAATTACCATTTAGGATCTACAATAATCAAAGCTCATTTTCAAATGCTTATTCAAGGATACGTTACATTATTTATTTTATTTTATGATTATTATGACTTTTATTTTTATTTCTTTGCAAAATGGCGTCTGGTTGTCGCCATATTGCATTTTCATTACTGTTTTGTCTTAAGTAACACTCAGAAATTCAATACAAATCGAGTGACCGAGTGACCGATCGAGTGATCGTAATAATCATTACAATCAGCCCTATTTGGTCTATCTAGAGTCCCAAAAAGGAACAAACATAAATAAGCACCTCTACTTACATAGGCTGATTGAATTAAACAACGTTTTACACATTAACAATTAAACACATAATCCCTTGTGATGCGCAGCCGGGTAAGGAAACGAAACCCCAGGTAACAGTTCTTTAGTAATATAAGAAGAATTAAAGTAAATATGCACGTAAAGTTTACCCTATATACCCCCTACAATCTACATGCTCCGACACCGGAAACAGAACATAAGCAATCTAAAATAATACACTCATACATGACAAAGCTACTTAACTAGGTGTTTAAGTAATTCTATAAACAAATAATATAATTGTAAATATCTCGCTTAAATTTTCCACCGGTTGTAGGAATATTATATCGAATTTCCGGTCGACTTGCTACCAAAAAGTAGCTCACCAACATCAAGGAGAAAATCTGCTGCCATAATCTTACGGTGTTCCGGCAGCCCGCAGCTCAAAGCCCTTCGGAGTCAGATATTCAAGGCCTAGTGCATTCACCGTTTTCGACCACATCATCGCTTACCACCAGGCGAGATAGTATTCAATCGCTAGCCTGCCAGATATAAAAAAAAGTGTAAGGCCAGTAACTATCCTCATGTAAACAGGCAAACTGCAACCAGCAACAAGGGGCGTCGGCTCACCTCAAATTATTTATAGACAGGGGGGCAGTTGACATTTAGAAGGCAGATGTACTCAACCTTCATTACTTCCAAGGCATAAGTAATGACAGAATTATAGTGCACTGGAGGAATGTGCGGTTTTTGCTTACCGATAGGTACTTCTATTGCTCTGAGTTTGGACTCAGTTTGGTAAGGCTAGGTTCACATTATGATTTCCTCATTGTTATAAAATAAAAGTCAAAAATTGATGCTGATTATATTGTTGCTTTATCTAAACTTCATTTGACAGTACTATGAATAGAGCTATCCTTGTTACACCTTTAATATAAAGACGACAAGAGTGAAGACAATGGGGTTAAAAACTGAAAGCTCTAAGTAGGTGGCGCTACTTTTGAGTGTTCCTAAAAACCGCCATATTGCACATTTTGTATGGATTTTTCACAAATTTATTTACCTAAAAAGATATAATGATGCATTCGACCTGACTTTCAGCCAATTATAAGAAGAAATAAGGCAAAGTGTAACATTTTTAATCCATTTTTGTAAATAAAAAAATATTATAAAATTAATTTATTACGTTACTTTTAATTTAATTCGGGAACACATTAATAACAGTTCTTTTGTAATTCATAGCTGCACATAGCATTGAAATAAGTAAATATTCCAATGCGAATTTATTTGTTTACAAAATTACTATTGTTATTTTTTTTTTGTTTTTTTTTTTTTTGGCGGGAACGTGGAAAAGTGTGTGTGGTCTCATTGTATTTTTTCCTAAAACTTGTGTTCTTCCGCGCGTTAATGTGTAACAAATGTGGATTATTATCCATTAAGTGCCGGTGAATGAGTGCAAGTGTAGGGAAACAGCACAATGTTGAAAAACATGCTATTTGCGTTCTCACCAAAATTCCACTGAAAATCTTCAGTAAATACCACATCTTTACTGAAGGTATGACTTCGACTAGACTTTTACTTGAAAACTGACCTGAAATGTGACTTTAACCCATCTCTAAGACTTAAATTCATAAAAACTAAAAGAATTTCAATACTTGACACTGGCTAAATACACTAATCGTGTGGAGCCATAATAAAACTTAAAAAAAAAAACTATTGAATATGACAGATGGCTGTCAGATTTAAGGAACACTCAACAGTAGCGCCACCTGCAGTGAGCAAAAGGCAGTTTTTAACCCCATTAGTGCTGTCTTGTTAAGTTTAGTATAATTAAAGTAACACTAGGAACTAACTAACTAGGATAGGACAATATTTGGTGAAACTAAATAACGTGGCAGACATTGTCTGTCTCAAAAATATACACAGTATGAGTGATTTTGCATCTAAAATCTAGATCTTCTGATCCTAATTGATGATGTCTCAGGGTAATAATAGGCACATAGCAGTGTCATGCAAAATTCGGGCAATCTAGAGTTTTTTTGTTTCATCATTGCTCCAAAAGATTAGTGTATTTCGCCAATGTCAAAAAATAGAAAAGTACAAGTTTTATAATTACAAGTAATATAGTATAACAAACCTCAGTGATAATATTTCTTAGTTAAAAGATCTTACCAAAGATTAAATTATTGGTATGGACTATAAAGTGTAGACATCAATTAAAACGGATGAAAAGAAAAGAAGAGGTTTGAGTTTGACATCTCTCTGATTATTTTGTATGAGAGTGATAGATCACTGTGTTCATTTCGTAAGCCATCTGTTGAGTCTCCAGGAACTAACGTGTTTTGTTTTTAAGAAACCCCCTCATTTGTTATGCCTAGTATGAACGTAGCTTTACAACCATGGAAGGACTCAACTTATATGTTGCTTCGTTATATCCAATGGCACTTTTTATATAATCTTGCGTTCGACAAGTCCGTGGTTCTTTTTCTAAATAGGTTTGTATGAACCGGCCGATTGATGGAGACAACTAAATCGGCTTCGACTTATCGGGGATGAATGGCAAGTAAAAAGTGATGAGAAAATGCTGCCAGAAGCACTTGCTTTTGTGAAATTTATTGTTTGTTACTAGCGCCAGTGGCCAGAGGTTTTTTAACCGACTTCACAAAAAAGGCTCAATAATAAAAGAAAAGAAAATTAAAAGAAAGAAAAATAAAGTTCTCAATTCGACTGTTTTTGTAAATTTTTTTTTAATGTTTATTATCTCAGAATTCCGTCAAATCTTAACCGATTTGAAAAATTCTTTTTTTGTTTGAGAGATTATGCCACCCGTTTGGTTCCATTAAATTAAACTTAAGATTAACATTTTTATCAAGATATGACACTTATCTCCGGAGATATGGAGATACACAATATAAACAAATTTGATACCTTGATGACATGATTATGACTAGTGGATATTTTCACTGTCGTGGCATGAAGTCGGTTTTTTTCGTTTTGCAAACGATCTTATTATAATTATTATTTTTAAATTATTTTTATTATTTTCAGTGATAGTTAGATACGAAATTATAAGTTACTCGCAGCGCCTCGGGACTTAACTCTCGTAGTTCCCATTCCCGTTAAAATATGGGGATAAAATATAGCCATGTTACTAGCTAATAATGTAGCTTTCTATTAGTGAAATAATTTTTGTAATCGGTCCAGTAGTTTTAAAAAAAAATTATGTTAAAGATAACATAGGCAAGCACGACGCTCGCCTGATCGTAAGCGATGACGTCTACCTATTACAGATACAGTGACAGTGTAAATTCTGGCAGCCCAGAATTTTGCATGTCACTGCACTGCGCCTGTCACCTTTAGACATAAAGATGTTGAGTCTCACATGCCTAGTAATCACTGGACATCTTGCCATTACAACCGAAAAACATTCCTATTTCACGACTGAAAATTATTTGGGAAAGTGTTGGTACCGCCCCAGGCGGACTAGCAAAAATCCTACCACTTGTATAGCAGAAATAGTTAAATTGTAAAAATCAAAAAATGAAATCGTTCCTCTTTATAATATTAGTTCAGATGCAACGTGTAAGATTAGAAGGAAATATACATCATCAGCGGGCTATGTTAGTCCACTGCTGGACATAGGCCTCTCCTAATGCTTGCCACTGATCCCCATCTTCGAATATACATAATAAAATTATAATAAAAGGAATATTTAAGAGAAAACTTTGTCCAGCAGTGGACGGAATGTGGCTGATAATGAAAGGGAATAAAGCAATAAACTTAGTATAATTGTATTATTAATGCGCCGTATTCCACAATAAGTTAGTGATTTTGCAACATTTGGTCATGTAACTATTTTGATATTTGTATTTTTTTCTAATTTCCCACTTTTCCCTTTAAACCAAAAACAATTCTCAGATGATTATCTGACAAAGAATTGGTAACGCGCCCAGGCGGACTTAGCAGAAGTCCTATCATAACCATATAAATAGTTCATTATGAATATATAATAATAATTATAATAATAATTATAATAATTATTATTATAATCCCGCAGGGGCGGCTTTGTGGCGAGCCGACGGTGAGTCACACCGCGGACCCCTATCCCGTGAGGGCTAAATGAGACCCTCTGACCCCCGGCTTGCCTTGACCGGCCGGCCGGTGGTGGGAATCGCAAGAGCTAAGACCAAAGCTCCAGGGTGGAAGTGTTAAAGGCATAAAGCCGCTAGTAGCGTTTAGTGAAAGTGCAGCACACCTCTCAACACCCTTAGCTATCCACGCCAATGTTGCCCCTCGGCGCCGACATAACGGTCCGCCTTTATGGGGGGTCCATTCAGTGTATAGCTAGTCACCACTCGCCTTAATATTTTGAAATGAGGCATAATTGGCGGGTGCCGTACCTCATCCCATAGACCAGAAAACAGTCATCAAGCAGCACACATTCACAGCCATAATAAATTATAGTACCATCTTTTTATAGTTTTTCATGTCTCCATCCACAAATCATATTTTTATTTAATTTAATATTGTAAAGGGCCTCTTGACGTTGGCTTCGGCTCCGTCAATGCCTTCCAAAGGACCGGGCGATTTGCAGCCCGTGATGTGAATTTAATATTATAATAATAAACCCGCAGGGGCGGCTTTGTGGCGAGCCGACGGTGAGTGGCGACACCGCGCACCCCTATCCCGTGAGGGCTAAATGAGACCCTCTGACCCCCGGCTTGCCTTGACCGGCCGGCCGGTGGTGGGAATCGCAAGAGCTAAGACCAAAGCTCCAGGGTGGAAGTGTTAAAGGCATAAAGCCGCTAGTAGCGTTTAGTGAAAGTGCAGCACACCTCTCAACACCCTTAGCTATCCACGCCAATGTTGCCCCTCGGCGCCGACATAACGGTCCGCCTTTATGGGGGGCCCATTCAGTGTATAGCGAGTCACCACCCGTCTTAATATTTTGAAATGAGGCATAATTGGCGGGTGCCGTACCTCATCCCATAGACTATGTATCAGACATAAATCAGCTCATTTAATAGTCATCATGATAATATAATGTACCATCTTTTTATAAAATAGTTTCCCATATCCATCCATAAACAGTAGTTCCTAAGTTAAAATTGTAAAGGGCCTCTTGGTGTTGGCTTTGGCTCCATCAATGCCCTCCAAAAGACCGGGCGTGTACGACCCGTGATGTGAATTTGAATTATAATAATATATATTATAAGAAATTATATGAATATTATATATATATACCAATCAATCAACACCAATATTATGTAAAAGTCAGTTTGTATATTTTGTTTGTTTATGTAGGACTTCTTCATAATCGTGGTAAGCTACTTTTAAGTAGCAAGCAAGACGGAACATTGATATAATGATTCTACCACTCCTCAAATGTACATCCATAATAGTAGTACATATTATGTTAAATTATTTGAATAACTATAAGTACTGTATATATGTCGCAAGCAGATAGCTGTTCAATCAACAGCCTGGCCTCTTTACTAAACAGCGTCCACCCGTAGCGTTTGTTACAACATTTAATAACCTGAACCAGTTTAGGCCATTCATATAATGTCAAAGTCTGACACTAAGGCAATACACTAGAGAACAGTGACCACCGCGTGACGTGCGCCGACTAGCGTAGCGAGAAGCGTCACCAGAGATATATTTATATGCATATGCATATATATGCGAATATGCATAAACATATATTTCTGGTGACATGCGGCCGCTGCCGCGGCTCCCCTCCTCGCAATGCTCGTCGGCGCACGTCACGCTGTAGTCACTGTTCTATAGTGTGTTGCCTTAGTGTCAGACTAATGAACAAGCTAGGCCAGTAATTAAACGTTGTCGATCCAAGTCATTTGCTTAGTTGTTTGATCAAATGGCTGGATATCATTAAGAAATCTAGTTGAACGGCGCTGTTTAATAAAGAGACTAGGCTCTTGATTGAACGGCTAATTAAGCTATCTGCCTGCGACATACACATAACCAACGGTATATACAAAACAAACAGAAAATGTTTTTAGCATTAAGTCCTCCTTTTGTACTTATATTGTGCAATAAAGAATTTACAAACAAACAAAACTTATTTTAAAACTGAGCGGAGTAATGGCAGCACTGAATATGGCTTCCCTACAAAAATAGCCAGTGCCAGGCGGCAAATAGCAGAATTATGCAAGCCTGTGTAAATACGGCCAGACGACAGTTACCCAGTTCACAAATATGTTCCAAATTAAAGACAGCTACGTACAAATGTCTATCTTTTTAACGGACTTCAAAAAAAGGAGGAGGTTTCTCAATTCGACCGTATATATAAATATATATATATATATATATATATTATGTTATATAACTGGATAATTTCATCATTTATGAACCGAAACTGAAAAAAAGAATAATGATAATTATTCTTTTTTTGTTGGACAGGAGATGTCCCAAGTGTGGTACCATAGTAATTTTATTGAGGTCTAATAAGTATCTTCAGAGATATGGAGATAAACACCTCTAAATTAGTACTGAAAATGAATAACGCGGCATTGAAGTCGGTTCTTTTTAGTTTTTAAACGATCTTATATAGATTGAGAGAAGGGTCAAGCTGGGCCTTATGGTAAGTTGAGAGTCGGAGTATTCTAGCCTAGCGTGGTCATCATCTTCGACCACATCATCGCTTACCACCAGGCGAGATAGTGGTCAAACGCTAGCCTATAAGATATATACGTTGTAAGCTAAATAAAAGCTTGTTTAAACAATATCAATCAATAATATTCCCTATATTCAGTCATCCTATACCCTAGACGAAACAATCATGCAATACAATGAAACGCCCTTTCAGACACACTCCTTTTCGTGTGTTTCGTGTTTTCTATGTTTCTTTCATTTCGTTACATGTTCCAGACTCATTAGGAAAGGAAGTTACCGATGATCCCAAAAGTACACGACCTAACTAAGAAAACACAACATTTTTGGATAAAAATATATGTATTTTTCAATGTTGTCTCCCTCTAGCTTGATACACGTTTTCCAGGGATGTTTAATTGCTTCGATACCATTTTTAGGGTTCCGAACCCAAAGGGTACCAACGGAACCCTATTACTGAGACTCCGCTGTCCGTCTGTCTGTCTGTCTGTCTGTCTGTCTGTCTGTCTGTCCGTCTGTCTGTCTGTCCGTCTGTCACCAGGCTGTATTTCATGAACCGTTATAGTTAGACGGTTGAAATCTTCACAGATGATGTATTTCTGTTGCCGCTATAACAACAAATAATAAAAACAGTACAAAGTTAAACATTAATGGGGTCCCCATACAAAAAACGTGTTTTTATTATAGCGCCATCTATGAACGATGGTAGCCAACAAAAAGGTCACTGACCTTTGTGTTAACGTTCACATGGTGGGTGTTACAAGTTCGATCGACATTTGTTAGATGGCGTTGTAGTAAATAAGCATGTTTAGTATTGACACGGTATTTATATATATCGATGTTAAAACTATGTAGATACATAATTTTTCCAGCAAATTTTGTTCAATCGGAACCCTATGTGTGCGAGTCCGACTCGCACTTGGCCAGTTTATTATAGTAAGAAATGTCAAGCTCCTCGTAGTAGCCATCGACCGCACTCTTCATTGTTAGCAAATCTTTTACCCCCAAGCCATTCTTTTCAAGTTTGGGAAAAGAAAATAGTCTGAAGGAGCAGGATCTGGCGAATAGGGTGCATGGTGAAGTATTTCAAAATGTAACTCATGGATTTGGCCATCGCAATTCCAGATTTGTGAACAGGCGCGTTGTCTTGATAAAACAAAACTTTTTTTTCGCCAAATGCGGTCGTTTTGTCTTGATTTCATCACTTCATAATAGCCATCGAATTCCAAAATAAAGCGGTATTATGGTTGGTACTTTCGGCCGCAGAGAATATTTTCAGGCAGCAACGCCATCTATACGCCAGGCCGGGTACTTGTGGGACTACCTGGTATCTAGGAAAACTACTTTTATGATAAGCCAATTCTAGGGAATATTCTCAATACAAATATCATACAAATTTAAAACTATTTTTGAAAAAGCAAACATTTTGTACTGTATCAGGATTTTGAATTTAGAAAACCGATATTACCTCATGGACTTACACACCCGTATTCAAGAATATTTTAACGAATGCATAGCGATGGACTCCATTTATGTAATATTTTAAATGATCATATGCGAGCACTTTTTTAAATTTATACTAGATAGGTAAACGTTTGACCACTGTCTCACCTGATATTAAGTGACTATTCGATCGACGATGTAGCTTACCTAGAAGATTACTAGAAGATACCTCGCTTAAGTTCACTCGCGTTTTTAAGACCCACAGTTACGTAGTAACTATTATATAATCTGTGCCCACCGGTTGTAGTTACTACACAGACACCGACGAGGGGTTCATTCCTTGTCAGTACGTAAGGCAAATGATGAAGTACGTACGTAGAACGTTTTGTGCGGGTAGATGGAACGTCCACAATAAAGCGATGGCGCACATCGGTACGTCTGATTGTCCGAAAGAAGAAAGGGGACGGCGGTACTAATTCGTGCAATTGGATGGCACACTCTCCGAAATGAATCCGACAAGATCCCGATAACGTAGCAACTTTGCGGCGATGCTCTAGGCTGTGGTGGTAGCCTTTAACCTGCAAGTTTGCAAGCACTGTGAGACATAGTATTGTTTATGAATATAGGTATAAAACTTGTCTTAACTCATGGATTAAATATTAAGCGGATATGGCATTTAAATAATAATAATAATATGAGAAGGATAAAACTATACAATCACTAGTATGAGAGAGCGAGATGAACAACCATTTTTTATCCTTTACCTGCGTATGCGATTATGCGATTAAACTGTATCCAGTAATGTTTGGATGCAAGTTCTAATGCACCCATTGGCTCTCACCCGCTGTCGTGTATAACCCGACCAAATTACGTTGTTCATTTTATCTTATAGCTGGCATATGTATCACGTGTTCATTGTTTTAGTCGGGTTATATCTCTATAGCTATGTCATTCGCATACGGTAATGTTCTCTCTTCATATTATACACTTTCTCTATGTCTTAACTTGATGCTTGATATCACGATCTGCTGACGTAAGTCACGTGACCTATACCGTCAAGTCAAGATACGTGCAAAGTGCAAACCTAGTCTATCCTCCGTGGTGCAAACCAACGCTTCCAACTTGCGGTCGCGATGGCATGCAAACGTCATTCAGGACGCAGGACACGTGTATGTTTTGAGTAAAGAAGATTATACTCAATGTAGATTCTAACTCTTGAAGAATAGTAATATGACCTTGAATGACGTCACGTCAAGCATGGGTATCAGGATATATCAGCTGTAGAATGTGAATGTTGCCAAAGATAACGTGTTAACGCTTCTTGCTGCTTCTATACACAGGACGTGTTTTGTTAGAAGCCGATGTAACTACAAATTATATCGCCACCGTTCCCGCCACTGCAGTCACTTGGACGCGTTGGTTTGTCGGATCTTAGATTAGATGCAAGTCCGTCCGTAAATAATAATTCATAAAAAATATACTACGCAAATTTAATGGTTCCAATGGCATACTCGTTTTGCTGTAGGCATGTACCGCGGGCATAATTTCCTAATTCTTCATTTCCCTTGTTCATTAATAAGGTAACACGAACATGTTTTTACGAAACATGCTGTAGATACATTCCTTTGAAGTTTTGTGGAGAAAAATATATTCTAATATAATTCTGAAATTATAAAATTCCAATTCCAAGAGTACTTATAGGTACGAGTAGGCAAAGATATGTCTGTCTACAACAATTAAGATAATTTTAATATCTAAATAAATCCGACTTCACATCCCGTGTTAGTGAATGAAAATGACTAATGCGCGGCATTAAAAGTCGATTTTTCAAAGGAGTTCTAAAATACAATTAAAAAATAAACAGAGACGAATTGAGAACCTCCTCCTGTTGGAAAAATCAATCGAACAGGTCAAAGAACGACATGAGACTCCAGTTAAATGACAGACTAAATACTTTAAGACATATCACTACATATTATAAAACAAAGTCCCCCCGCCGCGTTTGTCTGTCTGTTCGCGAATCGCGATAAACTCAAAAACTACTGCACGGATTTTCATGCGGACACCAATAGACGGTGTGTTTCAACAGGAAGGTTTTATTATATAATTTGTCAAGGTTTTGTGCAAATTGTTTTAAAACTGTGATGATAATTGTTGGAAGTGCCGGAAAAAGTCAAGCCACCTGGGAGCTTTATAGACGCAACAAACTGATGCAAAAGATTATCTTTTCTATGGCAAAAGTGCAGGCGTATGTCCAGAAGTCCAGATGCCAGCCAATTCAGAAGCGAGTTGTGATAGTTTCGGTTCTTTTATGGATAGGAATAACGTCTCAGCATCGACATCCTAGCAGTCTCAGTGGCGTATTCCACTTACATACTTAACACTACATAATATACTTTATCTTTTCTTCCTCTTATTAGATGAGAAGTAGGTAGACTAGTCAAGTGCAAGTCTGTCCTAATGAAAAAGGTAGGCCCAGCTTTAGACAGCTTCGTTACTTGCCATCGGTTGGCATCGTGATTTCCTGTGAATTGTGATCATTGAAGTGTCCTCCTACAAAGTATTAGGCTGTCATAAACGCTACAGCCACAAAACGCCTCCACTGAACTGTGGACTGCTTTTTAGAATATATTAAATATGAACTCGCCACATTCGGTGACGCAGCTGGTCGCTACATATCACGAGGCGCCGTTTCTCGCTTCGTATCATATTTTTTAATAACGGTACTAAGCCGCTTCCAGCTTCAGGTGGCGTTTTGTAGATGTATGTTGCGCATCGACCTTCAAGCGCTGGCTATACTGGGAGCGAAGTGAAACGAACATTAGTTCGTTTCCTCTTCGCTCATGTCGCTTTTTAACCGACTTCAAAAAAAGGAGGAGGTTTCTCAATTCGACCGTATATTTTTTTTTTTTTTTTTTATGTTCGTTCGCGGATAACTTCGTCGTTTATGAACCGATTTCGATTATTCTTTTTTTGTTCGAAAGGAGTTATCCCAAGTGTGGTACCATGGTAATTTTATCGAGGTATGATAAGTATCTCCAGAGATATTGAGATAAACATCTCAAAATTGGTACTGAAAATGAATAGCGCGGCATTGAAGTCGGTTGTTTTTTAGTTTTTAAACGATATTATTATACTTGGGTTCATACTTCGAAGAGCAGATGGTTGGGCGACATTAGCGAAGCGAAAAGAACCTACGTTTCGTTTCACTTCGCTTCCAATGTGACCTGCGCTTTAGATGTTTTTGTGGTCAAAGCATTATAGGTAGCAGATTCACAAGTTGTCTGGTTACTGATGTATACTGATGGTAAAAAAAACACACTAAAAAAAACACTTATTACCTTGCGAGTTGTGGTAATTCCAAGCAAGCAACATCATTTTCAACTTCTCAGCATCTTTGGCGTAGCCCTGACCTGCACCAGATCATTATACTAAATCAATTTGGGTTCAAATTTGGAAAAAAAATTACACACATAACAGGAAAATATATTTTAAATTTGTCTTAAAAAAATTAAAAGCCAATTGGTTACGGTATTTTATGATTTTTTTTAGCATAAAACGCCGGTTAATTGATTTGATGCAAGTGGCTGTTTAAGATTGTTTTTCTTAATTTAAATACAAGTCAAATTAGGTTCAGCTTGGCCTGACATGGTTGGTAAATACAGAGGCGTGTAATAGCTATTAATAGTTTCTCTAGCTAGACTATAGTATCAATAATATCACGAAATTATTGTGTTTTTGTATCATTGAGTGTCGAGACCATATCTCATCTATGGTGTATGGATACACGCATAGTCTCGACTATGCGTATGACATGACAAGCAAAACGCTCGAGCGCTTTTTCGACCCTCTGAAGTGTCAAAATGTTTTGTTGCCTAACTTTTGCTTTTTTTTAACTAACATTTGTTTTCTTTTTCATCAGAGTGTATTTTGCCACTGAAATCAGAGACTTTTTATTTTATCTCTAAAATTATTATACGCTCAATTTTTTTGCTTTTTAAATTAGTGTAATACTCCTTGTTTTACGATAAAAAAATTAGGTACCAACATAAATAAATCTTTAAAGTGAATTTAATTAGTCATTTCACAAGTATTTCAAATAAAAATCAAATGCATGTACCTAACTGTCAACTGTAATAAATCTTATAGCACAGTGTGACCTAAACCCGCACTTTACGCACGCTTTGCCGCGACTTAAATAGTCGATTATTGCACGACGTTTAGCAACCGCAACCAACTTCGCGCCGTGCAATAATCTTCTATTTGATGGAAAAGCGTAGCAAGTGTAAAGTGCGGGTATATGTCACACTGACAGCCATAAAATAATATACGATACACGTGACTTAAGTAGCCTATTATTGCACGGCGTAGCTTAACTAACGTAACTTCACGCCGTGCAATAATAATAGACTACTTAAGTCACACGTATCGTGATATACTATTACTCAATACAGTATTGACAGTCAAACTTGTCATTAGTACAAAACTGCACGTCTGGAGCCTCCATTCCAAGCTTCACAACCAGCCAGGCCGAACTGAATTTACTGTCAGTTTTACTGCTTAGTTCACGATAAGATAATGTTACTTACTTGTAAAGTTATCGTCGTCATTCATATCAGACGGCTCAGGGGTTAAGTTATCCTGAAACAAAAGATATATTGGAATTAATTTAAATGTAATAAGTAACGTAATAAGTATGGAGAGTATAGACAAAAACCGACTAACTCCCTATACCTTTTTTACATATTATATTGTGTTCTTACACATAAAGTTTTATAATAAAATAGATTTGTCCCGCGGCTTCGCTGACACTTAAACATTAAAAACATCGTAAACTAAAATTTTCATGTGTTCATTTTATCTTTATGTATTTTACATAAATATATAAAATTTTACGCCTTTTTCCCGTTGGGGTACGTAGACTAATTCTTTCCACATGCTACGATCCTGACATACCTCTTTCGCTTCTTCCACTTTCATGAATGCTTTCAGACACAAGTATATTTATATACACGTATACACAAGTATAGCTTAGTTGGAGGGGTTAACAAGAATACTAGTAATGTGATTTTTCCTTTATTTATGCTGTAAGACCTTGCTTCTTGCCAAATTTCATTATTATAGGTCAACGGAAAGTACCCTATAGGGTTTCGACCCAAAACCTATAGGGTACTTCCGGTTGACCTAGAATTGTCAATTTTGGTTAAAAGCAAGGTCTTACAGCACAAGTAAAGGAAAATTTCCGAAAAATAAAAGAAGTTAACAAATTAAGGTACATTTTGGTACTTACAAGTTTTCGCGAAAATCTAAATTTGCCCATATCTTTTTATCGTGTTGACTCAGCACCTTGATTTTTTACACCTAATAGGGACTATAGACCTCAGACCTACAGACAGGCAGACAGACATACAGACAGTGGGACAGACGGACAAGAAAGTGATCTTATAAGGGTTCCTTTTTTTTACCTTTTGAGGTAACGGAACCCTAAAAAAGATAAACATATATTGACGAATAATATATATAGGTACATACGAATGGAGCAAAGCTTAAAAAAAATACAGTAATATTGTGGGCCATTTTCACTGGTTCATGATAAAGTGACAAATAGTTATTTGACAGTTTTTTTTAGAGGACGCCATTCAAATAGTTTAAAAAAATCTGTCAGATTAGACTAATAGGGTTATTAGAAACGGTAAAACTGGCCCTTTACTTCTGTATTGTCATTGTTATATTTGTAATTTAGTTAAATCTTCTGTTTAACCAAACACAAAACACATTTTCACATTCACACCGATAACCTTTGGATCTACTGTGACTTTTGAACTGCAAGTTTTTCTCAAAACTAGGAATCGAAAATCGAAATAGTGCAGCCATGAGTGATCGCCAATAAATAATTAATAAATTAGCAAAATGGCCGCGCCACGCAGGTCGTTGACCCCGCGGACGCGAATCGATAGCCTCAAATGGACATACATACATGCACATAGTATATCTATGTATATAGGTAAGCCATGGTAAGACAATGTATGTTAGTTGGGACACCTTGGTAGCTCGGCCCCTGCCCCCAACGGGCGTAGAACGTAAATTGATGCGAGCTTAGAAACGATAGACATAGAACGTTACCTAGCAAGTTTAGATTTCATACTTGTAGTAGTCACAGTCACAGATTACATTAATACTATGACACACAGAGGGATGGCTCTTTTTTGTACACTACACCACAAATTACAAGAAACTCTATAATAGGTTTATAGCACAGTGCGACTTAAACCGTGATTATTGTACGGCGTAGCACCCTCGCTGTGCTCGGGTGCTAATTTCACGCCGTGCAATAATCGACTACTTAAGTCAGACGTATTGTAATATAATATAAAATTATCCCTGAAGAGACCGCGGTCTTATCGCTCAAAGATCGATCTCTTCCGGACCTTTGCTTTAATAAATAAAACTTGAATTCAAAATTCAAAACCACCCTCGACTGACCTATTTATAATCTGTTCATTGAGACCATTTCAATGAGCCCAAACCATATTATCTTTTCTATGCCCAATCACGCTATCTCTGCTGTAAGCTGGTGAGGAGTAGAATAGTCTACAGATTCCAGGAGATGCCCCAACATCAGGTCAATACTAGGACTAGAAAAGAGCTCATAGCCTCATAGTCTTAAAACGACAAAACAGATTTTCAAGATCAAAGCCCTTGATTAAGTCACCTATCAAACAAAAGAATACTAAATCGTAATCGGTTCTTGAGTGCTACGATGTCACAGGCACATACATCAAACTTATAACATCTCTTATTTTAGCATCGGGGGTTTAAAACAAGAGATATATCACTGCGTTCATGTTGTAAGCCACCAGTAAAGTCTCCAGGAAATAACATGCCATTAAGAAAAGCCTCTTTTTAAAGCATATTTTTGCAGTTACAAAGCGGCATTTAAAGGCACAGCCCTATACGTAACAGCTGGCTAATAGCGTACTCTTACGAAAACATACAAAGATTTCTATTCAACAAGTGGTTCATGCAAAATATCTTTCGCTAACAACTTCAGACTGAATTGGGCTGTAACCTGAAAGTGGTAAAGCTGATTTTCGCGCGAAATTTTATGATCGATGATTATGAAAATCTGAAGATGCTTCTTGCTTTATGACAATCGATGGTTTGAATAAAATTCTCGACAATATTGTACATTCCAGTGTGAGCATTTTCCGCACGTTGCTCACGTTGAAAAGGAAAGATAACAATGTTTAATTTGGAAAAGCGCGAAGATAAGTGCTTTAGTGCAAAGCAATAAATAGGTATAAGATGGATTTTGTATGAAGAACTTTATCTATAAAGCTCTTACTAAATACAATATTTATGTAACAATGAATAATATATACAAATTATTATTACATAGCATTCAAATGTTGCACAGCCTACCGATATGCAATACCCATTCGAACTTGACACCTAATACATACACATATACATACATAGATATACATCTATATATATAGTCACCTACTCGACAAGTCTAAGTACCAGGTGTACATAACTTGGTAGGAGTTGGGGTGACATGATATCGACCGTCTTGAGCCGATGGCCAAGTAACGTGTCACAGATTAGACCACAACACCTAAGACTATGGCTCATAATGTGCCTACTCGAGCTAGGCTTCTGTGTTCGTTATTTGAAACGTGAGATTAGTCACATAATCATGAGCATAATAATTGACGCATTTGACGCACTCTTACGAGTTAAGAACAAATTCGTTCGAACGAATTCATCATTACAAATCCTTTGCTAGCTAGGGCTACTTTTACATTTACTAGGGTAAATGGTAATAACTTTTGTATGTCACATCAAATTGAATGTATTCATGGAATTTCTAGCTATTTCCGATTCAAATGTTACCATTGGAATGGGGAATTAAAATCAACAGTGGAATGTTCTATAGAAATCACGTTCAAATCAAATTATCACAATTTGCCTATCAAATATCAAATTATTTAGGATCCTCTACGCACAAAAAATGTCCATGACGAACATCGATGTATGTACTACACGAAATTATATAGGTATGTTATGTAAAGATGCCTTAAGACCATGGATATTCGTGCTAGGTTGTGTAGTGAAGGCTAAATAGCCGTTGACCCCTCGTTGTTATGTGGCCCTGGTACTTACTTATGTAAGTTATTAACTAAGATTTAACTTGAACCGCCTTGAACCATTAAGTTATGAAGTGTGTGTCCTTGTTGCTAAGCTGAAAGTTAAAACTTAATCTGTAAGCTTGGTTCCATGAAGTGGAAAGCAGCTGGTGGATTTTGAGATAGAACCCTGTGAATGTACTAATATAAATGTCCAAAAGTTAAGGACAGTTTTTACCCGACTTCAGGTATGATTTTGACCATGTTCATCTGTTCCTTCATGATTTCTTACCTCCTTATCATAATTTGACAAATGAGGTATGGTTGGAAGCGCCTTCATTGTCCGCTGGTTTGCTTTGTGACATCCACATTAAATTGAATATGGCGTCTTCTAGACAACATAAAGTCATAAACAAACAACTTATTTAGAATGATGGTAAAGCGGTGGTTTCGCTGGTTACTAGCAATTAATTAATCTCCTGCCTTTTTAATTGACCGAACGAAGCGAAGGTCTCCGTTTCAGCTTGGGCTTCACTTCAATAGAAAATGCTTGTTTTATGTCCGAATTGACTAATTTAAAGCTGATTAAGTTAGGTTTGTGCCATATCTATCACTGAGAGTTACAAGGCTAGCATAAAGCCTTGGTCCCCACTTACATTTGAGGAGAGACTTCTAGTCCCTACCTTACTTACAAATGCAGGTTTATTTACGGCCTTATACGTTGGGGCACTTCATCGGCATACGTAAAGCGTCGTTAAGAGAAACGTCTTGAAGCACTAGGTACCTCAGGAATTGCAGTTACAGCCATTGCGGTGAGGTAATTCTATGTTATTCTAGATGATTCTAGTTAGTGGGCAGCCCAGCTTGCTTGTTACTTATGCAGCTTTGACTTTGTTTGTAAGTGGGTACATAGAATAGAGTCTCTTATTAATGATTTCTGACTAATGACTTGTCATATCAAACGCAGTACCACGCAGTACCGAATAATTCTAAATTGAAATATATATTTCTCCGAAACTGGGTTGTTTATTTTAATTTTAAGTAAAATGTGTAATTTTACAGTCAAGTAAAAACAACATTAACATTTTTTAAAATTGAATTTGATTATTAAAATAAAATATTGCGAAACCTTAAAATTTTATTCATAAGCAAATTTTAATACTTAATACGGACTGTTGCCTCGAATTGAGAGTGGCTTCCAAAGGCGCCTTTGCTCCAATTTCACGATACTCGAGTAATGTTTCAAATATAATGTTATAATAAAGCCTTTACGATGAGATCATTTAAACAAGTACATCGAAATGATGCCCGAAACCAAAGCCACGCTTACCAAATAATTGATCATGAATTGTGGCGACGATTAACGAACTACCTATAACTTATTTTGCTGTATATTTAGGAACCTACCTATATATACCGCAAATACATCATATTTATATCTCTATACGACTCTCTATGGCGAATAAAACCGGCTTCGATGGAATAAATCGCTGTATAACCTAGTTTCGTCCAAAATAACTGCAAAATTTCGGGAATCCGCTGGGTGGCTACATACAGCTATGTACGCTATGTATGTGCTGATACATGGCGTAAAGCACATAGGCTATGTACCGCGATGTCACCCCCCCCCCCTTCCCCCTCTTTCCCTTCCCGTCCCGCGTCCCAACATTCGCGCCTGTAGTGCTTGCCACCCGCGAGTCATCAAGGGAAGAGATTTTATCGATAGTTTGCTGTCGATAGTTTGATGTCGATAGTTTTGTGATGACGTATGTAGACAAAGATATAAAGCTATAGGACTGTTATGGCTCGTGTTGTCATAAAGCTTTGTAAGAGGTTGTGCAACTAATATCAGACATAGCGAATTTGATTACATAGATAATTTTTTTAATACCAACGTGACCCTATTACTGAGACTTCGCTGTCCGTCCGTCCATCCATTCATCCGCCAGTCTGTCCGCATTTCACAGCGCTGTATCTCCTTAACCGTAATAATAGTAGATACTTGATTTTTTTTACAAAGTATGTATTACTCTGGACGCTAAAACAAAAAAAATACATAAATTTAATAAAGCTAAATATTAAAGGGCGTTCCCATACAAGAAACATGTTTTTTCGGCGTTTTTGCTTGATGATATGAACCGTGATAATAATTAGTTAAGAGGTGTATCCAAGAACGTGATTTACCAGCATGTTTTGCTAGATCTTATAAAATATTGTACTGTGGTACAGAGCTTTACGAGTGCGAGTCCGACTTGCACATGGCCAGTTTATTACAATATAGCTTTGTGTGAAATCGTCGATACTTTAAAGTTTACAACATCATCATATTCTAAGTATCACTGAGCTTGATCTTCATCACTTTGTCGTCGTCACTCCACCTGGCCATAGAGCGTTCTACGCTATGTTTACCGATTCGTGGTCTCCAATGAAATACCAATTGACGCCAACGGATATCTGTCCTATGGCAAACATGACCAGTACACTGCCACTTCAGCCTGCTAATACGTTGACCTATGTCGATCACTTTTATTCTCTGGCAAATAACTTCGTTCCGGATTTTTTATCGATAGTTGACAATCATCGACTTGCACCAGCAATCAGGTGGCAGTCAGCGTATAATCATTAAATACCCACGCGAGGGGTGCAATGACGCTCGCGGGCACCACCCCCACCCACCCTCGCCCAATTATGAAAATACAAAATACGAATCCGGAACCGAATGGCGATAACAGCGATTTATCAATAACTAACTGGACAAAGAACTGAATTTGTGACAAAACAATTGAAAACAAAATTACGAGATTTTTACATTAATTAAGTGCTTTCTAGGTTAATATGTCAATAGGTAATATGCGACTAGAGAGTCAACTCAATTCAATTTATATGAACCTGTTTAGAAGATAGGCTGAGACAGTTGCGCTATTGTAATTCCAATCCTAATTGGTGATGGGGGCGATAAGGCTTTCACTGTCGTCTCACTTAGGGTGTTTTGTGTATTTCCCTTTGCCAGCGATAACCCAAGCCATCCCAGCTCCTTAATAAAGCATAGCACAGCTTTGAGTCGCTGGCACAACGCTTCCTGTTCTGAGAGTGTTGTGACTTGTCATGATGAAAATGATGATGAAAACTGTGGATGTGTTTGTATTCTCGATGGTACTGGTAGAGTTGCGCTTTGTGTATTAGATGAATGATTGTCCGACGACTTGCCTTACCACCGTCTTCCAACGCCAGCATACTACCATCTAAGACCTCATCGTCGTTTAACATCGGGTGAATGAAATTGCAGTCAAACATTTGCTTCTACGGAAAAAATAAATTGAAATTTGACTGCAAATTTAGTTCTATGTTGAATAAAGTTTCATAATATATTCTAGGTACCACAGATTTATATTAATTCATAGCTGCAATAAATATCTATTTAGAAAAATATTGTAACTTACAAAGTTTTATCACAGCTTACTGAACTAACATGTTGCTATTGCTACAAAGTCAACTTACAGGGGAGATTTAAGGGTAACTTCAAACCCCATCAAATTCTATAATATGGTATTTGGTAACAAAAACAGCAAAATAACTAGAATTTCGCGCGTCACACACAAATTACTCTTTACACTTCTGATACTAAAACGGTACTTATATTAATAGTAGATTATACAACAAGTGAATAAAAAGGCAATTTAATTCGAGGGATTAAGTTGGATCCCGAGAGCAGCGAAGGAATCACGAGCCTAGCGAGGGATTCTAGATTAGAATCCTGAGCGGACCGAGGGATACAAGGACCGAGATTAAATTTTTTATTTACGAGTCGTGTAATCTGCTTTTTACCGTTGACTGCGAGAAAATAAATAGTAGTACCTACTTATAGTACCTATTTATATTTATCATATGTTATTATTAATGTGTAATAAATGTGGATTATTAACCAATTAAGTGCCGGTGAATGTATGTGTAGGGAAACAGCACAATCTTGAAAAATATGCTATTTGCGATCTCACCAAAAATGCACTGAAAATGTTCAGTAAAGTCCACATCTTTACTTTACTAAGGTTATGACTTGGACTAGACTGTGGCTTGAACTTGATCAGAAATGTGACTTTCACTCAACTTTATGACTTGAATTTACAAAAATTGAAATAATTTTAATTCTTTATTCTGGCTGAATACACAAATCGTGCGGAGCAAAATGAGAACAAAAAATATAAACAAAATTGGCGGGATTTTCATTTTTATTTAATTATATAGCTTCTATGGTATGCCTCCATTTAGCCAGCTAGTAGGCACTTTCAGCAAGTTTTATTTATTTTTTTGTACACATTTCGTATTTCGTGCTTGTTACAAATTCAAAATGTTTTTATTCACCGAGTGAGTAAAAGAGCGTTTTATTCACTGCTATCAATGAATAAAGTGCTCTTTTTTGAGTGGCAATGGTAAAAAAACCTTTATTGTTTTGTCACTGAAAAATATGTGTAGGGACTAAGTCCATTTATCGTTATTATGTTTTCAAATATAATAACTAGCAAAATAGTAGTATTAGCAAAAGTCCTAGCAAAACATATTTAAACCGTATGTAGCTAGTTATATATCGACATTCATCGATAATAACGCAAGATGGCGTCGCAACCCTATCTCCGTCAATACGAAATAGATGAAGTGACGCGTATTGATTAACATATATTCAAAGACTATAACACCAAAGATAAGAAGATATGACTTCTATACTTCTTCTATGGCACTTACTTATTACTAATACTATATCTACGAGTTAAAAGACAAATCAAGCGAGCCCAAACACGACCGGAATATATAATTTTTGTAGCCTAGGAATGTCTATGTAATAACCCCCGACCCAATTTTTTTTTATACAGGTTTTTTAATCGAGGTTGTTCTTAGCTTTGATTCATGAAAGTCCGTTCAGCCGTTTGAAGGCTGATTTTTTTTTTGATGATGACGCTGATGATGACGCTACGAAATCAACTTTTGTAGTTTTGGTCAATTCGATTTTTTTTGTTGACTTGATGGTGGGACATCTGTAATTTGCAGAACACTCAACTCCTCACCAACTTACAGCAGATATGTCGAGTTTGGGTTCACCGGAATGGTCTCAATGAACAGATTATGAATAGACCGGTTGGGGGTTTTAAATTTTTAATTTAAGTATTTTTAGTAATGGTAAAATACTTGTACCTACCACACGGTAATGTTAATAAATAACTATATATCATATATGTAATAATATGTACCATATATCATGCAAAATTAAAACAAAAACATGAAATAAAATTATGGCCAACTTCTAATTTTATCATCAACTCGCTCGTTGGTACCATAGCGTTGAATTGTCATCCGATTTACATAATACGTATGCAAAATGACAGCTCAATCGAACACTGGGAAATGTGTCAAATTTAACAAGCGAGATTTTATTACAAACAGACAGAACAGATAAAACAAAATAAAAGCTAGTACATAATATATATTTTTTAATTTTATTCGAAAAAAAAAGTTTCTGAGGAGTTGAATATTCTGCAGATTATTATTAGTCTTAGGATCAGGTCAAAGTTACCAAGTTCTTACAATATCATTGAAGTAAGGGGATACCAAATTTCGAATTGAATGATCTATGAAAGTTGGTCTCATAGCGTCATCAACTATAAGAAATAATATCGTTTAAAAACTAAAAAAGAACCGACTTCAATGCCGCGCTATTCATTTTCAGTACCAATTTTGAGATGTTTATCTCAATATCTCTGGAGATACTTATCAGACCTCAATAAAATTACCATGGTACCACACTTGGGATATCTCCTTTCGAACAAAAAAAAATCAAAATCGGTTCATAAACGACGAAGTTATCCGCGAACAAACATAAAAAAATTAAAAAAAACATACATACGGTCGAATTGAGAAACCTCCTCCTTTTTTTGAAGTCGGTTAATAAGCTCATAGTCTTAAAACGCCTGAACGGGATTTTCAGCTTAGAACACAAATTCATCTATCAAACCAAACATCACAGATACACAAAGAGCATGCATAGTTCCTATTGTGACACTAATTATTAGTAATGTTTACGGGATATTTACCATGATTTTAATTTAATATGAGTTTCCGATATTTCAGTGCTGTTACAAGCATTATTGTGTCGTGAACGAGTTTCATTGATAACAAATGGTAGGGGCGCCGAACGACCGAAACGAGTACGAAAGCGGGTAGATCGCTTCGTTTGCTCGTGATACCCTCTTCACCCGCAATCTACAATTCGTCCGAGAACATGGCGCTTGTAACAGCGCCGAAATACCGGAAACTTATATTAAATGAAAAACATTGTAAATATCCCGTAAACAAAACTAATAATAATCTCATAGACTTCCATTTGACCACTATCTCACCCTCACCTGTTAGTGGGTGACGATAAAGTAGAGGATTGCACGCCGCGCTAGGCTTAAAATGTTAACTGTCTCTCAAGCCTTCCCAACTTAGCTGGCCAGGCGGACGGACACTAGACAGTGCCCTACCACCATGCAGGGATAATAGATTGATACAAGCTTGCCCAAAACCTGTATCCAACCAGCTGACAAAGGGAGGGGATTCTCAACAACGGGTTTTTCTTCAGCGAACTCTGAAATTGGCGTTGGCGCATCGGAATTTTATTACTTAAGGGGGTAC
Organism: Cabera pusaria; assembly: GCA_954871355.1. Taxonomy (NCBI): domain Eukaryota; kingdom Metazoa; phylum Arthropoda; class Insecta; order Lepidoptera; family Geometridae; genus Cabera; species Cabera pusaria. Next base: position 6,919,947 of record OX940908.1, read on the forward strand.
GATTTCCATACAAAAGTATAATGCACAAATATGAGTAAATGTAGCAAAAAATTACACTGAAATCACATCTATTGTTCTTATAGAAGTATTTATGTATCGGGAATTTTATTTACCTACATAATTTTATTGATAAGGATGAGATTATTTTGAATAATAGTAAAATTCAAGTTCAAACAAAAAATATTGATTGAATAATATGTTTTTATTGTTCATTTAAATAATGTAGGTAAATATAATTCCCGACATGTAAAGATAAGACAAAAAGAAGTTATTTCAGTGCAAGTTTTCGCTCCATTTACTCATATTTGTTATATTGTATACTTTTGTATGGAAGTCTTACCCCCTTAAGAGTGACTAACTAAAATTAGCAAATATCATAAAAATAAGATAAAAAGTTACGGATCGTCCCTGAATAATTACACTTATTTATAACTTAAAAGATAACTAGTATAATGTTACCACAACCTCCTGGTAAAGTGTGTAATACATAAAGAAACATAATATTAGATAACTACTTGATGTAAAACAAACAAAAATAAAACCCTTATAAGTTATAAACGACAGAGGTCTAAAATCTATTTACTTACGACTAAAACCGTCTCTCTACATCTACAAAATTAGACCCGGAGCCAGCACAAAAACTGTGCTCGCCAAAACATTTCCCCTTTGCTAATAGCCGCCTTTTTCAGCCATTTTTACAACTTTTTTCCCGTCTCCGACTTCTTGCAAAATAAAACCGGAGGAAGTACCAGGCGAGTATGTAGTGATGGGAGAATTAGAACGAATTATTCTGTGCGGCTTTATTTATCGAGTTATAGTAGTATATTACGATGCGTGTGACTTAAGTAGTTTTAATTATCGGTATATATATAATATATACGGCGTAGCACCCTCGCTCCGCTCGGGTGCTATGCCGTGCAATAATAGACAACTTAAGTTACGAGTATCGTATATTATTTTATAGCAGTCAGTGTGACATAAGCCCGCACTTTTACGCTTGCTACGCTTTTCCGTCAAATAGAAGATTATTGCACGCCATGAAGTTGGCACCCGAGCGCAGCGAGGTGCTAAACGTCGTGCAATAATCGACTATTTAAGTCACGGAAAAGCGTGCATAAAGTGCCGGTTTATGTCACACTGTTCTATAAAAGTAGCTTGTTTATGGGATTTTTATCGGATACAGTTTTTTCGGAGAGTGTGATAACACACTTCACTCGTGGAATCTTATTATACAGTTCCACAGGGTATATGTTTCGACCATACCCATTCTATAATCGGAAAACCAGAGATATTAAAAAGCGCCACTGACTTATGGTGGATATACCATCTACTTGAACGAAGCGATTTGTTTCTTCGTTCATCATGCAAATGAGAGAGAAGGAAATACGCAAGGGAATGAAATACATTGCCTGAGTCCGGTTAAGTACAATATAAGCACGCTCTATCATCGATCGAATCATCACTTTACATCAAGTGAGATAGTGGTCAAGTGCTACCCATTTCGGTTTAACGAATAAAAAGAGTTGCGATTTCTAGGGATAGCTCTAATGCTAAGGTCGATATTAGATAGAATGTTTAGGGGGTTATTAGCACCCACAGTAAGGTAATTGTTGCCTTTCTGCGTCCGTAGGCTTTGACCTTAATCTAACCTACAGGTCATGCCTAGGTGCTGCTTAATGGGTGGCCACTGGTTGTAGGCTTCAACCGTGGATCCACCACCGGACAAAGTCATGTCACTAATTGAAACGGCAAGTTTTGGCACGATGTTTGGAGTTAATGAAAAACGGGTCGAGATAGTTGCAATCTGTGGATTAGACTATAGTCAGTCCACCGCCTCGTCTCACTGCTTTCATTTAACTCCAGACAAGAACGTTTCCATCTTAGATCGCATTTTTTTTTATATCTGCGTTTGACCACTATCTCGCCTGGTGGCAAGCGATGATGTGGTCGATGATGGTGAACACGCTAGGCCTAAAATACTCTGACTCTCAAGGGCCGTGCGCTGCCGGAACACCGTACGGTTACGGCGGCAGATTTGCTCCTATCGAGGACCAAAAAGTAGCTTACCACCATCAGGTGGTAAGCTACTTTTTGGTTACAAGTCAGGTGAACATCGATATAATGCTCCTCCATCCTATGGACGGATACCCGTGCTAGGGTTTGAACCAGCGGCCTCTCGCTTACAAGTCAAGTCATCTATCCCTTACGCCGACGTGCCGTCAAAATCTAAAAATCATGGTAAGATCATGAAATCATGAGGATGAAACTCTAGTCTCCATACTATAAAAAAACGTTCTTAAGTATATCTATATGAGGACCTTCTAACTATTTTTTCTTAGAGAGAACTTTTTAAAAAAAAAGGTTGTAGAGCTAGGCAATATGGTTTGCACTATACTAATAGTCTTATTAACCCCTCCAACTGAGCTAACTATGCTTGTGTCTGGACGCCAATGATGCAATGGGTGGGGATCGAACTCACGACCTCTTGATCGCCAGGCCGACGCCATAACGATTGGGCCTATGACACGACCAAAAGATTTAACTACGTCCCATCAACAATTCGATTATCATTAAGTAGTAAGCACAGCACACCCATCGCTACGGGCACATCAGTTACTAGAGTTTGCCGCCCCCGTATTTTTACAACGGCCCTACCCTGCGGTATCACCTCATCCCCCCTGGGAACCACCCTACCCCCAGTAATACCATAACGGGCGTCGGCTATGACGAGATTATCGTACATGCGTACTCTACATGTGTATATAGTGTTATGTAGTACATAAGAGCATTGATTTACGCGGCTACCTGTCAACCGGAACAGTGATGGTGGGCAAAAACTGGTGCGAATGTTGCCAGGTTGCGGGGATATCGTTTAGTCGAGCAATATGCGTGGCTGTGTATTTTATATACAAAGGGCTTAGATAACAGTTAACAAACAAAACAGACTGTTTTTAATCGGTTAAGATTTGACGGAGTTCCGACCTCTGAGGTAAGAAACAAAAAAAAAAGAAACAAAAACAGTGTCTAATTGAGAACCTCCTCCTCTTTTTTTGTGAAGTCGGTTAAAAACCGACTTCAAAAAGGAAACTATGAAGTAAAAAGGCTCCATCATCAAATCGACTCTAGACATTCATTACATGGTAATGCTTTAAAAAAAAATTACAAACGCACTAGTCGCCATTACGATTTTCGAAGGTTCTCCTCGATTTCTCTGAGATGCCATCATCAGATCCTAGTTTCATGTTCATGGTACCACCTATGGTATAGCTCCTTTCCAACAAAAAAAAATAATCAAAATCGGTTCATAAACGACGTAGTTATCCGCGAACACACATAAAAAATATATACTCGTATATACGTCGGTTAACAATAACAATTAAACATTTTTAACATTAACAGCTCCTTTGACAGCAGCGAAATATGGAGAGCCGTTTGACGTAAAGGATAGATCGCTTAACTCCTAAGCGAGACGGTGCCGATTTAAATCCTAGCACAGGTGTTCGTGTTCGCAGATGGTACGAGCATATTATAGCGATGTTCCGCCTAACTTGCTAACAAAAAAAGTACCTGACAACAAGAAGAAAATCCGCCGCCATAACCTTACGATGTTCCGACAGTACAAAGCCCTTGGGGGCCAGAGTATTCTAGGCCGAGTGTGTTCACCAGCCTCGAGCTAAATTGGTTAGTTAAATTTAATTTAATTACTTTGGTTTTTCGTATAACAAGAAGTTGTACGTTGGCCTTTTGGCATAAAAACCTATAGGTGCTCCATATCTTACCAAAATTTGAGTAGTGTCTTCATTTATTGGTCCTTCGTACTTTATTGTAGGAAACCAACATAAGTTGATCTTTTCTCAAAAGGTTTGCGAGTTGATGCTGAACCTACGCTTCTCTTTACAATTAGCAAAATACTTTTGAACGTAACTTTATGACTATTTTTACAACGTGATCTTTTAGTTTTTAAGGTGGTAGGACTTCTGCTTGGCCTGGCTAGAGGAAGTAAATAAGTTTGTTATTATATAGGTCAGTCATTCAAAGTTAATAGTCACATAGTTCGCTGATTTACCGCCCTTTAAAACTTTTAATATAGGGCCACACAACACCAAAAACAACATTTGAACTCATCTCCTCGACCACATCATCGCTGACCACCAGGCGAGATAGTGGTCAGTCGCTCGCCTATCAAATGTTATAAAACTGTCTAGTGGGCATTCAAACTTGACAGTAACCTATAAGGTAGGTGTATACGATCACCTTTACGATGACGAAATCTGTATCCAAACACACAAGTATGTTGTCCTAATTAACACGAAATACGCGCCCGAGCAATACGATTACTGAATACGGAGGGGAATTCAAAAATCCTCACATTGAATAAATAATTAAGCACCCACATCTAGTTTCAGTAAACTAGGCGCGGAACCGCGTAGTTTTCGCTTAAGGTACGGATACACTTTACGAGCTACTGCCGTCATAACTACTACCGTGCCATATCTGTGGTCGTGCCACTTTGTTCTCGCATGGTAATAGCCTTAGGTAGAAGCTACTTACGCGACAGAGAAATAACACCTACCAGGTGTATCCAAAAATGTGTGCCTACAGTACAAGTATAAGGTCTGTTTATTAGAGAGAAGAAAAGAGAGAGAGCTGCTATACCACTTTAGTTTTAAATTATGCCAAAGACTATTTTTGTTTCGGACAGCCAAGCACTTGACCAATATCTTACCTGATATTTAGTATCTATAGATGCGGTCTATAAAAGAATTGCACTTGCCTGGAATCGAAAGAAGGCAGTGAGACAAGGCGCTGGACAATCCACTTAGTCACACCCCGGACACTCGCTAAATCTCCAAACAAACTAGCGTTTTAACGACCGACACTGTGACACCGACACAGACACTACAGACGGGTCGTTTTTCTATACGTGCATTTGTGTGCGTTATGTCTAAGGTTGTCGCCCGTAATCACCGTATCACAGATTATATAATAGTTACTTAGTACATACGTACTACGTACTGACCGTATGAATATTTTTTGTACACTTACCCAAAAAGCTTGGAACACTAAAAATATTAGTCGCTATTTCGTAAACCATCATCTCCAGGTCCAGTCGACTTGCATAGAACAAACTGCACCACAGTAACTATTTTTTATTCTGTGTTGGGCGGCCAGCCAGAGCTGTACGAAACAATGTCGTGTGTCTTGCTCGCACGTTAGAGCGACATCAAGTAAAGAGAATATAAGTACTACGTACCTACATCAAGTTCCCAATTGCTGTGTTATAAAAATTTTTAAACGTGAAAGTTTTTTTAAATATTTTACAAATTAAGCGTTATTTACGCACGAGTATATATATCGTTGTTTCATTTATGAAAATGAATTCTAAAATACGAATATGTAGGTAGGTATACTAATATAATTAAGTGTTTATTATATACCTACGTAATAAGAACCTACGTAAATTGAACCTCCAGTGTCTACTGATCCCAACATAAATGTATGAAGTTGATGTTCTTCTCTCCGTGAGTAGTAATTGTTCTATAGTCGTACGCGTGTGGCGTCCTTGCTCAGCGCAGTTCTTCGACAGCGCCAGAGCGGTGGCGGGGTGAGGAAGCCCGGAATTGGTGGGGGGAACAGAGTGTCCGTTCTATACGTAGTATTATTATCTTTTATATGACTTAGTGCAACATGATTGTAAAACTGTGGTGCAACTATCTAAACTAAACATAGCTACATGAGATATGTTATGAGGTAACTAGATATGTATGCTTATATATGCTTATGTAGTAGTCTGATGATCTGATTTTACTTTTAAATATTCTACAATTTAATTTTATTGTGTGCGTGTAGTAGTGCTTGCAGAACGTAAATTCCTTTTTTCCTTTTTCAAGCGAGACACTTAGCAGTCTATACTGACTGTCACTGAGTAGCTGACTATAAATAGATCAGCAGCACGTGTAATCATGGCTTTAAGTACCAGAGCACCAGAGGCGCTGTGGAGGTGTAGATACTCGCATTATGAGGGAGGCATTCGAAGCGCGACCTCGAAAAACCGAATGGGGGGTCTCGAAAAGCATCGCGAATTTCACAAAGCTTCCTAGATACCAGGGCACGGGGAGCGGTTACAAGTCGCGCCTACTTGTGCTCTTTGAAGTGTGATAAACTGAGCCAGTAGGGATGGGTGCCAGACCCAGACGGATTCCGGATACGGTTAGAGATTGCTGAAAATTAAGACGCGTGCAGAGTTTTAAACAAGATTGTAAGTAATTCTCAGAAGTAGAGTAGTCATAGAGGATGTGTGCGGATGGATGTATAGTTAGCTACATAGATAGAAACTTTTTCACCCCCGATGCAAAAAGAAGGGGTGTTATAAGTTTGACGTGTGTATCTGTGTTTGTGTGTATATCGTAGCGCCTAAATTGATGAACAGATTTTGATTTAGTTTTTTCTTGTTTGAAAGCTAAGAACACTCCGATTAAGACACCTATGTGTATTAATCGGGGTGTTCTTAGCTTTGATGCATGAAAACCCGTTCAGCCGTTTTAAGACTGAGCTTTTTTCTTGATAATGATGTTATAACATGAACTTTTATAGGTCTGAATAATTCGAAATTCAATATAATCTTACTTCAAAGTTATTGTAAGAACCTAGTAGCAATGACCTGATGCTGGGGCATTTCCTGGAATCAGCAGAATACTCTTCTCGTCACCAAATTACAGCAGAGATGTCATATTTGGGCTAATTGGAATGGTCTCAATGAACAGATTATAAATAGATCAAGGTAAGCACATCATCTCTTTGTATCAGTTGATTATGATATAAGTATGACTTGCCTTACAGGCTTAAAAACTATAGTTCGACATTAAACAATTGCGGATGATCCGTCCACTTAATAGTTGCCCCATCCCATCCCTATCTTACTAAATATGGATACGTATGTGCGACACTGCCTGGGGACCCCTGCTCCCCTAGTATATGGCCCCAGATTTATAATATACGGGGCTATATTGGTACCGCTTGTCTCGAGGTAAACAAATTATTAGGTAAAACAACAACACCTTAATTGAAATAAACTTGAGAAGCAGTCATTGCTATCTTTCTCAAAAGCAGTCATTAAATAAAAGTTAAATCCTGCTTTACTTATAATTAGAAAGCCTACGAATTTGTTCCTTCCTTCACCTTTACAGCCAAACAGCTCAGCCGATTTGGACGGTGTTTCGCATAGGCATGGCCAACAGTACTCGGAATAGGAGATAGGATACTTTAGAACACGGACGAAGCTGCGAGACGCAATGAATACCTAAGTAAGGTAGCTAGATATTATAGTTCCGCTTATCCAGATATTCTTGGACCAGATAATAATCTTGCTCATTTTACTATGGTCGAAGTAAAGTTAAGGCGATACACCGGCAGCAAAGCGCAGAATATAGGTTTGCCACTTTTGCCAGATCACATTTGTAGGTGCTTGCTATTTAATAACAATCTTAAAAAAAATATACAAGAAAGCTGAAGGTATCGTCTTGAATGCACTTATTTAAATTCAAGTTACAAAGTAGAAAGTACTTTGCTTGAACCAATAAAATCTTGAAAACAAGTAAAAAAAACCTACGAATTATTTGATAATAAAATTTCTAAAATAGCATATACAATTTATATGACGAAATATTTATATTTTAACCGACTTCACAAAAAAGGAAGAGGTTCTCCATTCGTCTGTATGTTTTTTTTATGTGTATGTTACGCGATTACTCCGTCAATTGTGAACGGATTCAAATGATTCTTTTTTTAATAGGTAGGGTACGTTTCTGAGGTGGTCCCGTTGTAATTTCATCGAGATCTGATTAGTATCTCCAGAGATATGGAGATAAATACCTCAAACATAGGAGAATGTACTGGTTTTAGAAGAAGAGTCCCAAGAAGATTATACACAATAGAGGTTGCTATTGCATATACTTTTGAAGACTAAAAAATATGACCTTAAACAATGTTTTTACATCTTTCTTCACGTTGATTTTGGTTTTTGACAGATATTCTTACGGTAACTGTGAGCGAGATAGAAACAAAGGTGGGGAGAATTAATTTGTCTTCACAGAAATGTTCTACCGGGGCAAAGTCTTGTTAGGGTGCAAAGTTAGTTAATATTTTTTGACATAACATGACGTTTGGCGAAGATGGCGGCCATATCAGTCCCGCGACACTGCATACATAATTAAATAACTCAGAATTATAAACGTACTTTGTACCAACCAACACTGCAAAAAAATATATAAGCATAAAGCCACAGATTATATAATAGATACTACGTAAATAATACTTTCCGTTGTTAGGTTGGCTACACAGTGCTTTCATAATTCGGGTATCAACAATGTAGGGAAGTGCCAACTGTGGGCCATATGGCGGCAATTAAAGTTAATAATCGCAAATAATACTTTTTAGGGTTCCGAACCCAAAGCGCACCAAAGGAACCCTATTACTGAGACTCCGCTGTCCGTCTGTCTGTCTGTCTGTTTGTCTGTCTGTTTGTCTGTCTGTCTGTCTGTCTATCTGTCTGTCACCAGGCTGTATCTCATGAACCGTGAATTTCAACCGTCTAACTAAGACGGTTGAAATTTTCACAGATGATGTAATTCTGTTGCCGCTATAACAACAAATACTAAGAACAGAACAAATTTAAAAATTAAAGAAAAGTTTTAAAAAAGTATTTTACGATAGCGCAGCGCCACCTATCTAGCATCAAAGATGGCTTCTTTACCTTAATCTGAATCTCGGAAGCGGCTCCAACGATTAAATAAAATTTAGTATACCTACAGGGGATTTCGAGGGCGATAAATCGATCTAGCTAGGAGTAATTTTCGGAAAATGTTGTTAACCGACTTCAAAAAAAGGAGGAGGTTTCTCAATTCGCCCGTATTTTTTTTTTTTTTTTTTTTTTTTTATGTTTGTTCGCGGATAACTTCGTCGTTTATGAACCGATTTCGATTATTATTTTTTTTGTTCGAAAGGAGATATCCCAAGTGTGGTACCATGGTAATTTTATCGAGGTATGATAAGTATCTCCAAAGATATTGAGATAAACATCTCAAAATTGGTACTGAAAATGAATAGCGCGGCATTGAAGTCGGTTGTTTTTTAGTTTTTAAACGATATTATTTTATTCTTGTTTTCAATAATCAACTTAAAATATGAGTTTTCCCGACATCTATTGTCGAGTAGAAGTACTGTTTCAGTAAAGCAGTTAGTTGCTCTCAATTAAAAAAAATAGTATTATTATTCGTCAATAGATGTCGGGAAGAGTCATATTTGTCTGTTTAAGTGGCAAAAAATACCGAGCCTGTCAACCAGATATTTAATAATATTAATTACTACAATTACTATTTAAAAGTGTTATTAGTATGGCGCCAACAGTCTTCAATAAAATTCCTAAATCTTTAAAGGACATGGACAATTTTTGTTTAAAAATAGGCTAAAACAATTTTTAATTCAGAAATGTTACTATGGTATTGACGAATTTTTAAGTGACAAATTATAATCATTATTATTATTTTCATGACATTGTGCTGTATCCTTTTAATTTTATAATTCAATTTAGTTTATAAGAATGACCAGTGTAATATGTATTTCAATTTGGACTATATGTAGTGAGTAAAGCAGCGCCATCTGCAAAGTTTGCACGCCTGTTAAGGCAAAACATGACGATCGTTTCAATATTTTGTCACAACTTTTTGTTATACGCATGTTTTACGCAAATAAAATATCTTTATCTTTATCTTATCTTTATTACTACTATACTATTTGTACTGCAATTAGTCTGCGTTTTATTTATCTATTATGTTTCATTATTTCACAATTTTTTGGATAAAAATTGTCTGAAGTACTGAAACATGCACTGGGTTGCGAGTGCACGTAATGGTACGGTTGGCAACCCTACATTAATAGGGGAATTAAACATGTGTTTTAAGTGTGACGTTCGACGTCTAGACGAAAGCTGAATGGCTCAATACCTTTGTTTTTTTTTGTAAATTCAAAGCGTTATGTTTCTGTTATATCTATATTTTTTGTTGAATATGATCTATTTAATGTTATTTGACGTGTGTAAGTGCTAATTTTTAATTTGCCCATATACTGAATAAATGCTTTGACTTTGACTTTGACTATATAATACTATTCTACCTTTGTGTTAACGTTTACATAGTTGGTGTTAGAAGTTCGTTAGAAATTCGATAGATGGCGTTCGGAACCCTCCGTGTGCGGGACAAAAGTCTGACTCGCACTTGGCCAGTTTTATTAATATTCATTTTGGAATACAACTAGTCCGTGTTATAAAAGTATTTGGAATTATTGTAATAAAATAGACAATTAATTATCGTGTGTGTCAGATGCTTTTATTGCACAGGGCCATTTTGGACATTGTCCTTTGATACCTTGATGACATCATTATGATTAGTGAATATTTTCTCTAGCGCGGCATTTAAAGTCAATTTTTAGGGTTCCGAACCCAAAGGGTACCAAATGAACACTTTCTGAGACTTTTTTGTCCATTCGTCCGTCCGTCCGTCCGTCCGTGTGTCTATATGTGCGCACTTTACAGATCTGTAACTTTTTAACCGTAATAGGTACATACTTGAAATTTTCACAATGTATATATCCGTCAGTGTATAACGGCCCAGACACGAAATTTCATAGATGCATGTAGTTTAACTAAAACTTTTTTTGCACTAAAAGGGTAAAATAAATTATTTTTCAAAAAAATAAAACCGACTTCATAACCACAAACAGGCACTCAAAAGCAAAAAATAAATTACGTAATATAATTATTATAAGCGCTTCCCACATATCTATTTGAAGTCGGTGCCAGCCAGATTATTCTTTTTTTGTTCGAAAGGTGATATCCCAAGTGTGGTACCATGGTAATTTTATCGAGGTATGATAAGTATCTCCAGAGATATTGAGATAAACATCTCAAAATTGGTACTGAAAATGAATAGCGCGGCATTGAAGTCGGTTGTTTTTTAGTTTTTAAACGATATTATTGTAGAAACAAATTATGCTCTAGAAGCATTTTCTCGAGAGGAAACAGGGGAATACGTTTTTTACGGAAAACTGCACCCCGCGTACGCTCTTAAGGCTAATTTTATTTTAAATTGTAAGAAACAAATTTTAGTATGTGCTTGTGTTTTCTACGTGTCCACGTTAAAAGTGGAGAAAAGAGCGACACTGATGGAAACAGATCAAAAAAGCAACGCTAGGATAATTTGCAAAATTATAATCAGCCGGTATCATCCATTGCTGGACGTAGGCCTCTCGCAAGACACGCCACTGAGCCCGATCTTCGGCTTTTTCTTTCCAGTCACTGCCCACCTAAATAATTTGCAACATTTTAGTTGAATACCAATTACTTGTAACCATTAAGTTTAGCGATAAGACAGCCTATAATCAAACAAAAAAATTATATATTTTTAATTTTGTTCAATAAAGTGAATGGATCTTTATAAATCATACATCTACATCAATCATACATACATCTTTGTTGCTTATATTTTTAGAGAAAAAAAAATCTTGTACAAAAATCTCAATCTATCCAATTTTTCTTTATTTCATATAGGCTAGCGTTAGACCACTATTTCACCTGTTGGTAAGTGATGATGCGGTCGAGGATGGTAGCACGCTAGGCCTAGAATTGGAATAGGCTCTCAAGGATAGCTGCCGGAATCAGATGTTTTGGTGACAGTTTTCATAACCTTGAGAGTGGTAACTGACCAGCCGAACACTAGACAGTGTCCTACCACCTATATAATGACATAAGTACCAAAAAAAACTTCGTACACATCACATAATACCAAAGAATTTTATAGGTACTATCGTCTTGTATAAAACATATTCAGTTCTCTATAGGGGCACGTTTGTCCAGTAATTTTATTTGACTTTTCAGTTTTACCGCATTCGCTTTAGCTACGTCAGCGCCAGCTTTAGTACGCAAACGTACAAGTACATAGTACGTCGCACTTCTTTGCTCGGTTTCGTATTCACGTCGAGTCAGCCGGTCAAATTGCAAGACTATACAGATCGTTTGCAGTATGGCAAGTTAGGTTGTGTCATTTTAGGTAAGAACAAATTGATAGCGCGCTCGCACACTTATTATTACCGAAATTCCTACTGAGATAATTAATCTAGTTGCGTTGCGTGACTCCGCCTTCTAACATTGTATTCTATAGATGTCATATGCTACCATACCGGTAATAACTGTGCACGATTTCAACCAGGACTCGATATCGTTATATCCATCCTCGACCACATCGTCACTTACTAATAGGTGAGATATAGAAACAAAGTGACTTTCGTATGTATCATATTAAAAGAGGTATAGATTTCACCCGCAAGACTGAAAATATAGGCCCTCTAGTTGTGCCCCGCGGATTCATCCACATAGGCCGCTTTTATTTTATATATAAAAGGGGTAAATGAAAAAATCAATCAAACAAATATGAGTTTCGGAAAACAAAGCAAATAAATTATTCGTTTGAACAACATTTTTCTAAATAAAATACTTGTTTTACGAAAAGCAAGGGTTTCATTTTCACTTTCACTTTTGAATATGAATAAATTTAATGCCCATACTGATTTCAGAAACTTTGCAGAGTTTGCATTTGTACTACTTCGCAAACTTACACTTGGCATTTTATAGGCATTTATTAATGTACTTACTGATGAGCTATTGTTGTATGAAAACATACAATACAAAGAGTGAGAGAATTTGTTAAGAATGATTAGGGAAATTTTGTGTTTGGACTGGATTATTAATATTGAAATTATATGTTTACATGAATATATTTTTATAGTTACAATAAAAAACAATATTTTAGAAGTAATAAAAATGTTTTTCATCGAATTAGATGAACTGCAAACATTTCAGTAGTGTGCAAAGAAATGTTTGAAGAATAACTTAAATATCAACACTTTTTCCAGTCCCCTTTTTCCCCGTCAGATTTTAGTAGTTACTTTTTTACTAAATGTATTTATTTATTTATCAAAAATAGAAAGAATTAAAGAGATTTTTACTATTTCTTTCTAATAATATCAATAAAAAAAACACGCTCAAATGGCATAATCCAGAACAATGAAAAGCCAGGAGAACAGACATCGAAGAAGCACGCACTAATTCCATTTACACCACCAATTTATATCTGTCGCTTCTGGTGCCCTGGTCGGCGCGCGTAAAAATATTGTTTTTACTTATCCTCGGGGGGAAGGGGGCTGACTAGGGGGGCTAGGGGACGTGGGCGTAATTACTTGAGCAGCCAGACGCTGTGAGACGTCCACGGGGGCTGAAATTACTGGTGCCTCGCCGAAGCTACGCTTTTGTACGAGATTTTTTCTTAATCTGGGTTGCATAGTGAGGGGAATGGTTTGATCGATAATCCTTCATTAACATTCTAGACAAGGTGACCCTTCACAGCTTAGCGTGCATGAGTTGAGAATGCAAGAAGAAATATTAAGCTAAAACTCGTCTATACAATAAGTTCTAGCTTATTATCATTTAATTTATTAACAGGAAAGACGGGTTGAGATCGTTGGGCTAAGTTGATTGAACTTAATTCGATTGTCAAATGCCAAGTCTCACCACCGTCTCCAACCTTCAGGCGAGCATGATGCCACGTCACTATGCAATATCAGGAAAATATTTAGTTGAGTACTTATCAGTCTTCAATAAAAGTTAAATTAGTATCGTACAACGGTCGATACAAAAAAAATCTAAGAGAGCTGTCATAAATGCAGTGAAATATTTTATCATAGGGCAAAATTCTTGCCAATATTTTTTTTGTGTACTTAGTCTGAGTTATTTATCGGCTCTCTTTACCCCACAAACTTTTTAATTAAAACATAACCTCTCAGGCAACATAACAAATGAAAGATAAATCCGTGATGAACTCAATGAGATATTTTTTTAACTACCGCTACAGTGCTAAGAAATACTCGTTACGAAAAAAATTGTAATAACTTTTTTTTTAATAACGTTCTTTATTTCAAGTTAAATGTTTTTCTGTTCCAACGAACTGCTTTCTTAGTATTTCTTATGCAATCAAACAAAACCAAGATGCATTTATTATACAGAACTGATGGATTTTTTTTTCAGAGAATATTTTTACCAATTAAACATATTTTTCAGATATATATCATATATCGATAAAAAATATATTCACGATATAAATGTATCGATATCGATACACTTCCCTACCATTGCCTAACATATAGGTACACGTCAAAGTATGCTGAGTCGAACTAGCTCGTTTCGAGAATGCCCAGTGATAAGGATCCCATGTTTTTGCGAAGCCCGACGTTTTAGAAGCTTTCCCATTGTTAGCGAAGTGTTATTTCGACAGTTCGATACTTTAATATGGTATTCAAGAGTTTTATGCGTGTGATATACATTTTAAGATTGTTTTATTTTAAAGTAGGGGTACTTTTGCTAAACATTAGAGGTCTACTCAGCAAAATACTGTCGCTAAAAACTAGACACATTTGCATAAAGCTTATTTTTTACGTTTAAAAAATTATGCAAGAAATTATGCATATTTCGTGAGATGCAATTTTTCAAATTTAGATATCTAGAAAAGCATTTTGAATGTACCATAACGAGGTAAATTTAATTGAAATAATCTAACTATCAATATTAAAAACCAAATCACCCATAAAATAAACAATCTTTCAACTACAGTCAAGCCATACGGCTCTACTTTCCAGAGGAAAGCCAACACCTCCAATTATCAAAATCGAGTAAACAAAGTCAAATCCGACATTTGAAACCGACCTCAGAACGCCCACTCAAACCGCATAAGAGGACTAGAGTCTCATAACAGCCAAGGCGGTGTCCGCTACATTATTCAACGCGCGGCGCATACCGGTGCATTGTTCGTCAGATATCGGACGTAGCCAGCTGAGGACAAAGGGCCACTTGGCCCTTTGCGACTTCGAAAAGCAAATCCCCTAAAACTCTTCTTTCAGGATTATGTGCCACTTTTGAGTACTGAAGATCAAAGGGTCACTCATGTAAGAAGTAATTTGTTCTTACATAAATACATATAAGTACATGTTCTTACATAAGTTACTTTACTTCTTGTTGACGTCACCCAAATTACCACCACCAACTGACAAATACGTGTCGCTCATCGCCATGTACTGAGATAAGACGTTCAGAAGACCATTGACCACCACAGCGTCACTGTAATATTTTTATTATATTACCGTGACAGCGTATCAAAACCGCAAAATTAAAAACGAACAAAAGAGTCCTATTTTCCATCCTACAATATAATATTTCTTTATAATGTAGAACGATTCCCACACCTTCCCCAAGACATGAAGTCCTGGTTACAGCCCGTTAGTCCATACGTTACCTAAACCATGTTTTAACTTCAGATCTGAGAACCGGACGCCAGTTACTCGCTCTGCATTTTGGATTTACAAAGAAAATCGGTATGAATTTTGCATTAATCAAGTTTTTTAGCATTCTTTACAGGCAATGAACCTGCGTCGGAAACAAAAAACTTATTTGATACAACGCATGCCAAAACCTTAACCGAAGAAAGACATGTCGCCAATCGGTACACCCAGTTATACGATATGATATGTCTTAGTAAATGTCTATTTTATTAATCCCGTTTTAACAGACTTTCAAAATGAACAATTCGTCTTGTTTTTTTTGTCCTTGAATATTATTTATTTGAGTAGGCTCAAGTGTGATCATTTAATAAATTGTGGTATCTCCAGAGATAAAATGAAGATAATCACATCAAACTTGGTAAGTACCAAAAATTACTCGCGCGGTATTTAAATACGGTTGTTTAGTTGTTGTAAGGATCTTTGGGGACGATTTTTCGCTCGCAAGGTGGGGTCAAAATGTTTTGTGGTGTTTTGCAAAATGGTCTTGATGACAGCTCTCAAGCTATACAATGTTATAATGATAAAGTCGGTTTTGGATAAATCCTTAACTAAAAATGACATTGACATTTCCAACCTCTTAAAACACTAGCGCCTCTAGCGGAAAATTCCCACGTGATTGCCATTAAAATCTATTCAACTTTTTTGGGACCATTTGTCAAAGAATTTAGATTCTATATAGAAATTAGATTTAGAATTTAGATAGGTAGATAAAGAAGATAAATAAGTCACAGTAACATTTTTGCTGTAGATGTAGAAATTCTGTTACTTATTATAATCGCAAGCCAGGCGAGCTATTTTTGTGGTAAGCTCTAACAAGCAACTAATTTCAACAAATTCTATATTCTAGACCGTCTAGGTCTAGCTCAACATTAGCTAGATGTTTATATAGGTCCGCAAGGTCGGCCGGCGCCTCATTGGTCACTAGATGCTCGCTAAATATGGATAAGACCTATTAATTGTTTCTATTATAGCTCGCTCAATCTCTCTCTGAAAAATTACGTATTTTCATTGACTGTTTTCGTTGATTTTAAAATATCTAACTCGCTCTTACGTTTAAAGACACCATAAACGAATTAGATTATTACTCACACATTTATATTACTTATGCTACATTACTTTGCTGGTATGTAATAAAGAGTATACTTATTCCCATTTTTTTTTTACCTAGTTTATACTTCTATGCAAAAGGGTGTCCATCACCTTAAAAAATAAACAAAATTGAGCCATATTTGGCCTCATTCTGGCCAATCCGGTGGAGGTTGACATACTATTTTGTATGACACCTACCAAGACCTATGTTTACTGGGTGCTAAAGTAAGTGCCTAGCCCGTTTAAAAAACTGTATCTGTAACGCCATTCATGTGAAAAAAAAAATGCGCTGTGAAATGGGGTTGGAGAGCCGAAGCTTGCTTCCTCGGTTTAACCCTATAAGATTACAAATACCGGCAACTAATGGCAAACGTTACGTTCGAAATAATTATGTCAAAGAAACTTGGATCACCATGTCCATACTAAGCTATCTTTACGCGTGTCATTCAAGTACCGCCATTTGCAAGGCGGACCGGACGGCCGCGCGGGAGAACCGACTTTGGCCGCTTTGGCGCCAATTTTGTACGGCATAGACAACTTAAGATATCTGAGAGTTGCCAGTTACGTAATGGTCTTTTGGGGTCTTGTAAATAGCAAAGGATTATGCCAAGGTTATAAACGGGCTACTTGTTCTAAGTGTAGCCAGCTTACGTAATTTTATTTTTGAGTGTGGTACGCAAAGATCTTTTTGACTATAATTTATCACCATTTACATCTCTTATTACTTGTGTACAAAATAATCAAAGTAGTAGTAAGTTCCTAAGAAATTACGCGCACTATATATTTATAGATTCTGCGTTTCACTCCACACAATATACCTTTAGCTGACCTATCTAGGAATTAACTTTTACACGACTTAATTATATTATATTACTGGGTAGCCAATAATATAATAAATAGCTTTATGGAAATGTTACTATAGGGTACACTATAGGGTAGTGTTCAATGAAATGTTTTCCCCGTTTAAGTAAAATATGATTAAACACGGCAACACTAAGTGCCGGCACAGAATAAAAATAATGTAGTTGCTACTGGCCAGTGGCTACAACCCACCAAGGCACCACGAATCGGCTGCACCGCGCTTGTCATTATAAATTCCTTTAATTATGCCATTTTTACTGCGCTTTATAGCTGCGACCGCTCGAGGGAACCGACCATGTTATTTTAAAGATTTTAAACTACTGGTTACGCCGGATTTTTTTGTATTCCGTCTTGCCCAGTCAATAACATTGAGTTGACTTTTTACTGGACTACGAGCTGTTTATACATCCGGCCAAAATAATTACTTTTGTAATCACTCGAGATGAAGCTAGAAAAAGGAAAATATATTAATAAAGATATTTTCCTTGCCTAAGTTTTTATAGTAAGGTTATTGTTTACTTCCAATGATTACTGGCTGTATAAGATAAATAAATAAGAAAATATTGCAGTTTACGTTTACTC
The DNA here is from genome assembly GCA_954871355.1 of Cabera pusaria. NCBI lineage: Eukaryota > Metazoa > Arthropoda > Insecta > Lepidoptera > Geometridae > Cabera > Cabera pusaria. The sequence continues at coordinate 6,937,917 of OX940908.1, forward strand.
CATATTGTATATATTTTCCATAGGTGGTAGGAGCATATTATATCGATGTTCCGCCCAACTTGCTACCAAAAAGTCGTTTACCGCCATAAAGCAGAAAAAAATCCGCCATAACTATTCGGTGTTCCGGCAGCACACAGCCCTTGAGAGTCAGTGTATTGTAGGCCTAGCGTGTTCACCATCTTCGATCACACCATCGCTTACCACCAGATTAGATAGTGGTCACACTCTAGCCTATAAGAATTAAATAAAAACTTATTCAAACTCAAATGTTTGATATTATAATTATCTCGTAAGTACATTACTTTATAATCTGGAGTTCTGGACATGTCGGAAACACAAGTCACCGAATAGACCGGATACAGGACACTTGCCGGCTGCCGGGCAATGGACATCCCTATTTATAAGTGCCATCGCGGCTTTCTCAGCCTTGGCATGTTTACTGCTAACCAACATAGCTAGACCCCTGACCATCTGACCGATGCAAGAGCTTACGGGTCAGGTGAGCTTAGACAGGCTCACATGCAGTTTAGGACGTAGCTAGGTTTACGTCTTGGGGGAAATTACGATATCTACACTTTAGAGAAAAAAATATGTATTCTCACATATCTAAAGCTCGCCATGTAGGTACCTGAAAAGTTGTATTATAATTATTATAGTACTTATATTATTCTTGATCAATAAAACTCTTTTACGGGACGTCCCATGGGTTATATCATGTGGTTATATGTTTGACTGCTAATTGTTTAGGATTAACTAGCATCAAGTAGTTACTGTATATTGACATGTTTGTCAAATTGGACTTGCACTACATTAATTTGACTTTAAATGTCTAGTTCGAAGGCATTGTGGTCTGATGCACAGTAACTAATTATTTATCGATGTCCTGACTTCTATAGATAGATGCAGATTTGAAACCCACAGACCTGCTACATGTTAAACTTGATCGCGTACACCGGCCCCCATGACACCTTGAACGGAGTTTGTCCCTTTCTTTTGTATGGACAACTTATATATATTTTGATTTTAAAATTATCGCGAATTTGTAACATTATTATTGTTATATGCCGGCTATAAGTTATCAATGTAAATAGCATAAGATTTGATTACCTAATAAATTCATTCATTCATTCATTCATTCATAAGTAATCAGTGAACATCGCGATCTCACCGCGCGACCTCAATCCCGAGGAAGAGCGACTGTCTCGCTCGAAACCTAGGTCGAGAAAATTCGACTAAAGGTACGTGAATTATAGCCGGTATATAACAATAGTAACTTATATATATATTATACATATAGTATAGAACATATATTGGACTAGCAGGTTGTTAGACAAGGACATACTTCCACCCGGGTGTCTCTCAATTGGGCCGTTTTGTTCTACAAAGCAATCACAACCTTATTATTAAAACATACGGATTAAATTGAATTTGTCAAAACATCTGCAGTGCACCATCCATTTATATAACGTCTATGTCGAAACCTAATCGACGCAAAACACAAAAAAAAACCTTTGTGTTAAGCATAGGATGTACTATTTATTATTCTGTGGCACAGCTCCATTTTATAGAAGTTGACAAGTTACGCTCAAAAATCGAATTGACCATAATGATTTCAAATCGTTTATTAATGTCGGAGAGAAGCATCAGCTATTTATACTCCTTATAGATTTGAAACATCAGCTTAGATTGTAGTTTTCAATCGTCGATTCTATTTTCAAAATCATTTTTAATTTGCATAACTTTTTAAACCACCAGATTTTAAATATGTACCCGTAACATTAAAGGGGCTTATTACCCCTACCCTCTCTACATCCCTGGCCCTGTGAACACAGGATATGAAGTTTGCTTTATCTAGCATCTAGGAGCTGTAAAGTATTATTAGTTACCTTCGGCGGGACATGTTAGCGAAGCTCTGGCGGCCATTTTGATTTTTAACGCATGATTAATAAAGATCAGTGAATAAAGTAAGACTTGAAACCTCAGGTTAATTTTATATTTTTATATCATACAGTCAGGACATGCACATGTGCACGTTACATGATCAACTGTACTATCCTAAGCTGCGCTTCTGCGTTCAATGAAAAATTACTAAAAGTCTATTCTAGGCCTAGCGTGCTACCAATGCTACCATCCGCAACCCGATCGTCACTTGCCAACAGGTGAGATAGTGGTCAAACGCTAGCCAATATATGATATAAATAAACTGGCCAAGTGCAAGTAGGACTCGCACTCGTAGGGTTCCGTAACACAGTAGAGTATTCTAAAACTTTGATTTTTCGCAACTACAAAATTAACTTTGTTTTTCATAGTGTTTGTATGAAAAACAAAGTTATCTTTGCGGTCGCCATATCTCTAAAACTGCTGACTGTATCTCGTTCAAACCAATTTTCGTTGATAGTTTTTATTGAGATCTATAGCATATATTTTTTTTAGATTTTTCACTCCCATACTTTAAAAGTTAGAGGGGGGGGGGGGGGGGGGGACACACATTTTACCACTTTAGGCGCGCCTATCTTTCAAATGATTGACTTTGAGAAAAAATGATTTTAGAAACCTCAATATCATTTTTAAAGACCTATCCATAGACACCCCACAAGTATAGGTTTGAAGAAAAAATATTTTTTTGTTTCAGTTCTATGTATGGGATGCCCCCCTTCAACTTTTATATTTTTTATTTTTGTATAAAAATCGGAAAGCGGTTCACAGAATACATGTACCTACCAAGTTTCAATTCTGTAGTCCTAACAGTTTCGGAATAAAATGGCTGTGACATACGGACGGACAGACAGACAGACAGACAGACAGACATGACGAATCTATAAGGGTTCCGTTTTTTGCCATTCGGCTACGGAACCCTAAAAACAACTGCCAGGCCGTCAGTTGTTTACTGTCGGCCAAAATCTATACCTGCCTATTTTCGTCCCTTCTTCTAAACAGCAACAAATATTACGACGAAACACGACGAGCTGATTGCCGACATGATTTTTTTTGTGGGTGGTAAGCATAGAAAAATTGCTAGAGACAGTAAACTTTTCTGTAGTATAAGTAAAACACAAATAGTAAAAATTCTTAATTTAAATTACCTTTGGCAGGACATGTTGTAGCAGTGCACCGGCTTTTCTTTTGGCGGCCATCTTGGTTTTATTCACTCACAGCTTTGTCTTTGGTATAGTTATTTTTTTTAATTCGTTGTCATTTTTGTGCTAAGTACAAAGGTTGGTGTTAGTGCTTTGACCTTTTGTATTTCTTGTGTTTGTTTAACAATAATTACAATAGGTAAGTACTGAAATATTTTGCGGTGTCAACAATATGTAGAAATGTAGGGCTAAAATTGATTAGGTGTGCAATTAGGTGTGCAACATCATTGTGTGTTATTTATGTAGGTAGGTGTATATAACACTTATTGTTCCTATACAAATGTTTTATTTCATATTTTTTTTTGTCTTATTAGTAAAGTGAGTAGTATAGTGTTATAATTTTCTCATATTATCTCTCTCTCATATATAAAATAACATGACCTTGCTCAGCACGCGTCTTCCTTTCTCCATCCAACAGTTGACTGGAGATCGCTTTTAGCTATAATTCCGCCCAAATGTAGTGTTTCTTGTTGTTTAAGTTAGTTTAATTGACATACTGTAAATCATTTTGTATTGTACTATCGTCGTATGATATATTAAGAACATTTATAGGTAGCTAATTTCAATACTAAGGGCCAGTTTCACGGGTTCCTGATAGCGCCAATCTCAGACTATCATAAAAAAAATATATATAAAAAAAATATGCAGAAACCTGACAGATTTTTGACAGCTTTTATATGACCCCATGTGTCAGATAACTATCTAAGCTAACGCATTATCAGGAACCGGTGAAACTGGCCCTAAAGCATAATTTAAAAAGCAAATGAAAAACGCTAACGTAATGGCATTCCCAGTAAGAGCAAGTCCAGTTTCACTGGTTCCATACAACTTTCAGATAATTATCTGAGGCAGACAAAAAGTTATCAAAAGTCTGTTAATAAGACCCCAACAGGCTTATTAGGAGCCGGTGAAACTGGCCTAACTAATATTTTTCATAGATTATCAAGCGTTCTAATTTCAATACTATTTGTGATCTGGCTTGTAACAAAATATCGAAATTCGCTATTTAAAAATTTGACTTCACCCTGGATGCAGTTTGAATTGGCGCGAAAACAAATAAGGGAGAGAACACACACTACACCGCCCGCGTTGCGTAGGTCAGTGCCGTTTATTTAGTGTTGCTAGATCAAAGAATTCCAGTTTTTTTTAAGAATTTAAATTAATATCTTTGTACTATTATTTTTGTTGTATTTGTTTGTAAAAATAAAAATAAATTATTATAGATTTCATAACATGTATTTAGTGAATTTCAAGTTCATTTTTCATATTTTCATTTTTTATTATTCAATTTTCATTCTTTATACTACAAAATGTCCGGAATTATCACAAGGTAATGTACCTAAATCTACAGGTTCAATTTAAAAAAAAACGTATTTAAACAGATTTCACAATAATAGCGGTCTTTTGTACGTATAACCTAGCAACACAGTGCGTTTGACGCTCGCATTTCATTTTCGAAAAGAGAATACTTTTTGCCGAGGGTGCATCGTTCCCCTATTTGCGTAATACTTTTCAATGAGTGCCTTATTGTTTACCATTCTGTAGGACGGCTTTGCTATAAAAGCTGATGTAATAATAATGGTCAATTACGGTAGGGTATGATGGATTGAATGCTTAAACGTAATATTTACGTAGTAACTATTATATAATCTGTGGTAATATGGCAAATAAAGATCTTACTTATACCAAATTTTCTCGATTTACTCAATTAATTATATATTATAGGTATCTTATACCTACACTAAGATGTGTTTATTTATTGTATATAGATTTAAAGTAGATATTAGCGTTTAAATTAAAATATTATAAAGGAGCTTTATCAAACGTAAAATACTAGCAATATTTTTTTATCGCTATCAAAGTATGTATGTATATTTTACATACACAACATACATATAAGCACCTATCCGGTCCATACAAGGGTTGTCTGGAATAGATTTCTTTTAGCGATAAGGCCGCTGATTGTGTTACCGTTTACTAGTGTATATTTGTTGTTTTTTTATTTGGTGATCAATAAAGAGTTTTTTTTGTATTGTATTGTATTGTACTTACCTGACAGAAATTCATCAACTTATTTATTAAACATTTTTGACTCTTAAAAACACCTACTTATCAGTTCCGAGTACGTTGGAAAATTTTGAAGTTCGAGTGGCGAACTGTCGTCTTTACTTACTATCAGTCAGTTAGAGTCAGAGGGGAATAGAACTAAACTCATTAAATACCAAAAATAAAAATATACTTTTGGAAATGTGATTTTATTTATCTTTGTTGGCATTATATAAAATGGTAGGTAGTAAAAAAAGGAATGGAAAAAACTCTAAAAGAAAAAAATACAAACGAAATTCCAAGAAGAGCACCAGGAGAGCAGCTCTGCGAGGAGCTTTGAGCAGATTAAATCGCAAAGGGGCTGTTGTTGCGAGCGATAACGGCAACCTCTTTCCATGCACGAATGTATGTACATACATACGTACCTAACACTAAGGCTACGCTTCAACAGACGAGACTCTAGCAGTCTAGCAGCATCCCTTAGTGGGTGGGTATCATGGTAATGCCTAAAAACTGCGGCATCTCAGTAGTGACCGTTATTGTGATGGCTAATCATACGTTTATGTTGTTATTATATTGTTTGATAAGATCTTCTAAGAATGCTACAGCATGGTGCCACACTGTTTCTCCACGGTATCGGTAGTATCACATGAGTAAATAAAAGGAAGTATCAACGAAACGCAAAACAAAAGATGAGCTTAGAATCCTAAAGTCCAACTTGACATTGTCGTTCTATGTGCATTACATTTTTGAGTCAGTTATCCAGTACTAATTTTCCTATCGAATACCAATTTTAAACAAACACAATAGCATCCTACGTTTTCGGTCAAAATAATCGTGGACATAGTGTTTTTGTCTCGTTCTATTGAAAATGCGCTGCAATCACTCCATGGTAAGAGAAATGCTGGCCATCCTAAAAAATTGACAAAAGCCATGATGTCCTGATGCGAATAGCAAATTCCATCATAACATGTGGTACAAACAAAAAGAAGACAGTGCAAGTGTGTCAAGCTGATTTATAAAAATTGAGATCTTACTGTGAGATTCATCTCGCTACCGGCGAAGTATTACTCAAATCTTAGATTATAAAAAGTAATGTTTACTGACTGACTGACTGATTTATCAACACAGCTCAAACCACTGAACGGATTGCGCTGAAGCACGCAGATAGTTATTGTGATGTATTTTTTATTGAAAACTTCACAAAAGCACTCCTGTAAATAAATTAGTAGGTAAATACGTTTTTCGAAATTCAAGCCCTAAATGCGGTCAATGAACAAAAAACATAACAAAGTCTAAAATCAATATGGTTTTCGGGTTTTATAAAAATGAATCCTTATTTCACTTGTGAACGGCTGGATCGATTTGGCTTATTATTTTGTCTTTTTATGAATGAAAGATTTTTTAAAAGAAAAGTGTTTAATAAATGCAAGTAGTTTTTAACGCGGTAGTAGTTTTTAATTGCGAAGCCGCAAGGCATAGCTAGTCTTGGATAAAACCCGACGATACTAGTGCAAGATAGTAGCGATAATCTCGCCCGTGTAGGCAGACCCTAATCGTAGGATGGCATTAAACGGAATGATACTAGGAAAATACGCCTCGCAAAGGATCAGTTATCCAGTAGTATGAAATCATGAGTTTCCAAGCTTTACTAAATTCTAAGTTTTACTTATGTTACGGCTTAGTGGATAGTTTTTTATAGACTAGGTATAAAACCATTGAAATAGGTCATCGAAAATGTTCACTTATAATTTAAGATCGTTTAAAAAATTAGAACCGACTTTAAATGCCGCGCTATTCATTTTCAGTACTAAGTTTGAGGTATTTATCTCCATATCTCTGTAGAAACAGTTCATCATCATCACATTCATCTCATCTCGATTGAATTTAAATGGAACCACCTGGGAAGTTATACCCTTTACAAAAGACTTTGGTTACTGGCACTACACACATACTGACGAATTGAAAACATCGTCCTTTTAGGAAGTCGTTTAAAAATATCAGCAGACTGAGATAACAAAGGCTGTAAAGAGAGACAATATTTCTTTCAATCTTGAGTACATGCTGTTTTTCAAACACAACAATGTGCTGAAATATGATTATAAATCGACATATTAAAAGTGCACCCGCTGATAAATACTAAGGTTGCAGAAATCATAATGTCTTTCAAATGAGTACAGCCAAATACTAGGACTTCAGCACTGCACGCTAACTCGGTCAGTGCATTGGCTTCCTGCGATAACGGCAAGGCCGCTTTAATGGTTTGGCCACGGTGGCCGTATCGGCTTTTTCAACTGCGTCTACGGATTAGGTTGTTAATGCACCTTGGTATAATTATCTTGAAGAACTAACAAATTAGCAGCTGTCTTCTAGGTACACATCAACGAATGAGCAGAGATTATATAATAGTTACTACGGAATGAGCAGAAGTGAAAAGTGGTCAACAAGTGCACATCTGTCAAGAATAAAAATATCTAACATTTTTTCAAATCGCAAAATACACACAATACAAAATATATTGTTCATTTTAATCTATGACAACGGATCTTTCTGCTAAGGGTCTGATTACACGAGTCCCACACATTGTCCAGGGGCGATTCATCCCGTTTTTATAAATGCAGATTAAATGGGATACATAAGCGGGATTGTCTTTATCTATCGTGTTTAGCTTTGATATTTTTTTACTTGGTATTTTTAGAATGTGTTCTTTTGTTTGGAATTTTTAAAACAGCAGATATGTAGTTATAAATGTTGAAAGAATTTTATATGTATGTGTAAACTTTTGAGTAGGCACTTACAAATGCCTTGAGGTCGCCTATGGTATTTACCAATATAACAACTATATTACCCGTATGGAAAATTATAATTTTATTCCCTTTTCTGTAGTTTTTTTGTTTCAACATCAATCGAAGTTTTTTTATCGATCGTGCAAAGAATTAACAGATGAAGTTGAAAATAAATCAAACTACAAACCGTAAAACATTATCCTTAGAATGTTCTTACTCTCTACTCCATGCAAAAATTTTTTGAATGAGATCATTATACCCGATAAGTCCGCATGTTGTACTGTATCAGATAAGTATTTATTTATTTATCAGAAATTTAACATAATAAGTATTTTATTGTAAACTTTAAACTTTCGTGATTTGAACACATAATTTATAAATATTAAAATACGGGACCTATCGCGCTAAAACATTAATTTTTAGGACGATAAGTCCCACATTTCCAAAAAGAAGGAAGTTCTGAATTCGTCTGTATATACGTGATTACTCCGTCAATTGTGGAACGATTCGAATGATTCTTTTTTTAATCATTAGGGTACGTTTTCGAGGTGATTCAATTGTAATTTCATTGAGATCTAATAAGTATCCCCAGAGATATGACGATAAACGTCTCAAACTTGCTACTGAAATTGACTCGCGGGGCATGGAAGTCGGTTGTTTTAGTTTTTAAACTATCTAATTATTTATTTAATATTTATTAATTTAGTATTGTTTTGTGATCTTTGTCACATGACACACATGTGCAATAAAGTATTATTAAGGAATCAATATTTTTTAATTACGGGAAATAATCGCGATCATGTCTGTTTTTTTTTTAATTTTAAATTAATTTCTTAATATTATCGCCTAGCAAATTAGACTACATAATCATAAAAATCCTTAGTCAAATAGAAGACTAAAAATACAATTCACTATAATCACAAATATCCCTAACCCTATAAGCATGAAGAAGTTGGCATACTTTCTTTTGTGAAATTGGTTATAGAGGCTTATAATAAAACTTACTGTGACTAAAAATGCTGAAATCTAACTTATCGAATTTGCAAATTTTAATTCCGCACACGCAATTTTATTGAGGTTGTTGTTTATTTGACAGAATACGAATACTTTTATTCGTTTATGGAATAACAATTGAAGGTTATTCACCTTACCAGTTGCAATTAAACAGAAATTAAATTATATTGTTACACATAAGAAAAAAACGAATAAAAAAATCCAATCATGCCAAAGCCGGCAAAAAATTTTTAGTAGAATCAATCAATAATCCCTTTTTTATTTTGGCTTGCAGTATGGCAATAAAATGCAGGTGTAAGTACCAGAGTAACATAACACAATAGGCGTGCGTTATCAGCGTCAAGCACCGTGAACTATTCGATTATCGACGCGCTCTCACTCCGAAATTACTTTTGAACGCCACTCCTACTCTGCAGCTCGGGTAATTGCACGATCGGATAACTTTACTTCAGTCAAATTGGTGGAAACTAAAGCCCTGGTATAATATGAACATAGACGCTGAACTACATAATTATGTAGTACATAAGCCTATATGGAAAACGGTGTTGTTAACATGTAATTGTAGATTGTATCATAAGGGAGCAAAGTAATATTTTTACGGCGAGGGCGAAGAAAATTGCAGCACACTTATAAAGAGAAAAAAAATCATTACTGCCCGCTAAAAGTTTCTTATAGAAAACACCACTTTTGGGTGCACTTAGAGGCAAACCAAGTCGTCCTTTTCGAACAGATGGGATGAAAAAGGCATTTGAATTTTTAGATAATGAGTACAGTGCAGTTTAGTATAATTTTTTTTTGGTTATCTAGTAAGATTAAATAAGATTTGAACAAAACTAATTACCTATACCCAAAAAACCAAACTCATATTATAAAAACGTTTGTAACTCTGTCTCTCTGTCTGTTTGTTCCGTAAACCTAAGCGGACGATCCGATCTTACTGAATATTTAAACAAAGAGATGCTTTATACCATGAGGATAAACAAAGGCTACTAAATTCTTAGTGTACGTGAAGGAAGTCGCGGATATCAGCTAGCTAGCACCGGAAGACCAGCGTTAGTTCTGATGTTGCTGTTGAAGGTTGCTGTAGCTACGCCCTTTATGTATATGTATAATTTGCTTTTTTGACCAACCAATTGCAAAAAGAAATACAAGCCTTTTAATCTTCTCTTTAAGATTTTTGAATGGTCATATTTCTATTTGCAATTGGTTGCTCAAAAATGAAAATGAACATGGTACAGCACACACGGTAAACGAGTAAACGGGGGAATACATTTGTATGGAAAAGCGCACTCCGCGATCCCTCTTAATAATATAAATATTTCTGTAGATGCGATAGTCGGAAGTTCGTTAAAAGTTTATGAGAGACGATTTGGTAGCACAAAGATTTTTAAACCATACCATATTAAACCATATTTACGAATCTTTTAAATGTACAAAAAAAAATTACTTAAATTAAGCAAGTTATTATTAATTTTTGACCCAAATCCAAATCTTTCTAAGTAAATTCACTTAATATACTAGATATAGGTATACGTTTATTTACAATATAAATACAAAATAATTTCTTAAAACAATGTTGGTTTTATATAGTGAAACTTTAAACAAAGGGTTAAGTTCAAAAATAATTTAAGATAGTTTATAAAACGAAAAAAAGCGATACATGCCTCGCGAGTCAGTTTCAGTGGCAACTGTAGCAAGTTTGTTTATCTCTATATCTCTGGAGATACTGATGAGATCTTAATGAATCTTAGAATGGGACTGCATCATTCGAATCAGTTCATAATTGGCGGAGTAATCACGTAAAGAAAAAAAACTGGCCAAGTGCAAGTCGGATTCGCACTCGTAGGGTTCCATAACACAGTAGCGTATTTTGCTATGTATGTATTTTATAACTATAATTATTGGCCACCAAAAAATTAACTTTGTTTTTCATAGTGTTTGTATGAAAAACCAATCGCTATATCTCAATAAATGCTGACTATATCTCGTTCAAACCAATTTTCGTTGAAAGTGTTAATTGAAATCTACAGCATATATTTTTTTAGATTTTTTACTCCTCTACTTTAAAAGTTAGAGATTTTTTATTATTTTACCACTTTATCTTTCAAATTATTGAACTTTGTGAAAAATGGTTTTAGGAACCTCAATGTCATTTATAAAGACCTACTTATTTATAGACACCCCTCAAGTATGGGTTTGATGTTTTTTTTTTAGTTTCAGTTCCATGTATGGGGAACCCCTTAAATATTTTATTTTTATTTTTGTATAATCATCGTAAAGAGGTTTACAGAATATACCTACCTACCAAGTTTCAACTGTGTAGTCTTAATAGTTTCGGAATAAGGTGACATACCGACGGACAGACAGACAGACAGACAAGACGAATTTATAAGGGTTCCGTTTTTCCCCATTTGGCTACGGAACCCTAAAAACCATACAGACGAATTGAGAATCTCCTACTTTTTGGTAGACGGTTAGAAAAATCACAGTCACAAAGGATGCATAGATAAATAGATACGAGTAAATAGAAAACTCTTTTATTATAAAAACTCACGTTCATTTTAAACTTATAGATTTATCTTATATATTATATTATATATTATTTATATTATTAATAATAAATATCGATGAATAATCGCGTAAGTCACGTTAAATTCCCGATTTTAAATCTATAAGAAAACTCTTTGTTGTTTCACCACACATATCAACTTAATCAAAAACAATAATATACACGCGAAGGTTTGTTTATTTGTTTGATATCTCTTTATAGTCTAACGGCTTGACCGATTAGACTCAAATTTTGCAGATAGATAGCAAAAGATAGCATAGGACGCGGGATGCAGCGAGTATAAATATATAAAAGATTAAGATTTACAATTGGCAGACATCCCGCTCATAGTGATCTCTTTCACAACTTTTGAAAAAAAAAACTGAAGTACTGAAACATGCACCGGGTTGCGGGTGCACGTAATAGTACGGTTGGCAACCCTACATTAATTAATCAGGGGAATTAAACATTTGTTTTAAGTGTGACGTTCAACGGCTAGATGAAAGCTGAATGGCTCAATACCTTTGTTTTTTTTTTGTAAATTCAAAGCAATAAGTTATGTTTCTGTTATATTTATAATAATTATTATTGAATATGATCTATTTAATGTACTTTGACGTGTCTAAGTGCAAATTTTTAATTTGCCCATAAACTGAATAAATGCTTTGACTTTTGACTTTTTTTGCAACCATATTACTTACGGGATTTGCTAAGTAGTGATTTTTGTAATTAATAATATATAATATTATTAATATATTTGTGCCTTGTCCAATATCTCTTTTTATTCTAGAATTAAACAAGATCTAGCCTTTTCTAAACAAATACTAAACAATGGCACATCTCGTGACAAAGGGACTTAGCCAACGCTAAGTTAATTGCATTTTTTGCTGCTAATGCCAAGGTCTACTTACTCATCGAGTTCCTATGACCATTCCTATGCAAGCCACTTAGAAAAAAAAACTTGTCAACACCGCAAAAGAAAAACACTGGCCGGAAATACAAGCACTAAAACCAACCAACAACGAAGAATTGAAATTTGAAATAAGTTTCCCGTTTTTGAAGATCGAGTTCGCGAAGTTAGCGGATTCGCGAGCGTACGTCCGCTTCGCTCTAAGATTCGACGCACACTGATGGGCAGTCGAGCCCTGGTTCGGACTGTTACGTATTCTGTGCCCCTGGTCGGTGCGTCGAGGGCGGCCCCCTTTCGCCCCCTAGTCCCCGACTCACACCGAATGCATCAATGACACTACACGCACATTCTGATAGCCTGGTGGGGACAATCGATAGGAAAAATATTTTTTTAGACACGGTCAAATGTTGGGGAAAACTGTACTAGTGTGGGCATGTGGGAAAATTAGCCGCAGTAACATTTACCCGAACTAGAAACAAATTAAAACAGTAACATACGAACGGACACACAATATTATTTAAACTAAAATAAAAATACTAGTCAACATAACAAATAAAAACAATGGCCGAAAATACAAGCAAGGCACAAATTGGGGATTATTTCTGTTTGTCCACTTATCTGTCCCCTTAAGTGGACAAACAGGAATAAAGTTCACACTGTCCACTTGCTACGAGCAAGGTGACAACGTGAACTTTAAGAAAGCTTTAAAAACTGCCTCTCCTTCGACTTGAATCTTTGCAATTCTTAGTACTCCGATCGATATCTTTTGATTCAAAATTCAGTGATTCTAATATATATTACCAGGATGAGGTATATAATTAATTAATCACAGATATGCTAGGATATATAATACCTAGTCGGTCATCTTGACCATCAGAAGTCGATTCATGGATATCAATTCAGTTTACACGTAGCCGGTAATGATGCAATTATATCACTCACACATACATGTACACGCTTCATTAACACATACACATATATATATACCTATAGGTAGCGGATGATATGCCTATTTAATTGTTAGATAGTAGTAATTGTAGGTAGCTATACTATACATGTACATTGTAGGTATTCCTGTAAGTAATAAAATCTTAGATGTCAATTTTAACCTACTTCAAAGTGTCGTATCGAACTGAAACTTTTTATATATATATTGTTCGGATGACAATACTATAAGTTAATACCTAGGAGCTGATGTGATAATGAAGCCAGGAGGCGGATAGTGGGACTCTTCTGTGGCTGCTTGTAAATTTCTTGAGGTCGGGCTCATATGATTCGATTTGAATAGTCCAATATGCGGCCAATATTAGGCTTAGTAACTAACTGAGTAGATAAACTCTCAATAAATGTACCTCAGAAACCGAGCATAAGCCTAATATATTGGACTTTTTACTATTAATTTTTTCTAAACAAATTACTTACTTTAATCTCTTACTTACTGACAGAAAGTAAGTAACAAGAGCCGGGAGACTATACTTTTTTAGTTCAAGCAGGTTTTATTAGTTTTTTAAAACCAAACGTCATTTATTTAACCGATTTGGAAACTCTTTATGTTCTTTGAGAGAATATTCTTCCCGTTGTGTGACCTGGGACCACCCATTGAAATTTCATCGAGACCTGATGAGTATCTCCAGAGATATGGAGATAAACACCTCAAACTTGATACTGAAAATGACAAGCGCGGCATTTGAAGTCGATTTTTTCGTTTTGTGGAAGAACGATCTTACATTTTGTAGTCTGCAAGTCTGCACCATGGCTTACAAAATAGTCGTAAAAATACTTTTACTTATACACCCACATACTGATATATCAGTACATAGGTATACATACATTCAGACACATCGATCGAACGGGCTTAAAACTGCGGGTCCTGTGTTTTACGCTACCTATTTATTCGTAGGTTTCACGGCATTTTCAGTGTAAAATAAAGGTAATTTAACTAACTGCTACGTAAGGGTGGCCATACACAATCAAGCTTGCCGTCAAATGTTGGAATTTACACTTGAAGCGGTGTGCAGTGTGAGGTGTGGTGTGTACCTCATCATCATCAGCCTATCTCAGTCCACTGCTGGACATAGGCCTCACCTATGGCACGCCACTGAGCTCGATCTTCAGCTCTCTGTTTCCAACAGCTGCCAACCAACTTGCGTATATCATCGCTCCACCTAGCTGGAGGGCGCACTACACTACGTTTACCGAGCCGTGGTCTCTAGAACACAGAGTACATTAAATATTGCTCTAGAACACGTCTACCCGAACGGTTATCGGTTCTACGACAAATGTGACCAGCCCACTGCCACTTAAGCTTGCTGATCCTTTGAGCTATGTTGAAAACTTTGGTTATGGTGGTGTGTGCCTAACGCCTATAAATGTCAAGACAGCCGTCAAGTTTACTTACTGGACGCCACTTCAAGTGTCTGACGGCTAATGTAATCGTATATGGCCTAAACATTAACATAAAAATACTATGTATATCATCATTTATCATCATCAATATTTACAAATCGTATCTAATACGTAAACTAACCTAACCTAACCTTAGGCTAGTTTAGTTAGTTTCGTAACATAAAATAATCCTTTTTCGTAGAGTTGAAGCCTCCTAAAATGTTACAAAATTCTCTCTCACCTACTAAGTACTCATAAATCACAAGGAGGTGGAATGTTTCCGACAACCGTAGACAAACAACCGTAAAAAGAACACCTTCTTACTTAGATACCAGAGCAAAAGGGATATGAAGATGTATAGCTTTATTTTTATTGAGCAGAGGTACTTTCTCCTAAACTTACAATGTTGGTCATAGGCGTCCATTACACGATAGGTTTTGCTGTCAGTTTGCTCACAGTCTCGGCTGTGACTGATGGATAACCTATCGTCTAATAGGGTGACTGACGGTGACTGACTGATATTTAGATACCTACTTTGATTTTATGCATCAGCAATCATCAGTCATGACTTATGGTTTTAAATGAAGGATTACCTACCGTGAAATGGACGCCTAAGGCAGGTCTAAAGTTGGTCTGCAATTTCAGCAACGTTGTACAACAACTTATATCAGTAAATAGATCAGTCAAACCAAGAAAATACAACATAAGATGGAACCCGATAGACACCCAGAAGGCAATGAGACGAGAACGTCTTCGAAATGAATCGAACTTTGAAAGACGGGTATTTACGCTTTAGGGGTTGGACTAAATTCTGCTGACAATTTGTCCTGCGCTTTGTCTCAATGCTTTCTTCAATTTGTAGACTCTGGCAGCACACAACCCTTGAGATTTAGATAATTATAGGTGTAGCTTGTTCACCATACTAGATCACATCATCGCTTACCACCAGGTAAGATAGTGGCTAGCCGATCAATATAGCTTGCTGAATAATATGCTGAAAGTAAGCTGAATAATTACTACATAATAAAACAAACCCCCCCGCGCCTCTCTGTCTGTCTGTCTGTCTGTTCGCGATAAAATCAAAAACTACTAAACGGATTTTCATGCGGTTGAAAACCATAATAGACAGAGTGATTCATGAGGAAGGTTTAGGTGTGTATAATTTGTTACTGTTTTATGTAATTTTTTAAAATATGACGATGGTCGATATAACGATGTTAATTCATACTCGACGCAACAAGCTCATGCATAAAATGTAGGCATATTTTGCTCTACCCGTGCGAAGCCAAAAGTACATAAATAAACAAAAACTGACCAAGTGCAAGTCGGGCTCGCACTCGTATGGTTCCGTAACACAGTAGAGTATTTAATAACTATAATTTTTCGTGAGCCAAAAATTAACTTTGATTTTCATAGTGTTTGTATTAAAAACAAAGTTATATTTGCGGTTGCTATATCTCAAAAACTGCTGACTATATCTCGTTCAAACCAATTTTTGTTGAAAGTGTTTATTGAGCATATATACAGCATATTTATTTTTTAGATTTTTCACTCCCTTAGTTTAAAAGTTAGACGGGGGGGGGACCTATTTTACCACTTTAGAAGTGTCTATTATATCTTTCAAATGATTGATTTTGAGAAAAATCGGTTTTAGGACCTCAATGTCACTTTTAAAAACCTATAGATACCCCGGACGTACAAGTTTGATGAAACAATTTTTTTTTCAGTTCTATGTATGGGGAACTCCCCCTTAATATATTTTTTTTATTTTTGTATAAAAATCGTATAGCGGTGCAAAGAATACACCTATCTACTAAGTTTCAACTGTGTAGTCTTAATAGTTTCGGAATAAAGTGGCTTTGACATACGGACGGACAGACAGACAGAAATGACGAATCTATAAGGGTTCCGTTTTTTTCTATTCGACTACGGAACCCTAAAAAAGAAAAGAAAACATACAGACGAATTGAGAACCTCCTCCTTTTTGGAAGTCGGTTAAAAATGCTCTCCCGAGCCGTACGCAGGTGTGCCCTTTATAAGGTATGTCTTGTTACCATTAGATTCTACTAGTAGTCTGGTACTAATTTACGTTGTCAAATTCAAAATACCCTGCCATATACCGTCCGCTGATGTACGCAGGTTCTAATACAAGCACATTTTCTTCCTATTTCCTTCATATACAGCATGTTTCAAACATGACTCGCGTAGCATCCTGTATAAGTACAAGCACAGCTGTATGTCACAGTTAATATATTGAACGTCGAGCATTTAGTGAAATGTCTGGTAATTAATGTTACATTAATTAATGTTGGATTACAGAGCCTGTTTAATGATTTTGGAGCTCTTTTGACATGTATTGTTGGATGTGAAGTGTGTAATATAAAAGTCTTGCAGCGATATATATATATATATATATTTTAGGCTAGCGTTTGACCACTATCTCACCTGATGGTAAGTGATGATGCGGTCGAGGATGGTAAGCATGCTAGGCCTAGAATGGTCACCGGGCAATGCAACTCTCCAGGTTAGCTGCCGGAACACATTACATGTTTGGCGACAGGTTTTATAACTTGAGGGTGGTAGCTGACCAGGCGGACACTAGATAGTGTCCTACTACCATGCGGGCGATAGAAAAATCCATTGGTGCACGGCGGGGATTGAACTCTACCGGTACCTCTGGCATCAAAGCCGACGGTTCACCCACTGACGCCACCGGGCCCTGAAAAAAGGGCGATATACTACCACTTATAATTTAAAAGTGATTTTTCACCCAAAGATCTAGAGATTATTTTCTGAAGAGATCGCTTTAAGCGATATATTGCCTTTAGTTAAACTGTATTATTATTCGTCATCATTATCATCCGGTGTCCGTCGACTGCTGGACGTAGGCCTCTCCCAAGGTGCGCCACTGAGCCCGATCTTCGGCGGGTATACAAATTTAATGAATAGACTGTTGTCACCATAAGATTGTTCTGCAAAATACTAACTGGAGGGAGATGCTTGTGTCTGGAGTAGGTTCACGTCAATAGCGCAATTGGTGGGGATCGAACTCACCAAGCCGACGCCTTAGCCATCGGGTTATTGCTGCTGTATAAATTATATTGAGATGAGATAAATGTCAAACGCTACCATTTTGGCATAAAAACAAAAGAACACCGAACCACATGCGGCTTTTGCAAGGTGTATAGATTAAAAGTAGCACTTTTAGTAATGACCAAATTTACACCATACAACTACACACATGCCTTCGAAACAGATCATAATAATTAACTACTAAATAGGCACACAAGGTGCTCTTGGCCGAATGCCGAATAGTACAAAACCATCCGTATCACTGCGACATAAGAAGCATTATCAAATGTTTAGTGCTTAATATGTACATTCTATTATATATATTTATCTATGTTTACTTAGATACCTATATCTATATTGGGCGAATAATTTAGTTGTATGTTTAGTGCCAGTCTTAAGGCTGATAGTTACTTGTACTATTCATTATTCTGTGCCCTGATTAATTCTTTAAGGAGATTAATTTCACAAAAATTATGTACTATGTTCTTATTGCTTTCATTAGTAAAAGATACGCCTGTGATTATTTTTTTTTTGCAACAAACTTCGATCTATGAAATTATCATTTGAGAGACTACAGAGGTACTGTAATTATTATTATTGAACAATGTCATCAGCTAGACCGCATTTAACACACCACAACTTTAAATATATACGGTCGAATTGAGAAACCTTCTCCTTTTTTTTAAGTCGGTTCAAAATAAAATACTTACGCGTTTTAACGGAGTACAACCACATGAGTAAAGAAACCTTTTCTTTGTTTCATGTGGTACAACGCCATTTATTGGATTTGTTAGGATCTACTCGAGCCGACTTTAGCCGAACGTGACCCGAACGAGCGTCGACATGAACTTGGTATAACCCGATCTCGAGCCGACTTTACCCGAACAAGCGTGTATGACAGCATTGACGGCTCAGTCTCATACACTATCGAGAGACCTATATGTACCCTCAGTTATAAAATCTATCGCAAAAGCATCTAATGTGTTCCGGCAACTATCCTTGAGAGCCACTTTCCATTCTAGGCCTAGCGTGCTACAATCCTCGACCGCATCATCACTAACGAACAGGTGAGATAGTGGCCAAACGCTAGCCTATATGATATTAAAAAAAATATTCCAAAGTTTTAACATTTGTTTGGTTGTCGTGTGAAATAAAGTGTTCACCAATCTGTCTATCATCTTTAATGTAGATACAAGTAAGGAGTACGTATATGTACATCACACACCGCATGCTTATGCTTAGATACATACTGCTTATTATGTATAGGTATTGTCTTATTGATTGCAGTAGGTAATAGGTTTGTAGCAGGCTCGGCTGATTTAGGTGTCCCATTTCAATTGCATATCTATATGTATATATAATGTAAATGAGGGTGCAGCGTTGCCTATACCTATTGAAACAAGTAGGTACACAATAGAATAATACGTTGATGTATGTGACTATGGCATAATGTGATGTATGGGCAGTGACTGGAATAGAAGAGCCGAAGATTGAGCTCAGCGACGTGACTTAGGAGAGGCCTTCGTCAAGCAGTGGACTGACACCGGCTGATTATGATGGTGATGTAATGTAAGTAACTGAGTACGCATGACTGTGTAAGTAACGGTATAGAATGTATATTAATTATGTTGTACCAATTTGTGATATTTGCTTCACATGATGTGCGAATTTGGTAGATTTCAATAATAACTGACTTTTTAAGTTTGTTCAGCTGGTATAAATAAAGTCATCGCGTCTCGGTCTATGTTCGTACAGTCAAAATAGACAGAACTTAACTATAATTTGATCTATTTGACCTTAACTTTAGTTAGTATTACTAGGGTGACATAATGCAGGTGCATAGATAAAACATGTGCCAAGAGCTTCCGCCGAATGCTATGAAAAATTTAAATAGCCAGTACGAACTAAAAAAAAAATACGCACCTACCCTACATAAAAAAGGCTTGTTTATAAACCCACCAGGCCTAACAATATTTTATTCTACCACAATTGGCTCGAAACCATAAAATGCTACTTGAACGGATAATTATTAGATAGACAACGCTTTTTGCATTGCATCAAAAAGGTCACAACTGTCAAAGATAAAAAACTGCCCACGAACATGGGTAGAGGTACAAGGGTGACATAACCACGAGGCAGTTAATTAGTAGCAGGGAGCGCCTAGGCGCGGGCGCGGGCGCGGCGTTTAGAGGAAATTGTCGTTTTTATACGGCCTCCCCCTGGTACCGCCCGAATAATGAAACAACATAGTTACCTTCATCTTATAAGCACATGTCGCCCTGGTAATAAAGAGAAATTAATATCTTGAGGTCGGTATTGGCGCGTGTTGGAAGTAAAACGACCGGGCTCGCTGTATTTTGATAGTCCTAGTTGAGGTGTTATGCCAGATTCTTTTCTCAAGAGAAAATAAAGATTAGGTATTAATTTACTAGGGTGGTATAACATTTTAGATAATTGCGTGAAAATGCTGAGATAGACGTTAAGTGTAACAGGTTTATAAACAACAATAAATTCGCCCAGAGCTAAATCAAAAGTCAAAAGTCAACGCATTTATTCAGTATATGGGCAAATTAAAAATTTGCACTTACACACGTCAAATTACATTAAATATATCATATTAAATAAAAAATATCATAGATATAACAGAAACTTAACTTATTGCTTTGAATTTACAAAAAAAAACAAAGGTATTGTTTCATCATGTTCAGTCATATTCATCTAGACGTGTGAAAGAGTGTAAATGTTAGAGAAACTACTGAAATGTAAGGAACTATTATATATATCGCAGGCAGATAGCTTAATTATTTTCCTAGCTATTTGATCAAATGGCTAGGCAAATAATGAAACGTCATTGATCTAAGTCATTTGCTTGGTTGTTTGATCAAATGGCTGAATATCCTTCAGGAATCTAGTTAACGGCGCTGTTTAGTTAAGAGGCTAGGCTGTTATTTGAACGGGTAATTAAGCTATCTGCCTGCGACATATATACTAAATGAAAGAATATTTAATAGTAGATTGTATAACAAGGGTGCAATATAGTACATTTCTACGAGGCCGCTATTTTGAATCCAGAGCGAAGCGAAGGGTTCTAGAGTAGAATCCCGAGTGCAGCGAGGGATTCTAAAGTAGAATCCTGAGCGTAGCGAGGGATTTAAAGTACGTCAGCCGAGAGATTATATTTTTGTAAAATTGTGAAATACAATCCAAAATTTGAGTGCGGGTTCAAGTCCCGTCGGTACGATGAAATTTTGGATTGTATTTCACAATTAAATGTTAGCTTCACGAGCTTTTTATTCATCAAGCGTGGCACGCTATCTAGTTGATAGGACAGTAACATTTCCCGTAGAATATTATTATTGAACCTCCTTAGACATGGCACTATAAAATAACAGTCATAAGCCAAAAATTAAAACCAAACCAAAGACCTATTTTGCGCGCACTTATCGAGGAACAAACCATCACTTTTCGAATAGATGGGATAAAAATACTATTTAACTCCTTATAGCAGACGTAGGTACATAAGTAAACGTAAAAATAGCATAATAGTTGTTGTGACAACTTCTGGGTTTATTTGAAGGTTTAATCAGTAATCACCTTCTATTGATTTATAGTTCTGCTATTTTTTAAACAACAGCCTTCTACTGTTAAATAATTTAAACAAACTGTCTGCGAAACAAATCCAATCGAAGAAAATGAGTAATTTTGACCATATTACGTCATATTTAGTCTTTAGGTCCAAGTGTAAAGTTTTGGTTTTGTCAGTTACGACAATTAAAATTTCCACTATCGTTATCGTGCTTCATTTTCCAAACTTAATGAACACAGGCATGAAAAAATACACGAAAAATAAAATCAATGAATCTATAAGATCTATAAAGACAAGCTTTTAATTAGACACATTAAAATAAAAAAAATGTTAAAATTTCATGCTAGTTTTGGCATAATACGGCCAGAGCACCTAATTATTGTGACGTTACTTTCTTTAAATAACCTGTGATTTTTGCAAATAAAATATCTGATCCTATGATAAGTATGTCACAGAGCTCAACACTTCAAAGTCTTACTCAGTGTTTGTCGGTTGAGGCCACATAGATTGGGGTAAAGGACCTAGTTTCTAATCTCATAGTCCCGGGATCGCACCCAGCTTAGACAAACCGTGAGCGAATGGCTTTGCTATTGCATTTTGCTAGGAGTGTGGTTGCTATTCATAATTCTTGATACTGAGACTATTACGATAATATGAGTAAGAAAACGTCTCTCGACACTTTAATGCAATGCTTTCTTTTGCCACTTTGCGATCGATTTGTGTTTTGGTTTTAGGTAAAAACTTCCAAATCACTATGGAAGATTTTTGTGCGGTTTTGTAGTTAATAGTTATGCGTGTAATGTCCATCTCAGTCGATGGACAGCTATATTCCCAAAGGATCTAAAGAAATTTCTTATTACCCAATATTTCCACGAAAAACGCCCAGATTTCCAGACACAGCATTAATTTCGTTTTACTACGTCCATTCCAAGTTTATCGCCGGTCCGAAAGTCTAAACATTGTATATAAGTACCAGGCCACCATATCCTCGAGGTGGTACGGCATAATGCGACCGACTAGGGGCGGCTTGCTCGTAACGCTAGCACGCTAAAACCCGGCGATTCGGTTTTATACACACCCCCTATAAAAGCAAAAGGACCGGGGTACCATACCCGGGATAAGTGGGGGCCTGTATCTTTATATCTGCCCCCTTCTCCATTATGAGGGGGGTTCTTGGACAGCTAAAAGAAATATCCGGTAGCCGTAGCGTCGGTAATTCTTCTCTGTGCATTGCTTCGGTGTATTTTTTTAGTAATTAATCGGAATACGTCTGGAACCCTGGTGTGTGTGAAATTCTGATGGCCTCTTTTTCTGTTATGAGATATCCTTTTGTATCGCTTTGGTTTCTTTGATTAGACGTTTATTTAAGCCATGTTCATATGATTATTTATATTAAGGCCACTATTTCGTACCTTCAAATCGTTATTTATTTTTACTAATCAAATAGACAGAACTATGAATATAATTAACTGGCCAAGTGCAAGTCGGACTCGCACTAGTAGGGTTCCGTACCACACTACAGTATTTTATAAGATCGAGCAAAAAATACCACTATCATTTTTCGCCAGCAAAAAATAATAATTAATAAACATTTTATTTCTAATAACGCCATTTAACGTCTAACAAAGGTGTTAGGGATCTACATTTCAATATAACGCCATCTATAGGACGTTTACCTAACTAAGCGTCTATGAACGCTTGGCTATGGCGTGAAAAGCCGAAAAAAACACGTTTCTTGTATGGGGACCCTCTATTTTAACTGTTTTTAGTATTTGTTGTTATAGCGGCAACAGAAATACATCATCTGTGAAAATTTCAACTGTCTAACTATCACGGTTCATGAGATACAGCCTGGTGACAGACGGACAGACAGACAGACAGACAGACGGACAGCGGAGTCTTAGTAATAGGGTCCCGTTTTACTCTTTGGGTACGGAACCCTAAAAATGAAATCATCTGATCATCATGGACAGACACATGTAATTTTTAACAAAGAACTTAATGTTATGGAGACGTTAAAATCTCTTTATCGTCAGCCAATCTTTCATAAGCTTATAAAATATCATCCTCACTTAAAATCGCCGCTTTAAGTAATAAAAATCATGAATAAGACACTTAACAAACCCCCAGCGCTATAATAGTTAAAAGGAGGAAAAAGTCTTGTAATAAATAGGAAACGAGGCTGATTTTCTTTCTAAAATATAATTTATATATTTTATTATATATTATGTATTAAATTATATATTTTATGTCTTATAAGCTAGCGTTTGACCACTATCTCACCCTTTGGTAATTGATGATGCGGTCGAAGATGGTAAGCACGCTAGGCCTAGAATGGGAACTGGCTTTCAAGGATAGCTGCCGGAACACATTAGATGTTTTGGTGACAGATTTTCTAATTTGAGGGTGGTAGCTGGCCAGGCGGATACCTAGGTAGTACCACCATGCGGGGGTTGTAGGTTTCATAACGATTTTCCTTCACCGGAGGGCCACTGTGAAAGCGCACACAATTTTTTCGATAGAAAAATCCATTGGTGCACGGATTGAAGCCGACCGTTCTCTCGATTACGCCACCGGGCCATAGATAGATAGATAGATAGATAAAACTCTTTATTTGCACACCAAAAAAAAACAGAAACAATTTACAATTTACATCAAACTATAAGTAATGCAAAGGGCGGTCTTATCGCTTAAAGCGATTTCTTCCAGACAACCGAAATAGTAAAGAAGAAAATTACGAGACTGTGAAGGACGGTGGTGTACCGATATAAACTCTAAAATTAATAAATATTCTTACTTACATAATATTAACATATTATCATACCATACACTACTTAAAAACATATACATATTTTAATATGAAAGGCATGACAACGATGCCTGACAATAGGCGTGACGAAACATTTTGAAATCCTCTTCCGTAAAGTGGGAACACATTTACTATTCACGAAAAAAACTATATTTCGGTAATTAACTTAAGTTTAATGAAGTTTAAAGCAATTTTTCTAATATTTTTTCAATCACAATAGCTCACATATGTCATGGCGTCGGCTGTGACGTCACGCATACCTAAATGACATAATTAACGTGAAACTATTATATAATCTGTGACAGTGAATACATGGGTTTTCCAAAATGTAATAACATTTTCATGAAAACCTCATAAGAGGATATAGTCATGCGCTGTGATTGGTGTTTCAATCAAAATGGCCGATAGCAGTATTTTAATGTTTTATTTTACTGAAAATCTTAATAATCTCAATTTTTTAAATAAAACTAAACTAGTGTTTTAAATTGTTTTAATATGTATTTTCCCCTAAAATCATCAAATCTTTGATTTGTTGATACTGTCGTCATGCATATTATGTTGCCTAGTAGTAAGAAATTATGTGGTCGAAGATGGTGAACACGCTATGCTACACTATGCTACGATGGTCGTCTAGAATGATCTGACTCTCAAGGGCTGTGTGCTGCCGGAACACCGTAAGGTGGCAGATTTTCTCCTTGATAGTGGGTAAGCTACTTTTTGGTAGAAAGTCAGGCGGAACATCGATATAATGCTCCTATCACCTGTGGTCTGAATTAACTGTTAAATACAGTGTTTGTACTAAAATAATACATACACTATATTTTTTTTATATATAACTTATACGCTAGCGTTTGACCACAGTCCTCACCTGTTAGTAAGTGAAGATGATTGATTTATGAATGAATGATTTTCTAACTTGAGGGTGGTAGCTAGCCAGGCGGACACTATATAGTGTCCTACCACCATTCTGGGGTTGTGGGTTTCTTAACGATGTTTTTCCTTCACCGGAGGGCCACTATGAAAAGTTCACGGGGGGATTGAACTCGGTACCCCTGGCGTCAAAGCCATTCTCCTACTACACCACTGAGCCCTTACAGTGTGTGAAAAGATTTTGTTACAGGCAGACAAGCACTTGACCGCTATTTCACCTGATGTTAAGTGAAGTTGCGGTCGAAGATGAAAACGATCTGGCCTGGCAATGAAAAACGGTACTGACACAACTGATTGTAGTCTTATCCACAGAATACACTCATCCTAAGCCATCTACCATACTGGATGGCACCAAACATCATAATGGATCTCGGAAAACTGATTGGCGACATGTCTTTTGTGCGTTTGTTCTAGAAGTAGTAATGGTATCACCGTATTAAAGGTTAACCAAAAATATGTACCTATATATTTCTCCCAGTCCGAATCACAATTCTAGTTTTGTTAACTGACTTCACAAAAAAGGTCCTCCTTTTTTGTGTTTTTGGGTTCTCAATTCGTCTGTATGTTTTTTTGCTGTTTAAAGGACAGTAGTAGTAGTTCTATACTAAACTAAACTAAACAATTACTTTTCAACCGGCTTCCAAAAAGATGGAGCTTCTTAATTCGTGTTTTTATTTTTGTATGTATGTTACGCGATTACTCCGTCAATTGTGAACCGATTCGAATGATTCTTTTTTTAATCAGTAGTGTACATTTCCGAAGTGGTCTCATTGTAATTTTTATCGAGATCTGATAAGTATCTCCAGAGATATGATGATAAACGTCTCAAACTTGCTACCGAAACTGACTCGCGGCACATGGAAGTCGGTTGTTTTAGGTTTTAAGCTATCTTAATTATAAGACTATATTTTTAACCCCCGACGCAAAAAAAGGGGTGTTATAACTGTGTATGTGTGTGTCTGTCTATGGCATCGTAGCGCCCAAACGAATGAATTTCGATTTCGATTTAGTTTTTTGTTTGAAAAGTTTTAAAAATCTTATAATCTAGCTTTTGACCACTATCTCACCTGTTGGTAAGTGATGATGCGATCGAAGATGCGATGAAGATCGAAGTGTTTTAATCAAGTGTCAAATCAGCTTTGATTCTTGAAAATCCGTTGAGCCGTCTGAAGAATATGAGCATTTTTCTAGATGATGATAGATGATAGATGATGACGCTATAAAATACAATTTTGTAGTTCTGATCAATTCGAAATCCGGTACTACTTCAACTACATTGTAAGAACTTGGTAGAACTCTGCAGAATACTTAACTCCTCACTAACTTACAGCAGAGATGTCGAGTTTGGGCTCATCAGAATCATCTCAATTAATAGATTATGAATAGATTGGTCGGGGCCGGAGGTGTTTTTAAATTTTGAATTTAATATTATACTTGGATGCTTCGTCTACCGTTCAAAAGTATTCTGCCATATTATTGACTGTACTTTTGTGTTTAATTTAGTCTAATCGGTATTGCCGTATTTATCCATGATGAGAGAACAAACATAAACAAATTGACTTAATAGCATTAATAGAGTCTCAACGACTGATTTACAAATTGGAACATTCCTGATGCTCTAGTACACTGTACGAAAACTCTACTCTTATAACTAAACGTCTGCTATCCTGGTTTAAAACGTCAAGCAACGAACGTGCCTCCTGATATCCTGTTTCCGCGCTCTTCACATACATATATTCCTGGTAGCTCGTAGTTATCGGTGCTCCTGGTACTTTGCAACATCTGCATTTTATTTTTTACATATAAATAAATGCTTGTTAGTGGACTAATTTGTAACTTAAAATGACTTTTTACGGAAATGTTCGTTAAGTCGAACTTAGTCATTAATTTAAATATTCTCTAAGCAGGCCTATGCCGTCCGTGCCAAAGACATTAATTACATAATAGATATAGGTCATACATTTATTTGCTCATAAGAAGTTATTAAAATTATATAAAACAAAATGCCATACACTACATCATATTTGACTCCAACGTTACTAAAAATTCTTCAAATTACTTGGTTAATTTAAATATTTTTTTGGTAATATGAACATTACCAAAAAAATATTTAAATTAACCAAGTCCATGACGTCAGATAGTAATGTCTCCCCATACACTTACGAACTAAATACTCTACCAAAAATCTCTCCTTTTTTTTATCTGATAAATAAGGCAAAGCGAGAGCAAGAAAAGAGCTTAAAATGTAAGTTAGAGTGTTGAGTCAAGTAAAAGACATCAACGTCGTCTCTTTTTAAAGTGATATTGAATATTTTAAGACAATTTTTGGTGTAAACTTTTTGTTACAAAAATCACAGGTCTTCAAATGGACTATACTGCTAATGTTTCTTGTTTGAAGTAATATGTAATTTAAATTCTCAAAATTTATATTAGCCCTTTAGTTTTAAATATGCATAATAATATTATTTAGATCTTCATTGGACATGCTGAATAAGATCTTTATTTATTTTCGTAACACAACTATCACAGAAAAGAGATGATTTTAACTTAATTATATTTTTACAGTTAGGATTTTTCATAGATGACATTTTATGATTTTTTAAGTTTGCATGATTTTTAAGTTTATTTGTCGGGCGGATTTCTTCCAATACAATTCGAACTTGGTTTACATTTTGTAGTTTAAAAGTTATATAATACAAACTTTCTTTCGGCTTTAATTTCTTTTCGATGAATACGTAAAAAAAATCCTTTGTCACCAAAAAGAATCCCAAAGAAGAAATATTTCCAGCAAAACAAGCTCGAATAATAACAGCGCCGTCACCAGGAGACCAGAATTTCAAAGATATCTACAACTCGTAATCGGGGTAGACCGTCCCAACTTGAATTTTGGGGTTTTCCCGGCTAAGTTCGGCTCAAAGACGTCCTGAGAGAGCTTGGGGTGGTAGGGTGGCAGGTACTAGGGGAGGTGCCACCCTCGGGGTAAAGTTTACCCCCGTTTGCTACTTTGTACGCCTTTTGGTTCGTGACAGGGACACTTAAGGGACGGGCATACTAGCGCGCCGGTATTAAAGTAGAATAATCCGTGAGTTTGCCACACGCGTTCAGGCACATATGGGTAATGAATGCTGATGGTATGCCATGCTATATAGACTGCCTTAGTAAATGAGCAGCTCTTACTAAATTTACTGACTTGACGGACTATAAAACAAAAATAAAGTCTTGTAACAAGCTTCTATTGAGAGGCTCGTTGGCGTAATGGATATTTGGATAACCTTCTAAAGTGAGAGGTCGCTGGTGTAAACCCTAGCACGGGTGTTTGCCCACAGGTGATAAGAGCATCATATCGGTGTTCCGCCTGACTTGCTACCATTCCACCATCAAGAAAAAAACCTGCCGCTATAAGCTTATGGTGTTCCAGCAGCACACAGCCCTCGAGAGTCAGAGTATTCTAAGCCTAGCGTGTTCACCATCTTCTACCAAATCATCGCTTATCACCAGGTGAGATACTGGACAAACGCTAGCTTCTCAGATATAAAAAAATATTTGCTTTGTAAGTTTGTATGTATATTTGTGTGGGTCAAGACATTAACCTAAACATGTATAAAACGTTAGTTGTAAAACTAAAACCAGAATACTGAAAAGTCACGCTTTAATTTCAGAAATTATTCTCAATTATCGGGTACATCCAAATACTAATATACATAAATATAAAACGGGGGTGCAAAGAAAAGTTTTAAGTAAATGAAAGATGTTTTTACGCGGGCGAAGCGGCGGGGCACTTCTAGTAGTATATAAATAAGTGACTTTCAAGTAATTAAAACTAAAGAAATAACTAACAACATTTTGAGAAGGATAAATGATTAGATAATTAAATTACGACTTCCCCTTAATAGCTTATTGTCGAATAGAGAAGGTACAACATTATTTAATAAACTTTTCGGATATGTTTTTTTTACATTTTCTTAAGTATTCGTATAAATGAGAAAAAAAAAATTAAAGATTAATTAAATAATTTAAAATAGAAAAGAAACGAAAAAATACCGACTTCAAACTCCTCAAAAGACCTCAAACTTGCTAACTATGACTAGCGCGGCATTTTGAAATCGAATTATTTTTACTGATGAGTTCCACTTCTCCATCATTCGTAATAATAACCAAAATAGTTACGATTATTTGGTTTGAAAGTATCTCAAGAACAGGCAGACAGTCATCAGTAATTAAGATAGATTAAAAACTAAAACAACCGACTTCCATGCCCCGTGTCAATTTCAAGTCAATTTCAGTAGCAAGTTTGAGACGTTTATCGTCATATCTCTGGAGATACTTATCAAATCTCGATGAAACTGAAATGGGACCACTTCGGAAACGTAGGGTACGTTTAAAAAAATAACCATTTTTGTTTCTTGTTTTATTTAGTTAAGTAAGTTTTTTTCTCAAAATGTCAAATATATTTTTCATCTGTACTGTAACTTGAGGACTGCTGAATAAATGATTTTTCTTTCTTTCTTTCTTCTTTCATTTAAATCGGTTCACAATTGACGGAGTAATCGTGTAACATACACACAAAAAAAAGAAAAAAAAACATACAGACAATTTGAGAACCTCCTTCTTTTTGGAAGTGGGTTGAAAAAATAATAATAAATAAAAATTATGTCAAAATACTTTTGTCACTGATTTTGCCAATCCGTTGACATTTTTACGTGCGAGGGTTCAGTACCTTATTTTTACGATCCTGCATTTTTATTCGTAATAACGTGTGTTTATGAATATTGGTCCACATCACTCGTTCTGATTGATATTAGTATCTGATTTAGCAATAACAGTAAATAAACATGACAAGCGTGAGATGGTTTTGAGGACACCAGAATTCCGTATACTAAAATAGCGTTAGAACTTAGGTAACTAAAATTATTTTGTTTGAAATTAAACTGCTTTAGGCGCACTGGGGTATAACAATTGAAGGAAATGACGTAGCGTCACGGTCTGAAGGCAGCGGATGTGACGTAACTGTCACGTTATATTTCTCTATTGTACGTATAATTTTTTTTATGATATAGGTAGCAAACAAGCAGACGGTCCACCTCACGGGGAGTGGTCACCGTCGCCTATGAACACTTGCAACACTAGAGGTGTCACTCATGCGTTGCTGACCAATCAAGATTCTTTTAACGCCCCTTTTGAAGGACTCCACGTTGTAGCTCTGCAGGAAATCAGCAGACGGCAGCTCGTTCCACAATTTACGTGTGTGTTTAAGTGTGTTTAAGTGTGCGGGAGAAATGACCGGTTGAATCGAGATGTGTGCGACGTCCAAGTCTCGATAATGTGTGGATAAGCGTCTTGTCTAAGTCTTATAGTTTGGTTAAGTATGTAAATATACTTTTGAACTTTGAACATAAATGTTTCCTGTTACAGGAATAAATAATAGGTATCTTCTAGGCAAGCGTGCAACGTTGTCGATCACATCATCGCTTAACATCAGGTGAGATAGTGGTTAAACGCTTGCTTAACTCCAATAAAAAAATATTAGTTGCTAGTCACTATATAATTATTTTAACAAGTTACCAGAAATAGGAAAACATAACTAGGAAAACGTCATCTAATATGGTAAAAATACAGTAATTTTTTAAACGTTTCGTTTATCTTCGCGCTGAACCCAAATTATAAACAAATATTGTAATTTAATTGCAGAGAACAATCAAAATGTGTCCTTCCATAATTACTCAAGGGCATAATTTTGCTGTAACTTTATGATAATACCCAAATATCTCATTAATATTAGATGACAAACAAAATTTTAATGGTCCTAAATGATTGGACACCGTTTATTCATTGTTTTTGAAAATTATGATTAACTTGAATTAATCAACATTTATTTTTATTATAATAATAAAAGATCGTTTAATAATAAGATAGTTTAAAAACTAAAACAACCGACTTCAATGCCCCGATGCCCCACGAGTCAATTTCAATGGCAAGTTTGAGACGTTTATCGTCATATCTCTGGAGATACTTATCAGATCTCGATGAAATTACAATGGGACCACCTCGAAAACGTACCTTACCGATTACAAAAATAATCATTCAAATCGGTTTACAATTGACGGAGAAATCGTGTAAACTAATGTAACTCAATATAAAACCGTTTAAAAAACTAAAAAATAACCGACTTCAATGTCACGTTATTAGTTTTCAGTACCAATTTTGAGATGTTTATCTCCATATCTCTGGAGATACTAATCAGACCTCGATAAAATTAACATGGTACCACAGTTGGGATATTTCCTTTCCAACAAAAAAAGAATAATCAAAATCGGTTCATAAACGACAAAGTTATCCGCGAACAAACATAAAAAAAATATATATATATACGGTCGAATTGAGAAACCTCCTCCTTTTTTTGAAGTCGGTTAAAAACGAATCTACTAACCTAAAACCATCCTCCCGGTTGAAATTCGGATGTTTTTTTTTATTTCAACCGCTTCGCGTACAATACGGTAGTAATAGTAACGTTCGGTGGAGAGAATTTTAGGGTCGTGAAGTTCAATCCAGTGATTAGGTCTCGAATCTAGAAAATGCTCAGCGATGGCGGACTTATTAACCTGGCGGTTTTAGGTTGGCCACAACTTGGAACCCAGTGACTAGCAAGTGTTCCAGTCGAAGCTTAAATCAACGAAAATCTGCCGATGTTTGTAACGTAACGGAATGTAACGTAACCCCTGGAGGAGGCCTACCGCACGCTACATCCCTAAAGGAACCAGGAACCTAGACAAGAAAATATGAACACGGGACACACATTTTAAAGATATATTGACTACAAAAATCTACGGTACTTAACTTAAACAAAAACTATCACCGCACTTCGGGTCCAATACTCCATTATCCTTTCCTGGTATGAATCAGCAAAGTCCTTGGTCAATAAACTTGGAGTAAGTCATGTTGAGCATGGATATCCTGTTCTCAATGGAAGTCAGGATATCACAGTGTCGTGATAACTGGTGGTATCTGCATTCTGACTCCCGTCTTGGCAGCTGAGCTTTGACGTTCTTCAGAGCATGTGCATGCCTCCGCTCTAGCGTCAGAGACACTCGGTTCAGCATCTTCATACATCTCATTGAAGGCTCTGGATACAATTCCGTTTTAGCGATTTCATCGTAAAAGAGATACGATAGAAGATTTTCTACCATGACCATTGGAAGCGTATATATAAAGTACTCTGTGATTGGAAGACCCATCAATTTCATTTTCTCTTGCTGCTTACAGAATCTTGTTTTCTAATTTTTTTCATCATAATTCGTACATTTCTTTGTCCAGACCAAAATCAAATCCCGTCAAAAATGATTTTTCTATACTTCAATCTTTTTTTAAATTTTAAAAACGATCCACCCATAAATCGTTTTAATACAAAAGAGTATATGTATGATATATTATGAAAATGTATGAGGTCGTTAAAGATATGCCACATGTTATCAGTATTGTGTGTCGCAATGGCAACTCCGATCAAGATCAAATGAGGGTAGTTTCAAACTACTCTCAATCATAACAATGCTGATACCCACAACTTCAGTCTTCTCGTGACCACGGTCAATGCAACTTGATCGAAACGTCGAGGTAAATAAAATTATGTTTTTAGCGCGATAAGTCCCGTATTATAATATAATTATGTGTGTAAATCGCGAAAGTTTAAAATTTACTATCACTATCTCACCTATTGGTAAGTGATGTTGCGGTTGAGGATGGTACCACGCTAGGCCTAGAATGGGAACTGGCTCTCAAGGATAGCTGCCGGAACACATTAGATGTTTGGCGACAGATTTTTTAACTTGATTTTCTAACTTGGTGGTAGCTGGCCAGGCGGACACTAGATATGCCCTACTACCATGCGGGGGTTGGAGTTTTTTAACGATGTTTTTCCTTCACCGGAGGGCCACTATGAAAAGCGCACATTAATTTTCCGAAACTCCTCATGTCTAAGCTATTTTTTGGCAACAAGTCAGACAGGACATTAAAGATACGACCACACCGCGGCGTCCTGCGTGCGTGATCTCGGCGGTGATTAAATAGTGCAGTAGTATTTGTACCGACTGGTTCACACCAAACGCGGTCTACGGCGATCAGAACGAATGAACGAAACGAATCAAACGATTGAAAAACAGGCCGTACCTTAAAAGAATGCTCCTGCCACCTATTGTCGATAAACATGTATACTTTTTTGGCTAGAAATTATTATTATTTTACACAGTTAGTACACGGTTAGGTTTAGTACACGGTTAAACTGACTGTCCTGCAGGGTTATTTCTAATCATTCGAAAGCAAATTCGGATTCGGAAACTGCCTTTACTTCGACATGGATCTTTGCAATTCACAATGCTCCGATAGGTTACTTTTAATATTTCAATTCGAAAAATCTGTGACTCTAATTGTAAAAGTTTCCGCGACAAAATAGCTCACGCATTTATAAATATTCAAAGTTAAAAATGAAGCTTCCGAATCTGAATAGGTTTTCGAATGATTGAGAATCAGAGGCAGAGTAGAACTCCCACTCCTATAATTAGTATAGAAAATAATTGTTTTCAATATGTTTCAGTTTTAATACTGACACATTTGAATGAACCGAAGTTAAATTATTGAAATTTATAGTTTTATTAATCAAATTGGATTATTAATATATTATTTAGTAAGTGAAAAATACTTTTAATTCCATACATACTTTTATGTAATATAACTGTCGACCCATAAAAACGGTCAGATATTACAAAACGAACCTACCCCTAACTATCTCTGAAGCGAAACAAACCGCCTGACCCATTGAGCTATAGCATCATTGACTAGAGGCGACAAACGCTATAAACTTAGTTAAATTGTTTAGCAACCACTGCGATAGTTACATAACTTAAAACATTTTTTTTATGGCTAGAGTGTCCATCCAATAAAATTCCAAGGCGTTAAAGGCTTACCCCCGTATTAACAAACAACATTGTGAGGAGATACGCCTTTAAGCCTGCGATAGGTTCAAGCATTCAACAATATTGGCATTACTCACGTCAAATCCTCTGTGCATTTCTCAAAATCTTCATGTACCTATATGGCCGTTAAAATGTTGACATCTCAGAACGCAGAGCAATAAATGACAATCTTGATATAATTTTGCGTACCGCAGTGTTTATTGGAGGCATACATAAACTGATTTTACATTTATTAGTACGGATCAATTATTAGTGCAGCATAAAAACAATAAATAATGCAAAAAAATTATATTTGGCACTGGAAAATAATAATTCCTAAATACATTAATTATTAATTTGAATACAAGTTTTTTTAAATCTCAACAGAAAATGCAAATTATATAATTAAATGTAAACTGTTTACTATTTTTTATAGCTTTTCTTTGCATAGTCTATAATTACCACTCCAGTTACCTCTAGTCGTATATATAGGTAGCGTTACCGCCTAAACCTACACAAAAGGTCAAAACGGGCCTGAAAAGGGAATATATAGGGTCCGAGACCGGTTGAGGGTCCATGGAAAAGTATATACCGTCATATAACGTCTTCTCAGATTGGCCAGTACGTCAATTTAGGACGAAGTAGTCGTTACGTTTTCAACCAACTTCCAAAAAGAAGGAGGTTCTCAATTCGTCTGTAAGTTTTTTTGTGTTTATTTTTTACGCGTTTCGTTACGCAATTACTCCGTCAATTCTGAACCGATTCGAATTATTCTTTTTGTGTCGGTAGGGAGGTACCCTACCGACACAAAAAGAAGAATTCCGAGGTGGTGTCATTATAATTTCATCGAGATCTGATAAGTATCTCCAGAGATATGACGACAAACGTCTCAAACTTGCTACTGAAATTGACTCGCGGGGCATTGAAGTCGGTTGTTTTAGTTTTTAAACTACCTTAATTCTTAATTATTGAAAAAGTTATTTTCAACTTTCTAGATAGCCTTTCAATCGCTTTTAATAGATCTTTCACTGTCAAAATAATACACATCTTCGATATTTATTCAGTGACACTGATAGAACAAAGTTTCATATTATACAAACCTAATTAAATTAATGAACGCTTTTATAACATTTATAATAAAGACTTTCAATCCTTAAATAATGTCATAGATTGAATTGATTGAATTGAAACTAGATGTATTTGATAGATACATAAATAAACTTTTTATTTTGCACCCCCAGAAGAACAGAAGCAATTTTATATACTCTGCACTTATTAAGTATCTTAGATTTGTAGTAATAGTGAGTTTGAATCATGATTACCGACTATTGTACACACTACTATTTGATTTCGACTGTCTCGACTAGGTTTCGTGCATGTCCGATGCACTTCCTCGGGAGTTTGTGAACTATAATTACGTTATAAATCAATAAATACATATCCAACAATATTACATTAAATACAATAATATACATAAATATGTACCTACACTACTCATACACTGCACATTTTTTTTGCATACAATTGTTTCTTTACAATTCTGCACTGGATGAATTAAAACAGCGGTTTTTTCGCACAACTATTTCTTAACCTCCCACCATTCTACAATGTCTGTACACGTAAAAAAATTAGTAAACGCACAAAGAAGTACAAAAAATAAAGCGAAAAATCCACCATGAGCTATAATACTGTGTAGGTATCAGGCATCTTCTGCAGCCAGGGTTAAGAAGGGTCCGGGAGAGGCCCGGGAGGACCAGGGAGGGACAGGAAGCCACCCTTCCGGTGGGGTGGGTGGAAAAAATTCAGGACCGTACCCTTGGCTCGCCCCGACGCCGTCTGTGCCGTAATTAGTGATGCGCTTGAGATGGGGTACTGTCGATATTTTGTACGGTGTCGATGTAAAAATAGTTTTTACTTTTTTTGGAAGAGTTATGCTTCACAAGTACAAAAACCATCACCACGTGCTTACCATCTTCGACCGCATCATTACTTACCAACAGGAGAGATAGTGGTCAAACGGTAGCCTATAAGATATAAAAAAATAATAATTAATTAATTAAACAAGTGGATTTCTTTTGTACTACTTCTGTGTGTCATCCAATACAGCATAGGTATTCTAAATTAAATGAATACATTGAAATTTGGAAGCGTCATTTTTAATTCTAATTTTTATTAATCCGCGAGCTATTTGGTCGCGGATAACTTTCCACTATTCAATATCTCATTTTTTACAAATTGAATTATGAAAATTTTCCGTGTAGGGTATTGTTAATTGCAAAGATCGGAGTTGAAGGAAATGCACCTTACGAATCCGATTATCTGTTATTTTTTCACATACAATAATAAACTGCTTGATATTAAGTAAGTTTGAGTAACGTTTATATGTCTAGGTGGTGGTATTCGTCTCGGGTATCCATGTCGTATTTATTAGTTTCTAACAGAGTTACGGTCAGCTCAGAACGCGACGCGATGCGAAACGAAAACATAAGCATCGTCACGTTGCGTCGCGTCGCTTAGCGTCTCGGTGTGAACCCTTAACATTTCATTGAGAATTCAATTAAAAGTGTCGGCTAGAATTACTTATTATTAACAAATAGGATTTGGCAGAGATCTATTTCATGTAAAAGAAATAAAAAGAGAAAAATTGACAAATATTTCGTAATGCCTTCACTACAAGATATTTCAACAAGATATTTACCATGTTTTATGATTTATGAGTCAATATATTGTTGTAATAGAATAAATGACCATAAAAACGGAAAACTCGTAACTTGTAAATAGTTCCGTTAAATTCTGTCAAACCGTCAATGTTTCAGAAACATCGTCACATAACATATCGATAAAACCAAAAACCGAATCTACCCCATCCCTAAAGATTATGACAAGATACAGAGCGCAGGGCTGCTAACGACCAGCGGAGAGCCGTCAAAAGAACCTACATTAATGTTATTATAACTTTTTCTTGACACCCCTAGCACATACGTGTGGCCCTTACGTTCTACGGTCGTGATAAGGGAAACCTCCTTTACTAAACTTAAGCACTCGCTTTTTAATTTTGAATAAACAGTACTTTTACTCAAAACTATGAATGCGTTTATACCAAAAGATTGTAATCTTTTGTACGTTTATATCAACACCAATATTATAAATGCGAAAGTCAGTTTGTTTATTAGTTTGTTTGGGACTTCTTCACGGTCAAACGGCTGGACCGATTTAGCTGAAATTTTGTACAGGGCTAGCCAGTACTATGGATTAGGCTATAGGATACGTTTTAACGCGAGCGAAGTCGCGGGGCGCAGCTAGTATACTACAATTGTATTAAACACCAAATACTATCTTTAGTTTTTCTGTGTGTACGTTCCGTATTGATAATTCAGTATAGTTTTAAATATGTAGATATTATAGGTTAAGTATTGGTAAAAGTTTTATACTCACAGAGTTGAGTTGTAGGTGTAACTATTGTCGATAGTTTCAGCTTACCTGAAAAATAATAAAGAATAATATAATAGTACATTACGATACGAGTGACTTAAGTAGTCTATTATTGCACGGCGTGAAGTTGGCTAAACGTCGTGCAATAATCGACTATTTAAGTCACGGAAAAGCGTGCGTAAAATGCGGGTTTAGAAAGAAAGAAAGTAATACATTTATTCAGCATTACACAA
Organism: Cabera pusaria; assembly: GCA_954871355.1. NCBI lineage: Eukaryota > Metazoa > Arthropoda > Insecta > Lepidoptera > Geometridae > Cabera > Cabera pusaria. The sequence goes on from OX940908.1 coordinate 6,975,747, forward strand.
GAGTAAAAAAAAAATTATTTTATTTTAGGTAAAGGTGTGACCTATACATAAAATAATTTTACTGTGCTATCAAATACATTAAAAATAGCTTGGAAATTTAAATATACCATTCGCAACGCAGTTTTCTAAACAAAAGTCAGTTCGTTTTGTGCGGCTACAATCAATTTTAATATTTGTGACCGACTTCACAAAAACGGAGGAGGTACTCAATTTGTCTGTATGTTTTTTTTTTGTGTGTATGTTAAACGCGATTACTCCGTCAATTGTGAACGGATTCAAATGATTATTTTTTTAAAAGGTAGGCTACGTTTCCGAGGTGGTCCCATTTTAATTTCATCTCGAACTGAGTAGTATCTCCAGAGATATGGAGATAAATACCTCAAACATAGGAGAATGTACTGGTTTTAGAAGAAGACTCTCAAGAAGATTTTACACAATGGAGGTTGCTATTGCATATACTTTTGAAGACTAAAAAATATGACCTTGAATAATGTTTTTACATCATTCTTCACGTTGATTTTGGTTTTTGACAGATATTCTTACGGTAACTGTGAGCGAGATAGAAACAAAGGTGGGGAGAATTAATTTGTCTTCACAGGAATGTTCTACCGGACAAAGTCTTGTTAGGATGCAGCGTTTTTTAATGTGAAAATTTTTTTACATAACGTTTGGCGAAGATGGCAGCCATATGGCGGCGATGAATGTTAATAATCGCAAATAATACTTTCTAATATTCATTTTGGAATACAAATAGTCCGTGTCATAAAAATATTTGGAATTATTGTAATAAATAGACAATTAATTATCGTGTGTGTCAGATGCTTTTATTGCACAGGGCCATTTTAGACATTGTCCTTTGATACTTTGATGACATCATTATGACTAGTGCTAGCGCGGCATTTGAAGTCAATTTTTTAGGGCTCCGAACCCAAAGGGTACCAAATGAACACTTTCTGAGACTTTGCTGCCCGTTCGTTCGTCCGCCCATCCGTCCGTCCGTGTGTCTATATGTGCGCACTTTACAGATCTGTATCTTCTGAACAGTAATAGGTAGATAGAGTCTACTTGCAGTTAGGATAGCTGGGGTGGAAGTCCCTAAATTGATATCGATGCGTCCTGTCATCGCAAGCGTCTAATAGAGGGAGATGCAGCTAGACAGTTGTATATTTGCGTCTCTATTCTTAACGACGATCATCGGTCGAAATTCATCGCTATTAATATAGAGACTATACCGACCTTGCATAGCTATTCCCATTTCACTCGGAGACATTCGAATCCGGAAGCTTCATTTTGGATTTTGAATATTGACAAATCTGTGAGCTATTTTGTCGCGGAAACCTTTCCGATTAGAATCACTGTTTTTTTAATTGAAATATCGAATGTGACCGATCGGAGCCATCGATGTATATGTACGTGATATGTACTACGTACCAGTATGTATATATATATATATATATACGCGTCGCGAACTAGCTCTACGTTCAAATAAAAAGCAGTGTTGAATCTACATCTCGTTTAGTTTAGCATAAGTACTTCTCACGCCCGATCGCGCGCCGCTCGGCACGTAAGTCAGTTTATGATGGGCGCCTCTGGTTTATATGTACCTCGATGATTGCAGCATTGTAAATTGCAGAGATCCAAGTCGAAGGAAATTTGCTTTCGAATGATTGAAAATAACCCTGCTGATAAGTTCTTTTTAACTAATGAATCTTCTACTGGAGCGCTTATATAATATGAAACTAGATCCAAAAAGCCTATGTATTACATAATGAGGTACAGACAACAAAGTTCTATTTACGGGTCCCACACCCGGCCCTTGGGTAAGCTTGGAGGGTCGCATTGGACATTTTGTATAAGTGTGGAGCCCAAACCCAAGGCAAATCCCTTTCGGCAGACCCTTTTTGGAAAGGTCCAGGGAACCGTGCCGGGGTACAGAATTTGCGGATTTTTAAGGTAAAATTTATAGGGAGGGGTCCTTTAGGGTATGAATTGTTAGGGATTATATTTTTGGGCTTAAGGCGACGGTGGCGATTTGTGGAATAGTTTTAGTTTAATATTGCTTGAATTAAGGTTTTGTCGAGTCCTGAAGTCATTATGTGTCTAATGAAACGGTGCAATAACATTATAGACACAAGGGCAATGTTTTTAAATTTGTTGTGGATTAAAGGTTAATTATACATTTTTGCAATAAGGACTAGTTTTTGATCGTTACGCAATTTAATTGCTATTTTTTGTTTTGTATTGGATCTTTAAACATTTTTAAATTGTTTACAGCTTAGTTGGCAGATATTAATGAGTCCATCCAAAGGTTGTATGCATGATATCGCTTTTAGCGATAAGACCGCCAATTGTACATAATCGTAGTTATTTAAATTCTATTGTTATATTTGTTCCTTGGTGTTACTAAATATTATTGATGCTATTGTATTGTAAAGGTGGTAAAGTTTCGGCCTGAGCTTGCAAGAGCAAAGAAATGGGCCACATTGTATGTTTCGTGACTTACATATTACACAACACCAACGTCCCTAAACCAGGACTTCATAAACTAGAAGCAGTCCATCTTATCATAAAGAAAAGAACATAACTGTTTATCCCAAAAAACTATTATTACCGTTGAAAATTCGCGACGCCGCAGGGCTAAAGGCCAAACAGTAGTGTGGGGCTGGATCCTCCTGCCTACCTATGCGGTCCTGGTACCCTCGGACCCTCGTCGACCCTCCTAACTAGATAACGACGATATCCGAAACGAAACTAAAGGAAAGTATTTGCAGCCGCCAGAGTGGAAACTACGGTATAAGGGTAGTTTTGGGCTGAATTAACATGTTTGTATGTCTTTTGATGATGTTGTTTGCCGTTTCATTAAGACAGTTTATAAAAAATAATTCGGTTTAGACGATCCAGCATTATTAATCGTAATTATGTCGCAAGAGGTGGACGAGATTGTGAACAACTTGCCTATAAAACTAAGTATCAAGCATGGTACTAAGGGATTAAGCGAAATCACTATTACCCAAGCTAAAATGCAATTAAATTGAATGCTTGCACGCTAGTCTTCAACGTTCTTCAACGTTCTATGCCAAGCGACCTAATGCGAAGCCGCGTACTACAATCATGTTTATGTTGCAACAAAAAGTTTGAGCCATGCAGGTTGCAGAGATCTTTGAAAATGAAGATTCGAGTACTCCGTACCGTCCGTAGTACCGAGTATTCGGTATTCAGTACGCGGTACTTCGGTATTATTATGGCATCACGCGTTTATAGTGTTATCATTGTCATCTCTACGTTCAGCAATGGACGCTTCCATCCAAACGAAAAGTACCTAGATATAATAATACGATAATCAATCTTATTGACTTTACTCGTTTACCTTTTGCAATTGGTATTTACTACACTAAACCTTTTTTGTGGCACTGTAATCCTGTTTTGGTAACTTCTCGAAGATTTTAGCTCTATTTAGGATTCTGATTGGTACAATTAAATAATGCATCATTTGCGTTCTAACTATCTATCAATTTAAGGGAGTTCGGAGAGTTTCCCGATAGCTTCCTGCCATTTCTTCCACATAACATTACAGGATAATATTTACCAAGAGCAGACCGCTAGCAAGTACAGAGCGTTTTTTCTTAATTAATTAAGTCTCAAATTTGATTACTTTCAGTGCCCGGGTATAAAAAGCGGGGAACGTAGGTACTAGGGGCGCAGCGGGCGGCGGAGGTGGCGGGCGATACGTACCCCGCCTTGCGAGTAATGTGGAAGCAGACACACGAACCCCGCTGCTGCCCTAGTACTGGTGGTAAAAAATATTACGAATAATATTTGAATTTACCATAGGTTTTATGGTATCCTATGGTATATACCTTGAATCACGATTGCTACAATAGTACTAAATATTAAATAGTAGAAAGTGAAGATCAAGATCTTAGATTCATATGTCTCTTTTTTGTGTAGAATTTCTGTTAAGTACGTACATTACGTATGATTATTTAATACATACATGTGTTTTATTTCTCATAATATAATGTCGTTTTTCTTATAAGTAATATTATCCATAAGGACATAAGATACTCTACCACTACACATACTTATATACTACCAACAGATCTTGTACAAAAAGTTTTTTGGTCCTTCGAGCCGAATTATTTCTAAACTCACCTGACTTTTCTGCCACCAGTACATAGACCAGTAGACGGTCGTGCCGTACTAGTAGTTATTATTTACCGGCTTTATCATTTCGAAAATTTCATATTCCCGGCACTTGGACGCTTGAGGTTTAAAAGCAGGGGGGCAGACCCACTTTTTGCCTGCAAACCAGTCGCTAAGTTTTGAGAGGGTAGGACGAAGGTAGAAGTGTGTTTTGAACATAACATTTTTAGCATTTATTATGTCCCGGTAGAATGCACTACGAGGCTGCTTAAAATAAAGATAGCTTGAAGTTAAAAAGTTATCAAACATGAAAGTTTTATAAAATGTTGTGTTCTTCAATCCATTTCAGACTACGCTTATACTATTCCACTATACCTATAGTGGAATAGTATATATACAAGTAAATTACAAGCACACCGGTCCATATTAAGTGTGAACGTGTTCTAAATAAATGTATGGTAAGCGATATTGTTTTGCTATAAACTATATGCTATAAGTGTATATACGCTATTATATATATATATATATATATATACCATTTATATTATAGAGTAGTCTGAAATGCGTTTTATCTGAAAAAAATATTTCTTCTCTATCTTCAAAAATGGTTTAAATTTACACACTGTTGGTCTTCGACCACCTCCCTAGAACAAATAAAGAGCTTCCGCCAAAATGTAATTAAGACTTGGTCGACAGACAACATAATTTAAAATTAAATGGAATATTTTGGTAGCAAATTTTGACAAGTAATACAATTGACAGTGACATTGTAAATTAAATTTAACATTGATTATCACTATTCCTATTCGGCTGTATTGTATTTTGACATTTCGTCGTATCGATAGATCGAACGGTGCCTTAATTGGCAGAGTACCTGGACATGCTATCCAGGACGTTGCGGGTTCAAGTCCCGTCGTTCGATGAAATTTTGGATTGTGTTTAACAATTGACATTTTATTATTTGATAATAATATATTCTGGATGGTGGCATAAATGGTATGCAAATATTGACGTACAAATTACATGCAAACATTGAAAGTTATATCAAAGATAGTAAAACATAGTTTGTTTAACATACAACCATCTTTTATCAAAATCAACCAAAAAGAAAACTCCACACACCAACGCCCAAACGCACTCTCTTAGCAATGTTATTATCACGAAATAAAAACGCCTTTCTGCCCCGATCCATCCCTCTGACAGGGGGTGGGTAAGAAATAATAACCGCGGGACATGCAAGGGTGCCGGACAGTTGGTTGATGTGTTCTAATGAGCAGTATTTGGGGCACTACTATACTATTTTTAGGGTAAATTTGGGGTATATCTTAAAGCTTCGTCAGAAATGGGTAGGCCGTGGCTCGAAAATCCTATTTACAGAGATATTCCTTCTTTACTCATGTGCCATAGGTGAGTGACGATGATGATGATGAGGTAAATAGAATACGTTTTTTTAATCAGAAACTTAGAATAGAGTACCATCATGCCGTGGGTTGGTGGGTTTTCTTCGCTTGTTTATTTTATATATTTTCTTCGCCGCACATACATTTGTCTGTACACGGAGGGGATTTTTTACCTCTGGCGTCATAGTCAATCATAGTCCCTCTGCCACTCCCACTTCCACTGCCTCAAAGCGTATTTATCAGAAACAATATTATTGGCAATACATTTGAAATAAAAATTGTAATATTAAGTAGGGAAAAATACACCTACTATTCATTTTTTGCTTCATCCAAATCCCACAAACATTATTTCAATTGAAATAACCGATAAACATATTGGATCACATCACCCGTAGAACCATGGCTACGACGTAGCACCCCCGAAAAACTTGTCTTGCTACGGCGCTACGGGCTACGCTGACAGTCGAATTAGATATTTTGGGGTTCCGTAAATGTTATTTTATAGGTACATTAATAAATAAGAGGTAGACTGTAGGTAATTTAATTGCATAATTGTTACTACTAGTGATAAAGTACTATTTTTTAAAATGCGAAAATGGATTAGCGCTTGACCACTACCTTACCTGATGTTTAGTGACGATGCGGTCGAAGATGTAGCGCACTTACCTAAAAGATACCTATTCACTCGCGACTTGAAGACCCTTAAGTTGTATCTAATCGGAAACACGGACTCATTTAGAGAATTCCATTCCTTGGCAGTACGTATGATGAAAGAAGAGGCGAATCACTTTGTACGCGTATATCTACCATAAAGCGGTGGCGCCTCTTTGTATATTATATATGTATATACATCCCTGTTTATTATATATGTATATACATTATACTAACCTAAGATTTATTTAGTATAAGTTTAGATACATAATTATTGGTATACAATAAAGAGTTCTGTATTGTATTGTATTGTATGATAGGTTAACCGAAAAAAACATATTGCTCATGTTAAGCAGTCTGGCGGCCCATACATAAAACAAATATTATACAACAATCAACAAAATACTTTTAAAAAATTGCATAGATCGTCCATGGCGTAAGCAAACTAGAACTAGATATAGGTACTAAAATAGAAGCTCTTTTTAGTAACCATCACACAGGTGGTAGGAGCATTATATCGATTTTCTGCCTGACTTACTACCAAAAAATAGCTTATCACCATTAAGGAAAAATCTTCAGCCATAACTTTACGGTGTTCCAGCAGTACAGAGCCCTTGAGAGTCAGAGTATTCTAGGCTGACCGTCTTCACTATCTTCGACCACATAATCGCTTACCACCAGGCGAGTTAGTGGTCAAACGCTAGTCTCTAAGATACAAAAAAACCATCTACTAATATATATTAATCGAAATTAAATTCGTTATTAAAAGTTTTACCACCGCTTTGAAAACACAAACATGACATCGTAATTTTAGTTTGAATGCATGTAATTAGTGAGGGACTAAACAGATTCTTTTAAAACCGCAGGCCGAGCCAGGGCTGTTTCTATAGCTTGCCAGCCCGCATTTTAGAGATTCGCTTGGCATTTCCAGGTCAAGAAAAAATTTCACATTTATTATTTTCAATGCGACTGACAAAAATGGTGATTTTCAATTTAATTAGGCTAGTTAAATAAAATAGTCATTTGAATTCTGATGTATATCATGGGCATGCTTTTAGAATGACAGTAATATTGATCATGACAATGATAATAATGAAATTGTGCTGTATCCTTTTTAATTTTAATTTAGTATACAAGAATGACCAGTGTATAATTAATTTTGAATGTATACATATATAGCTGAGTAAAGCAGCGCCATCTGCAAAGTTTGCACGCCCGTTAAGGCAAAACATGACGATCTTTTTATTATATTTGTCACAACCTTTTGTAATACGTGAGTTTTACGCTTTACGCAAATAATAAAAATAATCACATAACTACGTTAAGTTTAAAGGAAATCAAGAATAATTAAAACTGCTTCATTTTCATTAACGATTTTAAGGTGTTCATGTCTCGATGAATTGTACAATAAAACAAAACAGAAAATATACATTCTCAAAAATAAGGAATTTTCAAATCTATTCTGAGTGTTCTGAAGTAACAAACTTAATCGAGAACCTTCTTCTTTTTTAAAGTAGGTTAACATAGATTTCAACGCCCTTAACATTTAACAAGGTGACATTTTTATGAATGAAAAAAAAGGGACGGAACCTACATAAAACATAAAATTCCGCACTTACCAGTTCTAATGAAACCCCCTGTCTGTACCGTATTAATCTTATGGCGACCTCCTACGCGCTCTGTGCGCCTGGTACTTTCTCCCTAAGATACCTACCGTAGGTATATTCACAATTTTCCCGACTTTCCCGACTTGTCCGGACGCTCCTACATTTTTTTTTTATTTCTTTCCCATTTTTCTCGCTGCATCCATTATGCAAGGTGGTGCAAAATTTATCGATGCCGAAATAAAACGAATGCGCTCTTCGCCAGTTTTTTTAAGTAGTTGACTATAACCTAACCACTATCTCCTTATTTACTTTTAACTTGTAAAAACTGGAAACAATATCAAGCATAGGACAATGGGTTAAAGAAATCAAGTAGTTCATCTCACATAAACACAATCTTTCATAGTAAAGTGACCGTCGGAGGTAATTTAAAGATCAAAAAAAGCCATGGCGTAGTATGACCCATCTAAAACCCAATTAATTACCAATGGGAAAGTACTGCCATCCTCAACAGCTACGGTAATCACTGACCAGAACTAGGCATTAATTTTCCAAACTCACCTGCTTCTATATAATTCACCCCATACTAGCCCCCTACACCCCTGGAGCGACGGCGGCGCCACGAAAAGGAAAGGGTGGCGCAATTTTTTTCTGATTTTTGCCCCTCCGATAATTCTGTAAGGCTGTACACACATCAAGCTCACAGTTGCTAACTAAAAGCAAACCTTTTTAATCTATAACTTAAAACTACCTACTTTTTAGTTTAAACAAAATGTATGTGCGCATTCTTAGAGTAGCCTCCCTGTGAAGGAAGACATCGTGAGGAAATCCCCGATATAGTAAGCTAGCAGGATCTGTGTAAGTTGTAATACTTTCCGATTGCCGAGTCATATCCGCGGAGAAACATCGTCAAAAGAGACATCCTCTGAGTCTCAACGTAGGGAGAACACGAAAGGAATTATTATTTAGCTGCACTTTGCGGCTTCGTCTACGTAAAAAAGTAGTTCATTTTTTAATTAAAAAAAAAACAAGTGCTTGACCGCTACCCTACCACAATTCTATGGTCTATTGAAAATAATATAAACACACTTCTATAATATTTAGTGGATAACCAGCGTGTGCTACTACGCAAAAATAAATGTGACCAAATGTGCCTAATGCATTATTTTAGTAGTCTAAAACCATCTCCGCATTACAATAAAATAATAAATAATATATAATTATTTCTAATAAAACCGGTTTGTAGTACTTTAGAATTAGATTGAATGTAGTCAGGCCAGGCAGCGTTAGAAAGAAGTCCACACAAACAGCTATCTGTAAGGCAAGTGTGTACCCAGCCTAATCCCTCCGATAATACTCTAATGGTCGCTCGCTTCCTTTTCGGCAGATTTTTTTGCCGAAGATCGGGTATTTTTTACCGTGTAGCAATTCTGCCTTTAGGGGAAATGAAAAATACGCCGCTTTTGGGGCCCATGTCGGTGACGGGGTGATTTTCTACCATTCTTAGTTGCGTAGTTTTATCATATTGTACGCGACTATTACTTATTTTTAAGCGGTACTTTTGACATACTTTCATAAACTTTCATTGTAGCTGCGCTTAAAGATATTTTTATATCTTAAGAACCTTCCCCTAACAATAACAAACAAAATAAAAAAAATAATCGAAAAAATAATAACCGAAATCTTTTTTTTGTGTTAGATTAGCGACAGATTTTCTAACTTGAGGGTGGTAGCTGGCCAGGCGGACACTAGATAGTGTCCTACCACCATGCGGGGGTTGTTGGTTTCTGAACGATGTTTTTCCTTCACTGTGTCACTGTGAAAAGCGCACATAAAATTTTCGATTGAAAATCCATTGGTGCTCGGCGGTTTGAACTCGGTACCTCTGGCATCAAAGCCAACCGTTCTCCCGATTACGCCATTACGCGTGATGCCGTGACCTAGGGAAATAGGAATAATTTTTATATATATTTGCTAGCTGCGCCCCGCGGCTTTGCCCGCGTTTGGGCCACCCTTATCATTTAGGGGTATGAAAAGTAGATGTAGGCCGATTCTCAGACCTACCGGATATGCACACAAAATGTCATACAAATCGGTCCAGCCGTTTCGGAGGAGTTTGGTAACAAACACCGTGACACGATAATTTGATATATTAGAGCAGATAGATAGACAGGCAGTTTAAATCATGGGTTTACAGGGTATTATGTCTTCTAGGCAAGCGTTCTTAGATCGCATATTTTCGGCATAGATAAGTTATTCAGTTCCTTTTTTATTGTTCCATATTAACTACAAAACCCTTAACCGATAAAAACCATTATAATTTTCGTCCAGAAACATCAGTACCAATATTATAAATACCAAACCAAAGTCAGTTTGTATGTGGGTTTGTTGGGGACTTCTTCACGGACAAACGGCTGGACAGATTGTATGTGGGTTTGTTGGGGACTTCTTCACGGACAAACGGCTGGACAGATGAAAATAATTTCACAGGGATAGTATAGGGATATTTTGGATTAGGCCATATTTTTTTTCATCATATACAGCCGGTATCAGTCCACTGCTGGACATAGGCCTTTCCCAAGTCATGCCACTGAGCCCGATCTTCGGCTCTTTGTTTCCAGTCACTGCCCACTGCGTTGCGAATGTCGTCGCTCCACCTGGTCACAGGGCGTCCTACGCTACGTTTACCGATTTGCGGTCTCCACTCTACACTACACTAGAACTAGTCTACCCCGACGGTTATCGGTCCTACGGCAGATATGATCAGCCCACTGCCACTTCAGTTTGCTAATCCGTTGAGCTATGTGGATCAATTTAGTTTTTATTAACGCGGGCGAAGTACATTATGATGAATGTAGAAGAAAATCGTTTCGTGTGGTCTATCGATGTGTTGCATCGGTTTATCTTGTTGTCCGGTAAGAAAAGAGGATGGCAGAATTCGTGCAATGGGGTTAAAAACTGCCTTTTGCTCACTGCAGGTGGCGCCACTGTTGAGTGTTCCTTAAATCTGACAGCTATCTGTCATTTTCAATAGTAATTATGTAAATAAATAAATTACTATTGTAATATTTATTTATTAGGACGCTACCTGCAGCTGTATATTGCAAAAACACTGGTATGAATGTGTTTCCGAATGAAGTTACGACAAAAATATTTTTTTACTAAATTATCACAAACATTTTACAAAAACAAAATCAAATGGTACATTTAGCCATAGTTCTTAAAGAAATTGACCTTAAACTCCAGCTCGAATACAATAGTATCTGTTTTTAAGGAAATAAGTTTATGAAAAAACAATATTGCAATATCGCGGGTTTTTGGAATACTTAACAGTAGCCTACCTACGTAGAGCTTTCAGTATTCTATTCCCATTTTGTGAAACACTATAAAAAATGTGTGAATAAAAACCCGATAGATATGTCACTTTGAGGCGATGCTCAAGGCTTTGGAGCCTCTCACTTATTAGCTTGGTTACTTAGCTCTCTAATCGATCGACTCGATTATTCTCATTTCAATCGGTTACCAACTTGTTTTTATATCTCTCACCTGGTGGTAAGCGATAATGTGGTCGAAGGTGGTGAACACGTTAGGTCTAGAATACTCTAACTCTCAATGTGCTGCCGGAACACCGTAAGTGTATGGCGGCAAATTTTCTCATTGATAGTGGTAAGCTATTTTTTATTAGCAAGTCAGGTGAAACATCGATAGAGTATGCACCTGTGGAAAAGCCGGAAGCGTCATTCTGAAAATTAAATATTTAGTAATCCGTGAGGTCGCGAAAGCCCTTCTAGTTAAAAGATTTTTCCGAATTGAAATATCAAACTTTCCGTTTTGAGCATTGTGAATAGCAAAGATCCGAATTAAAAGAGAGGTAATCCGAATTTGTTGAATGATTGGAGTAAATGCCCTGCATATGCCACGAGTACAGGTTGGCAAAATAGAGTAGAAATAAATGGGGGCGCCACTATTGCTATATACTAGTAACCCCGATAGCAGAGAGAGTGGCGACAAACTTTAAAATTACTTCTTTAGTGGAACTACAGATAGTCTTATTCATGTCAAAACATCTTTAAGTCGCGTAGGTTACGGAAAATATTAAAATACTACTATTAAGTTGCACAAAAAAACTTTGTTCATACATTTTCAGTCACTGACGACAGTTAACATAGAAAATTTTATCACAGATTATATTATTGCCAGGCCAGAGAAAAAAATAGTTCCGTTTCAAGACGTTTTTGCCAACCTGTAGATAATTTGATAGATTTAAGGTACGGCCACACGCGGCGTTCTGCGATCTGCGGGCGCGATCTCAGTACTTTTCAATTGTTTTCTGATCGCGTTTGGTGTGAACCAGTCGGTACAAATACCTACTACTATACATATGTTTTATCTTTGTTTGTTAATAATTGATTTAAGCTAATTTAAGTATCTCAAATTTTTGCCGTATTTAAGCAAGTTTTAAGCGAGAACCTTTTGTCTAAGACAAACCTTTTTTAGGTTTTTTAGATAATATTAATTTGAACCATTGTATTTTGTTTGTGATAAATGAATAAATAAAAAAATAAAAAATCCGTTCGTCGTGTGTACCTTTCCTAAAGATCAGACTATATAAATAGTGTACCAGTAAATCTACCAACAATAGTTATACTAACAATAACTTGCGTATCCACGTGACCAAAACTTTTAGTGAGAAGACCATGCAACGCGCCTTACATTGTTCCAAACGGCCAAAACGAACCGCCGTATTGATGAAGATTTTGACGAACGTATAGCGGTGGATTCATAGACAGACATAATATATTACTAAGGAGGGCCCAGTGGTGTCAGAGGCAGAACGGTCGGCTTTGATGCCAGAGGTACCGAGTTTTTTTTTTTTTAAAGATTACTCGCAATGTGCATCACATGACCTGCATAAGCCGCACACGCAGGGTTTCGATTGAACAATATTTGCCCGAAAACATACGTTTCTAGTATGGGGGTAAAGTACTCCTCTTTAATTTTTACCGGACTACGGCGAAGCAAAAAGGAGGGTTACGTTTTTGACTGGTATGTATGTATGTTCATCTGTTTCCTCATAACTTCTAAACTACTTATCATAATTTGACAAATGAGGTGTCGTTCGAAGCGTCTTGTTAATTTAATTTAGTTTTTATATTTGATCTTATAGCAGCCATTGTACACACCATGAGTAAATTTCAAGTCTTTATCTATTAAGGTTTGTAAGATCGAGCATACAAAGCCTCAAAAACACCTATTCAACGATACTACACACAATGGGGTGGGGTGAAAATTATTTTTTAGATCTTGACTTCGTGCCCCCTAGAGGGCTCCACATTAAATTAGTTGTGACGTCACATAGCCTATAATCAGCAGACCCCCTTTATTATTTAGTTTTATTTTGTTTTTATCGGTTTTTATACATAAATAGCGAATACCCTGTATGGAAGCGCCATAATGACAACAATCGAAATATGTCAATACAATGACAAAAATGTCTGAACGAACCAACAATGACAACCTGAGACAACGATCAGAATTCAAAATATTAAAATTTAAATACCTACGAGATAATCCGAGTAATATGGATGGATATTATGTTGTCGATTCAAAACCCTTAACACGTGCTTCACATTTCAATTCGAGAGTGGAACAGAGTCTACCCTACCGTACCGAAGGGACGAACGTCAAATGTTTGACAGGAAAATAGGTAAAAGTTTATATGAAAAAAATTAAATTGTTATTTTCACTATCTTCCTCGCAATTTTTACAAATATTTCTTACCGTTTAAACCTTCTCTGGACTACAACAAACATTTCAAAACCAAAATCAGCTAAATCGGCCCAGCCGTTCTCGAGTTTTAGCGAGACTAACGAACAGCAATTGATTTTTATGTATAAAAAAAAAAACATACAGACGAATTGAGAACCTCCTCCTTTTTTGTGAAGTCGGTTAAAAAGAAGATTTTAGTGCATGTACAATTTGTACACGAGTAAAAACCTCCTATTATTGTAAAATAGGTCAATTCCTAAATTATTTATTGTTACTATTGTACTGACACCGTCTGATGTAATAGACAACAATTCCAAATTAAAAGCCCTTTTTTAGGGTTCCGTAGTCCTGACAAGGAACCCTTATAGTTTCGTCATGTCCGTCTGTCTGTCTGTCTGTCTGTCTGTCTGTCCGAGGTTTTGCTAAGAGACCGTTAATACTAGAAAGCTGTAATTTTGTGGGGGTATATACAGTATCGATCAAAATTAGAGTAGCAGTCTCAAAAAGCAATAGCATGACAGCAAAATATGCACATACGACCTTCTTCTAAAAGACGTTTCGAAAGTAACACAATGAAAGAGAAAGATAGAAGAGATAGAAAGACCCATATATTGCACTATTTCATTATGAACCAATTAGAAAGAGCGCATGTGTTCGTTAGTAGAATAACTAGACCAGTTTTGCTTATTTTATCAGTTATGAGGGTAGATTTGAAACAAAATGTATTGATGGCTTAAATGTATGAACATAAAATGGTCGGTTGGTGAACTTCGGTGGTGGTTGAAGTTTGGTTAATAAATAACTTAAAAAATCAAAATGCAAGCAAATATATATATAATTATTAAAGACGGCGAATATTGAGGCATTGCATAGAAATGGACTAAATAAATTATATTATCTGAAATGTATAGTGGAAGCGGCATAAGTGTAAGTTATTGCTGAGTGATAAGTGATGAGAAATCGTAGTTGTGAAAGTAGATTGTTAATAAAGTGTGTTAATAAGATTTGGCGTTTTCAGACGAATTTTATACGGAGAGTTCGCCGCGCTCTCCATGGGGTTTAATAATGCAAAGGTGAGAAGCACGAGACGAGAGATGTCCTGAGCAGCTGTAGTGTAGTCCTGTAGTCTCCCTGGATCTAGTTTGGGGAAATTTACGCGACAAACATAACATGTGCAAATATAGTAGATTACGAAGGCTTCTTATCTGCATCGAAAACAAGAACACACGAAATATTAATTTAAAAGTATATAAAAACTAGGCCATGTGCCGGCTGTGATAATTTGTAATAGTTTAGTAATTGTGTAACTTATGATTATAAAGGATCAAGCTTCAATCCTCTTTTCCTAGAGAAAATGAATAATTAAGCTTATAACCTCAAATAATCAATATAAGGTAAGAGCAATTCTTAGATGCGAGCAATTGACAGTGTTATTTTGTCAAAGTAGGTAATTGTCAATGAAGACGGTTTCAATTTAAAATAATATTAAATAAAAATAGTAGTTTATGATATTTCGATATGTTGAAAATCAGTTAAATTAAAAACATTGTTGCTGTGTATTCTTCTTAGTTATACAAATCAATATTTCCTCAAAAACTATTAAGATAACATCACCGTGCTATTTGTTTTATTTCACATACAACATAGATCACCAATTTACCTTTATTAGCTAAGTTTGTTTTAACAGATATAAAATAATACAAGCTATTAATAATTGATAATTTTTTATATATATTTTATAGGCTAGCGTTTGACCACTATCTCACCTGTTGGTAAGTGATGATGCGGTCGAAGATGGTAAGCACGCTAGGCCTAGAATGGGAACTGGCTCTCAAGGATAGCGGCCGGAACACATAAGATGTTTGACGACAGATTTTCTAACTGGACGGTGGTAGCTGGCCAGGCGGACACTAAATAGTGTCTTACCACCATGCGGGGGTTGTTGGTTTCTTATCGATGTTTTTCCTTCACCGGAGGGCCACTGTGAAAAGCGCACATAATTTTTTGATAGAAAAATCCATTGGTGCACGGCGGTTTGAACTCGGCACCTCTGGCATCAAATCCCGATTACGCCACCGGGCCTTCAAAATTAAAACAAAATCATGGAGTGGATAGAGAATCGAACTCGGGGCCTCCTGCTTCCTTACTAGGTAGACTATCGACCACTCGACCAAGATGCTATTAATGACTCATTCTAATTTAAGCATCCGTTACTTGTTGCGTAGCTTACTCGACGTTATGTTAACTCAACAAAAAGAAAAAGAGTATACAGTGGAATATTGTTATCTTTATTTGATGTTTGCCAAATGTATTTGACGCTACGTTTCACCTTTTTATTCGTCTGTGGTCTGGCTAAGCATGCCATCTATGCTGTACTTACGTGTTATTGTTTGCGTTGGAACATTCGACAGAAATATCGTGCAGGCTACTATGAACATTGAGGTGCTACTGGACTATTGTCCCTCGATAGTACATTACGCCGACAAAAATGAAAAATTTTTTTTTTTAGGGTTAAATGAATTTTTTTTTCATCGCCTACCCCATCGTGTGGGGTATCGTTGAATAGGTCTTTTAAAATGACTTCAGGGTTACTAATACCATTTTTCGATTGAATGCTTCATTTACGAAATATTAAAAGCTAAACTGCTGGCTTGAAAAATCTGGAAAAATTCGTAATAATAGCGCATTTTATGAACTTTAAAGGAAAACTATAGCGGTTAAGATAACTTTATTAGTTTTGCAGTAATAGTCGTAGAACATGGGTTTTGGATAATTTTGTACGAAATACAAAATCCTTAAAATAAATCCTTTAAAGTGACTAAGACGGAATACCTAGTTCCTTGTTTATAACGGTTTATGACACGCATTGAATAACAGGCTACTACGGAACCCTACACTGCGCGTGGCCCGACACGCACTTGGCCGGTTATTGTATTTTTGGCTAACCAAATAGTATCTGTTTCATTAGAAATCTGTTTTAAACAGACTCACCAAAGTTAAAAATCTATATGAACTTAATTCTTTTTTTTTATTTTTTTTATTCGTTATAGTCAAGCGTTTGACCACTATCTCACCTGATGTTAAGTGACGGTGTGGTCGACGATGTAGCACGCTTGGCTAGAACATACCTATTCACTCGCGACTTGAAGACCCCTAGATGGTACCTTTTCCGGAAACACAGACTCAGGCAAGGAGTTTCAATCCCTGGCGGTACGTATGATAAATGTGGAAGCAAATCGCTTCGTTCGGATTGATGGAATATCCACCATGTAGCGGTGGCGTGTATCAGTACGTCTGGTTGTCCGATTGAAAAAAGGTGATGGAGGAATAAGTTCGTGCAGTTGGGAATTCATCATATTTTTAATAAATATTAATTACTTAGTGCATAAAAGTAATGATTGATTGATTTAAATAGAAAGGAATAATGTCAGGTATGTGGGGGTAGTACATTACTTCCCCTACCCCATTTTAAGTCCTACTAAAACTAGGTTAATAAATACCTAAAAACATTTCTTTTTCCCTCGTTATGTTTTTGCGGGCTCGCGTGTAGACAACAGCCTGTGAGTTACCAGGCGAACATGCTATAGTAGGAGGTGAGCCACCCGCTGCTCCTAGTATAAGTGGATGTAATTGTTTATAGCTGTGGTAAAAAAATGCTATTATGTATGACCATAAGCTGTATTAATACTTTGATGTTGATAGCCTTCTGGTATATCATGGGGCTCTAGTAGTAATCCTCCTGGTAGTCGACTTCTTGTAACGGAACAGCAAACCCTTGTTTTTGCAATTCCGGGTTTTTATATTATACTAGCAGCCCGCCCCGGCTTCGCACGGGTAGAACATATATGCCTACAAAATTTGCATTAGTTTTTGTAAATTGTTAAACACAATCCAAAATTTCATCGTACCGACGGGTCGATGAAATTTTGGATTGTGTTTAACAATTTACAAAAATATAAAGTGTGAAACACTTCAAAGAAACATAATATTTGCATTAGTTTGTTGCATCGAATATAAAATATGAACATATTTAACAACCATCGTCATATTTCATCCAATTTACACAAAACCTTAACGAATTATGCACCTAAACCTTCCTTATAAACACTCTGGCTATTGGTGAAAACCGCATGATAATCCGATCAGTAGCTATTGAGATTATTGCGAACAGACTGACAGACGCAGTGATGAACTTTGTTTTATAATACTTACGTATTGATATTGGACGGCCCTTTGGCGTAAAGGATAGTTACCCTGATTCTGACCCGACGGTCGTTGGTTCTAATCCTAGCTATATACCTACCAATGAAAGTTTTATGTGCATTCATGAATCATGAGTTTTCGTACAGTGGTAGTGGAATCATTAAATCTACCAAAAAGTAGCTTACCACCAAGGAGTACATCTGCCGCCGTAACCTTACGGCGTTCCCCGATGCAAAATGTAGTGGTAATATACGTTTAACGTGTGTATCTGTGTGTCTGTCTGTAGCATCTTAGCACCTAACCGGATGAACCGATTTTGTTTTTATTATTGATAGTTTTTTTTTGTTTGATAGATGTCTTCATCGAGAGTTTTCTTAGCTTTGATTCATGAAAATTTTTTCAGTTATAAAATTATGAGCTTTTTTCTAGTTAATTGCGCTATGAAATCAACTTTCATAGGTCTGATCAATTCGAAAATCTTCTTCTTCAACGATATCGTAAGAACATGGAAGCCTCCTGGACTCTACAGAATACTCAAATCCTTACCAACTTACAGCTCAGATTTTAAATGTCGTGGTTAGAGTCATTGGAAAAAGCTATTATACATAGATCAGTCGGGGTGGTTTAAAATATTATATTATATATATAGATTAATATTATTTTATACAATAGATCATATTATTATACTATATTGACTTCAAATTGATTGTGATCGGTGGGGATCTACAGCATAGCTAAGCTTATAATAATATTTCGCAGTAACTATGACCTAATCTGTGGTTTCACTGCAAATATTTTATTAATTTTGCGATGCGTGTTTGAAATTCGTGATATCTTCTAGAGTTTTCATTTGAATTATATACTGTAAAGGACAAATTTAATCTATAATATGTGGCCAAGCCAATTAACGTAATTATTTGGATAAGGATTAATACTATATACTTGAAAATAGCCTTGGAAGTTATGTAATATTTTTTAACAAAAATTTTAAGATTAAAATGGTTACTGTGAGTCAACCTTAAGAGATAGACATATGCTGTCGCGGACTTTTTTGTAGGTCTTATTAAGTTGTACAACTCTTGCATAGAAAATATTCTTCTATCTATTTTCAATTAAGCAGCGTTCGTAAGAAACGTGTTTTTTCGACCGTTTTTTTGCCGACTTAGGTTGCAAATTAGGTCTCCATGAATGTACCTTTGATTTAAACGGGATAATATATAGTCTATTTTCATTCCGAAAGTCTATTCTATGTATTAGTGAAAGAATGTTTTAAATCGGTTCAGTAGTTTTTGAGCTTACTCATTACAAACATACAAAAATACAAAAATACAAATGTTCTCTCTTTATAATATTAGTGTAGATTAGTTCTTTCTACGCAAAAATGTTGTTCATTAAAAAATAAAAGAGGAATTGAATTAGCAATCATAAAAATACTAACATACTAATATTTTGTTTTTTGGCGAAACTGCTACGAAACATTGAAACAATAATACAAACGCATAATACAGGATGATTCATCCACCTTTGATACTAGGTTAAGTTAAGTTTAGATGCAGCGCGGCTTGTAAGGACTTTATTGCATAAATGCATTAAATAGGGTTGTATCGATACAGACAATTTATAGACATTTCCTACATTCGTGTAACCGCCGCCAACTACTTGCGACTTTCCGGCTAACAAAATATGGTCATCGCTAAAATTTTCGCACGAATTTGTTAGACAATGTGCTCAAAGAACGTAAGCCCGCCCTGGCAGCTGCTTTTACTTTAAAAATATTACCTTTTAAGACTGAATCCAGCACCTAATGTTGTGACTCTGGGGGGTCTACTAAGGGGGTCTTCTCCCCCGCCCATACGTGAATTTACCCGGCGCCCCGCAGGCGAGCCTGTCTACTAATTCCGTTAAAATTCTCCTCTACTGTTATGCTCGCCTGGTAGGTACGAGTAAATGACAGGGGTGGAAACCACCCTTGGCGCAAGGGCGCAGTTGTGCCAGTGCGGTAGGTTAATTAAAAATACCGAATGCGGGTAAAGTATATGATGATGTTTTGACGCTATATTTGCCATTATAAGTAAGCTGTGTTGCTCGACATAGTCGGACCCACAGATATCTTCGTGGGCTCCTTTATAGCCAAGAAGGCGGAAAAATGATAGATACGCGTGAACCTTAACAATACAATACTATCGATGACCACATCTTCACTTAACATCAAGTATTGAAGAGATGCTGGGCAATGCACTGCTTATTTTAGCATCAACAATTACTTGTAAGTCTCAAACTATCATAATAGTCTGAGTTGCAACTATAAACAGCTTCAATTATTAACATTTGTTGTGAAACAATGTTTTCTAGAAACATCAGTCCATTTTATTGGATTTTGTTATCGTGAATTTATCACCTGCATTGGACTTGGACTGGCATTGAGACGAGACGCTGGTCAACTGAATTTAGTCCAATCCACATAGCGTAACTTGTTTGTTTTTTTTTTCTTTTTTTTTTAAGATTACTCGCAATGTGGGTTGCACATTACTAGTATTCTCGTTAACCCCTCTAACTAAGCTGTATCCCTCCAACTAGCAATATGCTTGTGTCTGGAGTGGGTTCACGTCAATAGTGCAACGGGTGGGGTGGAGATCGAACTCACGACCTCTCGATCGCCAGTCCGACACCTTATCCATTGGGCTATTGCCGCCTTTCAACTATCCCCACCCGTCTTCCAATCGCAGTAGCCTGCTACTGAACATCAAGCCTGGATACCAATTCTATAAGCTAGGGAACAAAACATATTTTTTATACGCTATAGGCTAGTGTTTGAGCACTATGTCACCTGGTGTTAAACGATGATGTGGTCGAAGATAGCGAACATGCAAGGCCTAGAATACTCTGACTCGCAAGGGCGGCGAGCTGCCGGAACACCGTAAGGTTATGACGGCAGATTTTGTTCTTGATGGTGGTAAGCTTTTTTAGTTAAGCGGCTTAGTTAGCTTAGGCTTTAGTAGTTAAGATTTAGCTATGGATTCAAAACATTTGTACCAGAAATTATGTCAATAAAGAATATTTTTATTGTATATGTATTTAAAGAAAATGTGATTGAAGATGTAGAACGCTTGCCTAGAAGCCACTTTAAATGGAGTATTACAACACACTGGAATCAGGGTTCTTAATTAGGGCACGAATTTGACGAATTTAGCGACTTATAAACAACAAAAATACTTTTCCCAAACCTTCAGTACTGAAGTATCTCGACTTCCCATACACTAGCACTGCACCCCGACTTGGCACGCCTCGGTAACTAATATATAATCTGTTGACTGATTTAACACTCGCACGTAATGGAAAACTTGGAAGGATTCACACCGTTACCAATTACACTGAGTTTTTGGATGTAGATACATTAATTCAAGTCTTCCTTTAACCTAGTTTCTAGGTCTTGTGTGCTGGAAGTCAAATGATGTATGGTTTTGAAACACGATGCTTTCTAAAAGAGGTAATTTTTTGAAGAGTCCTCCTCAGCTTTACGTTTAGAAACAGCCTGGTTAGATTTTTATGGCATGGCAATAAATATCAGGGTAACCATGTTACAAAATGATATTCTTACAAAACCTTATTTAAATATTGATCGTAGTTTTTACAAATATAATGTTTCTTTAAGTGTTACACACTTTATATTTTATGTACATTGTTACACAATCCAAAATTTCATCGTGCTGACGGGATTCGAACCCGCACCCTCCTGGGAAACATGCATACGTGCTCTGACTAATTAAGCTACGGTACGAATCTATCGATACGACGTCGCCATCTATAATCCCATCGGCACAATGAAATTTTGGATTGTGTAACAATGTACAAAAATATAAAGTGTGTAAACACAAGAGAAACAGAACGTTTAATTTACGCAGTGCAACATCTCTCGTCGGATTTGAAAATTGTAATTATTTCTTCCGAAATTATTAACTTTGACATAGTTTTTAAAGTTCTAATTAACTCATAATAGAACTAAGAATGCATTACTTCGTACAAGCTATTTGTATCAATCGGTGTTTAAAACAATCCTTACTAGAAAAATAACATCAGATTAGCTATATATTCCATCTAAATTAGTTTAATTTTAATAGTTGCCACTTTTTTCTTAAGCCACCTATCCTTTACGTCAACGGGACTTTCTATTGAATTAGTATGAACTTTATTCTTTTTATTATGCGAAAATGGATAGCGCTTGACCACTATCTTAACTGATGTTAAGTGATGATGCGGTCGATTATGTAGCGCACTTACCCAAAAGATACCTATTCACTCTCGACTTGAAGAATATCGAAAGCCTAGAAATAGGCATGCAATGCTTCTTGGAAAAATTTAGTATACCTGTTGTTAAGGACGTTATAATTATGACATATCTATTCATAACACCTCAAAGGCTTACTCTGTAAGCAGATACTAAGGCTAAAGATGCATTCATTTAAATACCCATTACATCTGTTCAGTAGTGCCAACTGACCTACAAACTAAAATGACGTCACCCTAACTGACCAACAAATAAAGCACCAACCAAAAACCTTAAAAACCACCCAAATTATCACTGAAAAATAAACTCTAAAATAATTTACTTAAATGCAAAAATCATCCGCGAAACTTTACATACAAGCTTTTGTGCACCGCAAATGTTAACCCCTCAACTACCGTGTGGGGTCAAAAAGACCCTCCATGGAATAATCGATCGTGAGGGGTATGGAAACTTAATTATGTCAGTTCAAGGCCATGCTTGAGGGGAGATAAAGCAATTTTAATTGCCATCTTGAGTAATAATAGTGTTAGATGTTAACGTGATTTCAAAACAATTTGCTGACGTTTTGGAATTAATTGTCATTTTATTGGTGGCAGAAATTGTACATTAAATGCCTTAATATTACTTCATCTGCGTTATGTAAATGTAGGCAAGTATATAGATAAAAGTGATACGTCAATAAGTCTTATCTACTGTTATTTATTTTATGTAATAAGCGAGTTGAAGTTTCAATTACATGGAGTCGGTTAAAACGGACTATTTACTCTACATAATTATTGATATGCAGGTACATTCTACAGTTTAATTGTGTTTCATGCTTTGGTTCCTCATTGAAATTTTTTCAATACCCGCGAGGGGTTACCATCAAACAAATGATTTACTCATTTATTATACTAGGTACACTTACACTTTAGCAATATTTTTAACACCATTACACCGCCGCCATATATATTCCTATATATTATTTCCTTTTAAGGTTTTCGATAAAGTATTATCTATCTACACCTCGTGGCTTTATCTGTATCAAACAGTATCCTAAATTCATTATTTTACATGTGCTTATATGCAAATCTGTTGAGCCACTGTGCCGTGAACAGTCAACAAATTAACTGACCATTATGTTAATAAAATAACTAGCTACGACTCACGGTATCGACCGCGCGTTCTTGAGAGAATAATTAGCCTATTATGAGTAATTAAAAGTACAGCAATCTCGTCCCTAGATTTAATGCGACGCCAAAACCATTTCATTAATTCAAAACACATATTGTAAAGACAATTCAAGAATGGATTACGAGTATTGTTATAAAAAGTCAAAGTGTCCATGTTAATTAAAGCCAATTCAAAAAAGCACGAAGACATTCAAATATCGCCTGAAAAGTTTCTCTGTCTCGCGATTTATACACACAGTTATATTTATGATACAGGACTTATTTATCTTGTTCAGCGCTATAACGCACGAAAGTCAGTTTGTATGTTTGTTTGTTTAGGACTTCTTTACGGTCAAATGACTGAACCGATTTAGCTGCAATTTTGCACAGGGATAGTTAGTGGATTAGGGCATAGAATTTTTTGAACATAGGCGAAGCCGCAAATCACAGCTATACTTTAGAATAACTATATAGCGCCATTTATAAACAGTATCTTCCCTTTGCTCTTCGCAGAACCATACGATGTTTCAGCTAAAATATTCAAATAGGCTGTTTCCATCACATGTAACATGGCAACTCTAGCCACAGTGCTGGCACTAAACAAACTTCTAATCTCTTACATCAAAGCGGTCGCACGGCGAGCGGCCGGCGAATAAAATAGCTGTTGTGTTATTAACAGCCTGGGGTTGAGAAAAAAGGGGGTGGTTGGAGGGTTAACTCGCTGGATGTGGTAAGGTTTGTGCAGCATCTATAGATGAGGACTCTTTCTGGATATTTTAATGCATTATCATCACTTACAAACATGTGAGATGGTTGTCAAACGATCAGTTAAACTAGACTTTTATGATATAAATAAAAAAAAATTGAAACTATTTTAAAGATATTAGAAATTTTTTGACGTGACAACGTCTAATAAATCGATGAACGCCGGCTGCATGCACGACAAAGTGACCCGTTACGCTCATAGTACGCGTGCGCCGATTTCATTAATGTTTTGTTATGACGTTGTCGTTGTCACGTTAAACTATCGTCCGTAAGCCAACTTTACAGACAACCATTTTTTTTTTATTTTCTATTGTAAGCTCTACTAGAATGATTAACTTTTGAATTGATTTATAGGTTGATTTCCTTTTTTTTATATGTTTCAGTTAAAATCAATGCCCATTATTACATTTATGAGTCACGTTCATTTATTCGGTTTTTATTTTATTTTTATATAACTTTATATTGATATAACATTTTAATATAAAAAAAACGTTTGTAACCCTGTCTGTTTGTAACCTAATCACGCCTAAACGGACGATCCGATCCCACTGAAATTTAACAATGAGATACTTTATATTATGAGTATGAACATATGCTACTTTTTGTGAAAATAACATTATGATGTTTACACATAATAACTCAGATCACACAAATGTTGATAGACAGAGCTTTACAGTGATAAAATACTTGGTGTAGGTACTTACGTGAACAAAGTCGCGTCTAGTATCAAATAGAATATATGGCATAAGATGAATAAATAATAGTTTTAAAAAACTAAAAAATTACACTGTTCATAAAATATTTGGAACTATTGATACCATGCACCCCACGCTTTTTTTACAATAAAATATTTTTTTCTTACACTATTTTTAATTCAAATTTATTAAAATTTATTTTCTATTTTTTAGTTGGATTTTCTATAAAAGCGTTTTTTTAAGTTTTTTTAAACTATTATTTATTTTTCATTTTTTAGTCGAATTTTTAAAAAAATCCTAGTAAGGATAACGGGTCAAAATGTTTAAAATATTGAATTGTCATCGGTCCTTAATAAGTATGCCAAATTTCGAGTTAATCCGACGTTTTGAAGGGGGTTTAAATCATGTTCACAGATCCCGTTACATACTAACATACAAACATACATACGTCTGAAGCTAATAAAAGCGTATTAAAAAAAATATCGATGCATGTCCTAATAAAATATTTAGTAATTAATTATCGAACACTTTGCAGTGAAAACTATTTTAGGAAGCAAAAATCTAACAAGATCGACGTATAAACTAACAAATATTTCTCACTCAAGTATCTCCTTATAAACTAATCCATTAACAAAACTGTTTTAACAACTTTTCGATTACGGCAAATTATCATGCGTGAAAACGAGACGTTTCAAAACGAATCATAAAATAGATTGGTTGATCCTCGTTTGTTATAAGAGGACCTCTCAACCACACAGAGTATCCCATTCAGTTTCCCTAAATCCTTGTGCGAAGTACCCGAGAAAAAAGGAGGGAGGGTCGAATATCCCACACAGCGGGCCCGCAATGGACTGAAGGAGCCCCAATCAATCTTACAAGTCGCTGCGAACCCCCGCCTTGTTGGGGAGAGGCACTTTCGGGGGCAAAGGGACGATACCCTCTTATGGCAGCCTACGACTGACCCTCAGGGAGGCACGAAAAAGGTCAAAGCATAAACTTTTTGTTGCTCCGATATTACTGGGGATACGTAATGCCGGTTCTGTCATTTTATTTCTGTTCATTAATGTATGGGTGTGATTTTGGGACGAATTCGAAGCGATCAATGTGTAAGAAAGTAAAAGGAAGTCACTGAGCATTTTTGTTCCTTTCAGTACGCAGAATATGACGGTAGAATTGGTTACAAATAACATTGCAAAGGATTTCGTGAATAAACGTTTCAATTCACGAATTATTTTGACCTATATCAACCTTATGGCAATGATAATAAAAGTTACGCAACGCACGCTCGTGATTTGCAATAAACTGGCCAAGTGTGAGTCGGACTCGCACACGTAGGGTTCCGATTGAACAAAATTTGCCGGAAAATTCGGCTGTTTTTTGTATAAGGACCCCCTTTAATTTAATTAAGTTTTCATTATTTGATGTTATAGCAACCATTGTAATAAATACTATGAGTAAATTAGAAATCTCTATCTATTACGGTTTGTAAGATCGAACACAAAACGCCTGAAAAGACAAGTTTCTTGTATGGGACCCCCTTTTTAGGGTTCCGAACCCAAAGGGTACCAACGGAACCCTATTACTGAGACTCCGCTATCCGTCTGTCTGTCTGTATGTCTGTCTGTCTGTCTGTCTGTCCGTCTGTCCGTCTGTCACCAGGCTGTATCACATGAACCGTGATAGTTAGACGGTTGAAATTTTCACAGATGATGTATTTCTGTTGCCGCTATAACAACAAATACTAAAAACAGAACAAAGTTAAAAATTACCGGGGGTCCTCATACAAAAAAACGTGTTTTTACTATAGCGCCATCTATGAACGATTGTTTAACTTATAATAAATAATATTAATTACCTAACTTTGTGTTAACGTTCACTTAGATGGTGTTAGAAGTTCGTTAGATATTCGTTAGATGGCGTTGTAGTTAATAAGCATGTTTGGTATTGACTCGGCAATATAGTATAATATTAAACTCATATATTATTATACTGCGGTTCGGAACCCTCCGTGTGCGAGACAAAAGTCTGACTCGCACTTGACCAGTTTTATATTTTTAACCATTCTGTTTTTAGTATTTGTTGTTAAAGCGGCCATAGTAAGTAATACATAATTTGTAAAGATTTCAAGTCTCTATCCATTATGGTTCTAAGTTCATGCAAAAAACGCTGTAAAATCACGATTCTTGTATAATGACGGGCCCCTTTGATACTTGAAGCACTTATATAGTAATAAATCTGAAAACAGTAAATATGTAGTTTAATTACAAATAAAAAGGCAATTTACTATTACAAACTTATATGCAATACATTTTCTATGGATCAAAACTGCAAAGTTAAGTTTGTCCTTTAACCTTGTTTGAGAAGTTGGTACGGAAGCCTCGTTGAACGAGTCCAACTCGACTTGGCAGGTTTTTAGGGTTCCGTAGCCGAATGGCAAAAAACGGAACCCTAATAGATTCGTCATGTCTGTCTGTCTGTCTGTCTGTCCGTCCGTATGTCACAGCCATTTTATTCCGAAACTGTTAGGACTACAGTATTGAAACTTGGTAGGTACGAGTAGATGTATTCTGTGAACCGCTTTCCGATTTTTATACAAAAATAAAAATATAAAAGTTTAAGGGGAGGCAACATGGAACTGAAACAAAAAAAAATTCTTCAAACCTGTACGTGTGGGGTCTATGGATAGGTTTTTAAAAATGACATTGAGGTTCCTAAAATCATTTTTTCTCAAAGTCAATCATTTGAAAGATAGGCGCCCCCCCCCCCCTCTAACTTTTAAAGTATGGGACTGAAAAATCTAAAAAAAATATATTCTATAGATCTCAATAAAAACTAACAACGAAAATTGGTTTGAACGAGATACAGTCAGCAGTTTAAGAGATATAGCGTCCGCAAAGATAACTTTGTTTTTCATACAAACACTATGAAAAACAAAGTTAAAATCATAGTTATGAATGTAATATGGAATACTTAGTGTGTTACGGAACCCTACGAGTGCGAGTCCGACTTGCACTTGGCCAGTTTATTTTTCTTATTTAAGTTTTTTTTTTTATTTTGTGATATTTTAACAAATATAAGGAAGCAAAAAGGCAATAATGATTTTTATACCCCTAAAGGCTTCTAAAGTGTTCCGGAGACGGTCATTCCTCATTCGTCAATTGGTACGTGATTGAGATTAACCGTTTTAAATGAAGGTGCGAATGATGGAAAT
The DNA here is from genome assembly GCA_954871355.1 of Cabera pusaria. Classification (NCBI taxonomy): domain Eukaryota; kingdom Metazoa; phylum Arthropoda; class Insecta; order Lepidoptera; family Geometridae; genus Cabera; species Cabera pusaria. The sequence goes on from OX940908.1 coordinate 7,003,624, forward strand.
TCAATCGACGCGTCAATTGCTCGCCTACTTTCGCTTTTCTTTCTGCAACACACAACGAGACGTTCAATGGTTGCGTCATTCGCGATTGTCGATAAGCTTCAATCAAATTTTTCATCATTCGCCTTCAATTACGTAGTAGCGAATGACAATGGCTTCAATTGCCTCTGTAGATGATTATTTGGTCCATCATTCACGTAAAAATTGACAATTGCGAATGACCGTCTCCGTTGCACTTATCTATGCTAGATTCACGATCATTGCTTAAAATTCATCGCTCTTCATGTAGAGACTACCGGCCCAGTTTGGGAAAAGAGGTAGACTGAAAATCAGCCCTGCTTGAACTGCTTGGACCCAGTCCACGCAGTACAGTGCTGAGCCTATCTCAATTGCCAAAATATTGCTTATTATGTATTTTTTGTCTCATATTGTGTTGTAATTTGTATCATAATCATCATCATCATCATTAACAGCCAGTATTTGTTCACTGCTGGACATAGGCGTCTCCTATGGCACGCCACTGAGCTCGATCTTCAGCTCCTTGTTTCCAACCGCTGCCAGCCAGCTAGCGTATATCATCGCTCCATCTAGCTGGAGAGCGTCCTACGTTTCGTTTGTCGAGCCGTGGTCTCCACTCTTGAACACGTCTACCCCAACGGTTATCGGTTCTGCGACTGATGTGACAGTGTGTGTAATTTGTATATTTGGCAATAAATGTATATATATTTTTTTATCGACTAGCTATTAGTAGCTATATCTAAACGACATTTAGGACAGCTACTTGAACAACTGAATTACTGACCTAATACTATTAGTAAAACGGGCTCGGGCAACCGAGCTTTCCTCGGTTTTTAATTAACTCAATTTTACAAAAATTTCAACTATGTAGGTAAATTTAAAAAGAAAAACCTAAGCCTAGTACTGATTTCATCTAAATTGTTACAGCTATTTCCGTACAAATATATTTATATAAGTATTGTTCGTTTAAACCTTTGTGTATTTGTAACATTTAACACCATCTAAGTACGTTTGCGTAGGTCTTTATTTTATTGATTACAAGATTAGCCTATATGTCTTATTCCAGAGTCTACACTATCTACGTTTTAAATTTCATTAAAATCAGTTAAGTTGTTAAGGAGATACGTGGTAAAAACATTTACACACACACACACACACACACTCACTTATATTTGCATTTATAATATAAGTAGGATTATACATTTTCCTAATAAATTCCTGTTTATCCGAAGAACACGTGTTTTTCAAATTTCTAAAATAATAAATCGTTTTCCCAATTTAACAAGCTATCGTCCCGAGAGCGCAGTACTATTAAGTATTCTGTGCCGAGAGTTTGTATATCGTAAACACGTCCAATGTGATCCTATCTATTAAATTTGACGGGTTTTGACGTTTTTGATCTCTAGCTAAATCCGTTCAGTTTATTTATATTTTTTAGCATACATTAACGACTTTATAATCTTTATCGAGATTTGGTGGACATTTTATTCTTGTTAACAGTCAAAACAGCTCGTGACTACTATTTTTTATATAATATTCTTGTATTCAATTAGTATTCTAAATTATAGTAAAATTTATGGTAAGGAATCTTCGGAGCAAAGCAGAAAGAAACAGAACACCTCAACGTTTTTAACACAGTCTATAAGTCAGTAATTCCTTAAACTTTCAATCATACTTACATTGAGCTATGAACGCAATATATTCAATAAAACAAAAACAAAGCACAATCGCTCTACCTATAAAAAAATACGTACCTACTAACACCAAGGCGCAATTTAACCGCCCGATGCCTAAAAACCCCACACGGTAAGAAAAACCGTCATCAGAAAAGTTGGCCCACTCCGCCGGGCATCGTTTTTGTGTCTTGTCTAATACCGTGACGGCCCTCGGGTTGATGAGGCCCCCCTAACCCTCCACCCCTCTCCCTCTAGCGAGAAAAATGAGTTAGAAAAGATGCGGTGGCCGATTATGGTGGCGAGCTTTGTGAGAATTCGTTGAATCAATCGTCGGGCCTTATTTGACCCCTACGCTGTGCCCCTACGGACACTGCACGGTTAACTGTCGAATTCTGGTGGTTATTTTGAAATTATTATTTCCAATGTTTGGCACTAAAGTATAGCTAAGCATTTATTGACTTCGGTACTCTTTCATCCAAACCATATTCAGTATCTCAAAGTTGCGCAAATCAAAATGTAGTGTACGAGTTTTTTTTTAAATATCTTATAGGCTAGCGTTTGACCACTACCTCGCCCGTTGGTAAATGATGATGCGTCGAAGATGGTAATCTTGCCAGACCTAGAATGGGAACTGGCTCTCAATAGCTGCCGGAATACATTAGATGTTTGGCGACAGATTTTCTACCTTGAGGGTGGTAGCTGGCCAGACGGACTCTAGATAGTGTCCTACCACCATGCGGGGGTTGTTGGTTTCTTAACGATGTTTTTCCTTCACTGGAGAGCCACTTTGAAAAGTGCACATACATTTTTCGATCCATTAAATGTATTGGTGCACGGCGGGCATTGAACTCGGTACCTCTAGCATCAAAGCCGACCGTTCTCACGATTACGCCACCGGGCCCTCAATTTTTAAATAAATTGTAAATGCCGTCTAAATCATCTTTTGATCGCGTTTCTCACTGCTGAAAATTACCGTAGACTCGAGAATACGATAAGTTTCAACATAATAACTCTACGCGTTCCTGAGAATAAGGTTCTTGACTAACGGACAGACAAACAGACCGACGGAAGGACACACAGACAGACGGACAAGAAAGTGATCTTAAAAGGGTTCCTTTTTTACCTTTTTTTTCATTTTTAGGGTTCCGTAGTCCTGACAAGGAACCCTTATAGTTTCGTCATGTCCGTCTGTCTGTCTGTCCGAAGTTTTGCTAAGAGACCATTAATACTAGAAAGCTGTAATTTTGTAGGGATATGTAAATAAATGACGCCGACAGGGTGCTGAAATAAAATTTTGAAAAATATTTTTTTTAGGGTATATGAAAAGTGGGGATGAATTTTTTTTTCATCGTCTACCCCAACGTGTGAGGTATCGTTGAATAGGTCTTTTAAAATAACTTAAGGGTTGCTACCATTTTTCGATTGAATGCTCCATTTACGAAATATTAAACTTTAAAGTGCAAATTTTTGTTCCAGTAGGGCGTCCCCCCCCCCCCCCCCCCTTCCAAAAACTAAACTGCTGGCTTGAAAAATCTGGAAAAATTCGTGATAATAGCGCATTTCATGAACTTTAAAGGAAAATTATGTGTTAAGACAAGTGGTTAAGACAACTTTATTACTTTAGCAGTAATAGTCGTTGAACTTGGGTGTTGGATAATTTTGTACCAAATACAAAATCCTTACAATAAATCCTTTAAAGTGACAAAGACGGAGTACCTAGTTGCTTGTTTATAACGGGTAAAGACTTGCGTTGAATAACATGCTACTACGGAACCCTACACTACGCGTGGCCCGACACGCACTTGGCCGGTTATCTACCTATAAAAAATCGATATAGATACTCTGCCCAATTAATACTTCCATTCGAGTTGTTAATCCAACAATTTAAAGTAAAATCTAACATAACCCTTGATTCACAGGTCCGCCAGACCCCACAAAGGCGTGGGTCTAACCGCTCCAACTTGGCAAAACCCTGAAGTTTGCGTTTGGGCCTAAAACATACATTTTGAAATTATTTGAGTAAAAATTATTTTATGGCTTAGGTTTGCGGCTCCTGTGTTGTTAGGAATGCTTTTTATTGAAAGGGCAAGTTGGCAAAGTTAAATGGGGTACCTATACGTTTTATATTTTGTTTAACAAAGCGTGTATTTAGATTTGTATGTGTAAAACCCATACCGTCTTTTGAACCGACTTCCAAAATGGAGGAGGTTCTGAATTCGTCAGAATGTTATTTTTTTAGTTTGTATGTTACGCGATTACTCCGCCAATTGTGAACCGATTGAATGATTTTTTTGTTACAGGTAGGATTTAACTCCAAAATGGTATCTTTAAAATGTTATCGAGACTTGATATGTATCTTCAGATCATCATCATCATCATCATTATCAGCCGGTATCAGTCCACTGCTGGACGTAGGCCTCCCCCAAGACACGCCACTGAGCCCGATCTTCGGCTCTTTGTGTCCAGTCACTGCCTACCACTTTGCGAATGTCGTCGCTCCACCTAGTCACAGGGCGTCCTACGCTACGTTTGCCGATTCGCGGTCTCCACTCTAGAACCAGTCTGCCCCAACGGTTATCGGTCCTACGGCAGACATGACCAGCCCACTGCCACTTTAGTTTGCTAATCCGCTGAGGTATGTCGACCACTTAAGTTCTCTAGCGAATTACTTCGTTCCGGATTCGATCCCGAAGAGAAACAACGAGCATAGGTCTTTCCATAGCTCGCTGAGCGACTTTAAACTGGTGGACGAGTCGAACCGTGAGTGTCCACGTCACGGCTCCGTATGTCATGACAGGTAGGACGCACTGATTAAAGACTTTTGTCTTTAGGCACTGTGGTATAGGCGACGAGAAGATCGAATATCTTCAGATATATGTCAATAAATGTCTCAATTTTGCTACTGAAACTGTTTGCGCGCAATGGAAGTCGGTTGTTTTAGTTTTTAAACTATTTTAATTATTCGGATTAAATTGCTTTGTATAGTTATTAATCTTTTTTTTTTATTTTAGGTAAAAAGCAGCAAAGACATACAAGCACTTGACTTTGCGCTACAGTGACTATGCTGTATCAAGTTTTTTAAACCTTGCTTGTCTGTATATAAGTAAAATTCTATAGTAGGATATAGCGCAAACATCAACACCAATTAACACCAATATTATAAATGCAAAATATTATAAAGTAACATCAGTTTGTATATTTGTTTGTTTTTACCCTCTTCACGGTCAAACAGCTGGACCGATTTAGCTGAACTTTTGCACAGGGGTAATATGGTAGAATAGGGCATAGGGTACTTTTTAACGCGGACGAAACCTCGGGGCTGAGCTAGTTGAGTATGATACAAAGTGCGACGCGTCCTTTAAACTGGCTTACATTACGCCAATCCTTACAGAATCTCTTTCCAATCTTTGCAATCCACAGTCAAAGCCAGTATAAGTAGCCTATGGGGATAAAACTACGAAGCTTGTTACTTTTGGTAGTACTATTCATTATTTTGTGCTTTTGGTCTAACAGCTGTATTCATGAATATTCTGACGAACGCACGACACGACACAAATAATGTCTATAATTATTTGATTTGAATGATCCTATACGTTTGGAAGCACTGTGAGAAAGAACATTAGAACAATTACTTGAGAACTCATAATAGCACATAATAAATATAGTACTACGCATCATATTGTTTCTGAAAAGGGGGCAGTAGACAAAATCGAAATTATTTACAAAAGTACTGAAAGTAGGAGCCGGTAAGCGTCACTAAGAAAATTACGAGTGTAGCAGTAATAGTCATAAATATTCCTAATGATCATAGTTTTGTTAATATTTCAATATGCGACACACAAATAGTAAAATACAAGCACTTAATATAGAAAATATAATTGTTGAATAATATTGATTCGGCTCCATATAATTTAAGGTTTATAAGATAGGAATAAATAAGTTGATTTATGGCCAGTTTCACCGGTTCCTGATAGCGCTAATATAAAGAAATCTGACATATTTTTGACAGCTTTTATATGGCGTCATGTGTCAGATGACACGTCAGTGACTATCCAACGCACTATCAGGAACCGGTGAAACTGGCACTAGACCGATTTACAGACATACGTAAACTTAGTAATAGGGTTACATCTTTCTGGTATGGAACCCTAAACAGTGGAGTAAAACAAAAATCACTTACCTTTTTCTCCATCTCCATTCTCTCCTGGTATGACACCCTCATGTACTTCAAGTAAGTCGTCGTGATCGGCACGCTGTATTCCATCTCCTCACCATAATACCCTTCTGGTCTCCAACTCTTCAATCTCGATGCTGAACTTTCTACAGAAGATAGCAACCGCCTTCTCGGCGGTGACTTAGGCGGATCTTTCGACGTCAAATTAGCGACATCTAACGGATTATACTTTTTCCTTTCAGTCTTTTCACTACTATCACTCTCTGTCGCCCTGGTACTTTCTTCTTTACAAACATACTCTTCTTCTTCTTTTTGGATTGGAGGAGTTTCAGGTTTGACATCTTCTACGTCTATCAGACTATTGTCGTCCTTATCTATCTCAGGATCTGTTTTGACAGGCTGTTCTTCTCTAAAAGCTGGTTCTTGTGGGGACGTTCTGATAGAATCGAAAGTCTTTTTGGATGTTAGTTCTATGTATGTCGGTTGATCTTCCGCTTCAGGTGGTTTAGGGCTTTCGATTTTTTTAACTGGCTGCAGTTCCGTGTAGTCGAATTTTGGTTCGAAGTAATTTGTTGCGTCGATTTCTGATTCCCAGTTTCTGAATTCTGGAGCGGGAAGGTAGGGGTGGTAGGGATGTCTGGTGGGAGAGGGGGAGGGTGTGGGGAGAGGAGGAGGGGAGGTACTGCGCGGGCGTCGGGCACATTCGGCACATCCGGTGAGGAATCGAGTCACTGCCTCTCTGGGTAGAAACGCGTAGGTTTCGGTTATCTGTAAACAAACATACAATTTTAAGTTCTAGTTACTCGTTTGTTAAGTACTTATCGAGGATCAAGTGTAACCGTTTTGGAAAATACGTAGGTAGGTAACTGTAACGTTTTAATTTTGTTGCACTGTGCCTGTTACACGAGACATAAAGAGTTAAGTCTCACATGCCCTCTAATTTAAAGTAATTTTATTGGTGGACACATAGCTTTTAAACCATACAACATTCTCATTTCGCGGTTAAATTAATTGGCAAAGTAGAGGTACCGCCCCAAGCGGACTAGCAGAAGTCCTACCACTGGTTAGATTACATATATTTCTTTTCAATAAGTACATAAAACCCAAATATAAAAGTAGATTCGTATAACGAAAATGTTTTGAAATAAAATTATAGCTGTGAAAAAATAATATTTTATTCTATAGCTATCATATACTCGTAGCACCCATTTTTTGCGTCAGGAGTTAACAAGAAGTTAATTATTGTATAATATAAAAAAGGCGGCTGCGTGAAAAAATATTTATTAGCATTTCCTATTCCAAACTCCAACAAAACATAAGTTATTTATATATTCGTAATCACCGTTAAACATTCTTTATTTTGATACCATACTCGATGTATTTTGGAAACATATTTTTTTCCAAAAATCCTTAATTTATTTTTTTTTGTTTTGCCCAGTGTCACTCTCACGACTAAGACGAATCTATTGACACCACTTACATAAAAATACCACAAGCTGTTTAGACTCTAGGGCTTGCCAAAGGAATAAATACATACACTCGAAAAACATAACCCTCCTTCTTTCGCAGTCGCGTAAAAATAATCCAAGCTACATATTTTTATTTTGTCTATGCAGCCATCTAGCGGTGACTTACAAAACTATTTCAACATGAGCCCTTTTGAATACTTCGTCCGGTTGAACCTTGGTCAAAATACCAATGAAATAATCAGTTCTACTAGGTTCTAAGGGCAAACGGTTAGAAAGAAATCCGATAGATGGCGCATCATTAAATATTTTACGTTTTTAGATGAGCTTTTAGATTAATAAGTACAAAAAAAATATTGTAAGTATGTACTTAAATAACTTCATAAGAAATGTAAAATATAGTTTACTCACTGTTCTATAGGTTCTTTTTTGTCCTGCATGTTTCCCTGGTCTACCTTCTAATTCTACGTGGACTGTGTAAATTATATCGAAGAAGTTTTCAACTATTGCCACCTTCCGGTAGACTGGATCTTGACTGGGTGCATTCTGTAACAAAGAAAAATATTATTTAACAACGATAAATACATGTATTAAGAGACCTACGTTAATCAATATAATATACAACCAAAATTCTAGAACATTGACAATAGTTACAAAATTATTTCTATGGTGACACTGTGTTTAACGCCATCTCATGACAAAATGTTGAACTAACGGACCGTCGTGACTACTGAGTGCTGTGCTAGCCATCGTGTCTAAAAATATTTATATCAATGCGACAGATGGCACTATAGAATAGAATAAAATACAATATGTATAATTATAACAATATCCTGTCATAGAAAAGATAATAATACTAGGTAATCCTGTGACAATAATGTTTGTAAATTATGATTTTTTATGGTTTTTAGGGTTCCGTAGCCACACAGAAACGAAACCCCATTACTGAGACTTCGTTGTCTGTCCGTCTGTCTGTCAGAGGGTTGTATCTTCTAAAATCTTATTAAATATTGTACTGTGGTGCGGAACCTTACGTGTGCGAATCCGACTCGCACTTGTCCAGTTTATTTTATTAGAAGACCATAGATTCTATATGGTACTAATAAAAAACATGTTTATTGTAGGTACCTATCTGCACCCTGATTCTCAATAATCCGAAAGCAAATTCGTATTCGGAAACTGCCTCTCCTTCAACTCAGATCTTTGTAATTTACAATGTTCTAATCCGCAACTTTTGTTTGATATTTCAACTCGAAATAATCAGTGATTTTAATCGGCAAGGTTTCCGCGAGCAAATAGCTCACGGAATAATAAATATTCGAAATTCAAAATGAAGCTTCCAAATCCGATAGGTTTTCGAATGGTTGAGAATCAGGGGGCCGATAATCATACCTACTCTATTAAGGCTAAGTTTGGACATAGCTACGTATTTGTAACATCGATGTATATTTACTACGTACCTCGATGATTTGTAAGGGCAAAATCGCAGGCTGCGGCCGCATAATTACAAGCGAATCAGTTCGTCGCGTAATTACGCGGTCCGTCGCGTTCAACTAATCACGCGTCCCGTAAACAGAAGGGAGACGACAGGTGGCAGCACTTGTAACGTTGTAATCAGAGGTCTGCCAACAGTAGGACTAGTATCTTGTCTGTGCCATTCATTATTCTGTGGCTATAGTGTCTGAAATTGTACAGTCCGGCAAGTATAACTTGGCGTGCCTGTGCGCCACTGTGCTTTTACTTTGTACTTTGATAACAGTTTCTCTTAAACCACTTTTAATTAATTACCTTTGGCATTATTTAACTATTTTAATGTAGCAGATTTATCAACAATAATGTCGCGGTAATCTCTCAAACGTCAAACTCACAGTTTCAAATAAAAGAATTAGTTCCAAAAACCACCACCGCCAAGTTATACTTGTGGCACTGTATCATCTTATTTTCAACCGACTTCCGAAAAGGAAGAGAGGTTCTCAATTCATCTGTGCCTATATTTTTTTATTTCTTTGTATGTACGCGCTCAGACTATCTTCCTTTTTTATAATAGTCTGACGTTACGCAATTACTCCGACATTTGGATTATTCTTTATTTTACAGGTGAGTCCTATAGAATATAGAAGCCACAGCAGTAATCAGTATACTACTTGTAAAACTGTGATACTTCATTCGATGGGCACTACTTAGAATACATTTTGGAAATTCAATAACAAAAACGTTTTATTATGTAATGCTGATTATCGATGTTGATTTTGAAACGCCATATTGCCGCATTTGATATAAGTAAATGAGAAAATATGTAACGTTATTTTAAATTCCTAAACGGCCATTTCATTAACTCATTTCTGTAAGTAATGTAGCCGTAGCATAATGCTACGGCTACATTACCGGGCTACAGCGAATATTCGTGTTAACGCGATGAATGTGGCCGGGTACATCGTGTCATCGCGTAGTGTTCGGGCGAAAACGATGTAGTATCGGCATAGAAAAGATAATAATACTACGTATAGAACGGACACTTTGTTCCCCCACCAATCCGGGCTACCTCACCCCGCCACCGATTCTGATCTGTCGAGGCGCCAGTCTGAGCAAGGACGCTACACGCGTACGGCTACAGAACAATAGGTACTACTCACGGGGAGAAGAATATCAACTTCATACATTTATGTTAAGACCAGTAGACATCGAAGGTTCAAATTTACGTAGGTATATTATAAACACTTATATACCTACTTACATATTCGTATTTTAGAATTCATTTTCATAAATGAAACAACGATATATACTCGTGCGTAAATAACACTTAGTTTGTAAAATATTTAAAAAAACTTTCACGTTTAAACATTTTTATAACACAGCAATTAGGAATTTGGTACGTAGTATTTATATTTTCTTTGCTTGATGTCGCTCAACGTGCGAGCAAGGCACAGAATAAAAAATAGTTACTGATAAACTGTGAGTATCTCCAGAGATATGACAATGAGGTCCCGGTGGAGTAATCGCGAGAACGCTTGGCTTTGATGCCAGAGGTACCGAGTTCAAACCGCCGTGCACCAATGGATTTTTCTATCGAAAAATGTATGTGCGCTTTTTACAGTGCCCCTCCGGTGAAGGAAAAACATCGTTAAGAAACTTACAACCCCCGCATGGTGGTAGGACACTATCTAGTGTCCGCCTGGCCAGCTACCACCCTCAAGTAAGAAAATTTGTCGCCAAACATCTAATGTGTTCCGGAAACTATCCTTGAGAGCCAGTTCCCATTCTAAGCCTAGCGTGCTTACCATCTTCGACCGCATCATCACTTACCAACAGGTGAGATAGTGGTCAAACGCTAGTCTATAACATATTAAAAATATTAAATTAATGTCTCAAACTTGCTACTGAATCTGACTCGCGCGATTTGGAAGTGCGGTTGTTTTAGTTTTTAACCGACTTCCAAAAAGGAGGAGGTTTCTCAATTCGACTATATATATTTTTAAACTAGCAGTGTCCCGTGGCTCTGCTTACGTTCAGACAGTATTCGTCCATTATTAGACATTTCTTTCTTCTTTCCTATGCCATTGGCACGCCACTCGATCTTCAGCTCGTTGTTTCCAATGGCTGTCAACCAGCTAGCATATATCATGGCTCCACCTAGCTGGAGGGCGTCCTACGCTTCGTTTACCGAGCCGTGGTCTCCACTCTAAAACACGTCTACTCCAACGGTTAGCGCGTAAGACTGTTACCTTTCTGTGATTCTACGACATATGTGACCACCACATTTTTCTCTTAGCGTTTTCTATTTTACTTCGCCACTTAAGGTACGGCCACACCGCGGCGTCCTGCATTCTGCGAGCGCGATCTCAGTAGGTACTTTTCAATTGTTTTTTGATCGCGTTTGGTGTGAACCAGTCGGTACAAATACTACTGCGCTATCTGATCGCCGCCTAGATCGCGCACGCAGGACGCTGCGGTGTGTCCGTACCTTTAACATAAGTGGTCAACTGCTTTTCTATTCGGCATAAATAGGTGTAATTAGTGATATACAAGTACAGTGTTAATTAAAACCCGAGGAACGTTATCTTATCATTTGATGAGATCGATCGATCAACTACATTCATTAGAGGCTTTGACATTCATCCTAGTAGCTAATCTAGAAGGTTAGAAATGTACCTAATTAAAGCAGAACTCTTGTTTAACTGTTACCTCTTCTTATAACATAGCCATTGTCATATTGATCATCTATTATGTTTCTTTGAAATGTCACACACTTTATATTTTTGTAAAATTGTTAAACACAATCCAAAACTTCATCGTACCGATGGGACTCGAACCCGCACCCTCCGGATTACAGGTCCAGGTGCTCTGCCAATTAAGCCACGGTTCGATCCATCGATTCGACGAAAATAGTGGATTGCATTTGTTAACCCAATTATGCATTGGTGGCGCCATCTATGACTACTTATTCCGTAAGTTAATCATTCGGAAGAAATCATTACAGTTTTCAAATCCGACGAGAGATGTTGCACTGCGTAAATTATATTATATATATATTGATCATCCTTATACTACTACTTTATTGTACCTACTTTATTATAAACGCGTAAGAATGTACTAGTAATGTACTAATGTATGGATGTATGTTTGTTACTCTTTCACACAAAAACTACTGAACTGATTGAGCTGAAATTTGGTATGTAGATAGCCTAGACCCTGGAATAACACATAAGATACTTTTTATCCCGACATTCTCACGGGAACGATGTCTACGCGGGTAAAACCGCGGGCCACAGCTAGATCATACATTTAAGCTTTGGTCACATCAGACGTAATTTATGTTACCCACTTAGATTCAGTTAGTTTTTTTTATATCATTTAGGCTGCGTTTGACCACTATCTCAACTGTTGGTAAGCAATGATGTGGTCGAAGATGGTGAACGCTAGGCCTAAAACACTCTGACTCTCAAGGGCTGTGAGCTGCCGGAATACCGTAAGGTTATTGCGGCAGATTTTTCATTGATGGTGGTAAACTACCTTTTGGTAGTATGTCAGACAGCGCATTGATATTAATGCTCCTACCAACTGTGAACGAACAACAATGAATACGCATAGAAAAATCCATTGGTGCATGGCTAGGATTTGTACCGGCAACTTCCGGGTTAAAACTCAAGGTCTATCTATTCTTTGCGCCAACTTGCCGTCCAAAATAGAATAGAATGATTTATTTATTTATAATTTATTGTACAGCAAAATAAAACATACAGCAGGGCTAGCATGGCAAGGGGACTATTTTATCATTCCACCTATCCGTGTTTTGTTTGGTGGAGAAGGTAAATTATAAGTAGAGTTTTTCGACAATTATAAACGCCCGCTGACTTTTAATGAATTCTTTTTTTTAACTTTTTATTACGAAACAAAATCAAAACTCGGAGTTAAACTTTACCAAGCGTTTAAAGTGTTGTGTTGAACTTCTGGCAATGGCGATAAACAGGGAAATAATTTTATCTTTCTCCCGGGGATAAGGCCATGCTAACCCTGCAGAAAATATTTCATAACGAAACAATGGTTATATCATAGGCGGTCTTATCGCCTGGAGCGATCTCTGCCAGACAACCTTAGGATGGACAGGATTTCACATATAAATGTTGCAGGGGATTGTACAGCTACAAAGTTATATACACTTAAATACATACACTACATATACATGTACACATACATAATACTCAAACGAATAATTTAAAACCACCCCCGACTGATTTGTATATGTATAATTTTGTTCATTGAGGCCATTCCAATGACCTCAGACGAAGAGTTTAGAGTATTCTGCAAGTTTACCATATTTTTGCAATATCATTGAAGTAACAAGATACTGAATTTCAAATTAATACATTTGATTTGACTAATATAGGTAAACTAAAAACAGCTAAACAGACGGCAGCAGTGTGACAGGTAAGTAGTGCGCAGAAGCGCCATTTTGATTTTTGACGTCCGCGGTCAAAGGACTACGAGTTTACGAAAGTAGCTATTGTAGTCTTTTCAACCAAAAAAGGCCTGATAATATTTAAACGCCTGAACGGATTTTCGTGAAACAAAACTAAGAAAACTCTCGATGAAGACACCTATCAAAAAAAAAAACTAAATGAAAATCAGTTCGTCCGTTTGGGCGCTACGATGCCACAGACATGTGCATAGACAGATACACAGATAGCTTAGATACACACGTCAAACTTATAACACCCCTTCTTTTTGCGTCGGGGGTTAATAAAGGTACAATACATAAAAATAGGTACGTGGTATACGAATTCGCATGGAAGTTCCTAGCTTTTATGGTTTGTTTTTTCATATCGTTTAGGCTAGCGATTAACGACTATCTTTATTATTTTATATATCTTATAGCTAGCGTTTGACCACTATCTCACCTGTTGGTAAGTGATGATGCGGTCGAAGATGGTGAACACGCTCCTACCTCCTGTGATTACCACCAGAGTATTCTGCAGTTGCAGTTAGCAGTTATTTTTTAATAATGACAACTACGCTTCGCACATATACACTGTATTGTGACAGCTCCCACATCGTCCCGTGAAGTTCCGAACACATTAGTGCTAGGTAACGACAGTGGAAACAGTATGGACGTGTCATCATACGTCTATGGGCCATCGCACCTTGGCATTAAGCAAAATCTTGACTTCTAGCACATTAGTAAAGAAAAGGAATCCCTTTCTTTACTCATGTGTAGAGAAAAGAAATCCTTTTCTTTACTCATGTGTAGAGAAAATAAATCCGTTTCGTTACTCGTGTATAGAGAAAAGAAATCCTTTTCTTTGCTCATGTGTAAAGAAAATAAATCCTTTTCCTTTACTCGTGTGTAGAGAAAAGAAATCCTTTTCTTTACTCATGTGTAGAGAAAAGAAATCCTTTTCTTTACTCATGTGTAGAGAAAATAAATCCTTTTCCTTTACTCATGTGTAGAGAAAAGAAATCCTTTTCCTTTACTTATGTGCTTCTAGACCGAAGATCGCCGTCTGAAATCCTAGCTATGTACCAATGTATTATCTACGTGCATTTATTAGTGCTCTTCCAAATGTGATAAAGTCAAGGGCTGTGTGCTGCCGAAACACCGTAAGGTTATGGCAGCGTAGTGCAGATTTTTACCATCAAGGAAAAAACTGCACTTACACATGTCCAATAATATCATCATTATTAATTCATATCATTAATCAATAATTGTTCTAAATATAAAAAGCATAATTTATCAGTATTCATTTAATATAACTAACGTAAACTAGTCAGTCTAACTACTGAAAAACAAAAAATAAACTGGCCAAGTGCAAGTCGGACTCGCACTAGTAGGGTTCCGTACCACACTACAGTATTTTATAAGATCGAGCAAAAAATACCACTATCATTTTTCCCCAGAAAAAAAATAATAATTAATAAACATTTTATTTCTTATAACGCCATCTAACGTCTAACAAAGGTGTTAGGGATCGACATTTCAATATAACGCCATCTATGGGACGTTTATCTAACTAAGCGTTCATAGATGGCGTGAAATGCCAAAAAAACACGTTTCTTGTATGGGAACCCTCTATTATTTTTAACTTTATTCTGTTTTTAGTATTTGTTGTTATAGCGGCAACAGAAATACATCATCTGTAAAAATTTCAACTGTCTAACTATCACGGTTCATGAGATACAGCCTGGTGACAGACGGACAGATGGACAGACAGACAGACAGACAGACAGACGGACGGACAGCGGAGTCTTAGTAATAGAGTCCCGTTTTACCCTTTGGGTACGGAACCCTAAAAAGAGCGTGCGTAGAAAACTACGCGTTAGAAGTGAAACTTTTAAGTTCATTCAATTTAATTCTCAACATCACTGATTATATTTTGTACAACTCCTTCTGTTGAACTTTTGCGAATACTTCTTCGTAGTTACACCGTCCTACAATAGAGGGCGTTTATAAATATACCATAGACGTAATATAAAAGGATAGTGCACTGCAAATGTTTTGACTAATTCAATTTAATCCGTATCTTTAACAATAAGGTTGTAATTGCTTTGTAGAACAAAACGGCCCAATTGAGAGACACCAGAGTAGGAGTGTGTCCTCGTCTTACAACCTGCTAGTCTCATATATGTTCTATACTATATATATGGTATATATATAAGTTGTCCATACAAAAGAAAGGGACAAACTCCGTTCAAGGTCGGTCTCATGGGGGCCGGTGTTAGTGATCAAGTTTAATATGTAGCAGGTCTATGAAATATACATTCGTCACTTCAATTCAACACCTTCAAATTTTACCCAAGTGCGCCTAAAGAAGTGTCATTATACAAAAGTTAATTCCCCTGATTAATGTAGGGAGTTTATGTTAGGGCATCGATATGAATGTACTTACGTACTAACGAATGCGTTAGGGACATAATATCTAATTTTGAGGACCCGGTGGGGTAATCGGGAGAACGGTCGGCTTTGATGCCAGAGGTACCGAGATCAAACCCCGCCGTGCACCAATGGATTTTTCTATCGAAAAATGTATGTGCGCTTTTCACAGTGGCCCTCCGGTGAAGGAAAAACATCGATAAGAAACCAGCAACCCCCGCATGGTGGCAGGACACTATCTATTGTCTGCCTGGACAGCTACAACTGTCAAATTAGAAGATCTGTCGCCAAACATCTAATGTATTCCGGCAGCTATCCTTGAGAGCCAGTTCCCATTCTAGGCCTAGCGAGCTTACCATCTTCGACCAATAGGTGAGATCATCACTTACCAATAGGTGAGATAGGGATCAAACACTAGCCTATAAGATAAATAATAATAATAATCGCTCCACTTGCTAGAGGGCGGCGAAATCCCATACTGCAACAGCAGGCTACGTTAACACATTAGCAGCGAGAGAGTCGCGACGAAACACCGAGATGCTTATCCTAGCCCGGGTCGACTAATGGCGGAGCAATTATCCCTGGCGGCCGCCATTCCGCCACGTTCCGCCATTTCGCCATTCCGCCATTCGTGCTGCCAATTAGTCCCGCGCCTGGTTGTCGAGAAAGTTATTTATGAAAATAAAAATGAAACCCGTGAAACTTAATAAGTCCTTTACTGCATTTTGTGTGGGAAGTGGGAAGCGACTAATTGATTATTGATTATTTATTTGTGGGCATCCAAAATGTTGCACGCTAACAATGTCCTTGAAGGGGATCACAATGAGTGCTTTTTTTAAGCACTACAATTAGATTGTGTTGTTGTCAGATTCCTCCAATAAGTAGGTATACATACGCGGCACTTGAAGTCGGTTTTCAACTTTTCATACTTTTTCGAACGGTCATAATTATTACCTATGTGTTTTCTAGCACCCGTATAATAAGTGCGCACAGCGGTTGCGATGTTGGCATCGAGGTACAAGTAAACCAGAGTCGCCCATCATAAGCTGACTTACGTGCCGAGCTGCGCGCGATCGGGCGTGAGGAGTACTTACGCGAGATATTTTATAATTACGCGAGATACAAAGCGAGATGTAGATTCAGCACTGCTTTTTATTTGAACGTAGAGCTAGTTCGCGACGCGTCATCTGGTACGTAGTACATATTGTTACATCGCGTCGTCGAGTCAAGATGAGATCGAGATGTTTCGCCAAGCTTCTCGAACAAAAATAGCGTGGGAAAGAATAGACTAATTAGGGGCTATAAACACCCGACCCGACCGTCATAAAAGTAACCTTCCTGGAATTCCGACCCTAGTCAATGTACCTAGTTTTATAGTTAAGATTGAACTTTATTCTTAAGACGTTAGAGATAAAATTAGCATGTATGGTAAAGTTGTTTACATCAGATGTTCAAAGGAAATTTATATTACCGCGTATTGTTTGTGATTTTTATTGCTTTATTTTGTCTCTTTCATTTTGTTTCTACTGGATGCTGGAAAGATCTTGCTAATTATTGTGCCCTATATAAAGCGTCGCACCACGGCGTTCAAGTCAGTCATTCTTTGGAAGCGACAGTGTAACAACTATCTAAGCGCGGATAGCGACCAAGTGATCGTTAAGTGTTATCAGTGAACTCGTGTTGTGAACTGTCATCAGTGATTGTGAACTAACGATCTCAGTGTGTGTTAACGGACTTTTGATAATTGTGCAAGACGATTTGGACAACTACTGTGGAACATTGTGTAACCTAGTGTTTAGTGGAAATAAACGTTCATCTCATCGGATTGGCATTTTTATACCACCCCGCACGTAACAATATATATCGATGGATGTAGGACTGTTATCTTTCAACCGACTTCCAAAAAGGAGGAGTTTCTCAATTCGAGCGTTTTTTTTTCGATGCGTTTATTCTACCGCAACTGTATACAAAAATATTTCACGGCAATGCGCGCATTTCTATGACACTCCATACTTCACAGAATATGCGTGCGGTGGAATACTCCTCTATTACTTATTATACTAAGCGCCTTCGAGCATTTAGCAATGGAGATTGCTCGAAGCTAAGCGCACCCCAACCACAGAAAAGATGTGCTTATTCTCGATTTAATCGGATACATTCGAATTCGGAAGTATAATTTTGAATTTCGAATATTTATAATTCCGTGAGCTATTTGGTCGCGGAAACCTTCTAATTAGAAATACTATTTTTTTTCAAGTTGAAAATGTTGAAATATCAAAATTTATTGATTAGTAGAGCATTGTTAAGGTACGGACACACCGCAGCGTCCTGCGTGCGCGATCTATGCGGCGATCAGATAGCGCAGTAGTATTTGTACCGACTGGTTAACACCAAACGCGATCAGAAAACAATTGAAAAGTACTGAGATCGCGCCCGCAGATCGCAGGATGCCGCGGTGTGGCACTGGCCGTACCTTTAGTTGCACAGATCCGAGTCGAAGAAGAGGCAGTTTCCGAATCCGAATTTGCTTTCGAAAAATATACTATAATATAAATATACAATAATAGTACTACGTACAGATATACAACAACACATCAACACTGTCTAGGGATATTTTGTAAAATATTCTTAAACTCATAAAATACTGGCCAGTTTAAAAGTATTTTAATGAAAGCTTATTTTGTAGGTCTTAGTGAATGATTCCAAATTTGAATTATATACAATGCAGGTATTCTATATCTTAAAGTATACCTTTGTACTATTATTTATTCTGTGACTGTACTATATACATTACATAGTTACATACATAGTACTATTTATAGTACTTTGTTAGCTCGATCCTGTACATATTATATTGCGAAGTGCAGAAATTACATCACTGAAGCGCAATCAATCCCGTTATAGCTGCTTAGGTAATAAGTAAATAAGATAGTTAAAAAACTAAAACAACAGACTTACATGCCCCGCGAGTCAGTTTCAGTAGCAAGTTTGAGACGTTTATCGTCATATCTCTGGAGATACTTATCAAATCTCAATGAAATTGCAATGGGACCACCTCGCAAATGTACCCTACCGATTAAAAAATAATCATTCGAATCGGTTCACAATTGACGGAGTAATCGAGTATACATACGTACAAAAAAAATTAAAAAAAAAAACACGAATTGAAGTCGTTTGAAAATCATCGACATCCTAACCTAGGGTAATCCTAGGTTTAGGACGTGGATGTCGAAGCTGCTAGTCTATTCTGTAAGCTATCTCGACAGCGGAATCCGCGGTGAGATTTGAATTTCGTATTACGAAATTCAACCGTATTACGAATGTGATAAGATTGAATTTCGTAGTACGAAATTCGAATCTCACCGCGGATTCCGCTGTCGAGATAGCTTACAGAATAGCCTAGCAGGTCCTTGTGTATGAAATTATAATCATTTGGATCTTCTATGTTTTTTTATCCATAAAACATTTAAAAAATCTCTTTCTAAGATTTCTAACATCTAATACCCTGTCCAGTGCGGCTACCAGGCGTCCATAACAAATAAGGCAGTGTCCGAGACAAGAAGGAATAGATAGCTTGATACTATGCAACAGGTGTTTAGGTTTATTGCCTACAACGGCAACTGTTGATAACATAAAGTTAAATAAATTGTGTCGTCCTCAGTTATCTCGACTAGAAATTATACCGTGAAATATTCAGTTTCTCATTTCGTCCTATCAGTACATTTGTCTAAAGAACTTTATTGCTAGACTAGAGAATAAGTCCTACCTATGGCTCATTGCACTATACTACGTAGTATTATTATCTTTTCTATGACTATACGGCAATAGTATGATTGTAAAACTGTGGCAATTATCGATATAGTTACCTATATAAAAAACTTAACCTTTTTAATATCGATGGTGGCAATAGTACGGTTTAGGTTTGAACATATTATATTAATACATATTATACAATATTGACAATGCGTTCGCAAGCACTGCAGTACCTTTGCAGCGATTTATGTGGTCTTAGTATTTGAACTTATAGCTGACTAGATGCTATGTGCGGAGTAATGCGAATAAATAAATAAAAATACGCTAATCAAAATAAATAAAAATATATTTATATTATGTATATGTTACATGTTATTTATATTAATTTCTCAATCATAACCTATTAAAACTTTCTTTATAATTAACGCTTTGTTGTTTTAAATCGTGGAAAATTTCAAGCAACGAAATCTCTCGGGCAATGGGGATGTGCTTGGGCAGAAAATAGATCAATCGATAAACGAATCTCTCGACTCGGCAGCGAGGCGTCTGTAATCGAATTAGCCGATTGGGCGCCGCGGGTGGTGACGCTGACGCTTGACTGTGAAAGCCCGAGAGAATGACTTAATATTGTTTTATAGAAGGTTAAGATAGTGTTGCGTTGTGTTGTGTGGCTTGTGTGTGAGGTTAGATAGCGGCATTTATTTTCTCTAAGCGTATGGATAAAAATTTGATCACCTGCCAAAATTAGTTAAAATTTTCAAAACTTTAAATTTTAGTTCGATAGCTTACATTACCGTGCTTCAATGCAAATTGATGAAATGTTGATTGCAAAATTCCACGTGATTTCATTATACTCGCTATTTTTCTTCATTGATAAGAGCTGAAATGAAATATTCCTGTCAGTGAATAAAAACTTACTGCCCACCAGGTAAGGTGGGCTGTCTATCGACTAACAAGAAATCAGAAATAAATCTGTCACCGTGCTACTTAGTGGCTTAATCCATAATACTGGCTATACCTGTGCAAAGTTTCAGCTAAATCGGTTCTGCCGTTTAACCGTGAAGAAGACCTAAACAAACATACAAACTGACTTTCGCATTTATAATATTTGTGTTGATATGTAATTAATACGTATTAAGTTAGTTTAGTAAAACTTTAAGTACTAAAAAAAATCCCTAGAAATTAAACACATGAGCTTCTCAAACTTAATTGAACGTTTTTACCTAAGCTATTCGTTATAACTTGTTTCTAAGTGTCTAAGTGTTTAGTAGAAGTGTTTCATAACATTTACATTTCTAATTCACTAACTACCAACCTTAGCCAGTTTTTCGCATAACTATAACATTTCCCTAATAATCAAATTAAATGGGAAAGTCCGTTAAGTAGTTCTGGCTTAACCGATTTCGTTGCATTTTTGCGCTACGATAGCCAGTATAGAACAAGGGATACTTTTAAACACAGGCAAAGGCTTAGATTAATAACGCTTGCAAAAGTAGGTACGGGGCGCAACCAGTAATGTCTTAAATGCCAAAAAACGGTATTAAAAGAAATTATACAAACAGTAAAAAATATATAAATTGTATTGTATACGTCCTTAAGTTCTCAGCATTTTTCCAGAATGATGATTATGATGTAAAAGAAGTGACCAAAGCAAAGCAATACAAACACTACCAGCAGCCCTTTTTCTACAATCTTACCTTACAATGCCCACAAAATTCTCAGTTTACAGAGTATTACGTGTTTTCGTACTGCGTGCACATAAGGCAATCCGATATATCAAAGAACAAAGCAACATTCACTCTGCTTTTAAAAATATATGTATAGGGTAACAGACAAGTAGATCGTGATGGTAAGCTAAGCAATGGCATGTGCCTATGACAGACACTATGGCATACAAAACTTTGCAATGGCAGAATTTTATGCAATACTAGTCTGCGTCCATTATCTGCTCAGCCATCTTGACACAGAATAGTAGAATAGTAGTATTTTGTGCATCTTGATCCTGGCATGCACTATTCTACGTACATATTCTACGCACAGAAAATATAATAGGTAGTCCTACGGATTGGTAGTTTTTCGGACTAGTATTTGTAAATCAAAAGATTTAGTAGTAAGTAGTAATACACACTAATTATAAAACCATTTTCGAAGATATATTATTTTATCAAAAACATCTCAAAACCCTTACACAGTTGGCAGTATTCACGTATAAAACAATGCAATACCGTCCATACAAAATCAAATGCAAATGTTTCTTGTCTACTTATAGGTAGTAAGACGTGTACGTTGTTGGTGATGCAATATAAACACTATTTCCATATCTACAGTCTACAGAGCGTGCCAAAGAAATATACACACATACGCTCGAAAAACTTAACCCTCCTTCTGCGCAGTTTGGTAAAAATAAACTTTAAAATGCTACGCAATACCTAGATTACAATAATTATAGCCTTTTCAGTACAGCGCTCTCACAGCGCAGCCCTATAAACTCCTCGTCGCTCGTGCCCACACTTCAGTACTATCATTTATTCTGTGCCGCCCGGAGGCTATACAGGGTGGGGCGGAAGTGTCGTGCGTGCGATTTAATTCCATCGCCGCGCCGCTCCCGGCTCCCGGCGCGCCGGGCGCTTACAAACGCCCGGCCTCCGATCGGTAGGAAATAGGAATGTTATTTTTCGCTTTTTATATTTATCGATTGTTAATTTTATGCTATGTGTATGTAGTTTAATACATCTCCAAAGCGGAATCCGCGGTGAGATTTGAATTTCGTATTACAAAATTCAACCGTGTTACGATCGCATTACGATTGGAATTTCGTAGTACGAAATTCAAATTTCACCGCGGATTCCGCTTCCGAGATGTGTAAACTAGCTTACAGAATAGCCCTATTGCCTGTACCTAATTATTTGTTTTGACTATGGTTTATGACCCTAAGATATTCATTAACGAGTATCACACTCTGATTTGTTGTTTCAACCGACTTCCAAAATGAAGGAGGTTCTCTATTCGTCTGTATGTTTTTTTCTGTATGTATGTTCTGCTGAAAATCTACTTCTAAGTTTTCCACAGCACAAAACCAGTTTTTATGACAAATCGTTTTCTGTAGAAGCAGTGCGTCTGTGGAATAATTTGCCAGCCAAGGTGAGGCAAGCACAGTCTTTGACTGCTTTCAAGACTATGCTCAAACATTTTTATCTTGCTGATTCTGCTGACTAATAAACCTATGAACACTTTATTCGACAATTGATATAAACTATGTATTTATTTATTTTGTAAGTATAAAAGATATATATGAATATATACGTATATGTTTTAAATGTATTATATGTAGGTATATAGGTACGTATTGCTTGTATATAATCATATTTCTTATTATATATATATATATATATCTATATATATATATATATATATATATATATATATATATATATATATATATACTATATATATTATACATATATACTATATATATTATACATATTTAATTTAATCGTTTTTATTATTTTGCAATAGAACACCACCGACCTTGCTCTACTCACTATTTCTCTTACTCCATCCAAAGGTTGACTGGGAGAGATCGCTCTTAGCGATAAGTCCGCCCATTGTACTGTAGTTTTTATGAGTTAACTGTTTCGTAAGTTACTTTAAGTGGTGTACAATAACGTATTTTGTATTGTATTGTATTGTATGTTACGCGATTACTCCGTCAATTTTGAACCGATTCCAATAATTATTTTTTTAATCGGTAGGGTACCTTTACGAGGTGGTTTCATTATAATTTTATTGAGATCTGATAAGTATTTCCAGATATGATGATAAACGTCTCAAACTTGCTACTGAAATTGATTCGTGGGGCATGGAAGTCGGTTGTTTTAGTTTTTAAACTATCTTAATTATATTAACCATAATTTTAATAATGGCATTAGACTAGAAACTATATATTTAGTGTAAGGACAGTTTTTGTCATGTATTTGACAGTTGGCTATCTAATACTAAAGTGATCTCACTCCAGTTACAAGCATATTTACCTTAGGTGGAGGGGTTAACAATGAAATTTGCAATACAACCCACATAGGTTTTATTAAAGAATAATACTAACGTTTCTTGAAAATTCAATTCAATTCCATCGATAAGTCCATCGACAGTGCTCATCACTAACCACTACAGATGCGGGCCGCCTTCCCTCGTAAAATTGCGAGCCAGGTGATTCCGTCGGCGCGGCGGGCGCTGTGTGATGCCACAACCGGTACGTGGGTTCTGTGTGTGAGTTTGTATTTGTGTGTAACAGGGCTAGCGCGTATTAATAGTGTTATTGTATTGATTCTATTTTATTATTATATTATTTTTTTATATTCTATTGATTTTTGTTCTGAACGCTATTCTTATAACGGTTAGTAGTACTTATTTAAGATATTTCCGCTATATTGAATTGTCATTTGTACTAAGTCAGTTCTCCAGCACCTCATCTCACTGTCATCTTTTATGTTCAGGCTAGTACGATCCTATCTTAAACGGCATCATCACTTACCATCATTTGGGACCGTAGTCAGGTGCTTGTCAGTTACCTACCAATAATAAATAAAACATAAACATAATATTTCTCTGTTAGCAACCCTGGTTCCTTCACCGGGTGGCGTCGCATTACAGGCGCGGCGCGGTGCTAATGACACCGCTTGTTGCCGACTACTATATCCTTAAGTATATGTATATTTTTGTACAAAATACCTCCCAGAAAACAAGTAACGATCTCTACCGGAACTGTGTAGTGTGTAATACAAATGTACTATTTAGTGCAGCCGAAGCAGGCCAAACAAACGTACCTACTAACTATACATCGATGTACTCCTGGAGGTAAATGTACCTATATGTATTACCTCCATGTATGCACCTATGTATAAATTTCTAAGCATTATCAGAGGCATTACATTGTACTTGTATTTATTCTGTGCCATAACTTATAAAAATTCTAAAACGTCTAGAAATGTTAAAATAAATAAATGTATTTAGCCCCCTTTGATTTAGCAAACATTAGTGAAGTAAAGCTATGAATTAATAATTCTGTGATGAATAATGTCACGATAAATTGTTACGCCACCTAGCGTCGCTAGCGGCATCATGATCGACTAATTCGAATGCCGCGGGTTGCGGCCACGAGCGAGATGTTTCGATTAATCGATGTCGATAACTGTCGATGCGTGCAATACTATTTGACACAACTACCCACATATAAGTAGATAGCATCGAATTATAGCCTATAGGTTATAATTCGATGGTACGGGTATAATTCGATACTAGATAGTTTAAAAGACTTTAAAGAACCGGCCGGTATATAGGTTTTAGCGGGCCTTTAGCGGGTATGTATACGTACGTATACGTGAAAATATGTGAGTGCTCCTATTATATTTATTCCTATTTAAGGTCTGAATTCTTCACGATTTAGAGTGTAAGTGCGAAAAAAATGCAGATTGTGTAGGAAAACAGCATAATGTTGATTGATACATGCCTTTAGCGTTCTCTTCTCACTATTGAATTATTGCGAAACAATAATGCGATGCAATTAATAGGTATATCGATTTACCTACCTTTTGCTGGCCGACGCGACGCAACATTGCCCCGCACGCGTTTTATTCAACTTAATTAAAATATAGGTAGGTAGGTAGGTATACCTAAATACCTTTATTGTCACTGCTATATTATATTTTAATTTTTTATAGGCTAGTGTTTGACCACTATCTCACCTGTTGGTAATTGATGATGCGGTCGAAGATGGTAAGTATTATATTATGCCACAAAATAATGAATAGTACAAATTATGCACATAGTTCAATTTCTCACAAAACGTACGTACCATATTTCATTGACTTTGAGTAGAATATCGCATCTTATAGTTCTCTGATGCATTGTGATGGTTCTCTGATTTTGAACCTATGATTTTAATTCTACATTGTGTACAACTCTTACTACATTGAGTTAAGGTTGAATATAGCTGATTGCAATACGTGACAGAAAGGTGGTAAAGTGATTAGGACGGTGACGGAGCAGAGTCCTTGTTGTTTATGAGCGCCTGGTAGCATCGCGGCGTTAAATGTCGTCATTGTCAGTTTAGCTTGTACGCCTGTTTTTCTTTTAAATGATAAAATATCGTCTAAAAACTAAATTAAAAAGAACCGACTTCAAGATGTTTATCTCGATATCTCTGGAGATACTTACGAGACCTCGATAAAATTACCATGGTACCACACTTGGGATATCTCCTTTCGAACAAAAAAATAATAATCAAAATCGGTTCATATACGACGAAGTTATCCGCGAACAAACATAAAAAAATATATACGGTCGAATTGAAAAACCTCCTCCTTTTTTGAAGTCGGTTAAAAACACGGTTTATTTGGTCAATATATGGGGTATTTAATATTTTGTTTAATGATTGATCTATGTATATACAGGGTTACAGGAGAAGTCGTGCTAGATCCGTGAAGGGCGTGGAGTACCCGGCATTTCTGACTTATTTCTCTATGAAACACCCCACCCTAAACTTAACCCTTTTCGAGATATACGACTTTTTTTTTTTTTAAATTGCCGATTTTTAGGCTACTACATTGATTTGTGTTTTTTTTACGTGTCTTATATTATTATTGTTGTTGCATTTTTACTTGTGTAATATCATCGGCTATCCAACGAGGTATAACAATCTAGGGTTTGTATTACATTTCGTGGAAATAAGTAGTTTTATAGGCGACAGTGTAGATGATAATTTACAATAAAAAGTAAAATGAAACAATAGGTAAAGCATGAAATGTCATCAGGATGCGACAATGTATCCGAAATAGAGGCGCCCATGTTGAACATGAACTGTAAAATAAAAAAATAAAAAAACCCGACTGCGCAAAAAGTGAAGTGTTAAAAAACGAACTGAAAAGAAAAAAACAAGTAAGTCTAGTAGTTTAGACTTCTGTTTAGGGATATCAAAAAACTATACCATTTAAATTCTTTCTCGGTCGATACACTCATAAAATAAATTATACATTGTTATATGGAATGTAGAGACTTTAACAGTCGGGACACATTAATCCCCATTCGTTAAGCCATTAATGTGTCCCGACTGTTAAAGTCTCTATATTCCATATAACAATGTATAATTTATTTTAGGAGTGTATCGACCGAGAAAGAATTTAAATGGTATAGTTTTTTGATATCCCTAAACAGAAGTCCTACTAGACTTGCTTGTTTTTTATCTTTTCAGTTCGTTTTTTAACACTTCACTTTTTGCGCAGTCGGGTTTTTTGATTTCTTAATTTAATGTTTTATTTTACACTTTTTAGTTAAGTAAAGGACGGCAAATTCGGAACGTGTATTTTTCGGCGTTTTGTGCTTGAACTTGTAAACTAATAATATATAGAGACTTGAAATCTTCACAAAATATGTATAACTATGACCGTTATTACAATTATGGAAAAAATAACAAAAAACCGAAATGCGTGAAATAGCTGGGGTATTGCTTTTTAAGCTTACTTACTTTACAGTTGTACTATTAAACGACTATACCAAAAGGAAGAGGTTGTTTGTTACTTCAGAACTCCATCAATTCTTAACCGATTTGGAAAATTATTTTTTTGTTTGAGTTAATATGATTTTCGTTTGGTCTCATTGTAATTTTATTGAGATCTGATAAGTAACTTCAGAGATAAGCACCGCAAACTTGTTACTGAAAGTGACTAACGCGGCATGTAAAATCGTATTTTTTTCGATTTGTGCGATCATAAATTATTTGTTATAAATATATTTTGAATCTCCATGGTAAGACCTTTAATTCGATACCCCACTAAATAGGTTTTGAAAAAACAAAATTTTTTGAACCCCAAATTTTGGCGTCCCAAATCCGCCATTTTGAATTTTCAATTTTTTATGTTTTCGTTGACACTCGCGCTAGCATGGCGAATCTATTGACGTGCCAATTATCAAAATCGGCCCACGCGTTTGGTCTCTAGTGTGCCACAAAGGAACAAACGTACATACATACATATATAGACTGATAAACACATTACCTCTCCTTTGCATCGCGCAGTCGGGTAATAAGGAAAAGTTGTGTGAAAACATTTAGCAAATGAAATTTCATGCTTTACCTATTGTTTTATTTTACTTTTTATTGTAAATTATCTTCTACACTGTCGCCTATAAAACTACTTATTTCCACGAAATATAATATAAACCCTAGATTGTTATACCTCGTTGGATAG
The DNA here is from genome assembly GCA_954871355.1 of Cabera pusaria. Lineage (NCBI taxonomy): Eukaryota > Metazoa > Arthropoda > Insecta > Lepidoptera > Geometridae > Cabera > Cabera pusaria. The sequence continues at coordinate 7,031,313 of OX940908.1, forward strand.
CCGATGAACCGTAGATATTTTAAAAAACATCTGCCAAACAAGTGCCATAATATTTTTTTTAGATATTCCTTAGAGAAAAATAAACTTGCTAATATTTTTTTAAATTTCTTAACTTTCTCTTGTCTACTACGGTCTATTCAACTAACTTATGCACTATTTTGATTATTAACGCGTTAAAGCATCTTATTACACAAGTAAAAATGCAACAACAATAATAATAAGACACGTAAAAAAAATACAAATCAATGTAGTAGCCTAAAAATCGGCAATTTTCAAAAAAAAGTCGTATATCTCGAAAAGGGTTAAGTTTAGGGTGGGGTGTTTCATAGAGAAATAAGTCAGAAATGCCGGGTACTCCACGCCCTTCACGGATCTAGCACGACTTCTCCTGTAACCATGATATATTTTTTTTTAAATAAATAAAGCATAATGTCGTCTAGGTATTATTTACCTATTGCTAGGACGTCGATGAGGTATGTAATGTGTTTGAGATGTTTATCTCTATATCTCCGGAGATAATTGTCATACATCCCTCGATAAAATTTGAATGGGACCAATCGGTTGGCATAATCTCTCAAACGAAAAAATAATTTTTGAAATCGGTCAAGATTCGGAGTTCTGAGGTAACAAACATTAAAAAAAACAGTCGAATTGAGAACCTCCTCCTTTTTGTGAAGTCGGTTAAAAACCGCCGTGAGTCTAATCTGCGCTCAGCCCTATAGCCACAGATCATAGCTTATAGGTAAAGTACTCGAGACAAAGACATTTTTGCTGTAATGTCTTTGACTTGAAACATCGATCGCATCGCGACGCGTTCCAGGCATTCCAGCGTCATAAATATAAAAGCGAGCGACGTCGTTATGACTAACGTAAAGATTGTGCGATGAACTTGCGATTGTGAACGGTTACTGTACCGTTCTATCGTCACAAAATAAGTAATAGGTAAGTATCGTATAATTTCACTTAGGTGACACTTTACTTTACTTTTACTTGTAGGTACTATTATTTATTCTGTGCTTTAGATAAGTTATTACTAATTAGACATTCTTTGCGATAACTATACCCTTCATATACATAGAGCGATACTAATATGGATTAATTAGAAAGAAAATTAACGAATATGCATAGAATAAGAGCACTTTTATTACTTGTATCGTTTATTCTTAGGCAGTTGCAAAACTACATATGCCTCATGAGAACACGGTTGACGTCACCTAGAGCTGTCTACATCGAATTATTTACCTAAGTTATAATTCGATGGCTGTCTACTTTTTTTTTAATCTTATAGGCTAGCATTTGACTACTATCTCACCTGTTGGTAAGTGATGATGCGGTCGAAGATGGTAAGCACGCTAGGCCTAGAATGGGAACTGGCTCTCAAGGATGGCTGACAGATAACGTTAAACTATTTTCAAACGACTTCCAATAAGGAGGAGGTTCTCAATTGGTCTGTATGTTTTTTAGTAGGTTAGGTTCCGTACCCTTTGGGTACGGAACCCTATTACTAAGACTCCGCTGTCCGTCTGTCTGTCTGTCTGTCTGTCTGTCCGTCTGTCACCAGGCTATAGCTCATTAACCGTGATAGTTAGACAGTTGAAATTTTCACAGATGGTGTATTTCTGTTGCCGCTAGAACAACAAAAACTAAAAACAAAATCAAGTTAATAATTAAAGTGGGTCCCCATACAAAAAACGTGTTTTTAAACGCCATCTTTCTAATTAGTTTCGGCAAAATGACATAGATGGCGCTTTCTAGATCGCGACCAAACCAAATATTCTTAGTAATATCAATTAATAAGATATATGAGATTGAAACTCTGTTATGTTTCGTATTGTACGGAACCCTCCATAAGTGTGCGATAAGAGACGCGATGCTGACTCGCACTTGGCCAGTTTTTTAATCTTACGCGATTACTCCGTCCATTGTGAACCAGTTCGAAAGATTCCTTTTTTACAAGCTTTTATTTAACTTGCAATGTACATGGAGGTATAATAGTACGTTCATATCGATGGCAATGTATGTATGTATGTATGTATGTATGTATGTATGTATGTATGTATGTATGTTATGTCACTATGTATGTTCGGGTGGAATCTTGGAAGCTAAATTAGACCCACTTCCCGATGTCCGATTGGACTCAAATTTGATGTAATTATGTATCTTCGGTGACAATACAATGATATGGTACCATGGAGCTGGTCTGATGATGGAGACGGAAGGAGGCCACGGCATCTTTGTGATAAAACAACATAACCCCACCGAGTTTGGGCTCGATTGATTTGTCTTGAAGAGAAATTTACACCTAGACAATACCCAGGGTCTGATGATGAAGCTGGAAGGTGGTCACGGCATCTCTGTGATAAATCAACGTAACTCTACCGAGTTTGGGCTCGATTGATTCGTCTTGAAGTGAACTTTACACATAGATGATATTTAGCGACTGGTGATGAAGCTGGAAGGTGGCCACGGCATCTCTGTGATAAAATAACGTAATCCCAGTGAATTTGGGCTCAAATGATTCGTCTTGAGGAGCACTTTACCCATAATCACATCAAATATTCGTGGAATATTTTAAAACATCATGCCTTCTCTTAAATACTTAGGTAGTAGGTAGGTAGTCGGTATCTATACCTACCTACTAAAAAGTTAAAAATAAATTATAAGTAAGTAAAAATATTTTTGAAAACAAGCTTTTATCTGGGACAATAAACTAAAATGTTAAAATTAAATTCTAGTAAGTATTTGGCGTGTAGGTACTTACCTATATTTTTAAAAGCTTGAGGCACTCAAGTATAGTAATTACCTAGCCTGAAAAACGGGTAGTGCTTCAAGCTTTTAAGAATATAGGTAAGTACCTACACGCCAAATAGGGGACGTCCATAAATTAAGTGAGGTGTTTAAGAGGGGGAGGGGGTCGAGTCAAATCTCATCTTATCTTACGTTGGAGAGGGGGGGGGGGGTCTCGGCAAATATCACGCAATTTTTTTCTGATTGAAACAAAAAAAATGTATTACACTTATAATTAAACTCTCAGCAATATTGATTACTAGTCTTAACTAGTCGTAAATAAAAGCACGGAGCAAATTTTAATTTAAGTAACTTTAATTTAAATAACAATCCAACAGGTTTACGTAAGAAACCCATGTTTTGCTAAATCTCACGTGAGATTTGGGGATGGGGGAGGGGGTTGAATAAAATCTCACGACATCTCACCATACAGAAAATTAAAAAAAACACCTCACATAATTTATGGACGCCCGCATACTTACTAGAATTTATTTGTAACATTTTAGTTCATTGTCGCAGATAAATGCCTGTTTTAAAAAATATTTTTTACTGATAATGTATTTAATCGATAGGGCACATTTCCGAGGTGGTACCATTGTAATTTCATCGAGATCTGAAATGTACCTCCAGAGATATGACAATAAATGTCTCAAACTTGCTACTGAAACTGACTCGCGGGGCATGGAAGTCGGTTGTTTTAGTTTTTAAACTATCTCAATTATTAATACAAACGGCTCATTATTCCAATCAAACCACATCATTCCTCTGCTGGACAAAGACTGAGAGTTGAGACCTCTCCCCTACCCACACATAAATACACCTACTTATACAATATCTAACTACATAAATACCAACCTTAAAAATCTTCGCGCATAAATCCTAAAGTGCACGTCCCCTCTTATCGGAAGTGGCGAGGGGACGCGTCAAGAAGCAAGCGATGTAAGCGATTAAACTCAAGTGTCCCGGCCATGGGCCGGGCCGTACGCACCCTAGGAATACTGTTGGATATGCTGTGTCCCGAGTACCGACGCGACTCGATACTCGATTCAATTCGATAATGGATTTGATCGTATCGTATCGTATCGTAAGTCTATAATTTCCACAGAGGATTATATCTTATACAGTGAGCCTTTTCTCTGTCTACGATAATTTCAGTATACGCTGCGCTTTTTTTTTTTAATTTAGTTGATGGAATTACGTAGTATTTTAAATATAATCTGTGGTTGAGAGTAAAAAAATATCCATTACCATTATAGTTTCACAATATTTCAAAGAGAGTAAAATTCGGGTGCTAATAACTGGCGTTATATACGTATAATAAAGGTAATTCAGCATATTAGCATTATTCAGCTTACAACACCACAGATCTTACAATCTGTGTTCAACACGTTCCTTCCTAACTGCTTCTGGTAAGTGGCTATTTGAGGAGTTGATCTGACTCGGCTGCGTTTACAATTCTTCATTTGAAAACTTCGACTTACCACGCAAATTTTGTCGTTAAATACTAATAATCATTTAGATCATTTAGGCTGGCATTATACAGAATGTCGGGTTTCATATGGTCCAAACGAAAACCATCGATGTAGGACTCCAAGGGCTACCCACAGAACCCCCATGTATGTTCCGCGAAAATCTATAGTTTTCGAGAAAATTGCGTTTTACTTGTTTTCGAGTTAGTCGCCGAAATGTTGCAATTGATTTAAATTTTCTTCTTCGGGGACTAACTCGAAAACAAGTAAAACGCAATTGTCTCGAAACTATAGATTTTTGCGGAACATACATGGGTTGGATGGTTTTCGTTCGGACCATATGAAACTCGACAGCCTGTATGTAGAGCGATACCATAGAAAAGATAATATGGCGATACTAACTATTTATTAGTTAAATAAGCGCGATTAACGAGAAGATAAGATTTACTCGTAATCGATAGAAAACTATCGAATAAGAAACCCCCAACCCAACATGGTGATAGGACACTATCTAGTGTCCGCCTGGCCAAAGCCACCACTACCACCCTTATGTTCGAAAGTCTGTCGCCAAAACATCTAATGTGTTCCGGCAGCTATCCTTAAGAGCCGGTTGCTAGTTCCCAGGCCTACCATCCTCGTGCTACCATCCTCGACCGCATCATAACTAAGAGAGAGCGAGAGAGAGATATAGTAAATCGATATTGATTTAGTATTTTTGGTTTGAAAAGCTTTGATTCATAAAAATCTGTACAGCTGTTTTAGGATATGAGCTCTTTACTAGTTAATGAATGACGCTATGTGATCAACTTTCATAGGTCTGATCAATTCTTAATTCAGTATCCTGTCACATCAATGATATTCTAAGAATTTTGACCTGATTGCTGGGAATCTGCAGAATCTGCAAAAGCAGCATTCCTCACCAACTTACAGCAGAGATGTCATGTTTAGGCTCATTTGAAGGGTCAGATGAACAGATGACATATATCAGTCGGAGGCAGCCCTAAAATTTTAATATTTTATCTAGAAAAGTGATACCAAACTGAGCAGAACCTCACTTAAATTGCTTAGCCGAAGTGAAACAATTTCATCCCAAGCGACTAGGAAATCATTACCGTGGGGAGTTATGACGCGCCGCGACGGTACCAGGCCGTCAGCACCTAATGGCCCGGGGAAACGTGCGGCCCGTCACTTTAACTATTTTATACAGTCACTTGAACTTAGCCCCTATGATGGGAACTTTAAGATCAACATTCCCTTGTACAGTCTTGTTATTGATAAATGAGTGAAAAGTTTCAAGCTATTCTAGGCGTTGAAAGTGTGAGTTTGGGTGGATTTTCCTGTGGCAAAACTTTCATTCGCTATGACATTATTTGACTGAAAATATCGCAATGTTATGTACCGCCCCCTGCAGCGTTAGCTTGTCCGTATTTCTGACTAGATTGCATTTATGAGTAGGTCTAGGTAGACATTATTGTACCTATCCGTTTCTAATGTTTCTATGCTTCGTGAGTGATCAAAACCGACGCTTTTCAGTTAAGTTACCGAATAATTATTTCTACTATGAATACGAAGTCCTATTAATTAATATGTGTTAGTGCTATGAATTTAGTTTTAACAACAATCGCGTGAACCGCGTGCAGTCTACCTAACCATTAATTTGGTACCTACCTATCTGGCTCACTTTATACCATAGCTAAATTAGCTGCCTTCAACCATCGAAGTTATATAGTATACCATACATACATACAAAGTGACCATAAAAATCATAAAATGTGACACATATTTGACATGATATTACTAATTTATGTATATCATTATCCCGAGATCATAATATCTATGTCTGGCTTCTACAACTCAACCTCAACTCAACGTGTAACTATTATATAATCTGTGACTCAACACAACAGTATGAGTCAATTGTACCGCTTGAATGCTATGAGGTCCTGGTACTTTAGTCACGTTTCGTTCGGTAACTTTGCCCGTCCTTCCTGCATCCATCCTGTCGTCGCAGACAGAAAAATAAATGATGCGACGAAGACAATCCACAAAATCATGTATGTATGTATGTATTATTTATATATTTTTGTTATTATTTGTTGTGGTGGTATATATATTTTTATGTATTTATTTTCCGAGCGAGCAAAACGAGCTAAGCGTCTGTTTCGAGATTGGCAAAAATGCTTTTGTCCGACTGTCTGTCTGTCTTTTCTCGTCTTCAGGTCGCATTTTTCAATCGATTTTGACGAAAATTGTCACATTTCCTTAATTTATTTAAAAAAATTGTCGATCGCGATTTTTGATTGGGGGCACAGAATAATAAAAATAGTGCAAGTTGGGGGGGAAAAGAGGAGACGTTTGCTGTAGCGTTATTTGGCCACAGAATAATGAATAGTTGATTGGCGAAGGATACGGCCTCTCAAATTTAATAAATTTGAGAGGCCGAGGCACACTAGCACTTCATTGCCTTCATTCTACACAAGATGTGATATCTAAAATCCTAAAGGGGGAGTGGAGGGGGGAAAAGAAGGTGAAGTTTGCTGTAGCGTTATTTATGGAGGGATTTCAATTTTGTTGATTTTTTTTCGGAAAATGTATCATAATCGTATAAATGTATGTATATATATAAGGTCGAAGGGGGTTGCATAGTCTAATTGGTATAGGTAGGATACCAATTAGACTATGCAACCCCCTTCGACCTTCGATTCGACCTCCTAGGACCAAGGGAACGCGACTAATCGCTAAAACCCCTATTTTGCTCAAAAGTCGACGACCTAGGTAAGCAAGGCAAGCACATGTAGCCTTATTTTAAATTTATTTAGTAAGAGCACAGAATAAATAATAGTAAGTAAAAGTAAAAGTTTTTCGCCAGCGTGGTGGGTGGGTTGGTTGGTTAGTTTGGTGGTGGTTTGAACTTACTTGGTGTAAAATTTAGCAGATACGGCCTTTTTCGCTAGCACCTACACAAGAAGTACTAGGACTTAATAAATCAAAAGAGACTTTCGTAAACAAAATTCGCGCGGAAACTTTGTTAAGCGTGCAGAGGTCGTAGGACTATTATCTTTTCTGTGGCAGAGTATAATACTTGTACTATTATTTATTCTGTGGCAGTACTACCACCGACTATTGGTTTGGACTGGTAGTCCGTGAGTACTACGGTTTGTTCGTGTGTCAGTCAGTGAGTCACACGTTGCAACTTGCAACATATTACTAATAACTAGTACGTAATAATTAGTACATTTTAAAGCATTATTAACTAAATCTCGCACCAGTTTTGGCCCAAACAAACCTGAACCTATACTGAAGGGAGGCAAGTTTGCACATCGATGTCATTTAATTTCTTCGATGCTCGCTAACTGGTGGCGCTGAGCATCATCGATTCTAAGTTAATAAGTTTCCGCGCTCAGTCCGGCATAGTCAATACGGCATGATTACTACGTAAGCAACGCTGCGAAGTAATACCGCACGGACGCGTCCGTCCCTGCTGCCGCTTGGTAGCAAACTGAGCGCGGAAGCGTATTACTATTACTCAAGCATTTAGTATTACTGAACTTGCGTTCACTCGGGTGTTAGGCACGGCTCCGTCTGCCTTTTTTATGGTAGTTTGAGATTTAAATGACATTTTTTATCATTAATTATTGTCATCTCGTCAAGTCCGTAACGTCACTTGTCAACCGCGACGGCGCAACTCTAGTCTATCGGCTATCCTCCGTGGGCGCGACGACCGACAATCCATCATCCTAGACCGACGACGTCTCGATGGCACAGGAAAAGGATTTGGAATTTTGGATTGTTTTGTTATGGTTTGTCTATTGATGTGTGACTGTGGTGTGACCATGGATACATGTACTATTCATTATTCTGTGCCATGGTACTTATGTGTACTATTATTTATTCTATGACCATGGTTTGTAACTCTACCACAGAATACCCTTATCATCATCATCATCATTATCAGCCAATTTCCGTCCACTGCTGGACATAGGCCTCTCCCATGGCATGCCACTGAGCTCGATCTTCAGCTATTCGTTTCCAACCGCTGCCAGCCAGCTTGCGTATATCATCGCTCCATCTAGTTGGAGGGCGTCCCACACTACGTTTGCCGAGCCGTGGTCTCCACTCTAGAACTCGTTTACCCCAACGGTTATCGGTTCTGCGACAGATGTGACCGGCCCACTGCCATTTCAGCTTGCTAATCCTCTGAGCTATATCGATTACTTTGGTTCTCTGACGGATGACTTCGTTTCGAATTCGATCCTTCAGAGAAACTCCGAGCATAGCCCTCTCCATAGCTCGCTGAGCGACTTTGAATTGGTGAACTAGTCGCACTGTCAGTGTCCACGTCTCGGCTCCGTAGGTAATAACAGGAAGGACGCACTCGTTAAAGACTTTCGTCTTCAGGCTTTGTGGTATGGGCGATGTAAAGACTCGACGAAGTTTTCCGAATGCTGCCCATCCAAGCTGTATCCTTCTGCGAGCTTCCTTCTCGAAATTGTTTCTGCCCAATTGCAAGATTTGCCCAAGGTAGACATATTCGTCAACAACTTCGAGAGGGACTCCATTTAAGGCAATCGGTTCCGGAATAACATGTTCGTTGAACATGATCTTGGTCTTATCCAAGTTCATCCGGAGACCGATGCGCGCAGAAGAATCAGCGAGGGTGGTCAGCATGTATTGCAGGTCCTGCACGGTTTCAGCCATGATGACGATGTCGTCCGCAAATCTCAAGTGTGAGAGGTAATTGCCATTGACATTTATGCCCCGTCCTTTCCAGTTCAGCGTTTTGAACATATCCTCTAGAGCGTTTGTGAATAATTTGGGGGAAATAACGTCTCCTTGTCTAACTCCTCGATGTAAGTGGATATGTTCAGTCTGCTGATTTTGTACTTGGACGGTCATAGTTGCGGTGTCATATAGACCTCTCAACACTTGGACGTATCGCCAATCGACTTGGCACCGTTGCAGAGACTCCAGAACAGACCAGGTTTCAATGGAGTCAAAGGCTTTCTCATAGTCCACAAACGCTAAGCACAGGGGCTGGTTATACTCTTCAGTCTTCTGTATAACCTGCCGCACTGTGTGGATGTGGTCTATGGTGCCGTATCCTCCTCGAAACCCAGCCTGCTCGGGGGGTTGAAATTCGTCGAGCCTACGCGCGAGACGATTTGTGATGACTCTAGAAAACAACTTATAGACATGGCTTAAGAGCGAGATAGGTCGATAGTTCTTCAAAAGGGTTTTGTCTCCCTTTTTGAAGAACATAACAACCACACTCTTACTCCATGTCTTCGGAGTTCTCCCCGAAAAGAGGACGGAATTGAAAATACGCTGAAGCTGTAGTAGCGTAGGAGTTCCACCGGCTTTTAAGAGCTCCGTTGTAATTCCATCCTCTCCGGGGGCTTTTACGTTTTTAAGCTGCCTGAGAGCCATCACAATTTCATCTAGGCTGATTTCTGGCAAATCTTCGGTGTAGTGGCGGGTCAGAGTGGCTCTAGGATCCTCGATGCCGGGTTGGGGAAGGGACGCTTGTGAGGTGTATAATTGGCTGTAGAAGTCTTTTACTTCCCTAAGAATCTCCGGCTTAGAAGCGACGACACTCCCGCTAGAAGTGGTCAACTTCGTCAGATGGCTTCGGCCCAGCTGTTGGACAAAGACTTTTGACCCCCGGTTTTGCTCGATCGCTTCTTTAATTGAGCGTGTGTTGGAGCTCCGGAGGTCACGTCGTACCAATTTAAAAATCTTTTTATTTAGGGTCCGTTGATCTGACGAAGTGACTGCAGGGTTATCACGTCGCTTTTGTATTAGCTGCAGAGATTCCTCTGAAAGCTTGGACTTCTTGCCAGCACCTCGCGTCTCACAGAATTTTGTCCCTTCCTCCCTGAGGATGTCCACCACATGGTCGAGATCCTGGTCAACGTCAATTGTGGTTTCCAGTGCAGCAAATCGGTTTTCCAGTTTCAGCTGGAACGTTTCAGACCCGACCACGGATTGTAGCATATTGGGTCGGAGCGTGGACTTCATTAGACGAACACGTTCAAGTTTGCAGTCAATATCTAGAGAGCCTCGGACTAGTCGGTGATCACTGCCGGTTTTAAACCTAGTGATCACTGAGACATCCCTAAATATGCGCTTTTTGTCCGTCATAATGAAGTCGATCTCATTTTTGGTCATAGCGTCGGGGCTTTGCCACGTCCACTTCCGCTGGGGATTTTTCTGGAAGAAAGAGTTCATCAGAAAAAGCCCCTCTTTTTCTAGGAAGTTGACGAGCATTTGCCCCCTATGATTTCTGCTTCCCAATCCGTGTGGTCCTACTACCGATTCGCCGCTTGTTTGTACTCCCACTTTTGCGTTGAGATCCCCCATGACAACGTTGAAGTGGGCCTTTTGGGTTCTGTGCAAGGCTTTGGAAATGTCCTCGTACATTTCCTCCACTTCATCGTCCGAGTGTGCCGAAGTCGGTGCGTATACTTGGATAACCTTGAGGTTATACCTCTCGGTGAGTTTAATCACAAGATACGCTACCCTTGTCGACACACTGGAGATTTCTAAAACGTTATCAGAGAGGATCCTATGGACCAAGAACCCGACGCCACCTTGGGATGGTTGTTCTCCCTCTCTGAAATACATAAGATGGCCTGATTCTAGGGTAACGGTGTCCTCCCCCTCTCTTCGGACTTCACATAATCCCAGAATATGCCATCTTATGTTTTTCAGCTCTTCCTCCAGAAGTGCCAAGTGTGTATCGAGCCGTAGCGTGCGTCCGTTAAATGTAGCCAGGGTCAGTCGGTTTTGGCGGCCTTCCGTCGCCCGGGGATTCTTAGCACCCCCTGCCCCGCCGTTACCGTAACCGCCGCCTTGGTCAGGAATAGCGGGGCGACCGGGAACTGGGGGCCGTTGTGTGGTTGTGTCTGCCATGAAGGGTTTGCCCAAATAATCACCACGCGCTGGGCAGTCGGGTTGGGTGATCGCAGGACGTAGCTTCTCGCACCGGTGACGCTGCTGCCCGTCACCGGCCTGTGGTATTTAGCTACGTCTTTCTGAATGGATATCCCGCCATTTGTCGGTCGCCAGAGCCTCGTTCGCTGATCGGCAGGATGCACCACGTGCAGGTGAGGTTGGCTGAGAGCAATCAGGTGGAATTATGCTCCCTTACATCCCTCCCTTAATACCCTTATATCTCTCTCTTATTGTCTAACTCAGGGGTCGCCAACGGGCGGCCCGTGGACTATCTCGGTGCGGCCGGCAAGCCTGAGGTCCGTAAAAATAATTACCAAAGCAAAAGGCCATATAAATTCACTACAATTTATACGGCCATGCTGCTGGGCCATGAGAGTATTCTACATACCGAAGACTTTGGTGCTAATTTTTGTAAACAACTCAGGGATAAAGCGCAGTCTTTTGACTGCTTCTCTTTAAGGTCGATTCACACATATCAGTGAACCTACAGTTCCGGCACAGTACCGCATCAGTGATAATTATTCTTTCAAACATTCTCCATGGATGTATTCACACTTGTCAGTGTCAGTGTCGTCTCAGTACCGTCAGTGTCAGTGCCGGCACCGGCCATCACGGACGTGATCAGCGACGACGATATTTTATCACGGATCACTGACGCCGCTGCATCGAAAACAAAATGGAGGAGGAGGTAATTAGTTCGTGAGAATACTGTTCTTCTTGTACTTCTTCGTCTAAAGCAATGGCTATCATAGCTAATTCTGGGTTATTGAAGAGTGCCATCAAAACAATCGACGTCAACGCTAGTCTGAAGGGAACGTCGTGCACGAAGACCCGCAGAGAACTGTACTGTGCCTGATATGTGTGAATTGAAGCACTGACGCACCACTGTAGCACGGATACGGAAATGTAAGGGTGTTACCACACCAATCGATCGACGCCATCGATCGATGGTCGAATGAGGACAGTGGACTTCGATTGACAGTTAATACTTACTACATTAGTCGAGCGTCCACCAATCAAGCATTGATCGACAATCGATCGGGCATCGATCGTCAATCGATCGATTGGTGTGGTAACACCCTAACGGTACTGTGCCGGAACTGTGGGTTCACTGATATGTGTGAATCGACCTTTAGCGATGGATGAAAGTACGGACATGTCGGATACAGCACAGCTACTCATTTTGTACGCGGCATTGACGAAAACTTTACTGTTTACGAAGAGCTTATGAAAATGTGCAGTTTGAAAGGTACAACTACGGGAGAAGATTTATTTCACCATTTTAAGCAAGCTCTGGATTCCTTGCAATTAAGCTGGGAAAATTTAACAAGGACCAATGGAGGCAAGAACATGAGCGGTCAAAAAAAGGTATTGTTGGGAGAATCATCAACAAAGTTAAAGATTATATCCTGGAAAGAAATAATGGATACTGTAACATCCACTGTTAATTTTATAAGAAGAAATGGACTCACACACCGTTAGTTCCAAAAGTTTTTGGAAGATCTGGAAGCTGATCACGGTGACGTGGTTTACTACTGTGAAGTGAGGTGCCGTTTTGGAACGTTTTTTTTATTTCAGGAAAGACATTGGCAACTTCATGGAGATGAAAGGAAAGCCAGTGGACAAGCTTACTAACAAACAGTGGATTGTCTTTTGAGATGAAACTGAAACTGTTTATTAAGCGTATTGATGAATAGAAGCTTGACCATTTTCCTAATTGCAAGAAAGCCGTGGAAGAAGCTGGAGATATTTTTGAGTGGCAAAATATTACAATGAGAAACCTGTTAACACAACTACAAACTGGGTTTGTAAATCGATTCGCCGACTTTAAAAACATCTCCCTTAACATGGAAATATTCCAAAACCCTTTTCCAATTGATAATAATGATGTACCAAGCAATTTTCAAATGAACATAGTAGATTTGCAAAGTAATATAGTACACTTAAAACGCATTTAAGGAAAGCACTGACTTGGTACAGTTCTACGGAGGTTTGAGTTCTGAAAACTATACTGCGCTATTACAAGGTTATGTCAGCGCTTTATATTTGTAGTGCTGTGCTAACAATAACAGGCAATAATAGTGTCGTAATCTGTTATTATATAGTTATACTTGATAAAATAATACGTTTTGTTTTTCTTTTTAAGAATTTTAAAATAATGGACTATAAGATAACTTTTATGAAATATAAAAATGAAACTACGACCAAACCGAACGCGCGAAAGAAAGTAGCATTTTTATATTTAGGTTGAAAATGGTAACCCCAAATGGCGTTACTAGCATTTTTATACTTAGATTACAAATTGTAACCCCAAATGGCGTTATGGGCCGCCATTTGGTGACGCTAAAACAGTCGTCTGTTGTCGTTTCGTGCGCATAGACCACGTTCTTCAAGTGTTTTCGATCTGTTTTTATTTGATTACCCGGCTTTCGTTTAATGGACTGTTTCTGCTTTTCAAACTGACATCGGCGCGATATATAATCTTAAAAATAATGCGGCGGTTCATTTTGGAGGAACGGTAACAAACTCAGTATTATGTTGTGCCCATCACTTGTCGTGACTAACTGATAGGTGTCAGGAACGCATTCTCTGAACGGCCGAAGTATAGTTGTTACTTTTATGTTAGTATAGTAATTCAATTTAAATAGACATGATTGTATAAATATATATGCGTTTTATTTAAAATATTAAAAATATATGTCCGAATATATAAAAATAAGTGCGGCCCGCACTGATACTATGGCAACATATGTGGCCCTGCTATAGCAAAAGGTTGTCGACCCCTGGTCTATAATATGACCCTGCCCAATGCCCATGTACTTGTTGGCCGACCGACGACACCTTTGCACAATGCACACACAAAATAAATGTGGCAAAGTTACCGAACCAGACGTCACTGAAGTACCAGGATCGCATAGATGATAGTCTTGGTTCTTATCATAGGCACAGATTATATAATAGTTACAACGTAAACATAGGTTATTTTCTTTTTTTTTTTCTTGGTGACGAGTTTATCCGCAGAAATAAATATCAGCAAGCGCCATGCAAGCGCTGAGGAAACAATAATGTACCTACTTTCTATTCTATGTTTTTATTTCTGTATTATATTATTTTCCTTTTTTTGTAGGATTTTTTTTGATATCTTATATGATTATGATATGTTTTTTGTATTTTGTGTATTTATCCGTGTATTTAGCATAATTATTATTGATACCTATCTATGATCTATTTAATGTTATTTGACGTCTGTAAGTGCAGATTTTTAAATCGCCCATATATCTACTGAATAAATGCGATGACTTTTGACTTTTTATTTACCTATTTCATTAAATTCAATGTATCCATCGATGTATACCTATAATGTACCTACCTATATTATTAAATAAATAAAAAAAATACTTTTCAGACTTATTTATATGTAGGTATAAGTAGATAGGTAATATCATATGCTAAAAATAAATTAATAACAAAAAAAATATCTGATTTAGGTACATCGAATTATAACCTAGGTTATAATTTGATATACCTACATCGAGACATACAGGTTGGCAAAAACGTCTTGAAACGGAACAATTTTTTTTCTGGCCTGGCAATAATCTAGTCTGTGATAAAATGTTCTACGTTAACTGTAGTCAGTGACTAAACATTTATGAACAAAGTTTTTTTGTGCAACTTAATAGTAGTATTTTAATATTTTCCGTAACCTACGCGACTTAAAGATGTTTTAACATGAATAAGACTATCCGTAGTTCCACTAAAGAGGTAATTTTAAAGTTTACCGCCACTCTCTCTGCTATCGGGGTTACTAGTATATAGCAATAGTGGCGCCCCTATTTATTTCTACTCTATTTTGCCAACCTGTATATACATACACACATATATATATAGGTACTTACAAACTCAGCGAAACGCTATCGCACCTAGCAAGCAACTCAATCGGGCCCGCGCATTGCGGGCTGACAGCTGCTACATATTCTGTGCCGTGCCCCGGGCCACACACACACACACACATAGGTACCTACCGAAGCGCGCTTCGGGGCCACCACACACGTAATAATATGTGCTGCTAGGGTTGTCAGTTTGCCAGATATGTATAATATAATAAGTAGGTATTCAATTATTATGTCTGACAGACACGCAGATGACCGAAAGAAAGAAAATCGTTTATTTGGCAAAAACTCACATGATAACAAATTTCAGTAATATTATAGTAATGTAAAACATAAAAAAACAAGAACATTGAACAGATAAAAGTGATAAAATTTAGGTGAGGTGCCAAAAAGGCTTAACTCAGCACATATGTCTGGGGTTACACGCCTGCAACTATCAATTCGACAACAACACGATCCGGCATGATGTTTACATCATGCCAGAACCTGGCGAACCGAATAATAACATGCCTTTTTCCAGTGGGTGTCCTTTGCGCATCAGTAAGACAATAACTGTAAGTAGGAAAAATAATATTTGATAAGAAGTGTGAAGTGTGAACCCTAGAACATGTGAGCCATCCATCAGTGACGAAGCGGCGCGCGGCGAGACGGGCGTCGACATAGAATAATAAATAGTGACCCGGGGACACAGGATCTCGCGCGACCGGCCCATATCGCGTGAGTACTGCGTGCGACACGTTTTGATACTTTCTGATTATTTTGGTGATTATTTTACATACATAATATATAGACTATATTATTACTTATTTAATATATTCCACATTTTTTTTTATTTCCGATTGACAAGCACCATACCGCTATATCACCTGATATTTACAATAATAATAATTATAAATGAGCTTAATATACTAAATTTAATTTTTCTTTAATGTCAGAATATCGCAAGCAGGTACATTGATATGGTATTAAACATGTGATTGTAAATTAAATTGATAAGTTTTGTTAATGTTGGTTAGTAAAGTTATGTTGGTTCTTATACCATTTTTTATATAAGTTTACTTGTGTGAATTATTCAACACAGATAAAAATTAAATTAAAACGATACATTTATACATTTTATGATGATTTTATTTCAATTAATGTTCATACATTTTCATGTTTTTTTAATGTTATATCTTATAGGTTAGCGTTTGGCCACTATCTCACCTGTTGGTAAGTGATGATGCGGTCAAAGATGGAAAGCACGCCTGGCCTAGAATGGGAACTGGCTCTCAAAGATAGCTGCCGGAACACATTAAATGTTTGGCGACAGATTTTCTAACTTGAGGGTGGTAGCTGGCCAGGCGGACACTAGATAGTGTCCTACCTCTCTGCGGGGGTTGTTGGTTTCTTAACGATGTTTTTCCTTCACCGGAGGGTCACTGTGAGAAGCACACATAAATTATTCGATAGTAAAATCTATTGGTGCACGGCGGGGATTGAACTCGGTACCTCTGGCATCAAAGCCGACCGTTCTCCCAATTACGCCACCGGGCCCTCAAATGACTTTACAACAGAAAATTTATTTTTCATTTGGTCTTTTTTGTAAACATTTTATTCAAATCAAACCACATAATTCCATTTACTAATATCATTAACCATTGTGCTAAGGTCGTTCAACTAATAAATAATGCTGTCCACCAAACACGGCCCAACCTAACCAACCATGGGGTGCGAGGGGGCGCAGCCCGTCGTGTCGCCGTTTAAGAATAATACATACCGCACACCAGCTGTTAACGACACAGAGAAAACATAATTTCATAATCTAATCTTCGAACTCAGAAAGACTGGAACTGGAACCTTGCAGGTTAAAAATTCGCTTACGACTCACGAATCTATCATAAGCAGAACCTAGCAGAAACATAGGAACTCTCTATCACCTTCTTAAATATAGTTTTAAATTAATTACGAATTCGGGTCGTCTAGAACGTATCACTATTGTGTTTAATACAAACAAATGTTGTCATCACCATTATAATTACAAATGCGAATATCAGCTATTACCTTTTTATATATTTGTTACCTTTTCACAACTAAACGGTTATGGAGTACCTATTTTCTGAAAGTTTGCGCATAAATAGCCAATATGGTAGGATTG
The DNA here is from genome assembly GCA_954871355.1 of Cabera pusaria. Classification (NCBI taxonomy): domain Eukaryota; kingdom Metazoa; phylum Arthropoda; class Insecta; order Lepidoptera; family Geometridae; genus Cabera; species Cabera pusaria. The sequence continues at coordinate 7,048,550 of OX940908.1, forward strand.
TTAGGTAGAATAGGTAGTGCATAAAATAACTTTTTCGTTCGTGGGCGTAGGAGGCAGATCATAATAACGTCGCATCTTTTCTATGTCATAATGCAAACGATACACTTTATAACACATACTATAAATATAATGAGACATCAGCTAGGCTATTCTGTAAGCTATCTCGACAACGGAATCCGCGGTGAGATTTGAATTTTGTACTACGAAATTCAACCGTATTGCGAACGTGATACGATTGAATTTCAAACTACGAAATTCGAATCTCACCGCGGAATCCGATGTCGAGATAGCTTACAGAATAGCCTAGCAGTATCTATTTAAAATTGTATCAGTTTTATTTCAGTTGCCAGTTGCCACGTAAATGAGGCTTCAATCTGATCCAGAGCACAGAATAAATAATAGTACAAATCCAGAGGTCTACGGACAGGCCCAGGAGATTTTTCTCACCAATTTATGTGCGCATTACAAACACGACTTAACCGAACCGCCGCTGTGAGGGAGGCGCAGGCCGTCACCACGGAATAATAAATAGCGCACGCCAGTGTCGGTCACAGAATACAACATAGTGCGAATCTCGACGCGACGCGCATCGCGTGCTCGACACCCGCCCGACCTATTTGCGGTGTGAGTGGGTTTGATACTTGTTTTTTTTTGTTCCAAAATATTTTCTTAAAGAAGCCGGGTTTTATGGTTTTTGGCATGATTTAATTTTCAAGTTGGAATCAAAGCTTCTTTAATTTCGGTGCGCATTCGTGTTCAAGTATTTTTATTATTAACGTCTATATTTTAAACCAGAAGCAAAGTAATTTTCTGTGAGTAAACTATACGATATTACCGGTATTAGGTGTGATGTGATTATTAATTTTACTAGTGCAGCACAAGAGCATGAATTGAAAGGTCGTTTCTCAGGCATCTATGAAACCGTATCGTCAAATTTTTGAATTATTTTGTTTTATGTAGCCACTTTTGATAATTTACTATAGATAGGCAGCATTTGGCCATATTCTGATAGAAAAAAGTTTTATAAAATTTCAATGAAGTTAGTTCAGACATGCTTAGAAAATTTTAAAGCGGTAAGATCATGTGATTTTTCTTATTCAAAGCTGAGCTGACTAAGGCAAATCCTGTATAAGGATAATCAGAATCCGCAAAAGCAAACCAATTGGTGACATGTTTTTATTCCGTGTACGCATAATGTCAGAACTATTTATCACGTCAAATATATGATGAGACTTGTCAGTAATATTAGCACAACCCAGTGTTTTACCCATCTAAAAGTCTGTAAAAAGAAGACTTATGAAAGACACTAGTGATAGTGACATTTTGATATTATCTAACCCTTAATGGTTGGTACAATTACATATCTAGTTTTTATATTTTGTGTTTTAAAGTACTTTTTGTTATGCTCTTTCAAGACCTCCCTCACGTTTCTACGGCAAAATAAAAAGCGAATCGTGAAAGTTTAGATATTTCAAATATCAGAAGTCTCCAACCGTTTGACCATATTATTCCGACCTGCAAAAAGCCGTGGCAACGTGCCTGTGAATCGCAATCGCCTCATTTAGCCACGGCATGCCGATAAATAATACTAAACCACACACGAACGAACTGCGATCACCTTTCTGAATGCCACGTAGGAATTATCAGCCTTATCACGTGAGCTATAGAGTCCAATACATAAATTTAACGACGAGTGTGTAGTACTCGGCTCAGAACAGTACAACATGTTTTGATACTTTGAACCTTAGCTCTGCGTGTTATAGTTTAAAATTCGTATATTGCATTGCAACGTTGGCAACGTGTTGGTGAAGTAAAATGTTGGAAAATATAGTTTTGCACTCTGCGTTTCGATTTAGAACGAAACCTTTAAAACCAGAGATGGACGATGCGACATAGAAATAAAAATAATAGCCGTTACGCTGTCAAATTTATGCTTATAGAGACACTATTGCAATTTTTTTAGGATATCAAATAAACAGGTTAATTTTCCATTTTGCTATAATATTATTATATATTAAAAACTTTATAACGTGAAAATGTGCAAAAAATCTTATTCAAGATAATCCCAACAAAGCAAATCCAAAGAAAAATAAAACTGGCCAAGTGCAAGTCGGACTCGCACTCGTAGGGTTCCGTAACACAGTAGAGTATTCTATAACATTGATTTTTCGCAACTACAAAAACAACTTTGTTTTTCATAGTGTTTGTATGAAAAACAAAGTTATACTTGCGGTCGCTATATCTCAACAACTGCTGACTGTATCTCGTTCAAACTAATTTTCGTTGAAAGTTTTTATTGAGATCTACAGAATATATTTTTTCTAGATTTTTCACTCCCTTACTTTAGAAGTTAGAGGGGGGGGGGACGCACATTTTACCACTTTAGACGCGCCTATCTTTAAAATGATTGACTTTGAGAAAACATGATTTTAGAAACCTCAATGTAATTTTTAAAGACCTATCCATAGATCCACCCCACACGTATAGGTTTGACGAAAACATTTTTTTTTGTTCCAGTCCATGTAGCCCCCCCTTAAACTTTTATATTTTTTATTTTTGTATAAAAATCGGAAAGCGGTTCACAGAATACATCTATCTACCTACCAAGTTTCAATGCTGTAGTCCTAACAGTTTCGGAATAAAATGGCTGTGACATACGGACGGACAGACAGACAGACAGACAGACATGGCGAATCTATAAGGGTTCCGTTTTTTGCCATTCGGCTATGGAACCCTAATTATGTCAAAATGGTTTATATGACACAAAAAGTGTAAACATAAAACGTGAAAGTGCCTATTGTAAATGAACATAGGGTATTTTATATTCCAACTTATAGCATATACTATGCTATTATGGTATGTAATGTAACGCGTGAAACCACACTATTTAAGAGTGCTTTTATTGGTATCACTTTTAGGTTAGTTGACGCCTTCTGGTTTCTTCTCTATTCTGAGAGTGCAACTATCCCAATCCATCTTCCAAACTGGCGAGCACCAAACTACCTAGTAACTCGGCGAACCTATTTGGTGACAAGTCTTTGTTAAGTGGAAGGTTCGTACCATGGCCGAAGCTTAATACTGCAAAGATCGCGAGTAGGGTCACTAATCTAATACTTGTAGTTGTGGGAAGGGTTAAAGTCCATACTTCTATAGTGTCTTTAGAGTCTATAGTGTCTATAGGGCTAGGTCTATAGGCTAGTCTCCTTAGGGCTGGGCTGAAAATCAGTGGTGCGGTTCTTTAGAGTCACAGCGATATGCTGAGCCCAACCCTTTTCCAACGGCTATGTTCACGTCAGCGATTCTCAACAAATTATTAATTTTTATTTGTAAATTTGGTCGTTGGAGTAAATAATTAATCAATAAATCAATCAATCAAATTAGTAAAAGTAAAGTAAAAAAAGTAAAGTCGCTCAGCGAGCTATGGAGAGAGCTATGCTCGGTATTTCTCAGCGGGATCGAAACCGGAACGAAATAATTCGGAGAACTAAAGTTATCGACATAGCTCAACGGATTAGCAAGCGGAAGTGGCAGTGGGCTGGTCGTATCTGCCGCAGGACTGATAACCGTTGGGGTAGACTTGTCCTAGAGTGGAGACGGCGAATCGGCAAACGTAGCGTAGGACGTCCTGTGACTAGGTGGAGCGACGACATATTATGCAAAGCGGTGGGCAGTGACTGCAAGAGAAGAGTCGATGATCGCATCTCAGTGGCGCATCTTGGGAGAGGCCTACTGTGGACTGACACAGGCTGTTAATGATGAGTGTCTAAGGAGTCCATAGTGTCTTTATAGTCTATAGAATTTAAAGAATCTATAGTGTCTATAGAGTCTAGCTAGAGTGTCTATATTAGACAATAGCCATCCAATTTTTCAAGTAAACAGTAGCAACAAGCTACAACCAACTTAACTTTCACCGACACGGGTGAAGCCAGCAGTGAACCGTGTATTAATCTGCTGAAAGCAAGGATATACATACGTACAACCGATATGTATGTATGTATGTATGTAGCCGGTCCGGGTCGTATACGGATGCTCAAATATTGAACGAGGCGAGCAGCGCAGCCCGCAGGGTCAGGGGTATGTATTGAGGATTTGGGGGTGTTAAGTGGGGGGTTTTTATGTTTAGTAAAGAAATGCACTGCATTTTTAGTATACTTTGCGGCGTTATTTTATAAACGTGATTGTTATTAGCTTGCATTAATTAAGGTACAGAATAAATAATAGTCCATATTAAGGGCTGTTTTAGCCTGGGTTTTCTGGAAGATATAGCTTTCAGCAAGAACTTGATAGATTATTTTCGAAAACTGTGTTACCCTATAGAAATAGAAAATAGTAGTGCTCTCTGGCTTTCTTTACATGGAAGAAGAAGATAAGAGGAAAGTAATTCACTACGATCCCACCTAATAGTAAAGTGGGTAAAAACGGAATGCTTGTCAGTGAGAAATACGAATGATATTTGCTTTGAATTTAAACGCGCCAGTGAGATGATTATCGAAAAAATTAATGAAATCCAGTCGATTACATAATTGCGACTTATTTTTTATTAATTTTGTACTGTGGATAAATTCTTTAGTAATTTATCATCGTAATCACCCGGTATCAGTCCACTGCTGGACATAGACCTCTCCCAAGTCACGCCACTGAGCCCGATCTTCGGCTCTTTGTTTCCAGTCACTGCCCACCGCTTTGCAAATGTCGTCACTCCACCTGGTCACAGGGCGTCCTACGCTACGTTTACCGATTCGCGGTCTCCACTCTAGAACCAGTCTACCCTTCTTAGTCATTTATGCTACATCTTATTCCAACTACAGCTTCTTCTTTTTTAGGGTTCCGAACCCAAAGGGTACCAACGGAAGCCTATTACTGAGGCGTTGTAGTTAATAAGCATGTTTGGTATTGACACGGTAATATAATATAATACTTATATACTATTATTTTACTGCGGTTCGGAACCCTCCGTGTGCGAGAACAAAAGTCTGCCTCGCACTTGGCCAGTTTTATTTTTAAATATATCTTATAGGCTAGCGTTTGACCACTATCTCACCTGTTGGTAAGTGATTATGCGGTCGAAGATGGTAAGCACATTAGATGTTTGGCGACAGATTTTCTAATTTGAGGGTGGTAGCTGGCCAGGCGGACACTAGACAGTGTCCTACCACCGTGCGGGGGTTGTTGGTTTCTCAACGATGTTTTTCCTTCACCGGAGGGCCACTGTAAAAAGCGCACATAATTTTTTCGATAGAAAAATCCATTGGTTCCCGGCGGTTTGAACCTCTGGCATCAAAGCCAACCGTTCTCCCAATTAAGCCACCGGGCCCTCAAATATAATTCTTGCAATATAAACTTGTTACCCAATCTCAAATAGTACTAAGTACAAGACATATTTCTAGTGCCCTTACTCTACGTCTCAAGTGCGTCCCTGCGTAGAACGCCACCACGCGGCGCTATAGCTCGCGTCACCTTGTCACCGACCCTGTGTAATGGGCCGCCGCCGCCGCTGTATGCCACCCCCGCCGTTTTGATACTTGGTGTATAAGCGCGACACAAGTACGCGTCCCCTTATTATGTAGTTGTACCTACCTGTCATGTTGACGTACAAAAAAGTAATCATTATATCTACCTATTTAATAATTTATTACGTTTCCTTACTTAGTTTTTTTTATTTGTAGATTTTATATACCTAATCTGTATTATAGCTTTAGGAGTAGTTTATTATTAAAATTAAAACAAACTCAAGTACCTACATAATATATCTATATAGATCGATATTTATTCAGTAGAACTAGGTGGCACTTGATTTATTTATCTACTTAATAAAATACTCAGCAATGAATGAGTCTCGGACTGGTAGACAACGCACACCCTAAATCTATGGGTTTGGAAGCGTCAAATTTTGCACTGCAATTCTTTTTTCAATTAGTATTGTACTAAGAAGGGATTTTTATAATAAAATGTAGGTATCTCCTAAAGTGGTTCAATAAAAAATGGGAGTATATCTGCCTACCTAACCAATTCATAATTCGCCTAAATGTACTATCCTATTTTTCTAAAATTTTACAAGGAAGATACTTTATAGCAGAAGAATGAACAAAGACTACTCTTTTGAAAATTAAATCATGATTTTTATACATAACCTAAAAATCTTAGATCACATATTAAAATTTATAATATTATGTTGATTGACAGAGCTTAATAGTGAAAACTTTCTTGGTGTAGGTATAGAAAAGATAATATGGAGTAGGTGTGAACGAAGTCGCGAGTATCAGCTAGTCATCTATAATACTTACTTGGTAAATTATACGTCATTTTACGGTTCAAACAATCAGAATCCTTTGCAATATTATTGATGCCGTTTCTATAAGTTAAAGGAAGACATATTTTAGAAAGATACCGTTCAAATGACGAAAATGTTAGACTAATCTCCTCAAACTCCTCCTATACATCGTCGTAGTACTATGAATTATTCTGTGGCATGGTCATCAGTACAGTATATGATGTATGTTATATAGATACGCCACTATAACAGTGCCGCCGCGCCTCGCCGTCACCTTGCCGGCGACCGCGAGTAATGGGCCGGCATACACCGCCGCGCCCGGTTTGATACTTGATTTATGAGTCTCCGCCACGTCTGTGCTCGTTATTATGATGTGCTCGAGATAATAAACTTGGTGATGTGTTTATAGCGTATCCATCCGCGATATTAAAGCTTTCTAAACATTGCGATGATGAATGGCAATGTATGGATTTTTTAAATAAGTTTTAATTAAATATTTATTTGTAAAAAACTGTGGTAAGGCTTATCTATTTAAGTTTGAATGGAAGTTATTTTATGTGATTAATTTTTCAGTGAAATAAATTACTGAACCTCCCAAAAGTCCTCAGCAAAATACTAATCTACCTTCAGATTAACAAATATGACGAACTAATTAAATAAATCTACGCGTAATATTCTTTGTGGTGAAAAGGACTATGAGAAATTCATATTTTTCTATAAATAAAATGAGAGAGCACCTTACTTGCCTGCCACGGCTCATAAAAAAAGAAATAACCCCGCCTCGTGAGAGCTCGGCGGCGCGTCTGCCGACCGCAGGCTTGGCGATATGGTGATATTAAACCTAGGTATTATAATTTTATGATGCAAAGGTTCAGATGTTATTGCAGTTTAAAATCAAACGTTTAAATATGTTACCTACGCTTTAGAGAGCTTCACATTCGCAATCTTCTTCGGTGCGTAACTGTTTATTTGTTTTATTTTGCTGCTAAAATTATTGCTATTAAAAAATATTGCTAGCCTTAAGTTTTGTGAAAAATACTTCAGTTAAATTGACTGTATGTCTCCTCTGCCATTACAAATATTGTTACAAAGACGTATTTTTGTGATAATTATATATCACGACATATTTTGCTGTATGTCTCCTCTGCCATTACAAATATTGTTACAAAGACGTATTTTTGTGATAATTATATATCACGACATATTTTGACAAACTTCTGAATATTCTTGTAAGGATTTTCTTTAGATATAAAGGGTGTCCCGTTACTCAACGTCAAGCGGGCACGGAGTGAGAGGGGGGGTCACAGCAGTCCCGGGAAAAAAAAAATCCTTATCTGTTAGCTAAATTTTAACTGACAAATTTATAAAAATGAGGAAAATGGACACCTCAAATCACATCTTTAGCTCATGTGACCACAAATTTCTCAATTTTTCAACTTCGACTGCTGTGACCCCCCCTCACACCCCGTGCCCGTTGAGTAACGGGACAAGACAACCTGTATAGCATCACACAACTTAGTTTAATATTGAAGTTTAGCTGCCAGGTCAAAGGGAGAAAAATATAAGCATCATGTTTGGTCTGGTAGGACCACGGGTAGGACTTACCAGGGTATAATAAAAGCTAATTACGATTCGATCCAGATGCTACCGACTTCGTTATCACTAGGTCATCGCGTTGATCACCTCATCACTCCGCTCAATTACACAAACTCATTGCCAGCTCAATTAAACCTATCCTATGATAAATGGTGGGTAGTTACAGCGTCCTATAATTTTTGCACGCACATGAATGATTGCCACCCGGGGCATTAATGAGTTTTAACATTAGTGGCATGTGGTATTAGAGACAGTGACTTAGGTTTAACTATGTTAGTAAAATATCTGTAACTACAATTATTATAACTAAATTAACGATCGACAGTCATAAAAATTCATAATATACTATACGTGTAAGGTTGTGCCAGCAGATTTTCTTCTTGATGGTGGTAAGCACAAAAGTCTTATATTTAAGACTTCTGTGGTGGTACGCTAACAAGTATGTTGCCAAATATCTAATGTGTTCCGGCAGCTATCCTTGTGAGCCAGTTCCCATGCTAGGCCTAGCGTGCTACCATCCTCGATCGCATCATCACTTACCAACATGTGACATAGTGGTAAAATGCTAGACTATAAATATGATGATATAAAAAAAAAACTACATATTGGTAGAAAGTCAGGCGGAATATCGATATGATAATGCTCCCACCTCTTGTGGATGAACACCTGTGCTAGGGTTTGAACCGGTGACCTCTCGCTTAGAAGTCAAGCAATCTATTCTTTACGCCAACGGGGCTCGTATCGTTTATTTTCAAAGAATATATGGAAATAATTCTGCTCTATCATATTTATTTTACAAGATGCTATCCTTTTTAATCGACTTCAAAAAAAGGAGGAGGTTTCTTAATTCGACCGTATATATATATTTTTGTTTAATTTTTTTTTTTTATGGTTTGTTCGCGAATAACTTCCTCGTCTATGAACTGATTTTGATCATTCTTTTCTTGATGGAAAGTAGATATCCCAAGTGTGGTACCATGGTAATTTATCGTGTATCGAGGTCTGATCAGTATCTCCAGAGATATTGAGATAAACACCTCAAAATTGGTACTGAAAATGAATAGCGCGGCATTGAAGTCGGGTCTTTTTTAGGGTTCCGTACCCAAAGGGTAAAACGGGACCCTATTACTAAGACTCCGCTGTCCGTCTGTCTGTCTGTCTGTCTGTCTGTCTGTCTGTCCGTCTGTCACCAGGCTATAGCTCATTAACCGTGATAGTTAGACAGTTGAAATTTTCACAGATGGTGTATTTCTGTTGCCGCTAGAACAACAAATACTAAAAACAAAATAAAGGTAAAAATGAAAGGGGGTCCCCATACAAAAAACGTGTTTTTAAACGCCATCTATCTAATTAGTTTCGGCAAAATGACATAGATGGCGCTAGTAAACAAGCCCCGTTTTTCTAGATCGCGACCAAACCAAATATTCTTGGTAATATCAATTAATCAAATATATGAGATTGAAACTCTGTTATGTTTCGTATTGTACGGAACCCTCCCTAAGTTTGCGATAAGAGACGCGATGCTGACTCGCACTTGGCCAGTTTTAGTAGTTTTTAAACGATATTATCTATTTCAGCCTAGTCACTGCCTTGAACCCGATGGGATTAGTGCGTTCATACTAACCTACCCGAATATAGTTATACAGTATACCTAAATTATACCTGTTTCCTATTGGCAGGAAATTACTGTGGATCCCGCTTGAATCTTTTATGTTGGTAAGCGGATTTCGGTACGGTCAAAAGATGTGAGGTATTTATTATATTATAATAATCCCTGTTAATCTACAGAATAGCTGAAACTTAGGTTGTGATGAATTCATGTATCATTGGATGATTGGTATGATTCTAGTAAATACCTAGGTAACTATTTAGCCGTAAAGTCCCTGGTTTGAATTCCGGTCAGAAGAAGCTAATACATATTTAAGATAATTATGAAATTCTTGGAGAATTCATAAAGATCGAGCTCATGGGTGTGGCTTATGTTCAGCAGTGGATAGAAATAGGCTGATGATCATGATTAGATTCTTGTTTATTCGTTTACCTATATGTTGTATGATTGTTTAACCATTGGCCATATTGTCTTTTTGGAAAGAAAATAGTGGGAACAATATGAGAAAACATCGTTGCGCTATCATTGTCTTTCTTCTTTTCTTGTCTTTTCTTTCTTTTATTGATCTCATGTCATTGTATGTAAGTATAGTTTTAAATATTGATATTATATGTACCTATTTAAACATATGAAGGTCTTGTGACAATCAATATTTTTTAATTCCTTAACATACATTAATGATACTGGATACCTTTAAATTTTAAAGTCCACATAATAAAGTGTACTTCCAAATTGCAAACTTTAAAGGAAAAGCCATCAATCACATTTCAATTAATTGCGGCTTGTCGCGACTCGCGACTGCAGACAATAGGCTTCGACTCTGCTAATAAGGTTTCTTGTTCTGGCGTCGAAATAAAAAACAAGTATGTGATCCACTTGAAACAGAAGACAAAAGCTTATATCTCAGCTATGTTATAGGTAGAAACAATATCTTGTATTTCATATGAATTTGAGCTTCCAATAAATACCTAACTATAAAGTTGAGACAGGTTGATATCTAATGTTTGTACGTACTTATGAGTTTCACTTTAGAATCTAGCCAAACAATTCACCAAGAAGCGTTCTTCCCAAGTTTAACCACAACTGAGCTATAATACAGCAGACCAAGAAGCTTAACTCCGGACAGAATAGGGGTATAAGTATAACAGAAAACAGGCTCCCTCTAAATAAATAAAATATAACGCCAGCTCGCCTTTGTTCCCAGAACGGCTGGCTACGGCCCATCGCGCGTTATGGCGGGCCGCGTTGTGGATTGCATAAAAAATGTCTGGCGCTGGGAGCGGGTCGCTAACGCCTCTAATGACGGCTTGACGAGCTCGGCCCGGGCGGTGGGTAGGGCTGTCAATATTTTTATAAATATTCAAACACCTTATTTTATTTCTAAATAAAAAATATGTTACTCGCATTCGTAGATTTGTCTCACTTAACAAATGTATAGATAGGTAAGGGGTAACAAATTTACTATACTGACTACTGAACTGAAGTACTGATGATAGCAGGGCGCAGGCTTCAACTGTGGCAAACAAGGTTGCATCATCCATCGCACAGTTACATATTATTAATGTGTTAATCGAGTATCAGTATGTTTGGAAGAGCTACTTCAAGTCAGATATGAGTCGAGAATTCGAGATGTGGACTGGACTACTGTCGTTTTAAAGCCTAACAACTTCGAGACAAATTTCATCTTAAATCGAATCCTCACTTTCTCTGTAGTGAGACAAGTCAAAGTATTGCCGGTCTCAGATAAAAAAAAGCTTTTATTCTAAACCTTAAACCTCACCTACGTTACATTAAATTCGCTGTATTAATATTTATGTTAATTACTGATATTGTTATGCAGCTCAAATACAAAAACCATCCTTGGAATTATAAAAATGATATTAATTTGTATCACGTGCCACCCCTACAGGAGTGCCTCCTACATATTTAATTTGGCCGACTGGTTCTGGCGGCGCCGCGCTTTGTGTTTAGTTATGGCTCTATCGCGGCTACCTACCGTACCTACCACTAGATAGCAGTACAGCCAGTTTACTAAAATATCGAAAATTGATTAAAATACTGCGAATTGAAAATTGTCGGTTGTTTGCTTATGTTTAACTTAAAGGATCAAGAATGTTGAGATCAACTAGAATTGGAACGCAGATTTTTTGTTATAATTTTTTATGTAGCAATGTTACGTGAGAACTTCGCCGAAATCTAATCGATCTCGATTTCTCAAAATATATTGCTAAAGGAAGTAACGATGGTGGAACACACGCGAAACACGTTAACGTGGGTGAAGCTTCTGGAGGCCAACTAGGACATTTAATTAAGATGTCATTAGTCTCCTGCTGGTTTAAAAAGCTATCTAATTTGGTTTTGCCTCCTTAATAAATAGGTAATAGACAAAGACATGTAAACTGTAGCGATACTACTTATGTACTTTTCTTGTTTTCTTAAGATATGGCTGGATTAAACGAGATAAAACTAAAAAAAACGCTTTTATCTAATTATCTCTATTATCTAATTGAAATTATCGAAATAAATTTTATTAAAAATCAGATTGTAGATTGATCGATGTGAATTATTAAATTGTTTATATTTTATTAAAATTAATTACTTAAATAGAAAAAAAGACGGCCCTAGAGTTGATAACCCACAGTCAATTAATTAACAATACCTACAACTGAATTTCCAGAAAAAATAAATCACGTCAATGTTCATCTTCGTCACTGTTACGCAGTATACTGTGGTAACTGGTAAAGCGGCGGTAGAGCCACTAAACTTATGTAGAGCCCGGAGCGCGAAGCCGGTATACAGTGTAGCTGTGTGGGCGATGTCGATGGGCTGAGATGCGAAATATTCATCACAGACCTGGTTGAATACTTTCAGAGGGAACAGCCTGTGTAATACCTTCTCGAAGATTGAACCTCCTAAGATTGCTGGTTGCCTAAAACTGTAAGTTTATGAAATAGCTGAGGCCTCTTGTTCTTTAGAGGCTAGCGCGCAAGCCTATTTGTTTACATGTTTTTGGGTAACAAAATAACGTCGGTAAAGATATTTATTTGTATTGTCTTTTCTTTAAGATTGTTTGCAGTAACGTGTTCAAAAATCTTGTTACTACATATACTATATCTGCTCTATGTATACTGATCAGGGGTGGAAGTCTCTACATTGATAGTGATGCGTCCTGTCATCGCAAACGTCTTATAGAATGAGATGCAGCAAGACAGTTTGTTATCTGCATCTCTTTTCATATCGACGATTATCGCTCGAAATTCATCGCTATGCATGTAGAGACTACAGGCCCAGGCTACAACTAAGTGAATCTTATGGTATGACTGACATTGTATCTCTATGATAACTGGTCAAGCTATTTTGTACTAGCCCCGTCGGCACATTTGCTCCAACTCCTATGGAAGCACTTCATCGCAGCACGTGTCGGGTAGGGAAATTGTGACTCTAAATTAAGCTTTACAGCAGTATCGAGATGAAACGTTAATACACTACAATCACAATCTTGTGACAACAATAACATACTCGTATTTGTGATAACACCAACATTATCTTTGTTCAATATGGAGTTAAGCTTGTGATTTTACTGTAAAATTACAGAAGCGAAAAATCCAAAACGAATTTCTTTGTTTACCAAAGAACTAACCTAAAAAATCTTTATTCTTCTGATGCCTCAGCGTCAAAAGCAATATCCTTTAAACAAGCCGAGAAAATATCAAAACTCAAGTGAATTTCGTAAATGAAGGGCGTCAAGTACATAAGCCAAAGATACATAAACCCTGTCACGGACTCGGGGTTCTTTACATAAAAAGGATCTTAGAGGTTCTTGATCCACGTTAACTATTAAAGCATACAGCCATAGATAAATAAATAATCATGATACAGCCTACGAAGAAATTATAAGTCAATACAGCATTACCTTTATGATGATGTAGATTATATTACTTTACAAGACTTCAAAAACAGCGGATGCTGGATATTCTCGTTCACATATTATGAAGTATTATGTTTTTCTCTTTGTTCAAAATTGTCGGGAAAATACTTTACATAAAGCTGTCTGTCTGACCAACCTTTTCCGTGAATGCTGGTTGTCGATAGATTTCCTGGCATCTCCAAGTAAAAAAATGGCTTTGATTTTATTTTGGTACGCTCAAATGCATGAGCTTGATATTTATCTCAATTTCTAAGTCATCGATATGACATGATGTTAAAATATTAGGAATATACGTCTCCTGGAAAAAGATCAAAGGAAGATAAATTCTTACACGAAAAAAATCACCAAAAGTGACGATTCTTTTCGAATCTATAAAAACTTGAAGAACTTTAAAAATGATCTTTCCTTACCAAGCTTATATCTTAATTCATAATAATTCAATATAGTCCGCTCTAGTTTCCAAGTGCAGGCGGGAAAAAAGCGGGGTGGTAGGGTGAACTACCCCCTCCCTGGGGTGGGTATAACAAGGCTGGCGTGTCGGCGTTTCTCGGCCGTATCGGGCGGTCCTGGGTTTTTATTTCAGCTCTAGAGGGATTTAGGATTAAGAAGTCTGTCTGTGCTTATGTGGGAAGAGGAAATATAACATTTTAGAGCTATTTTTGAAAGAGAAAATTTGTACTGCGTTTAAGGTTCATACAAACCCTGGCACTATAAAACAGACAATTTAACAAAATAGTTGAAACCAGACGACGCCAAACATAATGGCAATTATTGAATTTTGAAATTACAGAAACCATTATTGAGTCTATTGTGTCACTGATATTAAACTGCCTCTAAACAATGCAAACCAGTATCAAACTAAACAAATAAAAGTTTTTAAATCCAAATAAATACATTAGTAATGCAACAGTTTTTCCTTTTTACCAGCTTTATTTAACGTGCCGTGATAGCTTAGATTATATAACAAGTAAGCGTGATGGTAACGTGTGGGTCAAATCTTGAAAACTGAATTAGACTTTCTGACGTTAGATTGGACTCAAATTTACTACTAACTAACGACCTGGCCTGAAGATGGAACCGGGCTCTAGGGTCTGGAACTCCGTAATGGTAAATACCATTACGGAGTAGAGCCCGGTTCAATAATCTAATACCATTACGGAGTTCCAGACCCTAGAGCCCGGTTCCATCATCAGGTCAGGTCGTTAGCCCAAATTCGACTGTTCGACTATTTAGTAGACCAGTCGCATTTGGGCTAGCACTTGTTTCAACCGACTTCACAAAAAAGGAGGAGGTTCTCAATTCGTCGTAACCTTTTTTATGTATGTTTACCGATTACTCGAAGATGCCTGAACCGATTTGGAAAATTCTTTTTTGTTTCAAAGAGTATCCTTTCCAGGTGGTCCCATTTAAGTTTTAACAAAATCGGCCGAGCCGTTTTTAATATATCAACATTTGTATTACGACGCATTTACTTATCTCGACGACTTACTACTAACTACTGGCACAGATTATGTAATAGTTACTAAGTCTACTGGCTACTATGACTAGTGCGCCGTTTGAAGTCGGTTCTTTTAGTTTTTTAAACGATCTTAAATTATTGAACTTTTCATTACACGTGATAACGTCTTTACAAATGCTTGTTTAAAAATTATTTTTACTTTTTATTTGCTGGTTCAACGTAGCTTTCGGCTATCACCTCGAAAATAATAAAATAAAATATCTGTAGCAACTACCCTCAATCCTCACCTGCTTCTCATAACGGGCCGGCGCGGCGTTGGGACGGAAGGGGGTGAAGTAATCCCTTATCGCTCGACGCGACCGCGCATCGCCAATTATCGTGTACAGGCACGTTCGCAACTTCTCACTGCCACTACCGCTCTTCTCGTGTAACTACTTACAGATACATGTAATGTAATGCTGTTGGAGCAGTACCTACAGGCTATGTGACGGCTATTTTACGGTTACAGATTACCGTTCCTATAGTTCAGTTTCAGTCCTTACAGATAATACTGCATGTATGTATGATGTAATCATGTAGGTAGTGTGTTATGATGTCGGTGTATGTAGGACCTACATATAGGCTATTTGACGGCTTTTTTGTACGTTGTTCATTTCCTACTAACTAACTACTTAGTTAGTACTTGTTTTAAATATCTAAAAGTTGAATTACCGTGGTACTAATTAATAAGATATATAACCCTGGTAATATCTAGATATTATATATTTTAATGCATGGCTAACTTAATATTTAGTTAAATAAGTGAGTTTTGCATGATATCTATGATAATTTAAATTAACTATTAATTTAATTTATTATAATTGACTTGTATATATATAATTTACTTATTTTATATATATATTATTATTACATATTATTATTTTATATATATACATATTTTATATTTATATTTTATATATAGGAGAATTGCATCATACAAAGTGTCAATAAATAATTTACATAATTGTATTAAAATTATCCATTTTGTATCTAAAACGATTTGAAAACCAAAAAATATCATGTCATTTCAATTGAATATACCCAAAAAATGTTTTTAAAGCTTTCTTACTAGCACTTGTCACTGGGTTGCAAATTACTAGTAGTCGTGCTAACCCCTCCAACCAAGCTAAATATGCTTATGTCTGGAGTGGGTTCACGTCAATAGTGCAAACTGCAATGGGTGGGGATCGAAATCACGGCACCTCTCGGTCGCCAACTTAGGGCCATTGAGCTATTGGCGCTTTTAGTTAGTTACTTAGTTTTTAGTAGATAGATGATATGGTATAATATAAGAAGTGAGAACATACGATTAGGTATTTTCAGCAAAAAAAATCAATACAACAACAATTCAATAATAAATATCACAAAAAAAAATTCAAATATCAAAACTCATTGGTCCTCCAAACGCACTATCGTTGCGGTCGCATCGCTACCGGGACAACGGTAGCCAGCGACCGGCCCGCCACTGGCGTCGCTCTGTCTCCCTCGCACTCACTGAACAATCACCATCTCTCGCTTGCTCTACGGGCACGGGACCGGACGCTATAGATTATCTGATAGTTTCTACGTGACCGGTGAAGTGAACCTGCGATGCGCCTGGTAAGTGATAATGCTGTTTATTCAATGTCAAGGAGGTGCTACAAAATAAAATGTAGGTAGTTATAAATTACAATGACATTATCTTATACCTACCTACATTGTCATCAATACTATTCTCAATAATCTCATTATCGACATAGGGAAATAGGTAGGTACTAAGTAAAGCAGCTGTGTAGGTAGGATAGGTACCTAATACTCGACTGATAGTATTTTCACTGTTTTACAAGTTTTTAAGTTAAGTTGGTTCGGCACAGAATATACCTACCTAGTTATGGTCGAAAAAAATTTAGGCGATGTACCTACCTACCTACCTAGGTAATAAAAGTTTAACTATAAAAAGTAGTTAGACCGTACATTTACAATTTATTAACGGCTTTACTAATAAAGTTTTTTTCACTCTGTATACACGTTGTATACCACAAAAGCTGACCAATAAAAATATTTTTGACGTAAGCGTTGGATAAAGTTGGTATACAGATGTGCCATTATCAAAGGAGGCTAATCATTTCTTAAACAGCCTGGGACCCTAGTTTAGCGAGTGTGTAAAGGATTAAAATGGCGGATTTCTCTATTATCAGCTGATCGAAATCATGTCTAGACAAAGTAACTATTATTGAATCTGTATCTAGTATTCTGTGAATAAACGTTTTGAATCTTCAAACTTCAAAAAAGTATGTTGTTATTTGAGGATCGTTTGTATGTGTTAGATTTGTTCTCATTGAAATGGATATACATAAATTATTTCGACATATTTGACCATTGGGAGATAGAGGAGGCAAATAAAAAAATCGAAAACATTATGAAGACCGTGCAGATCCATTCTTTTGAACAATTCAGATTTTCCATTTGAAATACAAATTACAGGTTTACGAAAAGCTATGTGGAACAAACTAAACGCAGTGATTACATTCTCTTTGGAAATTGACAATTTATTCAAACATGCCTACAATCATGTTTATATTGTAGCCATGGAGACCGCTAGTCTCCATGGATACAATGTCAACAGCGTAGACAGAGGACAACAGTCAATTTGAGTGTTTCGTTCTAAAATTTGGTTTAAGTCTTTCACTCCTACTAAAAGAAAATATTTTCCATTATATCAACAAATTTCAACAAAAAGTTCTAAAAACAACGTAGTTAGATTAAAATTGCATTCCTAAAACAAAATTTCACGACTAATATTAATAATTAGTAAACTTTATATAGTAAGATACCCACCGCCTATTCAACGTTTATTAGTCAAACTATGGATTGACGCGTGTTTAGCGCTCATTCACTGTGCAACTGTACAACCGTTTATCAGATGTATAGGCAAATTTTTATTAGTAAGGCCGTATGTTACTATACATTGAAAAATAGATACCTAGAGTAGCAAAATTAATTTTGATAAAACTCATTTAAGGTATAAAAGCCCTTAGTAAGCAACCAAGATTTTAATTGTTTGTTAAATTGTGGATTCGTTAACAATTTAATATTTAATGGTAGGTGGTCGTAAATCTTAATTGCAGTAAAATAAGAACTTTTATGATATAATGTGTTATTAGCTTGGGGCAGATAAATGTTATGTTTATATTTTGAGCGTAAAATGTTCGAACGACTAGATTTAATTTCGAAGAAGAAGGTACTATTGTCTAACAAAACAACAAATTTGATATATAAATATACAGGTTAAAGTAAGAAATTTATTCTCTTTGAAAATATTTCGTAGGGTTTCTGTACTGTCTAGATGATATATGCTTCTAATACATTTTTTTTTGTAACAGGAAAGTTGATTCTACTTCTGTTGAATTTCCCCAAAACATGACTCCATAACTAAGATGAGGAAAAACGTATCCATAGTAAGCTTTTACAGTAATATTTTCGGAAGATACCGATCGTAACACTGATAAAGCATACACATATCTAGAGATCTTGGAGTTAACTTTACATATGTGTGCTTTCCAACTTAGATTTGAGTCAAGAGTTACTCCAAGAAAATTAGTTTCATTAACATACTCTATTTGAACATTTTCATTTTTAATATCTAGTTGAAGTGGTTTTTGTCTTTTATTTCTAAATTGCATAAGTTTAGTTTTGGCTATATTTACTTTCAGGTTGATATTTTTGAGACTGTCAATAAGTTTTTTTAGGGTGTTATTAATTTCTGTTTTAAAGTTTAAAAGGTTATCATTTTGTCTGCTTATGAATACTGTAGCATCGTCTATTCAACGTTTATTAGTCAAACAATGGATTGACGCGTGTTTAGCGCTCATTCACTGTGCAACTGTACAACCGTTTAACAGATGTACAGGCAAATTTTTATTAGTAAGGCCGTAAGTGTTTGGCAAAGGGCGTTTTCACATTGGTTGGACTATGCATTGGACGACAACTGTAACTAGGTACACGATAACTGCCCGATATCGTCGGACTGGTAGTTTGATACTTATCACTACTGAATGCTTTACCACTGTGTCATCCTGTGTCGTCGACAGATTGTATTAAACTAGGTATACCACCAGTCCGACGATATTGTGTATTTACGGTTATCGTCCAATATGAAAACGCCCAAAGGGTTGTTGTCTCGCAATGAATGCCGTGATTTCGTATAGGTAGGTAGTAGGTATTCCGAATAAGTATAAGAAAATTACACTTTGTTATTTGCGTCACGATTTTACCATCGCATCTCTCGCCATAGACAACACGCTCATCCACATATTATCGAGACTTGGATTTCGCACACATCTCGATTTCGGTAATTTCTAAAAATGTGGAACGAGCTTTTTTATTAGCTTAACCTGTATGTTTGTATGTTTGTAACCGACTTCTTTGGGCGCGATTTTGACCCAATTTAAACGGCCAGATTTCGTTCAAACTTTGTAGATTTATCGAGGACCGATGACAATACACTAATTTGATAAAAAAAATATTCCAATTTTCAACTAAAAAGTAGAAAATAAATAATAGTTAAAAAAAACTAAAAAACACGCTTTTTATAGAAAACCGAACTAAAAAATAGAAAATAAATTTTAATAAATTTAAATTAAGAATAGTGTTAAAAATTTCAATAAATATATATTAATAATATGTAGTGTGATAATAATAAAAATTAATAATAAAAAAAAATATTTAAAAAAAGCGTGGGTTGCTTTTAAGATATTATCAAAATGATAATCACTCTACTCATATCTGTCAATAAAATATTTATAACTATTGACACCATGCACCTCACGCTTTTTTAAAAATATTTTTTTTTATTGACACTATTATTAATTTATATTTATTGAAATTTTTAACACTATTCTTAATTTAAATTTATTAAAATTTATTTTCTATTTTTTAGTTCGGTTTTCTATAAAAAGCGTGTTTTTTAGCTTTTTTAAACCATTATTTATTTTTATATTTTATAGGCTAGCGTTTGACCACTATCTCACCTGTTGGTAAGTGATGATGCGGTATGTACTATAATACTGGTGTTGTAATATAATAAATTGAATGGTTAGTACACCCAAAGTTAAGGGTTTCAATACCCTCTTTCTTTATCAGTCAGGTAAAAACACCTTAATAGAGGTAAAAACCCTGATGGCAATATTTCGGTGGGCAAAGCATAGACATATACCTCGAGACTGAACATCTCGAACTGGCATTGTCGAACACCGCAAAGGAGCTGGCCGGCAACTTCCCGCTCACACGTAGCTCGGCATTCAAACGAACAATACGCGCGTAATGAAAAAACTGAAATGCCATCGTGTGTCCTCAGATACTGTAAAAACCAATCAAGAAAAACAAACAAAAGTGACAGAGTCACTTTTCATAAGTAAGTTCAGATTTTCTAATGAAACACGCTAAAATAACACATTATTTTGTAAAATTGTAATGACACTTCACGACGCGGCGCCATGTTCTGTTTGCACGGGCAGTTGATAGATTGTGTAATCAGATATGACATTAAAGCTAAATGAAATTGCCTATTTTTAACCTTTGGAGAACATTTTGACATGTGAGTATATACTGTAATTTACTGTATAATAGGTTATTTTACTCTATGAGAAATCAAAAAAATCTGTAAATGTATTATTGAGATAGCTTAGGCAAAAAGCAGTCGGAAAACATTAGTTTTAATTCATAAAATTTCAAACAAAATTTTAAAATTCAATTTAAAGGTTTCAGCCTTTTTACCCGACTGCGAAAGAAGGATGGTTATGTTTTTCGAGTGTATGTATGTATGTTATGATTAGTACCTATCCTATCCTAATATCGTATCCTATCCACCTTTTTTTTAAAAAAAAAGTACTTTAGTCGTCGTAGGTAATTCGGTATCGACGGTATGGCGATAGGTGTTTAATCTACAATTTGTCACATCTGTTTGTCGGTTTTATCTATGGCGGCAACCGCTGGGAAGCGGTGGGAACCTGCCCCCGCGTGAATGATAAGCGTTCGATAAAATGTACTCGGGATAGCGACTCTTTGGTTTAACTCTATGGGGCAAAGTCGTAAGCAGTGCAATAGGAAAAGTAATTTGACATTGCCCACCTTCCATTTTTCAAATCTAGTTGATCTTTTGCGTATTATCATCGATATATATCTTTTATTTGTTACAAATTAACAATGATTCACAAATTTCTGCTGCTGCTGTAACCTATAATGGAGTTCTGGCAAAAGTTTTTGGCACTGATTTTGGCCCACGAATCATCAGCTTTGACACGTTCTGTCCATCTGGAGTTACGTTGCTGACTGACGTTTACGTAGTACTGCCAGCAATATGTGAAATATTCTACTATTGGCAAAAAAATAATGCTCAACCGGGCAAATTTAAATAGATTGGGCAATCTTGTAAGGTAATACGGTATATATTATACAATCCATATATGGAGTATGAGCTGAGAAATTTTTAGCTTTTCTAAAATACCAAAAAAAGGTCTGGCATTCAAGTGCTCCATCATAATGGCGTTGCTAATTAAGCAGGTAATTCACAATTTGAAAATTAAAAGTCTACGGAGACTAGCTATTTAATAAATCTTTTAGCTCTCTATCTAGGCAATTTTCTCCATTCCATCTTGACTTGAAAAAGAATTTAATAATACTATGTTCAGTGTTCACATATACTTATTATACCTACATATATACGTATATATCGAGACTGCCTTTAGAAGTCCCGAAATTAAAAAGATCTATAGAAACTCCCTGACTCATATGGATATGGGACGTGTGCAAATACCTACGCAATATTCTTCTTGTGCAAAGTCAGGATTAAATACCTCTTATTATATTATACTTACCTAGTACTTACGCTACGTATGCGGTAGAGAAATATACTTTTTTAATGATAAACGGTTGAGAGGAGAAAGAAGCACAGCCTGCCTTCTTCGATGGTAATCAATCGCCCACAGGTGACAACAGTTGCGCGTAATTTCCTGTGCACTCACGCCTATTATCCCTCTTAATTTTTTTTTACCTAGAACTGGGTAGCAACTGACTACTATCTCACCTGATGTTAAGTGATGATGCGGTCGATGATGGAGCGCGCTTACCCAAAATATACCCATTCACTCGCGATTTGAAGACCCGATTTGTATTTCCTGTGTTCTTATTGCACTGGCATCAACGCGTCTGCCTACGTTGACCAATAACAAGAAAGGACAAAGCCATAAATAATGTTTTCGGTTTGCGCAGAAAGGGTCAGATTTTCAATAGACTATTTATTGTGTTTAAATAAGTAAGTACCTAAGCATCGTTATTCCATGTCGAAAAATCGAAATTACCGATTTTAGTGTCTTATGTTATGGTATAACATTATCATTGCTATTACTAACAAAGTGGAGCAGTACCCTTAGTACGAGTTTTTATACCAAATTCGATATCGTATATCGAGTAAATGTTGTATGAAAAACACTACAGCGCCTCTAGTGGTTACTACACTTCACTAAATTTAGACCAATCAGGGAGCTAGAATACGTCGAAAACTATGTGAGATCTGTCAAAAGCGTTTACGTTGAAAACTCGTACTAGGGGTACAGGGTAAGTTTAATATTTATAACTATGTTGTAATAATAAATAATAAGTTTCGTTTGGCGGCGTTGCCTTGTACTATTCATGATTCTGTGCCGTTGCGTTGAAATCATCACACACAAGGACTGCGCTGTACTAACGTAGTAACTATTATAGAATCTGTGGCTGTACTGTAAAGAGCTAACGTTTCGTAATTTGATATGTTGCTCTAGTAATAAACTATTTACTATGCTATCGTCAACATTCGATGTGACACATTTTGTGATTTGTGCTTATGAGCCTTTAAACAGTAAACGCTTGTTAACAGTAAAAGTGTTCCCATTCTAGGCCTAGCGTGCTTGCTTACCATCTTTTTAATCTGTCGCCAAACATCTACGGCCTTACTAATAAAGTTTTTTTCACTCTGTATACACGTTGTATACCACAAAAGCTGACCAATAAAAATATTTTTGACGTAAGCGTTGGATAAAGTTGGTATACAGATGTGCCATTATCAAAGGAGGCTAATCATTTCTTAAACAGCCTGGGACCCTAGTTTAGCGAGTGTGTAATGGATTAAAATGGCGGATTTCTCTATTATCAGCTGATCGAAATCATGTCTAGACATAGTAACTATTATTGAATCTGTGTCTAGTATTATGTGAATAAACGTTTTGTTTCTTCAAACTTCAAAAAGTATGCTGTTATTTGAGGATCGTTTGTATGTGTTAGATTTGTTCTCATTGAAATGGATTACATAAATTATTTCGACATATTTGACCATGAGAGGAGATAGAGGAGGCAAATAAAAAAATCGAAAACATTATGAAGACCGTGCAGATCCATTTTTTTTGAACAATTCAGATTTTCCATTTGAAATACAAATTACAGGTTTACGAAAAGCTATGTGGAACAAACTAAACGCAGTGATTACATTCTCTTTGGAAATTGACAATTTATTCAAAGATGGCTACAATCATGTTTATATTGTAGCCATGGAGACCGCTAGTCTCCATGGATACAATGTCAACAGCGTAGACAGAGGACAACAGTCAATTTGAGTGTTTCGTTCTAAAATTTGTTTTAAGTCTTTCACTCCTACTAAAAGAAAATATTTTCCATTATATCAACAAATTTCAACAAAAAGTTCTAAAAACAACGTAGTTTGATTAATATTGCATTCCTAAAACAAAATTTCATGACTAATATTAATAATTAGTAAACTTTATGAAAAAATAATTTACGGAACTATTTAAGACGAAAACAGTTTCGAAACGAATTGACTAATAGTTGCCAGATGAAAAAGAAAAAAGTGTTAAACGTCTATGTAGATACCCACCGCCTGTTCAACGTTTATTAGTCAAACAATGGATTGACGCGTGTTTAGCGCTCATTCACTGTGCAACTGTACAACCGTTTAACAGATATATAGGCAAATTTTTATTAGTAAGGCCGCTAATGTTTTCCAGCAGCTATCCTTGAGCCAGTGCCCATTCTAGGCCTAGTGTGCATTTTCGACCGCAGCATCACTTACCAACAGGTGAGATAGTGGTCATTCGCTAGCCTATAAGATATATAAAAAAGGCTCTAGGGCGTGCCCAAAAAAGTATACATACATACATACACTCGAAAAACATAACCCTCCTTCTTTCGCAGTCGGGTAAAAAAGGATTTCGTGTAGCTATAGCTAGTGGTACGAGTGGCGTAACCCTAAAAAAACCTTTCACCTAGTAATTATTATATAATCTGTGCCCATACTGACCGTCACCAGTGGTCTAGTGGTTAGTGAGTCTGACCACGGAGCCGAAGGTCGAGGGTTCAAATCCGACACAGGCCAATTCTTTGCATGATTGCCAAACATCTCATGTGTTGCGTTCCGGCAGCTGTTCTCGATAGCTAGTTTCCATTCTAGCTAACGTGCTACCAAGGAACTGTGGTGGTACCATCGTCGACCGCGTCATCATTCATCACCTACCAATAGGTGAGATAGTAGTCAAACGCTAGCATACCAAGTAAATAAAAATCTAGGTACAGATACATTGTTCAGAGTCTTGGTTATGATAAAGGATATGCTACACTGTAGGGGCACAGAATAAATAATAGTACATAAGGAGGGCGCCAGGGAGCGAAAGTATGTCATACCACGCTTCGTAACTTCCCCCGCGAGTGCAACGCAGCGTTTCATAATGGGGGGAGTTTTGAGAAAAAATATTTGAAGTCCTCTAAATAAAACAACAAACATTACGACATTTATAAAATATTTATTTTCCAATAAAATCACATTCTGGTTACAATCTAATTGTGGCACATAGAACAACAAATACTTTTGTTATATTCCAAATTATTATTACTTACATATTGTTGCTATTTGAGGTATTTAATTTCATTTTTTGGAAATTTCTTTGCCACTTCTGTAGAATAATAAATACCCTATAGGGACGATGCTAATAACTAAGACATATATATTTTAAGTAAGTAAAATGTTACTAAAATATTAAAGTAGAGGTAGGTACCTAATTTGCTTGTTTCTGGAGTGGGTTCACGTCAATAGTGAATCCACATTGATTGTGTGCTTTTTTTTATTAAAAAACAATAATTTTGCCATTTTGAGAATAAATACGCAAAGCGGTGGGCAGTGACTGGAAAAGAAGAGCCGAAGATCGGGCTCAGTGGCGCCCATGGTGCGCCAGAGAGAGAGGCCTGCATCCAGCAGTGGACGGACACCGGCTGATAATGATGATAATGATAAGGAATAGTCATTTTGAGAATTTGCCATTTTGAAAATTTGCCATTTTGAGAATTTGCCATTTTGAGAATTAGGCATTATGAGAATTTGCCATTTTGACAATTGGGCATTTTGAGAATTTGGCATTTTGACAATTGGGCATTTTGAGAATTTGGCATTTTGTGAATTTGCCATTTTGAGAATTGGTACTTTTGCGCATTTTGGGCATTTTGCCTACTACGGATTACGGAACTACCTTCTACGGAAACGGAAGGAATGAGAAAGGAGCTATCCATTCCAACTAGGCTGTATTATATCTTCATCTCTCTTATTCCGTTCATACCGTACGTTTCGTAATTGTTTTAATTTTGAGGTACCTACTCGCGGTTTTTTTTATTGGGTATATGTATGGGACATCGGTGTACAAATTACAATGCTGTTATATTTTAATATTACGAAGTGGCGAAGCTATTTCCATTGTTTACTTACATTAGACACATTTATGAAACACTGATACTACAATAAATTCTAATAATATTCTAATATGTTATCTATCACACATAAATTCGTATTGAAGTTGGCAATGCAGTTTTTTCAATTATAATTATAAAATTTTAAACTATAAATAAAAATAAACCACGAAAGAATCGCTCAAAACAAGTACACATAGTAACTGTAACATTTTTGATAAATTAAAATACAGCGGTTGACTGATTTTGATATTTGACAGACAAAAAATAGCAACCGCGAATATTTATAGGTAAGCAATCATGTTGTAATCAAATAAACCACAGAAAAAACATTAAAAGGAACAAACAACCTATGCTAAACAAAAAATAAGACTTAGTATGACTAATAGTCAAAATTAAATTAAAATTAATATAATGGAACAACACAGCCAAACGTCGAGATCCTACATTAAATACAAACATCCATTGACTAGTCCAAAAACTTTAAACGTTATTTTTACCATCGTTTGTACTGTGCTATATGACGGCAAGATACGATATCTACCACACTTAATATAACACATTTATAGAACATCTAAAACACGTAAATACTTTTAAATGCTAAGAGAAATCTCCCCATAAAATGTAAAAACAATTTCGAAAATTATTTCACGATAATGAGCAAATTAGGAATTAGTCTTCCGCTTCCGAACCGAGTAAGTACTCAGTTTTGAGGTCCCTGTGCATGTCTTCGGGGGAATCGTTTCTCATGATCATCGAGGAGCGGGAAGCGAGGCTTCTTTGAGAAGCCATGCTTGCTAGGATACCATTAGACAACGCTTGAACGGACAACGCTTCCTGCGACGGACCGGCATAGCTATACTGCTGATATACAGCCTGTATCCTTGCCGCATTCACTAACGTCTGTATCTTTAGCTGTGTATCCAGAGCTAAACTCAGCGGCAACTTTCGCAGCTGGCTCGCTATCAACTTTCCAAACATTTCAAACTCGTTCTCGTTTCCGCTCTCAGAGTGCTGACTCAAATCCTGAGGCACATCGGGATCGATGCTCTGATCCGTCTTCTTTTGTTTCGCCGGAACAGGGTAAATATTGGCGAGTGAGGTAGTTAGAGGCGTGGCGATACCAACCGGAGGGTTCAGGAACGGGGCAGAGGTAGACGAAGGAAGAATTCCAAACGGAGACTGGCTCAAACCGAACGGAGTGCTCGGTCGCGGAGACGGCGTATTTAATACGTACGGGGTCGAAGATCGCGTCGAGCTGCGTCGTTTTCGCGGGCTTTTCTTCTCCGGCGACTTGCGCTCGCTGAGGTCCTGCACCGCGTCGCTATCGTCGCTCATCGGTATCTCGAGCAGCGTGTTGTCCACCTGCCGGCGAGAGCGAGCGTTACCACGCGTCTGTAAACAACACACGTGTGCTTGTAAACAACGATACTCACCGAGCTCGGGGTGACGATCGCCCGCAGGAACCTGTCTGCGTGCTCGAACCACGTGACACTTGGACGGTACGCATGCGCGCCAGCCTTCCGCGCCGCGCGAATTTTCTTCAGTTCCACACTGTACGACGATCGTATGTTCTTAATCTTGTTTTTCAGCTCCTTAACCGTGACGTCGACTAGATTCAGGGTGTTTATTATCTCGACGTATCCTTGCTCGCGTATCTTCTTGTTCTTGTAGTGTTCGGATACGGGGTTCCACAGGTACTCTCGTTTTTCGTACTCGATGATCATTTGTATGGTTAAATCTTCGCTCCATTTCGGGTTGGCTAGTATCGCGACCATTTTTAGACCATATTATTTTTTGATCGCGTTCGCGTGGAAGGGTGCGCTGTGGCCGCATGCGCGTAGCATACTAAAAGCACGTCGATTGCGGGGTGGCGCGGGGCTATTTCGGGAGTGGCCGGTACGCAGCCGCGTGCTTTGAAGCGTGCTGTTTTCTCTCGCCGCCGTCCGGAGGCTGGGCTCGAGTGAAACGGAAGATTTGTGGACCGTCCATGATACCGACTCGCGCACCTTGAACTTGTGAGATAGACAGATATACCGACATTAACATTCTTGCTAGCTAGGTGTAGCTGTTTTACATTCGCGTGAATATCTTGCTTGATTTGTGCATGTTTGGGTTTGTTTTTGTTGCGGTTATATTAACTCCAAGGTGTTTTGTGTGTTATCGCTGCAACTTTGTAAGATTGTAGATAATGATTTAGTTAGTTAAGTATTAATATAATGTATGGAAAGGAATTTGTGTTACAATAACACAAATATGTAGGTGCCGATTTAAATAATATTAATGCGTTATAATAACGTTTTTTTTGTCATGGTTGACAAACCAGCAAACGGTCTACCTGATGGGAAGTGGTCACCGCCACCTATTGACTTTTTGTTCAATTCTCTTAACTCTCTTAACACCTCGCCTTAATCGCTGCATTTTATAATGTATAGCATCGGAAAACACTAAACCTAAACTTGGTAAATATTTTCAAATTTTGCAGGTACTACGTGGAAGATAGGTACGACCGCATGAAACAACAGGTGTGAGATGTCCATATATCTACAATATGCGGATAGGCCCTCTCGCGCTGACTTGCAGTCCGATGGTAAAAGAAATGAGGAGAATGTAGTACATTAGAATATATCTACCTGCAGGGCTAGCATGGCAAGGGGACTATTTTGTCTTTCCACCTATCCGTGTTTTGTTTGGTGGAGAAGGCAAATTATAAGTAAAGTTTTTCAACAATTATAAACGCCCGCTGACTTTTAATCAATTCTTTTTTAAACTTTTTAATACGAAACAAAATCAAAACTCGGGGTTAAACTTCACCAAGCGTTTAAATTGTTGTGTTGTTCTCCTGTCAGTGGCGAAAAACAGGGAAATAATTTTGTCTTTCCCACGGGGATAAGGCCATGCTAGCCCTGCTGGATAGATAGATGGTTTAAAACAACAGAAATAATTTAAAACAGCAAACAAAGCCTCTGTTACATAAATCAAGCGTCTCTAAAGGAAAGGGAACGCTGTTCTTCAATTCAAAATTAATAATTCAAATTCAAAATACGAAATCCAAAATTTCCAAATTCAAATATGGAACCGTCTGTAATGCCGACCACGCTTCTTGATCCTTTGGGAACTCATTTAGATGATTTGGTGTTGTTGTACCACCAAATGGATGACATTATTGCTGTGGCAACATTAAATTTATGTGTCTATTAACTATTCACTTGTTTATGAAGTCCTAGTAAAATCTGTATCACGTCTTGCGGAATGGAAGGATAAATAAATGTTTTTTTTAATATACATATTATAATAAAGATATGTGTGTTATAATGTTAACTATTGTCTGTTATCTTGTCAAAAAAAAATGATAACAAATACAAAGCATTCGATTGATTACTGAATTTGAAAACTCGAACATGGAGAGCCTTATCTCCTCCACATAATAATTTCGTAGATGCTCATTTGTTTGTTTGGGAGTTCTCAATCTTAACGGTCAAACTGAAATCGGCACTTATAAGCGCAATGAATGTAATTAACGATAGAATACTCAAAACTGTAAGTACTCGTTGGTGCAATAGATAGCGCTAGTTATGAGCCACTGCCACAGAAAAGATATATATATAATAATATATATATATATCTTTTCTGTAGAATAGTCACTATCAGGTCAAATTACCTGTCAGCCGCTCGGCCACAGATTATACTGAAGTTACCACGTTAGCTCGGCAAGCCACTATTATTTATTCTGTGGCGCAGCGTTGGGTTTCCACTGTAATTTCTCACTGCGTCACACGTCGCGTCCATAGCACGTCGCTAGTCGCGTCGACCAGTCTACGATGCATTGCCAACTACGACGCGTTAACCTCGATATAATTGTAGAATTCATACTTTATTCTATTTTATAATTACGAGCTCTGCGGTTTTTGGACTATGATAAAAAATATGCCAAGTTCCAACCTTTTCTTTCATCTTACATAGTAGTTTTTTATGACATACAATGAAATAAATATTTGAAAGATATGTCGTGCAAACGAAAAATCCTCTTCTTCATAATAGAAAGGTTTTTAATTCATTCATACACATTAAAAAATATATATATATGTATTATTATTAATTATTTAACAGTGACCTAGTTTGCCAGTAAGTAGTATAGATATGAATATGAATTTATTATTGTTATATACCGGCTGTAATTCACGTACCTTTAGTCGAATTTTCTCGACCTACCTAGGTTTCGAGCGAGTCAGTCGCTCTTCCTCGGGAGTGAGGTCACGCGGTGAGATCGCGATGTTCTCTGGTGCTCACCGCGTGACGTGAATTACAGCCGGTATATAACAATAATAATGTTACAAATTCACGATAATTTTAAAATCAAAATATGAATTTAATAAAAATTAAAATCAATTTTTGAAGTCACGTTTATTAGAATTTTGAAGCTTTATGTAATTGGCCAACTAAGATTTTGGTAAAATTGAAATAGGTACAGCTTTCAAACAAACTACCTATTTTGGACAAAAAAACTGAACTAAAAACTGAATTTAACTGTAATCAAATATATACTTAAAAGTGTAATGGTATAATTTAGCTAAATGTTTCCAACAACTTTAAACTTCTATGTCCGGAACGGACCGTGTGTATGGCAACATTTTCCGCTCACTCCACAGATTATCACAGTTTGCTGTTGTTAAGGCCACACATTATCCTTTCTGACCTTCTTCTGACACCGCCATAGGCTCCATTCCCTGCTTTAATGTTTGGGGGTAGTTAACAAATCCGGCAGTTTCGAAGTGTTTTGGTATTTACAAATTTCCTATAAAATTTTACGAATGAATCGTGTCATCTGTTATGTATAGTAATTAAAATATTTGATTTGAACAGGGTTTTAAACAATAAGTGCATTTTGTTTTGTCTGTGTCTATCTTCTATTCAATTTCTTATTCATCTAAAGTTGTCAGGGACAGATTACTCTTAGTTTAGGTAAGACGCATGTTTGTTTTGCCTAATTTAAGTCATTAAATAATATAATGTAGTTATAAGTACATACAGTAAGTTTAGTATAAGTGTCGTTATAAGTATGTAGTAAGTTTCGTTTAAGTATCGTCATAGGATAAATAATAGTACACGTGTATCGTATAGTTTTTCTAACGCCATAATAATGTAAAATTATTGATTAAAAGTTGCATTATGTTTGAAATAAGGCACAAAACTACTTTTGTTCACACCACGTATCGCAACTATTGTAACCTGTGAGCCAATCTGGCCTTCAAGTTAGGTAATAAAAAATCTAGAATATCGTATTTCAAAAGTATATAGTCGATTCAGCCCGTCAAAGCAAAGCTGAAGGTATATTGTAATCTTATCGCGGCCTTGTTCGAGAGACGTCAGGCAAACGTGTGCGGCGTGACTTTGAATATAGCCATATATACGTAGTGCTATCTCAAATTGAATTTACCGGATGGAATCGTAGTGACTGTATTTTTATGAGGACCCTTTTTTTCTAGATTTTCACACGTCGAAATAATATTGGTAGATTCAGTACAGCTTTGATCTGTGAAAGCTACTAAACCTGCCAATATTGTAGTGGCTCAGTCAGGAAAAAGAAATGTTGGTCGTCCGGCGGCAATATAGGTTGATGACGTAATTAATGTCACAGGTCACACCACACTGGATGTGGTTAGCACAGGGTCGTACAAGTGGTATATACGTCAGGAAGCCTATGACCAACAGTGCGTGGGATGAGGCTGATGATGAAGAACAATATAGACTCGCTGAAGGGGCAAACATGGTATAAAGTTGACTACCAGTAAAGCTGTAAAGGCTGGCAGAGTCCAACAGTATAGGTCGTTATAAAACAAGAAGGTTCGGTTCAAATTTATTTAGTAATCTATAAGCAGCTAGCTCTGTTTAAAGACCACTTAAAGACACCTTAGGTAACTTTAGGCTTTTTCTTGAAAAATTTGGACCGTGCAGGTAATTTACACATATGTGGACCTCCATTTTATGGGATGCGTCAGCAAAATACGCCTCGCACTCGAGATCCTGGGGACGGCTTCCGGACGAAGCCGTAATATCCCGCTTTTAAATTAAATTAATAAACTGGGACTTACTATTTAATGTGTTACTACTACTTACTACGAAGGCATTCAGTCGTAAATGCCATTCATGGTTACCCATCCAAGGAACAAAGGAAACAAAGGCATTGATGCAAATCGATATTATGTGAAGCCATTCTGAAGATAGCTGGCGAGGGAAGTGAATACTGAATTGTCAAACAAAATAATCTGAACTACATAAAAAATTAAACAATCTTATAAATTGTTAATCTAGAGAATAGTGATAACCCAAAATGGTGACTGCATTGTGAGTAGTGATGTGATGTGATGATACTAGAATACACTACACTGATACGCATTAATATTACATGGTATAAAACAAAGTCACTTCCATTAATCGGTTTTCATTAATAGATAGACAGCTAGTTATTTATATCATTTTACTCTCATGGGAAGAATAATATAGTAGTATCCCGTTGCTTTCTACATCGCGGTACTTCAGACTCAATGGCTGAAGAAATCTGATATTAAATCGATCCGGACATAACTTCCTTGCGCTTTAAATACAGTACTGATGGCTACCGCTGCCCTCCATCAGGGTCCAGATACATCGCCTCTGTGGCTTGCCTCTTCCGCTGTGTCGGCCGTACTGACATCCATTGTCTCCGCCCTATCCACCGTTGAGGACTTCGCCCGTAACCCTGGGCACGGGTTCCGCGTTATACCCCGCAGAACTGGGTCCCTGCTGAATTTGGCTATTTCCGTATTTCGGCCTACTGAAATAGAGAAATGCCCATCCCCGCGACGTGGACGCACCAGACAGGAGTTACCCAAGTGAGAAGCAAAGAAGATGACTCTTCTCTCCCAGGGCCGGGTTAATGGTCACGTGTGATGCCGCAACCAACCTGTATGGTGCAGAAACCCGGACTCTTAGAGCGCTAGACCGTCGTAAAATAAACGCACTAGAAATGTGGTGTTGGAGGCGACTCCTTCGAATACCCTGGACGGCTAGACGCACCAACGTCTCCATCCATACTTCATGAACTCAAAATCAAACAGCGATTATCGTCGACTGTGCAAATACGAATACTCAAATACTTTGGACATGTTACCCGGAACGAAAATTCTATGGAGCGCCTAGTGGTCCAGGGAGGAAAGCGGTCCCGCGGTCGTTCACCAACGCGCTGGACAGACCTTATAAAAGCTGTCACGCAGGATTCTATTGTGGATTGCTCCCGAGACGCTCTCAATAGGGATGGATGGCGGCGCATGGTGTGGGCATCGGTACCCAAGGAGAGAAGCACAGAATAAAATCATCATGATACCACGACCGCTCTACCAAGAGCGTACGACTAA
The DNA here is from genome assembly GCA_954871355.1 of Cabera pusaria. NCBI lineage: Eukaryota > Metazoa > Arthropoda > Insecta > Lepidoptera > Geometridae > Cabera > Cabera pusaria. Next base: position 7,081,604 of record OX940908.1, read on the forward strand.
AAAGAAAGAAAGTTATTTATAAAAATAAATCCCTATTTCTATTGGTCACGCCAAAACCTGAGAACGGTTGGACCGATTGAGTTGGGCTAATTCTTTTTTCTAATATTTGTTGTTGTCGGGATAATGTTTTATGGAAGAAACCTTTTAAATAAAGAAACAGTTCATTTTTAACGCAGGTGAAAGTAAAAATCTAAAGACACAAGTAATTATACATTATTGTATCTCAGACTAATCATAGTAATCTTTGTCATCGTGTTGAGATAAGCGTTGATGTGATTGCATATTTGTGTTTTTGAAGCGATAAAGTTTAAATATAAATAATTGGATTAAGGATAAAGGAAGAATCCTTTACTACCCATGATCACGGAGTGTCAGATATTCTTACAGGCGACGTGTTAATAAAAAAGTGGTAAAAAGTAGCCTTAGGAGAAAATCTGACATCATAACCTTACGGTGTTCTGGCAGCACGTAGCCCTTGACAGAGGTACATGCAAACCAGAAGAGCCCATCATAAACTGACTTACGTGCCGAGCGGCGCGCGATCGGGCGTGAGGACCACTTACGCTAATGTAGATTCAGCACTGCCTTTTATTTGAACGTAGAGCTAGTTCGCAACGCTACATCTGGTACGTAGTAAGTACATATACATCGATGTATTGACAGTAAAGATTATTCTAGGCCTTGCGTCGAAGTAACTGTATAATCTGTGCTTGCGTGTTCACCATCGTCACAAGGCAAGATCGTGGTCAAACGCCAGCCTATAAGATGTTAAAAAAAATCATATCATCATCGTCAGAGCTGTTGACGTGTGTAGGTAGTAACTGTCTACAGTTTGGCTTATTAAAATCTTAATTTACCACCCTTTACCTTAACTTATCAAAACTGAATGCCACTAATTCGTCAGTGTGACTACTGGTAATGAGTCCGTCGGTTTGACTACCGAGCGAGAAGGGCTATCTCGTCCCCGCAATAAATCCAGCTTTATAAGCGGACAGTGGACACATTCCCGCGCTGATATTGGCGAGCTATCGCGGGACTGCGGGAATTCTGAAGTACTCATATAAATTGTTACTTATGCAAGCTTCTGCTATATCTGTGCTACACTGTGATTTCAGAATTAGCTTTTCAAAATTAGAACGCTGCTGCACCTAACTACCACGTAACTCAACTGCACTTTAGAGTTTAGTTGTTCAGCGGCTAGTCTCACCGCCTTTCCATATTAGATATGTATGTTACATTTTAGACTGCAACGACATCTGATCTTTGACTTTCAAACGTTACAATGTTTATCAAACCAAATCACTGATCTGCGTGCTACGGCTTACGGCTCATGGCAAGCTCTACCTACGTCATATTCTACAGATGGCGTAATGTTAATAGCATTACACCTGCCCTCCTTTAATCTTATTAGTAGTGTAGCGGCACTAGGTTCCACAGATAGCCTACATTTTAATACCTTTTTCTCCTCCGCACCTTGGTGGTTTCGTGACAGACATAATAAACACAACTCAACTCAACTCAAAAGAAATTGAATTTATTAAGTAGTTTATCTTCAACCACATCATCGGTTACCAATACGCAAGATAGTGGTCAAACGTCTAGTTTATACATACGCAACTTTAGCTTAGAATTTTTAGAAGAGTCTATTGTTTACCAAAAAGAAACTTAAATACCTGGAAATGATAACCACCTAATAACAGAAGCTACATCACGGCTACATCGTCGATCGCATCGTCATTAAATTTTTGGTGAGATTTGGTCAAACTCTTGCTATCTGGTAAAAAAAAAACTCTTGGTGATTCAACCGTTGGTCTTACTTATCGCATAAAACAACCTGACTAATATCAATATCAGCTAAGTATCAAGTAATCTCTACGTTCTCAGAATCAAGTTTCTCCTAACGATATTTTCTGGGTGTTCGGCGATGGTAACTGTAGAACAGGTAAACAACTTTCCTCTGTGAATCCTCCGTACCAAGTATAAAACAAGTAGGTAGTGCGTTCCTCGCAAATTGACACGCGTCACGGCAGCCTGCCGCCGGCGGGATGTATCTTTCCGGGACTTTTAGGGTTGTCACTACTCAGGAAAGTTTCTTTATTACCTACATTAAATCATAAACAAACTACGTACATCAATTGCAATAAACAAAAAATGTTAATCGCAACAAAAATTCCATTTAAATAAAAATTTATGTAACTAACCTTATTAAGAATAATAAATATAGCGAAGTCAACCCGCGTTAAAAAAGTGTATTTTGAGCTAGGTATTTCAATTGATTGGCTACCCTGGTGCAAAATGTCAGCCAAATTAGTTAAATTGTTCAGCCGTTAAAAGAGAACAAATAAACTGTCGTGATAACGAAAATTACTAGTTTCTTCTAATTCTTATTGTTTATACCGTTATGTGAACAATATCACAATTATCAATAAATAATAAAATTAAAATAATAATAAATAATTCTGTGATAATACGCAGCTTTCGTTGCTTTCAATTGAAGTAATAAAAGACAGCCTATCTACAGAAACAGAAAAAGGAAAATTTTGATGAGATAGCAGTAACATTGGTTTCAATTAAACATGTCATCGATTTTTGAGGTTACAAAAAAAAACAAACAAAATAAAACCTCATGCAGCGGCTGGCAGCCCTGTATCCGAGTAATGACGGGGGGAAGGGAGGCACTTCAGTCGCGTCCCGGGCCCGTCGTTAGGGACGTGGGAACGGCACGCTTCCACCGAGGGTGAATTATGTGCGCGATATTTCGGATGCCTAGTTAGATTTGATGTGTTCTTCACTCTTCAGACTTTCGTGATGTGCAGTAAAATGGAGATACCTTCGACGACTTTCGGTTTTGTTCACCAAACGATTGTAGGAGTTTTTTTGTTAGTGTCAAGGCTGTTAAGATGTCTCGATATCATATCGGATACCTCTTACGATGCTTTAGAATAGTAACGTCCATCGAGTTACTCTATTTAATATTTTTACCGAGATGCGGCCTATGCAGCGAGATCAGAGAATTTGCATGGGTTTATCCAGACCGATTAAGACCAAAGCGGCTACAATTGAATTTCTACCGAATATTTTGTGTGAATGCTTGTTTAAGTACAGCAATTTATTAACATAATCACATGTTCTCATGTTTTAATTTAAAAAATATAAACAGAAAATAGGTAAGTCTAATTCTCTTTTCATAATTGCGTCGAGGGTCAATCCTAAGCAAACACTAAGCTGTAAGTCCTAAATACCTATGTATACTTAAACAGTCTGCGGGCATGAAAAATTTGAAGCCATTAATATCACAAAGGATTTTTTTTTATTTGCGTCTAAATAAATAAATTCACACAAGCAGACGGAAATTTAATAAAATCTTCACAATTTACATGTAAGTACAATTTTTTCGTCCGATAAAATATTGCAAAAATGTAAATGTACATCAAGTATCAAGACCGTTCCGTCTAGTAACACGTCACGGGCGGCACTCGACAGGCGAGAGGCGACGATTGCGACCGCATGCCGCCCCATGCGGCACAGATTATATAATAGTTACTACCATGCGGCTTCATGTCCACCGCATTTTGGAAGCGAAGCGAAACTATACAATTATGTACTTACTACTTTGAGTATTCACCTATATTCAAAGACTTACTAGTACTTACTTCCAGCCATTATCATAATAGATAGCACAGAAAACTTACTAAAAATGCTCTCTTTTTTCTGTGATGATTTTTAATGCAAACTTCATATTTAAGGTCGCTAATTTAACAGTTGCTTTGCTATATTTGTCACAGAATAATTAATAGTATAGGAAATGTATCGCTAATAATTTAAGATCGTTTAAAAAACTAAAAGAACCGACTTCAAACGTCGCGCTAGTCAAAGTAGCCAGTAGACGCAGAACTATTATATAATCTGTTCCCGTAGTAAGTAAATTGTCGTGATAAGTAAATGCATCGTAATTCGGCCGATTTACTTCATAAACAAGATATTTTATTGTCATTACTATAAAAAAAAAATTAAAAGGATGGTTATAAAACAAAAAAAATCATATCTCCGAAAGGGGGGTCTCCACAACTTTTCCTTCAAGGGGGGGGGGGGCTCTGCCCCTTCCCCCCACCCCCTAACCCCCCTCCCACCCCTAAAATCGATTGGAGTGGAACTAAAGTTGAGCCTACACTCATCTTTTTTTGAAGTTAGTGTAAAAATTATAGCTGCACATTTTACCTCACACACAGCACACAGGATAACTAGGTCCTACTATTTGTACTATTCATTATTCTGTGGTCCCACAGAGGCGCAGCCCGCTAGTCGTTAGCTACACCACAGATTATATAATAGTCACGAACACTTATAAGTACTTACGGCTATGTGTAGTTAGGTATGTAGATATAAGTAGGTAGGTGTAATCGCGCCGCACTCGGTCCGTGACTCGGCTCGGCTTCCCCAGGCAGGCGTCGAGCAATCTAACATTAATTTATGAATTTACTTGCTGCGACTAGCGGTTATGCCCGAGCCATACTCGTACTATTCATTATTCTGTGCCCGACCATACATTTTTTGTATAATAAGACAAGTATTCTATCTATGCCGTATTTTACTCTGCCTGGCTATGAAATTAAGATATATGTATGTATATGATCTGTGCCGTGATGCAGCTCATACACTAGTCACACACATTCTACTACTAATTATAAACCACAGAACAGATATACTACCTACGTCTAAACGTAACTTCCACCAATTTTCGTAATAGCGGAGATGTGGATTGAAAACGTAAAAAATATGTACTATTTGTTACTGTGTCTATTTCAGCCATTTCGAAAAATGTATGTATCTTGAAGTGTTACTACTACACACTTTAACAATCCAACATTTTATCGTACCGACATGTTATCCGGGGGGTGCGGGTTCGAGTCTCGTCGGTACGATAAAATTTCGAAAAATGTTCAAATGTAATCAAGGCACTTTTTGGTCTAAATAACTTTTACCATTATGTAAACTATAGTAGCTACTAGCTACTATTAGTTTACATAGGCACAGAATACTTACATGTACTACGACATAGGTCTGTGTCTACTCAAGTACTCAATAAAAATAGATTCATCCATGATCCTAAGGATCCATCCAAACCATCGACGTCCTTAGCAAAGGACTTTGCTTAGGATGTCGATGATTCAAACAAACCAACCGTTCTTATTCATTCACCCCACGCCGACCTCCACATAAGACAGTAAGTACCAGGCGAACATAACACGGAGCGGGTAGCGCCGAGCACGGGCGGACGCGGCTTCCGGCGCGCTTCCTTCCGGAAATAGGGCCCATTCCGGCGCGCCCGGGCGGGTAATGGCGCGCGCTTGTCGCTCCAGCGCTCGTTAGGTAGAAATATACTATGCCGCGATTAATGATTTTGAAGTGTGGTTACCAGGAAGGATATTACGAATCGTCCAATATTTAAATGCAAAACCATGACTACCGATAATAGTTTCCCATCGCTTAGGTACAAAGCATTAGCTTTCGTTTACGGGCGCTCCTGGTCAAACTTATCTTTGGATTCGATCAAACAAAATAGCACAGAAAATAGTAGCTACATCTGCAATATTTAGATTATATTGCGATTAGATTGCAACGCCATGTCGCCACGGTCTGTCTATATTTTTTCATAATTTATATACATAAACATAATAGCTTTGACATACATACTGTACCTATATTTTGAAATTTTGATGATATCGAATCAACATACCTGAAACAAACAAACCATCATTTGAAACCATACAATTTATGCATATTATTTATACGATCAACCAAAAAAGTATCCCTCTGGACCGCAAAACAAAACTGAGATCAGCAGAAACCGCTGCTAATACCATACAATTTTCACTCATTGCTACACCAATATAACCCTTATTCCAAGACCATTACGTCCTAAACTTCTACAGCAGTTTTTAATTATAGTATAGGTTATGGGCCCGTGGAAATTCAATTCTACTCAGGGAAAATCAACGTAGGCTACTTGAGATAAAGTTCAAATTTGTGTGAAGAATAATAATGCATTAATCAAAATTAAAAGTGGATTAGAAGCGACCGCGACACGGCGAGGAACGAATCGGTAGGGAATTAGAATGGATGTGTTGATTAATATGCCGACAAAATGCCGAGCCTGGTGGACAGTGGTGGATAATGACGCGACTTTTTAGCCGACAGCTTCACGAGGGTATGTTTTCCTGGTTGGTCAGCGTCACACTGTGGCGTGGCGTCATCTCAATACCGTCTTCTTTTACACCTGATATGTTTAGTGTTTGACCTCTATCTGGCATGGTGGTAAGCGATGATTTGATCGAGGTTAGTGAACAGGCTAGGCCTAGACTGGTCTGACTCTCAAGGGTTGTGTACTGCCGGAACATCGTGAACACACATTGTATAATATGCCCTACTGTAAGGTTATGGCGCCAGATTTTCTCCTTGATGGTGGTAATTTTTGGTAGCAAGGCAGGCGGAACATCTATATAATGCTCCTCCCAGATAAGTACAATATCATCATCAACAAGCGCATCTTCGTCTGCAAACAAATTATTTATGGTCCGTATACAATACAATACAATACAAAATTCTTTATTGTACACCAATTAAAACTAACTTAAGAAACAGTAAACACTTAAAACTACAGTACAATGGGCGGACTTATCGCTAAAAGCGATTTCTTCCAGTCAACCTTTGGATGGAGAAAGGGATATGCGTGCTGAGCAAGGTCGGTGGTGTGATTATAAGTGAGACAAAAACAATTATTATTATTAATCAAAATAAGAACCATAACATAAACTACAAACTTTACTAATAAAACAATAATACATGAAAATATACATACATATGTATTATATATAAATAAATACATGTAAATACCTACATACGAGTATATAGATAAATACAATATATAACCAATGAATATGATATTAGACTTACATTCAGCAGTTGGCAGAGTCAGTCAGATAAAAGTCCGTATGTCCATGATCAATAAGCTATAACTTAGACGATAGTCTGAGGCTAAACACAACAATATTATAAATACCAAAGTCAGTTTGATTCTCACCTCTTCCGTTAAACGGCTCAACTGATTTGGTCTCAGACTATCATAAAAATAACTGGCCAAGTGCAAGTCGGACTCGCACTCGTAGGGTTCCGTAACACAGTTAAGTATTCCATAACTATGATTTTCGCAACTACAAAATTAACTTTGTTTTCTCATAGTGTTTGTATGAAAAACAAAGTTATCTTTGCGGTCGCCATATCTCTAAATTTGCTGACTGTATCTCGTTCAAACCAATTTTCGTTGTTAGTTTTTATTGAGATCTACAGCATATATTTTTTTCGATTATTCACTCTCATACTTTAAAAGTTAGGGGGGGGGGGGGGTTGTTTCAGTTCCATGTATGGAATGCCCCCCCTTAAACTTTTATATTTTTTATTTTTGTATAAAAATCGGAAAGCGGTTCACAGAATACATCTACCTACCAAGTTTCAATTCTATACTACTAACAGTTTCGGAATAAAATGGCTGTGACAAACGGACGGACAGACAGACAGACAGACATGACGAATCTATAAGGGTTCCGTTTTTTGCCATTCGGCTAAGGAACCCTAAAAAGGTATTTTTTATGTTAGTTTGAGGATTTGGTAATATTTTGCACAAAGAACGCCAATGAGGTGAAATAGCAGTACTTACATATACATCGAATATCGATGGAAATAGCACAAAATGTTATCCTCTATCAATTGCATTTCTCAATCCAATTGACCTGGAATTTAATGAGCAAGTTTGATAGGTTAATTGGAGTTTTTTGGCGAAAATAGCGGAGAGATTATGAGGGTTGACAACCATGGTTGACAACGTAAAAATAATCATTATTTCAGCCATTCCTCACACTTCACACAGCCACTAGTATAGTACTTAGGTGGTCAAAAAACATTTTGTCTATTGTAAATAGTACTAGTAGTACTACTGCTTATACGGATTAGTACAACAGTGGACGTATACTGGCTGTTAATTATTGAATGAAAATGCATAGAAGACTGTGGAAAAGTCTACAATTTCCTTTCAACGTTCCTTCGGCTATCGATATTTATTCAAATCTTGCTAGTATCACTCATAAGTCATAACTGATCATACATAACCTGACCAGACGACCCTGTCTGTCCCAAGTTCAGAATTAGCTTAGTAACGCCTCAACATTTACCGGGACACCCGGGATCCATTCCTTCCTTCACATTTTGGCGCGCCGTCCCACATAAACTGATTTACGGGACGCGCATATGGGCCCAGCGGAAAAGGACTAGGGTTGCCAGGGGAGAAAATTTAAATTTATTGTCGGCAAAGTTTGCTATATTTTTATTTGAACTGAACGATGACCGCACCCGCTTAGTCAGATTTTAGTGCAACTAAAGAGATTTGAAAGTAGTAAAAAGCGAACCTTGCCATTTCCATGTGACAGTTTCAAGTAGGTAATCTCATAAGGTTAATTTCAAGTAGGTAACCTACGTAACCTCATCCTCAATTCCTCATGCTTCGTTTTCCGGACATAGTTAGATCCAAATAATATGACAAATTGTATTGTCTATTTGCGTGATACGTTGATTAGTTAGACACATACGAGCACATATCACAATCATTTGCTGCTAAGTAGAGATTGAACGTTTGGAGGCAGTTTGTTATTTTATAATAAGCCAGTTTGCCACAAAGACCAACATGACCAACATCCATGTCCAACATCCATCACAAAAATGCTGGTTACAAAACATCTCGATTCCAAAAACTACAAGGAAGTCATTGGTTGAAAAAAGGTCTCCAATAACTTTGAGACTTGACATATCCGTTTGGGTAGCATCTGGCAACCCTAGCCGGGCCGTCGGGACGGCGGGACGCAAATTGATAACTCGATAACTCCCGACCCCCGGGACGCGGCTCCGGGATCCGTCTCAGCTTAGCCAAAAATATTATATACCTACTCGTAGGGCTGGCTGCCTAGAAATTGGACCAAACAACTACTGAAGAAGGAAATTAAACACATATTACCAAACATTTTTTTTAATAAAGAAAGAATTGCTTTTGACCAAGGTAGGTAATGGAAGATAGATAACGCAGCCATAGAAAAGATAATAATACTACGTAACGTAGCCTAAGAAGGAAAGTGAAAGAAATCTTCATACTATTTTGAACATTTTGCCCAAAATGGGATTATGGTTTGCAACTATAAGTTATTTCGGTACTAGCTTGACTCGGCGAACAGACTATAGACCTTGTTTGAAACTTCGACTGAACCATAATAGCGGCGATTTATATTATGCTTTTAGCACGACCAAAATAAAATTTCATTGCTTTCTTATCATTTAAGGTTCAGCAAAGGCCGAGATTGACAGCCCTATGAATGCCAGCAAGGGTGTGAGAAAGATGTGCACTGCGTTCCATTGGGCTGCCTATTATTTTTATGTAGATTGTAATTCTATGAAATGAAACGATAACATAGTCTGGTGCCTACTGTTTATGCTTTTATGGTTGCTTTGAGATTTTAAGGTGAAATGTAATTTTGAAGTTGGCTTTTTTTATTTCGCTTCAAAACGTGTCGGTCGTACTAAATTCTATAGGTATCATTAAATGATCATAACTGATCATGTAACTAACGTTACACATAATTATGTAAAGTTACTTTGCTTTTTATATTAAAAAGTAACGTAAGTTACCTTCATAATTGTTGAAACTACAAAATACTTAATAAACCAGGCAGTAAGTTTAAATAAAATAAAACCTTTCGACTTGTCCTTACTAAACTAAACACTGTTATTTCACCAACACATCTTTATATATAAAAATCATCACGCATGAACGGCTGGACCGATTTCGCTAATTCTTTTTTTGTCATGTTTTTTATAGTCAGGAGATGGTTCTTATGAAAAAACTTAAATAAATGAAAGTTGTTTTTAACGCATGCGAAGCCGCGGGGCACAGCTAATTGCAAAATAAAAAAACAAAATTTCACCGTGGACCATTCTCAATTTATTCCGTCTAATATTATCGTCAAACAGGTTGATCTCGCTGAGCGTCACGTCGCTACGTCAGCGTCACGTTTCGTAGAGTCTCATTAAAGTGCTGCTCGCCGCCCCGTCCCGCTCGTAAGGCGGGTCGCCCACATGAAGCAGAGTCGAGGCGAAGTAGCGACGAGGGAAATAAATTACATTGCGGCGCAATGTATTTTACACGCACATATAAGTTACGGCACGAGCAAGGTAAAGGCTTGACGGAGTCGAGACGCAGTAGTAGCGAAGGGTCTCTAATCTGAGGGTCTAATCATCTCTCTATGCTTTATGTGAAGTAGCTTCTTTTTTATGTTTTTAAAACTACATAATATATTATTGTATCATGCTGCTACGTTTATATGGTGAGAGCGTAGGACTACTATCTCTTCTGTGGTGAGAGGGCATGAGACGCTTCGATTACGCCACGACACCGCTGCGCCACATCTGTGAGCTACACACCTAAGCTACCCAATACTCGACACCGAGGGACGCCTCGAATAGAATTAAACGCAGGCGGGAACGAGAGCTAAGGGGAAACGTAGAGAAAAACAGAAGCATTTTAAATATTTTTCGAAATATGTATTCCAGTTTAGTCATGCAAAGTGTATAGACGCAATAAGTGCTTGTCATGGTGTCACAAATATAGGCAATGTGACAAATACATTGTTAGGATCCTTGTATGGCCGGAATTAAACATATACCTATTATCTTAATATTATTTTGTTATAAGTACCTACATAAATTTGTTTATGTGTCTCATTCATTGTCTTTACCACAAATATCGTCCAAGTTATGTGTTCTTCTTCAGGGCTAACGGTTTGATGGATTTGACTTAGGTAAGCACATTTTGCAAATTGATAGCTAGTTATGGAGGTATTCAATCAGTGCGTTCTACCTGTCATGATATGCGGAGCCAAAACGTGGACACTCACGGTTAGCCTGTTCCACAAATTTAAAGTAGCTCAGCGTGCCATGGAAAGGGATCGCATCCGAAACGAGATGACACGACAGAGAATCAAAGTCATCGAATTAGTAAGCAAAAGTGGTCACCGGCCAGCCACATTAGCCAAAGAACCGACAACCGCTGGGGTAAACGAGTCTTTTAGTGAAGACCAATAATCAGTAAACGTAGCGTGGCGTAGGATGCCCTCACACTGGAAAAGCGATGATGTTCGCCAGCTGGCTCGCATGAACTCGATGAGATTAGCCGAGGATCATACTTAGTGGCTATTGGAGAAGCTTATGTCCAGCAATGGACTTAGTATAGGCTGATGTATCATGTATATTTCACTGTGTGACAATAATATGTATTGTTTTAAGTTGGCAACTCAATAACCAAGTGATTCAATACACGTAATATTATTTTTGTTAGAAAAATGGTGTCAAAAAGACAGGGTTTTTAACACCACTGAGGCTAACAAGCACATCTGGTTTAGTTTAAGTAGGTGCGCAGTGCGCCTTGGCTCTGGCACAAAACAGTCATTCAGAAACAAAAACCAAAAGCAGTATACCATTCTCTCATATTATTCAGATACATAAATAAGGTATTAAGTCTCTCACAAGCGCACGGACTAACGGAACGTAACTCCAATCGTCACGCTAATCTAGTACCGCATTTAATCTGCGGTCACGCCGTCCCGTCCGTTAGCGACCCAATAACCGAGGGACCGAGGCGCTAGGGACGTGTCGTGTCCGATGGAATTAAACGCACCCGGGACGCCGGGGCTTATGGCAGTAAGGTGCCTCTGCCTACAAACTTGCTCGGTTTGTGTCGGTGGACACGGGTGATCAAACAAAGATGTTTATTCTTTGTTGACAAACAAGCCCTCAATGATGTTATGCGACGATGCGGTCGAAAATTGAAACGTGCTTCTCTGGAAATAGAAGACACTAGACAGCAATGAAACATTGAGACGAGGCGCAGGACAACTGACTTTAGTCCAATCCAAATAGCGCAACTATTCCAACCAATAACCATAACCCAATCTGGCTAGCACCGAGCATCAAACGGAATTAGGCTTTTGCCGATAGGCGAAGTTTGTTTCTGTTCGATGGGTTTAAAGCAATAGAAGATCAACATCTATTGACCCGTGTGAGTGAGATTATCGATCATCAAAATTGCCTTTTCTATTTTGTCGTAAAATCGTAGAAATTTGTAGCTACTTACTAGCTACCATCACCAAGTCTGTGGTTACTTTTAATTTAGCGATTTAAATTCTTATTGTTGCGTTATAAATCACGCACGTTTTTGTTGAGGGGATTCCTGAATAACAAAAGAAGTGCAAAGAGTATATAATTATTTAATATCAATCAAAAATTGCCTAATGTATGAAACATTTACATAAAGATAAAAAAAAACAGACCCTTACATAGCTTTAAGCTTTTCAATTAAAACCATAATTTTCTACCTAAGTTAATTACATATTCTCCAAAACGGTAGCAAGTGGCAAGTGGCAAATGGCAATATACGTTAACCCTCTGCACAGCGCTAACATTCGATCGAGTAATTGGGATGCGAATTTGCCCGCGGGTCCCTATCGACCGGGACGGTGTCACGTTACCGGCAGGCCCGGTTGTATTACAAGGGGACTGTGTGTGGTTAACTTGGGTCAGAAATCGATAGGGTTTTTGATAATTCTACTAATATTGAGGCTTTTTAACCAAAAGGTTTTTTTTGCAGGAAATGTATACCCACAGAAATGTTAATAATAAGTTACCTATTAATATTTCTGTGAGTATACTGTACTCTACTGTATTCTGTGAGACCTCTAAAACAACTTCAGTGCTATTCAGAATCATTCCAAAACAATTGGTTTTTATCAGAGTTGCCATTGCGACGCACAATGCTGACAATATCGGTAGAAATCGACGAACCCTCGATAATAATGCTGATACCCACAATTTCCAGTCTTCTCGTGACCACGATCAATGCAACTTGGCCGAAACGTTGAGGTTAAATAATTGAGATAAGTAGTCTCAAACTAAAAACACCTTGAAGACTTGAAGACTTGGTACTATTAGGGAAACACAGAGGCAAGGAATATTTAATACAATTAGGTTTTTGGTAACTCGTTAGAATTTTATGTAACTATTTACCTAGCTCCATTGCGTACAAGGTACTTGTACTATTCATTATTCTGTGGTACAATTCGTGTAGTTGTCATTTTTAGCAACAATAAAAATCTGCCGAAGGAACCTGATGGTCCTCAGTAACAAAAGGGGCGAAGGCCCATAATGAGGCCGTCGACAAATAAAAAATAACGACCAGACACCGCGGGACGCTTAATTGTTCGTGTTTAGGACCGGGAAAAATACTCTTTTAGTTTTATTATGGGGGGTTCAGCGCCACTTAGGGTGGTACGGGCCTCTTGGCGTCAAACGTCGCGAAGGGCGAAGGTTGGATGTGTTTTTTTTATACGAGATGTTGTATGCATCGATACCGGAACTAGGATACCATGATTCGCAGGCATCGACTTCATAACACTTAATACCTCTAAAATAGCGACCTCTCAGAAATATATAACGTTGCGCCCCCGTGATACAATCTACCTACTATCGTTATATTTTAGGCAATGTTTCACTGATAATAATAATAAGTAAATAATACGTTTATTACCAAAGAAAAGATAGGTAGGTATCATCGTATTCGAATGCTGAATTTTTTTGCAAATTCTCTGTGCTAAAGGTGTAGGCTACAGCTTTCAGTTAGCAAAAAATCGATTACAGCCTGTAGCTCGCTACCAGCCTTTACCGCTTCACCTTATATCATCAAGTTATTACTTTTGAGTGTATTTCTTCATGAGACATTTCTCCCTCTTAAGGTACCGCGGCGTCCTACGATCTGCGGACGCGATATCAGTACTTTTCAATTGTTTTCTGATCGCGTTTGGTGTGAACCAGTCGGTACAAATACTACTGCGCTATCTGATCGCCGCCTAGATCGCGTTCGAGGGTGTGTCGTACTGTTATTGGCATAAACTTCGATCATAATGGAAGGGTATATAATAACAAGTTTATTAGCATAACGCACGTTAAGACGCAAGACTATGGGCATGCTTGGAGTTACCATATCGTCGTACAGCAAGAGTAAATGTGTAGAGGCAGCCGCAGCCACTGCGGAAGCGCCGCACGTTGGATTTTTTAAAAATCCGAGTTTACTTTAAGGGAAAATAAAAATTAAAGGGTCTACAAGACCGAACTAAAAATTCAGCTAGAAGGGTTATGGTACGGACACACCGCAGCGTCCTGCGTGTTTGATCTAGGCGGCGATCAGATAGCGCAGTAGTATTTGTACCGACTGGTTCACACCAAACGCGATCAGGAAACAATTGAAAAGTACTGAGATCGCACCCGCAGATCGCAGGACGCCGCGGTGTGGCCGTACCTTTACAATATAAAAAAAGTATTATCTAAAATATGATATAGCAATTATGCTATATCATATTTTAGATAATACTTTTATTGCCGATTATCGGTATCTGATCTTTTTATCCCCGTAACGCCACAGAATAAATTAATAGTAAGTACTACGTAGTAACGCGAGCTAAGTTGCGGAGGGCAGTATAGTTCTACCTAAAATAAATATGAATATCTTTGTAAATCGCATCGACAGAATTTCCCCTTAGCAATGTGATTCCCAATGGCGGACCTTCGTACCGGGACGGGCGCGACGTTCGCATAAATACGACGATGTGTCACCGATACACGATGCGCCGCCACGCCAGTACTGCTAGTAAGGGGACTGCTTATATCGACATCGATATCGATATCGATGTCGCAACTATTCTCAAATTATAATTATTTCCGTAATTTTGTAAACCAAGTAGTAAGTACCAAATGTATATCGATATCGTTAGGTATCGATAACTTTAAAGTTCGTAAAATAATTTCGTAATACCTATATGAACCGATAAAGGCGATAAAGGATTAAAAAGGAATATTATTGATATTGTAAACGCTTCCAATAAGTTATTACAACAGCTATTATCTAACTAATGTGCGAAAGTGTGTTTGTGAATTTTTCTTTTACGGTCGAACGGTTGGACCGTTTTAAAACTGAAAAATTGTTAAAAATATACATGTGATATTTTAGATGCGGTTGAAGCTATGATGGCTAGTGGACGGTATATGACAACTTTTGGCAGATCTGAACGCTAATCGTAATAAACTACAAACTACGTCTATGTTTTTGCTTTGAGGAAGTTCTTCCTCAATAATAAGTACCTACCTACATATATATTATTACTTGGTATGAAATGACAAATAAGTTGCACAGGCACATATCATATGCTTATTTCTCTATATTACCCATCCTCAAACAAACCTGTTTCTTTGGAAGAGCATTCTACACCGTTTATCTTTGCTTTTTATATTTTGAGTGTAATTATTTTGCTCATATCCACTTATTTTAGTCCTCATATTATCTATGGCACTTGCGATACTTGCAATATTATTTTGACGGTATGAGTGAGTGTGCGAAAACATATTCTCATTTTAAAACTCGATGTTATCGGTAAACCTATAAAAATCCCATCTCTATCCAAGTCCCCCGCATGCAATCAGTCGACGGCTCGCGCCGCGTCGCCACTCCGCCGTACCTCGTAAACGTTATCGGGAACATCGTAAAAACGCACACTAAAATGGCAAACGTGCTTGCCAGTGCTGTTCGTTCTAAATTTGAATGTTCGATGCATTCGAATTTTGAAATGTTGTTTTAACATTCGCTTGGGCGTTGAGTTTGAACTTAGAAGGTGGCATAAAATTAATTTATCGATATCGATACTTTATTACACGAAATTGGATTTTAATTATAGACTTGTAGCTACATCATAAATATATACACATGAACCTGTGTTCTAATATTTTTAAATCGTTACCAGCTGCAACGAGTTTTAATAAAATAATATATTCTAAGCATCTGGCAATACCACAAGCAATAAAAGTCAAATCCGCTAGTGAGAGACTGCGGGTCTTCAACATTTAATAGCGCATCAAAACCGAACGACATTCATATTATGCTGATTTATGGCATACATACATGTGGCACATCCCTAATATATTATTATGTTGCCGCATTCTTTACTTGCTGAATACCTCATCTAAAAAATATTATAAAGAGAGAACATTTGTATTTTTGTATTTTTGTATGTTTGTAATGATTTGGCTCAAAAACTACTGAACCGATTTAAAACATTCTTTCAGTAATACATAGAATGGACGTTCGGAATGAAAATAGGCTATATAGTATTCCGTTTAAATCAAAGGTACATTCGTGGAGACCTAATTTGCAACGTAAGTCGGCAAAAAAACGGTCGAAAAAACACGTTTCTTACGAACGCTGCTTAATTGAAAATAGATAGAAGAATATTTTCTATGCAAGAGTTGTACAACTTAATAAGACCTACAAAAAAGTCCGCGACAGCATATGTCTATCTCTTAAGGTTGACTCACAGTAACCATTTTAATCTTAAAATTTTTGTTAAAAAATATTACACAACTTTCAAGGCTATTTTCAAGTATATAGTATTAATCCTTATCCAAATAATTAGCTTGGCCACATATTATAGATTAAAATTGTCCTTTACAGTATATAATTCAAATGAAAACTCTAAAAGGTATCACGAATTTCACAAACACGCATCGCAAAATTAATAAAATATTTGCAGTGAAACCACAGATTAGGTCATAGTTACTACGAAAATGTTATTATAGGCTTAACTAAGCTGTAGATCCCCACCGATCACAATCAATTTGAAGTCAATATAGTATAATAATATGATCTATTGTATAAAATAATATTCATCTATATATGTATATAATAATATAATATTTTAAATCACCCCGACTGATCTATGTATAATCTTTTCATTAAAAGCATTCCAATGACTCTAAACACGACATTTAAAATCTGAGCTGTAAGTTGGTGAGTATTTGAGTTCTGTAGAGTCCAGGAGAAGTCCCGGCATCAGGTCAATGCTTCCATGTTCTTACAATATCGTTGAAGAAGAAGATTTTCGAATTGATCAGACCTATGAAAGTTGATTTTATAGCGCAATAACTAGAAAAAAGCTCATAGTTTTATAACGATTGAACGAATTTTCATGAATCAAAGCTAAGAAAACTCTCGATGAAGACATCTATCAAACAAAAAAGAACTATCAATAATAAAAACAAAATCAGTTCATCCGGTTAGGTGCAAAGATGCTACAGACAGACACACAGATACACACGTTAAACGTATATTACTTACCCCTACATTTTGCGTCGGGGAACGCGTAAGGTTACGGCGGCAGATGTTCACCTTTTTTTTTAATATCTTATAGGCTTTCGTTTGACCACTATCTCACCTGTTGGTAAGTGGTGATGCGGTCGAAGATGGTAAGTACGCTAGGCTAGACTGGGGAACTGGCTCTCAAGGATAGCTGCCGGAACACATTAGATGTTTTTGGCGACAGATTTTCTAACTTGAGGGTGGTAGCTGGCCATGCGGACACTAGATAGTGTCCTACCACCATGCGGGGGTTGTTGGTTTCTTAACGATGTTTTCCTTCACCGGTGGGCCACTGTGAGAAGCGCACATAAATTTTTCGATAGAAAAATCCATTGGTGCACGGTAAGGTTTGAACTCGGTACCACGGCATCAAAGCCGACCGTTCTCCCGATTACGCCACCGGGCCCGGGCTCCTTGGTGGTAAGCTACTTTTTGGTAGATGGTAGTGGGATAATGATCCCAGTACCACTGTACGAAAACTCATGATTCATGAATGCACATAACACTTTCATTGGTAGGTATATAGCTAGGATTAAAACCAACGACCGTCGGGTCAGAATCAGGGTAACTATCCTTTACGCCAAAGGGCCGTCCAATATCACTACGTAAGTATTATAAAACAAATTCCATCACTGCGTCTGTCTGTCTGTTCGCAATAATCTCAATAGCTACTGAACGGATTAAGTATCATGCGGTTTTCACCAATAGCCAGAGTGTTTATGAGGAAGGTTTAGGTGCATAATTCGTTAAGGTTTTGTGTAAATTGGATGAAATATGACGATTATTGTTAAATATGTTCATATTTTATATTCGATGCAACAAACTGATGCAAATTTTGTAAGCATATATGTTCTACCCGGGGCGGGCTGCTAGCAGCTAGGCTATTCTGTAAGCTATCTCGAGACCGGAATCCGCCGTGAGATTTGAATTTCGTACTACGAAATTCGAATCTCACCGCGGATTCCGCTGTCGAGATAGCTTACAGAAAAGCCTAGCTGTTCATATAAAGGGATATGGATGGAAAATATTGCACGAATTAATTGTCCCGTCTTCGTCACGATTGCAACGAACATAATTAAGATAGTTTAAAAACTAAAACAACCGACTTACATGCCCCGCGAGTCAATACCAGTAGCAAGTTTTGGACGTTTATCGTCATATCTCTGGAGATACTTATCAGATCTCGATGAAATTACAATGGGACCACTTCGGAAACGTACCCACCGATAACAAAAAGAATCATTCAAATCGGTTCACAATTGTCGGAGAAATCGCGTAACATACACACAAAAAAAACATACAGACGAATTGAGAACCTCCTTTTTGGAAGTCGGTTGAAAATAGACTTGGTTAAATAAGTACAAAATACTCAGCCGGTTAGAGACCTGACGGCATGACGTTGATTCCTTCATGTTTGGGGTCGAGACCATGGGCTCGTGGGGTCAACAAGCACGCGGTTTTATAAAGGAGTTGTCCAGACGTCTGATAGATGTCTCCCATGATCAAAGAGCTGGCGCGTACCTCGGCCAACGAATTAGTCTTGCCATTCAAAGAGGTAATGTCGCCAGCTTTTTGGGTACCCTACTAGCGGACAGCGACCATAATTCAGTTTTTTATTTGTAGATTTTATATTGTCTGTATTATAGTTTAGGAGTAGTTTATATTGTATATATAGTTATAAATTAATTTTAATTGTGTACATGTATATATGAATTGTCAAACGAACATATACTCAGCCGGTACATTCTCGTAAATCTGCCGTAAATCATCTTCAAAAATATTCCGAACTGTTCCAAACTACCAAGACCCCAAGTACTTACACCAAAAAAGAAGTAAAACGAAACGATAATCCACTGACAAAAAGCGTTGCGCGCATTGCGGGCGTTTTCTAGGCGGCAGAGTACCGGGCTCGCAGCGCCTGGTGGAGATAATTCCGGTGGGGGCAGGGGGAAGAGGGGGTAAATGCCCGCGCGGCGGGTAATTGGTTCGCGCCGCTCGAGGCGAGCGTAGTATCGCGCTTTAGCGACGGCGCCCTCTGGTGTCGGCTACAGATAAGGAAACTGTGGAGTTGTGTTTGGTACTAGATTTTTTTAGTAACAACCTTTGGTTAGGTATGAGCTTACCAAATCGCATTAAGATAAGTAATATATTACTTAAGGATAAATTAATAACAGAAATTAATGCAGTTTTTACAATTACGACTTCTTTTCTGCTGTTTACATTTATTGTTTTATCTTATCAGATAATTATTCCTGAGCTCGGTGATTGTGGATCACATCACTTAACATCAGTTGAGAAACACAAGCTTCTTTGGTATAAAAAGGTAAGCAAATCTTTTCAACCAAAATATCGATTACTTATTTAGAATTAATAAAATGGTGGTAGGAACATTATATCGATGTTCCGCTAGACTTGCTATCAAAACCATAGAAGCTTTTCACCATTCCTTGATGGTGAGAAAATTTACCGCTGTAACTGTAACCAAAAAAACCAAAATTTAATAATAATGTAACAACAACTAACGAAAATACCTTGAAATATACTATAAAATACTTGTCCTGACAATATCAAAAACTTTTGACAAAATATAACCATCCAATATTAGGAGAAAAAGCTTTGGAGATAACTATTTGCCCACGTACTTCAAACCTCAAATTAAATTAAAATTGGTTGTCTGTAAAGTCGGTTTATACGGATAATTTTACGTGATAACGTCATACGATCGTGCCTCTCTATCGCTTGTTCCGCGCTCTCGCTTGCACGCGGAACGTGACAATTTTTCGTGCGTGCAGTCGGCGTTCATCGATTTATATTATAAGACGTAATCACGTCAAAAAAACATTTTCAAGTAAAAATAGACATATTATCCACGTCGTCTCCATGTAACCCGTCGGCTGTTTGTCACGGCACGAGTTATAGCTATGTCACGCGGCCACCGTCGCGCCACTTTATACATCCGAGCCACGCCGCGGCGCCTTTATTTATACGCGTTGTATCGAGAGCTATATTATGTTATGTACTCGTGGCTTATGGAACCCTGGTATATACGACTTGTTAGCTACGAAAGTGTTCGGTATTTAAAGTGTATTTTAATCTAATAAATTATTTATTTTATATATTGTATGATAAAATAATTCCCATAATTTTTACAATTAATTAATTAATCGAGTGCCGGTGAATGTGGCGACTCGTGGCGAATGTAGGGAATCAGCACATAACGAGAGAATGACTTGGATTTATTTTAAATTTGACTTATGTGACTTTGACTCGACTTTACAGCTTGAATCCTAACATTTTGACACTGCTACTCATCGACATTGGATGTCGATGCTGCTACTACATACACCACTAACGTATCGGTATAATTGAACGGCAAGCATCATAGCGCGAGCGATGGCAACAGGATAGGGCTTATACGTAATATAGGACGTATGCGTAGAGTTTTATTTTAGTTTCGTTATGGCTCCCCACGAGTCGTGGGCTCGTGGAGACTTGGGGAGCCATATCGAAACTAAAAAAAACTCTACGCGTAAGTACGTCCTATACTCAAACTAGGTCCTATATTATTCCGGGTGACCACGATATGGGTCGTCTCCGGTCGCGACACAAACCGTCCACCGAACAAAAAAAATTCGCCAATCGGTGTGCCAAGTTCCGGCATGATGTTCAGTGCTAGCCAATTTGGCATACAGGTTGCGCTATGTGAATTGTCCAATTCACATAGCGCAAAAAGGCAGTCCAGCGCAATAGGTAGGTATTACGTAGGTCCTAGGACTCCTAGGTGGTACTCACTCTTTACTCTTGTACTGTGGCATTACGTAGTACACGTGCCTAGTACAATAATTTATTCTGTGGTATTACATATCAGAGCTCGAGCACAGAATACTTAATATTACTGCGCTCGGAGCGGTGCAGTGCTTTTAATTAAATTATCTACCTACACCTCCATACGGTTATACCTACGGTATCGATGGACCCTGTGGTAATACCATACACTAATACATAGTGTGTCATGTATTATGGAGTGGGCTTGCCTACCTGCCACCATCGCGCCGGTGCATTTGTGGGATTGTGTGAAACAGAAACATTGCACCTCTCATTTAAGAATCTTCAGGTTATTATTGACCGAGCGCAGCGAAAGTCTGTGCTTTAGCTTAGCAAAAATAAGAAATATAAATTTAAAGTAAAACTTATAAAATAGTCAAAACTTCAGTAATTTCAGTATCCATAATGCGTCGCCGGATTTCTCTTAAATTTGTAGTTCCATCCGTTCCTTTCCATAACCCATCACAAATACATCATGGGCACCTTATATTTGTAATTTCAGTTTGTACGGAAAATGTAGGCTATGTAGACATGCACCCCGTATATTTCCCGCCGCGAGGCCCCGTCTGTAATCGAGCGCACTGCCGGGATACCGTACAATGTTTGTGCGCCTCTGTTTGCTGGCAGCCCTACGTACGTAGTACTATTAATTATTCTGTGGCCCGACGCCCAAATTCCCCCAATTAAATATAGCTTTACGTTTAGTGATAATTTTATGAAGTGCTAGTTGAGCCCCGCAACTTTGTCCGCGCTAAAAACATCCCATGTGTTAATCAAGGTTTATAGCTACATAATCTGTTCCACCGTTTTGTGGGAAAGAGTAAGCAACATCTATGTATATCCATCCACCCTGATAAACTTTCACTAAGATTTGTACGATTTTAAATAAAAATGTCCACATTTTCCCCGTTTTGTGTATTATTCATTATTCTGTGTCATAGTGTCAAAATTGAACTATCAAGTTGTTTTAATACTTACCTAATAAGTTTTATAGCACAGTGTGACCTAAATCCGCACTTTGCGCACGCTTTTCCGTGACTTGAATAGTCGATTATTGCACGACGTTTAGCAACTGCAACCAACTTCACGCCGTGCAATAATCGACTATTTGACGGAAAAGCGTAGCAAGCGTACAGTGCGGGTTTATGTCACACTGTTATCTATAAAATAAATCATTTTTCAAAAAAAATAAAACTGACTTCATAACCACAAACAGGCACTCAAAAGCGAAAACTAAATTAATTAATATAATTATTAAAAGCGCTACCTACTTATCTATTTGAAGTCGGTGCCAGCCAAGTCTATTGGATAGTAGATAGATACTATGTATGTAGTAGTAAGTAGGTTTTTTTTTTTTTTTAAATGATTCATTTTTCCCTTTTTAGAGCAAAACAAGTTTTAATTAAATTACATGCATCTATAAAATTTCGTGTCACGGCCGTTATACACTGACGGATATATACTTTGTGAAAATTTCAAGTATGAAACTATTACGGTTAAGAAGATACAGATCTGTGCGCGTATATAGACACACGGACGGACGGACGGACGGACGAACGGACAGCAAAATCTCAGACAGTGTTCATTTGGTACCCTTGGGTACGAAACCCTAAAAGATTGACTTTAAATGCCGCGCTAGTGAAAATTCACTAGTCATAATGATGTCATCAAGGTATCAAAGGACAATGTCCAAAATGGCCCTGTGCAATAAAAGCATCTGACACACACGATAATTAATTGTCTATTTTATTACAATAATTCCAAATACTTTTATAACACGGACTAGTTGTATTCCAAAATGAATATTAAAAAGTATTATTTGCGATTATTAACATTATTCGCCACCATATGGCCGCCATCTTCGCCAAACGTCATGTCATGTCAAAAATATTAGGTATGCTCAATAAAACGTTGCACCCTAACAGACTTTGCCCGGTAGAACATTCATGTGAAGACAAATTAATTCTCCCCACCTTTGTTTCTATCTCGCTCACATTTACCGTAAGAATATCTGTCAAAAACCAAAATCAACGCGAAGAAAGATGTTAAAACATTATTTAAGGTCATATTTTTTGGTCTTCAAAAGTATATGCAATAGCAACCTCCATTGTGTATAATCTTCTTGGGACTCTTCTTCTATAGTAACAAGTAAGTCGTCGAGATAAGTAAATGCGTCGTAATACAAATGTTGATATATTAGAAACGACTCGGCTGATTTCGTTAAAATTTAAATGGGACCACCTGTGAAGGGTACCCTTTGAAAAAAAAAAGAATTTTCCAAATCGGTTCAGGCATCTTCGAGTAATTGGTGATAATACATAATTTAAAAAAAAGATTCCGACGAATTGAGAACCTCCTCCTTTTTGTGAAGTCGGTTAATAATATACGATACTCGTGACTTAAGTCGTCTATTATTGCACGGCGTAGCACCCGAGCGCAGCGAGGGTGCTAACTTCACGCCGTGCAATAATCGACCGTATCGTAACATACTATAATATAATGTCTACGAATAATATTTTTTATAATTACCAGCTATTAGGTACCAGCACTTTATTTGGCCGTGAAATACATCGATTTAACAAGTGAATTATTTTAGGAACAAAAAACCCCACTGCGTGATAAAAATTAAGTGATTAAACTATTCCAAACTCCAATATAACATATACATATATATATATATATATATATATATATTCGTAATCACCGTTAAAAAATCTTTATTTCGATTCCACACTCGATGTATTTTGAAAACATTATTTTTTTTGTAAATTGTTAAACACAATCCAAAATTTCATCGTACCGACGGGACTTGAACCCGCAACCTCCGGAATAACATGTTCCGGTGGCCACGGTGCGAAGCATCGTTACGACGAAATTAGTGGATTGCATTTGTTAACCCAAATATGCATTGGTGACGCCCCGTCGGTACGATGAAATTTTGGATTGTGTTTAACAATTTACAAAAATATAAAGTGTGAAACACTTCAAAGAAACATAATATTATTTTTTTTGTTTTGCTAATCCCAATTTGCAAGTTTGCGATACAAAAAAAAGACATCAACGCGTGACTCGTTTTTCTTTCCCAATAGTCGAAACATTTGCTAATACAAATTTGCAAATTTGCGATACAAAAGACTTCAACGGGTGACTCGTTTTTCTTTTCGAATAGTCGAATCGCAATGTTGATCTCATTAATTAAGATTACTTTTTGGCGCCAAAAATCCTTAATTTTGTTATTTTGTATTATTTTGATATACCCAGACACTCTCACGACTAAGACGAATCTAATGACACGAAAAGCCGTTTAGGCCCTAGGGCGTGCCAAAGAAATTTAAATACATACATACACTCGAAAAACATAACCCTCCTTTCGCAGTCGGGTAAAAAGGGAGATGTGGTACTTACTCTTATGCCACGTCATAGAAAAGATAATATGGCCACGTAAACATAATGGAACTAGAAACAACAACTACTTACCTTTTTTATACATAAGGATGGCAAATGAAATACATAGATTATTTTTTCGGTTTGAATGGCAAAGTGACAATTGGGGGTAGGTTAAAAGCTGATCGGTAATAATGACCAATAAATCCTAATAGTATGGACCTATGGTCTATGGTCACTCACAGGGTAATTGTTATGAACTTTTTGAAGGTGTAGTCTCACCACTCTACAGTCACACTCACCACATACCACTCTACAGAAATGACGGAAGTTTAGATGCAAATATATCATTAATTTTGGAGTAATTGTAAGAACCTCGCCAAAAATTATCGACAGGCAGCATCAAGCAAAACGAGGCCGTGTCACAGATGAATATAGCAGTATCTACGTGGTCGGGCGGCACTCGATCTCCAATGGGGCGGACTGCCTCGCTCTGCCTCGCCCTCTGTTAGCTCTCACATTTTAGGTTGACTGCGGCCCTCATTAGCGAGGCCTGTTCTATACACAAGGTTCTATAGGTATATCTAGGTAACAGGGTTTCTCTATGGCTGGTAAATATGGAACGAGTTAGCACAGAAATTGCTGTTATATGAGTTAGGCAGTGGTGAAATGCCACTTCAGTTTCCTTCTTCGAGTCCCGCCTTGCAATATAGGATGTGATGTAGAATCAAACTTTGAAGCAAGCTGCCCGGACGGATGATGCCGATAAACTATCGATATTTTTGCCGACAGAAGAATACGCCCTCGATCATTTAGCGTGCACAATGCTTATTTATTTATAGCATCATAGCAACCAACCATGAAGACCACCTAGACTTTTTTTTTCATTCATATATTTTAGTCATTCTCAAAATTACATTTTGCCCAAAATTAAACAAATTTGTTAAGTATGGTTAGTAAAAGTAAAGTTTACAAAAATAAATTTGGTTGTTTGGTAGTACCAACCAACCAACCACATTTATTTTGTACCAACTTGGTACGGCATTTTGTCAGTGAGAACACAATACACACCTACAACAAAAGTACCAGGGAAGTAGCGCGGCGCGGTAATATCGCAGACTCATTAACCCTGGCGTCCCGCCACTCGTGCCACATAACCACAGAGTAGGTACGGGACGGGAACGCTACTTATTTTTTGCCGCGCCTTTGTGATGTCGCGTCCGCGCGCCGCCACCACCATTCCTCCACGCCGCAGCGTAGGGTTGTCGTTGTCACTGTTTTCAGTGGTGAAAGTTGCTTTATTGTTTGGTATTTTTATAGTTCTCTTAATAATAACTCAAGATTTGAAGCACATCAGATGTGGTTTTCATACCTAATAAATATTAATACTAAAAAACGCTTGTTATATATGATTTAACTTCGTTTACTTACATTGAGTTAAAATGTTACTGCAACTTTAACAACAACAGTACCTATCTTCCTTCCTCACTAGCTTCCAACAGTTTATCTTAAAGTCTTAGGTAGGCACTATCTTTGAAAAATTACCAAACTACATAATACCAGTGCCAAGTCACAGCTTTCGTCTGAGTTACTCAATTATTAAACCTACACTAAAAACCAAATATCTTACGGCAGCAGTGTCAACCCTACCTAGGCATCCGCCATAATTTACGAGGCGGCCCGCACTCGCCGGGTGCGCCGAGGCCGACCCGATTTATGGCGTAATTTTTACAATGCCTGCAACCGATCCGGGGTTATAAAATTGCCTGACCGCTAACTCGAGTCTTCACTAACGAAGCGACGACCTCCTATCGAGTCGTGTTGCCCTAATGATTGGAGTGTGATATCGATACATCGATATTTATCGATACTATTGTTTGTTAATCGATTTATTTACAACACCGTGGTTTTCTAGTAGTACCTAGGCGAAGTGTTGAACAGACTTGACTTTCTTTCTGTGAGAGCGCCAGGTTTCTACGGTGTTATCTTCAGAATTCAGAGATTATAGGTAGGTACAGAATAAAATCGATTGTGGACTGTAGTTATTTTACAAAATATACCACTCATTTTCCGAAATACTTCTCTCGAAACAACCCACAAAAAATCATAGTAGTTTAAAAATACTCGCTCAGAGGTATCATGCCTTTATGTTGGCAGTAGAATTTAACATCAGAGTTTTACTAGCACGGTTGGCAGCTCGTAAAAACGCCATCCTGATGGCACAGCTTTTTGATGGCCACGGGTGGTACGAGTGATAAAAAGCAGTTGTGGTTGTCTTTACTTCATCGGGATTCTCTTGAAAGTTTTTCTAGCTTCTGAAATTATCCTAGGTACTGCCTTGATAGTGCCCAAGGTTTTCAGTAGGTGTGTAATCTACTTGGTCGTGCCTAATTCGATTGCAGAGTTTGTGACTTTCTTGGTATGAATCACGTATCGACATATAGAGGTGAAATAGTGCCATGCACGTCTTGGACTTCTGTGGTGCCATAGCTCGTAAAAAAGTTCATAAAAAAGAAGATTAAATATTTATCTTATTGCGCGATAAGAAGACTCAATTGTTTTCCTTCTAACATTATTTTATTCTTCGCACCGACCACGAAACAAATATGATATGCAATGCATATGATTGCATATAAGCGTGAGCGCGCGGATGCAGTCGTTAGCAATTAAATTATTTCGCATCATCACATCACACATTGGGGTCAGGTAACCATGGTAGGAGGACATCTTACATACAGGCAGGCAGTATGGGACTTTTCATAGTTTTCACTGTCCATTTTAAACCGTTTCTATCTCCGTAATTTCAAAAAATCTATTATTTCTTTTCCAGTTAGACTAATTAATACCCTAGGAGCAAGTTCCACAGGTTCCTATAAAAATTTAGATAATTTATATATATTGGACACAATATGACGCCGCCACCTGTGGTGTGGTAAGTTACTGGTTTTACCATTGAGATTTTAAATCAATGCTGGTTACAGTGGTTACCCATTTAGCACCACCCAGGGATCAAGTGTAAGAGAATAAAGTCGTCTAGACTAGACTTTAGCTAGTAAAGTCTATCTAGTCTAACACCTACAACAGACCCCAGGCGGGAAAAAATTATACCGTTAGGCGTCAGTGACAATGAACATTCAAGAAAGTAGATGATCAGGGTATCATATCACAACAGGAGTACGACGGCGCGTATTACGCTCACAGCTGTACAGTGCCACAAGTATAACTTGGCGGTGGTGGTTTTTGGAACTAATTCCGCTCTCTTGAAACTGTGAGTTTGACGTTTGAGAGATACCGCGACATTATTGTTGATAAATCTGCTACATTAAAATAGTTCAATAATGCCAAAAGTAATTAAAAGTGGTTTAAGAGAAACTGTTATCAAAGTACAAAGTAAAAGCACAGTGGCGCACAGCCGCGCCAAGTTATACTTGCCGGACTGTATTGTAAACCGACCTGCCTTATTTTGCACATTAAAAGATATGTTCTACATTTCTTTTTTATGAAAATAAAAATTGTGAACGATATTTCGACGCGATTTTCTGCTGCAAAATCGACCAGATGCAAATGTTAAGTACGGTGGTAATGGTATCACAGTTTTACAAGTGGTATATTTGAAATGGTGTCTAGCATCTAGCTTAATCATTTATATAACATCTAGTTTAGCTGCGGTTTTTACTCGAGTTCGTGTCGTCGGTGGTGTCGTCGTGTTATCATCATAATCAGCCAATTTCCGTCTACTGCTGGACAAAGTCCCATGGCATGCCACTGAGCTCGATCTTAAGCTATTCGTTTCCAACCGCTGCCAGCCAGCTTGCAGCTGAAATGGCAGTGGGCTGGTCACATCTGTCGTAGAACCGATAACTGTTGGGGTAGACGAGTTATAGATTGGAGAGTAGTACTGTAGGACGCCCTCCAGCTAGATGGAGCGATGATATACCAAACACATCGTCACTTAACATCAGGTGAGATAGTGGTCAAACGCTTGCCTATAAAGCATTAAAAAAAACATACATATGTTTACATAAACCTATCTAATAAATATGTAGATAAACATTTTATTTCCCTCCAAAATAAGAATCGCGTAAGATTCTCTTTATCTTTTTTTTAATTTTTTAATATCTTATAGGCTAGCGTTTGACCGCTATCTCACCTGTTGGTAAGTTATGATGCGGTCGGAGACGGTAAGCTCGCTAGGCCTAGAATGGGAACTGGCTCTCAAGGATAACTGCCGGAACACATTAGATCTTTGGTGACATATTTTCTAACTTGAGGGTGGTAGCTGGCCAGGCGGACACTAGATAGTGTCCTACTACCATGCGGGGGTTGTTGGTTTCTTAACGATGTTTTCCTTCACCGGAGGGCCACTGTGAGAAGCGCACATAATTTTTTCGATAGAAAACCCGACGTCTAAGACGCCGACAATTGGTGTGGCACGTGGAGAGATCCATCTACGGTATGGAACCATCGAGGTACATGTAAACCAGAAGCGCCCATCATAAACGGCATGCCAAGCGGCACGCGATCGGGCGTGAGGAGTACTTACGCTAAACTAAGCGAAAAGTAGATTTAGCACTGCTTTTTATTAGGGTTCCGTACCCAAAGGGTAAACGGGACCCTATTACTAAGACTCCGCTGTCCGTCTGTCTGTCTGTCCAGTCTGCCTGTCTGTCTGTCTGTCTGTCTGTCTGTCTGTCTGTCTGTCCGTCTGTCACCAGGCTATAGCTCATTAACCGTGATAGTTAGACAGTTGAAATTTTCACAGATGGTATATTTCTTTTGCCGCTAGAACAACAAATACTAAAAACAAAATAAAGTTATAAATTAAAGGGCGTCCCCATACAAAAAACGTATTTTTAAACGCCATCTATCTAATTAGTTTCGGCAAAATGACATAGATGGCGCTAGTAAACGAGCCCCGTCTTTCTAGATCGCGACCAAACCAAATATTCTTGGTAATATCAATTAATCAGATATATGAGGTTGAAACTCTGTTATGTTTCGTATTGTACGGAACCCTCCCTAAGTGTGCGATAAGAGCCGCGATGCTGACTCGCACTTGGCCAGTTTTATTATTTGAACGTAGAGCTACTTCGCGACGCCACATCTGGTACGTAGTACATATACATCTATGTGTTGAACCGGTTTATATGACTAATGGTTATTGATCAGTTTCCAACCTATCAATATGCATTATACCGGTCATTATAATACCTACATTACTTTAACCCTAAAACGAGCAAAATGGCCAAAACGCTCATATAACCCGAGCATGGCTTTACTTCGCAAAAGAGGTTCATATTTATCTATATTAGCCGCGGCTTTAGCCATAAATTATACCAATTTAAAGGTACGCCACTAATTCCTTGCGTAAAAATGAACAGATTTTATGTAGGTACAGACTAGCTGTAACATGCGACATTTCCCATGTTGTACGAGTTAAAATATAAATGTAAGTAGGTAGGTACCTTTTTGAAGTGGAAATTCTGAGGTGAAAACTTTTTTAAGCGGCGTTGCGCGCTTTTCTTGGGATGGGTAAAAAGTGTTAAACTCGCGTCAGGGTCACGTGTCCTGATCGTAAGACGATAATTCGTAAGACGGAGCGCAGGGCGCTTGCGCGAGATGTCATTCCAAAATATTAAAAAACTAGCAGCCCGCCCCGGCTTCGCACGGGTAGAACATATATGCCTACAAAATTTGCATCAGTTTGTTGCATCGAATATAAAATATGAAGATATTTAACAACCATCGTCATATTTCATCCAATTTACACAAAACCTTAACGAATTATGCACCTAAACCTTCCTCATAAACACTCTGGCTATTGGTGAAAACCGCATGATAATCCGTTCAGTAGCTATTGAGATTATTGCGAACAGACAGACAGACGCAGTGATGAACTTTGTTTTATAATACTTACGTATTGATATTGGACGGCCCTTTGGCGTAAAGGATAGTTACCCTGATTTTGACCCGACGGTCGTTGGTTTTAATCCTAGCTATATACCTACCAATGAAAGTTTTATGTGCATTCATGAATCATGAGTTTTCGTACAGTGGTAGTGGAATCATTAAATCTACCAAAAAGTAGCTTACCACCAAGGAGTACATCTGCCGCCGTAACCTTACGGCGTTCCCCGACGCAAAATGTAGGTATGTAATATACGTTTAACGTGTGTATCTGTGTGTTAATAACCGGATGAACCGATTTTGTTTTTATTATTGATAGTTTTTTTTTGTTTGATAGTTGTCTTCATCGAGAGTTTTCTTAGCTTTGATTCATGAAAATTCGTTCAATCGTTATTAAATTATGAGCTTTTTTCTAGTTAATTGCGCTATGAAATCAACTTTCATAGGTCTGATCAATTCGAAAATCTTCTTCAACGATATTGTAAGAACATGGAAGCCTCCTGGACTCTACAGAATACTCAAATCCTCACCAACTTACAGCTCAGATTTTAAATGTCGTGTTTAGAGTCATTGGAAAAAGCTATTATACATAGATCAGTCGGGGTGGTTTAAAATATTATATTATATATATAGATGAATATTATTTTATACAATAGATCATATTATTATACTATATTGACTTCAAATTGATTGTGATCGGTGGGGATCTACAACATAGCTAAGCTTATAATAATATTTTCGTAGTATCTATGACCTAATCTGTGGTTTCACTGCAAATATTTTATTAATTTTACGATGCGTGTTTGTGAAATTCGTGATATCTTCTAGAGTTTTCATTTGAATTATATACTGTAAAGGACAATTTTAATCTATAATATGTGGCCAAGCTAATTAACGTAATTATTTGGATAAGGATTAATACTATATACTTGAAAATAGCCTTGGAAGTTATGTAATATTTTTTAACAAAAAATTTAAGATTAAAATGGTTACTGTGAGTCAACCTTAAGAGATAGACATATGCTGTCGCGGACTTTTTTGTAGGTATAGGTATAGGTCTCTCTTAAGTTGTACAACTCTTGCATAGAAAATATTCTTCTATCTATTTTCAATTAAGCAGCGTTCGTCAGAAACTTGTTTTTTCGACCGCTTATTTGCCGACTTAGGCTGCAAATTAGGTCTCCACGAATGTACCTTTGATTTAAACGGGATAATATATAGCCTATTTTCATTCCGAAAGTCCATTCTATGTATTAGTGAAAGAATTTTTTAAATCGGTTCAGTAGTTTTTGAGCTTACTCATTACAAACATACAAAAATACAAATGTTCTCTCTTTATAATATTAGTATAGATGACGTGTTCAAGTTTTCACTTCTGCCGGCACTCCCGGCACATGAGTAAAGAAAAGATGTGCTCCCGGAGTGCAACCCGTTGTTTTTAGGGTTCCGTACCCAAAGGGTAAAACGGCCCCTTTTACTAATGATAAATGATAGTGGTATTTTTTGCTCGATCTTATAAAATACCGTAGTTAGGTACGGAACCTTACTAGTGCGAGTCCGACTTGCACTTCGCCAGTTTATTTTAATGCTGTATAGGCAAGCCATTGTTACTGGATGTATTATAAGCCTACTACGTTCAGCAGTGGACTGACACAGGCTGATGATGATGATGATGATGTACTTATACTATTAATTATTCTGTGTTGTGCCCGATGTTATGTGACAATGTGCTCGGTAGTTGCAAAGTGCATCGGTAATAGGTACATAATAACTGTTACAAAATAATAACTTCTGTTTTTCCTAGAGTCCTGGTAGATTGTAGTACCGAGTATAGTTGCTGTGTGGTCCTAGTCACAGCTATTCTAATGTGCTCATGGAATATTTAAACAGTACATAAACTAGAACAGGTGTACCTACCACAGATGTGGTGCAGATTACTGTATAGTACCTATGGAATGGAGTGGGCAATGCGTTTTGTAAATGGCAGTACCTAGCTATGTTTGTTATGAATTCTAGCAATGTTTCACAGCTAACTGTTTGTGTTTGATCGTAGGCCTAGAACAGCGCCAGCTAACTGACTTATGTATTCGAGGCTGTCTACAGACGCGAATACAATTTTGACCAGTATGTAGGTACCTAGTAGGTACCTATACTTACAAAAACAAAAGAGGAGTTTTCTAAAAAATCATGTTAGTTCCTGGAGACTCAACAGATGGCGTAACTTCATGGGAATAAATCAAATAGGTACAATACACATATAAGACAGTAAATCTGATAAATCTAGTCATTACTTTTCAATTGATTCCTAAACCGCTTTTATTCCCTATATTGTTAACACGTGTAATTTTCAACGACCTTTGCTTACTAAAAATAAATAAAAATAAATAATAGCGAAAACATTTATTATGTTTTCGTCAAAAGAGAAAAAAAACTATTACGGTTCAATACAAGTTCCGCATCAAACGCCTAGGTCTGCAACACTCGCAAATGTAGTGATCGAAGGCTTAGTACCTACTCCTTTCTAGTCCTGATATTATCTCAGCAAAGACTCATTACCAATCGTTCCGTCTGTCTTAACATAACTTAGTCACAACATAACATAAAAGTAGAAAAGTTGTTGCAAGTTTGCCGCCATAACCTTACGGTTTTCCGGCAGCACAAAGACAGCCCTTGAGTGTTCACCATTTCTGACCACAGCATCGCTTACCACCAGCGAGATAGGTAGTGACAAAACGCAAGCCTATCAGATGTATAAAGAATCAGCTGAATCGAGCGAGCCGTGAATTGACGCGGGTGAACGCACACAGTGCACAACTATTATAGGTAAATAAATACCTATAGGCTGTATCTTTTCTGTGTCGTTTTAAAACCACATCGCTGGACAAAATCACACCTTCCATGGCGCGCGGGACTGACATACCTACCAGCCGTTATATTCCAATTACTTTTTATTATGTAAAATTTCACTATTCTAAGTATCTCTGCGCAAAACTAACGCTGATTAACGAAGGCGAACGCACGGTGCAACACTAGTAACTAATAATATTGGTATTTATACTAGTAGGTAAAAGTAAATAATATAGGCTCATCCGTTTCAATGTGGGTTTAAAACCGCATCGGTGGACAATCACACGGGCCGGGCGGCCGCGGCGGGCTGTAGTGTAGTGCGGGGCAGGACCAGACCTACCGGCCGGCGGCGGCCGGTATTCAGACGCACCGCTCGCTCATTTATTATTACCGGGCAGCGCGCGCCGCGCCGCCTCATGTTTATTAATGCAGTACAACAGCTCGCCTGCTTTTGAGATCGGTATCGGTTAGGGATGTCCACGGTGCGAATTTTTTTTTAATCTACCTTCTTTTTTTAAATGTTTAATTAAGTTCTACTCAGTTCGATGAGTCTTTAGTATTATATTTCGGGATATAATATTTAAAATGGATTTATAAGGATTGTGATATTGAACAAAGATAGTTTACATTAAATATTTAATATTACTATATATATTATATATTTAATGTAACCTATATATGTTCTGTCAAATGTCACAACACAACACTTATTAGTCGACCACTCAATCAATTGACATATATCTTTCTGAATTGAAAAGTTAAAATTAGTAACAAAAGTATAACACTCAGAAAAATGATTATTAGTCATATTATAAATGCGTGAATCAGTTTGTATTATTTGTTTGTTTGTGTCCACTTCACAGTCAAATGGCTTGACTAATTTGACTGAATTTTTGCATAGTCAATATGGTAGATAAAGACAAAGACCAAAAGTAGCTTACCACCATCAAGGATAAAATCTGCCGCCATAACCTTACGGTTTCCGGCAGCCCTTGAGAGTCAGAGTACAGCATCGCTTACCACCAGGCCAAATAGTGGTCAAACGCGGGCCTATAAGATAATATATAAAAAAAGAATACATTTTCTAAAAAACTGACACCACCAACTGCTAGGACTAATCCGAATGTTGTTTATTAAAGGTTTCCCGGCATCACCTGACTGCGGCTTATTATTAATATTTCGGCGTTCGGTAGCCGCGTAAATGATGCACGTTTCAGCTTGTTAGCCGAAATTGAGTTGCGAATGACTTCGGAAGTTTCGGTGGCAGTAAAGGGAGCTGGGATTAGGTTGGCGAGCATGTTAAGGTTACGGAGAACGCCGGGTTTTGTATGTACCATATTATTATTATTGCATGCTCCTGGACAACTATGCACGTGAACAGTGGAAAACGTTAAGTTAAAATATGTTCAGACAGAATATGCAGGCAAGCAGTGGAAACTGTACAAAATGTGTACAGATAGCAAATAGAAATCCTATGGGACGGCAGATGGAAATCCTTTGTCACCATGCTTTGGTTAGTGTATAATCAAGACATGAGATGATAGTGTGAAAATCAATATAGAGCCACGATTATCCAATTAATTTGGAACGCAGAGTGCAGATTTAGAAGAAAAATGGAAGCCATTTTCAGAAATGCCATCTCATTTATTATTAAAATCTATTTTTGTGTATACAAGGTTATTTTTAATTTAACTCAAAGTCAATATATTATATTATTATATTTTAATAAATTATATCTATACTATCTATACTAATATTATAAAGAGAGAACATTTGTATTTTTGTATGTTTGTAATGATTTGGCTCAAAAACTACTGAACCGATTTAAAAAAAATTTTTACTAATGTATAGAATAAACTTTCGGAATGAAAATAGGCTATATAATATGCCGTTTAAATCAAAGGTACATTCGTGGAGACCTAATTTGCAACCTAAGTCGACTAAAAAACGGTCGAAAAAACACGTTTCTTACGAACGCTGCTCAATTGAAAATAGATAGAAGAATATTTTCTATGCAAGAGTTGTACAACTTAATAAGACCTACAAAAAAGTCCGCGACAGCATATGTCTATCTCTTAAGGTTGACTCACAGTAACCATTTTAATCTTTAATTTGTTGTTAAAAAATATTACATAACTTCCAAGGCTGTTTTCAAGTATATAGTATTAATCCTTATCCAAATAATTACGTTAATTAGCTTGGCCACATATTATAGATTAAAATTTTTCTTTATAGTATATAATTCAGATGAAAACTCTAGAAGATATCACGGGTTTCACATACACGCATCGCAAGATTAATAAAATATCCATGTTCTTATAATATCGTTGAAGAAGAAGATTTTCGAATTGATCAGACCTATGAAAGTTGATTTCATAGCGCAATTAACTAGAAAAAAGCTCATAGTTTTATAAACATTTTGACGAATTTTCATGAATCAAAGCTAAGAACACTCTCGATGAAGACATCTATCAAACAAAAAAAAAAATATCAATAATAAAATCAAAATCGGTTCATCCGGTTGGGTGCTAAGATGCTACAGACACAGATACACACGTTAAACGTATAATACCCCTACTTTGATCCCATGATTTGATTGATTTTGATTCAATGATCCCACTACCTCTGTACGAAAACCCATGATTCATGAATGCACATAAAACTTTCATTGGTAAGTATATAGCTAGGATTAGAACCAACGACCGTCGGGTCAGAATCAGGGTAACTATCCTTTACGCCAAAGGACTGTCCAATATCACTACGTAAGTATTATAAAATAAAGTCCATCACTGCGTCTGTCTGTCTGTTCGCAATAATCTCAATAGCTACTGAACGGATTATCATGCGGTTTTCACCAATAGCCAGAGTGTTTATGAGGAAGGTTTAGGTGCAGAATTCGTTAAGGTTTTGTGTAAATTGGTTGAAATATGACGATGATTATTTTATATTCAACGATGCAACAAACTGATGCAAATTTTGTAGGCATATATGTTCTACCCGTGCGAAGCCGGGGCGGGCTGCTAGTATATTATATTATGATAGAGTATCACGCTGAATCCAGATTTTTTGTTATACTGTATTCAACCTATCATAAATATGAAATAAGCACATGCACACTATAATATTATATTTCTGAGAGCACATCATTAATTAATACTTTGAGATATTTTTTTAATTTTCTTGCAAAATTTAACATATTTATAAGCTCCTGTCTTCGAAGTTCAGCTAAAGACTAGCGAGCGCTTTCATACAATTGCAACATGAAAATTACTCCGCTTGGCTCTTTAACAAAAAGCCAACCTGACTTTTTAATTACCCCAGATCCAAGCCTTAAGACGTAGCTTATGAGTCCCAAGACAATTAGTCCAAGTTCTCATTAGCATTTACATGAATAAGCAATAGGAACGGTTTCCTGGCCCTTGCCGCTTCAAATGGAATGGAGCGGAGCCTTGAATTTGAGACGGTCTTTTTGATGTTCGAGCTGAGTAGGCAGGTAATGCGGCTGATCGCAAAGAAGCATTTACGTACTCATATTTCGCATTAAGATTCTCTATATGATTCTTGCTACATATGCACATAGTTACCACAAACATCTAAGACATCAACACATTCTTCAAACACTTGCCGGGCGGGGCCTCGATTCGCAAATGATTTCAATTTGGAAAGCTGGAACTGTTTGACAATTTCCAATCGTCTCAAAAATAAAAGCTTTATGCAATACAAACTAAGGAGTTCAAAACATAATTGTAAAAGTGTGATGCTACAAAAGTCCAGAACGTAATAAGTTATAATGCTTATAGCATCAATGAAGGAATGGAACAAACAAAACGCACTTATCTACATATAATTTTCTCATTAATCATTGGGTTATTGAGATAAATTCTCAGAGATGTTATTAGTAATTCCGAGATGTGGTAAGAGAACTAGATCCGTCGCTATAAAAATATAGCGACGGATCTAGTTCTAGGTTTAAAAAAACCCAAGTCATTTTAAAATATTCCACTAACGGAGGCAACATAGATGAGGAAAATGTAAAAGGAATTCGAAACCGGCGAGAGCGGCCCAGGCCGACGATATTGGTTCTAGTTCAGCCGCAGTACGACTCTACGAGCCATGATGAATATGTGCATCTCTTTGATGGCTACTGTAATGGAAACTTCTGTTCCTATCTACGGGTAACAGTTGTAAATTGAAGATATACTAATTCGTATAGTAATTAATATTACGCTCTGTATGATTGTTGCTCTACATCACTATACTTTAAGTTTTTGCAATTAGTTGTTAAAGATTGAAATTAAACTATTTTTGTAGATTAATTTGGATGGCCCAGAGATTTTGCTTCAGAACACAATATTGGCGTAAAGTTTCTACAGTTTAAACTAGGATTATTATAATAAGTAACTTAATAGAGTATAATCTCATTGGTGATTGCAAGTTTCATTTGAACCTTTAACAATTTATTGCAATAAGTTGTTAAAGGTTGAAACTACTTTTGTGGACTAATTTGGATGGCCCAGAGATTTTTCTATACAACTCAATATTGGCGTAAAGTTTCTACAATTCAAACTAGGATTAGGATTATAGTACTAGTACTACTTAGGATTATAATACTTATCGTATTATTTCTCCTACTTCTTTCCACTGACAAGAGACAAAATGTTGTCGGGAATGGATACAAATAATTTTTATTCACCTACCTACCATGATAGAAGGGCTGTATAATAAATACTACAATATTGACACCAACTAAACGAAATACGCTTAATACATACAAATTATTTTTAACCGACTTCAAAAAAGGAGGAGGTTCTCAATCTCATTCTCAATATATATTTTTATGTTTGTTCGCGGATAACTTCGTCGTTTATGAACCGATTTTGATTATTTTTTACTTTTTTTGTTCTCAAGTGTGGTACCATGGTAATTTTATCGAGGTCTGATAAGTATCTCCAGAGATATTGAGATAAACATCTCGAAATTGGTACTGAAAATGAATAGCGTGGCATTGAGTCGGTTCTTTTTTAGTTTTTAAACGATATTATTTAAGATACTTATCAAAACAATGTAATTTGTATGATTCGTGTGCTTAAAGACATTTGGATGATGTCGATTATAATTATAGATGTAGAGTAATCGACTGTTTCAGCTTCCCCTGGAAGTTTTCACTTGAGTGCAAAATCACGTTCAATTCCGATTTTATATCTAAAAGTTGAAAGTTTAAAAAGAACGTGAATTTTCATAATAATCGTAATTTCTGTTCTTTGTGTCACGGATACACAGGAGGACTGTAATTTTGTGGAGATATTTACTACACTTAACTTAGTGTTGTTCTTTCCAAAAGAGCTTCTAAACTGGATTAGTTAGTCCTTAATCGGTTTTGTTGGTCACACGAAATTTAAGAAAATTGTCTGATTTATAGATGCCATGTATTAGTCCTGAAATAATGATAATTATGCCAATAAAGAAACTAATCGATATGTTTGTAATCCTATTATTCAGTTCACAATAGTCCACACCACATCAACAATTTCAAAGAAAGCATTAAAAAAACTCAACAAATCGAAGCAAGTTTTCCATATCGGTCCGCAATCGCGCTCGCAACAGGTGTTTATTCGTTCATCTATCTACTTTAAAAGTTTCCTGTTTAAATCCTTTCTTACCTTAACAGGTGGCGTCGGGATGTACAAAGGAGGGTCGTTTTGCGAGCCGGTGTAAATTTCCTGTCCGTCGGGACCTCGAGGGCAGCCTTCGGCATCGGATACGCTGTAGCGACAGACTATGCCATCTGCTGGCTTCGCTTCGTATCCCGGCGGCTTCCCGACGTGAAAACCCTTAGCTTTCACCCAGAAACGAAACTTAGAACTGTCCGAACTATTGCACTCTTCCCCACGGAGCGTACGGAGAATTCTCGCATACTTCTTCAAAGTTATCGTCTTTGTTTTAGCTGAGTCTCCGTACGTTTGGATCACCCACGGCTGATATGTCGCGAATAAGTCCAATTTGGGGTCGCCGGTCTGCACTTTCGGGCGTTTGTTGTTGTTTTGCTCGTTTTTCTTGTCCTTCGATGTGCTCGGCGTCGATTTACGCTTCGATGGTTTACGAGGCGTCTTCTCAGGTATCGCTTCCTGAGTTAGCTTCTTTCGGAGTCCACGGTCGGATATCATTGCTGCTGCCATTTTAAGTCACTGCACTGTCATCACATTCTACAAGAGAAACTTTGTTACCGCGGGAAAATTATAGAGTTGTTAGTTACTCTGGTAATCTTTTGTTTAAGAAGTGGGACGCCCGGAATATCCCAAGAATCGTTTTGTGCAAAGTTGCCGAACTGGAAAGTTGAGCTCGTGCGTACAACTTAGCCGACGAACTTTTGACTGCGAAGTTCCGACCTAAAGGACTTTATATCTATATAGAGAAGAAACTTTTGCCGACGGCGAATTGCGGCGAATGAGAGATGTCGCTCGCCCTTTAGCTTCATTAATTCTCATTACATATCTTGTTCCCGACGCAATGGTTGACATTATTTAATTGTATTTTGAAACTTATTTTATTCTAATAAGATAAAATTCCTAAGTCTTATTTTTATAATATAATGGCACTGTATATTTTTATGCAAACTGACAATTACTTCTATAAACCTACTAGAAAGTAGGTTTTTAAATGACAAACCAGAAAAATTGCATACGCTTAACTTTATTGTATTTGTGACAATGTCTGATCATCAATGTTAAATAAAACATTGCATTTTCATGAATATTGAAACATACTACTAAACTCTACAAAAATCCGCTAAAAGTGAACTCTGAACCCAAAAACCGTATTCAAAAGTATCAGTGGCCGCGTAAACGTAAGAAAAAAGTACCAGAGAGTAACGTAAACGTAACGTATCGCGTCCCGGGACGGTATACTGTCCCGTTCGGTACGGGACCGTTCGCTTAGGTCGCGCGCGGTGCACTGACGGGCGACGGGCCTGTCCCGTCGGAGCCGCTCTAGATAGGTCCATAGTTACCACACCGCCTGCCGCCTGCGAGGTATACGTTGCTACTGCTTTGTATTCTGTACACCGGTTTTGTATGTGGATTTCTGATGCAGTATCTGAGTGCTCTTTGATTCGGTTTAATTTATCAAAAATATCTGCACGTTACATTAGGTTGAAAAACTGACTTCATATTTGCGTGAGTATGTTTCAGTAGTAAGTTTGACATCGCCATAACTCTAGGAGCTACTAATCAGATCTTGATAAAATTTTAATGAAACTACTTTGAAGATAATAGAACCTTGACAAAAAAAATCAAAACGTGTTCGAAATTGGCGGAATAATAGCACAGAACCGATAATAATACACTACAATAATAGCGTAACAGACATACAAAAAACCTCCTTCTTATTGGAAGTCAAGAAAACAGTGATTAATGCTGCTACTTTGACGTAATTAACTATAGTCAACTTCCTAAAAAGTAAAATTTGCGAAAAATGTATTCAGTATAATAATTAAAATATTATCTTTCATCGTACATCGATGATATGACTTCACTCGCAGTAGTCGCTAGTTAGTTTATTTGAGTCCAACCAGTTGGCTAGACTTAAAATGAACTAACTAATAACTAGCAACGTATTGAGAAATATAACACTGGAATTCCCTGCCTGAGTCTGTGTTTCCGATTAGCTCAGACTGTAATAGATAGTCTGAGCCGATTAGATATAACGTAGAAGGTCTTCAAATCGTGAGTGAATATGTATGTTTTGAGTAAGCGCGCTACATTATCGACCGCTTCGTCACTTAACATCAGATGAGATAGTGTTCAAGTGCTACCCATTATCGCATTATAAAAAAACCACTGAAAAATCTTCGTTCCATCCATCTTTAAAAATCTTATCAGATGCAGATTTAACACATTCGAACTGTTCAAACATCAAAGTATTTTTTAAAATCGGTTAACGCACAACAGAGAAAAGAAAATACAAAAGTAATTTATTTGTCTATTTAACACATTAATTCACATAAATTAAGCAAGTGATTATCTCCTGCTTTTTAAAGTCGATTAAACATATTATTGGCCGGTGACCTACCTACTCCTCACGGCTAATACGGAGTTAACTTAACAGTATCCCACAGAAGTATCCTATGTGCTGTTTAAGTTATTTGGCTATTCCTGTGCATTTTATTCACTAGTCTTAGGTTTAGCCGTTTACATAAATTAACAAACTGACTTTCGTATTGATAATAATAATGGGTGAACATTTACATATGTCTACGTAAATTAAAAAAAAATCGGGCTAACAAATGATATCAAAAAAAACTTATGCATATTAAAAACGAACGTCTGAAGCATAAAGTTTATGTACTGCATCGTAGTGCAGCAATAGCGCCGACCGGCGGGACGGCGCGGGCAGCACGTGCGACGCTAATTGCCCGCGAAACAATCGACGATCGCGCACTGCTGCCACCTACCGCTACCGCACCGCGCTACCAAACCAACACTGCTCCTACTACCTACTACCCTACTACCATTGACTGATAAGTATAAGTTGGCTGTATACTCAAAGCACATTAGTAAAGAACTCATTTGCTCAAAGGTAATAATAATCATATAGGTAGTAGATATAAATCTAGTAGGTACCTTTGGCGAGCGGGGTTCGCCTGTAGCCTGTAGTCATAGAAAAGGTAATAATACTACGTATGCTGTAGTGACCACTCCTTCCTTGACTGTATACTCGAAGGTATAAAGTAAGTCCTACTGCCTGTGTTACTGCCTCAGACAAAAGGTTACTGCCATCACTTCTATGTTTCTACTAACCTCGTGACGCCTACGACGAAAAACTGGTCCATCTTGATCATCGAGGTACATGTAAACCAGAGGCGACCATCATAAACTGACTTAGATACCAAGCGGCGCGCGATCGGGCGTGAAGAGTACTTACGCTAAACCATAGAAAAGATAATAATAATACTACGTAGCTAAACTAAGCGAGATGTAGATTCAGCACTGCTTTTTATTTGAACGTAGAGCTAGTTCGCAACGCCACATCTGGTACGTAGTACATATACATCGATGATCTTGAAACATATTTTTTGGGCCATTTTCACCAAAGATTTTTCAACTTGAAGCGTAATAAGTACTATTATTTATTCTGTGCTTGAGGGTTGTACAAGAAAGTATAAGTATTAAGTAAGTGGTAAGGGTAAGTAAGTGTTGTCACAGTCACAACATCGACAAATAATAGTACCTACAAGCCATAGATTTACTCAAATAAAAAATAAGTTCAAAAACTAAAACCCGACTACTGAAAGATCACACTCTAAAAAGTATGAAACAAGAAAATTTTTTCACCTGAGATTGCTATGTGCAAACAATTCAATATGTATCGTGTATTATATAAACTGTAGGCTCGATGGCTTAGTGAAGCTACAAATTAAATAAGATAACCGAAATATGCACCCACCGTCAAGTCCTCTTCGATTTTCAAGTACTTCACACCTTTTTATCACACTCCACCAATGTAGTCTAAAACCACTTCACTCGCGACTTTTCTTTATTGTAATAGTTTTACTGGATTGAATGATCCGCGGCGCCGGCGCTTCTTTTTTGTGAATTTCGCGGTAACCAATCGCGGTCAGAGGTGAGCGGGGCGGGTGTTTTTGCTGCGTTCCGTTTCTCGTAGGACGATAGGTGCAGCGAAATATTTGACGAGTATTATAAAGTTTTGGGTTGCGGTCCCTACATTTCCCCCCACCGAAATCCGACAGGATTTCCCAGTTATAATTCCAAGTTGGAAATAAATAAATATTGTGTTGAAAAGTGTATTGAATAACAAAATATTAATGTAGATGTAGGTGTCACACTGAGGTGTAGTGTTAAGTAAATATAAGGTTACAAATTAGGTAGTGCTAGATAGATTAGTACTACAAGTATGTAAATTATAGAGAGTGGACTGTATAGTATATGAAACTTAAAACTAGATGGGTTGACCTTTGTAAGATAAGTTAGAGAATAGAGACTTCTAATCATCCTGCTCCAAGGGGAGCGGGCTGAGCTTAACTACGGGTCTTGTGAATTCACTGTGTTTGGTTCGAACACTAACGACACGCGTCACATTATCTGGGCCTGTGTATAGCTTAGTGACTCTGCCTAGTACCCACTGAAGGGGCGGTGCGTCCGAGTTTATAAGCACTAGATCGCCGACCTTCAGATCTCGACAACCTTTGGTCCACTTTTGGCGGGTTTGAAGTGTGTAAAGGTAATCTTTGCGCCACAGACGCCAAAACTGTTGGGCTATCTGTTGTACCGCCTGCCACCTACTCAGACGATTTATAGGGAGACTAGTTAGGTCATACTCTGGAGCATCTAACAATCCGCGGCCTACTAAGAAATGTGCTGGAGTAAGTATCTCGAACTCGCTGGGGTCCGAGGACAGAGCGCAAAGAGGGCGAGAATTGAGCACGGCTTCAACTCGCGCAAAGAGTGTTGTTAACTCTTCAAATGTTAGCGTCCTGTAGGGCTATTCTGTAAAAAACCATTTCGCTTTGCGATCTTGCGTGAGTGATCAACGTCACTTCGCACACGACGGTTCGGGATTTCAATTGAGCACTCTGTAATTTACTATGTTGAAACTATCAAAGCAAAGTGATACACTCATCGAGGCCCACTTTGCTAAGGATTGAATGAAGATATTTAACGATGTCGATAGTTTTTGTCTATGCTAAAATTATGAAATAATAAATTAATCAACTTGATGACTTAAATATGACTTAAATATGAATACGTATTTTATAATTTTTACTTGATAACTTTCAAGTAAAAATTATAAAATACGTATTCATATTCAATATAGCGTGTTCTATAACACACATATTTTTTACATGCAATATAAGATAGAATATGGATAATATTAGAATTCATTTTAACTCTGTGGCTGAAGCCCTAGAGTTTGTTTTGTCTCTGGCTGGCTAGGCTTGGGTAACTCCGGACACATCTAATCTATATCTTCAGATATATATCCCTAAACAGATATATATCCTTCCTTCCTCTTGCCAAAACCTCAATATATTCCATGCATCCGGTATATTTTGATGAAACAACATTTCTTGTTAAGTTGGTCAAAAAGTCAAGTCGTGAGTGAATAGGTATTTTCTAGGCAACCGCTATATCATTATTTTTGGATCACATCGTCACTCACAACAGTTAATAATTAATGCAAGTTCAAAACACAACAGATACGGCCTAATAATGTTAGATATTATACACCCTTATAGGGAAGGATATACGATAAACCAAGCCTATCAGTCATGAGCTAGCTAGGCTTGGGCTTACTTTATCTGACAGAGGAGTGGAAACCATCGTATTTTCTTCCATACACATTAGTATATCTGCTTCGTATATCTAGGATATCCATGTCAGTCCGAGTTCACAAAAAAGTTTTATGTTTCATAAAGATATACCGGATATGGAATATAATAATATGAAGGTT
Source organism: Cabera pusaria (assembly GCA_954871355.1). Lineage (NCBI taxonomy): Eukaryota > Metazoa > Arthropoda > Insecta > Lepidoptera > Geometridae > Cabera > Cabera pusaria. Next base: position 7,126,362 of record OX940908.1, read on the forward strand.
TTGGCAAGGGGAGGGAAGGATATATATCCGCTTAGGGATATATATCCAAAGATATGTCCGTGTCCGGAGTTACCCAAGTCTAAATTGGCTGGTTTGCGTTTAGTAGTCCTTAGTAGTTAGTATGACCATTTGTGGCAGATTTCTCTCATTTAGGCAGATTTGGAACCTACATTTTAACTGTGGCAGATAACGCTGACGATTCCAAAAAGTGGCAGATTTCAAGGATTTTTATGAATTTTGAAACAAAAATAGAATTTTGACAATTTTTTGTTTGTATTGAATGTATAATATTTTTAATATGCATATATTTGGATTTTGATTGGAAATTTATAAAAGTTTGATTATAACCAGCTCTCTATAAGGCAATAATATAATGGTATACTTAATAATTTAATATATTCTCTGGGGTGGTTGGTGGTTTGGCAGATTTTAGCAGTTTTTTTGCCAATGTCGGGCAGATTCGCCATTTTTGATATGGTCACCCTGGTTAGTTTAGTAATCATTAGTATTTAGTAGTTTATACTTCTTTTTCTACACTGTTTTGTTCTTATTTTCACAACAAAGTCTTCAAATTAATATTATTACTATTGTTTTGTTTGTATCAATCAATTTCGTGTCGTGTAATAGTGGATTACGTACGTACGTTGAAGAAAAGCAATGCTAAAGCAGTAAGTATTCATTGTTATCTATGCATTTGATGACATGACATTATCGCATTTATATAAATTGGTTCATTTTAACTTTTAATAATAGTAATTTGTTAAAATTTAGCAATACAATACAAAATAAAGTCAGCTTCTTGGTTACCTTTCAATGTCCTGAACAACTGTACTTCTGACTTTTGATTTGATATTTTTTAAGATGGAAGATTTTTTTAAGTACCTATAGCACGATTATAGTTTATGTTCATTCTCAAACTCTGCACTTGGCTTGTGTTCCTGGAACATGCCAAGCATCTGCAAGACTCAAGACCAGTGCTGTACACATGGTGTGTACATAAATATCTGTTCGACATCGAATTATAACCTACGATACTGTTCGATAAGCTAGTTAACATTTATTGTTTCTAGTTAGTAGGTAATCTTTGCATTGTTAACACAAATTTATGATTTTAGGTGAATGTTAGCCCTCAAGAAGTGGTTCAGTCTCTAGATTGCCATGAAAAGTGAGAGTCGCATGCCTATTTCAGCCAGCTACACCTTCAGAAAAGAAACAGGCACTTATTGGACTTGCTGTCAACTAAACCTTTATTCTGCGACCGTATCACCATACAAGTAATTATTTCATTAATTAACAAATAATTGAACATTCAGATACAGATTACAAAGCATCAAACGGAAACAAAATGGCATGTATTTTGAACCAACATATAAATGAGAATTAATACATTTGTCGGAATATTTCTTTTCATGGTTCCATAGTCAACAAAGAACCTTTATGTAAGTAGTTTCACCATGTCCCTCCCTCCATCTGTGTCAGTCTATCGATGGCCTTAGCTCAGAGGCTAATAAGTAGCTGTAATTAGGCATGAGTATGCAGTAGGTATAACATCTTTATATCTATAAGATCTTTTCCCTCCTCCATAAAAGTGAGGTTAATATTTTTGTTTCTTGTTTATTCTATGGTGTATGGGTCATTTATAAACATTGATATCTTAATAAGCTTTAAAGTGCATTTTTTTTTAGAGTTAAGTGTCCACCTGCCTGCGAAGTATTGTTTTGAATTAGGTAAAAATTCACAATAGTAGTATTTAATAACAAATTTAAATGGCAAATTATTAGAGCTAGGTAGGCTTTACTAGTTCACACGTAATAGTAGACCAACATATTAGTTTCATATTGTGACAGGTTTGGTAACCATGGAACTCTACACAATGTGAGGCTCAATATAAACTTGGCCCTCACAGTAGTGAAATAGGTTGATTTTTTAGTGTATACTGCCTAATAATTATAAATGTATGATTCTGGTATTATATATTTGTTTCAGCGTTTTCGGGTTGATTTCACCAGAGAAGTAGAAGGCAGTCTCCTCGGTCTCAATGAGTCTCAAGTATTAATGAATCAATAAACAGATTTAAATTAATTAATTAATGAGCTTTACCCATGGTTCTTGGTTTTAAAAGAGCAAAGAATAAAGATATTCATCGCCACAACTCTCAAGCGATGGAGGTGTTCGTGATTCAACAGGTGGAGAGAAATCAAGCAGTAATGGGGCCCTGAATGCCATCACTGATGGACTAACATTTTTGTCTTAGCATTACAAAATAAAAATATATTTTTATGACTAAATAAAATTGACTAAATGGAATTGAATTTATTATTATAATAAAATTGCCTGTCATTGTACCATTATTTATTGCCTGGGCTGCCCCTCTAAACAAAATCCAATATCTGTTTCCAGTCGCGCTTACGTAAGTACAATATGTATGGGAATGATATTTATTTTTCCGCAACAAAGTTGTCATTCCCATACATTTTGAAACTCCGTTAGCGTGAATGGAAACAGAAATTGGATTATAACCGACTTCCAAAAAGGAGGAGGTTCTGTGCTCGTCTGTATGTATTTTTTTGTATGTGTGTGCATTAATATTTTTTGCCAATTGTGAACCGATTTAAAAAATATTTTTTAGTTTGAAAGGATATAATTCCGAGGTGGTCCCATTGTAATTGTAATCGAGATCTGATAAGTATCTCCAGAGATATGACGATAAACTTCTCGAACTTGCTACTGAAAGTGACTCGCGCGGCATGGAAGTCGGTAGTTTAGTTTTTAAACTATCTTAATTATGTCTAGGGGCCCTGGGCCCTAGACAAAATCCAACTTCCTGCTTTCATTCACGCTAATGCAAGTTCAAAATGTATGAGAATGACATCTTTGTTGCGGAAACATAAATGTCATTCCATACATTTTGAACTTGCGTTAGCTTGAATGGAAATTGGATTTTGTCTAGGGGCCCTGGTGTTTCAACCACAGCATTCAGCACTGACACTATTAATATTTTTGTTTCGATTCAAAAGATTCATTTATGAGTGACCATGGGTGGTAGGCTTGGTATTATCCCAACTTCCACCGCTAAAACGTCTCCCAGTGGGGGACGTTAGGGTATATTTCAAATCAGAATTCTCAAAAACTTAAAGAATTTTTATACTTGACACTGGCTAAATACACTTATCGTGTGGAGCCATAATAAAATTTTAAAAAAAAACTTCGATTTGACGGACAGGTTAATTTTTTTTTTGCTTCGAAGTTTGCATCGCACATTTGTGCATTTAGCCACATAAGAATGAAGCGAATTTTCAGTGTGAACATTAGATGTAGAGGCTTAGTTCATCGAGTTCCCGAATGATGTTAGGTGCCAGCCTATACAGGCTATTCCATTCCATACGGAAAATGGGTTGGAATAGTTGCGCCATAACTTTTTAACTTGCCGATCTCGCCTAAGTGATCTAACCTCGCTTCGCAAACGATAATTTAGGATTGCAATCTGTCATTCTGTAATTTACTGTCAAAGCTATCGAAGAGAAGTGACACATTCATCGAAGCTCACTTTGCTAAGGATTGAATCAAGAGATTTAACTATGTCGATAGTTATTGTCTATGCTGAAACTGTGAATTTATAAATGAATGAATTAATAATTTACAACATAAACATACAATAATAAGTATTCTATGTCAATATCGTATATAATGCATTACACATATCTTTTACGTTTAAAATAAGATATAATAAGGATATTAGAATTATTTTAATTCTGTGATCGGAGGCCCTAGCGAGAGTGTTTTGTCTCTGGTTTAGTTTGTTTAATGCGTAGACGGAATATTAAATAGACAAGACATTAGCGTATGCGAATTATATAGGTATAACCCGTCAAAAATTATGAACACGTAATGCATATGCCAGCTATAAGACAAATTGAATAGCGTAATTTGGTCGGGTCAAAAGTATTTATTCATAATCAGAATATTCATAATAAATATCATAATAAAAGCATTTATTCAGTATATGGGAAAATTAAAAATTTTAGTTTGAAAGTTTTCGCGAAAATTATTCATTTTAATGTGAACGTACCGGCTTTTGTTCGCGTGTATTTACTTCGGATATGCTCCGAACAGGTTTCTACTTATTACGTAGGTCAGCCGAAGCCGCGGGGCACAGCTAGTATTCAATAAAAAATATTATAGATTTAACCTTCGAGCATTTACCAATGGTGGAGATGTTAACGTTTTAATCCGCAAACATTTTTTTCTGCCGATACTTTACGGGGGACGAGGTAAACACGCATTGCACACACACAAATCCCTCACTTTAACGATCCCGCACACTAGCTTGAAACACGCACACAGTATTAAAAATACAGCGTAGTTACGCACGCTCATATGGCCAGCAGAGAGGAACGCCTTGCGTTAACATCTCCATTGGTAAATGCTCGAAGGATATAACAGAAACATAACTTATTGCTTCGAATTTACAAAAAAAAAAGGTATTAAGCCATTCAGCTTTCATCTAGACGTCGAACGTCATACTTAAAACACATGTTTAATGCCCCTGATTAATGTAGGGTTGCCAACCGGACTTACGTATTACGTGCACCCGCAACCCAGTGGATGTTTCAGTACTTCAGACAATTTTTATCCAAAAAATTGTGAAATAATGAAACATAATAAATAAATAAATATACAGGGTCATACATGACAGCGGGTGAAAACTAATGGGCGCACTAGAACTGGGAGCCAGAGCTGGCTCCAAGCAATAAAATCTCATATGTAGAGAAGAATAAAAAAATGTTGTTCATCTCGCTCTCTCATACTAGTGATTGTGTCATTTTATCCTTCTCATGTTATCATTGTTATTTCAATGCCAGGTCTAGTTTAATATACTCTGTCTACGGTTTAATGTTTACTCTCGGACTAATATACACTTATCTGTGATGTTTACTTACTTTAATTTTCGGTCCACGCCTGAGTCCACTTTACTTTAGGTTGACAAAAAACGAGTTACGAGCTTGCAAGTGTATCAGAAGTAATAAATCATTTAATCACCTACGTGCATAACATGTTTACCTAATAATAGTAAATAATACAGCAATACAATATAAAATTAAGTCAGTTCTTGGTTTTGGTTAATATTTCAGTTTTCCATGTCCTGAACACCACCTGTGAGATGGTGAGTGTGAGCCACAAGCCCGATACATCCAGCAACACCTTCAGAAAAAGGCACTTATTTGGCTCGCTGTCGACTGAACCTTTATTATCCATGACCACTTCACAATACAAGTAATTATTTCATTTATTAACAAATAATTGAACATTCTGATGTAGATAACAAAGCATAGAAACGAAACAAGATAACATGTATGTTTAACCAACATATATGAGAGGTTAGTAAGAGTACATGTGTAGGAATATTGCTTTATATGGTTCCATAGTCATAAAGGTTATTATAACCTTTATGTTAGTAGTTTAGCCTCTTTATCTGTCCGTCAGTTAATCGGTGGCTTAGCTCTTTAACTAATAAGTAGTAGATAGCTGTAATTTGGCATGTTTATTTATTTATTTATTTAGTTGGGGTAGACTTGTCCTAGAGTGTAGACTGCGAATCGGCAAATGTAGCGTAGGACCTCCTGTGACCAGGTGGAGCAACGATATACGCAAAGAGGTGGGTAGTGACTGGAAGAGAAGAGCCAAAGATCGGGCTCAGTGGCGCATCTTGGGAGATGATGGTGATCTTGGGAGAGGCTTACGTCCAGCAGTGGACTGACACAGGCCGATCATGATGATTTAATTATTTATTAATAGATCGCCAACATAATAATCATCGTTATAAACCTTTTAACATCAAAATCTTAGTACTATTATGCTAAATGTTATTATAATTACAGGCGAAGACTGCATGCACATAAAATTGTAGGCGAGTAACATTAAAGAATAATAATAATAAATTTAAAAATGTAATTTGTTTAAAAAGAAAAAAAAATACAAAATTATTGCTGAAATTAATATGTTACAAGAAATATCTCATTAAATAATTTAAAAATATTGGGTTATACAGTGGGTATTACATATTTAGGTTACCTTTCTGACATATGTATTAATATTCGTATTATATATTTATTTCAGCGTCTTCGTGTCAACTTCACCAGAAACTTAGAAGGCAGTCTCGTCTTGTCAGTCTTAATTATTAATGAATCATTGAACAGATTTAAATGAATGAATTAAAAGCTAATGAGCTTAACCAATGGTTCTTGGTTTTGAAAGAGCAAAGAATAGAGATATTATTCGCCGCAACTCTCAAGTGATGGAGGTGTTCGTGACTCGTCAGGTGGAGAGAAATCGAGCAACGATGGGGCCCTGAATGCCATAGCATAGGGACTGACATTTTTGTCAAACAAAATATATATCTAATGAATAAATGTAATTGAATTTATTTAAAATTCCTTGCCTGTCACAAACTATTATTCAAATCTTTGACTAACAAGATTAACTACCTTGTACTATTATTTATTGCCTTGGCTGGTGTTTTATCCACAGCATTCAGCAATGGCATTACTATTTAATATTTTTATTCCGATTAAAAATATTAAACATGTGGATCACTTGTAGTATTGACCATTTGTGGTAGGCTTTGGCCGTAGCTCGAACCACCATGGACCAATGGATAAAGACATGTCAGTAAACGGTGCTGTCTTTCAATTCTAGACTAGCACGATACCATCTTAGACAGCATCTTTGCTTATCATCAGGTGAGACAGCAATCAAATGATTGTATGTCAAGAATATAGATACTTAGCCGAAGACTTACATTTTAAGTCAATAGCATTAACTTTTCAACCGATTTCCAAAAGGAAGAGATTCAAAATTTCAATTCATCTTGCTGGTTTTTTTGTTTCTTACGCGATTATCTTGCCAAATTGTGAACCGATTAGAATGTTTTTTTTTTATGGGTAGAGTGTCTCTATACATATGGAGACATAGAATACATTATAGATAGGACAATATGGAGATTCAAACCTCAAACTTGTCAATTAACTTATTTTAATCAATTCGTAAGGAGGCGTGGTTCTTTAGTAAATTTTATCAAGATCTGATGAGTAGGACCTCCAGAGATATGGAGATAAACATCTCAAAATTGTTATTGAAACTGACACGCGCTCACATTGCTTTTATAGTTTTCAAACTACGTTAATTATTCTAGTACAAAACAACGTAGGTATCATAATAACTTATAATTTAACCTCAAAATTGAATATCACTTCGATCGATTTTTTAATCTCGATAGCTTCAAGGCTACTTAAATTATGACAGTTGTATTCGTGTTTTAACGCAAAGAAACTCGACAATCGTGTGGTTAATTTACTTAAAGAATACAGTATTCTGACATTATATGTCAAAATAGCTCGCTTACAAAAGTTCAACTCTGACCTACGCACTCGGACGTGCGGCGCCACCTGTACGTTCGGGTTTACAGGATACGAAATTCAAATCTCACCGCGAATTCCGCTCTCGCGAGGTATAAACTAGCTTAAAGAATAGCCCTGGGGCTATTCTTTAGAGCTAGAAACTTATAATTTAACATAAAAACAGAACATCAATCTCCGATTTTTCAATCTCAATATGTTCAAGACTATTAAAATTAAGAAAACTGAATTCTTGGTTCTACGCAAAAAAATCGACGATCGAGATGGTACATTTCCTTACAAAATGCCGTTTTCATACAATAAATGTCAAAATAGCTCATTCACAACAGTTCAACCTCACATCCGCACTCGGATGTGCAGCGCCACCAGCGCGTCCGAGTTTACAGCATACAAAATTCTCTTCTCGACGCGGATTCCGCTTGCGAGATGCGTAAACTAGCTTACAGAATAGCCCTGCTGCTTCCGATGGTTCTTTTTAAAAGTGACTTTGCCGATTTAATGGCTGCTTCGTAAAGACCGCCGAAGTGACTAACTGTTGGAGGGTTATGCTTCCATTGAACTTGACGTTTGGTAAACTCGCCTGAGATATCATCCGTGTTGGATTTTAAGAATTGTGAGACTTCAGCTAACTGTTTACCGGCTGAAACGAAGTTCGTCGCATTGTCTGAGATTAGCGCCTGACATAATCCACGTCTTGCTGTAAAACGGTCAAATGATGCCAGAAAGCATTCTGTGCTAAGTGAGGATAAAGTCTCTGTATGTAAATGTACCGCGCGAGTAGCACAGCAAACGAAAATGCATAAATAAGCCTTGGTGATGCGAGCATTTCTACGAATGGACTCTTTTGTTAAAAATGGACCCCCTATGTCAAGACCTACCGAATGGAAGGAGTGAATATCTTCCGTTCGAAACTTAGGTAACTGTCCCATTAGAGGTTGCCTGACTGTCGGTCTTACTTTAAAACACGCTATGCATTTGCTTGTGCGTAGTCTGACTATGCTACGAGCGGACACAATCCAGAACTTTTGACTCAATATACTCTGTAGGGTACGTGGTCCTACATGTAAATAAAGCACATGGTAATAATCGATCAGACAATTAGTAAAATTGCATTTTTTAGGAAGCAATACAGGATGTTTTTTGTCGAACGAAATCTCTGCGAGCGAAAGTCTACCCCCCACCCTGAGGAGACCATGGGGGTCAACGAAGGGGTTGAGCTTTTGCAGAGACTGCTGCGGCTGAAGGCTCTTTGATATCGCGATTATATCGGCGGCAAAGTGGTGCTGTTGCACGGATTTTATGATGACGTCGCGTGCGTCTTTTAAGTCACTTAGAGAAAGTTTAGTGCGCTCGGATTTAGGTGTGCGGCAATTTGTGATGAATTTACGAATCCGAGCTACGATATTGACTAATTTCGTGTAATTAGAATATCTCTCAGAAAGCTCATAGATGAGATTAGAGGACTCCTCCGACGTTACCAGCGCCATAGTGTTAAGGGAGGTTTTTAGTTCGGGAGGATTGACGTCTCTGAACTCATCTATAGCGCGTACTGGCCATCGCTCACTTAATAGCCAGCTGGGACCATTAAGCCATTCGGGATTTGAGAGAAGCACGGAGGGCGTCGCACCCCGGGAACAGATGTCGCTCGGGTTACTCTCACCACTTACATGGAACCAATTAGTACTGGGAACTGTGTCCAGTATTTTTGTTACTCGAGTGGCCACGAATGTTTTAAGCTTGTAGCTTGGAGTGTTAAGCCAAGCCAGTACTACAGAAGAATCAGTAAACAACAAGATGTCGTTGATACTGATAGCTCGCTCCTGAAGAATACCTGTGACATACTTGACGAGTTTGGCGAGCAAGTGGGCTGCCATTAGCTCGAGTCGTGGTACAGATACCGTTTTCAGCGGAGCCACTTTTGATTTAGCAATGAGAAGGCTCGTTTTGCTATCACCGTCGTCGTTAGTCGTGTGTAGGTATATCTGAGCCGCGTACCCGAGAGTAGACGCGTCAGCGAACGCGAAAATACGAGAGGTCGTACTTTGCGATACCATCACGTGACGTTCGTGCCTAAGTTCGGAAAGTAGAGGTAGCTCCCGAACGAAGGCCCGCCATTCTGTTTCAAGGTCAACAGGCAAGCGCTGGTCCCAATCGAGTTTCAGGGCCCAGATCTTCTGCATGAAACATTTGGCATAAAATATGCAGGGTGCAACAAAACCGAGAGGATCGAACAAACGACCGATCTGTGATAGAACGGTGCGTTTTGGGACCTCGTAATCATACTTCATCGTTCTGAAGGAAAAGCAGTCCGTTCCTGGTAGCCACTGAAGACCCAAAACCTTGAGTGACAAATCTTGATCATCGTCGAACTCGATCGGAGTTTCTCGGTGATCTTCAGGGACCGCGGCCAGCACCTGAGCACTATTACTAGCCCACTTACATAACAGGAAGCCAACACTCTGCAACAGCTCGCGTAGATCCTTCTGCAGCTGGAGAGCGTCATCCTCTGTGGGTTCCGACCATAGTAGGTCATCCATGAAGAATCCGCTTTTAAGAACTCGAGCTGCAGCTGGATACGTATCTGCGTGTTCGTCGGCTAAAGTATGCAGTACCTTGATGGCCAGATACGGACTACTAGCGACCCCATACGTGACAGTCGCCAGCTCGTAAACCTGAACCGGTTGATCTGTTGAGTGGCGCCACAGTATGTGTTGATAAGGCCGTTGGTCTTGATGTATCAAAATTTGTCTGTACATTTTACAGATGTCTGCGGATATACAAACAGCATGTAATCGGAAATTTATTAATATCTGATTAATATCCGCCTGAAGTTTCGGTCCCGCTAGAACCACGTAATTAAGTGACTTGTGATTAGCAGTTTTGGTCGACGCGTCGAACACGGTACGCAGCTTGGTGCTGGTGCTCGTCGGTTTGAGAATACAAAAATGCGGGATCAAATACTTGGAATCCACGTCTTGTAAATTACCTAAACACGTCATGTGACCTAAAGACTCATATTCGGACATGAATTTGTGATATTCACACTTTAATTGAGAGTCGCGGTCGAGACGCGCCTCTAAATTAGTCAATCTACGTAACGCCACCTGTCGAGAATCGCCGAGACTGTGGTCCGGCCGAAACGGATACCTAACAACGTATCTACCGGTGTTCGGATCGCGACTATGTTCGTGCGCGAACAACTTTTCTGCTAATACGTCGTCGGGTTTCTTTGGTTGTTCCGACGGTACGTTCTCGACTTCCCAGAACGCGTTCATCACCCGGTCTAAGTTATCCGTACTAGAAAATCCGGAAAAAGCGTGGTTATCCGAGTCTAAACTCTTTTTATTGCTATCGCGCCAATCTATTTGACCGGTGATAACGTATCCGAAGATAGACTTTAATATCACGGGCAAACCCGGGCGTTCCGGTAGTATTTTATCTCCGTCGTATAGGTAAGGAAATAAGTCGCCTGCTATCAATAAGTCCACCGGCGCGGGCCGATGAAACGCTGGGTCCGCTAACTCGATATTCTGATAACGATCTAAAATATCAAGAGGTAACCTAACCGTCGGTAGATTGCCGGCTATGTTCGCGACGATAACCGCGTCCGTATTAAGAACGGGCGATGTATCGTGTCGCGGTTTTATTGCGAGCGAGGTTTGACCAAAGTTATCAACTTGGTTCCCGCCTAGACCGATCGTTCGAACATCGCATCTACGACGAGGTAATCCTAGCCTCTTCGCACAACTATGTGTTATATAGCTTGACATAGCGCCGCTGTCTATAAGTGCGCGCACGCAATGGAAGTGTCCCCACGCGTCCGCGACGTGTACGACCGCGGTGCCAAGCAGGACCGTCTGATCAGTCGAACATGTGAGACCCACAACGTTCCCTTGACATGTGAATGAGGAGTCGACGTGAAGAGAGCTGTGGTGCCTCTTTTTGCAGACCGTACAACAATGTTTGGACGGACAATCAGCGCTGGTGTGATTATCACGCAAACAGTTCTCACACACACTGAGCTCTTTGACTTTGGCAGTGCGTGACTCAGGTGTAAGCGCGTTGTAGACTGCACAGCGATAGATAGCGTGTGGCATTGGACAACACGGACAGACGTTGGATTTCTGCCGTTCGACAACGTTGTTCATGCTGGCCACAGCTGCGGTCATAGTAGGTTTATAACCGTGTTGTGTGGTCGTATCCTTGTTTGAACGCGACGTAGATGGCTTGAAAGCTGGTGTAGACGGCTTGGCGTACACTGACTTGCTTTCTGACATCTCAAGGACACGCGCTTGCTTCTCGATAAAGTTCAATAATTGCTTAGCGGTAGGTATCTCGCCCGGCGGCACGGTCTGTTCGAACTCGCGGCGCGTCACGAGGTCGAGATTTCGCAAAGATATTTGGAATAGTATAAAACTAGATAAATCCGGAATTTTAAGAAGCTCTAAAGCTGTAATATTTTCATGATAAGTTTGGAGAAAATTATTAAGGTTCGCGGCCGATTCGCTTATCAACGGTTTAAAGTTAAACAGCTTGAAATACGCCGAAGCAAGCGCGCGCTTATTCTCAAATCGCTTAACTAAGGCGCTCCATACGATGCTGTAATTATCAGCTGTGATTGGCATTGATTTCACAATAGATAAAGCCGAACCGCTAACCGATGACATAAGGTAATCATATTTCCCGACATCAGTAATCGCGGGATTATCATGAATTAAGCTCGTAAACGTATCACGGAAGGTTATCCAATTTTCGAGTTTACTATCAAATTTAAATAGTTGTAATTCGGGTAACTTTACGCACCGCCTAGTTATTTGCAATTCCTTGCCACCGGGTTCCGTCTTGGCGGGACGCTCGGGTGGGTGAAGGCCATTGGAAACTTTACGAATCGCATAATAAAGTTCATCAAACGCCTTTATTTCGCTATACGTAGGGACATAATTTGGTTTGTATTTCCGATATAGTGAATTTATTTCCATAACGCACCTATTGTATTCCGCTCGGATGTCTGAGAGGTCATCGATCCGTGCAGAAAACTCAGCTAAATGAGTTACATCTGTTTCTACTTCTAATGAAATTTCATATAAATGTTGAATGCGAAGAAAACACATTTCCTTTGACGTCAAGAAAGGATGAACCTGATCGTCGAGATCCGAGTCAGGAACAGTATTTTTACCAGTAATTTTGAATCACTAAATTACCATACAACAACCGAAAACGTCGAAATAAATGATCCTAGAAAATAAATCCACAAAAATTTAATTACGTATTATTTTCCCGCTACGCAAGACGAAACGTAATGGCTGCCGGGCGGTGCCGGTGTTAGAGAGGTCTAACCGGCAAAGTAATCACAAGAAAACACAGTAAATACACAATGTAGGCATTTGTTTCTACAATAACACGATGCTAGACATTTATAATAAGCGATATTACTATAGAAATGAGCTAGTACTATGAAATGAGCTAGTACTATGAAATGAGCTAGTACTATGAAATTCAGAAAGTTACGATGCAATTTGTTTCACTATCACATAAAGGTCAACGCACCCGTGTCACTGTTTTCGATAAAAAAAACACTATATTTTCGTATTAAACAATAAGGATTGCACGAAATATGTTATTTAGTGTATGAAAACGTGTAGGTTGAAGTTGGAACCTGTGTGGTTTGTAAGTAAAACACAAATGAAAAAGTGCAAGCACGTGTTGGGTGTGGTACCTACTTGGTAGGTATAATATGATTTGTGTGCAATGAAAGTATTAAAATAACTATGAGGCTTGACGTTATAACCGGGAGTCCGGGTCGAAGGCCCAAAATGTAGGCTCGATGGCTCAGTGAAGCTACAAATTAAATAAGATAACCGAAATATGCACCCACCGTCAAGTCCTCTTCGATTTTCAAGTACTTCACACCTTTTTATCACACTCCACCAATGTAGTCTAAAACCACTTCACTCGCGACTTTTCTTTATTGTAATAGTTTTACTGGATTGAATGATCCGCGGCGCCGGCGCTTCTTTTTTGTGAATTTCGCGGTAAGCAATCGCGGTCAGAGGTGAGCGATGATTTTACATGACGAACGTTTTCGAAGAATGGCGGGCGCGGCCGGGCAGCGGCGCGCGGGCGGGTGTTTTTGCTGCGTTCCGTTTCTCGTAGGACGATAGGTGCAGCGAAATATTTGACGAGTATTATAAAGTTTTGGGTTGCGGTCCCTACATAAACAAATTACTTTAACTAAATATTTTATTGAATTTCATAAAGATTCTTAGTGGTACTCAGTGGATACCCGTGGTCGTATGCTACTTTGCAGAGTGTATTGTTTTCTTACGGTTACACAGCCACGACGGACGGACATACGACCACAGCTATCCTGAAAAAAAAAAAACAATTACAGAAAAAAAAATTGAAATGAGAACAAAAATGTACAAAAAAGGAAAAAAAAACATACATACACGACATCACACACGAAGAATAAAAAACAATATACCTACACTATAAATAAAATCGCATGAAAGCTTAACGAAGTCAATTGGACATGATACTACATATTAAAACCCGCTCGAAAAAGTCTCCGGCCCAATGTCGGAGGAGTATTCATAGCGGAACATAATAAAAAAAAAACCTAATACATAGTATCCGCCAAATAAGATAGACCTCTGAGTTATATGAGCGCTCATACAATTTAGAGGTCTAGCTTAATTGGATCCTAACCTACCAACGTTGGTACGGAAGCTCGACTTGGCCAGTTTTAACCGACTTCACAAAAAAGGAAACCGACTTCACAAAATGTCGGCTACGGTCATTATTTCCTTCCTTACCAAAAATAGATTCTTATGGAGTAAACTCATATAAAACATTAAATTAAAAAATCTAAAAACCCGACTCCGCAAAAAGTGAATCCCCATTCGTTAAGCCATTAATGTGTCCCGACTGTTAAAGTCTCTATATCTAATACTATAAGAATCTTTGTCCTGACATACTGACTGACTCACTGACAGACAACGCACAGCCTAAACCGCTGGTCGTAGAGACTTGAAATTTGTAGGGTATATTTGTCTTAGTACGTAGGGGTGTACTAAGAAAGGATTTTTCAAAATTCACCCCTTAAGGGGATGAAATGGGGGTTCAAAGTTTGTATGGAGAAACAAGATTAGATAGTCTTTTCTATCCGAAACTTCACACAAGTGCTTCAGTACAAAAATAAGTAAATACGTGTTTCAGGTTTTTTTTAAATTCCAACCCTAAGAGGGTGAACTTGGGTAACAAAGTGTGAAAATCAATATATTTTCGGATTGCGCTTAAACTTGGCATGCAGATAATTATTACAACGTTAGTTACCTTTGAAAAAGGATTTTTAAAATTTCACCCTTGAAAGGGATGAAACGGGGGTTCAAAGTTTACAATACAATACAATACAAAAACTCTTTATTGTTTACCAAAGAAATTACAAATTGTACATACTATGTGATGAAAGACAGTAGAATAATAAGGCAATACAATCGGCGGTCTTATCGCATAAAGCAATTTCTTCCAGACAACCTTGGCATGGAAAAGAAGAATACAAACAAAAATTGGGGGTAGCGTACAATACAAATTAATGATGTCAGAAAAAATATATATAATAATAATACACAAAATAGACTACTAAAATTATAGTATATTGTGATATAATACATAAAAATACCCTACATATATATAATAATGTTCCTAAATATATTAATATAAATACATATATATGTATATATAATATTAAATACACATATACATAACCATATATATATTAAATCACAGTAGTGTTGCAGTTTTAACATGTTAGGAACAAGTAATGGGCTTTTACCATGGATTTAAAGATTGTATGGAAAAACATTATTAGATAGTCTTTTCTATTCGAAACTTCACACAATTGCTTCAGTAAAAAAATAAATAAATACGTGTTTCGTGTTTTTTTTTAAATTCCACCCCTAAGAGTTAATGGGGTAACAAAGTGTAAAAATCAATATTGTTTCGGATTGCACTGAAATTTGGCATGCAGATAGTTATTACGACGTTAGTTCCCTCTGAGAAAGGAGTTTCCAAAATTCACCCCTGAAGGAGATGAAACGGGGGTTCAAAGTTTGTATGGAAAAACAATATTAGATAGTCTTTAGTACTTTAGTAAGTGTTTCAGGCTTTTTCGAAATTCCACCCCTAAAAGGGTGAAGTGGGGTAACAAAGTCTGAAATCAATATTGTTTCGGATTGCGCTGAAATTTGGCATGCTGTTAGTTATTTTGACTTAGATATCCGCTAAAAAATAATTTTTCAAAATACACTCTTTAAGGGGATGAAGCGGGAGTTCAAAGTTTGGATAGTCGTTTTATTCGACATTTCACACAAGTACTTCTTTCTGTAAATAAATAAGTAAATACGAGTTTCAGATTTTTTCAAAATGCCACCCTAAGAGGATAAACTGGGGTAACAAAGTCTAAAAATCAATATTGTTTCGGATTGCGCTGAAATTCAGAATGCAGATAATTATTGTGACGTAGGTATCCGCTCAGAAATTATTTTCTGAAAATTCCTCCACAGCAAGTTGGGATAAAGTACGTGTTGTAGGATTTTTGAAATGGGGTAGGTAACAAAGTCTGTAAATTTAAGTTTTTAGGGTTTTAATAATATGAATCCCGAATTGCTTTAGTCACGCGATAACGTGAAAACGGGTGAACTGATTTGGCTAATTCGTATTTGATGTGCTTAATGATAGAATCGATTTTACAAAAGAAAAGTTTTAACTAAATAAAAGAAAGTTTTAACCCGGGCGAAGCCGCGGGACACTTCTAGTTCCATATAACAATGTATAATTTATTTTATGAGTGTATCGACCGAGAAAGAATTTAAATGGTATTATAGTTTTTTGATATCCCTAAACAGAAGTCTAAACTACTAGACTTTTTTGTTTTTTTCTTTTCAGTTCGTTTTTTAACACTTCACTTTTTGCGCAGTCGGGTTTTTTGATTTTTTAATTTAATGTTTTATTTTACACTTTTTAGTTAAGTAAAGGACGGCAAATTCCGTACTAAGTATTAAACGACTATACCAAAAGGGAGAGGTTTTTTGTTACCTCAGAACTCCATAAATTCTTAACCGATTTGGAATATTCTTTTTTTGTTTGAGTTAATATGATTTTCGTTTGGTCTCATTGTAATTTTATTGAGATCTGATAAGTAACTTCAGAGATAAGCGCCGCAAACTTGTTACTGAAAGTGACTAACGCGGCATGTAAAACCGTTTTTTTTTCGATTTGTACGCTCATAAATTATTTGTTATATATATATTTTGAATCTCCATTTTAAGACCTTTAATTCGATAACCCCACTCGATAGGATTTGAAAAAAAAAATTTTTTGAGCCCCAAAATTTTGGCATCTGAAATCCGCCATTTTGAATATTTCAATTTTTTATGTTTTTGTTGACACTCGCGCTAGCATGGCGAATCTATTGACGTGCCAATTATCAAAATCGGCCCACGCGTTTGGTCTCTAGTGTGCCACAAAGGAACAAACATACATACATACATATATAGACTGATAAACACATTACCTCTCCTTTGCGTCGCGCAGTCGGGTAATAAAAACAAAAGAGGTACGGCTTGGCGCCCATATTATAAGTTTCGAGTGGTAGACAATGCGTTATCATTCATTGTTATCAATATTATCAGAGAAATTATCCATTTGTGAGAGGTAGAGAGATAGGTGGGTATCGCCACTAAGCACCGACGCCGCGTATCGATCTGTGCTCATATCTAGAATATAGCTAGATTTATTTCCTCTAATACTACAATTACTTGAATATTTTAATTATCTTACAACAGTTGTAATTTTCAACCAACTGGGACCACCTGGGAACAAAAACCCTTTGAAACAAAAAAAGAATTTTCTAAATCGGTTCAGGCTCAGACTATCATAAATAAAACTGGCCAAGTGCGAGTCAGACTGGCCTCGCACACGGAGGGTTCCGAACTGCAGTATTATAATATTATATTATATTACCGTGTCAATACCAAACATGCTTATTAACTACAACGCCATCTAACGAATATTTAACGAACTTTTAACAACAACCAAGTGAACTTCAACGCAAAGGTAGGTAATTAATATTATTTATTAATAAGTAAAACAATCGTTCACATAGATGGCGCTATAGTAAAAACACGTTGTTTGTATGGGGACCCAGTTTAATTTTTAACTTTGTTCTGTTTTTAGTATTTGTTGTTATAGCGGCAACAGAAATACATCATCTGTGAAAATTTCAACCGTCTAACTATCACGGTTCATGAGATACAGCTTGGTGACAGACGGACAGACAGACAGACAGACAGATAGACAGACAGACAGACAGACAGACGGACAGCGGAGTGTCAGTAATAGGGTTCCGTTGGTACCCTTTGGGTTCGGAACCCTAAAAAGGTAGACAGATTCGTGCCGAACACCTGAGTGACCGCAAGTTCAGTAATACCACCAAATTCTTGAGTAATAAGTGTCCGCGCTCAGTCCGGCATGATTACTACGTAAGCAACGCTGCGAAGTAATACTGCACGGAAGCGTCCGACCCTGCTGCCGCTTGGTAACTAACTGAGCGCGGAAGCGTATTACTCAAGCAGTTTAGTATTACTGAACTTGCGTTCACTCGGGTGTTCGGCACGAATCCGTCTGCCTTTTTAGGGTTCCGTAGCCGAATGGCAAAAAACGGAACCCTTATAGATTCGTCATGTCTGTCTGTCTGTCCGTCCGTATGTCACAGCCATTTTATTCCGAAACTGTTAGGACTACAGAATTGAAACTTGGTAGGTAGATGTATTCTGTGAACCGCTTTCCGATTTTTATACAAAAATAAAAAATATAAAAGTTTAAGGGGAGGCATCCCATACATGGAACTGAAACAAAAAAAATATTTTCTTTAAACCTATACGTGTGGGGTGGGGTGTCTATGGAAAGGTCTTCAAAAATTGTCATTTTTCTCAAAGTCAATCATTCAAAAGATAGGTGCGTCTAAAGTGGTAAAATGTGTGTCCCCCCCCTCTCTAACTTTTAAAGTATGGGAGTGAAAAAACTAAAAAAAATATATGCTGTAGATCTCAATAAAAACTAACAACGAAAATTGGTTTGAACGAGATACAGTCAGCAGTTTTAGAGATATGGCGACCGCAAAGATAACTTTGTTTTTCATAGCGTTTGTATGAAAAACAAAGTTATATTTTGTAGTTGCGAAAAATCATTGTTATGGAATACTTAACTGTGTTACGGAACCCTACGAGTGCGAGTCCGACTTGCACTTGGCCAGTTTATTTATGATAGTTTGAGGGTTCAGGCATTTTCGAGTAATCGCTGAACATACCTAAAAAAAATATGCATATTTTTTTTTTTTTTTTTTTTTTTATAATATAGATCGGCAAACAGGTAAGCGGCCCACCTGATGGTAAGTGGTCACCGCCGCCTATTGACATCTGCAAAACCAGAGGTATTGCCGGTGTGTTGCCTACCCTTATTAGTGGTCACTCTCATTACTCTTCGTTTGAAGCTACCAAGGTTGAAGGTTTCGGGGAAAGTTTCAGGTGGGAGATCATTCCACATCTTACAGGTACGTGGGAAGAACAGTGTGAAACGAGTAGTATGTGATGCCCACGTATCTATAATGTGCGGATGTGCTTTTTGACGGTGTCGGGAGTTCCGATGGTAGAAACGGGACGGAGGAATGATATTAAAAAGCTCTTCAGAACATTCCCCGTGATAGTACCTATAGAAAAGGCTAAGAGAGCCAACGTCGCGACGAAGACTCGATATACCGACGAATTGAGAACCTCTTCCTTTTTGTGAAGTCGGTTAAAAAGAACTGCTGTAATGTTAATTTGTGAAGAGTTGAGTATTCTATGCTGCAGATTCCAGGAGATGTCCTAGCCACAGAATAATGAATACTACAAGTATCCTAGCATAAAAAGGTCAATGCTACCAATTATTATCTTTTTTAACCGACTTCAAAAAAAGGAGGAGGTTTCTCAATTCGACCGTATATATATATTTTTTTATGTTTGTTCGCGGATAACTTCGTCGTTTATGAACCGATTTCGATTATTCTTTTTTTGTTCGAAAGGAGATATCCCAAGTGTGGTACCATGGTAATTTTATCGAGGTATGATAAGTATCTCCAGAGATATTGAGATAAACATCTCAAAATTGGTACTGAAAATGAATAGCGCGGCATTGAAGTCGGTTGTTTTTTAGTTTTTAAACGATATTATCATACTTTTAAACGGATATACTATTATATGATAGCGGGGGTGAAGTACACGTGAGACGTGCGGTTGCAAGTCGCGTCCCACTACACCGCCCGCCGCTTCGCCGGTGATGCATTGAGTAGTGATGTGCGTGCTGTCGATATTATCTATGATTGCTACCATGTTCTTACAATATCGTTGAAGCAAGATGATAATTTTATTAATGCATTTCGAATTGACCACACATATGAAAGTTGATTTCATAGCGTCTAAACCTGAATAAACACAAAACTGAAGAATTCATATTCAAGAATTAGGTAGGTTATAGGCATTGATAGGTAATTCGATGTATTCAATCAATTATTATAAAGTCCCCGTCACGAGAAGCTATAAATTATGTAAACAAACATCTTTTACTAAGTAAACATTTTATACTGCGAGATAATAATAAATTGACCATATTCAATCGACATGAAATATAGACGGGTTATATGAAAGTAACAACCTATTTAATTTAGTCGGATCATATTTTAACGACGCAAAGCGCTATCGTTTGTGTTTCTTGGTACCGGACGCAGGGATTGTAAACTATCGGGACGCCATTTTGAAATAAACGCGTCATTCGAGTTTCGAATGCGTACGAGTGATACATGTCACTGATTCTGACACAGAAATGGAAACATCTGAATCTGACGAATAATTATTCTTAAATAATATATGTTAATTAATATTTGTTACTTAATAATTTATTAAATCTTAAACAAATTCATTTTTTTTGTTGGTCCAAATGTTGTGAACTCCTGAACACTTGTTTACATAATTTATAGCTTCTCGTGACGGGGACTTTAGTAATGTCGCAAGTTGTAGTATCAATTATATTACCCACAGATCTGTGGGTTTACCTTTCTAATTAGTACCTACTTACCGACTGCTAAACAAAGATTTATTAAATATTTTAGTAACCACGCAAAAAGCAACAGTTTTATGTGAGTAGGTATAGATCGTGTTGTGTGAACCCTACCATATAGCCACAGAATAATGAAATAGCCCATAGCCACAATAAATAACAAAACAAAATGCGCGGGCGGGCCGGTCACGCGGCGACATCAGTCGCTCGACAGGTCATCGCCGCCACTTCACCGTGCGTCTGTCGTCAACTGCCGTCTACTTTGTGGATCCGGCCGCATTCAATTCGATGCGCGAGACCTTCGCACCGGCTCCTGTTTCATTATGTAGTACTGAATCAATACAATACAAATGACATAATAACATTGACCCGGCCGCCGGCCAACCGGCGCTTGAGCCGATTGAATAGACGCGATGCGCGCGAGTGCCAGCCACGCCAACAATGACTCGTGTCGTGAATCGACGTAAACAAACGAATCTTCAAACGAAAATCAACTCTATTTTACTCTAACTAGCATTCAAACAAAATCATGTAAATACTGTTTTTGTTACCTTTTCACATTTAATTAAACCTGCTGCGCGCGCATGTTTCACGGTTCTAGTGCGCGTGAACGCGCAACTCTTGCGCGAAATGTGCGCATGTTACTAGGAGCTCATAAATTTGTGAGAGATGTGGTGCGCGCGAGTTGATAGACCGCTGCGCGCTGCTACGTCACGGAGGGCGCGGCGCTACGTGTCTACGTGACGATCGTTCGTTTCTCTTCGGTCGGACATTATTGCTTTACAATTGTGGTATTTATTCTAAAGATGTTCAGCCTTTTTTGGTTTGGCTTAAATAATAAGGAATTAAGCTGATCGATCAAAACAGTAATAGAGTTTTAAACTTTATTGCGTTGATTTCATAATACAAATCACATTGAATCTATGGTCCCATAATTAGTGGCATTTAAGAATACGGGCTTGTTCTACACTCCTGTTTATTCTGTGAATTTCTGTAATTATTTTGGTTTTTTTACTTTTACTTATATTACTTTTGTTTGAGTTTGTTCGGAAAAATCTACTTAATTGATATCTTGCACGCCTATGCGACCCTGGGAAGTGGAGGAATATGTTAACCATGACGTTGAAGCCAAAATTCCTGATGAAAAAATAAAAAAATAACAACACACGTCGAAAAGAGAAGTAACTCCTCCTTTTTTTCGTCGGTTTATAAATTCAACCACCACCACAGAATCCACAGAATAATGAAAAGTACAAGTGCCATCACTGCATTTTATGAAAATCCAAGAAAGATAAAATAATGTGTTTGCGATAAATAACAAATATTGTTTACTTGGGTTGCTTGGCTTATTGGGTTGCCTTGCCTTATTTTAACATTTTTTTATTTTAATATTTAATTATTATAATTATAATTATTTAAAAATAACAATAGATTTTCTAATTACATAAATTCTATTGCGAGAAAGATCGGTCGACCGCCCGGTAGATCGCTCGATCGGCCGATCGCTTTCGAACACTGACTAGCAAACCAACAAGAATCATGGATCGATATTTTGAACGAATTTCTACCAGGGGCACATGACTGCATACAAGTAGTATGTATACAAGAAACCTCAGGCAGGAGATGCATATGTAAATTTAGTAGTAAGTACATCATAAGAACCGATTTAAATGATTGTTAGAGTTCCGTAGCCGAATGACAAAAACGGAACCTTTATAGATTTGTTATGTCTGTCTGTTTGTCAGTCTGTCCGTCCGTAATGTCACAGACACTTTATTTCGAAACTATTAAGACTACACAGTTAAAACTTGGTACTATTATACGGATATATGAAAAACACTTTTTAAATAAAACTGGCCAAGTGCGAGTCAGCATCGCGTCTTTATCGCACACTTAGGGAGGGTTCCGTACAATACGAAACGTAACAGAGTTTCAACCTCATATGTTTGATTAATTGATATTACCAAGAATATTTGGTTTGGTCGCGATCTAGAAAGACGGGGCTCGTTTACTAGCGCCATCTATGTCATTTTGTCGAAACTAATTAGATAGATGGCGTTTAAAAACACGTTTTTTGTATGGGGACTTTAATTTTTAACTTTATTTTGTTTTTAGTATTTGTTGTTCTAGCGGCAATAGAAATACACCATCTGTGAAATTGTCAACTGTCTAATTATCACGGTTAATGAGCTATAGCCTGGTGACAGACGGACAGACAGACAGACAGACAGACAGACGGACAGCGGAGTCTTAGTAATAGGGTCCCGTTTTACCCTTTGGGTACGGAACCCTAAAAAGGAAAATTCGGGGAAACCCCCTTTTATTTCTAAGGAATATAAAATAACGTAAAATATCGTAGAACTTAATGATATAGAAAATTAGAAATGGAAAGATATGCCTTGTTAGCCGGTTCCTCGACGACTGACTCTCATGTGCATCACTTGAATTGTATTATGACCGAAAAGTGCAGAAAGGCACTTTTCGGCATTATTTAGCGTTTTAGCTTACAAACGAGGGTTATAACAGTACGTACGTAGATGTATTCTGTGAACCGCTTTACGATTTTTATACAAAAAAAATCAAGGGGGCTTCCCATACATGGACATTTAAAAAAACACTTTTTTCATCAAACGTAAGTATACCTGTTTCTATAGATAGGTCTATAAAAATGACATTGAGGTTTCTTTAATAGACACTTTTAAAGTGGCAAGATGTGTAATTCCCCTTCCCCTCCCCCTTATATTAAAAAAAGAGTGAAACATAAAAAAATAAAAATTCTATATAGATCTTATTAATTTCTCAGGAACGCGGAGAGATATTAAGTTTAAACTTGTATCAAATACTATATATACGGTCTCTAACTCTCTATTGGCTGTGAAATAATCAAACTTGTAAGTTAATGAAACGCGATCAAATGATACGATATGACCGTTTATTTCGCATATTTTGCGATTTCACAAGGGTATCAAAAACTAAACTGCTTCCCGTTGACCTACAATCATGAAATTTGGCAAGAAGCAAGATCTTGAACCACTTACATAGGAATAAATCTGAAAACCGTATTATATGTAGTTAAATTACAGAATGAAAGAAAATTTACTAATACAAACTTGTTATTTGCGGTTGGTGCAGTACATTTTCTATAGATCGAACTGCAAAGTTAAGTTTGTCTCTAACCTAGTTTGAGAAGTTGGTACAGAAGCATCGGTGGGCGAGTCTAACTCGAATTGGCCTGTTATTTTTCCTTTTGAGGTACGGAACCCCAAAAGTGAAAAAGAACCGACTTCAAATGCCGCACTAGTAATTTTCAGTACCTACCAAGTTTTGGACCACGTAGTTGTAGGTGCTATTATCTATTCTGTGTCACCTGGGAAGAATTTACACGGTAATAATATACCGTGGTAGGTATTTATACAAGTTCGAATACAAGAAGAAATTTGCAAATCGGTCCAGGCGTCTTTGAGTAATCGGGGATCGTACATAAAATAAACTGGCCAAGTGCAAGTCGGACTCGCACTCGTGGGTTCCGTTTCCGTAACACAGTAAATTATTCTATAACTATGATTTTTCGCAACTAAAAAAATCACTTTGTTTTTTATAGTGTTTCTATGAAAATCAAAGTTAGCTTAGCGTAAGTATAGCGACCGCAAACATTGCGGGCGCTATATCTCAAAAACTGCTGACCGTATCTCGTTGAAACCAATTGTCGTTGTTAGTTTTTATTGAGATCTACGAGCATATATTATTTTTAGATTTTTCACTTTCATACTTTAAAAGTTAGAGGGGGGGGGGAGGGGGGGGGGGGGGGCACACATTTTACCACTTTAGACGCGCCTATCTTTCAAATGATTGACTTTGCGAAAAAATAATTTTATAAACCTCAATGTCATTTGCAAAAGACCTATCTATTGACACCCCGCACGCATAGGTTACGCTCAGGGTACGTCGGCCGAGAGAAAATAATATTGCAGCCGAGTTTTACACTCTGCTTTTCATCCCCCTCTATGAGAAAAGGGAATAGATAAAAGGCTCTATAAAATAGCAATTCAAGAGCATAATATTGTAAAGACGCTGACTGACATAAACAAACGTAATAAACCAATAAACACATACAGTTTCCGAAAAAAACTTCGCTCTTTTTGCAGTTTTCACCCGATAAACATTTTACCCTTATCTCATTGAGTTATACATAAGGACATAAGATGCCTACCACAAAAAGGTGCTTATTAAACCTAAAACGTATGCCATTAATTGTCCATTAGTCCATTGCTAGAATTGTGTCAATCAAGTTCATCAATGGACCAATGGACAATCAATGGCAGTCATTTTAGGTTCCATTATGACTTCTAAGCACTTTTTTAGGGTTCCGTACCCAAAGGGTAAAACGGGACCCTTAACGGTTTCGGAATTATGTGGCTGTGACATACAGACAGACAGACATGAAGAATTTATAAGGATTCCGTTTTTTGCCATTTGGCTACGGAACCCTAAAAAATGAGCAAAATTAAGTCAAAAATTAAATGAAAAGACATCAAAAGTGTTAGCGGAGGAGGATGATACAGTGGTTCAAATACCAGGATCACATAAAAAACAACAAGCTCTAATAACAAATATCGCATCGAGCGAGAGGCGCTCGAGTGCTCGCGCTCGCGCACATTTAAATTAATATTGAACGCGGTTGGCGAACGACTCTCGTCCAGTTACTGCGTTTTAGCATTGTAAGAAATAGTAACTACTAGGCTCGCAGATATTACAGGATGCTTTGACGCTCCCTAATGTGTGAAGAGGACAGAGGTTTTTAAGCTCGGCTTGCTCTATTTGTACTATTATTTATTCTGTAGCTTGGCGGAGGCCGAAAACGTGAAACGAAAACAATTTAGAATTCTTTACTGTGTTACGGAACCCTACGAGTGCGAGTCCGACTTGCACTTGGCCAGTTTATTCTAACAAGAGTTTGTTACGTCAAAAGTCAAGTCAAGTCATAGCATTTATTCAGTATATGGGCAAATTAAAAATTTGCACTTACACACGTCAAATTACATTAAACAGATCATATTCAATAAAAAATATTATAGATACAACAGAAACATAACTTATTGCTTTGAATTTACAAAAAAAAAAAGGTATTGAGCCATTCAGCTTTCATCTAGACGTCGAACGTCACACTTAAAACACATGTTTAATTCCCCTGATTAATGTAGGGTTGCCAACCGTACTATACGTGCACCCGCAACCCAGTGCATGTTTCAGTACTTCAGAAATTTTTTATCCAAAAAACTGTGAAATAATGAAACATAATAAAACGCGATATGCACTCGGTGTAATTCCGTTACCTGTAACCAATTATTATACTTTCTGTGATACATGGTGATACATTTACTTAGTATGTACTTAGTACTTATGTTTATGTATCAATCGATGCTAAATTTTTTTCGTTTCACGTTTTCGGCCTCCACGTGTACTATTCATTATTCTGTGCCTCCGCCAAGGCAAAAATGTGCACGAGCGCGAGCACTCGATCGCCTCTCGCTCGATGCGATATTTGTTATTAAGAGCTTGTTGTTTTTTATGTGATCCTGGTATTTGAACCACTGTATCATCCTCCTCCGCTAGCACTTATTTATTTTCATTTAATTTTTGACTTAATTTTGCTCATTTTTTAGGGTTCCGTAGCCTAATGGCAAAAAACGGAACCCTTATAAATTCGTCATGTCTGTCTGTCTGTCCATCCGTATGTCACAGCCACTTAATTCCGAAACCGTTAAGACTACACAGTTGAAACTTGGTAGGTTAGGTTAGTTAGTTAGTTATACTACACCTGTATTTTGTGAACTGCTTTACGATTTTTATACCAAAATGAAAAAAATATATATATTAAGGGGGGGCTTCCTATACAGGGAACTGAAACTAAATAAAAGTTTTTTCATCATATTATCTATACGTGCGGGTTCTATAGATAGGTCTTTACAACTTTAGATAGGTCTTTTCTTACTTTACAATTCTTTTACAATTTGACATTGAGGTTCCTAAAAGAATTTTCTCTCAAAGTCAATCATTTAAAAGATATGCACGTTTAAAGTGGTAAAATGTGTGTACCCCCCCCCCCCCCCCACTCAAGGTGAAAAATCTAAAAAAAATATATGCTGTTGATCTCGATAAAAACTTTTAACGAAAATTGGTGTTAACACGATACAGTCAGCAGTTTTTGAGTTATAGCGACTGCAAATATAACTTTGTTTTTCATACAAATTCTATGAAAAACAAAGTTAATATTTTGATGGCGAAAAATCATAGTTGTAGAATACTCTACTGTGTTACGGAACCCTACGAGTGCGAGTCCGACTTGCACTTGGCCAGTTTTATAACCCAAACCAACTATTCATTATTCCGTGCCCAAACGGTATAATTATAAAACCCAAAGCACAGAGCAGGATTGTTGGGAAAACGGGTCGGATACAGTTGCGCTTATTTTAATAACAGATTGTGACACATTGGAGGATATTTCATTGAGTGACCAGTTTCGGAGAGCAGCGGGATCCGAGGCACGGTTCTCCGCTGGCCGACCGCAGATAGTTGGGGGCCCAAGTAGTGAGCCAGCCACTCACGAAAGGCTGCCCCACCATCTAGCGAAAAATCCCGGGGGTGCGCCATCGTGCCGGTTGGCGACCGGACGAGAGGACCCGATGGACACCTCTGGGGGGGCTCGGGCGTCCCCGCGGTCTCCGGAACTGGTTTACTAAGATGATTTATCTGAATGTGTGTCACTGTGTTGGTAAATGAGCGTCTCAATCCACTTCCGTGTTCCCAACCTACCTTCACTCCCCTTTATCTATGGCAAGGAAAAATAACAGAAAGTCGGTTTCACAGCGGAAGCACGTCCTCTCTCTACAAGTGCATTTCTCTAACATACGAGGCTTGCACTCAAATATCAATGCAGTCCACCACCACCTCGAAACTGCAAAACCGCACCTTCTGTTCCTCACGGAGACGCAGATTAAATGTCCAGCTGACGCAGCATATCTCGCTTACCCAGGCTACGTCCTCGAGCATCGCTTCAGGGCGCGTGCTGGAATCTGCATGTATGCTCGCGATGACATTTGTTTTCGGCGTCTCCGTGATCTTGAGGACCCCAAATTTTCCACCATGTGGGTTTTGGTTGACACTGGTATGGAGAAAATTCTCTATGCTGGTGTCTACCGTTCGCACAGCGGAGACGAGGAGGCAACTAGGCTCACAAACTATCTCAGTGAGGCGGCCGACGTAGCCCAACAACGGTATCCATCAGCTCAATTAGTGCTTCTGGGGGATTTTAACGCCCACCATCAAGACTGGCTATACCCATACCAGAGCACAGACCATGCTGGTCGAGAGATGCGCAAGCTTGCCTTGACGCTAGACCTCACTCAGCTGGTCCAGGAAGCAACAAGGATACCGGATGTTGATGGCCATACAGCCAATTGCTTGGACCTTCTGCTGACAACAGATCCAGACCGCTACTCGGTGTCGGTTTTATCACCCTTGGGTAGCTCCGACCATTGTCTGGTAAAGTCTATATCAGTCTACTCCCCACCCGATCCCAGCCCGAAAGGGTCTCGGCGGGTATGGCGATACAAGTCAGCAGATTGGGATGAGATGCGAAGCTTTTTCGCGTCTTACCCTTGGCGGCAAGTTTGCTTTTCTTCGAGCGATCCCTCAACTTGCGCGGATGCTGTGACAGAAGTATTACGCCAGGGTATGGAGTATTACATACCTTTTTCTGACGTCCCTCTGTCCAGCAAAGCTCGACCTTGGTTTAATTCCGAATTAGAGATGCTGAAGCGTCAAAGCATAAGGCTTACTTAACCTGGGCTGATGCTCGAACCCGCAAATCTAGAGATGTTCGCGAAAAGAAGAAAGCCTTTAACAAAGCCGCTAAGTCTTGCAAAAAGGCTCTCAAGAAGGCTCGCTTCGGCCACATACGCCGAACTGGGAACAAACTTGCTTCTTACCCCTCGGGTAGTAAAGCGTTCTGGTCCCTGGCGAAGTCGATCGAAGAGAACTTCTGCCGTCCCTCACTGCCTCCACTGCTGAAACCCGACGGATCGCTAGCTCACACCGCTAAAGAGAAAGCAAATCTATTTGCTACTCTGTTTGCGGAATCTTCACGTTTAGATGCTGGCAATGCTGTACCTTCTAGTTTGCCGTCATGCGGGACGTTTATGTCGGAAATCCGCATACGGCAAACCGAAGTGCGCAAAGCGTTGCGCGATCTGGACGTGAATAAAGCTAGTGGATCAGACGGTATACCAGCTATAGTCTTAAGGACGTGTGCGCCTGAGTTGACTCCTATTCTGACACGTCTCTTTCGCTTGTCTATGGCGACTGGTCAAGTGCCTAAGTCTTGGAAGCAAGCTAACGTGCAACCCGTGCCCAAAAAGGGTAGTCGTGCTGACCCTGCCAATTACAGGCCCATCTCAGTCACTTCCATACTCTGTAAGACTATGGAACGTGTACTGAACCACAGGCTCCTAACATACCTAGAAGCAAACGATCTACTCAGTGACCGACAGTACGGGTTCCGCCGAAACCGGTCTACTGGGGACCTTCTAGCGTATGCCACTCAAATTTGGAGCGAGGCCATTGAGAATCATGGAGAGGCGCTTGCCGTCTCTCTTGATATCTCTAAGGCCTTTGACAGGGTATGGCACGACAGCCTTATTAGCAAGCTTCCTTCATATGGCCTCCCCACTGGTTTTTGTGTCTGGATATCAGATTTCCTGAGGAAACGGTCTATTCGTGTGGTCATTGATGGCTGCTCGTCTGACCAATTGGCTATAAATGCCGGTGTTCCTCAAGGGTCGGTACTCTCTGCAACGCTTTTTCTGCTGCATATTAATGACCTGCTAAAACCTGGTATTTTAGGGTATGCAGATGACAGCACCGTTGTGGAGAGTTATATGTCTAGTGCACGAGCCAGTGCAGTACAAATCCAGTCTCATAGAGAAGCGATGGTTCAGCGCTTAAACTTTTCCTTAAAGGCAGTCTCCGATTGGGGCGATGCCAATCTGGTTAAGTTTAATGCTTCTAAAACCCAGGCGTGTCTTTTCTCCGCCAAACGGAGTCCATTTCAACTGGCTCCTACTTTCAGGGATGTGTCCGTGCCGATAAATGACCAACTTGAGCTTCTTGGCATCTCATTAACACCAACTCTCAATTTCGGCTCTTATATTGAGTCTAAAGCCCAGATAGCCTCCAAAAAACTTGGAATTTTGTCTAAGGTGCGACAATACTTCACACCGGGACAGTTGCTCAATCTCTACCAAGCACAAGTCCGGTCGTGTATGGAGTACTGTTCTCACCTCTGGGATGGTTCTGCCAAATACCAGCTGCAGACACTGGAAGCTATTGAGAGGAGAGCTAAGAAGCTCATCAACGACGACCAACTAGTAAGCAAAAGACTCCAGAGTCTCGAGCATCGTCGCAAGGTCGCTTGTTTGTCGGTTTTTTATCGGATTCATTTCGGAGAGTGTGCATCGGAACTTCATAACTTGATTCCGCCATCCCCTTTTTATAATCGGACTAGCAGGGATACTAAGAGACGCCACCGCTACATGGTGGATATACCATTTACGCGTACAAAGCGATTCGCTTCTTCTTTCATCATACGTACTGCCAAGGAATGGAATTCCCTGCCCGAGTCTGTGTTTCCGATTAGATACAACATAGGGGTCTTCAAGTCGCGAGTGAATAGGTATCTTTTGGGTAAGCGCGCTACATCATCGACCGCATCGTCACTTAACATCAGGTGAGATAGTGGTCAAGCGATACCCATTATCACATAAAAAAAAAAAAGGATGATAATACTACGTACCCAAAGGTTATCAGAGGAACCCTATTACTGAGACTTCACTTTCCGACCGTCCGTCCATCCGTCTGTCCGTCCGTCCGTTCGCATTTTACATCCTTAACCGTAATAGGTAAACATGAAATTCACATAGCATGTACAATTACTATGGGTGATTACTAAAAATAACATAAAATAAAAAAATTAAGGATGTCCCCATACAAGATACGTGTTTTTTGCTTGAAGCACAGAATACTTAATAGTACTACGTACTTACTTGAAGATAGAAATTTTCACAAAATATGTAGGTATTGCTATTTTGCTACAGCTGCTATAAACAACAAACACTGAAATCAGAATAAAGTTAAAAATTAAAGGGTGTCCCCAAACAAGAAACGTGTTGGTTCCTGGCGATGTGTTGTATGTGCCTACTTATTTAGGTAAGTATAAAAGTAGTACTTCGGATATTCGAATGTGTATTTTTTTGTTTTTATTGTATTCTTACCACACCAATACAGCTTATTTACGTAACTAATCCACTAAACAGCCTGGCCCGCTACCACTCTCAAGTTAAAAAATATATCGCCAAACATCTATGTGTTCCGGCAGCTATCCTTGAGAGCCAGTTCCCATTCTAGGCCTAGCGTGCTTACCATCTTCGACCGCATCATCACTCACCAACAGGTGAGATAGTGGTCAAACGCTAGCCAATAAGATATTTAAAAAAAAACAAAGTCGCTCCCGCTGTCTGTACGCTTAGATCTTAAACTTTTAACCTACACATTAAACTACACATCTTTTAAACTACGCAACGAATTTAACTGCAGTTTTCAGCAACAGATAGAGAGATTCAAGAGCAAGGCTTTTAACAGTAATAACAGACTTAAACGCAGGCAAAGCCGTGGGGTGCAGTTTGTATAATATACTAGCATCTGCCCGCAGCTTCGCTCGCGTGGCCTAGTTTTTTCCTAATTAGTCATTATAGATGACCCTAAGGTCGAAATCATTATCCTCTGTTGTTGAAGTCATTAATCAGTATGGTAGTGTAGACCAAATTCTACTATTTAAATGTTTGACTCAGTCTGATGCATGAGGCTGTTAAAACATAATAGGGAATATGCATGTGGTATAAATTTACTTGAAATCATTTATTTTCGAATCATTATTGTTCTGGTGTTGTAAATTAGACATTTTTTTATAAATAAAATACTCTTAATGTGTTAAAATATAATTTGAAAAATGCAAAAAAAGCGTAGGATATTTAAATTTGCTAAACACATCACCACTTGTCAATTAGAAAGTGACGTCACAGTGCACCACACGGTCTCCACAGATTAAATCTTTTTCATAGAAATATAACTTATGCACTGTAGTACGAATACGTAGTATTTCTATTAAAAATATTTAATCTGTGGAGACGGTGTCGTGAACTGTGACGTCACAAAGGCGCGCGAAAATTTGGCAGCGTTTCAGATACCTCTTATTTTTTAAATGCTCAAACTATATTTTGTAGCTTAATTTGAACACTTTCAGTATTATTATTGTTATATACCGTCTGTAATCCAAGTACCTTTAGTCGAATTTTCTCGACCTAGGTTTCGAGCGAGTCAGTCGCTCTTCCTCGGGAGTGAGGTCACGCGGTGAGATCGCGATGTTCACTGCGGGCCGCCGCTCGCTGCGCTCGGCTTGATAGCCGGGGTGGGGGCGGACTCGGCGGCGATCGGGAACGGCTGATCCTTTTCGATACCGAGGATGCCTGAGATTGCCCGAATTATGTCATCGTCGGTTCTTCATCGCTGCTACTCCTATCGTCAGAAGTACCGTCGCAAACAATGCTGACTGTGTCACACTCCAGACTGACTGACACTTTCTTTTTCGAGGACGCATTAAGAATCGGTTTCCACGCTGACGGCAAGGTCCATCCACTATCTCGGTTGAAATTGGGGTGTCTATTTATCTCAATAGCCTCACGTACTTTTCTAGGTACAAAGAACTTCTCTCTAGCTAGTACGGAGGCTTTATCGAATCGGATAAAGTGGTTTGTGTCCGCGAGATGTGCATGCTCCGCGATGGCGGATCTTGTCGTGTCCGAATTCTTAATGCTCCTTATGTGTTCCGTAAGTCTAGTCGTGATGTTGCGTCGAGTTTCTTCCACGTAGCTCTTGCCACAGTCGCATGGTATTCTGTACACGCCCGGAACGTTCAGCTCGTCCTTGTCCTTCGGTGAACGCAGCATCTGTTTAAGATGACCTGGTGGGCGGAAGATCGTCTTGAGATCGTATTTCCGTCTTAAAAGATATCCGATTCTGTCCGTTACTCCTTTTACGAACGGTAAATAAGCTGGTGAGCGATCCGCTACTTGTGGTCGCTTACGTTCACTCTGCTTACACCACCGGCCACATTGTCGCCAGCTGTAGCCATTATCCTCAAGTTCCCCCCTCACGTAATTTAGCTCACCATCTAGGTATTGAGGGTCGCATATTCTTAGAGCTCGGTTAATTAATGCTCTGGGTACCGAGGACAAGTGTGCCGGATGGTGATGCGAGTTGGCGTGTAGATACCTTTCCGTGTGAGTTGGCTTTCGATACACTGTATGTGCGAGACTTCCATCTGGCCTGCGGATCACGCGTACATCGAGAAAGGAAATAGTTCCATCACTTTCTTCTTCCATTGTGACTGCGATGTTGTGGTGCACTTGGTTCAGATGATCCGCGAAACCAGCTAAACCGTCCTTAATGATGACCGCAAAGATGTCGTCCACGTATCTCAACCAAACTCTAGGTCTAATAACTGCCGCATTTAACGCCATATTCTCAAACCACCCCATGAATATATTAGCTACCACTGGAGCTATTGGAGACCCCATCGCCACTCCATCCACTTGAAGGAAATACTCTCCTCGCCACATGAAGTAACCGCTTTTTAGACAGTAATCTATGCACTGTATGTATTCGGTAGGTAGGTCAGAACCTTGAATTATGGTTTTTATAATGTTCATAGTTTCATCTACCGGGACACTCGTGAATAGTGATGCAATGTCGAAGCTGACCATGATCTCCGAGGGCTGTATTCGTATATCTTCTAACAACTGGACGAAATGGTACGAGTCTTTCACAAAAGTATCAGTCTTGTCCGGGTACTGCTGAAGGATGCTTGCCAGGTGTTTGGATAACTTATAAGTCGGTGCATCTATTTGTGAGACTATAGGTCGCAACGGCCAGTGTGACTTGTGTACTTTGGGTAAGCCATATATCTTGGGTAGGGTAGGGTTATGGGGACGTAAGCGTGCCTGCAACTCGATATCGGGTAATGATTTCACTAGCTGGATCACTTTTGTAGAAACTCTCAGGGTCGGGTTGTACTTCACCTTCTTGTAAATGCGAGTATCACTAACCATATGCGTAATTTTACTCTCGTAGGTATCTGTATCGACAACCACTGTGGCATTACCCTTATCCGCCGGCAGCACCAAGATGTTTATTCATTGTTATGTATTTCGCGTAATGCTGTTAATTCACCTCGGGTTATATTAGGCTGGGGCACTTTTGATTTACGTAACAACGTTGAAATGTCTTGTCTCATGCATTCCGCATCGTTAAACGGTATTTTATTTCGTACGATCGTGTCCTCAATACCCGTTATTATTTTCTCCACGGGCATTCTTTTAGGTGTAGGAGCGTTTTACAGCCGGTATATAACAATAATAATGTTACAAATTCACGATTATTTTAAAATCGCAATGATATCTCTTCCATTAGGCAGAATACATACCAGAATACATGTGTTACTTTCATGTGATCCTAGTACGTGAGACACTATTGTTAGAGCCAGAAACGCGTATCTGCGTCCGACCCAAGGCACAGATTATATAATAGTTACTACGTAGCCCAAGGTTCGGAATTCGGATGGACGCCTGTAGGTTTATTACATAGAGAAAGTATATAAATATGTAATTAATCCATACATCCATCTTAATATTTAATCCATGGTTTATTATGATTGCAGAATAAAGTGCACTTAGCTGTTATGTGATCCTAGTACGGGACCTACCATTGTCAGTGACAGAAACGCGTAACTCGGGCCTGCCAGGCTATTCTGTAAGCTAGTTTACGCATCTCGCAAGCGGAATCCGCGGTGAGTCGTACTACGAAATTCAAATCGTAACGCGATTGTAATACGGTTGAATTTCGTAACACAAAATTCAAATCTCACTGCGAAGTTCGCTTCCGAGATTAGCTTACAGAATAGCTCTACTGATTCAGCATGCCATTTTAAAATCGTATCGTGCTTACGTACGTTACGTTATTCGCGTCGAAAGTATTCTCCTGACATAGAGATCAGAATACTTACCAATATCAAGTTTTGGTAAACACGGTATTATATATAGCGTTCGTTATGCGCGTTTAGAGCTGTCAAAATAACGTGAGGAAAGGAATGGGTGTAACGCGCGCGTTTTCAATTTTTGAAGTATAATCACAGAATAATGAATAGTACGTATAATTAAGATATTTCCGAGTAATTTAAAACTAAGCCGTCCCGTAATTTAACGTAAATAATGAAATCTGTACCTATATATAAACGGCAAACGTTACTGACTGCCTGACTACTGACTGTTCTATCAACGCACAGCTCAAACCACTTAACTAACGGATTTGGCGAAATTTGGCATGCTGTTGTTATGAGTTATGACGTAGGTATCCGCTAAGAAAGGATTTTCCTAAATTCCCCCTTAAAGGGATGAAACGGGAGTTCAAAGTTTATATATAGATACAACATAAGATAGTCTATTTTATTGGAAACTTTACACAAGTTCTGTAAATAAACAAGTAAATATGTGTTTCAGGCTTTTTCGACGTTCCACCTCTAAGAGAGTGAAATGGGGTACAAACAAACAAAACAAAGTCTGAAAATGAATATGATTTTTGGGTTTTATAAAAATGAGTCCCTATGTCCGTTCACCCTTGGTCACGCCATAATTTGAAAACAGGAGACAGATATGGCTAATTCAGTTTTTCATGTGTTTTTACGAAAAAAAAAAGAATAAAGTTATTAACTCGGGCACTTGTACTATTCATTATTCTGTGCTCGGGCGAAGCCGCGGAGCACTGCTAGTTTATAATATTATGTAGTAGGATAGGAAGTAGGATTAGATTGTTTCATTATTTCACAATTTTTAGGGTTCCGAACCCAAAGGGTACCAACGGAACCCTATTACTGAGACTCCGCTGTCCGTCTGTCTGTCTGTCTGTCTGTCCGTCTGTCACCAGGCTGTATCTCATGAACCGTGATAGTTAGATGGTTGAAATTTTCACAGATGATGTATTTCTGTGCACGAGCAGCGGCCCGCAGTGCGAGGTTGAACGCGTCGACGAGCGCCCCGCACTCAAGATCCTGAAGAAGGCCTCCGGATGAGGCCGAAACATATGTCGATCGCTATATCGACATCGCGTAAGTCACGTTAAATTCCCGTTTTTAAATCTATAAGTAGTGTACAGTATTGAGTAATATAATATATCTTCAATTTTAATACTTTAAGAGATAGTTATAGTAATACCTTTAACTACCTTTACCTTTGGCTAATTATATTAATTACCTTTGTGTTAGGCTTGTTCCTGCTCGGTCATTAAAAAGATCGCTCCGAACTAGTACATTCTTTCAGCTGTACTAGTTCGGACTTCAAGTACTATTAGTACAGTAGGTCATAATTACTCAATTAAAAATAGTCCCTATGACTGTTACCATAATGTTCAAATTAGCTGTTGAAAATAGCATAGAGTGCATCTCAATCGTTCGTTCACTAGTTACGCTAACCCATTCGTTCATCGTCCTTTTCATTCCGTGAGCATGAGCTATTGAATCACAGACAATAATCGCGAACGAAGTACTAAACTACTACTAAACTGGACTATGTACTAGTAGAATTACGGAATAGTTCATTCTAGTTCAGTGTCAAGAATTCATTCATATTAGTACTTAGTACATGAACTAAACAAGGCTACTTTGTGTGAATAGTGACTTAGTTGGTGTTAGAAGATCGTGGCGTTCGGACTTCGGAAATTCGGAACCCTCCGTGTGCGGGGCAAAAGTCTGACTCCGGACTCGCACTTGGCCAGTTTTATTTAAATAAAATTTGTCTGAAGTAGTACTGAAACATGCATTGGGGGTGCACGTACGTAATAGTGCGGTTGGCAACCCTACATTAAATTATTTTGTTAAGTGTGACGTTCGACGTATGGATGAAGGCTGAATGGTTCATTCCTTCATTATTTCTTTAATGAATAGCAATAAGTTAAGTATGATATTTGATAAATAAATTATTTACGATACGATCTAAGCATTTATAGTTATTTGACGTGTGTAAGTGCAGATTTTTAATTTGCCCATATGTATACTGAAAAATGCTTTGAGTTTCGAGTTCTGAATAAGAAAAATATTCTGTGGTATACCACAGTCATTTCTTAAAAAATTACTTATCTTGTGATAAAACCAGTTTTTTTTTAGTTTTAGGGTGCCGTTATAACGGTAGTAATTTTTTAAGAAATGACTTGTTAATGAATATAGTCCCTAGCCTACCCTTGATTTCAAAAAAACTTAGCCCCAAACCACAGAATAATGAATAGTACAATCCCTAACCAAAAACATTTCATATCATTATCATTTGGCTCTTCCACTTCATGAGAGCCTAGTAATCGCAGTTACGTTGACAGTGCCAAAACCGCGTATCTGCGTCGCCTTCGTTCCATTTCCAAGCGTAGGTAGGGTACTCTACGACTATATCTGTGGCTACGACGAAATACGAATAAAAAATGAGTAGTAGTTCCATTGATATGAACGTACTACGTTATATACCTCCATGAGTAGCTCTCGTAGTATATAGAAAGGAGAGCAATAATAAAATGTAGGGCCGCAGCCACAACTAAAAAAAGAATCTGTCTTCCGTCACGGTAATACCATAGAAAAGATAATAATACTACGTAATATGGTAATACCGTGCTTTCGTCGTAGCCATAGAAAATAGAGAGTACCTAATACCTATACCTACCTCAGTCAGACTATAATAACATACCTACTTACTATATTTCTCCATCGATATATAAATAATGACTTCCTACTCTTTTCTGAGTCCTAAAGCCCAATCAGATTTCAAAATTTTAATGCAGTTATTTTTGTTTGAAATGTGAATTGATCGGGAGCTATCGGGAGTGTTCTTTAGCTACGATCACAGACTTAGATTTTGAATGGTCTAAGATCACAGTGTACTTTTTTATATAGGGTAGCTACGATTCCTGAAAATCGGTAAGCCGTTTGAAGATCAATCAGCTCTTTTCTAATTAGTTGCTTAGACTAAGACTAAACAAATTATGCGTGTGAGGGGCAACAATTAGTACTGCCACTAAAAAAAGGTCTGTATATACTACCAACCCAGGGTTTGTGGTCTGTTCACCTAACTTACTTACTATAATTTATTCATATTCATATTCATTTATTCATTGCGAATACAGGTCAAAGTGGTCTTAAAATAAATAAAGTAGTACTGCTGTATCCTACCACATGGCATGCAATTTTTTTGTTTTTAATATAATTAAAAATAGTGAGTTCATCATTACGTTCATATAAATTACTAAACAGTCAAAAACTTTTATAATTCATAAATTAGTAACCAATTTCCTAAATTGACAACTTTACACTCATAATCATTATTGTCATTAATAATACCATAGTGCCAAATAAAATTAAGTCATCAAATGTCAACCAATTAAATGTCAAAAATACAAATACCTAGCCAAGCAATTAAATAATGTCAAAATAATAATTGAAATTAACATAATTAATTGTATACAATGTCCAAGAAAATTTCACGCAGTGTCATTTGATTATAATACGTCATAATGGAATTTATCATTTAAATATTCATTTATACAGTAGTATGCCTTATTTATCAATAACTTTTTCAATTTATTTTTAAATATATTTATATTGGAACAGTTAATTAAAGCTTTGGGTAAATGATTGTAGATTTTTGATGCCATGCAGAATACACTTTTATTAAACTGCATTGTTCTATTACGCGGGCAACAAATTTTGTATTGATGACGCTTACTATTTAAATGCTCAAACAAGTTTTGATTGCATTTAACAAATACTATTGTTTCATATATATAGAAGCATGGTAATGTCAAAAGTTTGAAAGAAACGAAGTAAAGCTGACAACTCTCACTTTGCTTTAAGTTGCAGATGGCTCTAACACATCTCTTTTGAGCTTTGAACACAGTTTCTTTTTCAACGCAATTCCCCCAAAATATTACACCATATCTCAGAATTGACTCTACATGGCCACGATAAGCAGTGATGACAGTAGACCGGTCCACAATTTTGCCGAGCATGTATAATGCATACGAAAATTGGCTTAATTTGCTGCACACACTCTCGATATGACATTTCCAATTTATATTGGAGTCCAGATGCAACCCTAAAAATTTTGAACTCTCAACTTCATGAGTTTTTTGTCCCTTAAAATGAATGTCAATGTCACCTAAATAATTATTTCTATTTTTAAATGTTATGAACTTAGTTTTATCTATATTTATGATTAATTTATTACATGTCAACCAACTAATTATTTTATCTAGTGTGTTTTTCATATTAGATTCCATGTCAAACTTAGATTTACTGGAAAATATTATTGTGCTGTCATCCGCAAATAAGACCATATTGTTATTAGTGACTTTTGGGAGATCATTTATGTAGATAATAAATAATAGTGGACCAAGGACGCTTCCTTGGGGTACACCTTGTGTAACATTACAAAATTCAGATGAGTATGTTATTTCTTTCTTATTTTTTGGACATATACGGGTTATTTTTGTACAGTGCCTTCGATCACTTAGGTACGATTTTAGCAGGTTTAGGGCATTACCTCTAACTCCATAAATTTCTAACTTACTCAACAGTATACCATGATCAACATAATCGAAGGCTTTAGTTAAATCCATATATATCGCAGTAGTTAACTGTTTCTTATCTAAATCTGTCATGACTGTATTGAGCAGTTTGTAGATAGCCAGGTTTACAGATTTATTTTTCCTAAATCCGACTTGTTCATCAGCGAAAATATTGTTGATGTCAAAAAACTTGTATAAATTGTATAAATTTATTATGTGATAATTGTGATCTAACATGCAAACCGACACCTATGACCGACACTGGTTATTGAATAATTATAATGTAGCTGTATTGTTGAGCTTTGCACTCGCACACGTAGAATTGTTCAATATTTTATAATATCAAGCAAAAAATACCACTACTATGCCAACAAAAAAATAACTTTTTTACCATTGCCACTCGAAAAAGAGCACTTTATTTATCGACAGCAGTGAATAAAACGCTCATTTACTCACTCGGTGAATAAAAACATTTTGAATTTGGAACAAGCACGAAATACGAATTATGGTCAAAAAATAAATACATCTTGCTGAAACTGCCTACTGGCTGGCTAAATGGAGGTAAATTATAGAAGCTATATAATGAAAAAAAATATCCCGCCAATTTTGGTTAAATTATTTTTTTGTTTTCATTATGGCTCCATACGATTAGTGTAATCAGTCAGATTCAAGTATTAAAATTGTTCAAGTTTTGTAAATTCAAGTCATAATGCTGAGTCAAAGTCACATTTCTGTGTTGTGAGATCGTTGGTATCAGCTAAGAAAGGATTTTCTAAAATTCACCCCTTAAAGGGATAGACATGTGTCGTTACGTCATTTTCAAGAAACGTAACAAAACTAGTGACTTGGTTGGCGTCACCTGTTTCAAAACTAGTGATTTTTGTAACGAGCTATTTTTATTCAGCTACTGTGATTGTTTGCATAAATAAACACCTCCTACAGTTACACATGAAACGAAAATGAGTTAAATCTAGTGTTGTATTGTATTGTAGGCATACAGTTAAATCAATAAATTAACTTCCCATCATACATTATTCAGGCTTAGGACTGACTGCATTAAAGGTTTTTAATGATTGATTAGTGTTTACTATGAAACTATGATTTTAATGAAAATATTAATGCAAGCATATAATCACCAGAATATAACCACGGCACGTGCGCATTCATATTTAGTCATGGTAGTCGCTTTCGCTTATTCGGATCTGCCATCTCACTCTGCCGGCCGGTAGGCGCGATGCGAAAGAAATGTAACCGTAACGCTGTGCGGTGCGCTCGACCGACCGACAGTCAGAGTCGATCGAATAACGCTTTTACAAAAATCACTACTTATAATTTGACTCGAAACTAGTGATTCGGTTACATGCCGCGTAACTAGTTACTGTATATAGTGACGTGAAATAACGCTCACGTCTATAAAGGGATGAAACGGGGGTTCAAAGTTTCTATGGAGAAACATTATTAGATAGTCTTTTCTATTCGAAACTTCACACAAGTGCTTCAGGACATAAATAAGTAAACACGTGTTTTAGGTTTTTTCGAAAATCCACCCCTAAGAGGGTGAAATGGGGTAACAAAGTGTGCAATTCAATATTGTTCCGGATTGCGCTGAAATTTGGCATGCAGATAGTTATTACGACGGTAGTTACCTCTGAGAAAGGATTTTCCAAAATTCACCCCTGAAGGGGATGAAACGGGAGTCCAAAGTTTGTAGTATTTTCTATTTGAAACTTCACAGAAGTGCTCCAATAAAAAAATATTAATACGTGTTTCAGGTTTTTTTGAAATTCCACCCATAAGAGGGTGAAATGGGGTAACAAAGTGTGAAAATCAATATTGTGTCAGATTGCGCTAAAGTTTGGCATGCAGATAGTTATTACGACGTTAGTTCCCTCTGAGAAAGGATTTTCCAAAATTCACCCCTAAAGGGGATGAAACGGGGGTTCAAAGTTTGTATGGAAAACAAGATTAGATAGTCTTTTATATTCGAAATTACTTAAGTAAGTAAATACGTGTTTCAGGCTCTTTCGAAAGTCCACCCCTAAAAGAGTGAAGTGGGGTAACAAAGTCTGAAATCAATATTGTTTCGGATTGCGCTGAAATTTGGCATGCAGATAGTTATTTTGACTTAGGTATCCGCTAAGAAAGAATTTTTCAAATTTCACTCTTCA
The DNA here is from genome assembly GCA_954871355.1 of Cabera pusaria. NCBI lineage: Eukaryota > Metazoa > Arthropoda > Insecta > Lepidoptera > Geometridae > Cabera > Cabera pusaria. The sequence continues at coordinate 7,167,862 of OX940908.1, forward strand.
TGGGGATGAAGCGGGGGTACAAAGTTTGGATAGTCATTTTATTCGATATTTCACACAAGTACTTCTAAGTAAATAAATAAGTAAATACGAGTTTCAGACTTTTTCAAAATGCCACCCTAAGAGGATAAACTGGGGTAACAAAATCCAAAAATGAATATTGTTTCGGATTGCGCTGAAATTTAGAATGCAGATAGTTATTATGACGTAGGTATCAGTTCAGAGGGGATTTTCTAAAAATTCCTCCCGGATACTGAACGGGGATTCAAAGTTTGTATGGCGAAATAAGATGAGATAAAGTACGTTGTAGGATTTTTTGAAATGGGGTAGGTAACAAAGTCTGAAAATTTGGGTTTTTCGGTTTTATGAATATGAATCCCGAATTGCCTTAGTCACGCGATAACATGAAAACGGGTGAACCAATTTGGCTAATTCTTATTTTATGTATTTAATGCTAGAATCGTTTTTACAAAAGAAAAGTTTTAAGTAAATAAAAGAAATTTTTAACGCGGGCGAAGCCGCGGGGCACTTCTAGTATAATTTAAAAACTAAAACAGCCGAATTCCATGCCTCGCGAGTCAATTTCAGTAGCAAGTTTGAGATATTTATCATTATATCTCTGGAGATACTTATCAGATCTTGATAAAATTACAATGGGACTACGTCGGAAACGTACCCTACCGATTATAAAAATAATCATTCAAATCGGTTCTAAATTGACGGAGTAATCGCGTTACATACACATAAAAAAAACATACAGACGAATTGAGAACCTCCTTCTTTTTGGAAGTCGGTTGCATAATAAAAAAAAAAAGAAATAAATTCGTTCACAAAAGGAATAATACTGACTTCAAATGCCGCGCTAGTCATTTTCAGTACTAAGTTTATGGTGTTTATCTTCATATCTATGGATATACTGAACAAATCTTGATTAAATTTAAATGGGATCACCTCTTAGACCCAAATTCAAATAAAAAAACTATTTTCCAAATCGGTTCAAGCGTCTTCGAGTAACCGATCAACATACATAAGACAAAAAAAATATTCCGACGAATTGAGAACCTCCTCCTTTTTTGTGAAGTTGGGTTTTCAAATAAATACAAGATTACAAAAACAACGCAAGGAATGTTGTACGAAAAATAAGACTATACTATTTTTAACCGACTTCACAAACATGGAGGACGTTCTCAAATAGTCAGAATATAAAAATATATATAATTATATATATATTTTCTATGTATGTTCGGTTTGGGAAAATATTTTTAAACCGTAATACGTACTTTTAAACCTTAAAAGTACGTATCTACGTATAGTATAGCTCTCAGCTCTGTGGGTAGTAAGTAATTTCGGCTGGTGCGCCACGGGCCGCGCGTTTTACCGTCCCGCCGGCTCGGCGTGTCCGCTAGCAAACGAGGTCGCAAGTCGAGTGAGGCTGAGGAGTGAGTAAAGAAATTTTCTTTACTCATGTGGTACTTTGAGCATTTACCTTTACCATGTGGTAAGATGGCGTCGTAGTATTATTATCTTTTCTATGATGGCGTGTAAGCGCGCGTTTTGAATTTTTGAAGTAAAACTGAAAATAGCAAGTAACATTGTAGAATGTTGATCTGTTGCCGTTATCAATATCGAGCAATAATTAAAATCGTTTAAAAAACTAAAAGAACCGACTTCAAACGTCGCGCTATTCTAAGCCAGCAGTAAGTAGCATGTCATCGAGGTGTATACATGCATCGTAATACAAAGGTTGATATAGGTACGGTACGACCATAAGGTCTATTGGGTACGACGGATTTCGTTAAAATTTAGATGGGACCACCTGGGGAGGGTACCCTTTATAACAAAATAAAATGTAATGTTATGTTTCTTGAAGTGTTACTTACTTACATAATAGCGGTGGGTCGGTACGCCAAATTACAATAACGAAACGCGATGTAGGTATTCATACCAATACCGGTTTCCGAAACATGGTATTCTCAATAACTGGTTATTGCGGCATTGCGATCGGTATTTGAAATTTGACAAAATCTGTTGTCGGAATACCGAAAGGTTATGGCGGCAGATTTTTTCCGTGATGGTGGTAAGATACTCTTTTATAGCAAGTCAGGCAGAATATCGATTATAATATGCGGAAATGTGTCGATAGCTATAAACCGGGGTATTCAAATTGCGAGTGAACATGTATCTAATTTTCTTTATATGATGTAAAAAAATAAAAAAATTCACATATATAATTGGTATCATCTAAATAATGCAGGAGAATTGTAATTCGACACAAATTGATTATAAATAATATATAGTTATGATTGAATCGGGCGCCAGCAAAACCAATAACTTCATTAGTTTCGATCGTCACTCACAACGTCTAGCGCCTGTATAGGTTAGGTATTGCAAATAAATAGTTACTGCCATAACCAATCGGTTCTTGCATCGGCTGCAACTCTTGTAGTTCGCGAAAACTGGTTCTGCCCGATAAACAGTTATTATGACACACAATACCATGTTTTCGGTATTGTACCAAAACCTAGTTATTGAAACTATTTACGGTTTGCAACGACCTTCTCTATTACATAAACACTTGATATTTTATGTAAATCGGTTCAGGCATCTTCGAGTCATCGGTGAACATACATAAAAAAATATAACTGGCCAAGTGCGAGTCAGACTTTAGTCTCGCACACGGAGGGTTCCGAACCGCAGTATAATATGTAATAATATGTAAGTAATAATATTATATTATATTTCGTCCGACCGCCTGTCCGTCGGTCAAGACTCTTTGTCTCAGGAACCCGTAGTGGTAGGACTTCTGCTAGTCCGCCTGGGGCGGTACCACCACTTTGCCAATTAATTTTCAGCCGTGAAATAGGAATATTTTTCGATTGAAATGGCAAGGTGTCCAGTGAAATGCAATGAAATGCAATGAAGGCCATAATTGGCCGAAACTTTTGCCGAAACCGATACTGATTTCGGAAGTTGTCGTACACGCTCGCCTTACTTCGCCTCGCGACAATGCTTTGGAGACGCTGGCGGCCCTGTTCAGTAGGGCTATTCTGTAAAAAACCATTTCGCTTTGCGATCTTGCGTGAGTGATCAACGTCACTTCGCACACGACGGTTCGGGAATGCAATTGAGCACTCTGTAATTTACTATGTTGAAACTATCGAAGCAAAGTGATACACTCATCGAGGCCCACTTTGCTAAGGATTGAATTAAGATATTTGACGATGTCGATAGTTTTTGTCTATGCTAAAATTATGAAATAATAAATTAATCAATTGATACCTTTCAAGTAAAAATTACAAAATACGTATTCATATTCAATATAGCGTGTTATATAACACACATATTTTTTACATGTAATATAAGATAGAATATGGATAATATTAGAATTCATTTTAACTCTGTGGCTGGAAGCCCTAGAGTTTGTTTTGTCTCTGGCTGGCTAGGCTTGGACACATCTAATCTATATCTTCAGATATATATCCCTAAACAGATATATATCCTTCTTTCCTCTTGCCAAAACCTCAATATATTCCATGCATCCGGTATATTTTGATGAAACAACATTTCTTGTTAAGTTGGTCAAAAAGTCAAGTCGTGAGTGAATAGGTATTTTCTAGGCAACCGCTATATCATTATTTTGGATCACATCGTCACTCACAACAGTTAATAATTAATGCAAGTTCAAAACACAACAGATACGGCCTAATAATGTTAGATATTATACACCCTTATATGGAAGGATATACGATAAACCAAGCCTACCAGTCATGAGCTAGCTAGGCTTGGGCTTACTTTATCTGACAGAGGAGTGGAAACCATCGTATTTTCTTCCATACACATTAGTATATCTGCTTCGTATATCTAGGATATCCATGTCAGTCCGAGTTCACAAAAAAGTTTTATGTTTCATAAAGATATACCGGAAATGGAATATAATAATATGAAGGTTTTGGCAAGGGGAGGGAAGGATATATATCCGCTTAGGGATATATATCCAAAGATATAGATATGTCCGTGTCCGGAGTTACCCAAGTCTAAATTGGCTGGTTTGCGTTTAGTACTCCTTAGTAGTTAGAGTATGACCATTTGTGGCAGATTTCTCTCATTTAGGCAGATTTGGAACCTACATTTTAACTCTGGCAGATAACGCTGACGATTCCAAAAAGTGGCAGATTTCAAGGATTTTTATGAATTTTGAAACAAAAATAGAATTTTCACAATTTTTTGGTTGTATTGAATGTATAATATTTGTAATATGCATATATTTGGATTTTGGTTGGAAATTTATAAAAGTTTGATTATAACCAGCTCTCTATAAGGCAATATAACCAGCTCTCTATAAGGCAATAATATAATGGTATACTTAATAATTTAATATATACTCTGGGGTGGTTGATGGTTTGGCAGATTTTAGCAGTTTTTTTGCCAATGTCGGGCAGTTTCGCCATTTTTGATATGGTCACCCTGGTTAGTTTAGTAATTATTAGTATTTAGTAGTTTATACTTTTTTGTCAACACTGTTTTGTTTTTATTTTCACAACAAAGTCTTCAAATTAATATTATTACTATTGTTTTGTTTGTATCAATCAATTTCGTGTCGTGTAATAGTGGATTACGTACGTACGTTGAAGAAAAGCAATGCTAAAGCAGTAAGTATTCATTGTTATCTATGCATTTGATGACATGACATTATCGCATTTATATAAATTGGTTCATTTTAACTTTTAATAATAGTAATTGGTTAAAATTCAGCAATACAATACAAAATAAAGTCAGCTTCTTGGTTACCTTTCAATGTCCTGAACAACTGTACTTACTGACTTTTGATTTGATATTATTTAAGATGGAAGATTTTTTTAAGTACCTATAGCACGATTATAGTTTGTTTATTCTCAAACTCTGCACTTGGCTTGTGTTCCTGGAACATGCCAAGCATCTGCAAGACCCAAGACCAGTGCTGTACACATGGTGTGTACATAAATATCTGTTCGACATCGAATTATAACCTACGATACTGTTCGATAAGCTAGTTAACATTTATTGTTTCTAGTTAGTAGGTAATCTTTGCATTGTTAACACAAATTTATGATTTTTAGGTGAACGTTAGCCCTCAAGAAGTGGTTCAGTCTCTAGATTGCCATGAAAAGTGAGAGTCGCATGCCTAATTCAGCCAGCTACACCTTCAGAAAAGAAACAGGCACTTATTGGACTTGCTGTCAACTGAACCTTTATTCGACGACCGTATCACCATACAAGTAATTATTTCATTAATTAACAAATAATTGAACATTCAGATACAGATTACAAAGCATCAAACGGAAACAAAATGACATGTATTTTGAACCAACATATAAATGAGAATTAATACATTTTTCGGAATATTTCTTTTCATGGTTCCATAGTCAACAAAGAACCTTTATGTAAGTAGTTTCACCATGTCCCTCCCTCCATCTGTGTCAGTCTATCGATGGCCTTAGCTCAGAGACTAATAAGTAGCTGTAATTAGGCATGAGTATGCAGTAGGTATAACATCTTTATATCTATAAGATCTTTTCCCTCGTCCATAAAAGTGAGGTTAATATTTTTGTTTCTTGTTTATTCTATGGTGTATGGGTCATTTATAAACATTGATATCTTAATAAGCTTTAAAGTGCATTTTTTTTTAGAGGTAAGTGTCCACCTGCCTGCGAAGTATTGTTTTAAATTATGTAAAAATTCACAATATTAGTATTTAATAACAAATTTAAATGGCAAATTATTAGAGCTAGGTAGGTTTTACTAGTTCACACGTAATAGTAGACCAACATATTAGTTTCATATTGTGACGGGTTTGGTAACCACGGAACTCTACACAATGTGAGGCTCAATATAAACTTGGCCCTCACAGTAGTGAAATAGGTTGATTTTTTAGTGCATACTGCCTAATAATTATAAATGTATGATTCTAGTATTATATATTTGTTTCAGCGTTTTCGGGTTGATTTCACCAGAGACGTAGAAGGCAGTCTCCTCGGTCTCAATGAGTCTCAAGTATTAATGAATCCATAAACAGATTTAAATTAATTAATTAATGAGCTTTACCCATGGTTCTTGGTTTTAAAAGAGCAAAGAATAAAGATATTCATCGCCACAACTCTCAAGCGATGGAGGTGTTCGTGATTCAACAGGTGGAGAGAAATCAAGCAGTAATGGGGCCCTGAATGCCATCACTGAGGGACTAACATTTTTGTCTTAGCATTACAAAATAAAAATATATATTAATGACTAAATAAAATTTACTAAATGGAATTGAATTTATTATTATAATAAAATTCCTTGCCTGTCATTGTACCATTATTTATTGCCTGCGCTGCCCCTCTAAACAAAATCCAATATCTGTTTCCAGTCACGCTTACGTAAGTACAAAATGTATGGGAATGATATTTATTTTTCCGCAACAAAGTTGTCATTCCCATACATTTTGAAACTCCATTAGCGTGAATGAAAACAGAAATTGGATTATAACCGACTTCCAAAAAGAAGGAGGTTCTGTGCTCGTCTGTATGTATTTTTTTTGTATGTGTGTGCATTGATATTTTTGCCAATTGTGAACCGATTTAAAAAATATTTTTTAGTTTGAAAGGATATAATCCCGAGGTGGTCCCATTGTAATTTTAATCGAGATCTGATAAGTATCTCCAGAGATATGACGATAAACTTCTCGAACTTGCTACTGAAAGTGACTCGCGCGGCATGGAAGTCGGTAGTTTAGTTTTTAAACTATCTTAATTATGTCTAGGGGCCCTGGGCCCTAGACAAAATCCAACTTCCTGCTTTCATTCACGCTAATGCAAGTTCAAAATGTATGAGAATGACATCTTTGTTGCGGAAACATAAATGTCATTCCATACATTTTGAACTTGCGTTAGCTTGAATGGAAATTGGATTTTGTCTAGGGGCCCTGGTGTTTCAACCACAGCATTCAGCACTGACACTATTAATATTTTTGTTTCGATTCAAAAGATTCATTTATGAGTGACCATGGGTGGTAGGCTTGGTATAATCCCAACTTCCACCGCTAAAACTTCTCCCAGTGGGGGACGTTAGGGTATATTTCAAATCAGAATTCTCAAAAACTTAAAGAATTTTTATACTTGCCACTGGCTAAATACACTTATCGTGTGGAGCCATAATAAAATAAAAAAAAAACTTCGATTTGACGGACAGGTTAAATTTTTTTTTGCTTCGAAGTTTGCATCGCACATTTGTGCATTTAGCCACATATGAATGAAGCGAATTTTCAGTGTGAACATTAGATGTAGAGGCTTAGTTCATCGAGTTCCCGAATGATGTTAGGTGCCAGCCTATACAGGCTATTCCATTCCATACGGAAAATGGGTTGGAATAGTTGCGCCATAGCCATATACTCCCCGTGAGTAATAGTGTTCTGTGGCCATAACTTTTTAACTTGCCGATCTCGCCTAAGTGATCTAACCTCGCTTCGCAAACGATAATTTAGGATTGCAATCTGTCATTCTGTAATTTACTGTCAAAGCTATCGAAGAGAAGTGACACATTCATCGAAGCTCACTTTGCTAAGGATTGAATCAAGAGATTTAACTATGTCGATAGTTATTGTCTATGCTGAAACTGTGAATTTATAAATGAATGAATTAATAATTTACAACGTAAACATACAAAAATAAGTATTCTATGTCAATATCGTATATAATGCATTACACATATCTTTTACGTTTAAAATAAGATATAATACAGATATTAGAATTATTTTAATTCTGTGATCGGAGGCCCTAGCGAGAGTGTTTTGTCTCTGGTTTAGTTTGTTTAATGCGTAGACGGAATATTAAATAGACAAGACATTAGCGTATGCGAATTATATAGGTATAACCCGTCAAAAATTATGAACACGTAATGCATATGCCAGCTATAAGACAAATTGAATAGCGTAATTTGGTCGGGTCAAAAGTATTTATTCATAATCAGAATATTCATAATAAATATCATAATAAAAGCATTTATTCAGTATATGGGAAAATTTAAAATTTTAGTTTGAAAGTTTTCGCGAAAATTATTCATTTTAATGTGAACGTACCGGCTTTTGTTCGCGTGTATTTACTTCGGATATGCGCCGAACAGGTTTCTACTTATTACGTAGGTCAGGCGAAGCCGCGGGCCACAGCTAGTATTCAATAAAAAATATTATAGATTTAACCTTCGAGCATTTAACAATGGTGGAGATGTTAACGTTGTAATCCGCAAACATTTTTTTCTGCCGATACTTTACGGGGGACGAGGTAAACACGCATTGCACACACACAAATCCCTCACTTTAACGATCCCGCACACTAGCTTAAAACACGCACACAGTATTAAAAATACAGCGTAGTTACGCACGCTCATATGGCCAAAAAAGGCTATATGGCCAGCAGAGGGGAACGCCTTGCGTTAACATCTCCATTGGTAAATGCTCGAAGGATATAACAGAAACATAACTTATTGCTTTGAATTTACAAAAAAAAAGGTATTGAGCCATTCAGCTTTCATCTAGACGTCGAACGTCACACTTAAAACACATGTTTAATGCCCCTGATTAATGTAGGGTTGCCAACCGGACTTACGTATTACGTTCACCCGCAACCCAGTGGATGTTTCAGTACTTCAGATAATTTTTATCCAAAAAATTGTGAAATAATGAAACATAATAAATAAATAAATATACAGGGTCATACATGACAGCGGGTGAAAACTAATGGGCGCACTAGAACTGGGAGCCAGAGCTGGCTCCAAGCAATAAAATCTCATATGTAGAGAAGAATAAAAAAATGTTGTTCATCTCGCTCTCTCATACTAGTGATTGTGTAATTTTATCCTTCTCATGTTATCATTGTTATTTCAATGCCAGGTCTGTTTTAATTTACTCTGTCTACGGTTTAATGTTTACTCTCGGACTAATATACAGTTATCTGTGATGTTTACTTACTTTAATTTTCGGTCCACGCCTGAGTAGTTAAACTTTACTTTAGGTTGAAAAAAAACGAGTTACGAGCTTGCAAGTGTATCAGAAGTAATAAATAATTTAATCACCTACGTACATAATAACATTTTTACCTAATAATAGTAAATAATACAGCAATACAATATAAAATTAAGTCAGCTTCTTGGTTTTGGTTATATTTCAGTTTTCCATGTCCTGAACACCACCTGTGAGATGGGAGATTGTTTTTACCCTAGCACGACAATAGTTTGTGTTTATTCACTCTCTCACACAACTCTGTACTTGAGCTGAGTTCCTGGAACATCTGTGAGACAGTGTTGTGCACATACTGTATACATATATGTTTGATAAAATACATAAAATTTCTTGTTTCTAGTTAGTAATCTTTACATTGCTAATATAAATGTATGGTTTTAGGTGAACCTTAGCCATCAAAAAGTGACTCAGTGTCCTGCTCGCCATGAATAGTGTGAGCCACAAGCCCGATACATCCAGCAACACCTTCAGAAAAAGGCACTTATTTGGCTCGCTGTCGACTGAACCTTTATTATCCATGACCACTACACAATACAAGTAATTATTTCATTTATTAACAAATAATTGAACATTCTCATGTAGATAACAAAGCATAGAAACGAAACAAAATAACATGTATGTTTAACCAACATATATGAGAGGTTAGTAAGAGTACATGTGTAGGAATATTGCTTTATATGGTTCAATAGTCATAAAGGTTATTATAACCTTTATGTTAGTAGTTTAGCCTCTTTATCTGTCCGTCAGTTAATCGGTGGCTTAGCTCTTTAACTAATAAGTAGTAGATAGCTGTAATTTGGCATGTTTATTTATTTATTTATTTAGTTGGGGTAGACTTGTCCTAGAGTGTAGACTGCGAATCGGCAAACGTAGCGTAGGACCTCCTGTGACCAGGTGGAGCAACGATATACGCAAAGAGGTGGGTAGTGACTGGAAGAGAAGAGCCGAAGATCGGGCTCAGTGGCGCATCTTAGGAGATGATGATGATCTTGGGAGAGGCTTACGTCCAGCAGTGGACTGACACAGGCTGATCATGATGATTTAATTATTTATTAATAGATCGCCAACATAATAATAATCGTTATAAACCTTTAAACATCAAAATCTTAGTACTATTATGCTAAATGTTATTATAATTACAGGCAAAGACTGCATGCACATAAAATTGTAGGCGAGTAACATTAAAGAATAATAATAATAAAGTTAAAAATGTAATTTGTTTAAAAAGAAAAAAAAAATACAAAATGATTGCTGAAATTAATATGTTACAAGAAATATCTCATTAAATAATTTTAAAAATATTGGGTTATACAGTGGGTATTACATACTTAGGTTACCTTTCTGACATAAGTATTAATATTCGTATTATATATTTATTTCAGCGTCTTCGTGTCAACTTCACCAGAAACTTAGAAGGAAGTCTCGTCTTGTCAGTCCTAATTATTAATGAATCATTGAACAGATTTAAATGAATGAATTAAAAGCTAATGAGCTTAACCAATGGTTCTTGGTTTTGAAAGAGCAAAGAATAGAGATATTAATCGCCGCAACTCTCAAGTGATGGAGGAGTTCGTGACTCGTCAGGTGGAGAGAAATCGAGCAACGATGGGGCCCTGAATGCCATAGCATAGGGACTGACATTTTTGTCAAACAAAATATATATCTAATGAATAAATGTAATTGAATTTATTTAAAATTCCTTGCCTGTCATGAACTATTATTCAATTCTTTGACTAACAAGATTAACTACCTTGTACTATTATTTATTGCCTTGGCTGGTGTTTTATCCACAGCATTCAGCAATGGCACTACTATTTAATAATCCGATTAAAAATATTAAACATGTGGATCACTTGTAGTATTGACCATTTGTGGTAGGCTTTGGCCGTAGCTCGAACCACCATGGACCAATGGATAAAGACATGTCAGTAAACGGTGCTGTCTTTCAATTCTAGACAAGCACGATACCATCTTAGACAGCATCTTTGCTTATCATCAGGTGAGACAGCAATCAAATTATTGTATGTCAATAATATAGATACTTACCGAAGACTTACATTTTAAGTCAATAGCATTAACTTTTCAACCGATTTCCAAAAGGAAGAGATTCAAAATTTCAATTCATCTTGCTGGTTTTTTTTATTTCTTACGCGATTACCTTGCCAAATTGTGAACCGATTAGAATGATTTTTTTTATGGGTAGAGTGTCTCTATACATATGGAGACATAGAGTACATTATAGATAGGACAATATGGAGATTCAAACCTCAAACTTGTCAATTAACTTATTTTAATCAATTCGTAAGGAGGCGTGGTTCTTTAGTAAATTTTATCAAGATCTGATGAGTAGGACCTCCAGAGATATGGAGATAAACATCTCAAACTTGTTATTGAAACTGACACGCGCTCACATTGCTTTTATAGTTTTCAAACTACGTTAATTATTCTAGTACAAAACAACGTAGGTATCATAATAACTTATAATTTAACCTCAAAATTGAATATCACTTCGGTCGATTTTTTAATCTCGATAGCTTCAAGACTACTTAAATTATGACAGTTGTATTCGTGTTTTAACGCAAATAAACTCGACAATCGTGTGGTTAATTTACTTAAAGAATACAGTATTCTGACATTATATGTCAAAATAGCTCGCTTACAAAAGTTCAACTCTGACCTACGCACTCGGACGTGCGGCGCCACCTGTACGTTCGGGTTTACAGGATACGAAATTCAAATCTCACCGCGAATTCCGCTCTCGCGAGGTATAAACTAGTTTAAAGAATAGCCCTGGGGCTATTCTTTAGAGCTAGAAACTTATAATTTAACATAAAAACAGAACATCAATCTCCGATTTTTCAATCTCAATATATTCAAGACTATTAAAATTAAGAAAACTGAATTCTTGGTTCTACGCAAAAAATTCGACGATCGAGATGGTACATTTCCTTACAAAATGCCGTTTTCATACAATAAATGTCAAAATAGCTCATTCACAACAGTTCACCTCACATCCGCACTCGGATGTGCAGCGCCACCAGCGCGTCCGAGTTTACAGCATACAAAATTCTCTTCTCGACGCGGATTCCGCTTGCGAGATGCGTAAACTAGCTTACAGAATAGCCCTACAGGAATTGTAAAAATATTAATAATATCTTTTTATATTATATTAAATAAATGATTACAACAAAATTAATATACTGCTTTTCCATTTCATGTCGTAATTAATGCAGAATAGTGGGTAAAATGCACCAAACTTCAGTATTTTAAGGAATTTTATACTTGATCGCGTGAGTTTCGGTTTCGGTTTCGACCGAAACTTAAACCACGGCCGAATATTCGGTTTCGGTTTCGGTTTCGGCCGGAAAACCAGTTTCGGTGGGACTCTAAATAATAGTGGAATACCATTCTGTGGCAAAGACAATTACCTACCTTGCTGTTAATGTCTTTGTTCTGTGGCAATACAAACCTACCTACCAACATACAGACAACATAATATGTAAATAGTCATAGAAAAGATAATAATACTACGTAACATAGTACTAACTATATTTATTCTGTGATAGTGATCTACTTACATAGCATCACTTGTAGCGGTGATGGCGCGCCACCGCGTCAGCTCTAATGCGGGCCATGCTTGCCACCTCGCAATTCACTAATGATGTACCTGACCTACCTACACAAATGTCGATAAAGTTCGATCGATATTGATGTTTTTTAGGGTACCGTACCCAAGGGTAAAACGGGCGGGACCCTATTACTAAGACTCCGCCGTCCGTCTGTCTGTCTGTCCGTCTGTTACCAGGCTGTATCTCATGAACCGTGATAGTTAGACAGTTGAAATTTTCACAGATGATGTATTTCTGTTGCCGCTATAACAACAAATACTATAAACAAAATAAAGTTAAAAATTAAAGGGGGATACATACACGAAACCTGTTTTTTCGGCATATCACTATGACGTTTTGAACGTTTACCTACCCTAACACCTCTGCGTTAACTTTCACTTAGATAGCGTTAGCCGTTCGTTAGATGGCGTTATAGTAAATAAGCACGCGGTTTACTACTCGGTTTTGTTAATTGTTTAGTATTTTACTGTAGAACAGTGGCATACTAGTCCTACGACTATGGCACGGAACCCTACGTGTGTGTGACTGCGAGTCTGACACGTACTTGGCCAGTTTTTAGGGTTCCGTAGCCAAATGGCAAAAAACGGAACCCTTATAAATTCGTCATGTCTGTCTGGCTCTCTGTCTGTCCGTCCGTATGTCACTTTATTCCGAAACTATTAGGACTACAGAATTTAAACGTGGTAGGTAGATGTATACTGTGAACCGCTTTCCGATTTTTATACAAAAATTAAAAAATATAAAAGTTTAAGGGGCTGTATATCCCATACATGGAACTTAAACAAAAAAAAAATCATCAAACCTATACTTGTGGGGATAGGTCTTTAAAAATGACATTAAGGTTCCTTAAACCATCTTTTCTCAAATTCTATCATTTGAAAGATAGGCGCGTCTAAAGTGGTGAAATGTGTGTCCCGTCCCCTCTAACTTTTAATGTAAAAATATATGATGTAGATCTCAATAAAAACTTTCAACGAAAATTGGTTTGAACATCTAGAAACAGAGCGGTGTGACTCATTGAGATCATAAAAGCAAGTAAGCAGCCTATAAAGTATCATAGAACGTTCCAGATGCGACGGAAGTCTTTGCGACACGAAACAAACGTTCGTTCTGGAAAGATTGAGGCCCTGGCCACGGTTATTTGTTTTTGTAAATTCAAATATGTATTACGTCGGGTTTTGCTTAACTTTACGTTACGACGTACGTTTATTGTTTATCTACTGCATTGTACCGTTATTGAATATATAAACTCTCAATTCCATGACTCCTGAGCCCAAACAAAAATTGTCGCAAATTTCATCGACCATTTATCGATATTCCAACTTCCAACGTGTCCACTCCCTACCGACACCTACTTAACTGGCCTTCCTACGGTAGGTACGGTTTGATCACACCCCCACCGTTTCTTACCACCCACTTCATCTGCTACGGGACCATATTTCATCTCGCAGCCTCGCTACTGGGCGCGCCAACAGTTTTTCACTTGCTTGTAGGTATCCTTAGATAATACCATAGAGAAAATATATGTACAGTGCCACAAGTATAACTTGGCGGTGGTGGTTTTTGGAACTAATTATTTTAATTGAAACGGTGAGTTTGACGTTTGAGAGATTACCGCGACATTATTGTTGATAAATCTGCTACATTAAAATAGTTCAATAATGCCAAAAGTAATTAAAAGTGGTTTAAGAGAAACTATTATCAAAGTACAAAGTAAAAGCACAGTGGCGCACAGGCACGCCAAGTTATACTTGCCGGACTGTATAATAGTATATTATATATTTAATACTTCATCCACGGATAATACAGACGAGTTACATGATTATCTATCTAACTTTGTACCCTCAACATAGAAAAGATAATAATACTCCTTCAACTAAAACATTCGCCTGTAATGAACATTTTAGATTCGATTTGTAATGCAATTGCATAGTGCAATTGCAATTGAATCGCATTGTATGACTGTCAATTCTGTAATGATCGATTCTCTTCCTTCATACCATGTAATGCTCGAATCTGTAACATTATATATCTATATATTTTTACAGAATAATTAATAGTAGGTACTACCTACGTAATATAAGACGAAGAGTCCCATCTACGAATAAAGAGTTATCATTCATTCATGTCAAATTTAGAACGACTCAACAGTAAAATAATCGAAATCACTCATAGTAGGTACCTACCTACGTTTAGTGTATCTCAAGATAAAAAAACTAAAAGAACCAACTTCAAACGTCGCGCTCAATATCAAATTTGAGGTGCTTATATCCATATCGCAGAAGATACTGAACATATCTTGACGAAGTTTATATGGGACTTACTTGGATATACCCTTTCAAACAAAAAAAAATGTCAAAATCGATTCAAACGTCTTCGAGTAATAATCGTTGAACTTACATAAAAAATATACGGATTCCGACATCGATATGAACGTAACTACGTACCTACTAGATTTCGGGTCGCGAACTCGCTCTCCGTCCCAATGTCCTGCAGTTTTGAATCTGCACTTCGTTTAGTATTGCTTCGACAAACGTCGTTTATATAAATACATACCTCCATGGATTCCGACGACGAATTGAGAACGTCGTCCTTTTTGTGAAGCCGGTTATAAAACGAAATAAAATAATATTATGTAGGTACAATTGTACTTCCGTTTTTGCGTGATTAGATTGAGTATAGTACATTATTTACATAGGTAGGCAGGTAGGTACTTTAGACCACAATAGTCGCTACATTTACGAAATCTAAACATGCAGAGAGCCAGACATAGTGTACCAACCATCAATCTTTTATAATAATACCTACATATTTATTTTAATTTCCATTTTCCAGGTTCACAGAGCCACGGTGATATAAATAAGATAGATACAGAGCGAAAGAAGCTCGCTACGCCTGCACAGAAGAAACACATAATAACTACACTCCGGTTTGGTAAGCCGTGCGATGCCACGGAAAACCTGTCCGAAAAGCGTGGTCTCTGCACAAGTACCAGGCCGACAGAACACGCGAGAGCTGGCGGGTAAATTAGGTGGCGGACATGCGAGCGACGCCCGACGCGCGCACTCAGCGATATTGTTATCGGCCCGCCCCGGGTTACCGGTAGGGCTGTCAATATTACGTATGGTTGTTGGAAAGGAAATAGCGTTGTTTTTGTGATGACTGATTAATTGATGATTGATGAATCATAATAATTTAAATTTCACATCTTAACAATTTTTAAAGTTGGTATTTATTTAGTGATTGTCATAATTGATTAGAATACATATTTTATGAAACAAGGAAGGCTTGCGACTTACAAGTTATATATAACCTTTTTAACAGATATTAGACAGTAGGTCATTGGATTTTTGTATAAAAGACATACTACAAGGCAAGCACTTGACTAAGACTGTGTCATGTTGCCGTCTAGAAAATGTTCACTATCGACCACATCGTCACATACCACCAGGAAAGATAGTGGTCAAACGCTAGCCTACCAGATATAAACAAAATTAATGAGTCGAAGCGGAAAAGTTATTTTCGTCCCACCTACATAACATAGGCACGGCTCTCCCGATCAATCTTCCAAAGAATGGAACTAAAATAATTAAGTTCAATAAAATATAATATTTGAAGCGCTTGGCAACCCTGAGTATAATAGAGGCAAGCGCGGGCGGCGCGTCGGCTGCAGCCGGGGAACAAAGCAGCCGAGCGCCACTCCGCGCCGCCACTACACAGCTTATGATTACTTGGTACTTGTATTATTTATTTATATATTCTTTTTTACCATTGTCACTCAAAAAATAGCACTTTATTCATCGATAGCAGTAAATATAAAACGCTCACAGACCTGCTATGCTACATATTAAATTTGATCGCATAGACCAACTCTCATGAAACCGACCTTGAACAGAGTTTGTCCCTTTCTTTTGTATGGACAACTTATATATACCATACATATAGTATAGAACATATATAGAACTAGCAGGTTGTTAGACAAGGACACACTCCCACCCAGGTGTCTCTCAATGGGGCCGTTTTGTTCTACAAAGCAATTACAACCTTACTGTTAAAGCATACGGATTAAATTGAATTTGTCAAAACATCTGCAGTGCCTTTTATATTACGTCTATGAAAACGCACTTTTACTCACTCGGTGAACATTTTGAATTTGGAACATACAAAAAATACAAATTATGTACAAAAAATAAATAAATCTTACTGAAAGTACCTGCTAGCTGGCTAAATGGAGGTATACCATAGAAGCTATATAATTAAATAAAAATAAAAATCCCGCCAATTTTGGTTACAGTCCAGCAAGTATAACTTGGCGTGCCTGTGCGCCACTGTGCTTTTACTTTGTACTTTGATAACAGTTTCTCTTAAACCACTTTTAGTTACTTTTGGCATTATTGAACTATTTTAATGTAGCAGATTTATCAACAATAATGTCGCGGTAATCTCTCAAACGTCAAACTCACAGTTTCAATTAAAATAATTCGTTCCAAAAACCACCACCGCCAAGTTATACTTGTGGCACTTGTACTTTGTTTTTGTTTTCATTTTGCTCCACACCACACGATTAGTGTATTCATCCAGAATCAGCCGAACGTGACTTGAACGAGCGTTGACGACATGAACTCGGTATAACCCGACTTTACCTGAGCTCCAGCCGAGTTTACCTAAACAAGCGTTGACATAAACTAGGTATAACCCAACTTTACCCGAACTCGAGCTGATTTTATCCGAACGTGCGTTGACTGACATGATCTCGATGTAACCCGACATTACCCGAACTCGAACCGACTTTATCCGAAAGAGCGCGTGTAACGGTTCACTATTCTTATTCACTAGCCACAAAATAAAGTGCAAGTCGCGTCTACAAAAATTTTCGCAACAAAAAAATTAATAGATACTTATATAAAGTATCAAGACAGTTGAGCCTAACAACGGGTACATTACTCAATGATTCACCCGAGGCGCGGCCGTCCCGCCGACGATGGGCCCCTACATACCTACATATACCGTACCTATAGCACAAGTAGCTGTGATGTGAACCGCGCTGTGTAAGTACACCACAGTGGATTTATGTTTGGTGGGTTCACAGTGGGACTTCTTGTATTAATTTATATTATTATATTTTTTATGATAATAACAGGCCAAGTGCGTGTCGGGCCACGCGCCGTGTAGGGTTCCGTAGTAGCCTGTTATTCAATGCAAGTCTTTATCCGTTATAAACAAGCAACGAGGTACTGCGTCTTTGTCACTTTAAAAGATTTATTCTAAGGATTTTGTATTTGGTACAAAATTATCCAACACCCAAGTTCAACGACTATTACTGCTAAACTAATAAAGTTATCTTAACCGCTATAGTTTTCCTTTAAAGTTCATGGAATGCGCTATTATCACGATTTTTTCCAGATTTTTCCAGCCAGCCGTTTAGCTTTTAGAGGAGGGGGGGAGGGTAGTGAACGAAAACCCGAGCCCGCACAATGTTAATGCACCGTCCAATGACCGCCTTGCTTATCGTATTGCCTAACGTCATATTAAAGCGAAATGTATCTTATAAAGTATTAAGACAGTTCAGCCTCAAAACCGTACAACGGTAAATTTTTAGAGTCCGACCGAAACTGGTTTTCCGCCCAAAACCGAAACTGAATATTCGGCCGTGGCTTCAGTTTCGGCCGAAACCGAAACCGAAACCCACGTGGTCAAGTATACAATTCCTTAAAATACTGAAATTTGGTACATTTTACTCATTATTATTATTTTAGCATCATATCTACACTAATACTCCCATATACGGTTGCTACAGAGCTATCCGAACGGCACACAACAATTCCCGAACTGGGCCGCCAGCGTCCGTTTGGCGGTTTGGCATTGCCGCGAGAAACGAAGTTAGGCGAGCGTGTACGACAACTTCCGAAATCAATGTCAGTTTCGGCAAAAGTTTCGGCTAATTTTGGCCGAAACTGCTGCTGAAACTTGATTTTTGTCCGAAACTCGGCCGAAACAGAAACCGAACTTACGGTCGGACACTATAAATTTTGTACTCATCACCACCAATATTATAAAACAGACATTTATAGTTTTATTTTTTTTCTTTATGGCTTGAACGATGTGGCAGGAATTTTAAACACAGATAGCCTAAAGAATATATAGTAAGTACTATTCCTATGACGTCGATGTAAGTACTTGTTGCGCCTCGCGGCTTCGACTGCGTTAAATAGTTTCTGTGGCCTATTTTTAACCGACTTCACAAAAAAGGAGGATGTTCTCAATTCGTCTGTATGTTTTTTTTTATTTTTCTTTTTTTTTGTGTGTATGTTACGCGATTACTCCGTCAATTGTGAACCGTTTGAATGATTCTTTTTGTAATCGGTAGGGTACGTTTCCGAGGTGGTCTCATTGTAATTTCATCGAGGTCTGAGTATCTCCAGAGATATGACGATAAACGTCTCAAACATGCTACTGAAATTGACTCGCGGGGCATTAAAGTCGGTTGTTTTAGTTTTCAAACTATCTTATAATTATTATATATACTGGCTATCCCTGACTCCCTGTGCAGAATTTCAGCAGAATCGCGCCAGCTTGCTTTTTAACTGTGAAGAAGTCCCAAACAAATATACAAACTGACTTTCACATTTATAATATTGGTGTGGAGGTGGTTGCCCCTCTACATTAGCTGCACTAGCACAGCTTCACACGTAGAGATGTGAAGTTACGTAGTATGTAGGTATGGCTTCGCACGCTGTAAGCTGAACGCTTTACCTCAGTACATATTATAATATATACTCACACTGTATATGTATGTATATAATATGTATACGTGTGAAGTGTATCTGCTGCTCCTATCAAGCTTACTGAACGGAGAGTCGACCAAATAATATGAAGATCGCTAGTTAGCGATAAGACGGCCATTTGTTCTTTAACTCTCTAAGCTTAGCAGTAACTTATGTACTTACGCTAGCTGTGCCCCGCTGCTACGCCCGAGTTTAAATGTATCTCATATGGACTCATCCATAATACTGGCTCTCACCTATCACTGTGCTACATTTCAGCTAAATCAGTCTAGCCGTAGTAGCCGTTGACCATGAAAACATCTGACTACTTATCACATAAACCTATCTAACACATTATGTACCTAACTATAGGCACAGAATAAATTATAGTATAAGGCTATAGGTGTTATTGAGGTGGTGGTGTTACCACAGTTTTGTTAACCTGCGTTATTCTTAAAATTCTTATTACAAGGTGATTTTAGAAATTATTTATATGTATGGGTTATACTATTATCTATTCTGTGGTAAGGTAGCAAATAGTTACTATTACTGTAGTACTATTAATTATTCTGTGACAATAGTTCCAGATGTTCCAGTAGACGACCCATCCTGACGCAAACCAAACCTATTTTATATTTTAGAGATAGGAAATAATGCGATTATTATTGTTATGTTACTTGGGTAGGTATATGTAAGTAAATAGTGTAAGTTTTCCAATCATAGCATTGGTAGGTTTCATCAGATCTCGAGGAAATATGTTGGGCCACTCTTGAGATATTATTAAAATCCTATCCACAGAACCAACAGACACAGAACAGAACTATATCTGTGTTCTGTGATCCTATCTCTTATTCAAGAAATAAAGATTCATTAAGGATGATTCGTGTGACACACAAAAATACAGACGAATTGGAAGACTCTTCCGTTTTTGTATGTGAGAATTTGTTTTTTTTTGTGTATTTTGAATTTATTTCATGTTCTACACCCGAATATTAGACAAAGTACGATGAACAAACAACCAACCAACCACCAAACAACCAAACGATAGCGCCATGCGGTCGTCGGTGGTCGACGTCGATACCGACACAAAAAAAACCTTTCCGTTTCTTTTCACCCCATTGCTCTTAGTTCATCTGAGTACCAGGCTAACATAATTCACGAAGAGACTAGTAGTAATACTATAACATAACGCGAGGAAGTAACTCCTACCCTATCTGTGGCGTGGAGCGGAACGTGATTGACGACATCCATTGTGTTTAGTAAACAATGCTCGTCGCACGTCTGCTCGCGAAGTGCCGCATGAAAACTGGCGAGTGGCGCAGCCCGCAACCATTGACAGGGCGCCATCTACTAAATGGGTAGGCCCTAATGCAAAATCTTTGCAACAAAACCCTGTTCTACAGAAAAATATTACTCATAATTTATTCTCTGCCGTAATAAATAACTATTAACGCCATCTAGTTGTATATATCGGAATCATTTTAACGTTTTGTTGATGCAATAGCACCCTACCTGTAGTATTATTATCTTTTCTATGTCTACAGTCCGGACAGTATAACTTGGCGCGG
The DNA here is from genome assembly GCA_954871355.1 of Cabera pusaria. Lineage (NCBI taxonomy): Eukaryota > Metazoa > Arthropoda > Insecta > Lepidoptera > Geometridae > Cabera > Cabera pusaria. The sequence goes on from OX940908.1 coordinate 7,188,851, forward strand.
CTGTGCGCCACTGTGCTTTTACTTTGTACTTTGATAACAGTTTCTCTTAAACCACTTTTAATTACTTTTGGCATTATTGAACTATTTTAATGTAGCAGATTTATCAACAATAATGTCGCGGTAATCTCTCAAACGTCAAACTCACAGTTTCAAGAGAGCGGAATTAGTTCCAAAAACCACCACCGCCAAGTGTTTTATTTATTTACTAGCTGTTACCCGCGGCTTTGCCCGCGTTATTTGTGTCTTTATGACCATTGAGGTCTAGATCGATGATCTCTTAGGCCAAATCACCATAGGTGCCCTCAAAGTCGAACTCAATATCCTCTATTGTTAAAGTCATTAATCATTTTGGTTAGATTAGTATACGAAATTGTGCTGTTTAAATGTTTGACTGAATACAACAGTTCCTCAAACATTTCTTACAAAGAAAATAAGGTGATTAGCTGCGCGAGCGTAGCGAGCGCTATTATTGGGCGAGTTAAAATTTTTATGGCGTTTTATAACCCTGACAGTTTAATGACCTAATCATCAAGTCAATATAGATGACTCTTAGGTCGAACTCGATATCGTCAATTGTTGAAGTCATTAATCATTACTTGGTACTTGGTAAACCTAACGAAGGTTTACCAGCGAGCGCGAAAATTTTTACGTCATTATATAACCCTGGCAGTTTTTATAACCTACTAAATCAACACCGATGACCCTAGGGTTAAACTTTATATCCACTTATTTTAAGGTAAAAATTCATTATGATTATTGAAGGTTGTACTGTTTCAATTTATAAACTCGTTTTGATGCATGTGGCTATTAAAATACAAAAAATGCTGAAAAATAACTTACAAAGTAGATAAAACAAAGGTTTACGCGAGCGCAGCGAGCGCGAAAATTTTTTACGTCTTTTTATGACCCTTACAGTTTTTATGACCTTCTAAGTCAACACCGATGACCCTAAGGTTAAACTTGATATCCACTTATTTTAAGGTAAACATCATTATGATTATTGAAGGTTGTACTTTTTCAATTTATAAACTCGTTTTGACGCCTGTGGCTATTAAAATACAAAAGATGCTGAATCATTACTTACAAAGTAGATAAAACAAAGGTTTGCGCGAGCGCAGCGAGCCTTATCAATGCGCGAGCGAAGCGAGCGCGAAAATTTTTTACGTCTTTTTATGACCCTTACAGTTTTTATGACCTTCTAAGTCAACACCGATGACCCTAAGGTTAAACTTGATATCCACTTATTTTAAGGGAAAAATTCATTATGATTATTGAAGGTTGTACTGTTTCAATAAATAAACTCCTTTTGATGCATGTGGCTGTTAAAATACAAAAAATGCTGAAATAAAACCTACAAAGTAGATAAAACAAAGGTTTGCGCGAGCGAAGCGAGCGCGAAAATTTTTAAGTCATTTTATGACCCTGACAGTTTTTATGACCTACTAAGTCAACACCGATGACCCTAAGGTCAAACTTGATATCCACTTATTTAAAGGTAAAAATCATTATGATTATTGAAGTCTGTACTGTTCCAATTTACGTCATGTTTTGAGGAATGTGGCTATTAAAATACAAAAGTTGCTGAAATGTATCCAACAAAGTACATATTACAAATACTTGCGAGCGCCATCACTGCGCGAGCGAAGCGAGCGCGAAAAATTTTTACGACCTTTTATGACCCTGACAGTGTTTATGACCTTCTAAGTTAACACTGATGAGACAAAGGTTTAACTTGATATCCACTTATTTTAAGGTAAAAAAATCATTATGATTATTGAAGGTTGTAACTGTTCCAATTATAAACTCGTTTTGATGCATGTGGCTATTAAAATACAAAAAAATTCTGAAATATTACCTACAAAGTAGATAAAACAAAGGCTTGCGCGAGCGCAGCGAGAGATATCAATGCGCAAGCGAAGCGAGCGCGAAAATTTTTACGTCATTTTATGACCCTGACAGTTTTTATAACCTACTAAGTCAACACCGATGACCCTAAGGTTAAACTTGATATCCACTTATTTTAAGGTAAAAATCATTATGATTATTGAAGTCTGTACTGTTCTAATTCATGTCTTGTTTTGATGAATGTGGCTATTAAAATACAATAATTGCTGAAATGTTTCCTACAAAGTAGATATAACTAATGCTTGCACGACCGGAGCGAGCGCTATTACTGCGCGAGAGTAGTAAGCGCTATCACTGAAAACGAAACTGAAATCACGAAAAAATTTTACGACCTTTTATGACCCTGACAGTTTTTATGACCTACTAAGTCAACACTGATGACACAGAGGTTAAACTTCATATCCACTTATTTTAAGGTTAATATTCAATATGATTATTGAAGGTTGTACTGTTTTAATTTATGGACTCGTTCTGATGCATGTGTCTATAAAAATACACAAGATGCTGAAATGTTTCCTACAAAGTAGATACAACAAATGCTGCGAGACCGGAGCGAGCGCTACCACTGCGCGAGCGAAGCAAGCGCTATCACAGCGCGAGCGAAGCGAGCGCGAAAAAATTTACGACCTTTTATGACCCTGACAGTTTTTATAACCTACTAAGTTAACACTGATAACACAAAGGTTAAACTTGATATCCAATTATTTAAGGATAGAAATCATTATGATTATTAAAGATTGTACTGTTTTAATTTATGGAGTCATTCTGATGCATGTGGCTATTAAAATACAAAAGTTGCTGAAATATTACCTACAAAGTAAACCAAACAAATTATTGCGCGAGCGCAGCGAGCGCTATCACCGCGCGAGCGAAGTGAGCGCAAAAAATTTTACGTTTTATGACGCTGACAGTTTTTATAACCTACTAAGTCAACACCGATGACCCTAAGGTTAAACTTGATATCCACTTATTTTAAGGTAAAAATCATTATGATTATTGAAGTCTGTACTGTTCTAATTCATGTCTTGTTTTGATGAATGTGGCTATTAATATACAATAATTGCTGAAATGTTTCCTACAAAGTAGATATAACTAATGCTTGCACGACCGGAGCGAGCGCTATTACTGCGCGAGCGTAGTAAGCGCTATCACTGAAAACGAAACTGAAATCACGAAAAAATTTTACGACCTTTTTTGACCCTGACAGTTTTTATGACCTACTAAGTCAACGCTGATGACACAGAGGTTAAACTTCATATCCACTTATTTTAAGGTTAATATTCAATATGATTATTGAAGGTTGTACTGTTTTAATTTATGGACTCGTTCTGATGCATTTGTCTATTAAAATACAAAAGATGCTGAAATGTTTCCTACAAAGTAGATACAACAAATGCTGCGAGACCGGAGCGAGCGCTACCACTGCGCGAGCGAAGCAAGCGCTATCACTGCGCGAGCGAAGCTAGCGCGAAAAAATTTACGACCATTATTTATATTACCCTGACAGTTTTTATAACCTACTAAGTTAACACTTATAACACAAAGGTTAAACTTGATATCCAATTATTTAAGGATAGAAATCATTATGATTATTGAAGATTGTACTGTTTTAATTTATGGAGTCGTTCTGATGCATGTGGCTATTAAAATACAAAAGTTGCTGAAATATTACCTACAAAGTAAACCAAACAAATTATTGCGCGAGCGCAGCGAGCGCTATCACCGCGCGAGCGAAGTGAGCGCAAAAAATTTTACGTTTTATGACGCTGACAGTTTTTATAACCTACCAAGTCAACACCGATGACCCTAAGGTTAAATGTGGCTGTTAAAACACGAATGCTTATGAAATACTTCCCACAAAGCAGATAAAACACGTTGGGCAAGCAAAGCCATCGCGTAAATTTTGATGACTTTTAATGACCCTGACAGTTTTATGGCCTAATTAAGGTACTTATTAAGATTAGTCATAATCTATGAACCTAAGGTCAAACTTTTATGATTATGCAAACTCTATGTAAAGTTAACAAAAAATATAGGCACCCACACTTAACTGCCGAAAAAAAGTATTCTTTGCCCTTTTATGCCCTATTCAATGTGTTTGTACAAAATTTCATCTGAATCGGTCAAGCCGTTTGGCCAAAAAGAGGCCACACATTTACAAAATTCCATAGTAAAAATATAGACAACCGAAATTTCCACCCAAAAAAAAAGTATTCGTTGCCCTTCTATGTCTTTTTGACTGTCTGTGTACAAAATTTCAGCTTAAATGGTTAACCCGTTCGACCGAGAGAAGGCCACACATTTAAAAACTTCAATTTAAAAATTCTGGACACCTGGACTCGACTGCCAGAAAAAAATTATCCCATGTGATTCTATGCAATATGAACTGTAATACTCGTATAAAAACGTATAAAATTTCAGCTGAATCGGTCAAGCTGTTTAGCTGATAAGAGGACACACATTCACAAAATTCAATAAAAAAAAACTAAACACTCAAGACTCGATGGACAAAAAACAGTATCCGATATCCTATTCTGCCCTATGAACTGTCTTTATACAACATTTCAGTCAAATCGGTCAAGCCGTTTATTCGAGAAGAGGTCTTAAATTTACAAAAATTAATTAAAAATATCTGGACTTGAAAGCAAAAAAAAAGTATCCTATATCCTATTCTACCCTATGAACTGTCTTTATACAACATTTCAAGCAAATCGGTCAAGCCATTTATTCGAGAAGAGATCTTAAATTAAAAATATTTGTACCCTCTGACTCGATAGCCAGAAAAAAGTATTCTATATTCTATTCTGCCTTTTGAACTGTCTTTAAACAACATTTCAGGCAAATCGGTCAAGCTGTTTATTCGAGAAGAGGTCTTATATTTACCAAATTCAATTAAAAATATCTGGACCCCCTGACTCGACAGCCAGAAAAAAAGTATCCTATATCCTATTCTGCCCTATGACATGTATTCACACAAAATTTCAGGCAAATCGGTCAAGCTGTTTATTCGAGAAGAGGTCTTATATTTACCAAATTCAATTAAAAATATCTGGACCCCCTGACTCGACAGCCAAAAAAAAAGTATCCTATATCCTATTCTGCCCTATGACATGTATTCACACAAAATTTCAGGCAAATCGGTCAAGCCGTTTATTCAAGAAGAAGTCTTATATTTACAAATTCAATTAAAAATATTTTTACCCCCTGACTCGATAGCCAAAAAAAAAGTATTCTGTATCCTATTCTACCCTACGAACTGTCTTTAAACAACATTTCAGGCAAATCGGTCAAGCCGTTTATTCGAAAATAGATCTTATATTTACAATATTCAATTAAAAATATTTGAACCCCCTGACTCGATAGCCAAAAAAAAAGTATTCTATATTCTTTTTTGCCTTATGAACTGTCTTTATACAACATTTCAGGTAAATCCGTCAAGCCGTTTATTCGAAAAGAGATCTTATATTTACAAAATTCAATTAAAAATATTTGAACCCCCTGACTCGATAGCCAGAAAAAAAGTATTCTATATTCTTTTTTGCCTTATGAACTGTCTTTATACAACATTTCAGGTAAATCGGTCAAGCCGTTTATTCGAAAAGAGATCTTATATTTACAAAATTCAATTAAACATATCTAGACCCCCTGACTCGATAGCCAAAAAAAAAATTATCCTATATCCTATTCTGCCATATGTTCTATCTTTGTACAAAATTTCAGCCAAATCGGTCAAGCCGTTTGACCGTGAAGAAGTCCCAAACAAACAAACAAACAAACAAACAAATAAACAAACTGACTTTCGCATTTATAATATTGGTGTTGATTACACACACTTCAAATGCAACAACATTACAGCACACAGCCAAATCGATGCTGCAGAAAAAAAAGAGAACATTCTGGTATACACATTAATAGAATAATAATACAATACAAGAAAAAAATAAATGATGATTACTCAACAAAATTAAAAATTATAATAAATTAATAAACCAATCCTAAAAACAAATAAATTCAATGATATTAATTTTCCACATATTTCTGCACTGCTTCTTTGAATTTCGGCAGGGTACAAAAAAATATGTCTATATTAAATGCTATCATATTAATTAACCGTATGGCTCGTGACAAAGGAGCAAACATAGCTAAATTCGTTCTAGCCGACGGCACCTACAATGTATCGACACGTCGACGCGCCCCTACTACCGGCACCCGCAGCCGTAGCTCGGCCAGCACCTGCGGGTGGTGCAGGTCGCCGCGCAGCACGCGGAACAAGTGTGTTCACAGCGCCAGTCTGTTGTACCCGACCATACCGATTACGAACAGGCTCGGGTACATCAGGGGGTAGAAAGGATAACCTCCGTACTCTTTCAGGTATAAAAATCTAGTAAATTTGTTTTGGATCTTTTCTGTCATCTGGGAATACTTGGCCTCGTGAGGATTCCAAATCATGGCGCTCGCTCGTTTCAAGATGGCTCCTGACGAGTGCATTGTATAGTATTCTTATCGTTGACATACTGTGGAAATCCTTACACTGCCTCAAAATAAAACCGAGATTACGGAAGGACTTCCTACAGATGTCAACGATGTGCTTACGAAACAGAAGCTCGGGTTATACTTGTGGGACTGTATATAAGTTAACATTTAAGCTGACAGAGAGAAAAAAGCTTCCACTGAATTGCGCCAGATAGCGCATGTTGAAAACTTTATGAAAATATTTTATAATAATGTAATTAAAAGTGATTAAAATGTAAATGTAAAAAATAAAATGTAAATGTAAAAAATAAAATGTAATTAAAAGTGATTACTACTTTTTTATTAGGATTTACCGCTTAATCACCTCGATGTGATCGATGATGTAGTGTGCTACCTAGAAGATACCTATTGGGCGTTTTCACACGTGTAGTTATAGCACAGAGATTAAACCTAATGATTAATGATAATCTTCCGAATGATTAACTTTCGAAAGAAGTAGTCATAGATGGCGCCACCAATGCATAATTGGGTAACAAAATGCAATCCACTAATTTCGTCGTATCGATGGGTCCAACGAGCACCTGCTAGGCTATTCCGTAAGCTATGTCGACAGCGGAATCCGCGGTGACATTCGAATTTCGTACTACGAAATTCAATCGTATAACGTTGGTAATACGGTTGAATTTCGTTATACGAAATTCAAATCTCACCGCGGATTCCGCTTCCGAGATAGCTTACAGAATAGCCCTACTGGACGTGTAATCCGGGGGGTGCGGGTTCGAGTCCCGTCGGTACGATGAAATTTTGGATTGTGTTCAACTATTTACAAAAATATGAAGTGTGTAACACTTCAAGAAACATAATATTTAGTCTTTAATATGTTTAATAACCTTTACTTGGGAGTTTTGCCGGGAACGTGGAAAAGTGTGTGATCTCATTGTACTTTTTCCTAAAACTTGTGTTCTTTCGCGAGTTAATCTGTAATAAATGTGGATTATTAACCATTAAGTGCCGGTGAATGTGTGCGAGTGTAGGGAAACAAAACAGCACAAAGTTGAAAAACATGCTATTTGCGTTCGCTATTTTCTCACCAAAATTCCACTGAAAATCTTCAGTAAACACCACATCTGTACTGAAGGTATTTCTAGTCTATGTCATACCTTGAAGGTATGACTTAGACTAGAAACTAGAAGACTTTTACTTGAAAACTGACCTGACTTTGACCCATCTCTACTACTTAAATTTTATAAAAACTTGAAAGAATTTCAATACTTGACACTGGCTAAATACACTAAGCGTGTGGAGCCATAATAAAACATTAAAAAAAACCTTCACTTGCTAACAATGTCATTTAACCTACTCATAGATGTAATAAAAAAGGATGGTGCACTGCAGATGTTTTGACAAATTAAATTTAATCCGTATGCTTTAACAATAAGGTTGTAATTGCTTTGTAGAACAAAACGCCCCAATTGAGAGACAACCGGGTGGGAGTGTGTCCTTGTCTAACAACCTGCTAGTCCTATATATGTTCTATACTATATGTATCATCAACACCAATATTATAAATGCGAAAGTCAGTTTGTTTATTTGGTTGTTTGTTTGTTTGTTTGTTTGTTTGGGACTTCTTCACGGTCAAACGGCTTGACCGATTTGGCTGAAATTTTGTACAAAGATAGAACATATGGCAGAATAGGATATAGGATAATTTTATTTTTGGCTATCGAGTCAGGGGGTCTAGATATTTTTAATTGAATTTTGTAAATATAAGATCTCTTTTCGAATAAACGGCTTGACCGATTTACCTGAAATGTTGTATAAAGACAGTTCATAAGGCAAAAAAGAATATAGAATACTTTTTTTCTGGCTATCGAGTCAGGGGGTTCAAATATTTTTAATTGAATTTTGAAAAAAAGATCTCTTTTCGAATAAACGGATTGACCGATTTGCCTGAAATGTTGTTTAAAGACAGTTCGTACGGTAGAATAGGATACAGAATACTTTTTTTTTGGCTATCGAGTCAGGGGGTAAAGGTATTTTTAATTGAATTTTGTAAATATAAGACTTCTTCTCGAATAAACGGCTTGACCGATTTACCTGAAATTTTGTGTGAATACATGTCATAGGGCAGAATAGGATATAGGATACTTTTTTTCTGGCTGTCGAGTCAGGGGGTCCAGATATTTTTAATTGAATTTGGTAAATATAAGACCTCTTCTCGAATAAACAGCTTGACCGATTTGCCTGAAATGTTGTTTAAAGATAGTTAAAAAGGCAGAATAGAATATAGAATACTTTTTTTCTGGCTATCGAGTCAGAGGGTACAAATATTTTTAATTGAAATTTGTAAATATAAGATCTCTTCTTGAATAAACGGCTTGACCGATTTGCCTGAAATTTTGTGTGAATACATGTCATAGGACAGAATAGGATATTGGATAATTTTTTTCTGGTTGTTGAGTCAGGGGGTCCAGATATTTTTAATTGAATTTTGTAAATATAAGACCTCTTCTCGAATAAACAGCTTGACCGATTTGCCTGAAATGTTGTTTAAAGACAGTTCAAAAGGCAGAATAGAATATAGAATACTTTTTTTCTGGCTATCGAGTCAGAGGGTACAAATATTTTTAATTTAAGATCTCTTCTTGAATAAATGGCTTGACCGATTTGCTTGAAATGTTGTATAAAGACAGTTCATAGGGGAGAATAGGATAAAGGATACTTTTTTTTTGCTTTCAAGTCCAGATATTTTTAATTAATTTTTGTAAATTTAAGACCTCTTCTCGAATAAACGGCTTGACCGATTTGCCTGAAATGTTGTATAAAGACAGTTCATAGGGCAGAATAGGATATCGGATACTGTTTTTTGTCCATCGAGTCTGAGTGTTTAGATTTTTTTTATTGAATTTTGTGAATGTGTGTCCTCTTATCAGCTAAACAGCTTGACCGATTCAGCTGAAGTTTTATACATACGAGTATTACAGTTCATATTGCATAGAATCACATGGGATAATTTTTTTCTGGCAGTCGAGTCCAGGTGTCCAGAATTTTTAAATTGAAGTTTTTAAATGTGTGGCCTACTCTCGGTCGAACGGGTTAACCATTTAAGCTGAAATTTTGTACACAGACAGTCAAAAAGACATAGAAGGGCAACGAATACTTTTTTTTTGGGTGGAAATTTCGTTTGTCTATATTTTTACTATGGAATTTTGTAAATGTGTGGCCTCTTTTTGGCCAAACGGCTTGACCGATTCAGATGAAATTTTGTACAAACACATCGAATAGGGCATAAAAGGGCAAATAATACTTTGGCAGTTAAGTGTGGGTGCCTATATTTTTTGTTAACTTTACATAGAGTTTGCATAATCATAAAAGTTTGACCTTAGGTTCATAGATTATGACTAATCTTAATAAGTACCTTAATTAGGCCATAAAACTGTCAGGGTCATTAAAAGTCATCAAAATTTTTGCTTGCCCAACGTGTTTTATCTGCTTTGTGGGAAGTATTTTATAAGCATTCGTGTTTTAACAGCCACATTTAACCTTAGGGTCATCGGTGTTGACTTAGTAGGTTATAAAAACTGTCAGCGTCATAAAACGTAAAATTTTTTGCGCTCACTTCGCTCGCGCGGTGATAGCGCTCGCTGCGCTCGCGCAATAATTTGTTTGGTTTACTTTGTAGGTAATATTTCATAAGTAACATTTCATGGTAGTATATCAGGGTCATAAAATGACGTTCGCGCTCGCTTCGCTCGCGCATTGATAGCTCTCGCTGCGCTCACGCAAACCTTTGTTTTATCTACTTTGTAAGTAATGATTCAGCATTTTTTGTATTTTAATAGCCACATGCATCAAAACGAGTTTATAAATTGAAACAGTACGACCTTCAATAATCATAATGATTTTTACTTTAATATAAGTAGATATCAAGTTTAACCTTAGGGTCATCGGTGTTGACTTAGAAGGTCATAAAAACTGTAAGGGTCATAAAAAGACGAAAAACATTTCGCGCTCGCTCCGCTCGCGTTAACCTTTGTTTTATCTACTTTGTAGGTTTTATTTCAGCATTTTTTGTATTTTAATAGTCACATGCATCAAAACGAGTTTATAAATTGAAACAGTACAACCTTCAATAATCATAATGATTTTTACCTTAAAATAAGTGGATATCAAGTTTAACCTTAGGGTCATCGGCGTTGACTAAGTAGGTCATAAAAACTGTCAGGGTCATAAAATGACGTAAAAATTTTCGCGCTCGCTTCGCTCGCGCATTGATAGCTCTCGCTGCGCTCGCGCAAACCTTTGTTTGTCTACTTTGTAGGTTATATTTCAGCATTTTTTGTATTTTAATAGCCACATGTATCAAAACGAGTTTATAAATTGAAACAGTACTTACCTTCAATAATCATAATGAATTTTTACCTTAAAATAAGTGGATATCAAGTTTAACCCTAGGGTCATCGGTGTTGATTTAGTAGGTTATAAAAACTGCCAGGGTTATATAATGACGTAAAAATTTTCGCGCTCGCTGGTAAACCTTCGTTAGATTTACCAAGTACCAAGTAATGATTAATGACTTCAACAATTGACGATATCGAGTTCGACATAAGAGTCATCTATATTGACTTGATGATTAGGTCATTAAACTGTCAGGGTTATAAAACGCCATAAAAATTTTCACTCGCCCAATAATAGCGCTCGCTACGCTCGCGCAGCTATTCACCTTATTTTCTTTGTAAGAAATGTTTGAGGAACTGTTGTATTCAGTCAAACATTTAAACAGCACAATTTCGTAATGACTTTAACAATAGAGGATATTGAGTTCGACTTTGAGGGCACCTATGGTGATTTGGCCTAAGAGATCATCCATCTAGACCTCAATGGTCATAAAGACACAAATAACGCGGGCGAAGCCGCGGGTAACAGCTAGTATATATATATATGGTCGCATTGAGAAACCTCCTCCTTTTTTTAAAGTCGGTTAAAAACACAGCACAACACGATATAATTTAACCATGTAACAGGGTTTCAGTCTTTAAAGCTATGTTTCTATTTAATTTATAAGTAGGATGCGTCGCAGTGTGTTATAGAGACAATTTTTCAGACATCAGCTTTTTATTGTATAATCCGATGAACTTCATCATACAAAACATTGGAGTAAAACTCCTGAATGAAAAATATACTTATTTAGCGGGAAAAAAAAATTTCAACTTTTATCAATTTTTCCCAAAAAAAGTAAAAAAAAAATCTTAGCACTAAAACTAAGAACAGTATATGTTAATGTTTTATGTAGTTTAAAAGTAACATATAAGCAGCACTTTTCAGAACTTTAATGAATGTCGTAACTTGCTTAGAACCAGAGAAATTAATATATTTTGATTTCCCGTGTTATATTTTTTTCCGAAGAAATCCGCCGTTTTGGGAACAGATATTTATATGAAAATTAAGATATTTTACGGATCTATGCGCCACAAAAAAATCAGCTCCCAATCTTGTGGAGTTAAGATACTACAGCCATTTCAATTTATATCCGGAGTTTTTGTCGATAGGGTTGTCACTCTTTCGGATAATGTAAGTATCCGGATTATATTTTGTTGTATTATTAAATGTATTCTTAAATAGGAGTAATTTTATTCCAATGATACGTTATATCATATATTATATGGTATATCAGCTGTTTGATGATAAGGTAGATAATAAGGCCGTTGCAGTTTTGGTGATTAGAAGAAGTTGGAAGTGCATAGACAAGTTTTTTAGGGTATCTTACCTCAAAAGGAAAAAGGAACCCTTATAGGATAATTTTGTTGTCCGTCTGTCTGTCTGTTCGTCTGTCAAGACCGTTTTTTCTTAGGAACGCGTAGAGATATCAAGTTTAAACATATATCAAATACTCGACTCGACAGCTGAATGGTTCATTACTTTTGTTTTCTTTTTAATTCAAAGCGTTAAATTCTGCTTTTGCTATGTTTACTTGATAATTGATAAAGATCTATTAGATCTAGATTTTGACGTATATATGTGCGATGTGGACACAAAAAGTGACAACCCTAAAAAAAACAAATTCTTATATAGGAATAAATCTGAAAACCGGTAGTAACAAAAAAACAAAAAATAACTGGCCAAGCGCAAGTCGGAATTGCACTCGTAGGGTGCCGTATTTTATAAAAATTAGCAAAGAATACCACTATCATTTTTCGCCAGCAAAAAATTAACTTTGATATTCACATTGTTTATATGAATTACAAAGTTATATTTGCGGTTACGAAAATGTGCTATATCTCAAAAACTACTGACTACATCTCATTCAAACCAATTTTAGTTTAAAAGTGTTTATTGATATCTACGGCATATATTTCTTTTAGATTTTTCACTCTCTTATTTTAAAAGTTAGTGGCGGGGGGAGGGGGGGCACACATTTTACCACTTTAGAAGTGTCTATCTTTCAAACGTCTTACTTTAAGAAAAATTAGGTTTTGGAACCTCTATATTATTTGTATCTATAGACACCGTATCTGTCTGTACCTATCTATAGATACTGATCACGTATAGATTTGGATTGGGAGCCCCCCCTTAATATTTTATTATATTTATTTTTGTTTAAAGATTGTAAAGTGGTTCACAGAATACACACCTACTTACTAAGTTTCAACTGTGTAGTTTTAATAATTTCGGAATAAAGTGGCTGTGACATACGGACGGACGGACAGACAGACATGACGAATATATAAGGGTTCCGATTTTTACTATTTGCCTATGGAACTGTAAAAAAGTGAATTTACTATTACAAACTTATTATTTGCGGTTGGTGCAATACATTTTCTATGGATCGAACTGCAAAGATAAGTTTGTCCTTTAACTTAGTTAAACAAATTTGTACGGAAGCCTCGGTTCACGAGTCCAACTCGCAATTCAACGGTTTTTATAAGTAAGAGCAAAAGTACAAACAAATACATGATGAAAATTAATTATTGACTAACCTCGTCTCTATCCGAAATTCCCGACACAAAAAGTGACAACCCTAACAAAAACTATGAATTGTTCATAGTTTCTTTACTCCACATGATTGGGATATGGTTTTTTTGTGGCATATTATACTATAACAGACCTACATTTTTATATAAATATCTCTTCCCAAAACGGCGGATTACTTCAGAAAAAAAATAAAAACGAAATACCATAATCTTTTAATTTGTCTGGTTTTAAGCAACTTGCGACATTCGTTTATACTCTGGAACGTGATACTTATAAGGTACTTTTGAACGACTAATACTATTCCTTTACATGTCTTTTACTTTTAGTTTAATGTTTTTTTTCTAATTTTATCCGGGCAAATTTCAGGCGGGAGTTTTACTCCAATGTTTTATATGATAAAGTCGATCGGATTATACAATACAAAGCCGATGTCCGAAAAATGGTCTCTACAACACATTGTGCGTCGCTATATTATGGCCTACTAGTCGGTCAAAAATGGACACGTGTTACATATTCATTTCACACGGACACCGCTGACATGCACATGACACCATTATTGCGCTTCGCGGTAACTGCGGACACGAGGCGCCGACGCAGCACAACGTGACCCACGTGTCGCCAGGTCGCCGCCGATTGAGCACCGGAATATTCCGACACTTTTGGATCTTACATCGACCAATTGACATGTCTTGTAATTTTAATTAATATTGTAATTTTTATAATTAAATTTTTATTCAATAAATTTTGCATTTTTTTGGAGCTCCTGGACTCGCTCATCATAATTGGCGCAGTCTCACGGATAATTTTCAAGTAAATTCATTAGAATTTCGAGAATTAACAGAACCTACGCGAGTGATAGTTCGGGAGTGATCAAGAAATCGATCTGGCAACCACCAAGATGCAAATGTAAGTGCTTTAGTTTCTATCTAGAGTTGCTTCCTAGTTTATCCTATTGTGTGTTCCTTTTGTTTCCAAGATTTTCCATCCACGGCAATCTCGGTTTTCTAGATTAGATAGATTTAGTCGCTCTAGTTTGCAAGACGCAAATAGAGATTTAGAAGAAAGTAATTTTAGCAGTAGTGATATTATTCGTAATTCAAATAGAGAAAGTGATATGGATAATTTAATTGACCACATTTTCAAGGCGCTGCGCTTAGTGCCTGAATTTGACGGCAATCCAAATGTGTTAACACGATTCATTCGGCTATGTGATCAACTGGTACAGCAATACGTTAGAGAAGGGCCTGAATACGATTTACCTAATTGTGCTTTATTAAATGGCATCTTGAATAAAGTTGTAGGGCCTGCCGCCCGCCTGATTAATACGAACGGGATACCCGAGAACTGGGAGGGCATTCGAGCTGCCCTCGTTAATAACTTCTCGGACCAGCGAGATGAAACTTCTTTGTATAATGATCTCGCATTGCTGAACCAAGGCTCATTAAGCCCTCAGGAATTTTATAAAAAATGTCAAAACCTTTTCAGTACTATCATGACGTTATATCACGTTACATGAATCAGTGCCAAGTACAGTAGAATCTAAGCGCGCATTATACAAAAAATTAACACTACAGTCATACCTGCGCGGATTACGTGACCCACTTGGGTCCCGTATCAGATGCATGCGACCTGATACTATTGAAAAGGCCTTTGAGTTTGTGCACGAAGAAATGAATACGCTTTACTTACAACAGCGTAATGACTTCCTGCCCGAACGAAAAATGCAGTCTTTATTAAATGTGCCTAAACCATCTCTGCCCTTCCAGCCACCTAATGTTTTACAACCATCACGACCATTTACCTTTCCGCCCGCGTTTAATGTGCCAGGGCCCTCTAAGCCCTTCAATTTGCAACCACAGAGGCCAATGCCAATTTGGAGACCCCAAATGCCTCTAATGCGTGGTCCGACGCGCACTCAACAAATGTTTAGTGCTCCGCCGCCGAATTATAGACCTCAAAGTAATGTTTTTAGAATGCCACAGCAAAGGTCAGGTTTTCAACCCTCACATCAAGGCCCTCAGCCTATGAGTTGCGTTAGCCACTACGTGACTAAGACTATGCCACCCAGACAATTTACAGGACATGACTGGACTTCATATCGAGAAATGAAAGTAGGTGGTTATTGGGTGTTCTACTCCAGCCACATCTGTTGATTAAACGATATACCCAACTGCGTTCGCTCCGCTTGCTGCGCTCACTTGCAGTTGGGTATATCGTTTAATCAACAGATGTGGCTGGAGTAGAACACCCAATAACTAAAAATTGATTATCTCTCGCCACTTGTGTTTTAGAACTCAAAGCCTCCGGTGTAATAATTTTGATCGACGTGTTTTAGAACTCTCAATGACCCCGGAGTAATAGTTTTGATCAACTGTGTTCGTAACACATACGGTTGGATGATCCATGGTAAGTATCATCCTGAGAGCCCAAGGTAGGATTATCTCTCACCGCATACGATGTCTCAGCACATACGGTTGGATAAAACATGGTAAGTATCATCCTGAGAGTCCAAGGCAGGATTATCTCTCGCCGTTTGCGATGTCTAAACACAATCGGTTAAGTGATCCATGGTAAGTTTCACTCTGGGAGCCCAAGGTCGGATTATCTCCACCGATTGCGATTCCTAACCTACCTGTGTTTTGAGCATATCGTATAGTCAGATAAACCTGTTCTACTACTTCTACTAAAGCCGTAATGACTTTTTGTTGGAATACTTACGATAAATTATCGCACCCTAACCTACCTGTGTTTTGAGCATATCGTATAGTCAGATAAACCTGTTCTACTACTTCTACTAAAGCCGTAATGACTTTTTGTCGGAATACTTACGATAAATTACCGCGCACTATCCAGTGCGACTTATTACCTTTACCGTGCACCAGTCAGTGCAATTAAGGATAAAAGTATAGTGTGACTGAACCGTACCGCACACTATACTTCAAGATTATAAAGGAAAAGTTTTGGGTTTAGTTAATTAATAACACAATGTCAAATTCTCAGGTTGTTACCAGTATTTTGTTCTGGTCCTAACTGAGAATTTAAAAAAATATAATTTTACTTACATCATCTTACAAACCATAAAACCAAATGAAATGTTCAGTTGTTACTGGTGTTTTTCACTGGTAGTGACTAAAAATTTACTTACTTAAATCTTACAAACTAATTTTGTATGACGAAATATTTATTAGATCAAACAAGATACATTTGTATAATTCCAGAGCGTAGGTGTTCATACTGGAAATCTGAAACAATACAAAAAATATTACAAAATTAAAATCTGCTACCCCTAAAGCACCAACTTTTATATTTTCTGTGCTTTAAAGAAATGTGTGTATATACGTTAATTAAAATTCAAGCGTAGTCACTCACCATTTTCATCTAAAGGATTTTAATTTATTAAATTCATGAAGATCTCATTGTCCCTGCTGCTTGTCACTCCTGTAAAATAGAAATTGGTACACATTAGTTTAAAACTAAGAATACACAATTTAATTAAAAAAAATCTTTACTCAGAATAAATCAAATTAAACTTGGAAATAACTAGACATTAAATCAGTGTGTAGTTAATATAAACAGCAATCGAAAAATAATCATTTTTATGTAATTTTTTAACCGACTTCAAAAAAAGGAGGAGGTTTCTCAATACGACCGTATATTTTTTTTTTTTTTTTTTTTTTTTTTTTTTTTTTATGTTTGTTCGCGGATAACTTCGTCGTTTATGAACCGATTTCGATTATTCTTTTTTTGTTCGAAAGGAGATATCCCAAGTGTGGTACCATGGTAATTTTATCGAGGTATGATAAGTATCTCCAGAGATATTGAGATAAACATCTCAAAATTGGTACTGAAAATGAATATTTT
Organism: Cabera pusaria; assembly: GCA_954871355.1. Taxonomy (NCBI): domain Eukaryota; kingdom Metazoa; phylum Arthropoda; class Insecta; order Lepidoptera; family Geometridae; genus Cabera; species Cabera pusaria. The sequence continues at coordinate 7,206,062 of OX940908.1, forward strand.
TTTTATGTTTGTTCGCGGATAACTTCGTCGTTTATGAACCGATTTAGATTATTCTTTTTTTGTTCGAAAGGAGATATCCCAAGTGTGGTACCATGGTAATTTTATCGAGGTATGATAAGTATCTCCAGAGATATTGAGATAAACATCTCAAAATTGGTACTGAAAATGAATAGCGCGGCATTGAAGTCGGTTGTTTTTTAGTTTTTAAACGATATTATTAATATTATTTTCTTTACATAACATTTACATAACATGTTCAAAATAATTAGGATCGTTTAAAAAACCGACTTCAAATGCTACTGTATTCAATTTGAGTAGCAAGTTTGCGGTTATTATCTCCATATCTCTGGAGATACTTGATAAATTTACAATGAGACCACTACAAAAGTATAATCTTTGAAATAAATATATAATTAAAAAAATCGGACCACAATTGACAGAGAAAAAAAAAAAAAATTTACAGTGAAACATAGAACATCCTCCTTTTTTTTAAAGTCGGTTAATAGGTCTTTTTGTCGTATGAAGACCTATTTTATTTTTTCGATTTCTAGTTATTGAGAAAATCTTTATTATATAATACGACAGAAACTTGGTTTTTAATTTTATTTTCGAATCAACCAAAAAAGTTTACGTTGCAAAATATTATACAATAAAAGCTAGGTACTTACTTGTTATTTCCAAATAGTTACAGAACTACACTCACCGACACCACAGCCGACACCGTGCACTTATAGAATGAGGTTTTGTTCACACGCTCGATAGTAGGTACAAACGTATCAAGGTAAAATGGATTGAATTACAATATGTACATCGTAAGCATTTCTTTTAAGGGTTCGCATACACGTTCGTTTTTAACTCAGCGATTGAACTGTTCTGTAGGTACAGATAAATTTTTATACCATTAAGTTTGCACTGTACAGTTAATTGAATGCTATTTTAACCGACACCTAACCAAGGAGTAGGTTCTGAATTCGTCGGAATCTTTTTTTTATGTAAGCTTCTCGATTACTCAAAGATGGCTGTACCGATTTAGAATATTTTTTATATTTGTTTGAAAGGACATACTTTCCAAGTAATTTCATTTAAATTTCATCGAGATCTCATGACTATCTCAAGAGATATGGAGACAAACACATCAAACTTGGCACATGACTAGCGCGACATTTGAAGTTGGTTCTTTTAATGTATTAACGATTTTAAATTATAATTATTACCATTCAGTTAAACTATCATTCATATGTATAGTCACACTATTTAGTGAAAACGAGCAGTTTAAACTCAAGGTGTGTAGCAGCCTTAGGACAAATTACTTTTTAACCGACTTAACAAAACGAGGACTTAACAGATAGCGTTTGTACGAATTACTTTTTTGTTTATTATATCATAGCTCAATCATTTATGAACTGATTTGTTTTTTTTTTACTGACTTCACAAAAAGGAGGATGTACTCAATTCGTCTGTATAATTTAATATTTTTGTCACTTCAGAACCTCATCATTTATTAACTGTGTGTGGATTTGGAGAATGTTTTTTTTTTATTTTTTTACCGACTTCAAAAAAAGGAGGAGGTTTCTCATTTCTACCGATATTTTTTATGTTTGTTCGCGGATAACTTCGTCGTTTATGAACCGATTTTGATTATTCTTTTTTTGTTCGAAAGGAGATATTCCAAGTGTGGTACCATGATAATTTTATCGAGGTCTGATGAGTACCTCCAGAGATATTGAGATAAACATCTCAAAATTGGTACTGAAAATGAATAGCGCGGCATTGAAGTCGGTTCGTTTTTAGTTTTTAAACGATATTATTATTAATAGAATATGTTTATAGTGTACTTCCATTTTAATTTTATCGAGATCCGATAAGAATCTCCAGAGATATGGAGATAGATACCTCAAACTTAGTACTGAAAATGACTTGCGCTGCATGTGAAGTCGGTTTTTTTGTTTTGTGAACGAACTTAAATTATGTAAGAAAGTAAATAGTAATACTTCCCGTGTGGTGTATTGTACAGTTCAAATAATTAGATACCGTCTTATTATCTAAACACATAAAATATGATTGTAATATTTTATGCACTGACTTTTAATTTTTCTATCTTTTAATCTATCGTAGTCGGGTAATGGTGTGAGTTTTTATATTGTCATCCGAGTAGGCGCAATCTTTCTTTGATCCGATTTCAAAGGTGGTGCGACCATTAGCTTCAAATTTGCTTGTTTTGTTAAAGTACGGGTACTTAATATCTTTTGAATTGGAATATTATTTGCTGACACATAAAAAGTATTTGCTATAAAATCGCGTAAAATTAGAAAACTGACATATTCTTCGCTGGTTCATCATCCTCGAGAATCTCGCTGCCTGCCAGACCCTGCCAACCGCCCGCCACCCTGCTCAGCCACCGCCTGCCACCCTGCTCAGCCGCCGCCTGCCACCCTGCTCAGCCGCCACCTGCCTGACTCCGCCAGCCACCGCCAGCCCGCCTGTCGCCTGACATTGCGCAGCCACGACACTTCGAGAAAACATCTACAGAAATATGTGAGTGAGTATTGTCTTATTACGTGTTTTTAAAATCTTTGTTCCATCCATACTCATTTTTTTTTTTTCTCAGGTCGGACTCTGAATACGAATCTGAAGCAATCGTGGCCACAGCACCGTCGGTGTTGTCGCTGCCTACCAAGAAGCCAAAAGCCTCAAAGTGCAAGATCACCCCCGTCGTTAACGCTGCTGCCCTTGCTAAGCGCGGTCATGCATCATATTCACCATCCTTCACACCACCCGATTTGCAAGAGCCGGAATTTTCGTGGTACGTATATATATATATATATATATTTTTTTTTATATCTGATAGGTTATCGTTTTTATCGCTTGGTGGTAACTACTACTAGGTACCGATGCAGGGCCCCAACCGTACTATAATTAACGTATATACGATAATTTAGGCCTCCGTATTATGTACGCAAATACACGATAAATTCCATACACCACAAAGTTTGAAAATTACGCTCATATTCAATAAAAAATTGAGCATATACTATTGTTTATTGGTCACAGCGCCAGCTTATTTCTTCATTTCAAAACGTTGGTACGCTTATAAAATCTGTGTACTGTGGTCTGTCTTCTCAGCCCGTCTGCCTGTATGGAGTTAAATATACATTGATTCTATTCTTTATACACAAACAAAGTGTAATAAAAATTATCGTTTTATATGATTTTTTAATGTATTTTAAGCCATTATACTGAGTGTACGATAATTTTGTTTCAAAAACGTTAAAATACGATAATTTCACGGCCCTGGTACGATAATTTCCTTGCTTCAGGTTGGGATCCCTGTACCGATGATGATAATAATTATTTAACAATAATGTATATTGTATGGAGTGAGCAACTTTAAATGATTATTTAACTCTGAATCTAATTATGATGATAAAAGTTCCTAAATATTATCATAACAGTATTTCATCATATTTTATTTTCTTTATTTTACAGGTCTAAAAAACGCAAGTCAGACATCTTTTCGATTCTGAAAGGGGAAGAAAGCGTTGCTGCATCTAACGCATCACAAAGCGCCGGAGGCAACGTATCGGCTTCTTCTTTCACGACGAGGGTTTCTGGAGGGCAGAGCCGACGCACCGCAACAGTCTCCGAAGGCGACTTTTACGTTGAGGTGAAGCTTTACAACGTCGTCGACGTTCAAAATACGCCTCCTCAAGAACGCTATAAAAAAGCGTTGACGAGTGTAAAGCTGCGTCTCAACGAACAAACTAAGGAGTGGGAAATTTTACAAGAGTTTCTCATTACGGTGTTTAAATTATTTAAAGATTCTAAACCAACAAAATTTAGTGATAAGATTAATTTTAAATAAACAAAACGTGTGCATAGGTTTATTATGGTTTTTATTTTATTAAATTAAGTTAGGTTCATAAAGGTAGATAGAATTATTATAGTATGTTTTGATATATGTAGTGTAGGTAGACTATATTAAACTTTCAAAGTAAAATTTTTAATTAATTTGAAATAAAAAAGAAAATTAAAAGCGTATAATATTATAATACTGACTTTAAAAAATAGGTAACTTTCTATGTAGGTAGGTACTTAAATTAATAATTATATCTAGTAGGTAAACAAGCAAGTAGCTTCTACAATGCCATTCTGTTCAGTTTGTAACACATCTATAAGCGGTAGGCGCTGGACAGGTCATTTGCGAAGTAATACACATAAACAAAACGTTTTAACTGTACCGCATATCGATGTGGAAGGCGTAGATATTGTAGCGACTGCATTTCAGAACCGAATAATATCTTACAGGATTGCTGCGCAATACGCAAATGAACATTCTATTGATGTATTTTTAGATTCAATACGAAACAAAGTCAAACTCATTTTAGATGAATGCATAAAAAAACATATTTGTGTCAAAGTCAACTTCGAAATATTCTCAAAGTTTTTACTTTTCAAAAATAATGAACAAGAAACTAAATCGTTTATGACAAAAAATATCCCTGTTTATGGAAATTATAATTTTGAGCATTTATATTTAAATGTAATCAATACAATACGCACAAAAATTGACCAATTCGAAGAGCAAGATTCGGGTTGGACTTTTCTTAATTGTATGCATATTGAGGTTAATGTTAATAAATATCAACCACTTCGCGGCTCCACGTATATTGAACTACCAATATTCATCAAGAAAAAGAAAGCATGTTTAAATATTCAAAACAACGATAAACACTGTTTTCTGTGGAGCGTGGTTGCAGCCCTCTATCCAACTAAAAACCATCCTGAAAGGGTTTCGTCATTTGTACATTTTCGCAATGTACTAAACACTGAAAACATTTCGTTTCCCATGACATTATCTGATGTTAAAATATTCGAAGAAAACAATCCAAACCTAAGTTTTATCATTTTTGGCTTAAAAAATAACAAGACTGTTGTAGGCCCGCTTTATAAATCAGAAAGCCATGAAAATAAAAAAACGATTCACCTTCTTTGGATAGAAAACAACACAACATCTCACTATTGTCTCATAAAGAATTTATCGAGACTGGTGAGAAGTCAAATAACGAAGCATAAAGGACAGATCTATTTTTGTGACACTTGTTTGTTGTTTTTTAAAACGGTTGACGATGTAGAAAGTCATACCTGTAACGGAATTGTCACTGTCCTACCGGAAAAGGGGTCAGTAATTAAATTCAAGAATTTCGAGCGCAAACAAGACATTCCTTTTGTAATTTATGCTGACTTTGAAACTATGCTAGAAGATGTAAGCAAAAGTGAATCAGATCCTCAAAGTTCTTATACGCGCACTACACAAAAGCATAGACCTATCGCATTTGCTTACAATGTGATTAATTCTGTTGACCCTTCTTACAATAAATTCGTAACCTTTAGAGGTCCTCATTGTGTAGAAAAATTTGTTAGCTCTCTTTACAAAGATGTTCGGGATATCCATGCAGTGTTATCACGAAGCGTTCCCATAATTTTTAATGCAAACGATGCAGTTGATTTTAGGAATGCAGTTCGATGTCATATTTGTGAGAGTTTTCTATTCGGAGATAAGGTCAGAGACCATTGTCACCTTACTGGACAGTACCGGGGTGCAGCTCATAGCTTATGTAATTTACAGTACAAAGTCCCAAAGTTTGTGCCAATTTTTTTCCACAATTTAGCAGGGTATGATTGTCACTTGTTTATAAAAACACTTGGTGAAGCGCCTGGACCAATAAAAATAATTCCTAAAACGAAAGAAAATTATATCTCTTTCACAAAATTCATTCCAATATCAAGAGACGAGTTCGTTCAGTTAAGATTTGTAGATTCGTTTAAATTTTTAGGAACCAGTCTAGAAAAATTGGTTAAAACCATGAAAACTCAGGAGTTTACTCATTTAAGGAATATTTACCCAAATGAAAATGAGTTTTCCCTTCTAACTCGTAAAGGCGTTTACCCTTACGAGTACATGAACGCATGGGAACGTTACAACGAGCCATTTCTGCCAAGCAAAGAAAGTTTTTATAGCTCTCTCAACAATGAGCACATATCAAATAAAGATTATGACCACGCACAGTCAGTTTGGACCCAATTTGAAATTCGGAACCTAGGCGAATATACCGATTTGTATTTAAAAAGTGATGTGTTGTTGTTAACAGATATATTTGAAAACTTTAGAAAAACTTGCAAACATTACTACAACTTGGACCCTGCATTCTATGTTACAGCACCGAGTTTATCATTCGATGCTATGCTTAATAAAACAGGCATTGAGTTAGAACTAATAGATGACTTTGCTATAGTAGATATGTTACAGACAGGCATACGAGGAGGTGTGGTAATGGCAGCACATAGGCATGCCAAAGCAAACAACGAATTTATTTTCGACCATGATCCGTTGATGCCAGAATCATTCATAGTCTATATAGACTGCAATAATCTTTATGGATACAGCATGTGTCAAACATTGCCCTTGTCAAACTTTAGGTTTCTTGATCAATCAGAAGTTAATAAACTAGATGTAAATAATGTATCTGATGATGCAGAGTTCGGCTTCATTCTAGAAGTCGATCTCATTTATCCAAAAAAATTACATTGGGAACATAATGATTTACCGTTTTGCCCCGAAAAAGATATTCCACCGGGTGGAAAAAATGAAAAGTTAATTCCAAATCTTTATGACAAATTTAATTATGTTATACATTATGTACATTTAAAAACCTGTTTAAGACATGGTTTGATCTTGAGACAAGTACATCGTGCTATAACGTTTCGACAGAGTGCATATTTAAAACAATACATCGATCTTAATACAAATTTGCGTCAAAAAGCAACGTCAACTTTTGAGCAAGACTTTTTCAAATTGCTCAATAACAGTGTTTTTGGTAAAACGTTAGAAAACAACCGCAAGAAGGTCCATGTTGAGTTGATAAATCAATGGAATGATCAAAACAATAGAACTAAAAATAGAAATAACGCAGAAAAATTAATCGCGAGTCCAAACTTTCACAGTGCTTCAGTTTTTACGGAAAGTTTGGTTGCGATTCAGTTAAAGCCTAATCGTATAGTATTAGATAAGCCACTGTATATCGGATTTACAGTTTTGGAATTATCAAAATCACATATGTATGATTTTCACTATTCTATATTTAAACCATTTTACAGGGACCGCTTGACGATGTGTTATACTGATACAGACAGCTTTATTTATCACATCCAAACCAATTTTTTTTATCAAGATGTGAAAAATACGTTTTTGGAGTATTTTGATACCAGTAACTTTTCTGTTGATAATTATCACAAATTACCAATAATTAACAAAAAAGTACCAGGACTTTTCAAAGATGAAATGGGTGGAAAAATAATCACTGAATATGTAGGATTACGCTCTAAATTATATTGTATAAAAAATACTGACACTGAAATTAAAAAGGCTAAGGGAGTAAAATCATGTGTTGTTCGAGATCTTAGTATCTTAGATTATACAAACACATTGCTTACATCAAATACACTACGCAAGAAAAACATATTGTTTAAAAGTATAAAACATGAAATATTTACACGTTCTGTAAACAAAATTGCGCTTTCTAGTAGCGACGATAAACGATTTATTTCGCAAGATAAAAAATTAAGCAGAGCTTGGGGTCATATTTCAATTCTTGGGGTCTAATCTAATGTAAGTAGCTTAAGATTATCTGTAAGATGAAATAAATATGTAATATAATAATAATAATAATAATAAAAAAAAATAAAAAAATTGACACCGCTCAGACGAGACGTCTTTTAGAAATTTTTTTTCTTTTATATTACTTTTATTTGTGAATTTTGCTATTTCAACCTTGATTATACCATAAAAACAGTAAATACAATAAACAAATAATCTTACATCAAGAAAATAGTGTTCAAAATTCAGTATACATTTAATTTAATCTACATCGTTTTTCTCATTTGACGTATCATGTCATATAACAACAAACCCAAAATAATGTGCAAGCAAAATAACTACGATAAAAGTGATAAAAAATGATAACGAGATCTCGAAGATGTCTAGCGGAGACAAGAAGCGCGCACCCACCACCTTCGCCCGCCGCATCATCTCCGAGCACATCGTCGGGAGACGAGTTTGTCACTCCCCCGGAGGGCAGCTCGTCGAGTGATGACGACGGGCCTACGCCGCCGCCGCCGCCACCACCATCTACGCGACGACGAGAACGGCCACCGCTACCGGCACGCTTGGGGCCTGTGGGGCATTCTGCTCCGCGCCCGGCCCTCGCTACCGGTGGTGTAGCGCGTCGCATGCGATGGACCCAGTCTTTAAATGAGAACTGCATGCGCGCCTACAACGGGGCTACAGAGGGAGGAACTAACCTGACCGCGTACCGCGATAGGATACTACCTCTGTTTCAGGCCCTTGAACCAGCCGTCACCGTTACCGCACAACGACTATCGGATCAGGTGCGGGCCATCCAGCGGCTCAAGCTGTTGGACGACTCTGCGCTTGATCGGCTGCGTCTGGAGGCGTTACCTATTATTCCTACTACTTCTGCTTTAGCGCGGGACCCGCCCAGTGTGTCGTCGACGCAGGGGCCGACAGGCTCGGCTTCGACGTCTGCCCCGGCGGATGCCGCGCTAGACGCAGACGATTGTACGAATACTAACGTAAGTACCCAGACTAATGAGCATTTGAGGAGGGCTTTGGAAGACGCGATTTTGGAGTATCGCACTACTCCTGACTCTAGGCCGCGACTACCACGTTTGCCAATGAATAAACGTAACCTGGCGTTAATGGGAGCCCTAAACGTTTTGCTAGTCCCATATATGCAGACTAGTGAAACATTAGTTGATACACACTCGATTCTTTACTGCGCGGCTATAGCGGCGTGTCGCGTTGTTCGCGTCAAGTTTCCGGATACTGACCGAATACCGCGACGCCCCGCTATCCCTGCGTGGCAAGAACGAATCGAGTGTCGCATCAATATGTTTAGGACTCTTATTGCGAAGTTGATCAGCTAGGCTATTCTGTAAGCTATCTCGACAGCGGAATCCGCGGTGAGATTCGAATTTCGTAGTTTGAAATTCAATCGTATCACGTTCGCAATACGGTTGAATTTCGTAGTACAAAATTCAAATCTCACCGCGGATTCCGTTGTCGAGATAGCTTACAGAATAGCCTAGCTGCTTCAGAGGGGGTAATCATCGCCCCCGAGTCATGAGTTTCGTGAATCAGGCCTTTGCTGGGACCGGGATTAGACCCCGGGACTACATGACTTGTGTCACGGAACGCATTGACTTTCTGAAGCAGAAAGTTTATGCATTGGCAAACCGTATTCGTCGCTATAGAGCGCGTGTAGATCGCTATTATCAAAATCGCCTCTTCCAAAGTGACCAAAGGAAGGTATACCGAGGTTGGGAAGGAACCAATCAACGTGTGAATGAGGAGCAGTGTCCGGATACTACTACTATGAATAACTTCTGGCGTAGTATCTGGTCGGTGCCCGTCGAACACACGGAGGGCGATTGGATGAGCGTCGTTGAGCGCGCGTGTGAGCCTATCGAATCCATGGGGGCTATTAGTATTAGCCCCGAAGACGTTAGTTGTGCGATCCGTACGGCCCAGAACTGGAAAAGTCCAGGACCGGACGGATTACACAACTTTTGGATAAAGTGGATTCGATGCTCACACGACTGCTTAGCGGCTCAATTCCAACAAGCCCTCGAGGTTGGTTCCTTGCCAACATTCATGACAACCGGTGTCACCTTTCTGCTCCACAAGTCCGGTAGTACCACGGAACCGAAGAACTATAGACCCATTACATGCTTGCCAACGCTGTACAAGCTTCTTACATCTATTCTGAGGTTTAAAATTAATTCGCACATTGTTGCGCACAATATTTTGGCCCCCTCTCAGAATGGATGTAAGGTTGGGTCCCGTGGTACTAAGGAGCTCCTCCTCATCGACACGGCCATTTGCCAACAAGTCCGGCGGAACAAAGGTGCTCTCTCCACCGCCTGGATTGACTACAAGAAGGCCTATGATTCAGTGCCTCATACCTGGCTGGAGAGGATCTTGGAGTTGTATAAAATTGATACAACTCTGAGGTCTTTTCTAGGTTCTTGTATGAGGCAGTGGACCACAGTCCTTCGTCAACCGGGTGGTTGGGACAGTCTCTCTGGTCCGCAGGACTTTATAAGGATTGAGCGAGGCATCTTCCAGGGTGACAGTCTGAGTCCATTGTGGTTCTGTCTAGCCCTAAATCCTCTAAGCACATTATTAGAGGATTCAGGGCTAGGCTATCGGCTTAGAAGAGAGGGTGAAGTCATTTCACACTTGCTGTACATGGATGACCTCAAACTTTTTGCACCGAAGCGCCATGATTTGATGGAATTATTGAAAGTCACTGAGACTTTCAGCAACGCCATCAACATGGAGTTCGGTGTAGATAAGTGCGCGGTCATGCACGTGCAGCGGGGGAAAGTTGTTAATTCAATGAATTTACAACTTTCTGATACAATGACTTTCAGATCTCTCTCCGAAGCCGACACCTATAAATACCTTGGTATGTCAGAGTCATTGGGTATCGAGAGTGGGGGGATAAAACAGTCGGTGAAGGAACGTTTCTTCGGTCGCCTGACGAAAGTACTTAACAGTCTTTTGTCAGGAGGCAACAAGGTACGTGCCTTCAACGGCTGGGTTATGCCCCTACTTATATACACCTTTGGCATACTAAGGTGGACTCAGACTGAACTAGACGCCCTGGATAGAAAAGTTCGAAAGCAATTGACATCACATCGCATGCTTCACCCACGCTCGTCTGTTATGAGACTGTATATCCCACGGAAATGGGGTGGTCGAGGCTTTTTAAATGCCAAGACACTCCACAACCGTGAGGTATGCAGTCTCCGGGAATATTTCCTAAACAACGAGTGTGGGATGCATTGCGATGTGGTGTCAGTTGACAAGACTTTCACCCCTCTGTCCTTAGGCAAAGAGAACTGGCGCAAGCCTCAGGTGCTGAGCACCGAGGACCGCAAGGACGTATGGAAGAGCAAGGAGCTGCATGGCCGGTTCTATCGAGTCTTAACGGGACCCGATGTGGACCTGCTCGCGTCGGTGAACTGGCTACGATTCGGGGACCTCTTTGGGGAAACCGAAGGTTTTGTTTGTGCAATTGCGGACGAAGTTATCAAGACGAACAACTACCGGAAATATATTATGAAGGACGGTACGGTCGACATATGTCGGGCATGCCGCCGTCCCGGAGAGTCACTCAGACATATCATTTCCGGTTGTTCTCATCTTGCTAACTCCGAGTACTTGCACAGACATAACCTCGTAGCCAGGATCATCCACCAGCAACTTGCTCTTCAATACGGCCTTGTCGAGTCTGAGGTGCCGTACTATAAGTACGCACCTGCGCCAGTTCTTGAAAATGGTCATGCTTTGCTCTATTGGGACCGATCGGTTATCACGGACAGGACTATCGTCGCCAATAAACCTGATATCGTGATAGTCGACCGGTCCCAGCGGCGGGCAGTGTTAGTTGACATCACCATCCCGCATGACGAGAACCTCGTGAAGGCTGAAAAGGACAAGATCAGCAAGTACCTTGACTTGTCTTTCGAGGTTACCGCCATGTGGGATGTTGATTCGACTAGCATTGTCCCAATAGTCGTTTCTGCGAACGGCCTAATAGCGAAGAGTCTCGACCAACATCTCAAGAGACTCTCGCTAGACGGCTGGATCAAGGGTCAGATACAGAAAGCAGTACTTCTTGACACGGCACGCATCGTCAGGAGGTTCCTCTCTCTGCAGCCCTAACCACCGGTAGCTTGGGCCCTGCCCCGCTGCTGGCGGCACTCTAGGTTTAGGTTTTTTTATAATATTGTTTATTTGTAATGATTTTTTTATATTTTTGTTTGGATATCTTTATTGTAAAAAAACCTAAAACTAAGAACGAAAATAAATAACGTGAATAATAATGTTATAATAATAATGTAAAGTGAACCTTAAGTAAGAATATAGTGAATAAACGAATTTCATTTAGAATACTTGTTGTTTTTATTTTATTTTACGAGCCTTAACATCTAGCTTAAGTTAATAATGCAAAATCAATTTAATGTTTGTGAAAAATTTTGTGTAAGCTATTCCTGTAATCTACGTAGGTACTTCAAATTCACTAACGCAGCATAAACTTTTAACACCGACGCAGGTGCACTGACATGTCACTACATGATTTTGCACATTCGACAAACATTGAATAAAATTCATCATGCCCTGCTCATTATACCCTGTTCGAGCGTCGTAGTTAACACACATATTCACATACTTTCAAGTCGACTTAAGACGTAAGTTTTGAACTTTTATTCCTTTATTTCTATTTACTCGATATTATCCATAAAAATGACCCTAATAGTTTTCTATTTTGTTTCAGATTATGACAGATATTGTAATAAATAATAACAGTGAGACTCAAGATGGACTTTTTGGAATTAATACCCAAGACCTTCTTTTCCACTGTGCGCAGAATCCGTTAGAAGGCTTTGACGAAATTTTTCCAATCACTAATCAGAAGAAATCGTCTCCAAAACGTCCAAAACGGAAGACGAAGAAGACAAATGGTGAAACTAAAAATCTTCGCAATAGTATGCGGCGATCATCATTTGTTTTAAACCGTGAAGCATTCAACAAAGGGAGACGTTTGATTCAGATCAAAATAATAGACATTAGTGGTGATAACAGTGACACTGAAAGTGATGTTGTAATATCGGCTCAATATATAGTAAAAGATTTTACGGACAGAATATTAGATCAAACCGAAAGAGTGATTAAAAATATATCTGAAAATATAATAAGTGATTCTGACTGATGAGACGCATAATTGAATAAAATTATTTTTAAATAGATCAGTTAAATTAAATTAGAAGTGATTCTTAAGATGTTTAATCAAATCAGTAAGTAGTATCTCCCTGAATGCATTGTACTATTTAATTCATTAAATTTAAGATATGTTTTAATTTTCGATATTATATTAAAAACCTATTCAAATATCTGCTGTATTTTAATTCCTAAATACTCACCACTTTAATTCGTTAAAATATAATTTGGTAGAATAAAACAACAACCAGTTTAGGCAATAGTTATTTTATTTTATTTAAAACATTAAATTAAATTCTTAGCTTACATTGAATAAATGTATATAATTATTATCATACCACTTTTTTAAGCACGATACATTTTTTAATGCACACATTTTCGTGTGTTGTACACAATTTAAATTTATATTAGGTTTTTCATAGTCGTGATATAATTTTAAAAAATTAGGACATCCTTTTTCTCCCACATCTATTATTTCACAGTTCTCACAAAGGCCTTTGATCCACATAACTTTCTCAGTTCCTTTTGTTAACACTTTTTTCTTATTCAAATATGGTATTATAATTCTTTTGAATTCCCTGTAGTCAATGTGGCCTTCACTCCAGAAATATCCTCGATTTGCTTCTATCCACCGCACTTGTTTCTTTTCTTCGATCGATAAGTTTTTAAATGGATAGGGGGGCTTGACAAGAAAGGTTTGGGTATTTTCTTCGTTTAAAATAGACAATTCTTTTATAATAAAATTATTTTGTGTATCTTTGAATCCTTGTACATCCACGAATATATATTTTATTCTGCAAGGATTCATATTTTAAGATATTTTTTTTACTATATTACTCAACGGTCTGTACTCGATGATGGAATCGTTTAAAATAAGACAATATGCAGCTGTCTGATCAGGTATTTCTGAATGACATTCAAGTTCCACACGTACGCTAACTACAGGACCTGACTTAAGGTTTTCGCTTTGTCTAGAGCAATCGATTACAAACAGCGGTGCTTTTTCTTTGAATTCAGAAGTACTTAGCAGTGGTTCACTTCTGCGTCCATAATAAGATGTCTGAAACCTGACATATTGCTCATACAATAATGAATATTTATGATCATCAAGACTAATATTCAAGTTTTCATATGGAAAATAGTTAGAGTTAAGATATACTTTGAGATCTCTTAAATTACAAGGGTCGAATTTTGATATATCGCGATCAGCTAAATTTTTTCTATTTGTTTGTAAGCCTATGATTACATATCTTGGCTTTTCAATCTGTGAGGACGTTTTAATTGACCAAGTATGCTTAGTTGTTTTAGGTAATAAGGGATACTCATATAAATCCCAATTTCTAAAAGCCAAATATAGAGAACGATCCTTTTCCAATAACTTTAGTAAATTAACTTTTTCTTTATCTGATACCTTGACGTGTGGAACGCGCCAAACTAACTTATTTATTATTATATCTTCAAGAACCTCACCAGATGGAACTTTCAAAGAATTCAAATTTGTATTACTGCGTAGTAATATCAGTTCATGTTTACAATTCATAATTATTTTCTTATAATCTTCAGCAAAGCCCAAAATATTACTAAGAGGTATTGAGGCAGAAAAACTATTTCCATGGGTTGTTTTTGTTCCATTTATATCCCAACCCCAAGCTTTTGCTATCTTAGCTTCATTTTCATTAAATGATACTAAACTCTTCATTGTTGTAGTCATTCCAGCATTTTTGATTCTATCTATTTCAACTCCATTTAGTTCATAACGAATATCTTGAAAAAGAAACAGTAATGGATTGTTTGTGAATTCCACAGCAGTAACTTTTAGTTTTGTATCCTTCTTTATGATGTTTACTGTTCCTTCTAAATAAAGGGTACTTGCTGATGGTAGTATGTATAAATCCTGCTGATTGATAGGTATGCGGATTTCATCATTCCTGTTAAAACTTGTTACGTAAGGTTTATATGAATGATATTCGATACCGTCTATGGTGTTATCGTATGCTGGTGAACTTGTTATATCCAAAATGTTCATTTTAATAGACCAATTAATTTCAGGAACTTTTTATTTTCCCTGGTCAATTTAATTTTTTTCTTAGTTGTTCCTTTTCGGATTGTTCGATGAGTACTGATGTGTTTCATTATTGAATTACTACTTTTATTGAAGTCGATCATCTTTTCCTGATATGCAAATATAATTGAACTTTTTCACCGCGTAGATTTATTAAATTATTATTAATATCTAATAATCTAATATTAATAGTGCTGACGTCAATTTGATTGACAGGAAAATAAATTATATTCTTTGGCACTTCTATTATTCGGTATCCTGGAGGCACGTTAGGAGCAAATTCATAAAGAATATAGCTTGGTTTTCCATTAATATATGATCCGCTCACTATATCACATTCGACTCTTACCACTGTTGTCGATAAAATGTTAACTGGGAGTTGCGACTCGTGTATTATATTGGCTTTAAGAGTTTTATTACCAAATCCTAGTAAAGTTCCTGGAGAATTAGCTTTTTCAAAATGGATATCTTTAGAGCAGAAGATAAACGATTTCAACGTGTTATTATTGCAAAATAAATTAAAAGCGACTCCTTTTTTTACGTTTGACTTTAGATAATCAGAAATATCTTGCAGTTCGTAAGTGCCTTCTGGTATGTCTACGACTTCGTTATTGTCATAATAATATTTATTGTTTCTGTTATCAATGTTAGGTATTGAATTGAATGTTGAGAAATATAACAGAGCACACTCGTATTCATCATCAAATTGTAAAGCTGGATAATAGGTAGTGGATAAAATAGAGGTGTTGCCTGTTATTGACAGCGTGAAAGACATTTTAGAAATGATGGTAATAAAAACACGTTTATAAATATATAGTCACAATACTTTATTAGAACATTTTATACAAAAAGTATTAGCATAACATTTTTTCCAAAATTCACTTAGGAACTTTAAACATAAATGACCACAATTAGATGTATTAAAACGTTGATATCTACAATAATTGTATGTTATATTAAATTTTAAATATCTTATTAACTCAATTGGTGGCTTTAAATCACCAAAGCTATCAAAATACTCACAATAGTTAAAATGTTTTACATAGGCTACCCAATGGGTTCCTTGAGCTATCTAAATTAACAATCGCACACTCAATGTCCTTAGGCTTTGGCGGCAATTCATTTCTCATAAAAACACCTCTAAAGTAAGGTATGTGTTTAGTAGCATACTCTAATATGTCTATATCAGTGAGAGCACGCTTGGGTAACCTTTCTATTAGTTTTTTGAACTATTTACAAAAAGACCATTGCCTTTTTTATATGGTTTTATATATAAGCCTTTTCCTAAGGCGATACTTTCCATCGTTTTATTATGACGTTGGGCTTCTTCCAAATTCTTTTTAGCTGCTTTATGATCATTTACAGCTTTAGTAATACCTGCTGCACCTCCAACCAATGCACCTAGAGCAGACAGTCCTGCGAATATTGGTATAAGTGGTAAAATACCACCTGTTTTTGGTAACGGTATTACACGAGGCAGACACACTCCTTTTTTATTTTTTTATCAGTTTTTTTCGCAGCTGAATATGCAGCTTTAATAGCTCTAGAATTGCTTTTTGGTTTTAATTTTTTCAGTCGTTTATGTATTGTAGAGACGATCGATTTAAATGTTCTCACGCCAGCACCATGCTTCATTTTGGTTTTCATCACTTTGCTCACAAGCCACGAAGACAGTTTTTCTCCTCTTCCTGCATTTTTCGATTTCATCCGTTGCTTTGCCATATTTAATAATTCTAAATCAGCTCTGTGTCGATCTTCCAATTTATTTGAATTATCGTATGCTATATCGTGTCTCATGCAAGCATTATCAAGCTCATTAACTCCTTGATCACCTCTCAATAATCGTTTTCTTAATCTGGTACCAGGTCCACAGTAATTGTACCCAGGTAAATGCAATTCAAATGGTAAGTTATTTATGATGCTGTTAACGAGTCCACCACCATGCATAGCTGAGTTATAAATGAGATAAAATATCTAAATAGACTTAATTTTATATACTTAGGTATGTAACTCTATAGAAAAGATAATCATACAATTGCTCGTTTTTCAATCCAACTGTTTTCAGTACTAGGTAGACCTAACCACTTTACGAATAATTTATTACCTTTTTTTCTTATAACCTTTTCAATTAGATACACATTAGGACACTTAGTTTTTTGAAGTTCTTGTTCATAAAAACTTCCTAAAATTGGTTGATAGTGTAGATCTTCTATGGAATAAGTGATAGGTTTAGAACCATGAACTTTTTTAATCAAAAACAATTCCGTAGACCAGTTTGGGGTGTATCCTTTTTCAAAGTTACCTTTATATTTACTTATACGAACATGGTCACCAACTTCTAATTTTCTGGTCTTTGACAGACAATTAATTTCCTGTGATTTGATTATATTTCTCAATACTTCACTTTGGTTTGATTGGTTAACATCGTTTGGTTTATATTTTATTGTTCGATGTATTGTGTTATTGTATGTTGCCATAACACTTTCTAAAAGCTTTCCAATCCATTTATAACTACCATTCAAACTAAAATTTTTATACAACTTGTTCTTGAGAGTTTTGATTAGTCTTTCGACTATAGAAGCCTTTTTTATGGAATATGTAGAGTAATGATTAATTTTATTTTTTAGCATAACTTTTTTAAATTCATCGTTATAAAATTCTGTGCCCATGTCAGTTTGTAAGTTAACTGGCTTTCGATAATTTTTAAATAATAGCGAACTAAATGCATTTGCTATTTCGGATTTAGTCTTCGTTTTAACAGGGATAGCCCAGGAAAATTTAGAAAAACAATCTATTACAACAAAAATATACCTATATCCATTATTACAACTTTTTATATTTTGAAAATCCATAAGATCAGCTTGCCATAAATCATCAATTCCTCTTAATATTACAGATCGTCGAACAAAGTTTTTACGAGCTGTTTTATGAATTTCATTTACTATTTGTAGCTTACTCATTTCTTTGATTTAATGATTTGGTCTAATTCAGCCTTTGTATAATAATCTGCTTTTAAATTCTCAGTGCCTTTTTTAACATCTGCTTTTAAATCGTTGAATATTATATCGACTTCTTGCTTTTTTACAAACAATTGAGATTGGCTGTCTACGTATTCCTTGTTCACAGTATCGGTATTTTTCAATGGAATTGTAATCCCAGTCAACCTTGTATTTTGTAAATCGAACTCTCCGGTTTCAGTTCGCATCAAGACTTTATCAAAATTTTCTAAAAAGTCTGGTAAACGCAATCGTTTATGAATATGATGTCCAAACTTATCCATTATTGTGAACTGATGGGTGTTGTTGACAAAGATCAAATGATACTATTTTTAGAAATGTATGCTATTTATTAAGGTATAATGTTGCTTTCGCGCAGTTCTTCTATAATAGATATTATTTCATTATCTAACCCAGTTGTTGGATACTCGCGAAGAAAGCCTGATGCTACTGCTTAGAGACGACACGCTACGGATATTTGACTGTGTAATGAGGGAATCGCCCCGGCCACCACTAGGATTAGAAACGGGAATATAGATAGGACTCACCAGCACCGCAGGCAGAAATATCCGCCGGAGTCTAAGTCTCCTGCCACCAGGATTTTCGTGTCTTCCTCTATTTTATTATACACATTTTATACACAAAAACACACGCGCGTGTATGCACACGAACGACATCGGCCATATTGAAGCGCGCGCGGCGAGAGGGCGCGCGGCAAGTTTGAATTAGGAGGAGGAACGTGTCATTGGACAGGATTAATGTTACCAGGATTAGTATGTAGCCGTAACATATTCCCCCCACTTGAAATCTACTAAGATTTCACAGTATAAACCTAAAAAATATGTGCTCAAGACTATTACAAAACAGAACTAAACTGTAGCCTTATTACATTAAATTACTTAATTCTAAATTACCTAAAGATACGTTTAAACTATAATAGCTTAGGCATCAATAGGCAAAGGGCAAATCTTGACAACAGGTCGTCGAAAAACATTGCCATTCGCAGAGCGAAGCGTCACTACGCGGACTACGTTATCGCGACCAGGGTGCAATTGTTCTATTTTCGCTAGCCTCCAACACAATGTAGGTAACGTGGGTTCAATAATAATAACCAAATCATTGACCCTGATATTAGGGACACCTTTGAACCATTTGTTCTTTTGTTGAAGAGTATGTAAGTAATCACGCTGCCAGATACGCCAAAACGATTGTGTTATCTTTTGAAGTAACTGCCAACGAGAACGCGGTGTTTTAACATCGATCATTGATGACTCGGGTATCGACACGAGTGGACCATTGGAAAGAAAATGTCCAGGTGTTAATACATCTGTTTCATTAGGGTCCGGTGATATAGCGCAAAGTGGGCGCGAATTGAGAATGGCTTCGATTTTCGTTAAAACCGTGCTCATTTCTTCATACGTCAGAATTTGAGTACCTACAACTCGCTTGAGGTGGTACTTGGTAGATTTGATGCCACTTTCAAAAATTCCTCCGAAGTGAGGCGCACTCGGTGGATTAAATTCCCACTTGATGCCGCGAGTGGCAAATCCGTCCGCTATATCAGGATAGTGATCCTGCAATTCAGCTAGGATATTTTTCATAAGCCTATTTGCGCCAACAAAATTAGTTCCACAATCGCTGATAATCGTTTTACAAATACCACGACGTGAGACCATTCTATCTAGAGCAGCCAAGAAGGCTTCTGAGCTCAGCTCGGTAACTGCTTCTAGGTGCACGGCCTTCGTGTTAAGACACACAAATAAGCACACGTACGCCTTGAATGTGGGTGCCTTACGTCGACGACTCTCTTTCAAAAGAAAAGCACCGCAAAAGTCTATTCCGGTAGTTTCAAAACAACGACTAGGTTGTAACCTGGCGGCTGGAAGTTTGCCCATCTCAGGTTGACAAGGTACCGGCTTGACCTTGAAGCATTGTACGCATTTGGAGCATACTGTGCGAATGAGTAGACGACAACCTATTATCCAGAATTTCCGTTGGACCAACGACTGCAAAGTTCTGGGTCCACAATGCAGATACTTGATATGAAAATGTTCCACGATCAAGCGTGATAAAGCACAAGCTTTAGGCAACAGAAGAGGATGTAACGCACAAGCAGGCAAGTTGGCGTTATCGATACGTCCCCCCACTCGCAGCAGTCCTGCACTGTCTAAGAATGGAGACAGTTTTTGAATAGGTTTAGAGCAAACCTGATTATGAGCGACCTTTTCGAGCTCGTCTTGCAAGAAATTAGTTTGAGTGTACTTTACAAGCAACATCAAAGAAGAGTCAAGTTCGATGGTTGAAAGAGAAGAAAGCGTTCGATTCTCTTTCTTTCGCTTTATATTTGAGGAAAAGCGCATTAGCCACGCGAGCACTCTTGTGACTTTAGGTAACGAGGAATATCTATTTAGTAGTTGACTTATTAAGTCATCTTCCGGAACCACCGTGAGAAGAGTTTGAACCACGGAAGGTTTCATTTCCGGTAAGTCAGTGTCCGGAGAAGGTAATTTTGATGGCCATTCCGATGGCGGTTTTGAAAGCCATGGAGGACCTGACCACCAGAGTGGATGCTCGACGAGTTCAGAACAGCTAATACCGCGACTACAGCAGTCCGCCGGGTTATCCTTGGTGGAAACATAACTCCAACAGTGGATGTCGACCACATCGGTTATTTGAACCACCCGGTTTGCAACAAACATTTTTAGTAAATGTGGCGGCGTTTTCAACCAGGCCAATGTGGTGGTGCTGTCTGAGTATGCTCGGATTGAGTCAATACGTAATTTGACGTTGAGTAAATCACACATATGACTCAAAACCCGAGATAGCAACACTGCGGCACACAACTCGAGCCTATTTACTGTCGTAGGTTTCAAGGGTGCTACCTTGGACTTTCCTATCAACAGGCGAGAGACGGTGGCGCTTGGCGTCACCGCACACAAATATACACAACAACCGTAGCCCTTAGAGGAGCCGTCACAAAATCCGACTAAATGAATTTGAATGGGATTTGTTGGAAGCACGCTACGTGGCAATTTGATTCGTTGAATGTCATGCAAATTTGCAGCTATAACATGCCACCGCTTGGCTAAGTCATGAGGAATGGGTTCGTCCCAATCTAAATTCAGTTTCCACATGTCCTGCAATAGTAACTTAGCAGAGAAAATCAACGGGGAAATCCAGCCAAGAGCATCGAAGATTCTCGCAGTGATCGAGAGTATTGACCTTTTGGTAAATTTTATATTAAATGTATCCGAAAAGGAATACGAGAAGTTGTCACTCGAAGGATCCCACTGGATACCTAAAATCTTGATAAATTCCTGACCACCTTCGTCGAAGGTCTTAGGAGTTTGACAATGCTCAGGAGGAATATCAGCTAACAATTCGGAATTGTTTGAACTCCATTTCCGAAGTTCGAATTGACCTTGAGCCAACAAAGAAGTCAAATCCTTTTTTAATTGCATGGCTTCTTCTAAAGAAGCGCAGCCAGTAGTAACGTCATCCATAAATGTATCTTCTCGAAGAACCTCGGCGGCACGAGAAGAATACTCCGACCCGTGATCGTCGGCTAACTGACGCAGAGTGCGGATAGCCAAGTATGGAGAGCTACTGACGCCGTATGTGACAGTGGCCAACTCATATTCGACGAGTGGTGCGTTAGGTTGGTCACGCCACAGAATGTGTTGGTAGGACCTGTCTTCAGGTCGAACGAGAATTTGCCGGTACATTTTACAAATGTCCGCAGTGAAGACAATAGTATGCAGTCGAAACCTTGTGACTAAATCGATTATGTCGATTTGAAGTTTGGGTCCGACATGAACTATATCATTTAAAGACTTATTGACGGAAGTCTTGCTACTGGCGTCAAAGACGACGCGCAGACGTGTAGTAGAACTTTCGGGTCTGACTACACCGTGATGAGGTATAAGATACCTTGCCTCAGTAGACGAAGCGACTGCTGGTTGCATGTGACCAAGGTCTTCGTACTGACGCATGAAGTCCGCGTATTCAGATTTTAAATCAGAATCACGCTCGAGACGTCTTTCTAAATTTAGAAAGCGATTTAAACTGCAACGACGAGAATCACCAAGAGAAGGAGCATCATCCTTCAACATGAGAGGAACAACGTAACGACCTTCAGGAGTTCGGTAAGTACTTTCTCTGTATTTCTGTTCGCAGACATCATCTTCGGGAATCGAAATGGCAGGACGTGGCGGTTCTTCAATCTCCCAGAACCGTTTTACAATATCATCGAGAGCACACGTGGCTGTAAGAAGTGACGTCATCGGTTGGGATACCGCCCGCGACAAGGAGTGGTGTAAGAGCTGACCGCTAATAACCCACCCGAACACACTATCAAGCGCGCAAGGTAAGCCCGGACCTGGCGAGTAACGAGCGCCGGTATATATTTGATCGAAACACTCGACTCCTAACAAAAGATCCACAGAACTAGATCGATGAAAATTGTCATCCGCTAAATCGAGATGAGAAAATGGATCGTGTACCACCGCGGGTAACGGAGAGGAAGGCATCGATGTGGTGATTTTAGGTAACACCACAAAGGACAACTCGAATGTGGGAGTATCACTTTGACGCGGCATAATCGAGCAAAAAGTAACACCCTTTATATCGAGTACCGAACTTTGACCTAAACCGGTAACATTCATTTTACATTTCTGGATATGTAACCCAAGTCGACGAGCACACGAAACTGTTATAAAGGAATCCATCGAACAGCTGTCAATAAGGGCGCGCGCACACTGCAGCGAACCATTCGCATGACGTACGCGTACTACCGCGGACCCCAGTATTTTAGTACTCGGAACGTTTGAGTCTCCCACGCATGGCGCGGTTGCAGCGCTTGTGAGCGCCGTGCTTGAATTAGTAATCTTATTTTCCGCTTTATCATTAGAACGAGATGTAGACTGCTTGTCTATATGTAACAACGTGTTGTGTTTAGATGCACAAAGTAAACAACTATTGTTACTGTTGCAACTGTTCGCCTCGTGACCCGCTCGCAAACAATTAAAACAAAGTTTTAATTCCATCACTAACTGCCGACGCGGCTGAACATCCAATGATTGGAATTTTGCACATCGATAGATCGAGTGTGAGGATTGGCAACACGGGCAAACTAGTTTACGCTCGTTTTGCGACGAAGACGCGACTAAAGTTGTTTTTGCTTGTTGCGTGAATTTATTGTTAGTATTCTTATTATTGCGAATTTGTCTATTTACCGGAGTAGAAGGAGAAACAGACGCGGTTTGACTCACTTCTAATATTTTAATATAATTTTGCAGGTATTTTATTAAATCGTCAAACGTAGGTATCTCGCTCGCATTCTGCAACTCGAACCGTTGACGAGTCTCGCAGTCCAGTGCACGCGAAGCGATGTAAAACAATAAAAAATCAGTAAGGTTGTGAATCGACAGCGACCGCAATGCGTTTACATTTTCGTATAATATATTTAATAAGCTCGTTAAATTATCGAGTGACGGCTTATTTATTTTACTAGCGTTGACTAGCTTATCAATATACGCGGTAGCCAGAACTCGCTTATTATCGTACCTATCGAGCAAAGCCTGGTAAACTATACTATAATTCGCGGCCGTGACAGGTAAACCTTTCGCTATAGTGGAGGCGAAACCAGACAAGCATGAGTTCAGATAATGGAACTTTTCCGCATCGGATAGCGTAGCGTTGAAGTGGATTAAAGACACATAACTGTCTTTAAAACTTTGCCAGTTTTCAATGTTTCCGTCAAACTTCGGAATTTCCAGTTTAGGTAATTGAACGCGAGGACTCGGAGTCTCCTGCACTGGAACACTAGCATTAGAACTGCTACTTGTCACTGATAACATTGAATCCGCGAACTCGACCACGGCATAATACAACTCGTCAAACGCTAATAACGTTGCATTATCAATCATTGATTTCGGTCGCAAAGTTATTTCCAACTTGTTTATACGGTCGTTGACCTCGACAAAATTTTCTTTTGTTTTTTCGACAGATTTATATCTACTACGAAACGACGATAATTTAGATTTATCGGTTGTAGCCACTTTAGACAAATCGAACAATATTTGCATACACGAGAATTCATATTCACGTCTTTTAATGAGAGATTGTAATTCGGCTTCCATCTTGTCTGTCATTATTGAATCTTTTTATAATACAATATATTTCGATAATAAGATCAGTACAAAGACGAAACAAATTAACTAGGTACTTAATACAAACAAAGCTGCGTAAGCTATTATAATTTACTAGGCGTTAGTAAAATTATAGAATAGTTAATACGAGAAATATTTGTAGCGGATAGGTAGGTAGCTACCTACCTACAATTTATCTGCAAGATATACGAAATACAGGTTACGTATTAATGTAGTATGTAAATATTACAGTAAATTCAATGGTTTTAAGTTTGAACTAACACTTTACACTCTTAGTGAATCAGACGTACCTAACAATTAAGACCTATTAAATCTTTACCTAGCCTAGACTCGAGCACACATTAATTAAATCTACTGTTTGACAACTAAGTTGCAACATCAGGCTTTCCTCGCAATAGGTGAAGTAGAATGTCTGACAACAATAGGATTGAAACAGATTAGATTATATTTTATACTGGAGTAGGTCTGTCGGTAAGTTTATTAAAATAGATAGTAGGTAGATTATAAAGTAACTCGATGGAACGTTCGCCCGGGTGAACCGCGCCTCGATCGGCCGCTGCCGGTAGGTAGGTATGTTCGAACAGCGAACGACAATACGATGAGATATCAACAAAATTACGAGATTCTATGAGTTTTGTTACAATACAAAGTAAACAATATTGACTATTTGATGTTTTTAGTGTAGCTAAATAACAAAATAGCATTGATTGTTTGAACTAGGGAATATGGCGATTATTATTATTACAAGTAAACACTCGTGATTTAGACTTGTGATCAACAAAGATGAGGACTTAGTCCTCACAGGAGGCACCATGTATGTTGGATACTCGCGAAGAAAGCCTGATGCTACTGCTTAGAGACGACACGCTACGGATATTTGACTGTGTAATGAGGGAATCGCCCCGGCCACCACTAGGATTAGAAACGGGAATATAGATAGGACTCACCAGCACCGCAGGCAGAAATATCCGCCGGAGTCTAAGTCTCCTGCCACCAGGATTTTCGTGTCTTCCTCTATTTTATTATACACATTTTATACACAAAAACACACGCGCGTGTATGCACACGAACGACATCGGCCATATTGAAGCGCGCGCGGCGAGAGGGCGCGCGGCAAGTTTGAATTAGGAGGAGGAACGTGTCATTGGACAGGATTAATGTTACCAGGATTAGTATGTAGCCGTAACACCAGTGTTACCAGCATCTTTTGAAGCAATCAATAGTTTTAATCTTTCAACCAGTTCATTAGGATTGTTCCAGTAAACGTAGTCAACATTTTTCTTCCACTGTTTCAACAGAGGTAGTCCTTTTCCTTGATGAAGTAAATCAGGTTGACTACTGTCAGTGCTCGCTGAAACTTTACGCAACTTAAATAGCGGTTTTATTATATTCAAGTATTTTCGACCTCTGTTACTTCTGATTGGTTTATTTGGATCGAATTCTCTTCGGTGCACATTTGTTTCTAGTAACATTATTTTATAATGTCTCAAATCTTCATCAGTTATTGCAGATATATTAGGTACTTTTTTAAACAGAAGTTCCTTTATACCAGGAGTATATTTGTACTTGTTTGCACCAACTTGAATATAATCATCAAAAAGAGTTACACGCGAAGATCCCATCATGTGTTTACCTCGTTCATTTCTCACGCCAAACGGAACATCTTGTAAAGTTTTGGAAGACATGGACCACGAAGAAATTTCTTGATCACTTGAACCTGATTGCACTGATTTAAATGATTCCTCATTTTCTTCATTATCAGATTTTTCTGAATTCTCATAGCTTTCATCTGAATCATTAGAGTCTCTTGGACTAAATACGTCGAACTCGATTTTAGAATCTCTCTTAAGAGTTTTGTCCTTGTCTAATGGACTTGAAGTTTCAAATTGTACTCCTTTAGTTTGGGAACACGTTTTAGATTTTTCCACCATTTCATTAAGAGGACTTGTAATTGGTTTAAAAACAGATTCCAAAATACTATTGTTTTCCATTTCAATATCTCGCATCTTTTTAACCTTATTTTTAACAGCTGCCGCAGCCTTTACAATTTGTCTCTTTAGATTTTTTTCCATATCTTTAAATTGAATTTCAATTGATTGAACTATTGTCAGTGTTCTCACGAAAGTGATAACATGTGTTTTTACTTCAGCTATTTATAGTAGGCTAGCAATAGAGTGTAATCAGAAATACAATCGTGTTATATTGGCGAATACTCGCCTACAAATTGGACACTTATTACCAATGGAAAAAGCACACTTTGCACAAGCCGCAGCATGACCACAAGGTAAAAAACAAGTGTTAAGCTCTTCTTCTAAACAAATTTTACAGATTATTGAAGATGATGTATTTACTATCAAAGGTAGATCATCCAGTGGAGTCTGTTTGCAATTTTTTTTAATTTCTTCGTATACATAATTTTTCATGCTCTTAACGTAGTCTTTTCCTTTCATTACTAAAACATACGGACATGACTGGAACCAGCGCGCATGCTCTACCCATGGTTGATCTTCGGAGTTCCAGTCTTTAAGCCTTCCATCGCAGTAAAAACAAATAACTCTGTCGTCACAGCCTGCCTAAAAAAATCCTGCTTCAGCCATTTCTTGTGGTTTTTGTGTTAATCCTCGAGGCCAGGTATCGAAACTTCTTAAACGTTTGTATACAGTGGAGTATATACGGTTCACAGGATTATTAAACATGATTTCTATATTTAATTATTAAGTTTACTGCTATTAGCTGTTTACTTTTCAACACCTCGACAAGCATTGACATATTTACGACATACATACTAATGAAACACAACAAACGTATCGAATTTCTTTCGGTAACATCCTTTGTTTTTTTCACAATCCTTGTTAATCACTACATAACTGTAGGGTTCTTTCCATATATTTGCACACATTTCTCTAAATTCCTGCCACGTCATATCTGTATTGACGTGTTCATCATAAATATGTCTCATATTTATATCATCTTGCTTAAAGAGAACAATTAAATTTGCATTATCTCTCACTAACTGTTTTGGTATTTTGCTATAAGTCTGATTTAGATAAAAACAGTCTATATATTTATGTCTTCCCATTGCAAAATAGTCGCGCATATTATTTTGATTCTCACACGCTACGTCATCGAATATAATTATTGAGTTACATTTTGCTGACTCTGGAGTAAGAACTTCTTCATTTTCATGATACTTAGAAAAAGTAACACCAGGAACCATTCGTAATACCTGTTCCAAATACATGTATCTCGGTTGATAAAGAGTTTTTGAATAAACATAAACATTTTTAAATTGCAAACCATTTTCATGTAAGATGAGTCCGATAGCCAAATTAGTTTTTCCACAGTTCGACGGGCCACATATTATACATCGTATTGTATTTGGTAAAAGCTTTCCATGACGAAAACTGCGTTTTTCAGAATTAATATTTATATTTTCGAATTTTAATGATATTGGCTGCTTAACGAACTTCATTGCAAGAGCGCTTTTCGCAGAATGATAAGTAATGTTTAGTAACCACATTAATAAACATTATAATTTTCACCGGAGGCTTTGAGAGTTCTAAAACATGTTGATCAAAATTATTACACCGGAAGCTTTGAGAGTTCTAAAACACAAGTGGCGAGAGATAATCAATTTTTAGTTATTGGGTGTTCTACTCCAGCCACATCTGTTGATTAAACGATATACCCAACTGCAACAAGTGAGCGCAGCAAGCGGAGCGAACGCAGTTGGGTATATCGTTTAATCAACAGATGTGGCTGGAGTAGAACACCCAATAACCACCTACTAATGAACTTTAACGAATTTGCTGACCACTGCGACTACTATGACCCATACACTGACTATTACAACGATTACCGTTACGCAGACTATTATGAAACTGAACCAATGTATGACGCGACTTACGAACAACAGCCTCACTATCAGGACTATGTCCCTGGGTATGTAGAGGAAACTCAAAATGAGACCTCAGCCGAAAATCAGGATTTTCAGCCGGCCCTGAAATCCGAAAAGTCAAAATAGAGCTTAATATTCAAACGCAAAGACAGTTGCCATACATACATATATTAGATCCCCCTCTTAAACTTTTAATCGATACGGGTGCCAACCAATCGTTTATAAGTCCTGAAGCAGTCGAGCGATTTTATCCGCACATACAATGTAAATATGATCCTTTTGAGGTTACAAATATTCATGCTACCACCCGCAATGATTGCTCTATTACAGTAGCTTGTTTCACAGAGTTAAATGAACAAAACGATATAAACGTTGTTCATATACAGATTTCACGAGTATTTCGATGGTTTAATTGGACTCGATTTATTAGAAAAGTGGAAATCTAATATTGACCTAAAAAATAAGACGTTAGTAACTCGACAAGCGACTAACCCGCTACGTATGTACGACTCGCGTAACTGTAATCTGTACGAGGAGATTATACCAGCAAACACTTCTAAATTAGTTAGAGTTCCGATCAACTTTCATGATGGCGAAGTTTTCATCCCCGAACAAACTATGTCAAATTGTGCATAGGGGACTGTGTTACCACCGTTAAAAATAACCGTGGTATCATACAGTTTATAAATGCATCTCGCCATGACGTTGTATTTTCGATGGATCACCCAGTCGATGCAGAACTATTTAACGTTCAGTGCACACGCACCAAAGAATCATCGGATCGCGTTAATGAAGTACTCTCAGAACGGATCATTTAAACCCCGAGGAACGAGCTAATCTAGAGGCACTTTGTTCTCGATACGCTGACGTATTTTACATTGACGGAGAACCCTTGACCTTTACTAATCAGATTAAACACAATATACGGACAACTGACGAAGTACCAGTCTATACCAAAAGCTATAGGTACCCATTCATACATAGACAAGAGGTTCAAGATCAAATCTCTAAAATGTTGGAGCAAGGTATAATCCGTCCTTCTCAATCCGCATGGAATTCTCCCATCTGGGTTGTTCCAAAGAAAGTTGACGCTTCTGGGAAAACTAAGTGGCGTTTGGTAGTGGATTTTAGGAAGTTAAATGACAAAACTATCGATGACAAGTACCCCATCCCTAACATCTCTGATGTACTTGACAAATTAGGTAACTGTCATTATTTTACGACGCTTGACCTTGCCAGTGGGTTCTATCAAGTAGAGATGAACCCTGACGACATCCCCAAGACAGCATTTAATGTAGAGCATGGGCATTTTGAATTTCTTCGAATGCCCATGGGTCTTAAGAACTCACCCTCTACGTTTCAGCGCGTTATGGATAACGTGCTGAGAGACCTTCAGAACGTAATATGTCTTGTCTATCTTGATGATATCATCGTTTTTAGCGTTTCGTTACAAGAGCATATGGTCAACCTAGAAAAGCAAAATGCTTAATTGGCAAAGCACCGGAACATGTTATTCCGGAGGTTGCGGGTTCAAGTCCCGTTGGTACGATTAAATTTTGGATTGTGTTTAACAATTTACAAAAATATTAAGTGTGTAACACTTCAAAGAAACATAATATTTAACCTAGAAAAGGTATTTCAACGACTCGGACAATCCAATTTTAAAATACAAATGGATAAGTCGGAATTCCTGAAATTAGAAACAGCTTACCTCGGTCACATAATAAGTAAAGACGGTATTAAACCGAATCCTGACAAGATCAAAGCCATCGAAAAATTCCCAATACCTAAAACAACTACAGAGATTAAACGATTCCTGGGGTTGCTAGGGTATTACCGAAAATTTGTACCAGATTTTGCCCGTGTAACGAAACCTATGACGCAATGTCTAAAGAAGGGATCCAAAATAACTTATGACGACCCCAGCTACATTGCCTGTTTTGAAAAATGTAAGACTCTATTGACCAATGACCCAATCTTACAATACCCAGACTTTGACAAAGAATTTATACTGACAACTGACGCCTCCAATTTTGCCATTGGTGCAGTGTTATCACAAGGGCCTATAGGAAGTGACAGACCCATAGCTTACGCTTCACGTACCTTAAACTCAAGCGAAATCAACTACAGCACTATAGAAAAAGAACTATTGGCTATAGTGTGGGGAACAAAATATTCCCCCCCCTATCTGTTTGGTAGAAAGTTTAAAGTCCTTACGGATCATAAGCCTCTCCAATGGGTCATGAACCTTAAAGAGCCCAATTCGCGATTGACACGATGGCGACTAAAGCTAAGCGAGTATAATTTTACTACTATATACAAGCAAGGCAAACTTAACACCAACGCCGATGCTTTATCTAGAGTTGAAATTAACAATGAAGATGTTAACTCAATCACTGTCAATCCTCCTGTGTCTGAGAGACCACCCTCAGCTATAGACTCTGCCACCTTAACAGCTCACACCAGTGCCGAAAACCCAATATTAGAAATCCCGATATCAGACGACCCGCTAAATAAGTTTAGCAGACAGATATGCTTTGTAGTAGTAGGTGACATAAAAAAAGGACCGACTGTGACGAAACCTTTTGAGACACATACAAAAACGACTATACAATTGTCAGAATCTAACTTAGAGGACGACGTCATAAACGCAGTCAAAGAATTTGTGAATCCTAAAGTTAAAACAGGTATTATAATCAATCCACCCTTGGCTATGTATAAAATTATCCCCATTATTCAAGAATCATTCAGAAGTTCAGCCATGAGCTTAGTGCTTACTAAAATAGAAGTAGAAAATGTAAAGGAGTACTTACGACAGCAGGATATAATTAAAAATTACCACGAGGGAAAAACCAATCATCGTGGTATTAATGAATGCTTTCTAGCTTTGTCTCACCGTTATTACTGGCCTAAAATGAAAGAATCTATAACTAAATATATAAATGAATGCAGCATCTGTGGACAGGCGAAATATGACCGACATCCGATCAAACAGAAATTTTCTATAGTACCACCACCAACTAAGCCCTTTGAGATTCTTCATCTTGACCTATTTACTGCCCAAAACGAAAAGTTTTTGACTTTAGTTGACGCTTTCTCTAAATACGCTCAAGCGTATCATTTAAGAGATGGCACGGCCTTAAGTGTAATCCAAGGTCTCCTTACATTTTGTACTCTGAATTTCGTACTACAAAATTCAACCGTATTACGAACGTGACACGATTGAATTTCGTAGTACGAAATTCGAATATCACCGCGGATTCCGCTGTCGAGATAGCTTACAGAATAGCCTAGCTGCAGTCATTCGAACCCGACCGTAAGAAAAGGGGATTAATTGACGGACTTGGTTCAGTAATTAAAAGTATTTCCGGTAACCTAGACTACACAGACGCAATAAAATATAATAATGCCATCAAAGTTTTAAGTAAGAACCAACATAAATTAGAATCTGAAATTAATAAGCATATTAGTTTAAATAAGGAATACGACTTTACAAAACTATAAGATATTAGAAAACATAACACTCAACCAAGGTAAATTAAATAAAATTCTAGATCATATATTGAATAGTGTTAGTACCAGGGAAGATGATTTAGTTAAATATGCTCACCTAGCACAACATCTTTTAATTCTAGGTGGCAACATTGATAGACTATCTGAAGAAATTTATAGGTTAGAAGACACTCTCGCTTTCATCAGGGTATCGGGTGCTCCTCACTCTATATTAAATATTGCAGACTTGAAGGTAATGTTAGATAAGGTACAAGTTCTATATTCTAAGGACGAAATACTTGATATAGAAACCAGGTACTTTTATGACATAATTAGGCTAGGTTATTTTTACGTAGATAAAGAGATAGTTATAGTTTATAAGATACCGATTGCCTCTTCTTCGACTTATGACCTTTACCGATTATCCCTTGTGCCTAATAGGAATCATCAAATCCTTTTACCTGTCCTTCCTTACATAGCAATCTCTGGAGACGATTCAAAGTACATGTAGGCAGAATGCCCGAAGGTAAAAGAGTGGTATCTTTGCCAACGAACATCCGGGTATAAGGTTCGAGAAGATCCTGACTGCGTCCATGACCTCATCACCAAGCAAGAGCTTCATCCATCCTGCAAGATGACTTCAGTTATCCTGACGAGAGAGGCAATGGAACAACTAGATGAGAAGCATTATACTATAAGTTTCCCCAACCAGACTAAGGTTAAAACATCCTGTGGACAGGAGCAATACAGAATCCTGCAAGGAAGTTACTTAGCTGTCATCCCAACGAACTGTTTTCTCAAGACACCTACATTCACCATTTCCAACGCAGATGACCGCACCAAAGGACATCCTCTCAAAATTATGGAACTACCAGCATTCAAGAAACAAGACGTACGAGCAGAATATCACCCCGCCATCCTTAACTCAGTGGACCTCGAAAATCTTCATTCTATAAACAAGGAAATTTCACTGCAGAGCCCAACGAAGTTAGAAAATATTTCAGATCAAAGCTTATATCATACAACAATCCCATTTTTAACCGACTTCACAAAAAAGGAGGAGGTTCTCAATTCGTCTGTATGTTTTTTTTTTTTTTTTTTTTTTTTTTTGTGTGTGTATGTTACGCGATTTCTCCGTCAATTGTGAACGGATTCAAATGATTCTTTTTTTAATAGGTAGGATACGTTTCCGAGGTGGTCCCATTTTAATTTTATCGAGATCTGATAAGTATCTCCAGAGATATAGAGATATATATCTCCAGAGAGAGATATATATCTCCAGAGATATGGAGATAAATACCTCAAACATAGGAGAATGTACTGGTTTTAGTAGAAGAGTCCCAAGAAGATTATACACAATAGAGGTTGCTATTGCATACATTTTTAAAGACTAAAAAATATGACCTTGAATAATGTTTTTACATTTTTCTTCTCGTTGATTTTGGTTTTTGACAGATATTCTTACGGTAACTGTGAGCGAGATAGAAATAAATATGGGGATAATTAATATTTTTTAATTTTTTTTGTATCTTATAGGCTAGCGTTTGACCACTATCTCACCTGTTGTAAGAGACATGACGTTTGGCGAAGATGGCGGCCATTTCAGTCCCGCGACACTGAATACATTATTAAATAACTCAAAATTATGAACGTACTTTGTACCAACCAACGCTGCAAAAAAATAATTTATAAGCATAATACCACAGATTATATAATAGTTACTACGTAAATAATACTTTTTAATATTCATTTTGGAATACAACTAGTCCGTGTTATAAAAGTATTTGGAATTATTGTAATAAAAAATAGACAATTAATTATCGTGTGTGTCAGATGCTTTAATTGCACAGGGCCATTTTGAACATTGTCCTTTGATACCTTGATGACATCATTATTACTAGTGAATATTTTCACTTTAGCGCGGCATTTAAAGTCAATTTTTTTAGGGTTCCGAACCCAAAGGCTACCAAATGAACACTTTCTGAGACTTTGTTGTCTGTTCGTCCGTCCGTCCGTCCGTCCGTGTGTCTATATGTGCGCACTTTACAGATCTGTATCTTCTTAACCGTTATAGGTAAATACTTGAAATGTTCAAAAAGTATATATCCGTCAGTATATAACGGCCCAAACACGAAATTTAATAGATGCATGTAATTTAATTAAAACTTGTTTTGCACTAAAAAGGGTAAAATAAGTTATTTTTCAAAAAAAATAAAACCGACTTCATAACCACAAACAGGCACTCAAAAGCGAAAAATAAATTACTTAAAATTATTATAAGCGCTACCCACTTATCTATTTGAAGTCGGTGCCAGCTTAGTCTATTGGATAGTAGCTATCTACTATCTATATACTATGCATGTAGTAGTAGTAAGGAGGTACATGTAGGTTAGTAAGTAGGTAGATACATGTAGGGATTTATCTATCTACTACC
Source organism: Cabera pusaria (assembly GCA_954871355.1). Taxonomy (NCBI): domain Eukaryota; kingdom Metazoa; phylum Arthropoda; class Insecta; order Lepidoptera; family Geometridae; genus Cabera; species Cabera pusaria. Next base: position 7,239,979 of record OX940908.1, read on the forward strand.
TATTAGACTTGGCTGGCACCGACTTCAAATAGATAAGTGGGTAGCGCTTATAATAATTTTAAGTAATTTATTTTTCGCTTTTGAGTGCCTGTTTGTGGTTATGAAGTCGGTTTTATTTTTTTTGAAAAATAACTTATACATCATGATGTTAGGTGCAACCGCACTCGCCATTTACCTGCTACACAGACTCCGAAATAAATGCAGCCAAGGAATTAAAAATGAAGATAGGAAGAATGATCCACCCACTGAGATCTACTCTGAAATCCAAGAATCTACAAGATGTCATCCACGCCAGATAAAAGTCTACCACAGCGATATTTCAGCGACTCTCTCAAAAATCGTTTAGAAATAGTCGCTGAAGTAAGGGGGGAGATGTTACATATTCATTTCACACGGACACCGCTGACATGCACATGACACCATTATTCTTCTTCTTATGGCTTTTAAACGCTGCTTGGCATTATTGCGCTTCGCGGTAACTGCGGATACGAGGCGCCGACGCAGCACAACGTGACCCACGTGTCGCCAGGTCGCCGCCGATCGAGCACCGGAATATTCCGACACTTTTGGATCTTACATCGACCAATTGACATGTCTTGTAATTTTAATTAATATTGTAATTTTTATTCAATAAATTTTGCATTTTTTGGAGCTCCTGGACTCGCTCATCATAATTCACGATCATCCATGCGCGAGGTTGTCAATTTGATATTAGCTTTCTCGTTTACTCTTATCTCGCGACTCCTGTTATAGAAAGGGTAGCACAATGTGTTGATAGAATGAAAGTCGATGTGACAACGTCACATGGCTGACATGGCTCCATCCATTAAGATAATTCCTACTTTTCATCCCTCTTTTCGCATTAAAAAGTAGCCAATGTCCTTTCTCAGGCTCTAGACTATCCAAACTTAATTTATCATCATATACCAAATTTCATTTAAATCGGTTCAGTAGTTTTGGCGTGAAAGCCAGACAGACAGAGTTACTTTCGCATTTATAATATTAGTAAGGATAATTATAAAATAAAAAATACATCTTTTTTAAAACTTTATTGTGATACTGTACAAAAACCTTAAAACGAATTAATTATAATGTAAAAGAGACTAAAACTATCTACAGCTACAAAATAGGTTAAACCTATTTTTTTAATATAATTTACTAATAATAACTAAAACTATTAAATCAGTTCTGTATTACAATTTAAATTAAACAATTGATTTTCAACCTACTTCCCTAAAAGAAGGAGGTTCTCAATTCGTCTGTATGTTTTTTTGTGTGTATGTTACGCGATTACTCCGTTAATTGTAAACAGATTTGAATGATTCTTTTTTTAATCAGTAGGGTTCATTTCCGAGGTGGTCCCATTGTAATTTCATCGAGATCTGATAAGTATCTCCTGAGATATGACGAGAAGTCTCAAATTTGCTACTGAATTTGGCTTGGGGCATGGAAGTCGGTTGTTTTAGTTTTTAAACTATCCTATTATCAATGTAACATTTTGGTAGAGTCTATACTAATATTATAAAGAGGAAAACTTTGTTTGTTTGGTTGTAATGAATAGGCTCAAAAACTACTGGACCGTTTTTAAAAATTCTTTCACCATTCGAAAGCCACATTATCCACGAGTAACATAGGCTATTTGGAAAAAAATAGGGTTCCGTAAGATATTTGGGTTTTAGCAAAACAACGTTTGCCGGGTCAGCTAGTAATATTATAAAGAGGAAAACTTTGTTTGTTTGGTTGTAATGAATAGGCTCAAAAACTACTGGACCGTTTTTAAAAATTCTTTCACCATTTGAAAGTCACACTATCCACGAGTAACATAGGCTAAATTTTATTTCATTTTACTAATATTATAAAGAGGAAAACTTTGTTTGTTTGGTTGTAATGAATAGGCTCAAAAACTACTGGACCGTTTTTAAAAATTCTTTCACCATTCGAAAGCCACAGTATCCACGAGTAACATAGGCTAAATTTCATTTTGGAAAAAAATAGGGTTCCGTAAGATATTTGGGTATTAGCAAAACAACGATTGCAGGGTCAGCTAGTAATGTATAAAGTTATTGTTTTGCATTGTATCGCGGTATTAAATTGAGTTTTCAAAAAATTACATGTTTTTTTAATTACAATATTAGTGTTTCTTAGTCATATTATAAAACCATAGAGTCTTACTCCTGCCATACTCGACAGGGTCTAAGAAACAATATAATTATTGTACTTATCTTTATTCACAACTTTAAGTTGACGAACGAAGCAATACACATTACAAATTTTGAAATATTGCATGCAATACAGTAGTTTTTTGTTTTTGCCCTACATCACACGGGCTACAAAACGTCTTCTGAAGACTGTGCAAAAGAGAACCGTCGTGGCTTTACGATAAACTAACATTCAAAGGTAAGGAAGGAAGGTATTACGTACCTAGTACCACCCGATAATAATAAGAGTAGGTACCTACCAAGGTATCAAACATTTTTAGTCGTATTGGCAAAACAGTAAATTAGAACTATCAAAACGCGCGCCTCAAATTCTACGACTGTTTTCTTTTTGCACAGACTCGAATGCTCCGTATTCACATACGGTTACCTCCACTACATACATATATTAGCTATACCAATATGTACAATCCGATAAAAACATTTTTAAGACGCATATTAAAATGTAACTATGTAAGTATATAATTTCGTTTTAAGCAAAGCAATTTTCGATAATTTAAAAGAACGTGTGCTATTTAAACTGTTGAATTTTTACCGAAGAGTTACAGAGAATATAGAAAAGAAAAAAAAAAGCAATAACAAAAATGAATCAATTTTACAATGTCCTCTAGGGTATTTCAAAACTCAACCAAACTAATTTTTTTGCACTGTTTAATCGATTTTCAAATACTCTAAAGTAGTCAACAGATAAAATACATCCAATTCTTGGTACGTCTAGGTGGTAATCAGATGACAAGCTCGTTAAGTTAACAAAACAAACAAATCTCAATGTAATGTTTGTTAACAATTAAATCAGTCTTATAAAACAACTTTTAATTGACAGGGGATTCGTTAATTTACATACCAGAAACTGAGCGATAAGACTTTTCTCTTGACATAAGTGTATCGATACATATTTAATAATCAAAAAGAATGTTTAATTTTGATAATGGTAGGCAATTATCTTGTACACATAGACGTAATATAAAAGGATGGTGCACTGCAGATATTTTGACAAATTCAATTTAATGCGTATGCTTTAACAATAAGGTTGTAATTGCTTTGTAGAACAAAACGGCCCAATTGAGAGACACCCAGGTGGGAGTGTGTCCTTGTCTAACAACCTGCTAGTCCTATATATGTACTATATGTATGGTATATAAATAAATTGTCCATACAAAAGAATGGGACAAACTCCATTCAAGGTCGGTCTCATGGGGGCCGGTGAACGCGATCAAGTTTAATATGCAGCAGGTCTGTGCTTGTACATTACCAATTATTATTTGGCATATTTTAGCTTTCTACAGAATCAGTATTCCCTTAATCTACATTCACTGAAAAATCATTCGTCTTCCTCAACATTTTCTTGTTCCTCATACTTCATCTTCAAGTATTGGTTCCAAGGAACTGCATATTCTGTATTATTATCTACATTCTGTTTCTTTGAACTCAAATTGCTTTGGCTTTGATTCCAAAACGTTGAATATTCTGTGGGATGCTTCTTCAACTTGTGTTTCTTTAAGTATTTAGAGTCGATAAATGCTTCCTCGCAGATGGAACATACGTATGGTCGTTCCCCAGTATGCGTTCGTAAATGCACTACTAAATTTCCTTTCAGAGCGAAGAACTTCATACAAACGGAACAACCAAACTTCTTTTCTCTCGTGTGAGTTAGTTGATGAGTTCTTAAATGAGTTTTTGTCTTGAATTTCAAAGGACACAGTTGACAAGCGAATGGTCTTTCGTTTGTGTGGACTCGTTCATGCATCAGTAACATCGCTTGACTGGAACATCCTTTGCCACAAACGCTGCATTCAAAACGTTTAACAGTCTTACGTTTATCATGCGTCAATATATGTGCTTGCATTTCTTTTTTCGATGATACTACTTCCCCACATTCTGAACATAACAATTCTGCAGGATCGATTATATGTGTTGTCTCTATATGACGTTCCAAAGCTTCTTCGATTGAGAACATTTTCTTACACAATGAGCAAGCGTATCCTAGTACTTTGCCGAGACTAGTCGTAATCTCTTGTTTAACAGTCTTTATCAATTCCACCTTAGCGTCGCTTTTAACGCAGAGTGTATTTTTGTGCAAGTCGAAAGCTTCCTTATCCTTGAAAGATGTGTCACATTGAGAACAGTTCAACGGATTCATATGTGTTAATCTGTGAGTCTGCATTGTTATTTTCTGATGGAAACGTTTTGAGCAGACGTCACATTGAAATTCTTTGATCCCTGTGTGAATCATCATGTGACGTTTCAAGTTGTTGGGATTTGCAAATGTTTTGTTACAGATTTCACATTGTGGTTTGATGTTATTATGTCCATATTTGATATGCTGCGTTAACGCGCTTCGCTTCATAACTTGATCACAGAAAGGGCACTGTAATAACAACCCAGGAACATTATGGAGTAGCATGTGACCTGTCAAAATCTCCGCAGACTCAAATCCTTTGCCACAGAGGTTGCATAAATGTTCACCACCAGGGTTATGTTTGTGCTGATGTTTCTCATATTCTTCCAAGTCTTGGAATTGGTCTCCGCAGTCACACAAGTACGTGTCATCCGCTTGTTGTAATACAGTTGCTATTCCACCTTCATCAGCGTACTCAATTACTAATTCAGATCCGTCATATTTTACTATTTGAAATTGTGATTCATCGCCTTCGCATAGGATTACTTCTTGTGACTGTTCTTCATCTTCATCATTCATCACTAACTGTCCGCCATCAGTCAAGTATTGGACCATTCCATCGCTTTTCAATAGTATAGTACCATCTTCGCCTGCACTTGTTAATATTTTTATCAAATTCTGATCTGTAATCTCTTGTACATTTGTGAGATTATTCTCTTGCAAATCCTCAGGCAACATATGATGTGGTGTTTCGTCAACATCCATGTCTCCTATGTTATCGTCTTGACCAATCTCTTCATTTTCTAAAATCGTTGCTGGGACGTTTACAGGAATATTGTTAGTCATTGAGAATGAATCCATATTGTTGTCGAACTCATTATGTTCGGGTTGTGGCTCTATACGTTTCTGAATGCTTGTGGGCATAATTTCTTCCTCAATATCTTCATAAATGTCACTTATTTGTAAGGAACTTTTGGTACCAGTTTCCACTTTTTCCTTTTTTATCTGCACATCTTCTGTTTCAGATTTGACAATTATGGTTTCCGAATTCTCCTTATCTTTGGGGTTGTCAATTACTAGAACATAGTAGTATTCGTCATCGCTATCCATTGGTTCCGTTTTGATCACAGCTTCGAGTTGCTTCATTGGATCGTTAGCGAATTCTATGTCTTGATTTAGATCAGATTCAGCATTTTTTAAGTTGTCAATGTTGCTTTCATTGCATTGGCTCAGGAGGTTATTTAGCTGTAGTTTGAGTTCAGTATCCATCTTAATACATTGTTTTCTGAACTGGTACGCTAAGTTCATGCTGGCGCAGCAATCTCCGCAGAGTTTTTGGGGTAAACCATCATCCGCTTTCACCTGAAAATGGAGAATAGGTTTTATTAATATTGGGTTGCCATAATCGATACATTAGATAAACATAATCAAAAATGTTTTGTTGTTTTGACAGCCAATTACACTGTATTATAATTGGCTACTTTTCCATGTAGTAATGAATAAAGAATTTTTGAATTGTACCTATTGAATGTATTTTTTTCACCATAAAATTTCTTGGGCAAGGTATAATATGCTCTAATGAAAAAGCAATAAGTGTCTGTTTGCTTGCTGCATATGGCTTAGTTTTTTGATGGGAAGTGATGAAGTGGTCTGTGATGATGGTACAACTATGAGTTAGTGGTCTGTGATGATGGTACAACTATGAGAATATTTATTACCCTTTTGAGCGCCAAAGTCACATATATATACGTGACAAGCACTTTCAGGCCCTGTACAGGCGACAGACATACAGACGGACAGTAGTCTTAGTAATGGTGTCCCGTTTTACCTTTTGGGTACGGAACCCTAAAAATGGGATGAATTAAAGTGGATGCAGCTATACAGGCTGGATTTACTACAGGTAGTAAGTAGTAGTAGGAGCAGATTATAACGATGTTCCGCTTGACATAGCTTATAGTAGCACTATCAAGGAAAAAATGTGCCGCCATAACATGAAGGTGTTCCGGCAGCAAACATCCTTTGGGAGTCAGAGTCTAGGCCTAGCATGTTCACCACCATCAACCACATCACCGCTCAAGCAAGAAAGTGGTCAAACTCTAGCCTATAACATCTTATATTATAATAAGTGATCCTCGAGTGAAGCCAAGACACGCGTCTTCTCCTATATGCTATCGGGAACCCCTTCAAAGATAATTGGAGCCCCCAGCAGCGAGAAAGAATTCCGGTCCACTATCTTAAGTCCGTGTACAAGAGATGGAAAACTTTCGATTGATTCTGCGGCAACTGGGGAGCAAGGAAACAACTCGCACTTGGATGTATTGACTTCCAATCCCAGTTTCTTTAGAGCCGGAAAGTGTCCTCAAGTCCCCCTCCACTGTATCTGGGGGTCCACCTATGGTGCCATCGTCTAGATACCATATATTAAGTGGAGCCTTCAGGGAGCTTATGACCTTGTGTATGGCGAGGCTTAATATTAACGGGCCCAAAGGATCCCCCTGCTGAGCTCCTACCTGAGATGAAATTCTCACGTCGTTAGAGAAAAGGTTGCTAGGAGTTGCGTAGCACTGGTGCAAAAATGAGAAAATTTCTGGTGCATGATCTTTGACTTCATCAAGAATGATATACCTCTCAACGCTGTTAAAAGCATTCCGGATATCTAGTTTGATGAGTACGTCGTTGCCCTCACGCATCGCAAAGGATCGACAAGCGTGTATGGCCGCCTCACAGCCAAGTTGGGGGGGGGTTGCCGAAACCTAGTTGATGAGGCAGCAGATAGGATGCCATGGAGTATTTTACTGCAACGGCAACATAACTTGGCCACCAGTCGACGAAAGGTATGGGTACTGGTATGGTATGGCCTACAGCTATGGGTCTAACTCCCCCATCCTTTTTTTGGAGGGCGCACAGAAAATCCACGTATAATACGGAGTGCGGCTCCAACGATTAAATAAAATTTAGTATACCTACAGGGGATTTCGGGGGCGATAAATCGATCTAGCTAGGAGTCATTTTCCGAAAATGTTGTTTTATTCGTGTTTTCAATAATCAACTTAAAATATGACTCTTCCCTACATCTATTGGCGAGTAGAAGTACTGTATCAGTTAAGCAGCTAGTTGCTCTCAATTAAAAAAAATAGTATTATTATTCGTCAATAGATGTCGGGAAGAGTCATATTTGTCTGTTTAAGTGGCAAAAAATACCGAGCAAAGCTCGGTCAACCAGATATTTAATAATATTAATTACTACAATTACTATTACTACTATATAATACTATTCTACCTTTGTGTTAACGTTTACTTAGTTGGTGTTAGAAGTTCGTTAGAAATTCGATAGATGGCGTTCGGAACCCTCCGTGTGCGGGACAAAGTCTGACTCGCACTTGGCCAGTTTTTATTAACTTTACACTGTTATTTTTAATGTTCTGTTATAACACTCCACGACCACGTGCTAAGTTTAGTACATAGTGACCTAGAGTATGTACTTTTTTGTATGTGTGAATAATGTTGCGATCGTGTGCTGTGACTTTTTGGATTTTTTGTAATTGAAGTTGTTAAGGATAAAAAAAAAACAAAGTAAAATTAATTGAAAATCATAAAATACTCGCAAATCTTATTCAATCTTAATTAAATATTTAAATATTGTAATCTCATATGATATCACGTCCAACTAAATACTTAAACCATTATATCAATCATTAACATAATAATATATTCATAACACAATGAACAACTAAACTATCAATATAATATATATAATAGTTTAAAATAACAGTTAGAAAGATATAATATAACGAATAATGCATAAGAAAATTTATAAGGGTTAGGCCCACCTTTAGTCATAGAACCGATAACTGTTGGGGTTGACGAGTTCTAAAGTCGAGACCAGCACCCTGATTCTCAATTATTCGAAAGCATTTACGGATTCGGAAACTGCCTCTCCTTCGACTTAGATCTTTGCAAATTTGTGATTTGCAAAGTTGATATTCCAACTCGAAAAACTCAGTGATTTTAATCGGAAAGGTTTGCGCGAGCAAATATTCGAAATTCAAAATGACGCTTCCGAATCCGAAAAGGTTTTCGAATGATTGAGAATCAGGGGGCAGGGCTCGCTTAACTTGTAATTAATTAATATTAGTTATAATCAGGGCGAGCGAAGCGAGCCCTAACATTATCCCACAAACTGAGCACTTTTGTGGAACACTTTACTGAAAAACTATCACGCCTATTGATTTGTGCTTTAAATTAGCAATTTAAATTCACATGTAGATGTGTTATCAGTAAAAAAATATCATTCTATTACCATAAAAAAAAATTAAGATTAACAATTTTGTTTCTAGGATAGAATATTATTGTACTACTAACCCGTTAGAAGATCAAAGAACTAACTTCGCTGCGAACATAATGTTTGGTTACTAATGCCATCTGTTGGAAATCTAATTGTATCAGTGTGACCATTGTAGCAGATTTCTGCCACTTAGGCAGATTTGGGACCTAAATTTTAACTCTGGCAGATAAATCTGACAATTCCAAAAAGTGGCAGATTTCAAGGATCTTTGTGAATTTTGAAATATAGATAGAGTTTTGACAATTTTCTGTTTCTATTTAATGTATAACATTTAAAAAAAGTTTTAATGAGAAGGAAAAAAAAAATTATGTTTATGCCTTATTTTATGCCATAATTCAATAATATGATGGCAAATTTTATGCGTGTTAATTTGATGGAGTGGTTGATGGTTTGGCAGATTTTTTGCCAGTGTCGGGCAGATTCGCCATTTAATAAAAAAAGAACAGCCTTAAACTTGTAACGACACAATCCGCATTGTAAAAGGTAAAACCCAACTATTGCGCAAGAGCATTATAGGAATGGCTCCTACAATCTATACTAATATTATAAAGAGAGAACATTTGTATTTTTGTATGTTTGTAATAATTTGGCTCAAAAACTACTGAACCGATTTAAAAAATTCTTTCACTAATACGTAGAATGGACTTTCGGAATGAAAATAGGCTATATATTATCCCGTTTAAATCAAAGGTACATTCGTGGAGACCTAATTTGCAACCTAAGTCGGCAAAAAAACGGTCGAAAAAACACGTTTCTTACGAACGCTGCTTAATTGAAAATAGATAGAAGAATATTTTCTATACAAGAGTTGTACAACTTAATAAGACCTACAAAAAAGTCCGCGACAGCATATGTCTATCTCTTAAGGTTGACTCACAGTTACCATTTTAATATTAAAATTTTTGTTAAAAAATATTACATAACTTCCAAGGCTATTTTCAAGTATATAATATTGATCCTTATCCAAATAATTACGTTAATTAGCTTGGCCACATATTATAGATTAAAATTGTCTTTTACAGTATTTAATTCAAATGAAAACTCTAGAAGATATCACGAATTGCACATACACACATCGCAAAATTAATAAAATATTTGCAGTGAAACCACAGCTTAGGTCATAGTTACTACGAAAATATTATTATAGGCTTAGCTATGCTGTAGATCCCCGCCGATCACAATCAATTTGTAGTCAATATAGTATAATAATATGATCTATTGTATAAAATAATATTCATCTATATATATAATAATATAATATTTTAAACCACCCCGACTGATCTATGTATAATCTTTTCATTAAAAGCATTCCAATGACTCTAAACACGACATTTAAAATCTGAGCTGTAAGTTGGTGAGGATTTGAGTATTCTGTAGAGTCTAGGAGATGTCCCAGCATCAGGTCAATGCTTCCATGTTCTTACAATATCGTTGAAGAAGAAGATTTTCGAATTGATCAGACCTATGAAAGTTGATTTCATAGCGCAATTAACTAGAAAAAAGCTCATAGTTTTATAACGATTGAACGAATTTTCATGAATCAAAGCTAAGAAAACTCTTCGATGAAGACATCTATCAAACAAAAAAAAACTATCAATAATAAAAACAAAATCGGTTCATCCGGTTAGGTGCTAAGATGCTACAGACAGACACACAGATGCACACGTTAAACGTATATTACCCCTACATTTTGCGTCGGGGAACCCGTAAGGTTACGGCGGCAGATGTTCACCTTTTTTTTTATATCTTATAGGCTAGCGTTTGACCACTATCTCACCTGTTGGTAAGTGATGATGCGGTCGAAGATGGTAAACACGCTAGGCCTAGACTGGGGAACTGGCTCTCAAGGATAGCTGCCAGAACACATTAGATGTTTTTGTCGACAGGTTTTCTAAGTTGAGGGTGGTAGCTGGCCAGGCGGACACTAGATAGTGTCCTACCACTATTAGGGGGGGTTGTTGGTTTCTTAACGATGTTTTCCTTCACCGGACGGGCCACTGTGAGAAGCGCACATAAATTTTTCGATAGAAAAATCCATTGGTGGACGGTAAGGTTTGAACTCGGTACCACGGCATCAAAGCCGACCGTTCTCCCGATTACACCACCGGGCCCGGGCTCCTTGGTGGTAAGCTACTTTTTGGTAGATTTAATGATCCCACTACCACTATACGAAAACTCATGATTCATGAATGCACATAAAACTTTCATTGGTAGGTAGATATAGCTAGGATTAGAACCAACGACCGTCGGGTCAGAATCAGGGTAACTATCCTTTACGCTAAAGGGCCGTCCAATATCACTACGTAAGTACTGAACGGATTATCATGCATCATCATCAGCCTGTATCAGTCCACTGCTGGACATAGGCCTCTCCCAAGATGCGCCACTGAGCCCGATCTTCGGCCCCTCTCTTCCAGTCACTGCCCACCGCTTTGCGTATGTCGTCGCTCCACCTGGTCACAGGACGTCCTACGCTACGTTTGCCGATTCGCGGTCTCCACTCTAGGAAAAGTCTGCCCCAACGGTTATCAGTCCTGCGGCAGATATGACCAGCCCACTGCCACTTCAGCTTGCTAATCCGTTGAGCTATGTCGATAACTTTAGTTCTCTGGCGAATTACTTCGTTCCGGATTCGATCCCGCAGAGAAATACCGAGCATAGCTCTCTCCATAGCTCGCTGAGCGACTTTAAACTGGTGGACCAGTCGGACTGTGAGTGTCCACGTCTCGGCTCCGTATGTCATCACAGGTAGGACGCACTGGTTAAAGACTTTTGTCTTTAGACACTGTGGTATAGGCGACGAGAAGACTCGACGGAGTTTTCCGAATGCTGCCCAGCCCAGCTGAATTCTTCTCTGGATTTCCTTCTCGAAGTTATGTTTGCCTAGTTGGAGCGTTTGCCCTAGGTAAACATACTTAGTGACAACTTCGAGTGGGATTCCATCTACGGCAATCGGTTCCGGAACAACGTGCTCGTTGTACATGACTTTGGTTTTGTCCAAATTCATCCGGAGACCGATGCTACGAGAAGAATCAGCTAGGCCATTCAACATCCTTTGTAGGTCCTGCAGCGTCTCTGCCATAATGACGATGTCATCTGCGAATCGTAAGTGAGAGATGTACCTGCCGTTGATGTTAATGCCACGATCTTTCCAGTCCAGCGTCTTAAACATATTGTTACATCGCGTCGTCGAGTCGCGATGTTTCGCCAAGCTTCTCGAACAAAAATACCGTGGGAAAGAATAGACTAATTAGGGGCTATAAACACCCGACCCGACCGTCATAAAAGTTAACCTTCCGGGAATTCAGACCCTAGTCAATGTACCTAGTTTTGTAGTTAAGATTGAACCTTATTCATAAGTAGTTAGAGATCAAATTAGCATGTATGGTAAAGTTGTTTACGTCAGATGCTCAAAGGAAAGCCCCCCTTTTGTTTGTGATTGTTATTGCTTTGTTTTGAACGTCTTTTGTCTATTGTTTCGAGTCAATACTGGAAATTTCTGTAGAAATATTCTCGTCCTATATAAGACGTTGAAACCGCGGCTTGAGGCAGTCTTTCTCTGGAAGCGACAGTGTAACTATCTAAGCGCGGATAGCGACCAAGTGATCGTTAAGTGTTATCAGTGAACTAGTGTTGTGAACAGTGAAATCAGTGATTGTGATTACCAACGACCTCAGTGTGTGTTAACGGACTTTTGATAATTGTGCAAGACGATTTGGACAACTACTGTGGAACATTGTGCTAACCTAGTGATCAGTGGAAATAAACGTTCATCTCATCGGATTGGCATTTTAATACCACCCCGCACGTAACAATTGGTGTCAGAAGCGGAATGCCAATAACTCCGAGGGAAGATACGCGTACTCCACGCACCAGGCGCCAGGCGGAGATGGATGCAACCCGGCAGAAGGAGCTCGAAGCATCGGGAGCAGGAACATCCACATTGGAAGAGCCAGCAGCAACACCGATGGCACCCACTATGGCAGCGCCACCTACAGCACCGCCGGTGAGCCGAACTACGGATGGAGGCCTGGAGGCCATGCTAGCCGCTCTCCTAGCTGGACAAGAAGCTGCACGCCAGGAACAAAAGGCTGTACGTGAGGAACAACAGGCCGCACTACAGGCTGTACAGGCGGCACAGGAAGAAGCTAGCCGTAAACAGGAAGAAGCTAGCCGCAAACAGGAGGAAGCTCGCCAGGAACAACAGGCTGCACTACAGGCTGTACAGATGGCCCAACAAGAAGCACGCAAGGAACAGGAAGAAGCTAGCCGCAAACTGGAAGAGACAATTGGACGTCAGTTGCAGAGCGGGCTTGCCGGTATGGGCGAGAAGATCAAAATGGTGGAAACCAGTATCAAGGAAGTAGAAGGGCGGCTTGACATACATGAGCAGACCGTGAATGACTTGGCCAACGAATTTCAGAAACTGAAGTTACGAGGAATTGGACCTAGCAGCCAGGGTCCCACTATGAACTCGCCCTTCAAGCTAGATTTGCCGCACTTCGACGGAACATCTTCGTGGGCAGCCTACAAATTTCAGTTCACGACGCTTTCTAAAAGCTGTGGCTGGACAGATGAGCACGCAAATACAGCGCTCACATTAGCGCTGAAAGGAGACGCTCAGCTTATCCTGGAACGCATACCTGAAGAGGAAAGGACGTTGAAGACCCTGCTGGAAGCCCTCGAAACGCGCTATGGAGACAAGCACATGGAGCATGCGTACAGGGCACAACTACGAGAGCGCACCCAGAAATCCACAGAGACATTGCAACAGTGGGCAGACGAAATCGAGAGGTTGGTCCGACGAGCCTACGTGTCGACGCCATCAACCATTGAAGTGACATCTCTACAGAGCTTTGTGGATGGAATCAGGGATGATGAGGTACGCGCTGCGGTACGATTGGGGCATCATCAGACACTCAAGAACGCCCTTGCTCATGCCTTGGAAGTGGAAGCAGTGCGACGAGACACCAAACCATACAGAGTTCGGGAGCTAGTTACTGAAACCAGGAAGCCCCGTTATGGACCGACATGTTATGGGTGTGGAGAAAAAGGGCATATTCGGATTGATTGCCCGAAAACGAAGAAACGGGTCAGAAATTGCGAGACCCAAGTGGATGAGGAGGCGTTAAACTAAACGTCGCCAGGGCCGCGGGGCGGGCGCTGGCTGGTCAAGAGAGAGCCCCCACCATCACTGTGACACAAGTGTGCAATGGGAACAGCTTAATCGTCGAGGGCACCCTGAACAACAAGACCTGCAAGTTCACAGTGGACACAGGAGCATCGCGCACAATTGTGAAGCCTGAATTCCTGCAACGATTTATATCTCGGAAACATCGATCTGCAGCATGCTTACTACGGACAGCAACCGGCCAGTCAGTTCCTGTCCTTGGCGATACAGATGTGGAGATAGTCATCGGTGAGCACTCATACATTCATCCTGTGCTTATTGCCAACATAACTGATGATTGCATTCTGGGATTGGACTTTTTGGAGAAGCAGCATTGCATATTGGATGTGGCCCGTGGTGTTCTCCGGTTTCCCGAGCAAGAAGTGTTCTTCGAAGGAACGGCACCGTGTAAGCTTTACTGTCTCAAGGACGTCGTGTTGGCTCCAAAATCGCAAAATATTGTTCGAGTGAAATTTCCAAATACAGTCAAGAGTGGACTATGTGTAGTTGCCGAAGATGAGGGCACACATCCGACCTGGATTACTGCAAGAACATTGCTCATGACAAACAGAACGGCCAGTGTACGAATTCTCAACCTTGGCAATGAAGAAGTTCATCTGAAGAAAAACAGCATAATTGGAAAATGTCAAGAAGTGAAGTACCTGCGACGAACGGATATTACTTCTACGGAACCAAGCTCGGAAGACCAAATATCACAGCTGCTGGAATCATCCAAAGACAACTTAACGTTCGCTCAGCTGTCACAAGCAAAACGTCTGTTGATGCGGTTTAAAGACGTCTTCGCCGCTGGAAACAACTGTGGACGTACCGGACTTGTTAAACACAAAATTGACACTGGCGACGCAAGACCTATACGACAGAGGCCACGAAGGATTCCATGGGCGAAAGAAGCTGAAGTTGCAGACATGATACGAGACATGGCCAAAGAAAAAGTCATCGAACCATCTACAAGTCCTTGGTCATCGCCAGTGGTTCTGGTGAAAAAGAAAGATGGCTCCACCAGATTCTGCGTAGATTACAGAATGCTTAATGAAGTCACAAAGAAGGACAGCTACCCCTTGCCTCGAATAGACGATACACTGGACATGCTCAGTGGAATGAAGTGGTTTTCAACGGTTGACCTGAAAAGTGGCTACTGGCAGGTAGAAATCAGTCCAGAAGACAAAGAGAAGACAGCATTCAGTACGGGCATTGGAAATGGACTCTGGCAATTCAACGTCATGCCATTTGGACTGTGTAATGCTCCAGCAACGTTCGAACGTCTCATGGACAGAGTAATGGTTGGATTACTGGGAGACGTATGCTTGGTGTACCTGGATGACGTCATAATTTTGGGCCGTGATTTTACTGAACATCTGCAGAATCTGGAGAAGGTTTTGAACCGTCTACGTGAAGCAAACCTGAAGCTGAGTGCCAAAAAGTGTGACTTCTTTAAATCCAAAGTCAGCTACCTTGGACACATCATTTCGGAAAACGGGGTACAAACTGATCCTGACAAAATCAAGGCTGTTCAAACTTGGCCTACCCCGAAGAATAAAACTGATGTAAGGTCGTTTTTGGGACTATGCGCTTACTATCGGCGGTTTGTCAAGAACTTTTCTGGAATTGCCAAACCCTTACATCGGCTGACAGAAGAAAAGCGCACATTTGTATGGGACTTGGAGTGTGAAACCGCCTTCAACGATCTAAAGCAGCGACTGTGTGAAACGCCGATCTTGGGATACCCTACCAGAGATGGAAGATTTATTGTGGACACTGATGCCAGCAACACGGGAATTGGAGGAGTTCTCTCACAAATCCAAGGAGACAAAGAAGTGGTCATAGCATACTTCAGTAAATCATTATCCAAACCAGAACGAAACTACTGTGTCACCCGCCGCGAGTTGCTAGCTGTGGTGAAGACTCTTCAGCACTTCAACAAGTACCTCATCGGAAGAGAGTTTACGCTCAGAACTGACCACGCTGCTCTTAAATGGCTTCTTCAGTTTAAGAGCCCGGAAGGTCAAGTGGCACGATGGATCGAGCAACTTCAAGAGTTCAATTTCGTGACAGAACATCGCAGTGGAAAGGACCATAGCAACGCCGATGCCCTGTCAAGAAGACCTTGTGCAGATGACTGTAAACACTGCGAGAAGCACGAGTCTCAAGAAGAAGTCAGAGTCATCAGGATGGACAGAACAGATGACGAATGGAACGGCGAAAATATGAGACAAGCACAATTGGAGGACAGAGATTTACGACCTGTACTGGATTGGATAAAGTCTGGAAACAAGCCCCAGTGGAGCGACGTGTCAGCCTGCAGCCCAATCACAAAAAGTTACTGGGCTCAGTGGGACAGCCTGACTCTGGAACAAGGAATCTTGTACCGAAAATGGGAAAGCAGCAATGGAAAAGAAACTACGATGCAGGTCGTTGTTCCCCGGAGCAAAGTGGCATCTCTACTACGACACATTCATGATGGAGTTTCTGGTGGACATCTAGGAGTCAAGAAAACTCTTGTGAAGGTTCGTCAACGATTTTACTGGGTACACAGCCGCGAGGATGTGGAAGATTGGTGCAGGAAGTGCACCGCGTGCGCATCAGTAAAAGGACCGAAGACAAGAAGTAAAGGACAACTAAAATTGTACAACGTTGGAGCACCATGGGAGCGCATTGCCGTGGATGTTGCCGGGCCATTTCCCGAGACTGAAGAAGGCAACAAGTACATCATCGTAGTACAAGATTACTTCAGTAAATGGCCTGAGGTTTTCGCGACACCAAACCAGGAAGCAAAGACAGTCGCAAATAAGTTGGTGCAAGAAGTGATCTGTCGATTTGGTGTACCGATGGAACTGCATTCCGATCAAGGAAGGAACTTCGAGTCTGCCCTATTTCAGGAAATGTGCACCCTCCTCGGGATCCAAAAGACGCGGACAACGGCAGCTCATCCACAGTCAGACGGAATGGTTGAGAGGTTTAACCAGACGTTGGAGAATCACCTGGCTAAAGTCGTGGACGCACATCAACGTGACTGGGATCAGTACATACCTCTGTTCTTGTTGTCATACCGTTCCGCTACCCATGACAGCACTGGTATGACTCCTGCAAATGTGAATTTTGGACACGAACTAAGACTTCCTATCGACGCCATCACTGGTTCCCCGCCAGATGCTCCGAAGCCTGTAACCGACTATGTCAGTGATCTTCGTAGTCAGCTGGACGAAGTGCACAGGATAGTTCTAGAGAATAGTTTAAAAACTGGTGAAAAAATGAAGACCCGGTACGATCGTAGAGCGAATACGATGGGTTTCGAAGAAGGAACTCTCGTCTGGTTGCACAACCCACTACGAAGGAAAGGAAAAAGTCCGAAGCTGCAGGCTCATTGGGAAGGACCATACCAGATTATCACGAAGATAAACGACGTTACCTACCGCATTAAACGAGGCCAGAGAGGAAAGCCGAGGGTAGTACACATCGATCGACTTACACGATACCATGGAACAAATGATGATCGGGACGATCATAACTAAGAAGGGGATAATGTTACATCGCGTCGTCGAGTCGCGATGTTTCGCCAAGCTTCTCGAACAAAAATACCGTGGGAAAGAATAGACTAATTAGGGGCTATAAACACCCGACCCGACCGTCATAAAAGTTAACCTTCCGGGAATTCAGACCCTAGTCAATGTACCTAGTTTTGTAGTTAAGATTGAACCTTATTCATAAGTAGTTAGAGATCAAATTAGCATGTATGGTAAAGTTGTTTACGTCAGATGCTCAAAGGAAAGCCGCCCCTTTTGTTTGTGATTGTTATTGCTTTGTTTTGAACGTCTTTTGTCTATTGTTTCGAGTCAATACTGGAAATTTCTGTAGAAATATTCTCGTCCTATATAAGACGTTGAAACCGCGGCTTGAGGCAGTCTTTCTCTGGAAGCGACAGTGTAACTATCTAAGCGCGGATAGCGACCAAGTGATCGTTAAGTGTTATCAGTGAACTAGTGTTGTGAACTGTGAACAGTGAAATCAGTGATTGTGATTACCAACGACCTCAGTGTGTGTTAACGGACTTTTGATAATTGTGCAAGACGATTTGGACAACTACTGTGGAACATTGTGCTAACCTAGTGATCAGTGGAAATAAACGTTCATCTCATCGGATTGGCATTTTAATACCACCCCGCACGTAACAATATCCTCCAAGGCGTTAGTGAACAGTTTCGGGGATATGACGTCCCCCTGTCTCACTCCTCGACGCAGGTGGACATGTTTAGTTCGCTGGTTCTGTACTTGTACAGTCATCGTTGCGGCATTATATAGACATCTCATCACTTCGATATATCGCCAGTCGACTTGGCAACGCTGCAAGGACTCGAGAACAGACCAGGTTTCGATTGAGTCAAAGGCCTTCTCATAGTCCACAAATGCTAAGCACAGGGGCCGATTGTACTCTTCGGTCTTCTGTACAATCTGCCGCACCGTGTGGATGTGGTCTATGGTGCCGTAACCGCTTCGAAACCCGGCCTGTTCCGGAGGTTGAAACTCGTCGAGTCTTCGCGCAAGACGGTTCGTGATGACCCTTGAAAACAGCTTGTAGACATGGCTCAGAAGCGAAATCGGGCGATAGTTTTTCAATAGGGTTTTGTCTCCTTTTTTGAAAAACAAAACCACCATGCTTCTGTTCCATGCCTGTGGAGTTCTCCCAGAAAAAGAACGGAATTAAATAGCTGCTAAAGCTGTTGAACTGCTGTAGCTCCTCTGGCTTTTAAAAGCTCCGTTGTGATTCCGTCTTCTCCTGGGGCTTTTCCATTTTTGAGTTGTTTAAGGGCCATCACGATTTCGTCTCGGCTAATTTCGGGCAGATCTTCTGTGAAGTGGCGGGTTAAGGTGGTTCTAGAATCCTCAGTATCGGGTTCGGGCCTTGTAGCATGCGATGCGTAGAGCTTGCCGTAGAAGTATTCAACTTCCGACAGAATCTCCGGCTTGGATGCGACGACGTTCCCCGTTGACGTTGTCAGCTTTGTGAGGTGGCTTCTACCCAGAGGCTGGACAAACACTTTCGACCCCCGATTCTGCTCAATTGATTCTTTAATCAAGAGCGTGTTAGAGGATCGGAGGTCGCGTCGTACCAGCTTCTTTATGGATTTGTTGCGCACCAGGTTAGTTGACAAAGCTGACAAAGGGTCTGTTCGTCTCTCTTCCATTAGCCGAAGTGTTTCTGCCGAGAATTTGGACTTTTTGCCCGTACGCTTGCTCTCGCAAAACTTCGTCCCTTCATACCTGAGGATTTCCACCACTTCTTCGAGTTTCTGGTCTACGTCATCTGTGGTTTCCAAGGCAGCGAATCGATTTTCCAATTTTAATTGGAATGTTTCGGACCCAACAACGGTTTGGAGTAGGTTCGGACGGAGCGTAGACTTCATCAATCGGAATCTCTCGGCTTTAAAGTCAATATCCAGAGTGCCTCGTACCAGTCGGTGATCACTTTCAGTATTAAACCTAATGATCACTGAGACGTCTCTGAATATGCGCCGTTTGTCCGTAATGATGAAGTCAATCTCGTTTTTAGTCACAAAGTCGGGGCTTTGCCACGTCCATTTCCTTTGGGGCTGTTTCTTGAAGAACGAGTTCATCAAGAAAAGCCCCTCTCTCTCGAGGAAATTGACGAGCATGTCCCCTGTGATTCCTACTCCCAGATCCGTGTGGTCCTATAGACGATTCACCGCAAGTTTGTACTCCCACTTTGGCGTTAAAGTCTCCCATGACAACGTTGTAGTGAGCCTTGGAGGTGGTGTGCAAAGCTCTGGAGATATCTTCATACATGCTCTCCACCTCATCATCCAAGTGTGTCGAGGTCGGTGCGTAGACCTGGATAACCTTGAGGCTGTACCTCTTGGTTAACTTAATTATGAGGTACGCTATCCTGGTCGACACACTGGAGATTTCTACAACGTTGTCACTGAGAACCTTGTTGACCAGAAACCCGACGCCGCCTTGGGATGGCTGCTAGGCTATTCTGTAAGCTATCTCAACAGCGGAATCCGCGGTGAGATTCGAATTTCGTACTACGAAATTCAATCGTATCACGTTTGTAATACGGTTGAATTTCGTAATACGTAATTGAAATCTCACCGCGGATTCCACTGTCGAGATAGCTTACAGAATAGCCTAGCTGATCTCCTTCTCTGTAGTACATAAGATGGCCCGATTCTAAGGTTATGGTGTCCTCTCCCTGTCTTCGGACTTCACATAGCCCCAGTATGTGCCATCTTATGTGTTTCAGCTCCTCCTCCAGCTGCGCCAGATGATCGTCCAGCCGAATCGTGCGTCCATTATAGGTTGCGAGGGTCAGTTTTTTCTGGCGGCCTACCGTAGCCCGGGGATTCTTAGCACCCCCTGCCCTGCCGTTACCGCCGCCGTGGTCAGGAATAGCAGGGCGGCCGGGAACTGGGGGCCTTGGCTTTAGGTGTCCTTCCATAATTAATCCATAGTTTTTTGTTATCATGCGGTTTTCACCAATAGCCAGAGTGTTTATGAGGAAGGTTTAGGTGCATAATTTGTTAAGGTTTTGTGTGAATTGTATGAAATATGACGATTATTGTTAAATATGTTCATATTTTATATTCGATGCAACAAACTGATGCAAATTTTGTAGGCATATATTTTCTACCCGTGCGAAGCCGGGACGGGCTGCTAGTATTTAATAAAATTCCTAAATGTATAAAAGAACTCGACAATGTAATGTTTAAAAACCATCTGAAGAAAATGCTAGTTAAGAAATGCTATTATTCTTTTGACGACTTTTTAAATGACAAATTTTAACTGTGCTGTAATTTATTATAACTATTTTGACATATTCACTTGTTCTATTTTTTTGTTCTTAATTTTTGATATTATTAATTTTAATTTATTTACTGTTTTTATAAAAATGTTATAATATGAATTTAACAATATTCAGCAGCGTCACGCGTCTCATTTGAATGCCCATGTGGGCAAAACATGACAAGCTTTTTATATGTTTAAGACCATACTGCATGCAATGTTTGTGTATGTGTATAACGCATGTTTTGAACAAATAAAATATCTTTATCTTTAAAAATTATTACCAGGCAGAAAAACTACGCGAGCCCTCACAAAGCTCGGCTTTTAGCTAGTTAATATTGTGATTATTTTTTTATTTGTTCCTGAGATATGTTTATGTACCAAATGCCATTTATTATCATTATATTTGATACTTGTTGTCTTGTCATTGACTAGATAATCAATAAAAGTGTTAGTTTTTTGTTTGATTGTATTTGTTAAGATCTTAACTTAATTAATTAATCTGATATTGTTCGTGCTATTTAATAACTTGAATAAATACGTCTTATTATATGACCAGAAGAGTCCCGGGGCTATGTCGGCGTAAAAATTTCTTTCATTTCTTAAAATATTTCAGCGTATAAATCTTTACTATCGTAAAAGTAAACAAAAACTTGTTGAGATTACGGTCTTTAGTAAATCTTAGAAACTAAACACGAGCCTGTTCATTCATTCATTATCAGCCGGTATCAGCCCACTGCTGGACATAGGCCTCCCCAAAGACACGCCACTGAGCCCGGTCTTCGGCTCTTTGTTACCAGTTACTGTCCACCGCTTTGCGAATGTCGTCACTCCACCTAGGAAACTCCGTCGAGTCTTCTCGTCGTCCTACCTGTCATGACATACGGAGCCGAGACGTGGACACTCACGGTTCGACTAGTCCACCACTTCAAAGTCGCTCAGCGAGCTATGGACAGAGCTATGCTCGGTGTTTCTCTGCGGGATTGAATCCGGAACGAAGTAATTCGCCAGAGAACTAAAGTGATCGACATAGCTCAGCGGATTAGCGAACTGAAGTGGCAGTGGGCTGGTCATATCTGCCGTAGGACCGATAACCGTTGGGGCAGACTGGTTCTAGAGTTGAGACCGCGAATCGGCAAACATAGAGTAGGACGCCCTGTGACGAGCCTGTAGTAGAATCAAATAAAGAGTTAATAAAGAGATATGAAGAATTGGAATTTAATTCTTCATATCTCTTTAGTCAGGTGACATTTAGTCAGTTTGTCACCTAAGTGTTATTGTATTAGGAAAAAATGTTCATTTTAATAAATAGTTTCACATTCAGGGAAATTATGATGATAAGCAAATTAAAATACAACGTGAAATACAGACGTGTTCCAAACAGACTAAAATTAAAGATTTTGCATGTACAGTAACAAAAAATTATATTGTTCTTTCATATTATAAGTTTTATGTGAGATGAACCAATTGTAAGTTGTTTTATTTCATACATGAATATATTTTTTCTATGAATACCTATGGATTTATATTCGCCTACACTTTTACACTTTTTGAAAAACATCACCAGTTGTTACAACTATTGGTTTTTACGACTAAATATGAGTAGTCCATTCAATGATTTCAATGTCATTATAACAGATTTTGACAGTAGTTTTAAATTATCATAAGACAATGCAGAAGAAAACTATAATTTTAAATAGACAAACTAGCAAAATGGTATAACATGTTTATTTAAGCTCCATCTTCATTAAGTTTAGATTATTGGAAGGACTGTCATTTTTATGTCTGGACTGACTATGATGTAAATATGAATTATGTAAATTAAATATATCTAAAGTTTTCCAAAAATATCTACATATTTATTAAAAAAACATAGTTTTTTTATTTTATTTCCAACAATAAAAAAAAACTACTATATTAGCACTTGGTAATGATTAATAGGGTGAGGACATAAAGAGGTGGGTTCCCAGTGCAGACAAACTGGTACAGGTAGATACGGATCCATACATGTAAAATATTCCATTGTTTCTTTATTTTCTCCAACCTTTTTCTTTAGGAGTGAGCGCATTCGATAACATTGGAATATTTTACCAGTACGGATCAGTATCTTCCCGTACTGGTTTGTCTGCACTGGGAACCTGCCTCTTTATGTCCTCACTCATACACATTAAAAAAAAAGTAAATAATATTGTACTTAAAACATTGGTCTTTGCACATAAGTGCACACAAACATTCAGCCTCTATGTCGCCGGTTTCTGTCCACATTAGTTGCCGGTATACATAGCAAAGGTTTTTCCGTTTTCCCTCGTTACTAGTGAAGTTCATGTGTGAAAATAAATTCTGCCCAAAGGGTGAACTAGGTAAAGTCTAAAAGTGTTTGGTGACAAAGTTGAGTGTATGTATAGAAACAGGTTAGGTTTTACCATTTAGGGCAGTCTGGTGTCTGGACAATGCTTTACGTTAGATTAGATTTATAGGTTATTAGGACTTTTGTATGCCGAAAAAAACTATAGAAGCTGACATTACTAAATAGGTTAAGTTGTCATGTAGTACTAACAAGAATAGATTTCAATGATTACGAAAACTAGGTGAATAGTTCACTCAACTGGTAGGCCCAGATAAACTACACTACAGTTAGAAAATACATATAATAAAAAACATACCTCGATTGTAGTAATCTCAAGAAACTTTTGAGTGATATTTTGTACGTTGTCCAAAAGTGACACTTCGGAATTGGCGGATAAGCAGCAGCGGCAAAGATCTGTCCAATTCTCCATTTGACCAATTCACATAATTACGACATCCGAAAATCCTGAAATTTTTAATCATTTTATTATTTAGATCCATTGTTTTGACAGCTCTTACACAAAACAAACTGATTCAAAGACCACGAATAGTAGCCAAAGAGAAAATTATCTACGGCACCGTACCATAAAGCTTTTCTATCGAAAATTATAGACAAGAAGACAAAATGGATGCAGATTGAAGACCACGAATGACTAGCGGACGGAAATGGCGTCTCTGGACAGTGTTGCCAGATGACCGTCACAAGTTCTCCCTAAATCTCCGAAATTCCCCTGCAATTCAGGTTTTGAAGAAAAAAACCGGCCAAGTCGAGTTGGACTCGCCCACCGAGACTTCCGTACCAACTTCTCAAACTAGGTTAGAGGACAAACTTAACTTTGCAGTTCGATCCATAGAAAATGTATTGCATCAACCACAAATAATAAGATTGTGTACGTAAATTCACTTTTTTTTAAATAAACCTTCTTTAGCGGCGTTGTGAACTTATTTGGGACTCGCGTCAGGACTCGTGACCTGATTAAAAATTCGTAAGACGGAGTGAGAGTAGAAACTTTTTTTGGGATGGGTAAAAAATGTTAAACTCGGGTCAGGACACGTGATCTGATCAAAAATACGTAAGACGGAGGGAGAGTAGACCAAATGCGCAACGTTAATGTTCAAGTTTTCACTTCTGCTGGCACTCCCGGAGTGCAACCCGTTGTTTGTTTTTTTGTTATTAAACAACATATATACGGTTTTCAGATTTATTCCTATATAAGTTCTTAAAGGCCTTGCTTCATGCAAAATTTTAAGATAAATGATTCATTTCAAAGTCAATGGAAGTACCCTATAAGTTTTGATTCCGTTCTGAAATCGCAAAATATGCAAAATATGCGACATAAACGGTCATATATTATGATCGCGTATACAGGTTTGATTTTTTCACAGCCGAAAGTTACCGTTAACGCCAGTATTTAGTAAAAGTTTCAACTTGATACTTCTACGAGTTTCGGAGATTAAGGGTCTAGACTTGACAGACGGACAGATAGACAGACAGACAGACAGATAGACAGACAGACAGAAAGATAGATGGACAACGAAGTGATCCTATGAGGGTTTCTTTTTTTTCTTTTAAGGTACGGAACCCTAAAAACACATAAAACTGAAATAAAAATACTTGTTTTTTCCCACTTCAAAAAAGATGGAGGTTTATTCCTATGTATGTTTTTTTTTGTATATAGAGCCATAACTCTGTTGTTTATTTATGGACCATTTTTTTGATTAATTTTACAAGGATTCCATTGATGGATACATTGACGATTGAGCGTTTTTAGGGTTCCGAACCCAAAGGGTACCAACGGAACCCTATTACTGAGACTCCGCTGCCGTCTGTCTGTCTGTCTGTCTGTCTGTCTGTCCGTCTGTCACCGGGCTGTATCTCATGAACCGTGATAGTTAGACGGTTGAAATTTTCACAGGTGATGTATTTCTGTTGCCGCTATAACAACAAATACTAAGAACAGAACAAAGTTAAAAATTAAAAAAAAGTTTTTTACGATAGCGCAGCGCCACCTATCTAGTTGCTAAGATGGCGCGATTTCGGGGGCGATAAATCGATCTAGCTAGGAGTCATTTTCAGAAAATGTTGTTTTATTCGTGTTTTCAATAATCAACTTTATTGATAATCAACTTAAAATATGACTCTTCCCGACATCTATTGGCGAGTAGAAGTACTGTATCAGTTGAGCAGTTAGTTGCTCTCAATTAAAAAAAATTGTATTATTATTCGTCAATAGATGTCGGGAAGAGTCATATTTGTCTGTTTAAGTGGCAAAAAATACCGAGCAAAGCTCGGTCAACCAGATATTTAATAATATTAATTACTACAATTACTATTACTACTATTACTATTAATACTATATAATACTATTCTACCTTTGTGTTAACGTTTACTTAGTTGGTGTTAGAAGTTCGTTAGAAATTCGATAGATGGCGTTCGGAACCCTCCGCGTGCGGGACAAAGTCTGACTCGCACTTGGCCAGTTTTTTTAATGTTTGACAGATATGCGCTTGACCACTAGCTCACCTGGTGTTATGTATGTAAAGATGCGGTTTGCAATGTAATTGTGCTTGTCTTGTCTGTCTGGAAGGAATAAGAAGACGACACTGGTACGTGCGAGGCGCTGACGTACCACTGACTTTAGTCCAATCCACAAAACGCAACTATCTCAATCTCAATCCGTCTTTCATACTGACACCAATCATCATTCTTAGATTTGGCAAACCGCTTTTCTACATGTCTTTGTTCAGTGGGTGGTTTGAGCCACGGTCTAGATAGGTATGGTTTAAACATTACAAAATAGGGCATTTTTAAAAGTGTTGAACAGAATATTGATTTTGCGGATTAGATAGTGTTTTTATCGCGATTAGTTTTAGTTATTATACCGGTCTAATGTTTTTATTTTTTAATCATAACGGCATTGCCCAGATAATAAAATTATTGCCAAACGTAATTCTTAAGTGAAAATATTCCACTTTTAGATATAAAAGTCCCCCGATAACCTCTAAAACATCTCCCCATTTTTTCCAACATTTTTTCTCCAATTATCCTCTCATAAGTTTTAAAAACCAAACAGAGGGCGCTACTTGCTATACAGAGTACAATTTTTTTTTATTTCAAGTATATTTTCGACAATTTAGCGAAGTATATACAATCAATAATACAATTTAACGCGAGCTTTGTAGTAAAATTATATTTATCTCTAGAATTTATGTCATTTTATGTAAATGATGCGCTAACAATTTTTTTATTTTTGTAACATGGCAATTCTGAAGTTTATTCTATTTGATACTAGATAGCGCTTTATCTTTTATAACGGCTGGTAAAAATAGATGGTGGTCATCTCTTAGTACTATTATTGCTCCATAGATGGCGTTCTACAAAAAGTTATAGTTATTAATAGGTATCTTCTGGGTAAGCACGCTCCATCATCGATGGCATCATCACTTAACATCAGGTGAGATAGTGATCAAGTGCTACCCAGTTCGGTATAAAAACGTTCTACTAATACTTTCTAGCAGATGGAATTCAACATTTTAGTATGTACTGCTATTACACCATAGATGTCCCAAAACATGTAAGTAGCATTCACAGATCTCATATTTCATATTTTCATATTTATTTATTTCGCATCGATATGGTTCCAATGAGGTCTTATTGTTTAGTTTTAGTGCATTCATCATGCGAACATTATGCAGGTATTACAGGCATATTTAAATCTAACTAGATCTACCTATTTACAGATAAATTATATACATTTAACATAATATTGCTGTATATTATATATTGCTGTATATTGCTGTATGTATATGTTTAGGAATTAAACATTATTTAAGTTCTTACTTAACTAACTCGGATCGAATCTCGGATTACAATACACTAAAAGCGTAGTTAGGACGCCCTCCATACCACGCTATAGGTGGAGCGCCCTTATAGGATCACTTTACTGTCCGTCTGTCGACCCGTCTATCTGTCATGAACCTCTTTCTCAGGAACGCGTAGAGATCAATATCAATTCGAAACTTACATCAAATACCCGGGTCTAATGTATCTTTCAGCTGTGAAAAAATTAAACACGTAAGTCAACGCGTTCAAAAGATATGACGGTTTATGTTGCATATTTTGCGATTTCACAAGGGAATCGATACCTATAGGGTACTTCCTGTTGACCTAGAATCATTAAATTTGACAAGAAGCAAGGTCTTGCAGCACTTAAAAAAAACCGTGAATATCTAGATAAATAACAAAATTAAAAGCGAATTTCTATAAATATCTGCGTTTACTTTATCGTGATCGAGTAACTAATCAAATCTACAGAAACGCACTAGGAATTCCTTTTAACTTTTCTTTTTCAAGCTTCATTGGGTCAATAAATTACATTATATTATCGAGATTGGGCTTTCAAGATATACATTTTTTAGTCTTTTGGTATCTATGGATATAAAAAAAAAACATAAGAACTTAACAACAATGCTTAGGTAAATGGTAAGATTACATCACAGAGTACTTTTATATACTGGATTACATTACCAGAATATGCAGAAGTTTCGTCGCTTCAGTGGGAGTCGTCCAGCTAAGTTGGTTGTAAAAGCGCTTAGGCATGTTACCCAGGAAGCGCGAGTTTGAGTCCCTCTGGACGGCGAAATTTTGTATTGTATATATAATAATGTTTATATATATAAAGTGTAGATAATACTAAAAGGAAACATAATATTATTAGAAGAAAAATTTCTGTATTTCAGTCTTGAGACAGTAGTGTAAATATTGTATTCACCGTGTTCTTTTTTTCCATAATTGTACCAAAAACCTATAATTTAGGACTAAAAATCAATATTTTTTTTTATCGCAAAACGCTTCCCGTTCCCCCTACATTTTAGTATGAAGCAAACATTTGCATATTTCTTGACATATTAGAGCGCACGCAGCCTGGAAATATTCAGTGCACAGAGTACTTTATATATACGGAAAGCCATTCTAATATTCAAGGTGAGAACACGTCCGTTTGTTGCGGCGATTGTCTTTTGTTTCCCTGGCATAAGGGTGGGTCGCGAGTGTCGGCCACAACATTTATTCTTCGAACAATTAAACGTAAACGCAATATCAAGAAAAAGATCTCTTTCTACAAACTTTGTAATATGACAAGCAAGAAAATTATAATATGCAGGCTAAATAATTATACTGTTGTGGACACAAAGTTGGGGACGAATACAAAATCAACAAGTTTTTTATTGACTTTAGAAAAAGGGGAAGGTTCTCAGTTCTCCTTTCTTAAAATATTATTATTATTTTTACCCGATTACGGTGAAGCTAAAGGGAGGGTTATGTTTTTGATGTATGTATGATAGATAGATAGATAGATAAACACTTTATTACACCATACAAATTAAAAGTAAAAAAAAAAGTAAATAAAACAATGTGGCAACAGGCGGTCTTATCGCTTAAAGCGATCTCTTCCAGACAACCTTAAGGTGGAAAGGAATAGATTAGAATACATGGCGGTATAGGTGTAGAAAAAAATAATAATAAAAAAATAAATAAATAACAATAAAATAAAATAACAGGTATGTACATAATTAAAAAGGTACATATAATTTATGTAATTTAATACATACATAGCAATATATACATATAACACATACATAGCAATATAATACATGTATAATGTCATACAATACATATTATATATATTAATATATACATATAATACAATATACACATATTTCATAAAAGAGAATTGTGATCAAAAGCAATAGCAGTTCGGGAGAGATAGTGGGCCTTGACGCGATCTTTAAACGTAGTAAGAGTCTGTGAGCGTTTAATTTCCAATGGAAGCGCATTCCAAAGCCTGACAGCTTGCACTGCAAATGAGTTGTCATAGAAAGAGCTATGGTGGCTAGGCATGGACAGTGTATGATTCTCTGATGACCGTAAAGATAAGGCATTGGAGGTGTGAATGTGTATGTGTGTATGTTCATCTGTTCCGTCATAACTTCTGAACTACTTATCATAATTTTACAAATAAGGTGTCGTTGGAATCGTCTTGTTTGTCCGCTAGATATAGGCTATGTGACATCACATTAAATTGAATGTGGCGCCATCTAAGAGGCGCGAAGTCAAGGACAAAACATTTTTTTCGCCCCACACCACCGTGTGGTATCGTTGAAAAGGGATTTTAAAATAAAGGTATGGTTTTGTACATTATATTTTGTCAAGCGTGCCGTTTGCGAAATATATCCAGTCTAAGTCATGAAAACTAATTTTGTACCGGACTACGGCATCGCAAAGAAGCGAATGGGTGTGTTATGTGTTTGTTGTTAGGTATGTGTGTATTTATGTAATACATTTATGTAATACATATAGGCTGTGCGTTATATATGTAATACATTTATGCAAAAACTCCAAATACTTTAAATAAAAATAGGTTCCAAAACTAAACCCGTCTACTGAAAAATCACACTCTAAAATGTATGAAACAAGAAAATATTCTCATCTGAAATTGTTTTTACAAACTATTCGATATGTATCGTGTATTAAGTAAACAATTCACTCGTAATTAATAGTTTATTGTATTCCATACATATTTGTTTCGTCCCGTGCCGTGTCGCTTCACGATTGGATTCTGTGTACCGCTTTACGATTTTTATACATAATAAATTATTTTTGAAAAAAAATTAAACCGACTTCAAAATTTGAAATAGGCACTCAAAAGCGAAAAATGAATTAATATAATTATTATAAGCGCTACCCACTCATCTATTTGAAGTCGGTGCTAGCCAAGTCTAATAGGTAGGTAGAAATATACTATCTACAAGTATCTACCTCCTTGCTACATACATAGTATCTATCTTTTACCTAATAGACTTGGCTGGCACCGACTTCAAATAGATGAGTGGGTAGCGCTTATAATAATTATATTAATTAATTTTTCGCTTTTAATTTAAATTACTTAAATTACATGAATAAATAAAATGTCGTGTCTGGGCTGTTCTGCATTGAGAAGTTTAAAACAAGCTATTACGGTTAAATCAATTCACAAAATTTTGTGTCTGTATATTCACCGTTGAGGAGTGACCTAGATGCAGCAGCCATGTCATGATGGAGTTTAGAACAGGCTATATTATAGTTAAATTCATTACAAAATTTCATCTCGAACTCGTAACCGTTAAAGAGTTGTACCTTCCTTCATCAGGTCATCAGCGTTCATTAGATGATGATGACCATACGCAAATGGCTAAATATCTTTAGAAAATATATGAAAAACATTGTTGATACCTGTAAAATTTGAGGGTTGCCCTCGGTTTCCCTGGAATTCCATCATCAGAGCCTGACTTGGTGCCAATGGGCACACCTCAGGAGTATACTCTTTCAAATAAAAAAATATTAAAAAATTTTGAGAAACGGTCCACAAATGGCGGAGCAATCGGTGAACATACATAAAAAAACATATACGGCGAACATATAACCTCCTCCTTTTTTAAAGTCGGTTAAAAAAGGATTGATTTTCTGGTGGAGCCATACATATCACAATTACTATTAAGTTTTTGGCGGTTCAAGACAGTAAAACGTAATACGATCAGATCCGCAATGTATCGATCCACTAACGGATCGAAAGCCATTATCGATACAAAAATCAGGTGGATCGTATTCTTTTGTATCAATCCACACAAGTATCGGATCGAACATCCCTACCTCATTCGAGCCCGGTCCGTCGAGCGGTACGGAGCCTCCAACAATGCTGTGTACTTGTAATAATTTTCTCTTTAAGGATATGGATTGCACATGACTATTGCATACCAAATTTCAGCGCAATCTAACACAATATTGATTTTCACACTTTGTTACCCCATTTCACCCTCTTAGGGGTTAAATTTTGAAAAAGCCTGAAACACGTATGTACTTATTTATTTACTTAAGCAATTGTGTGAAGTTTCGAATAGAAAATACTATCTAATCTTGTTTCTCCATACTTCAACTTTGAACCCCCATTTCATCCCCTTAAAGGGCGAATTTTAGAAAATCCTTTCTAGTAGTACATCTTTACGTACTAAGACAAAGATACCCTCCAAATTTCAAGTCTCTACGACCAGTGGTTTAGGCTGTGCGTTATCTGTCAGTATGTCAGGACAAAGATTCTTATAGTATTAGATATATAGATTACTTAATTTTATAAGTGCAATAAAGCGTATTCTATTCTATAAAGTACTCTGTACTTCAGCCAAAAAGTTTACACTGCGACCCAACCCTTTGCTGCTCATTATTGAGGTCATCGACCGTCGATTTGGCAGGTATTATTATGTGCTATGGGCCCGATTGTCACGGAGCGGTAAGCTATGGCTGCAAACATTGTGTGTTCTCTGTGACATTATTAAACATCATACCAAGATGAATGTGCGATGGATACATGACTTATTTAAATACCCAAAGTAATTTTTGTCCATTGCCAGGTATCCAGTGCCAGTGTATCTATGCTCCGCAATCCATCTGTATGGATACAAAATGTTTATGTAGGTGTTCAAAACAAAATTCCCACGCTCGCAAACGGCAGTCTTAAGCACGATACCCCATCTCTTAAAGCAGAGCTATGAAATAAATAATCATATTTCGATGTAAATTAATCATGGTATTTCCTTATAGAGGCTGTACCTAATCTGAACGAATGTGCTGCCAAACGATTTCATTTAAATCTATATTTGAGGACAGGCTACTCATTGTTGTCGATTTTGCACATTTCAATCGTAAAAAAAAAAAAGATTTTATTGGACAACAGATGCTTATCATCAGGTGGTTCATCTGCTTGTTTGGCCACTATTACAAAACCTACACGTAGCTATGATCGGATGATCGCTGATTAGAGTGAACTTCAGCCATGGCCAGAGATAAGAGATAAATAGAGTTTATTGTTCTAATTTACTGTTGTTGTTGCGTTGACAAAATTGCTCTGTTATTGCCAATACGACTAAAAATGTTTGATACCTTGGTCTATTATTATCATTATCGGTGGTACTAGGTTGGTATATATACCTTGCTTCCTTACCTATGAATGTTAGTTCATCGTAAAGCCACTAGGGTTCTCTTTTTGCACAGACTCCAGCGCGATTAGTCCCGTATTACAATATAATTATTAGTGGAGTTGCTATCTCTACTACCACTCTGGCCATGGCGCAAAACACCCATTGACCAAGTTTGGAAGACTGGTGAGAGTCACACCATTCTAGGCAATTATTCTAGGCCTAGCGTGTTCACCATCTTCGACCACTTTATCGCTTACTAGGCGCGATAGTGGTCTAACGCTAGCCTATAAATAAAACTGGCCAAGTGCGAGTCAGCATCGCGTCTCTTATCGCACACTTAGGGAGAGTTCCGTACAATACGAAACATAACAGAGTTTCAACCTCACACATTTGATTAATTGATATTACCAGGAATATTTGGTTTGGTCGCGATCTAGAAAGACGGGGCTCGTTTACTAGCGCTATCTATGTCATTTGCCGAAACTAATTAGATAGATGGCGTTTAAAAACACGTTTTTTGTATGGGGACCCCCTTTAATTTTTAACTTTATTTTGTTTTTAGTATTTGTTGTTCTAGCGGCAACAGAAATACACCATCTGTGAAAATGTCAACTGTCTAACTATCACGGTTAATGAGCTATAGCCTGGTGACAGACGGACAGACAGACAGACAGACAGACAGACAGACAGACAGACAGACAGACAGACGGACAGCGGAGTCTTAGTAATAGGGTCCCGTTTTACCCTTTGGGTACGGAACCCTAAAAAACCGACTTTAAATGCTGCGCCAGTAACTTTTGGTACCAAGTTTGAGGTGTATATCTGCATATCTCTAGATATACTACACCATATGACGGCGCCGCTCTTAATATTTGTAAAAAGCAGGTGCAGCGGGCGAGCAGGTAACAACGGTAAGCCGATGTGTCACTCGTCCCCCCCCCCACGCCGTGCAGTATATATGTAAACATGCGGTTATTTCAATTAAGTACATAGTTTTTATACAAAGTTGTGATTTATTAATAGAATGATTTGGAATAAATTAAGTGAACAAAGGACACCGGTATTTTGGAACAATAATAGAGCCTGATCCTATACGTATATATTATAACGGAGTTATGCCCTAACATACATAAAATAATTAAGATAACAACAATAAAACAACTGTCTTCCATGCGAGTCAATTTCAGTAGCAAGTTTGAGTCGTTTATGGTCATGTCTCTGGAGATACTTTTCAGATCTCGATGAAATTACAATACTACCTCGGAAACGTACCCTACCGATTTCAAAAAGAATCATTCGAATCGGTTCACAATTGACAAAACAATCGCGTAACATACACACAAAAAAAATATTTAAAAACGGTTCCCTATCTATTCGCATAACATTTTGAGTCCTATTTTTAAAAGTCATAAATTTTAAATCCTAATATTACTTGTTACTAATAATCTGTATTCATAATATTATTTACTCCTACTAATGTTAGTAGTAATAACATTTATAACTCATAATGCATCATGCCCTAACTACCACTCGTCCTAATGTTTGTATTCATAATATTTGAAACTCATAAACTTACTTGCCATAACTATCAACCACTATAAAATTTCACCTCATAATAATATAATCTAATACTATAAGAATCTTTGTCCTGACATACTGACTGACTGACTGACTGACTCACTGACAGACAACGCACAGCCTAAACCGCTGGTCATAGAGACTTGAAACTTGGAGGGTATATTTGTCTTAGTACGTAGGGGTGTACTAAGAAAGGATTTTTCAAAATTCACCCCTTAAGGGGATGAAATGGGGGTTGGTGAATGGAGAAACAAGATTAGATAGTCTTTTCTATCCAAAACTTCACACAAGTGCTTTAGTACAAAAATAAGTAAATACGTGTTTCAGGTTTTTTTGAAATTCCACCCCTAAGAGGGTGAAATGGGGTAACAAAGTGTGAAAATCAATATTTTTTCGAATTGCGCTAAAACTTGGCATGCAGATAATTATTACAACGTTAGTTACCTTTGAAAAAGGATTTTTCAAATTTCACCCCTGAAGGGGATGAAACGGGGGTTCAAAGTTTCTATGGAAAAACAAAGTTAGATAGTCTTTTCTATCCGAATCTTCACATAAGTGCTCCAGTAAAAAAAAAGTAAATGTGTTTCATGTTTTTTTGAAATTCCACCCCTAAGAGGGTGAAATGGGGTAACAAAGTGTGAAAATCAATATTGTTTCGGATTGCGCTGAAATTTGGCATGCAGATAGTTATTACAATGATAGTTCCCTCTGAGAAAGGATTTTTCAAAATTCATCCCTGAAGGGGATGAAACGGGGGTTCAAAGTTTGTATGGAAAAACAAGATTAGATAGTATTTTCTATTCGAAACTTCATCAAAGTGCTCCAGTAAAAAAATAAGTAAATACGTGTTTCAGGTTTTTTTAATTCCACCCTTTCTTAGGGGTGAAATGGGGTAACAAAGTGTGAAAATCAATATTATTTCGGTTTGTGCTGAAATTCGGCATGCAGATAGTCATTACGACGTTAGTTCCCTTTGAGAAAGGATTTTCCAAAATTCACTCCTGGGATTCAGGGGATGAAACGGGGGTTCAAAGTTTGTATGGAGAAACAAGATTAGATAGTCTTTTCTATTCGAAACTTCACACAAGTACTTAAGTAAATAAATAATAAAATACATTTTTTAGATTTTTTCGAAATTCCACCCCAAAGAGCGTATTGTTTCGGATTGCACTGAAATTTGGCATGCAGATGTTATTTTGACGTAGGTATCCGGTAAGAAAGGATTTTTCAAAATTCACTTTTCAAAGGGATGAAGCGGGGGTTCAAAGTTTGAATAGTCATTTTATTCGACATTTCACACAAGTACTTCTGTATATAAATAAGTAAATACGAGTTACAGACTTTTTCAAAATGCCACCCTAAGAGGGTGAACTGGGGTAACAAAGTCTTAAAATCAACATTGTTTCGGATTGCTGAAATTTAGAATGCAGATAGTTATTATGACGTAGGTAACCGATAAGAAAGGATTTTCCAAATTAACTTCTTATGGAGTCGGAACGGGGATACAAAGTTGAATATTGATGAGATAGTCTGTTTCATTCGAAACTTTACTTAAGTACTTCTGAAAATAAATAAGTAAATACGTGTTGTAAGATTTTTCAAAATGGGGTAGGTAACAAAGTATGAAAATTTGGGTTTTTCGGGTTTTATAATTATGAATCCCGATTTGCCTTAGTTACGCGATAACATGCAAACGGGTGATCCGATTTGGCTAATTCATATTTAATGTCTTTATTTATATTATAATATTATATATTTATTTTATATTATTTCTTTTATAGAAACATTTTTACACAAGAAAAGTTTTAAGTAAAGGAGTTTTTAACGCGGGCAAAGCCGCGGGACACTTCTAGTGCCCTATAATTACTTAACTTGCTATAAAACTCAGATTTTCACCATAACCTATTGTTTCTTCTGCGGTGACTAGTATTAATAATTATATACATGCGGCGTAAGGGTGGCCCAAGGGCTACTGCGCCGCACCATAACCTACTGTTTTTCTTTAATTATCGTGAATTTGTAACATTAATAATAAAATAATAAAATGTTTTTATTTCGGGCCACTTACACATTAATGTTATATAGCAGCTGTAATTCACGTACCTTTAGTCGAATTTTCTCGACCTTTGATTCGAGTGAGTCCGTCGCTCTTCCTCGGGAGTGAGGTCACGCGGTGAGTTCGCGGTGTTCACTGAACATCATTAAACAACATGGTATATAATATAAATACTGTTTTTTATTATTAATATAATTTTTCGACCGCATCATCACTTACCAACAGGTGAGATAGTGGTCAAATGCTAGAAGCTATTTTAAAAAATTGCAATAATAAAATAATTTATTCCGGACATAACCTATACATTCAGTTATTACATTAAAACATTGAGTAAAATCAATAATAAAATTGAGTATGTGAACAAATTAAATTAATTGCATGGATAAACCTATGACATATTATTTATGTTACAATAATAACAAAAATTACATGAATATAATATTGTTTTTATTTAATCTTAAAATGCTTTACAGTTTTAAGTGCTTAAGTGCTAAAGTGCTTAAGTGCTTAAGTGCTTTACAGTGCAAAAACTTAAATAATTTGTGCATGAACACAAAAATATTATGACAGCAAACATTAGGACTAATAACCATTATGATCACTACCACTATGATAAGCAAATATAGAAATTATAACCATTATTTTCATTAATAATATGACAAGCATAAAATATGGCTAATAATTCTTATGACTATGACAAAATATGCGCGTCCAATAATAGGACTAAAACGTATTATGACAATTGATGTATGCCGAAAAATTTTAGGACAAACAACGTTATGTTAATGAATAGGACACCAAAAAAAACATACAGACGAACTGGGAACCTCTTTCTTTTTGGAAGTCGGTTGAAAACAAATATCCGAATTGAGAACCTCCTTCTTTTTTGACGTTGGTTAAAATAATTTAGAGATCAAAATTCTATGATGATTTACTGATTTACCCAGCTCTCCTTATTCTTTACCCATAACCCAAAAAGGTTGCACTTTAAGCTCATACTTAAACCATCGGTACCCCCGAATGATGTGCCGTTTCCCCCTGATTGAACCGTCCCGTCCCGTCGGTCCATCCATCATCTCCGTCTACGGACAGTTTTATTATATTTTATATACGCTTTTATTAGACTTTTTGGTAGATACACCTGATGAGCCGCTCGTTTCTCTCTACCCGACTACAGTAATGATGATTTTGACCGGTATGAAAGAACCTACTCAGAGCAGTAAATACTTGTAGGTATTTGCTTTTCCGTGGCTAAATTCCTTATCATAATTTGACAAATTAGGTATGGTGGGAAGCGTCCTGATTGTTCGCTAGTTATAGGCTAGGTGATGTCACATTCAATAGAATATAGCGCCTTCTTGGGGACATAAAGTCATGAACAAAACTTTTTTAAATTATGCCTTAACAACATCATCACTTAGCAACAGGTAAGATAACGGTCAAACGCTAGCCTATACAATATAAAAAAAACCGCAATGAAAAGCCAACATATCCCGGTTTACCATTCTCAAAAGTCAAGGATAACAATCAAACAATACGGGCGTACCGTCCAAACTTCGGTCCTTCCCGGCTTTGTATGTTTGACAGAAAGGTTCTATTGAGAGTCACTGAGTTATGGAACTAGAGACTACAGTTGTCTTTCATTCAGTTTGAGCGCATGCGTTATATTTGCTACAACAAGGCGAACAGACGAACAGAACAAGTATTTATTGAACATTTCGCATTCTAGAGCAATTGCTCTAGAATGATTCTGTTTATTATATATACTGTTTTTTATATCGCACTGTCTCACTCCAAGCGAGCAACTCGATCCACAGCAAAACTGGCGGTTATTTTACCGGTTATCAATTTAAGTTTCTTATCTGAGTGTTTAATTATTCCAACCAATTTCGTGCCTTTTCCAACTTATAAGTAGTCTCTTGACCAATAGTTCAACGGAAACAGCTTAAGGTTTTGTGTAAAACGTTTCAGGACAGAAGTTGGGCTTTATACCGTGTAGGCCTCAAGTTGAAATGTATGCGGGACGAAAAATATATGCAAATATTTGTACCGTGTATGAGTACTGACGTGTTTCGTTTGTTTGAGGCAGTTGTATTAATTGAGTTTTATTGTTTAGGTTAAGGTGGTACAATTTCTATACAAAAGTATGTAGGTAAATATAATTTCCCATATGACATATATAAAACCATTAGATATTGTGTTTTCAGCGCATGTTTTTACTTTATGCATTGTGTTTTTGTATGGAAATCGCACCACCTTAATCACGTAAATGTATTAGGACACCATAAGACTAAGCAAGTAATGGCAGAGGAAAGTGTCTTGCGTTATGTGCCATGTGGGCCCCAGCTCTCACCCTCTTTAAAGAGAATAGAATAGATTTTTTTTATGTTGTGTAAAACTGTGTACATATTTGAGGCTTATGGTCAATACGAGTAATACAATACAGATGAACACAGTTTCATAACTTTAGTATTCCAATGGTCGATCTCTTTTCGCTAATTGCTATCAACACCAATATATATGCTATAGTCAGTTTGTATATTTGTTTGTTTGCTATCAAATTGTAACGACTCCACCAATTTGGCTAACATTTGAAATGTAGACAGGTGGACTAGGGCTACACTCTTTATCGCAGGCGAAGCTGTGGGATGTAGCAAGTAGATGATAAGTGATGTGGTGATATATCGTTAGAATTATACTTTCATGTTAAAATTCACGTTTATTTTACGTCGATATATTAATCGACACATACCTCGACTTCTGGAAGTCGTCTTCAGGATCTCATAATAAAAAATATACTTATTTAGGGAGTAAACTGAAGTTGACGTAGTCGTATCTATCGAGGCCTATTTCCGCTGTTTTCCCGCAAGAACAGGATATTGCGTGACGCGTCCTTCCATTTAGGCACGGAACACACAAATTGGCCTGTTTTCTTAGGGCTGCCTTTTAAAGAAGGATTATAGGTCTCTTTTATAGACACATCTACGAATTAAAAGACATGTAAAAAGAGATCTTGCTTTACTAAGATCGTATCGTTTGGATAAAAAGCAACTGTTTTTTTTTTGTTTGGTTACAGGTTCTACTGTTTACTGTAATATACATTTCCCGAGCCTGAGTGATATGCCTGCCTGGAAGCTGCTTGTCTAGTCAGTCAGAGTTAAATCAAGAGTCAGAACATTCTAGGCAAAGCGTGTTCACCATCACATCATCAACCACATTATCGCTTACCAGGCGAGATAGTAGTCATATATCGTATAGGCTAGAGTTTGATCACTACCTCACCTGTTGGTAAATGATGATGCGGCCTAGACTGGTAGCACGCTAGGCCTGTAATGGAAACTAGCTTTCAACGACAGAGCCTGTTGGAAAACAATTAACGTTTGGCGATAGATTTTCCAACTTGGGGTGGTAGCTAGCCAGACGGACACTAGACGGTGTCTTACCACCATGCCAGTTTCTTAACGACGTTTTTTCAACGTAGGGCCACTGTGCACTGTTTATGTGGCCAATTCCGCACTTACATTTTTCAATGGAAAGACCATGAACATTTAATAAAAAAAAATATTTTGTAAAACTTACTTGCAACTTTATTAAAAACTGATAAAATTGTGAAACATTTTAGTGGCGCATAGCTGCGGGCGGTTATATGTGTATCAAAAAATGCTTTAAAACTATGTATGTAGTGGATGCAAAGCAAGTAAGTATGTATGTTTGTATGTATAGACATTTTTTTAGAGTTCCATACCTCAAAAGGAAAAATAAACTGTTATAGGATCACTTTGTTGTCCGTCCGTCAGTTTGTCTATCTGTCCGTCATTCGAGAATCATTTTCGCAGGAAAGTGTCGAGGTATACAATTAAAATTTACATCAAATACTGGGTCTATTTAAGCTGTCATCATCATCATAATCAGCTGGTATCAGTCCACTGCTGGACATAGGCATCTCCCACGTCATGCCACTGAGCCCGATCTTCGGCTCTTTGTTTCCAGTCACTGCCCACCGCTTTGCGAATGTCGTCGCTCCACCTGGTCACAGGGCGTCCTACGCTACGTTTACCGATTCGCGGTCTCCACTCTAGAACCAGTCTACCCCAACGGTTATCGGTCCTACGGCAGATATGACCAGCCCACTACCACTTCAGTTTGCTAATCCGATGAGCTATGTCGATCACTTTAGTTCTCTGGCGAATTACTTCGTTCCGGATTTGATCCCGCAGAGAAACACCGAGCATAGCTCTTTCCATAGCTCGCTGAGCGACTTTAAATTGGTGGACGAGTCGAACCGTGAGTGTCCACGTCTCGGCTCCGTATGTCATGACGGGTAGGACGCACTGATTAAAGACTTTTGTCTCTAGCCACTGTGGTATATGCGACGAGAAGACTCGACGGAGTTTTCCAAATGCTGCCCAGCCCAGCTGAATTCTTCTCTGGATTTCCTTTTCGAAGTTATGTTTGCCTAGTTGAAGCGTCTGCCCTAGGTAAACATACTTTGTGACAACTTCAAGTGGGATTCCATCTACGGCAATCGGTTCCGGAACAACGTGCTCGTTGTACAAGACTTTGGTTTTATCCAAATTCATCCGGAGACCGATGCGACGAGAAGAAACTTGCTTCTTACCCCTCGGGTAGTAAAGCGTTCTGGTCCCTGGCGAAATCGATCGAAGAGAACTTCTGCCGTCCTTCACTGCCTCCACTACTAAAACCCGACGGGTCTCTAGCGCACACTGCTGAAGAGAAAGCAAATTTATTTGGTACTCAGTTTGCAGAATCTTCACGTTTAGATGCTGGCAATGCTGTACCTAGGAGTCTGCCAATTTGCAGGACGTTTTTGTCCGAAATTCGCATTCGACAGACTGAAGTACGTAAAGCGTTGCGCGATCTAGACGTGAACAAAGCTAGTGGTCCAGACGGTATACCAGCTGTAGTCTTGAGGACGCGTGCACCTGAGTTGGCTCCTATTTTGACACGCCTCTTTCGCTTATCCATGACGACTGGTCGAGTGCCTAAGTCCTGGAAGCAAGCTAACGTGCAGCCCGTGCCAATTACAGGCCTATCTCAGTCACTTCCATACTCTGTAAGACTATGGAACGTGTGCTGAACCACAGGCTCCTGGCATACCTAGAAGTGAACGATCTCCTCAGCGACCGACAATACGGATTCCGCCAGAACCGGTCTACTGGGGATCTTCTAGCGTATGCCACTCACATCTGTAACGAGGCCATCGAGAACCACGGAGAGGCGCTTGCCGTCTCTCTTGACATATCGACTTGGCTTTCGACAGGGTCTGGCACGATAGCCTTATTAGCAAGCTTCCTTCATACGGCCTTCCCACTGGTTTGTGTGTATGGATATCAGATATCTTGAGGGATCGGTCGATTCGAGTGGTCATCGATGGCTGTTCTTCCGACCGATTGGCCATAAATGCCGGAGTCCCTCAAGGATCAGTACTCTCTGCAACGCTTTTTCTGCTGCATATTAATGACCTGCTTAAACCCGGTACTTTTGGGTACTCAGATGACAGCACCGTTGTAGAGAGTTATACGTCCAACGCACGAACCAGTGCATTACAAATCCAGTCCCATAGGGAAGCGATGGTCCAGCGCTTGAACTTTTCTTTAAAGGCAGTCTCCGATTGGGGCGATGCCAATCTAGTCAAGTTCAATGCTGCAAAAACCCAGGCGTGTCTTTTCTCCGCCAAATGGAGCCCATTTATTCTGGCTCCTACTTTCATTAGGCCATTCAACATATCTTTTGTAAGTCCTGCAGCGTCTCTGCCATAATGACGTTATCATCTGAATGACGTAAGTGAGAGATGTACTTGCCGTTGATGTTGATGCCACAATTTTTCCAGTCCAGCGTCTTAAACATATCCTCCAAGGCGTTAGTGAACAGTTTCAAGGATATGACGTCCCCCTGTCTCACTCCTCGACGCAGGTGGATATGTTTAGTACGCTGGTTCTGTACTTGTACACTCATCGTTGCGGCATTATACAGACATCTCATCACTTCGATATATCGCCAGTCAACTTGGCAACGCTGCAAGGACTCCAGAACAGACCAGGTTTCGATTGAGTCGAAGGCCTTCTCACAGTCCACAAACGCTAAGCTATTGAAGCTGTGAAAAATGTAAACTTCAATCAAAAGGTATAATTGTTTGTGTCGCATGCTTTGCGATTCTATAAGGGAATCAAAACTTATATGGTACTTATCGTTGACCTAAAATCACGTAAAGGAAAAAATCTGAAAACCGTAATGTTATGGTTGGCAAACAAGCAGACAGCCCGCCTGATCGTAAGCGGTTACCGTCGCCTATGGACAACTGCAACACCATGAGTGCTGTGGATGCGTTGCCGACCTTTGAGGAGTTTGTGTATACCCTTTTTAAAAGACTCCATCTTATAGCTAGATGGAAAGATCGCGGCGGGTAGATCATTCCACATCATACAGGAACGCGGTAAAACTCCTCGGTTAAAACGGGTAGTTCGAGATGTCCAGGTCTGTAAGACGTGAGGGTGAGCTTTTTGACGGTGCCGAGCAGTACGATAAAAGAATGGCGATGTTGGCATCAGGTCTAAAAGCTCTTCAGAGCATTCCCCATTATAGAGACGGTAAAAGATGTATAGCGCTCAGACGTCTCTACGGAGGCTGAGTGGTTCCAGTTTTTCACAGAGCTCGGGATCGTCGACAATTCTAGTGGCTCTTCGCTGTAAGGAGTCAAGAGGCTGAAGCTGGAAGCTCGGAGCGCCGTTCCAGAGGTGCGAGCAATATTCCATGTGTGGTTGAACTTGTGCTTTGTAAAGCACAAGCCGTTGACGTGGTGTAAAATATCGCTTCGCTCTGTTAAGCACACCTAGCTTCCTGGATGCAAGTTTTGCTTTGGCTTCCAGGTGACTCTTAAATTGGACCTCACTAGAAATGTCGATGCCTAGGATCCCAAGACTGTTGGATATTGTAAGAGGAACGCCCTGAAGTCGGGGAGCTACGGAAAAAGGAGTCTTTTTAGCAGTAAAAGCGCAAACTTGTGTCTTAGTAGGGTTAAATCGGACCAAATTACATTCACCCCATTTGGAGACTTTCGTAGTTTAATAAAGTTATGCAAATAATAATAATAATATCGTTTAAAAACTAAAAAAGAACCGACTTCAATGCCGCGCTA
This sequence comes from Cabera pusaria, assembly GCA_954871355.1. NCBI lineage: Eukaryota > Metazoa > Arthropoda > Insecta > Lepidoptera > Geometridae > Cabera > Cabera pusaria. The sequence continues at coordinate 7,282,793 of OX940908.1, forward strand.
TTCATTTTCAGTACCAATTTTGAGATGTTTATCTCAATATCTCTGGAGATACTTATCAGACCTCGATAAAATTACCATGGTACCACACTTCAGATATCTCCTTTCGAACAAAAAAAGAATAATCAAAATCGATTCACAAACGACAAAGTTATCCACGAACAAACATAAAAAAAAATATATATATACGGTCGAATTGAGAAACCTCCTTTTTTGAAGTTGACAAGTTTTTATGGAACCCTCGGTACGCGAGTCTAACTTGCACTTGGCCAGGTTTTCAACAAGGCCTAAAGTCAAGTAAAAGTTCACATTCAAGTCAAGTTGAAGTCGTAGTTCAGTCCAAGTCATTCCCTCAGTAAAGATGTGAACTGTGTGTTTACTCAAGGTTATTATCGAAATTTTGTGAGAACGCAGTGTATACAATATATGTATTACTGCGTAGCTCGGAAACGGCTCTAACGATTTAGATGAAATTTTGTATACAGACAGGGTTTTGCTTTAAAATTTACCTTGTGGTTGTATTTTTCATAAAACAACAATTTTTACACAAAATACCGTGCGAAGCTCGGTCGCCTAGGTTTCTCTAATAATATAAAGAAAATCTAAATTAATTTGAAACTAGCTGTACCCCGCGGCTTTGCTCGCGTTTAATCCTATTATAAACTTTCATCTTGTATCACTCTATCTATTGCTGAAAACCGCATTAAAATCCGTTACGTAGCTTAAAAGATCTAAGCGTACAGACAAATGGAGCAATTTTGTTGTATACTATGTAAAGATCAAGAAGATATCCCCAAGCATAGCCGCAGTGTAATCTAGTCTACCCAATCCGTAGTACAGCAGGTTGTACGAACAAACGGCTGTTTCATATTTATACAGTATTAAATTTGGTCCCGCGCTCAGTTTTACGAGTTTTCAATACACTAAATATGATAAGAAAATGTTTACGACTACTGAATACGGTAGGTCAAAACGCTTCAGATAATTCTAGCAACAAAGTTCATCTCAAAATATCTAGTTGAATGCCACGGCTTTACCCGATGTAATAATAATTAAGATAGTTTAAAAACTAAAACAACCGACTTCCATGCCCCGAGAGTCAATTTCTGTAGCAGGTTTAAGACGTTCATCGTCATATCTGGAGGTACTTATCAGATCTCTATGAAATTACAATGGGACCACCTCGGAAACGTACCTAACATAATAATTAAAAAAATAATAATTCGAATCGGTTCACAATTGACGTGGTAATTACGTAATCGACTTCAAATAGATAAGTGGGTAGTGCTTATAATAACTATATTAAGTAATTTATTTTTCGCTTTTGAGTGCCTGTTTGTGGTTATGGAGTCGGTTTTATTTTTTTTGAAAAATAATTTATTTTACTTCAAGTTAAATACATACAGACGAACTGAGAACCTCCTCCTTTTTGAAATCGGTAAAAATAACTCGCGTTCGATACCTGTATGATGCCCCTGGTAAAGAGATAAAGATAAAGATATTTATTTCAGATTTATAACAGTAGTACATACATTTTCTTAAGCTAGAACAATTTTTACGTCTAGAGGAGTTGAAATAAACGCATTAGTATTGTATATAGATGACTATAACTATAGATGCATAACACAGTAGTAGTAAGTACATTAATATGTCATTGGGCCCCAAACTAGGCTATGCCTGTATCTTGGGTGCCCAAATTCTATACCTGAGAAAAGAATTACTGAGAGACGAGTCTGTACATGTTTACATAGTTTTTCATTTTCAGGATTTTTAGGTTGTTTTACGGTTCAGTCAGATGAAACTATGTGTGGATAGAGATTTAGAAATTAGGTAAGGTACCCTGTGAGTTAGCTTTTTTTTATATCATGCCTATAAGATATAAAAAAAGCTTTGCGTTTGCGTTTTTTTTAATGGTTCCGTACCTCAAAAGGAAAAAAAGTACCCTTATAGGATCACTTTGTTGTCTGTCTGTTTGTCTGTGTGTCTGACTGTCTGTCAGTATGTCCGTCTGTCAAGGCCCCTTATTCTCAGGAACGCGTAGAAATATCAAATTGAAACTTCTATTCAAATACTCGGGCCTACTAAGTCTCTTTTGGCTGTGAAAAAATCAAACATGTAAGTCAACGCGATCAAAAGATATGTCCGTTTATGTTTATGTCGCATCGAATATTTTCGCATATTACACGATTTCACTCCAAAAACTTGGGAATCGACACCTATGGGGTCCTTACTTCCCTTAGACCTGTTATCAAGTCAAGAGGTAAATGTCTCGAAGCACTTATTAGGAATACATCTGAAAAACCTAAATATGTAGTTTAACACAAAACAGGGAATCTACTATTACAAACCTATTCTTTGCGGTTGGTGCAATACATTTTCTATGGATCGAATTGCAAAGTTAAGTTTGTCCTTTAACCTAGTTTGACGTACGGAAACCTCGGTGGGCGAGTCCAACTCGCACTTGGCCGGTTTTTTAAATCTACGAAAGCTTTCTGCAAATATCTATCAATTCAAGTGACAGAACTCCTATAGCACACTATATCATATGGACACAGCATCTAGTCACTAGATAATTTGTCTATATTTCTATCTCTGTAGCACTAAATTCTAGTGCAACCGTAGAGCCTATGTATAGTGTAGTACCTCTACGGTATTCGTAACCGCTTACGGCGTTTGTAGGGACTACGTCGTTTTGTAGTGCCTACAAATGTGCCTACGGAATCGTAGCATACACGAAAGGACTTATTTTTTTTTGTATTTTGCACCGACTTCAAAATAGGAGGATGTGCTCAACTCGGATGTTTAATTATTTTATGTATGATCGTGCTTAATATTACTAGAAGTTCTGTGAGAGCAGTAGACCTCGCGTGCCCTTATCACCATGGAATAACCGACAATTTCCTCTATCCATAGCTTCGCAAAGCCATTTCAGAGTTTGAGCTTTTGCCAAAAAAAAAAGAATCTAAGTTTTAGCGATTACTTGCATTTCCTTCCTCCTAGGAGTTTTAATCTGGTGTCTACGGGTTTGTCTCGTGAAGGCTAAGAGGACTGCGTAGTTAGATTTGGAGTGGGTAAACATTTTGCCTGAAAAAAAAAAAAAAAAATTGATCTCTTTATATATAATGCTACAGCAAATGTCACTCCCTTTGCCTTCTCCGGTCTCCACTCCTCCTGTATGGAATTATTTTTGTAGCATCTTATGAAGAATGAAGACCTTATTGTGCCTGTCAAATTTGATTGAAATCCATCGATAAATGACGTTACGGCAAACTTCTCCCCTTACCCCCCTATTTCCCCCCCAATAAATTCTTAAATAAAGCAAGGAATTCGTGTGCCAATTTTCGTCAAATTCGCTCGGTCAATTATGTTTAGACTGATTTACAAAATTATTTTTGTTCCAATGAAGTTTATGTAGAAATGATCATCGAATTTTAATTCAATGAATCCCCTTTAAATTTCGTAAAGATATGATGAGTATCTTTGGAGATATGGTACACATCTCAATCTTGCTACTGAACTGACATACGCGGAATGTAAAGTCGTTTTTTTAGTTATTAAACTATCTTCATTATTTGAAACTATTTATACCTCACGATTTCATCCGCGTTAAGGTACGGACACACCGCAGCGTCCTGCGTGCACGATTTGGGCAGCGATCAGATAGCGCAGTAGTACTTGTACCGACTCGTTGACACCAAACGCGATCAGAAAACATTTGAAAACGATCCGCCCGCAGATCGCAGGACCACATGCAGGACGCCGCGGTGTGGCCGTACCTTTATAAAGTATCATATGCCCTTTCTCTACCACTACTGGCTATAATAAGCACAGCAAAATTTCAGGAAAATCAGGCTGTGTATACTGATATCTACCGACTTGTTATCAACATACCATCGGATAACGTATAATGTTTACCTATTTAATAAGATCAGTCAATATCAGTCAACAGTTCTTCATTATCATCATCAGCCCGTTTCTGTCCACTGCTGGACGTCCTCCACGTCCACGCCTCTTGCAACAGTTCATACTACACCAAATTTCCAAAACAGTTACATCGATTGTCGGTAACGAGATGTAGGGCAGCCGACTTTCGTCTGAATCATAGTGATAGATAGAGTAGTGATAGAGATAGATAGATAAAACTCTTTATTTGCACAAAAAAAAAAAAAAAAAAACAGAAACAATTTACATCTTATCGGTCTTATCGCTTAAAGCGATTTCTTCCAGACAACCGAAATAGTAAAGAAGAAAATTACGAGACTGTGAAGGACGGTGGTGTCCGATATAAACTCTAAAATTAATAAATATACTTACTTACATAATATTAACATATTATCATACCATACACTACTTAAAAACATATACATATATAAACATACTCGTATATAATAATAATAAAATACACTGTAAGATAAAGATTTCAATGAATTAGACTAGCAATAACTATAACACAACAAAGAATAATAATAGGTAATAAATAAATAGAAAAATAAAAATAATAATAATAAATAGTTCAGGCTAATAATAGTTCAGTCGAGACGGGATAAATAGAATTTCAATAGCCGTTCTTTGAAAGCGTGTGGAGATGGAGATTGTCTGATTTCCACTGGTATATCATTCCACAGGCGCGCAGCCTGTACCGTAAACGATTTATCAAAAAAGGTGGTAGAATGAGAAGGTATTTGTAACGTTAGATTATCAGATGACCTCAACGTTAGTGAGTGCTGTGAATGTAGGAATTTAAAGCTTTCCTTAAGATAGCGCGGGGAAGCCGGATTAAAAAGTATATTATATAGGAGGGAAAGAATGTGAGTATTCCGGCGGAGTCGAATGGGAAGCCACTTGAGCTTGTGAAGAAAATATGAGACATGGTCATATTTGCGCAATCCAAATATGAACCTTATGCAAAAATTCTGAAGCCGCTCAAGTTTGTTTAGTTGGTCCTCCGTTAAATCTAGATAGCTAGCGTCAGCGTAATCAAGAATCGGAAGCAGAAGAGATTGTGCTAACGCAACTTTGGTAGCAGTAGGGAGAAAATTTTGAAGCCATTTCAAGGCACCTGCAGAAGCAAACATTTTACGCCTAACGGCATCCAATTGTGGACCCCATGACAATGTCTGATCTATAATAATACCTAAATTCTTCACTTGTGTACTGTTAGGAATTTTAATACCGTCAAAAATAATTGTAGGAAGGTTATTACGATCAAGCTTAGACAACATGCGGGAGCTGCCTACAATTATTATTTGGGTCTTGCTGGGATTTACTCTTAGACCAAACGCCAACGCCTTACTCCACGCAGCTATACGGCTCAGATCGTCATTCATTTTTCGAACACAGTCAATCAACTGATCGGGAGATGCCTGAGAGTAAATTTGTAGGTCGTCAGCGTAGAGGTGGTAGGGAGAAGATATATCAGAAGAAATAGAATTTATGAATGTAGAAAAGAGTAATGGAGATAGAACGCCGCCCTGTGGGACGCCAGCAAAAGTGTTACACCACGAACAAGTACAACAAGTACAAGTAACTAAATTAAAATTTTGAGTAAATACCCACGACAATGTCCTTTAGAAAATTAACGTGATAACATCTATCTAAGAACCACCACTGATTAATTACGAACCGTTTAAAGACAAAATCTAACTAGTTTTGGAGAATGTGTGCAAATCCAGCACACACAAACAAACAAATATCCTCTCACCCCAAACGCACATACAGATACATACAGTTATATATAGATATACAGTCTCCGTTCCGTCGTGGATAAAAAGGGTCAAATTTTAGCACTGGACGAGTGCTAAAATTTGACCCGTTTTAGCCAGTAATTAGCACTTGAGTATTAAACCTAAGTGTAGGTTATGAGTATTCTGCTGTCCTTGAGAGTCAGTTCCTTAGCCTAGCGTGGTACTATCCTCGACCGCATCATCGCTTAACAACAGGTAAGATAGTGGTCAATCGCTTACTTATACGATATATACTAAAAGCTGTTATCTTTTGTAAATAGGTTTAATAAATTGAGATAATTGTCTTCTGTCATTGATATTCTATTTAATTGTAAGCTAAGCCAATATTAACTAATTGTCTATCAATCTGAACGTACATACATTCACTAGCAGTTACCTTTACGGCATTCATTTGTTTAACTTCAAACGTAAGAGAGAGATGGGGATACGGAAAACGGTGTTAGGGCAAGCGAGAAGGAAGACGGCAGCTTTCAAAGGCTCGAGTGGACCGCACAAGATTTCGGGGTCACCGGAGTAGAGTCTCCCAAATTATGGGGAGATTTCCGATAAGCTAGTTTTCGATGGATTTTGTATTGGGAAATATTTTATTGCTAATAATTTACAAAGTCTTAATGAGATTATTTATTTTAAATAACGCTTAGTCTTTTAATCGTTGAAGTTGTCGTATTTAACGGTTACTATGACATGGCAAATCAAATTCCAAAAATTAAATCAAGTATCGTATTCGACTCCAGGCTTAAAAACAGAGATAATGTGGATAATATCATAACAATTAACCAATAAACGTATTATAGTTTAATATTATAAACAGCACCAAGTACCAGTTGTACATTACATTGGTTTACATTACAACCTACGATAATATTGTATTGTATTATTTTACTATTTTAGTACTAGTTGCATAATATGTTAGTAAATATTGGCATACGATACACATAACGTAAATTGCAATACAATAACAACCATGTACTTGTGTATTTTGAACGTTATTAAATTTTCACCAATAAATCATACACTTTCCCATCTTTAAATTAACTAGAATATAAATTCAAAAGACACGTTCATTAGCTTACCTCGCCGAACAAAATTGACAGAGTTTTCCTCAAGTTTCAATTTACAACAGCTATTCATAATATGTACGAAATGTAGGTTAAGTAAGCGCAACGGGAGCCAGTTTCATTAGCTGGCAACATTCTGAAAACCCGGCGGGAATTGGGAACGAATGCTGCTTCAGTCCCTTCCCTTCAGTCGGTCGCGAGATCTCCACCGCGGCGATCGTTGTCACGACTCACGAATAGACACAAAATCGGTCAAACAATAACCTGAAACAAAAACCAACACCCACTGCATTCGAAATTCAAATCGAAAATGACATTCCGTGTTTTGTTTTTTCAAGTGTCAAAATAAGGGCTTTGCAAAGGGTGAGTATGCGTACTTGTTTTATTATTTATGGGATTTTTTCGGTGCGAGTAAATTGCTTCTGTTGCGTGTAGGACTAATAGGTATTTTCTGAGTAAATAAGGTTGATTAGTTGATTCGGTGAGCGTTGGTCTTTCTCGTTTGGCTGGGAAAGGTCCGTAGTTATACCGGATTTTAATGCATTTTCGTTTGTTTTTCTCACATTTATTTATTTTTTTAATTTCAAAAGAATATAGAATTTTACGCCATAATTATTAAAGTGCAAATAAGGTAGTCGTTGGTATCCTTTTGTCTATTGACCTAATCTTGTACAAAGTTACTTACGTTACAATAGCTAGCTATGAATAGCTCGCTCAGAAGAGCGTGCTGCTGGCGGATAGGAGAGATAACTTGACTTTTAAGCGAGAGGTTGCCGGTTCAAACCCTAGCACGAGTGTTCTTTCACAGGTGGTAGAAGCATATTATAATGATGTTCCGCCTGACTTGCTACTGAAACGTAGCTAACCACCACCAAGGACAAAATAGATTGGAATCACATTATTTTTTTATATCTAACAGGGTAGCGTTTGACTACTACTCGCCTGGTGGTAAGCGATGATGTGGTCGAAGATGGTAAACACGCTAGGCTTAGATTGGACTCTGACTGACTCTCAAGGGCTGTGTGCTGACGAAACACCGTAGAACGGCAGCAGATATTCTCCTTTATGGTGTTAAGTTACTTTTGGTAGCAAGTCAGGCGGAACATCGACTTAATGCTCTTACCACCTGTAGATACCACAACATCTATCTTAACACTAGGAGAAAGACAGAAGCTACAACATTGAAAGTCATTTTTACCGTAAATTGTTTAACAGAATCCAAAATTTCATCGTACCGACGGGACTTGAACCCGCAACCTCCGGAATGACATGTTCCGGTGCTTTGCCAATTAAGCCTCGGTGCGAAGTATCGTTACGACGAAATTAGTGGATTGCATTTGTTAACCCAATTATGCATTGGTGGCGCCATCTATGACTACTTATTGCGTAAGTTAATCATTCGGAGGAAATCATTACAGTTTTTAAATCCGACGAGGGATGTTACACTGCGTAAATCAAATATTATGTTTCTTTGAAGTGTTTCACACTTTACAAAAATATAAAGTGTGAAACACTTCAAAGAAACATAATATTTCATTTTTTCCGGTTAGTTGATCAACTTGAGCCCCGTTGGCGTAGAGGATAGAAGCTCGCCGGTTCAAACCCTAGCACGGGTGTTCGTCCACAAGTGGTCGGAGCATATTATATCGATGTTCCGCCTGATTTGCTGCCAAAACGTAGCTTACCACCATCCAGGAGAAAATCTGCCGCCACAAGGTTACGGTGTTCCGGCAGCTCATAACCCTTGACACTGAGTATTCTAGGCCTAGCGTGTTCACCATCTTCGACCTCATCATTGCTTACCACCAGGCGAAAAAATGGTCAAACGCTAGCCTATAAGATTAAAAAAAAAACAACGAGTTGCGCTCCGGGAGTACCGGCAGAAGTGAAAACGTCATTTTTTAATATTTTGGAATGACACCTCACGCAAGTGCCCTGCGCTCCGTCTTACGAATTCTCGATCAGGACACTTGATCTGACGCGAGTTTAACATTTTTTACGAATCCCAAGAAAAGTGCACAACGCCGCTAAAGAAGTTTTCGCTACAAAAACTTTGGTAGAAAAGTTCAAAATTTTAGGAACATTTGAAGAACTCTATATATTCGAGATATATCATAGCATAATCCAAAACCAAAGTCATTTCTAAATAAATACGTATTCTGTTTCAAGCTCTATAATTTTTGTTTATCTCTCAATAAAAACAAGTCAATGCAAATATTATTATTTATAAGCAAAGATTCATAGATAACACGTTTCATTGATTAGGTTCAGCTAGACTAAAGATACGGCCACACCGCGGCGTCCTGCGATCTGCGGGCGCGATCTTAGTACTTTTCAATTGATTTCTGATCGCGTTTGGTGTGAACAAGTCGGTACAAAAACTACTGCTTTATCTGATCGCCGCTTACATCGCGCACGCAGGACGCTGCGGTGCATCCGTACCTTTACCGTGGAAATAAAACCTAATGCCGGTTGCTCTAATAAAAATACAATCGAATCGAAGGTATTTTGTTTACGACCTTTTTCTTTTTCAGCTTGGAAGAGAATAAATTAAAGTATCGTAAAAACTTTAATAAGGTTACGATTTTAAATGCCTCGTAAAATACAAATAACTAGAGACCATGTTATTATTCTGAGGTATTTATTTTCATATCTTTGCATATTGACAAAAGATCATGATATAATTGGGACTTACTTACAGCTATACTCCATCGAACACAAGATAATTGGTCAAAAAGGCTTTGAGAGCCCTATGGTGTTGTGGGAGAATGGTCGGCTTTGACGCCAGAGGTACCGAGTTCAATCCCCGCCGTACATTAATGCATTTTTCTGTCGAAAAATGTATGTGCGCTTTTCAGTGGCCCTCCGGTGAAGGATAAACATCGTTAATAAACCCCCAATCCCCGCATGTGTGCGCCTGGCCTCCCTCAAGTTAGAAAATCTGTCGCCGCACATCTAATATGTTCCGGCAGATATCCTTGAGAGCCAGATCCCATTCTACGCCTAGTGCTACCCATAGTGGTCAAACGCTAGCCTATGTTATATAACAAAAGAGTTTGAATTGTACCTAATGTATTTGTAAAAAATTGGAAAATTCCAATTTCCCAAGAGTATAATTTATATGTAGACTAAAAGTGTCCCGCGGCTTCGCCCGCGTTAAAAACTTCTTTTATTTACTTAAAACTTTTCTTTTGTAAAAACGATTCTATCATTAAAGACATCAAATAATTATTTGCCAAATCGGTTAACCCGTTTTCATGTTATCGCGTGACTAAGGCAATTCGGGATTCATATTTATAAAACCCGAAAAACCCAAATTTTCAGACTTTGTTACCTACCCCATTTCGAAAAATCCTACAACACGTATCTTATTCTTATTTATCTCATCTTGTTTCGCCATACCAACTTTGAATCCCCGTTCCGTATCCGGGAGGAATTTTTAGAAAATCCTTTCCGAGTGGATATCTACGTCATAATAACTATCTGCATGCCAAATTTCAGTGCAACCCGAAACAATATTGATTTTAGACTTTGTTGCCCCACTTCATCCTTTTAGGCGTGGCATTTCGAAAAAGCCTGAAACACGTATTTACTTATTTGTTTACTGAAGTACTTGTGTGAAGTTTCGAACAGAAAAGACTCTTATCTTATTTCTCCATACAAACTTTGAACCCCCGTTTCATCCCCTTCAGGGATGAATACGGAGCCGAGACGTGGACACTCACGGTTCGACTAGTCCACCAGTTCAAAGTCGCTCAGCGAGCTATGGAGAGAGCTATGCTCGGTGTTTCTCTGCGGGATCGAATCCGGAACGAAGTAATTCGCCAGAGAACTAAAGTGATCGATATAGCTCACCGGATTAGCAAACTGAAGTGGCAGTGGGCTGGTCATATCTGCCGTAGGACCGATAACCGTTGGGGCAGACTGGTTTTAGAGTGGAGACCACGAATCGGCAAACGTAGAGTAGGACGCCCTGTGACTATGTGGAGCGACGACATTCGCAAAGCGGTGGGCAGTGACTGGAAGCAAAGAGCCGAAGACCGGGCTCAGTGGTGTGTCTTGGGGGAGGCCTATGTCCAGCAGTGGACTGATACCGGCTGATAATGATGACTACACCCTCACGTACTAAGACAAATATACTCTCCAAATTTCAAGTCTCTACGACCAGCGGTTTAGGCTGTGCGTTGTCTGTCAGTCAGTCAGTCAGTCAGTATGTCAGGATCATCATCAAAGATTCCTATAGTATTAGATTATTGTAGATATTGTAAATATCTATATATATAAGAAAGTCGTGTTAGTTACTACACTTATAACTCAAGAACGGCTGGACTAATTTTTATGATTTTGTATTTATGGAATTGTCTTTGTCAGGAATAGGATAATAAGTAATAAACACAATGAATAATTGCCCTGAAAAAATATATAAGACAAATTATTTTGCCAAAATGTTCCTGGGTTAAAAAACTGCCAATCATTGGATGTTTAATTGTTTATCCCGTCGATACGGTAAACCGCAAATTAATAAGGGTCATCGCTCCACACGATTAGTGTATTTAGCCAGTGTCAAGTACAAAAATTCTTTAAGTTTTTGTGATTTCAAGTCATGTTCATTTTGAAAATGACTAGGATGATGGATTACAATGGATGGAGCCATGTCAGCCATGTGACGTTGTCACATCGACTTTCATTCTATCAACACATTGTCCTACCCTTTCTATCAGAGGGATCGCGAGATAAGAGTAAACGAGAAAGCTAATATCAAATTGACAACCTCGCGCATGGGTGATCGTGTCCATTTTTGACCGGCTTACAGGCCATAATATAGCGACGCATCATACTTATAAATTAAAAATTAAATAGAAACATAGCTTTAAAGACTGAAACCCTGTTACATGGTTAAATTATGTCGTGTTGTGCTGTGTTTTATCCATCAAGAACAACTAAAGGAGGCGTAAAAGATCCAGAATTATCATTTCACACGTAAGTCTTTGTGGGCATTTATTCTCATATATAACCACTTTTTGAATCAAAATATTTATATTGCTTACATTATATACATCTTTTTCGTCATATAACTACCGAGGTGGTAAATGGTTATCATTTGAAAGCTTTAATTTATGTAAATAACAAACATTATTTTACGCCGCCCGGCTAGTGATGTACGAGAACCCTCCAAAACTGTGTCGATAAATATAGTCGATACCCTTATAAAAAGGAATATATAAATTCCTTTAAGTGTAATATTATAATATTACACTTAAAACTTCAAATATGAAAATCGTTTATATACATTTTTCACTAAATCTATACATATAAAAAAATTGAAGTGTCTGTTTGTAATTCCAAATTAACAGCTTTTCACTAAATGCATATGAAAGAGTATACGGTACTTACATAAAAAACAAAATTTTAAATGTTTGTCTGTCTGTCTGTTTGTTCCGGTTTATCTCTGAAATGACTGGACCAATTTAACGGGACTTTCACTAGCAGAATGCTGATGTTAATATATTAACTACCAAGTAACTTGGCTACTTTTATTTTAGAATAAAAGTTCCACGAAATCAAAATTGAAGCTAATGAAATAGGGAACAATATCTGATACAAATAGGGAAGGTTAATGTGCAAATTAAGCAGTGTTTTCTACCGCGCACAGCCCACGCGTATGTTGCCGCTGTCATTAAACGCGGACAAAGCCGCGGGACCCAGCTAGTTGATTTATAATATGAAGATTTTTTTTAAGGATGGAACGGTTAGCTTATGGCCTTGCTTAGAACGAAATTTGAATATTTTTAACCGACTTCACAGTAAAAAGATGAGGTTCTCAGTTCGCCTTTTTTATGTTTGTTATCTCATAACTCCGTTAGTTCTTAACCGGATTGGAAATTTTTTTTCGAGAGTTTATTCTGCCCGTTTGGTCACATTGTACATTTTTTGAAATCTGATAAGTATCTCCAGAGATATGGACATAAACACCTCCAACTTTAACTTTATACTGAAAATGGATAGCGTGGCATTTGAAGTTGGTTTTTCGTTTTGTGAACGATCTTAAAATATTATAAAAACTGATCAAAGTAATGTCGCGCAAAATTAGTAGTAACTAGGTACCTAATTATATTATCAGCACTTATACTTACTCGTATTCCATCTATTATTACTTATGATAATGCTATTATATATATTTTTATGAAGAATGTGTGACAGTTTACCACATTAATATATTATATCATTTTGTTGTAGGTTTCCAAAATGTCCGAAAATCCAATCAAGTGGATAAAGGCAGTAACTGCAGTAAGGCGTGAAAATTAGGATCCAACGAAACACTTCAGACTTTGTTCTAAACATTTTGATAAATCAATTTTGTACCTACTAGATTATCAATCAAGCTGGAACTGACACCGAGGAAACGGAAAAGAATAGAAGCTATTTTGATTTTAAAATTATCGTGAATTTGTAACATTATTATTGTTATATACCGGCTGTAATTCACGTACCTTTAGTCGAATTTACTGGTGAACATCGCGATCTCACCGCGTGACCTCACTCCCGAGGAAGAGCGACTGACTCGCTCGAAACCTAGGTCGAGAAAATTCGACTAATGGTACGTGAATCACAGCCGATATATAACAATAAGAATAGAAGCTAGTGGAGTCAAGATAGAAAATCTTCCTGTAAGTCTTCCTATAATCTTCCTCTGCGAGCAATGAAGGATGATGAAACGGTTTTGAAAGTGTTTTAATCGAAAGTGTTATTAGCTCTGATTCATGAAAATCTGTTTAGCCGTTGTAAAACTATGAGCATTTTTCTAGTTGATAGCGCTATGAAATCAACTTTCATAGTGATTAATTCGAAATTCGGTATCCTTTTCTTCAACGACAAAGGACACTGAAGCATTGACATGATGCTGGGACATCTTCTGGAATCTGCTGAATACTCAACTCCTCGCCAACTTACAGGTGAGATGTAGGGTTTGCAGTACCGGTACTGAAATAGGATTTGTATTTCCCGGTACTGGAGTAGACCCAGAACCGGGAAATACCGGGAAATTCGATTCTTTCGGTACTAGAAGAAAATGAATTGTTGTGCGTTGAATAAACTTAAATCTTGAAATTACCCCAATGTAGTTCATAATAAGACTCAATGAAAGCCTTAACAGATCAGAAAAACAGTTCCTGACATATCAAAAACTCGAACTAAACTTTTAAATATTTTATTAATTAAATGTATCATATTATATTATATTATCATGTGAAGACAATAAAAATAAAATTATTTACTTATGGTAAAACGTTAGCGAAACATACGTAGCTGTTGATTGTTGATGAAAATACGTACACGAAATTAAAATCGTATCTAGTTTCACCGGTTCCTGATAATACTACTAGAAGCTTCAAAAGTCAGAAAATGACAGATTTTTTAAAAACTTTTATACCGCGTTATGTGTCAGATAGCTATAGAATTCCCGGGAGCAAACCCTAGTGAGATGTCGTGTTCAGACTCATTGGAATATTTTTATTTTCATTATAGATTATACATAGATCAGTCGGGGTGATTTCAAATTTTGAGTTTTGGAGAGTGGAGAGCGACGGCATACGCAATGCGGTGGGCAGTGATTGGAAAAAAAGATCTGAAAATCGGTCTCAGTGGCGCATCTTGGGAGAGGCCTACAGTCCAGCAGTGGACTGACACTGGCTGATGATGATGATGATACAATAGATCATACTATATTGACATCAAATTACTTTATATCGTTAGCATTTACAAAAAAATGAGCTAATTTTTCTGTAGTGGTAGGACTTCTGCTAGTCCGCCTGGGCCGACCACTTTGCCAATTAATTTTCATAGGAATGTTTTTCGGTTGAAATGGCAAGGTGTCCAGTGAAATTACGGGGCATGTGAAACTTAACATCTTTATGTCTCAAGGTAACAGGCGCAGTGGAGTGACATGCAAAATTCTGGACTGCCAGAATTTTCCTGTATCGCTGTATCTGTAATAGGTAGACGTCATCGCTTACCATCAAGTGAGAGTCATGCTTGTCCTGTTACCTTTTACAATTAAAAATCTGATTAATGTTTACAAAGTAAGTATGGCCTAATTTGTGGTTTCACTTCATTTTTTTTATTATTTGCGATGCGCGTAATTTTATATGATAATTTATCTAATACTATAAGAATCTTTGTCCTGACATACTGACTGCCTGACAGACAACGCACAGCCTAAACCGCTGGTCGTAGAGACTTGAAATTTAAAGAGTATATTTGTCTTAGTACGCAAGGGTGTGCTAAGAAAGGATTTTTCAAAATTCACCCCGTTAGGGGTGAAATGGAGGTTCAAAGTTTCTACGGATAAATAAGATTAGATAGTCTTTTCTATTCGAAACTTCATACAAGTGCTTCAGTAAGAAAATATGTAAATACGTGTCTCAGGCTTTTTCAAAATTCCACCCTTAAAAGAGTGAAATGAGGTAACAAAGTCTGAAAACCAATATTGTTTCGGGTTGCGCTTAAATTTGGCATCCAGTTGTTTTAACATAAGTATCCGTTAAGAAAAGATTTTTCAAAATTCACTCTTTAAGGGGTTGAAACGGGGGTTCAAAGTTTGGATAGTCATTTTATTCGACCTTCACGCAAACCGTACTTCTGTAAATAAATAAGTAAATACGAGTTTCAGACTTTTTCAAAATGCCACCCTAAGAGGGTAAAGTGGGGTAACAAAGTCTGAAAATCAATATTGTTTCGGATTGCGCTGAAATTTAAAATGCAGATAGTTGTTATACATAGGTTACCGCTGAGAAAGCATTTTGTAAAAATTCCCCACGGATATAACTTATAATTTATGATGAAAAAATATATATATATATAAAAACTTATAGATTTACGTAAGTACTTCTATAAATAAATAAGTAAATACGTGTTGCAAGATTTTTGCAAGGGGTTGGTAAAAAAGTCTGACAGTCAATATGGTTTTTTGGGTTTTATAAATATGAATCCCTATTTCCCTTAGTCACGCAATAACTTGAAAACGGGTGAACCGATTTGGCTTTTACTTCTTTGATGTCTTTTATGATAGAAAGGTTTCACAAAATAAAAGTTTTAAGTAAATAAAAGAAGTCTTTAACGCGACCGAAGCCGCAGGGCACTTCTAGTTTTTTCATATAAATTATATACTGTAAAGGACAATTTCAATCTATGATATTGGGCCAAGATAATTAGCGTAATTATTCAAATAAGGATTAATACTGTATAGAAGAAAATAGCCTTGAAAGTTCTGTAACATTTTTTATTAAAAAATAAAGATTAAAATAGTTACTGTGAGTCTGTGCGATAGACATTATGTTATCGCAGACTTTTTTGTAGGTCTTATTAAGTTGTACTACTCTTCGATACATACTTTCTTACATCTATTTCAGATTAATAATCTTTCGTAAAAAACGTGTTTTCTCGACCGTTTTATTGGCGACTTAAGTTGCAAAATAGGTCTTCACGAATATACCTATCTTTTAAACAAAGTACTGTAGATTTTTTTAACAATAACTAATTTCCATAAGTTCAGTAAAGTAACTACGTATTTTATCACATTAATTGTTTTCTTTTTACATAAGTTTTAGTTTTCTACATTTTTCACTTTTTTATCGATATGTTCTACACTAGTGATCACTTCCCTACTCACGCACACTCTAGCAGTTCTAGATACTAACACAAACAGAAAATGGACATGCTGCTAAAGTTTTGACGCCATCCATTGTAATCCATCATCCTAGGAAAATGATAATAAAATTTGAATACTGCCAGTAATGACAATTTTGTGACATATTTTTTGATTGTCAAATATGAGTGCGTTCAGAAATGTATGCTTACGAGTTTTTGGCGGGAACGTGGAAAAGTGTGTGTGATCTCATTGTATTTTTTCCTAAAACTGGTGTTCTTCCGCGTGTTAATGTGTAATAAATTTAGATTATTAAGCATTAAGTGCCGGTGAATGTGTGCGAGTGTAGGGAAACAGCTCAATGTTGAAAAACATGCTATTTGCGTTTTCACCAAATTTCCACTGGAAATCTTCAGTAAACACCACATCTTTACTGAAGGTATGACTTAGACTAGACTTTTACGTGAAAACTGAGCTGAAATGTGACTTTAACCCATCTCTACGACCAAAATTGATAAAAACTTGAAGAATTTTAATACATGACATGGCTATATACACTAATCGTGTGGAGCCATAATGAAACTTAAAAATAAATGACAATAATAATCAATGCCTAATCAATTTTATATTTTGTCAGAATGTAGGTAAATACAGAGATATGCAAATCGCAAAAGCCAAAAACAAAGAGGTATGCAAGAATGTGATGGCCAATTTATGAATGCCGTATGTATACAGTCTTATCCATAAGGCAAAAAAATATTAGACAGTCATTCATGAAGTAAATACCTATACTTATTCAGAATTAAAATTAAATACTAGTGATTATATTATTTTCACAATTAAAATTAAACTCAATCGAACTAATTTCAAGTTAATAACTTATTACAGAACTTCTTATAACAATAATAACATTGTTTAATAGCATCATGTCTTGCTGACACGCGGTTGAAGTACTTGATTGTTGTATTTTTATTATATTTCTGTATTGCCACAACTTTGATTATTTACTTGATAATCAAAGTGCCATAATACATTATTAAACTTAATATCTTTTTTACATTGTATTACGTTCATAAAAGCCTAAAATAAGTTCATCTAAAAGGTAACACGACATTCATTGTCTGTTAGGTGGTACGAAGTTCGCCGGGCCAGCTAGTGTATAATGTTTAATCGCTTTTACGACTTTCGACGATAGCTTTAATTGCGAAAAACACTTACATTTTTTTAAAAATATTTACAATCCAAATAGGATTCTAGCATTTTCCCTATTGTTTTTCATCTAAGCATCGACTGCATGATAATATTTGTTAGTTGATCTGTTGGTTAAATTATTTTCTGTTACAAAAAGAAACAAGGCAGAAGACAAGCTTAGGCGCAAGCCAGATACAAGATACGGGGCGCGTACATGGATGTCTTTAAGGAAGGAAGTCTAGCGAGGCAAAGCATTCAGAGAGGACGAAGCGCACATTCGTCTTCGTCCTATTGCAAAAAGTACAGAGCAGACGAGGCGAGGAAAAGGCAAGGACGGTGCATAGACGTAGCAGGGGTATGGATAGGGTGCGGGGTGTTTATTCTGCACCCCGTTTTTTAGATCTGGCTTAGGTCCTTGTCAAAACGTTGTCATCAGGTTCCTATGACGAGTATCATCAAGTCTCATCAGTGTAGCCTCTACTTCTCTAGATATCTCTTCCTTCAACCTCGCAGGCCCAGTTGTATTGTTTTCCCTTTTTGTCAAAGGAAACGTTTTGTATGATGAATGTAAGAGTTTCTTCCTTTGGGTATTGTAAGATGTGTATCTTATTTTATAGCACAGTTTGACCTAAATCCGCACTTTACGCACGCTTTTCCGTGTATTAAATAGTCGATTATTGCACGACGTTAAGCATCCTCGCTGCGCTTGGGTGCCAACTTCACGCCGTGCAATAATCTTCTATTTGAGGGAAAAGCGTAGCAAGCGTAAAGTGCGGGTTTATGTCACACTGACTAAGCTATAAAATAATATACGATACGTGTGACTTAAGTAGTCTATTATTGCCCGGCGTGAAGCAGCTGTAATATACTATTTCCATAGGACAGCTAGACTAAAATGCAACTTCGCTATATGGTGAAATTTACATTAACCCTCACGAAGCAATTTGCTGTACATTCCGAATCTTGGGGTCTTCTAGTCACGAAGGATTTTTTTCGGCAATAGTGCTACATTGTAGACTGATATGTAACTAGGTGAGATTGTGATCAAACGGTTCATTATCATTTATAACACCTATGTGTGAGGCAGAGTGAGGCTGTATGTGTCTTTTGTGTCGCTGGAATAAAGGAAGCCTAGTGTGGGAAGAGTGTCTGTAAAAAGTCTGCTTACAAAAGAAACATGATGAAATAAATGTGTTGCTTGGTCAATTCATTTTCTCTTTTGAACACAAAAGCCCCCAAAGATTGCTTTTAAAATCTTAAACGTTAACAGCGGTACCAGGGCCGCAGAAATTATAAGATGTAGCTTTGTACAGCTCAAAGCGGCTCGTATACTGTGTCGGTCCGTAATTGCTTCCTGTAGGCCGTTGGGTTGTAGTGAAATATTAGCAGTAGGTATGCTGTGTACGAATCGATAGCCACTTCTGTATATAGCATGTACGTGTTATGAGCTCCTAGTTAGAGTATTTTATGTTTTGCATGAACAGTAAGTGTTGCCGATTTGAAGCGTTTTGACGAATTTAGAAATTCTAGCCGACCATAATAATTTTGCCGGATATTTTAATAAAATGTGCAAATCTTTGCGTTTAAATTTAGTGAAACTCAATAGCATTGCATACTACATAATTCTGTATCCAATTTCTGCATACAAATACAAATGTATTATTTCTTCAAGAACGAAGCTCGAAAAGTTCTTAAATTCTGAGGATTAATTTATATAACGATATAACTGTCTACTTAGCCAAAAAGATCAAGAAACATTTTCGGGAATTTTCGGCTTCATTTTTTGGAAACACGGTTTAACAGTGACGATGCTTGGCGTATATAAAGTGGCTTCAGGTTTCTGTCACCCACTCCCACACACATAATAATAATATTTATCAGTCCATTACATCCACTGTTGGCGTGGGTTAATCCTGAGGTTCTACGGATACATCGTAAATATGATCTGCCCACACACCTCGAGTGGCTAATTAATAAACCATTTCGTCTTTTTTACCCGACTACGGCGAAGCAAAAAGGAGGGTTATGTTTTTGACCGGTATGTGGGTATGTATGTATGTTTGTATGTATCTTATATGTATATTATCTGTTCCCTCATAACTTCTAAGCTACTTATCATAATTTAACAAATGAGGTGTCGTACGCGTCTTATTTGTCTGCTGGTTATAGGCTATGTGACGTTACAACAAAGTGAATGTGGCGCCCCCTAGAGGGGACCAAGTCCAGAACTAAAAAAAAAATTATCCCCACCCCATCGTGTGTATTATCGTTGAATAGGGATTTTAAAATTAAGATAGGGTTTGCTACATCATATTTTTGTGGGGCGTAGCGTTGGCGAGATATATCCCGCCGAAGTCAAGAAAACTAATTTGTACCCCACGGCATCGCAAAAAAGGAGTTAGGAGGGTTATGTGTTTGTTGATCGCTGTGTATGTATGTAAGTATCTTGACATGTATACATCTATCCAAAAACTCCAAAATGCATTAAATAAAAAATAAGTTCAAAAACTAAAACCCGACTACTGAAAAATAACTCTCTAAAAAGTATGAAACTAGAAAATATTCTCATCTGAGATCGCTATGTACAAACTATTCAATATGTATCGTGTATTATACAAACAACTAACTTGTAATTAATATTTTATTGTATTTCATAAATATTCTTAGTGGTGCTCAGAGGATAGCCGTGGTCTAATAGGTAGACGTCATCGCTTACCATCAGGCGAGCGTCGTGCTTGTCCTACTACATTATATCATTAAAAAAAAATTACGTACGTAAGTCGGACCATTCTAGGCCTAGCGTGTTCATCATCTTCGACCTCATCATCGAGATAGTGTCCAAACATGAAAGGGTCGGGTCGGTCGTGGTTAAAATTTGCGACATAAACTACTCATGTCACCTGATAATTAGTAAACGATACGGTATATAAGTTGGAATCGTGTTTGTCTGGTTTCAAACAGAAATGATGAAATGCATAATTTTTAGTGACTACCATTTAAAATATGAAAAGTTCGGTCGAAAATGTAACGTACGTCATTGATTAACTTACTTGCACTGTGACGGGAAAACTCGGCGTGTGAAGAACGACCTCTCGCCACCTTGTTGCTACCAGGCGTTCATAAATTCGCGGTAGTAATTGCTGCCTATAGCCCATTGCTACTGGGTCAAACGGCGCAATTTTGTGACTCGAATTTAAATTTATTAATTTAGAAATACTGCTCGGGTTGCAACAACTTTCCTTAATGTTGCTCAAAGGATAAAAATGTTTCACAAACGTTGGTGTCGAGTCGAGAAATCAGAAGTTTTATGTATGCTTCAAATACTATTACTTATTCAGACGTTTTATTTTACCCCATGTCCTAATTACTGGCTATCCCAGAGTCAAATTTGGGCTTAGGCGGCAGCTCACCCATTTTACATTCAATCTCCTTTTCGTTTCAATTTCTCTCGAGCAAACAAAGAGCTGCACCCTATTTCATACTAGTATTTGTGATTTATATCCGCAATAAACAACTTTGCGATCATTTTCAGTAAACAATGTTCAAACAATATTTAAACAATGTTGTTAACTGGTATTATTGTGTTTGAGCAATCGTTTGGCGAGATCGTTTAGGATTGTTTAACGATCCGACTATTTCTGGTTCGGACCGTAAAAAGGCTGGACTAAATAAATACCCGTGCTAATTTTCTGTACGGTTTGGTGTCTCTTTCGTTTTCTTCTTTAGTGATAAAGACGAAGATATATACATGTATTGTGCTTCATCTACTTTCTGATTACCTAGTCGTGCTCGTATATAAGTTTTGTGTACCTCGTTCAAGGTTGCTAAATCGTCGTGATAATGAATCAAAAATATCGTCCGTATGTTTGTAGGTCATCATCTTTATGTGCAACTTGATGATTGATAAGCATGATTGAAACAGTGGGTAGATTAAAGATCTACCCACTGCTGGGAATAGGCCTCTTTACGCTTTTGCCACGCTTTATAACCCTGCGCTGTCGTCTTTATCTTTATTATCATCTTTATCATCATCATCGTCTTTTCATCCAAATTATCGACATCATTCATCGTTAGTAGTAGTATCATATACGTAATTACTATGCATTATTATATGCATAATACGTATACGTAATTATATTAAGACTGGACCAGTTTTTATGATTTTTGTATTTATGGAATAGTAGAATTGTATAATGTAGTGATCAGATTTTAAATATATATATATTTTTTATTTCAAATATTTGTATTTTTATTAAATAATTATCTAATTCTTAATTAACAAAGTCAAAATATAATTTTAATATAAAATCACAATTCAATTAGCTCGTTAAACATATTTAGTTAAGAATCCCGCTCCGCAACGTTCCCGGTGAAAAGGTGCCCATAAGTAACGCTCGCAGCGTTGCCACGCTGAATAGCGATGGCCATTCTTTGCACCACAAACGAGCCGGCACGGGCTTCTCCAGTCACTTCAAAAATCTAACGATCACGATAAAATAATTGTACGGAACACTTACTCACTTTACTTACTTTTGCAACTTAGCATATTTCACAATAACCTACTACGAGTACGTTACAGACATGCGGATGAATGAAATCGCCTTACATTTATTGTAATTTGTGTCTAATAAATGTTACTCAAAACTTTTACTAAGTATTTCAACTTATTATTACTACTACTACTGCACGGTCTAAACTGGGATCGTACTATAATAACTGTCTACGTATTGACAAATAACACTAATAGAATGTAGGTAACAGCCCATGTACAGCACTCGTTTGTCGGCATGACTATAGTCTGCCTATAACAAATACCTTCTCTCCTAAACTGCTACTGTTTTCTATCTAAGTTCTCTTATATATTTTATTATATTTATATATGTATAATATGTATATGTATAGTATGTATATATGCATAGTTTTGTATATATATATTGTATTGTATACTTTTATTGTGTGTACGGTATTGTTATGTATGTGTATTGTAATGTATAAAATATGTACGTACTTTTGTTATAATGTACTTATTACCTATTCTGATTTATTTATTACTTTTGTTCATTTTTAACACCTATATACCGCCATGTATGTTAAGTTTTCTTTCTCCACCCTAAGGTTGTCTGGAAGAGATCGCTTTAAGCGATAAGACCGCCTGTTGTTACACCTTTTGTTAAATGTTTATTTTTTAAGTTTTATTTGTTTGGTGTTCAATAAAGAGTTTCTATCTATCTATCTTGGCGCTTAAACCTTATGAACATCACTCAAAGTAATATCAATGTCGCCTTGTGGGTGTAACAGCAAATACAAATGTTAACACGACCTATTATAGGTTGTCGCACAATGATTTGACTATGCTTTTGCATTTCTAGGTAGACAATTACTCGTATCTAAATCTCTTGGGCTTGCCCAATTATTTAACACAGTCAACCTCCTCGCATAGTCGAGTGACGAAACAAAAGTAACATTGCAATCATACCTGTATCCACACCAACCATACTCGAATAATCCTGTCCGCCGCGTTTACTTGCCGACGAGCATTATCAGCTATGTTGCACGGTAGTATCACACAAAACAGCAACTACAGAGAAAATCAAATAGTTATAAGCAACGGCATTTACACGTGGCGTTTCGTATTCGGACGCGGTGGTTAACAATACCAGATAAGAACCCTGGCAAACTACCCTTTATTGAAATAAATAAATCGACGAAATTACTTTTCCGAAGAATTTTTTTATCTTTTAGAAATATCACATACCCTGAATACCCAGACAAACGTCTAATTTACACTTTAACTGACAAATCTTATAATAATATTATATTATATTATATTATATTATATTATATTATATTATATTATATTATATTATATTATATTATATTATATTATATTATATTATATTATATTATATTATATTATATTATATTATATTATATTATATTATATTATATTATATTATATTATATTATATTATATTATATTATATTATATTATATTATATTATATTATATTATATTATATTATATTATATTATATTATATTATATTATATTATATTATATTATATTATATTATATTATATTATATTATATTATATTATATTTATATTACGTATACGTAATTATATGCATTGATAAAAAAGGCAGATTACTCTAAAGTCATTTCGGCATTTCTTCAGTGAAGACAATTTAGTTTAGAATAATACCTAAATTAAAAATGAACTACTATTTCCGACTGATCTATGTATAATCTGTTCATAGACAATTCCAATGAGTCTAAGCATGACATATCTGCTGTAACTTGGTATTCTACAGATTCAGAAGTAGTCTCAGCATCAGGTCAAGGTTTACCAGGTTGCAATATTGAATTAATGAAAGAATTTACCAGGTTACCGAATTTCGAATTGATCAGACCTATGAATGTTGTTCTCATCAACTAGAAAAAAACTCATTTTCTGTAAATTACTGAATATTTGAAATAAAGCTAACAACAATCAAATTGGCTTATCCGTTTAGGAGCTACAATGCCACAACCAGGCACATATATTACACAAATATACACATACACACGTCAAAATTGTATAACAACACTCTTTTTTCGTTGGAGGTCAATAAAAAGTTTATTGTGCATTTTGTTTTGAGTATTTTGTGCTCTTGTTTTTCGTGTTTCATTTTTTTTATGAACCTAATATGAATTAAGACATAGCAACGTCTGTCAGGTTCAGCTAGAATGCGAATGTTCTAGAGCTTTTGGATGTTGGATGACTCTCAGTAGATGAGATAAAGAGGTGGCGGATGACATTGTGTCATTTAATGTAACGATAACGAAGTAGGTATGGAAAGTACCAACGTGAGTTTATGCTAAGGCATCCTTCATGCTCATAACTTCAGCAGTCATAATGCTGTGCTTTCAAGTATTATGACGACGTGAAAATTGAAATATACCTGGAAAAACCAGTAAGGACCATTTCACCATTTTGTAATATGTTGGTTGTTAAATATCAGTTGAAAAAATATTGCGAAATTCAATGATTTTGTAAGAATATCTTAGCATTGACCTGTTGCTAGGGCGTCTCATAGAATCTGCAGAATAATCAACTCCTTAACATCTCATAGCAGAGATGTCGTTTTTGGGGTCATCGGAATGATTTTAATGGACAGATTACACATAGATCGGTTAGGTTGGTTTTAAATGTTAAGTTTAAATATTATTAATAACTATATGTTATTTTAATCCTGCAAAATAAGAATCGAAACATGTTTTATTTTGCTCGAATGGTATAGCGCATTGTCAGCATTACTTGCACAATTTTTTGTGAGGAAATTACTCTCTGTCCATACTGTTTATAAGGCTGTAGTCAGAACGAACGACTGAACTGAACTTACGTAAGCACAAGCAGTTATTTACAAGTGTAATCGCCGCCTTATGAATATGAATGTAAAGTGTCAGTCAGCTTTTTAATATTATAGCACGCGTTTTTTGCCGGCTACAGGATTCTAGGGTGTGCTTTTATTTATGAATTTTTTACTTATATTATTTTCTAAGTAGGCAACGACATTTGATCATTATCATACGTGTTGGTAAGTGACAATTCGATCTAAGATGGACTTATCTGTTAAAGTTTTTATTCCTATTCTCTTTATTTTCCTTATTCCGAATGCAGACTTGATCGGTGGGTGATTTGAGAAATTGAGAGAAAGCTTGCTAAAGCCTTGGTCAACCGTTTAGAATTATCCGGGGATCTCGTATAGGATTAAAAAAAAGCGTGCGTTAAAACTTTCATAGAAATTTATTTCTCAACATCACAAATTATTTTTTGTACAACTTAGCGGGACGAATGCCCTAATGATAGCGAATACGTCTTCGTAGTTACGCTTTTCTACAATAGAGGGCGTATATAAATATAAAATATAACATGACGTTTGGTTCACTTCCGTTGAATCGGACCGTGACGCTACGTCACTTCCGGCAAATTTTACACCAGTGCGCCTAAAGAAGTTTCACTTTACTTTACTTTACTTTCAAGTTCAAATTATTCCTATGCAGAACAATAACACTTCCGTGGTTGATAACGACCTCCGATAACAATATTTCCGACGGCATAGCTCTAGAAGTTTCCAGAATAGTGCACATAAATCCGACATTCACACAACTAACATAACGGTAACGAAACGTCGCAATCAGTCAGGCAGCAATTGGATTGCCATTGAATTGCCGTCAGTTACCATTTGTTGGTTATGGGACGGCAATTGCATCAGTCGTGCGATTGGACTGTTTACCTGCCAATCTGATTGATGATTTGCGACATCAAGCGTGTCCAATTACTGAACTATATACATGTACCCGCCGTTTAACGTCTATGACAGAAGATTCAAAGCGCCCGTAGGTAGGGCCCGTAGGGCGGTACCACCACTTTGCCAGTTAATTCAGCCGTGAAAAAGGGATGTTTTTCAGTTTGAATGGGTTGGGTTCAGTTAAATAACAGGGCATGTGAGACATAAAACATCTTCTTGTTGAGATGCAAAATTCTGGCTAACCAGAATTTTGCATGCCGCTGTATCTGTAATAAGTAGACGTCATCGTTTACCATCAGGCAAACGTCGTGCTTGTCCTGTTACCTTATATTATAAAAAAAGTATTTTTATTAAATTCTGGACAGACAAGCACTTTATCTCACCTGATATTGTGTGACGATGCGGTCCAAGAATTGTACTTGTCTGAAAATGGAAGACGGTAATGAGACGAGGCACTGAACAACTGACTTTACTCAAATTGAGGGGCCAGTGGCGCAGTGGAAGACTGATCGGCTTTGATGCCAAAAGAAGCGGGTTAAAATTCCCGACGGTGCACTAATAGAATTCTTGTATAGTTAAATTTATGTGCACAAAAATATGTTTGTACAGCTCTCTCCTGTTTTAATGCAGTCTCTTGGTTTTGTGCCGCTGGAGAAAAACGTAAGCGCGTGGCGTGGACGACACAAAGAGTAGACAGCGCTGTCTGCTTTTTGTGTTGTCAATGTAAAGTCTGTCTAAAGTGAACGTCATAAGGCTTATATTTTAATGAACATTTTTTGCCGGGTGGGACCGGATTTGTAGTAGTAGGCAACCTTTAACCACGTTGTGCTTGTCCCGAAGCGAGACGATTACGTTACGATGTATGTGCGCCAAGCCTTTATCGCCGATTTAAGCGTTTCACCACTCTACACTAGGCGAAATTTTTTACTGTTCTTTGTGTAAAATAGTGATCAAGCGCTTGTCTATTCGTAACAAAAAAAAGGTTGATTTGTTAAATCTTTATTAAGGATGATTTATCACATCGGTGGATAGAAATATCATTTCGGTGTATATACTTATCATCTCGTTGGTCAGCCTTCTCATATTGGTGTACAGAAAAATTAATTGGTGGGCGGTTTATCATATCAGTGGCAACCAAAATTCAGTCTTAATTTTCACCTTAATATTGAATGATACGTTGATATTTTTAAAAGTGGGAATATTTAATATCCTAATGAATACATATGAGCAAAAAATATACAAAAAATAGATAAATGAAAAAGTTCAACGATACGATAAAAAAACACAATTTGTTGAAATTCAGCCTTAAACTTGTGTGTGTAGAGGATAGGGAACTTGGTAGTCTGAAACTTTTCGTCAGAAAAGATATACTCAAATAATAAGTAACACCAATAATAATTTACGCTATTGCTTTTAGTAAAGACACAAAACTGTTGACCATAAATAATAAAATAAAAAAACAACGGATTGCACTCCGGGAGTGCCAGCAGAAGTGAAAACTTGAACAATAACGTTGTGCATTTGGTCTACTCTCCCTCCGTCTTATGAAATTTCCATCAGGTCACGTATCCTGACGCGAGGTCCTGACGCGAGTTTAACATTTTTACCCACCCAAAAAGTTTACAACGCCGCTAAAGAAGTTTTCACTTCAATAAATATTTTTCAAGAGCTAACTGAAAAGTAACATATACTGGTCCAAGCCCGATCCTAAGCCGTTTACGACTAAAACAGTGCGTTCCTGATTAGATAAGGAAGATTCTCGAAACAATTACTGGTGACACTATAGTACAGATATAATTTAAACCGATACGATCGGCTCGGACAGACGCACAGTGAAAGGGTCATCGTGTACTAGTATGTTGGTTGGAATACTGGTCCAGATTGGTCCCGCTAACGTCCATCTTCCCAACTCACGTATTTCTAAGATGGCAGATAGATATGTATCAAATTTTTAAGTAAGTGCCGAAGAAAGAGCCGTATGACAAGACGGTAGTGAAATGAGGCCACATAAACAAATTAATTTGCCGCGTTCCTGAAAAATAAAAAAAATAAACAGAAGAAACGCCTTAACCAAGAAAGAAAGAAATTCTAAGAAAATACTAATAGCCGACTTCATGACATTGTAAATAATTTTCTAAAAGTTTACACTTTTTATTGTTTTTGTTCAGTTTTCTTTATAAACTTAATAATAATCGGGAAATAAGAACCGAAGGGGCACACGTAGGAGTATCGCGCGTTCGTGCCAATATTAACAGAGAATATAGAATAATATTCGTTATTTTCCTCATTAATTTATGGTCATTTTGTGCGGCGCTTGCTGCGTAATGTCATTCCGTTGCAGGCACAGATATAGTCAGATTTACATGGATATAGGATATGTGTAAGTTTTGACAAAAGCAGCGAAGGGTTCATATCCGCTTTGGGATATAAATCCGAAGATATAGATTGAGCCCGAAGTTATCCAAGTCTGGTCTGCTGTAGTTAGTTCAAACGGCAAATCTCAGAGCGTTTGAATCTAAAAATGTGTATTTCTTAAGGGTACGAATTGCAGATACGCAATCGCTCTTAGCGAGTTTGTAACAGTTGTTATACGCGTATAATAAATAAATAAGAATAAAGCTACCATAACCACTAACTAGAGACTTAAATCCAGATGGTGCGCGATTACCTCAATACTTTTATGTACCTCTTGAGCTAAATTTACGAGCAGCAAAGAAGTAAAAAGTACAATTTATGGACTACCACGATGAAGTTAAGGGTTACTCTCGTAATACAGCACTTAGGTAATATCCTAGAAATAGAAGGTCTACTTGTTTGTCTAATGAAAAGTAAGTAGTACTAACAACATACGTAACATTTAGGAAGAAAAATGGTGTGGTTCATCCAAGTATAAACCACTGAAGTTATTTTATTTATTCTTTTGTTTTCGTGAAAAAATTTTGGAGGCACAATTTTGTTTATTTATTTTAATTTATCTAACATTTGACCACTCACGGTCATCCCACTTGTTGTTGCAGAATTTCTCATTGATGGTGGTAAGCTATTTTTGATAGAAAGTCTGGCGGAACTTTGATATAATATGCTTCTACCGTTGGAACTCTTTTTGTTGTAATATAATTTATGATCGTACAAAACGAAAAATCCGACTTCAAATTATATTCAATATTCGATATTCGCCGCGATATTCAAAGTACTGGCTAGTTATATATATCATTTCATCTAAGTATACAAATTTGTTTATATTCTTTATCTCCGTATCTCCGGAGATAATAGTCATATCTCAATAAAATTGAATGGAACCACACGGAAGGCAGAATTTTTCAAACAAAAAAGAATTTTTCGAATCGGTTAAGATTTGACGGAGGTAACATACATAAAAAAATAGTCAAATTGATAACCTCCGCCTTTTTTGTGAAGTCGGTATAAAAACTATTTTTAACCCATAAAGTGGATTGTTATAAGATTTACGTGTGAATCTGTGTGTTTGTGTATTTGAACCGATTCGATTTAGTTAATTTTGTTTGATACGTGATTTAATCGAGAGGTCTTAGCTTTGTTTCATGAAAACCGTTCAGCCGATTTTGGAATTATATGCTCATTTCTAGTTGACGTTTGTCAACTTTTATAGGTCTCTGCTCAATTCTTACTTCAATTATATTGTAAGACACTGGTAGCATTGACTGGTAGCATTGACTGGTAGCATCTGGATTCTGCAGAATACTTAACTCCTCACCAACTTTCAGCAGAGATGTCGTGTTATAGCTTATTGCACAGATCCCAATAAACAGATTACACATAGATTAGTCATAGAGGAATAAAATTTCAAATTTAAGTTCATATTTTTAATATAATTTTACCGTTTGTTTTACTAAAAGTAGAACCTAGTTCCACATCACAATTAAAAATTCCCAACAGAAAAGTGTCGCTATTACCATGGCTATCATTACCCGAGTACTAAGCGTATTTATGCACCAGTGTGGCAGTGACAGCGCTATACACCATCCATTACTTAGACTGAGACAGAAAATTTGAATAATTCATACATTGTGATCCATTGCAGTAACATCACCGCACCGTATACAGGTATTCAGTACATAAATTTTCTTTATAAAGCTTTCTATTAAGATAGATTATTATATAACACATTGAACCGCATTCTAGGCCTAGCGTGTTACCATCCGCGATCACATTGTTACCTCAACACAATGGTCAAACTTTATATAATACTTTAATTCAAAATTTAAAACCACCCTGACTGACTAATGTATGTACAATCTGTTCATGGAGACCATTCCAATGAGCTCAAACACGCCATCTTTGCAGTTGTTGAGGACTTACATTTTTTATTTAAGTAATTTTTATTCAAGAGTGCGTGGATATCCTGGCTGCAGCATCAGACCAAGAATTCCACTATCTTGCTTCTGTAGCATACGTGGTTGATTCAAATTTTAGGTGAGACATATGTTGTAAATTAAAGTTAATTACCCACTTATGCGTCTTAGATATCTAAGATACCCTACTGCAGGTAACAAATGAGCTGATGACCAAAAAAAGGCTGAACCGATTTTGATCAAACATGCCAGAAAATCTGCTTTCAAACAAAAATAAAACCGCAACCAAATTGGTTCTCCCGTTTGAGAGGTACGGGGTGCAACAGATAGACTCAGAACACACACACAGAAACACACACACACACACACAAACTTGGTCAAACTTATAACATCCCTTTTTGCGTCATGGGTTAAACACAAATGTAGGCCAGTTATTCCGAAAAGTGTGAACACAAGTAACTGCAATATACGGTACCATTGTCTCAACTCGGTATCTTTTATTCAATGTATTCGTAACGAGTTGACGCTGGTTTTTCAGTTAGTTCAGGAAGACGTTATTTGACTTTCAAGGCATTTTTTTCACCTTATGCATTTTTTAAACTGACAAAACCGTACCACATAAATTTTGCCAGAGTTTTCTGTAACTAAAAAATACGGGGCAAAGTTTGCACCAATTATTTACATTAGGTAAACTTTTTTCTGATGTTCTATAAACAATATATAATGGGTAAATTGTAAAACACAATTCAAAACTATTATGCATAGTCCCGTCGGTACGATGAAATTTTGGATTGTATTTAACAATTTTACAAAAATATAAAGTGTAAAATACTTCAAAGAAACATAATATTAAATATACAATGGGTGTTAAATAGCCCATATTTTTTCCTAAAACTTGTGTTCTTCCGCGAGTTAATGTGTAATAAATGTGGATTATTAACCATTAAGTGCCGGTGAATGTGTGCGAGTGTAGGGAAACAGCACAATGTTGAAAAACATGCTATTACCACATCTCTACGGAAGGTATGACTTAGACTAGACTTTTCTAGAAAACTGACCTGAAATGTGACTTTTACCCATCTCTACGACTAAAATTCATAAAAAGTGGAGAATTTCAATACTTGACACTGGCTAAATACACTAATCGTGTGGCCCTCGGGTGAAGGAAAAACATTGTTAAGATACCAACAACCCCCGTATGGTGGTAGGACACTATCTAGTCGACACTAGCCTGGCCTGGTCAAGCTAGAAAATCTGTCGTCAAAACATCTAATGTGTTCCGGCAGCTATGCTTAAGAGCCAGTTTCCATTCTAGGCCTAGCGTGCTTACCATCTTCGACTGCATCATCACTTACCAACAGGTGAGATAGTGGTTATAATGCTAGACTATAAGATATTAATAAAAACCTATAAACCTATAAAAAAAACCCGGGCATGTTTCCCAGGAGACGCCAGTTTGAGTCCCGTCGGTACGTCGTCGTTTGTATTGTATATAAAAATATAAAATAATACATAAATTTAAAATTTAAAACCACCCTCGACTGATTTGTATATGTGTAATTTGTTTACTGAGACCATTTTAATGAACCCAAACACGAAATCTCAGATTGGCGGTTAAGTAGTAGTACGCATAAGCGGAATTTTGATTTTTTTGACATCCGCGGTCAAAAGGCTACCAAATTTGCTATCGTTGTCTCATCAACCAAACAAGATCTGATAATATTTAAACGGCTGAACGGATTTTCATTTCACAAAGCTAAAAACACTCTCGATGAAGACCCTATCAAACAAAAAAAACTAAATCAAATTGGGTTTATTCGTTTGGACGCTATGATGCCACAGACAGACAGACACATACACACGTCAAACTTATAACAACCTTCTTTCTGCGTCTTTCTTTTCAGTAAAAAAAAACTAAAATTCACGTACTGAATGAAATATTGCAACGTACCAAGTTTTAATGAGGTAGCCGATTCTTGCTCATAAATTCTTGATACTTTACAATAAGGAGTGTAAAGTTTGTCTAGTGGAATGATAATGTCTCGGAGAATTCTTGGTATGTGACGCGTTAACTCGTGAGGCGATCTTTGGGGAATATTTTGCATGTTAATACTTTATACGAGTTTGTAGGGTGTGTGGGAGTAGCTGGTAATATTTATATGTGGTATGGGAATTAGTAAGTTTCTATTATTATGTACAGGTGTTTTGTGTCTGTAAGACGTGAAATGACCTGCCCGCCGCGTTCTTCCCATCTAGCTACAGTATGGGATATTTTGCAAAAGGTATCAAATCAAATTAAATCAAAGCAATTACTCAGTATGTAGGAAGTAATAATTTACGCACATATATACGTCAAATCATAAAAATAAATCATAATCAATTATCAAGTAAACATATCAAACAAAAGTAATGTAAAGAGCCATTCAGTTGTCATCCAATCGTTGACGTCAGACTATTAGAAAAATATTCAATACTCAATATTTTATTGCATTTATATGTATTTACAATTGAGCGACAGAGTATTATAAATAAGCTTAACTTTACTATTAATAACATAGGCGCATTTCAGTGTTTTCTAGCTTCACCATACTCCGATGAAGCTCAACTAATTTATGATTTAGTTTATTAAGAATAAGTTTATTTTGTTTTTATTTTTCTTATACATTTTAGTAGGTATAAGGTGTCTATGGGGCTGGCATGAACATGTTGTTCAAAAGCCCTTTAAATTCTGAATAAAAAAAAAAATGTATGTACAATGTTTACAGATGTAAGGGTAATGGTTTGGTAACATATGACCCTGTTAGGGTATATATATCGTATATATATCGCAACAAGTACTGGAGCGAACAGACCGATTGAAAAATCTAATACTATAAGAATCTTTGTCCTGACATACTGACTGACTGACTGACTAACTTACAGACAACGCACAGCCTAAACCGCTGGTCGTAGAGACTTGAAATTTGGAGGGTACATTTGTCTTTGTACTAAGAAAGGATTTTCCAAAATTCACTCCTTTAGGGGATGAAATGTGGGTTCAAAGTTTGTGTGGAGAAACAAGATTATATAGTATTTTCTATTCGAAACTTCACACAAGAACTTCAGTATAAAAATAAGTAAATGCGTGTTTCAGGCTTTTTTTTTATTCCACCCCTAATAGGGTGAAATGGGGTAACAAAGTCTGAAAATTAATATTGTTTCGGATTGCACTGAAATTTGGCATGCTGTTAGTTATTACGATGTTAGTTCCATCTGATTAATGATTTTCTATAATTCACCCCTTATGGGGATGAAACGGGGGTTCAAAGTTTGTATGGAGAAACAAGATTAGATAGTTTGTAAATTGTTAAACACAATCCAAAATTTCATCGTACCGACGGGACTCGAACCCGCACCCCCCGGATTACACGTCCAGGTGCTCTGGCAATTAAGCCACGGTTCGATACATCGATACGACGAAATTAGTGGATTGCATTTGTTAACCCAATTATGCATTGGTGGCGCCATCTATGACTACTTATTACGTAAGTTAATCATTCGGAAGAAATCATTACAGTTTTCAAATCCGACGAGAGATGTTGCACTGCGTAAATCAAATATTGATTGATCGGGTTCGAGTCCCGTCGGTACGATGAAATTTTGGATTGTGTTTAACAATTTACAAAAAATATAAAGTGTGAGACACTTCAAAGAAACATAATATTAGATAGTTTTTTGAAACTTCACACAAATGCTTCAGTAAATACATAAGTAATAACTGTTGCAGGCTTTTTCGAAATTCAACTCCTGAGAGGGTGAAATAGAGTAACAAAGTTTGAAAATAAACATTGTTTCGGATTGCGCTGAAATTTGGCATGCAGATAGTTATTACGACGTTAGTTCCCTCTGAGAAAGGATTTTCCAAAATTCACCCCTGAAGGGGATGAAACGGGGGTTTAAATTTTGTATGGAGAAACAAGATAAGATAGTCTTTTCTATTCGAAACTTCGCACAAGTACTTTAGTAAATAAATAAGTAAATACGTGTCGAAATTCCACCCCTAAATAGGTGAAGTAGGGTAACAAAGTCTTAAATCAATATTGTTTCGGATTGCGCTGAAATTTGGCATGCAGATAGTTATTTTGACGTAGGTATCCGCTAAGAAAGGGTTTTTCAAAATTCACTCTTTACGGGGATGAAGCGGGGGTTCAAAGTTTGGATAGTCATTTTATTCGACATTTCACACAAGTACTTCTGTAAATAAATAAGTAAATACGATTTTCAGGCTTTTTAAATTGCCACCCTAAGAGGGTGAAGTGGGTAACAAAGTCTTAAAGTGAATATTGTCTCGGATTGCGCTGAAATTTAGAATGCAGATAGTTTTTATGACGTAGGTAGCTTAGAAAGGATTTTATAAAAAATCCCCCCAGATTTAATTTTAATTATATGTTATTGTGATTTATTGCGTTCATAATATTACATTTCCTAAAAGATAATACAGGTCATTATTTATTATTTTGAATAATAATTGTCAACAGTGAACGTAATTAATAATTGTCAATATGTCAAATAACAATCAAATTTACAAAATTTACAAAAATATTATGACTGTAAGTCCTGATGCCGTCCCCCGTATTTTAATTACATATATAAACTTATAGATTTATTTAAGTACTTCCGTAAATAAATAAGTAAATACGTGTTGCAGGATTTTTGCAAGGGGTTGGTAAAAAGTCTTTTTGATTGTCTAAAATGATAGAAAGGTTTATATAAAATAATAGTTTTAAGTAAATAAAAAAGTCTTTAACGCGGGCGAAGCCGCGGGCACTTCTAGTAATCAATATTTCTCAAAATCAGTTAAATCAGTTACATGCCTGTCCTAAATTTAAATACTACTATAATTTAATTATTGTTTATCGTTTAAAAATTCATCTCGAGAATAATATGCCTTTTTAATCAAATAGTCTTTGAGAATTTTTTAGAAAGATTTAGAAGAGATTTTTGTAGAAAACTGAATTTTTTTTCTTCATATTTTAACTCTTCTGATAATTTATTGTACACTTTTATCGGTATAGCGTTAGGTCCAGAGCTGTGCATTTTTAATCTAGAACTTAGTAAGATTAAATTATATTTATATCTAGTTTTGTCACCACGAGGGCCGTCGGTTTTTTTGTAAAAAATTGAGAATTTTCCTTACAAATTTACATAGCTCTAAAATTTATATAGAAATAAAATATTAAAGTAGGGTTGCCAGGTATCCACAAATTCCTCAAAGATCGGCAGCGAATCAACAGCACTCACTCAGGAGTTATTCATAGGCGACGGTTACCTCTTACCATCAGGCGTCTACTTGTTTGCCCACCATTACATGATAAAAATATGGGTAAATTGTTACAAATAATCCAAAATTTCATCGTACCCACGGGACTCGAACCCGCAACCCCGGATAACATGTCCAGGTGCTGACCCCGGATAACATGTTCGAGTCCCGTGGGTACGATGAAATTTTGGATTGTGTGTATCAATTTACAAAAATATAAAGTGTGTAACACTTCAAGAAACATAATATTTGATTTACGTAGTGCAACATCTCTCGTCGGATTTGAAAACTGTAATGATATCTTCCGAATTATTAACTTTCAAAATAAGTTATCATAGATGGCGCCACCAATGCATAATTGGGTTAAAATGCAATCTACTAATTTCGTCTTATCGATAATATCGCACCGTGGCTTAATCGGCAGATCACCTGGAAATGTTATCCGGGGGGTGCGGGTTCGAGTCCCATGGGTGCGTTGAAATTTTGGATTGTGTGTAACAATTAACAAAATTATAAAGTGTGTTTCAATAAACATAATCTAAAATACGGGTGTTAGTATTCTTCGCATTTCTACACACGTACAATAGCTATTACTAAAAGACGTCACAAGTTCAAGATGTAAAGTCAAAACATTCAAAGGATCTAAAGAAGGACGTCTACAAAACATTTACAAGGAATGTTACGACAGTTAAGGGTAGGGTCTATTTATAGTTTCCAAGAGACGGACAATTTATATGAAGTGTTTAATAGCAGTCTTTGTAAACATTTGGATTTAACTTAGTTAACATTTGTATAACATTTGTTTAACATTTGGATTTAACTTACGAGGTGCATTCAATAAGTACCTAGCCTCATCGCCAGAGGGCGCTGTAGTTTCAAAAGAGTTTTACCACAGTGTAGCACATTCTTTTTTAATGATTTTTTCAAATTTTCATTCCAATCCCTTCATTTGTTTTATTTTGACAACTTATGGAAGCGAACGTATCGATCGGTTTTACAAATGTGGAAAAAGAGCAATATCGTTCGGTGATTCGATTCCTTTTTTTGGAAGGGAAAACGCGCATCGAAATCAAAGAGCGCTTGGATGCTGTGTACGGTGACTCTTCTCCATCGATGGCCACCGTCGAGAATTGGTTCAACGAGTTTGCACGTGGCCGTACGTCGGTTTTTGATGAACCACGTCCAGGTGCACCGAAAACAGCTGCTACGGAGGAAAAAAATTAAAAAATCCATGATCTCGTATTGGCAGATCGCCGATTGAAGGTTCGGGAGCTAGCTGAGACTGTAGGCATTTCAGAAGGAATAGTGCATCATATTCTTCACTGGAACTCGGCATGATAAAGCTGTCGGCGCGATGGGTGCCGCGTTTACTCACACCGGAAAACAAGTCCAGCGGAGTTTTTGCGTCGTTTTGTGACCGTCGATGAAACCTGGATCCACTGGTACACACGAGAGACCAAGGAGCAATCAAAACAATGGATCCAGACCGGTGAACGTGCTCCAAAGAAGGCGAAAACTGTAAAATCGGCCGGAAAAGTTATGGCCACCGTTTTCTGGGATTCACAAGGTGTAATCTACATCGATTTCCTCGAGAAGGGTAAAACAATTACAGGGCTTTACTATGCCGATTTATTGGGCCGATTCGACGCCGAATTAAAGAAAAAACGACCCCATCTGACTAAGAAAAAAGTGCTGTTTCACCACGACAACGCACCGATACACACGTCTGCCGTTGCCATGGCCAAATTGGTCGAATTACGCTACGAATTGCTGCCCCATCCACCGTATTCTCCAGATTTCCAGAAAAAATCTCTCGCCGGGAATAGATATGGATCAAATGAGGAGGTCATCGCCGCCACGGAGGCCTATTTTGCAGAGTTTGACAAAAACTATTTTTCGGACGGGTTAAAAAAGTTGGAGCATCGCTGGGCTAAGTGTATCGAACTAAAAGGAGACTATGTTGAAAAATAAATTGCCACTTTTCCAAAATTTTCGTTTACTTTTTGTAGGCTAAGTATTTATTGAATGATCCTCGTAGTTGTGGATTGTTTTACGATCTATTTTGATGCAAAAGTTTTAGATGGTTTTTAAATATTGTAAACCTAAACTTTCGCTTGTAATCTTGTAATAATTTACGAGCCTAGTGCATCCAAAGTTTGTCTGGAAGATATTCTATTAGCCATGCGGCCATAGATGGGCCAATGGGCCAACCATTGTAACACCTTAATTAAAGTACCTTTAGTATCATCATCATCATGATTATAAATTACCGACTATTATACTCACTAATAATTGTTATCGACTGTCTCGACCTAGGTTTCATGCATGTCCGATGCACATCCTCGGGAGTTTACGCAGCGAGATCGCGACGACCACTGCGGGCCGCTGCTCGCCGCGCGCGGCTCGTCGGGTGAGGGGGGCTTGGCGAGCGGCGCCGCTCGGTGATAGCGGGAGATTGAGCTCGAGATTACCCGCCACCCGAATATCAACAGAGATGGAGCCTGCCTACAACATACCTGTTCTTAATGCTTCCTCAAAAAAGAAAGTTTTCACCAGTCTGGAACGGGACACGGTCAACTTTGTTTGTAACAATGCTTTTGACGAGAGTGACGATGAAGATCTGTCAGACATCGGACAAGCTCAATCTCCCTCTATCACTGAGCGGCGCCGCTCGCCAAGCCCCCCTCCCCGACGAGCCGCGCGCGGCGAGCAGCGGCCTGCAGTGGTCGTCGCGATCTCGCTGCGTAAACTCCCGAGGATGTGTGCATCGGACATGCATGAAACCTAGGTCGAGACAGTCGACAACAATTATAAGTGAGTATAATAGTCGATTATTTATAATCATCATCATCATCAGCCTATATTAGTAAACTGCTGGAGATAGGACTCTCCAATTCTATCAACTCTCAGAAATAAATATACCAAACCAGCTCGCACGATCCTCTGCTAATCTCATTCAGCTCTTGGCAGCCACCTTGCGAATATCATCGCTCCACCTAATCTGATGACGTAGCTAAAATATGTTTGTGTAAATATGCAATGTCTATGGTAATATCACTCACTGTCTATACTTTAGGGCGGCCACATTAGAGGAAGAATCAACGGCCGTTGAAGGACGGAGTTCTGAGGTGACAAACATAAAAATACAGTTGAGAACTTCTTCTTTTTTTGTGAAGTCGGTAAAACGAGACCATTCTTAACCGATTTCACAAAAAAAGGATAGGAGGAGGTTCTTAATTCGACTGTTTTTAGGGTTCCGAACCCAAAGGGTACCAACGGAACCCTATTACTGAGACTCCACTGTCCGTCTGTCTGTCTGTCTGTCCGTCTGTCACCAGGCTGTAACTCTTGAACCGTGATAGTTAGACGGTTGAAATTTTCACAGATGATGTATTTCTGTTGCCGCTATAACAATAAATACTAAGAACAGAACAAAGTTAAAAATTAAAGGGTTTAAAACAAAAAACATGTTTTTTACGATAGCGCCATCTACGAATCTTCATTGATGGCGCTATCGTGTTTACCTTAATCTCTGAAACGGCTCCAAAGATTAAATAAAATGTAGTAAACAGGTGTTTTCGGGGGTGATAAATCGATCTAGCTAGGATTCATTTTCAAAAATTTTGTTTTATTCGTGTTTTCAATAATCAACTTTATCGAAAATCAACTTAAATATGACTCTTCCCGATATCTATTGGCGAGTAGAAGTAGCTTTAGTGTTATTGTGCAGTTAAAGCAGTTATTTGCTCTCAATTAAAATAAATAGTATTATTATTCGCCAATATATGTCGGGAAGAGTCATATTTTTCTATTTAAGTGGCAAAAAATACCGAGAATAGCTGTGCGGTGTTCAATCTGCAATCAACTACAAATAACTTACCTGTGTATAGCCTTTGAAATTAATTCACCTCGACGCAACTAGATGGCAGCACAGGAAAAATTAGCACGCGCAAGCGTTTCATTTGTTAAATTTGTGGGCTTCGGTCGATTTGTTTACTTTAGTTTTAATAGTAGTAGTGTACTGTTAGTATTGATTATTATATCTTCTATTTAAGTACTTACAGAGTTTCATTTAGCTAGAATCAGTGGAAAGTTAGTCACGTAGTAATTATATTCTCTTTGAGTTAATCGTACGATTACGAACACTTGGTCTTCCAGATATTGAATAATATTAATTACCTTTGTGTTAACGTTTACTTAGCAGGTGTTAGAAGCTCGTTAGATATTTGTTGATGGCGTTCGGAACCCTCCGTGTGCGGGACAAAAGTCTAACTCGCACTTGGCCAGTTTTATTTTTGTTTGTTACTTCACAACTACGTCAAAATCTTTGAAAAAATCTTTTTTGTTTGAGAGAATATGCATCCCGTTAGGTCCCATTGAAATTTTATCGAGATCTGATAATTATCTCCGGAGATATGGATACAAACAATATAAACAAATTTGATACCTTGATGACATGATTATGACTAGTGGATATCTACTATCGCGGCATGTGAAATCGTTTTTTTTCGTTTTGTAGACGATCCAAACCGGGAAAAAATAAAATAAATATTATTGTAGTACTTGTAGTACTTGGCAATCGTCGGTCTTGCGAAAACGACACCTATAACAACATGAACATTAAAAACATATAACACATAAGAGCCCCGTCGGCGTAAAGAATTATAGATATAATAGATGGCATGACTTCGAAGTGATAAGTCGCCAGTTCAAATCCTAGCACGGGGTGTTCACAGGTGGAAAGAGCATATTATACCGATGTTCTGCCTGACTTGCTACGAAAAAGTAGCTTACCATCACTTTGAGTATTCAGCCAGAAGAATACTCAAAGCTACCATCATCAAGGAGAAAATCTGTCGCCAAACCCTACTGTGTTCCGGCAGCACACAGCCCTTGAGAGTCAGAAGAGTATTCTAGTCTAGCCCTAGAGTATTCACCATCTTCGACCACATCATCGCTTATCACCACGCGAGATGGTTGTCAAACGCTAGCCAATAAGATACAAAATAAATAATAATTGAGTTTAAAAACTAAAACAACCGAATTCCATGCCCCGCGAGTCAATTTCAGTAGCAAGTTTGAGACGTTTATCATCATATCTCTGGAGATACTTATCAGATCTCGATGAAATGACAATGAAACCACCTCAAAAACGTACCCTACCGATGTAAAAAATAATCATTTGAATTGGTTCACAATTGACGGAGTAATCGCGTAACATACATAGAAATAAATAAAACTGGCCAAGTGCGAATCAGACTTTTTCCCGCACACGGAGGGTTCCGAACGCCATCTATCGAATTTCTAACGAACTTCTAACACCAACTAAGTAAACGTTAACACAAAGGTAGAATAGTATTATATAGTAGTAATAGTACTAGTAATTGTAGTAATTAATATTATTAAATATCTGGTTGACCGAGCTTTGCTCGGTATTTTTTGCCACTTAAACAGACAAATATGACTCTTCCCGACATCTATTGACGAATAATAATACTATTTTTTTTAATTGAGAGCAACTTACTGCTTTACTGATACAGTACTCTCGATAGACTCGCCAATAGATGTCGGGAAGAGTCATATTTTAAGTTGATTATCAATAAAGTTGATTATTGAAAACACGAATAAAACAACATTTTCTGAAAATGACTCCTAGCTAGATCGATTTATCGCCCCCGAAATCCCCTGTAGGCATACAAAATTTCATTTAATCGTTGGAGCCGCTTCCGAGATTCAGATTAAGGTAAAGATGATAGCGCCATCTTAGCAACTAGATAGGTGGCGCTGCGGTATCGTAAAAAACTTTTTTTAACTTTTCTTTTATTTTTAACTTTGTTCTGTTCTTAGTATTTGTTGTTATAGCGGCAACAGAAATACATCATCTGTGAAAATTTCAACCGTCTAACTATCACGGTTCATGAGATGCAGCCTGGTGACAGACGGACAGACAGACAGACAGACAGACGGACAGCGGAGTCTCAGTAATAGGGTTCCCTTTGGGTTCGGAACCCTAAAAACAACGGGTTGCACTCCGGGAGTGCCGGCAGAAGTGAAAACTTGATCATCAACGACGTTGTGCATTTGCTCTACTCTCCCTCCGTCTTACGAATTTTCAATCAGGTCACGTGTCCTGATGTTTAACATTTTTTACCCGTCCCAAAAAGTTCAAAACGCCGCTAAAGAAGTTTTAACTTGAAAAATTACATACAGAGGAATGAGAACCTCCTTATTTTTGAAAGTCGGTTGAATAAAAACATATAAGTAAATAATGTCAACCGACATTATTCCGGACACTATTAATACCAATATGTAGAGAGGCGGTTCACGTACTCGCGTGACATATTGACTCCGATATACAGGATTATGGAAAGCAGGTTCCGTAATATTTATGATTTAGACTGGAATGTCTTACGAGAGGCAACTTTATGTATCACGGTTGATTGAATGTGTAAACATTTTAAATTATCGTATCGTTTACATTACGGAATAATATTTTAGCGATTTTATTGTTTCTTATTTCTAAATGTAAAATATAATTCTTCTTCAATGTAACCAGCTGACATCTTTCACTAAAGAAGTAGCAGGCCAGTAAAGCTAACATTGTAAAATCGTTAAAAAATAGGTACCTAGCAGATGTGTTACCCAACCTGATTTGTACGCCTGAACATTCTCCAAATAATTTAAGATTGTCAACAAAACGAAAAAAACCGTCTTTAAATGCCGCGCTTGTCATTTTCAGTATCAAGTTTTAAGTTTTTATCCCCGTATCACTTAATAAACTGCTGATCAGATCTCGATAAAATTACAATGGAAATAAACGGGAAATATACTTTAAAATAAAACTATTTTCAAAATCGGGACTGAGTTCTGAGGTCAGAAACAAAAAAAAACAGACCTCCTCCTTTGTTGTAAAATTGGTTAAAAAAATGGTACATAAGGTATCAGTAGATACTATTAACACAATTTTACAATCCATAAAACTGTACTATTAACTTATCACTAAACCTATCGATTTCGTTAAGAGGACATTACCGTAGGACTAGTTTCTCTTCTGTGACATTACCGTCAGACCCTGGTGGTTAAAGCAATTCCCTCCTATTTGTCTTCAGACACGAAACTTCGATTTATTCGTTTCCATATGCCAGTTCAGAGCCAGCAAATAATGGAATTTAGCTCGAAACTCTGACGCAACTGGCTCGATGCAAAAAGTTGCTTCACATATGGGCCAAAGGTGTTGCTTCTACTACGTGATATGTCTGCTTACTTTGTCACCAAATGTTGAATTTATTTCTCCTTTACTCGGTATTTCTTGTCAGTGTTACTTTGGTTACATTAGAATGTATCATTTCACTTTCGACACACGTAACAAAATAATGCTTTTATATCTGTAGAAAATGATTTACACAAACTGTATCTGTTTTTAAATCCACTTCAAAATATAAGGAGGCTAGGAGAAGGTTTGACCACTATCTCACCTGTTAGTAAGTAATGATGCGGTCGAAGATGGTAAGCTAAGCACGCTAGGCCTAGAATGGGAACTGGCTCTAGGATGACTGCCGGTACATAATTAGATGTTTGACAACAACAAGAAGAGGAGCAGGATAGTATCTTTTACAAAGGGTACCCATAAATTCCTCAAAGTTTCATCATCATCATCATAATCAGCCTATGTCAGTCCACTGCTGGACATAGGCCTCTCCCAAGATACGC
Organism: Cabera pusaria; assembly: GCA_954871355.1. Lineage (NCBI taxonomy): Eukaryota > Metazoa > Arthropoda > Insecta > Lepidoptera > Geometridae > Cabera > Cabera pusaria. Next base: position 7,326,057 of record OX940908.1, read on the forward strand.
CACTGAGCCCGATCTTTGGCTCATTGGGATGTATGACGCTGCTGCCCGTCACCGGCCTGTAGTATTTAGTTACGCCATAATGTGAAATGGTTATTCCGCCATTTGTCGGTCGCCAGAGTCTCGTTTGTTGGTCAGCAGGATGCACAACGGGTCGGTGAGGTTGGCTGGGAGCACTGAGGTGGTATTTGTGCTCCCTTACATCCTCAAAGTTTGCCAACGCATAAACAATACTCATGGTGTTGCAGTTTTTAATAGTCGACGGTAACCTCTTGCCATTAGGCTGACTGCTTGTTTGCCCACCATTACATAAAAAAACTCTCAAGGGCTGTGCTGCCGGAGCGCACCTTAAAGTTAATAACATATATCGGCAATAGCCTAATGGCTAAAGCGTCAGCCTGGCGATCGAGAGGTCGTGAGTTCGATCCCCACCCATTGCAATATTGACGTGAACCCACTCCAGACAGAGCATATTTAGCTTAGTTGGCTAGTAATGTGCAACCCACGTTGCTAGTAAGCTTTTTTTTAAAGTTATGGCGACAATTAATTATTCAATTGTTAATTAATTATTCAATATTTAATATATTGTATAATATTATATATTATATTGTATAATATTGTATAATAATAAATAATAATTGTTATGAAGTCGATGATTGATTTAAATGATTAATACATATATCTGTGCTCACGACTCATACCGGCTAATATTCTGAAAATGAATCATGCTGTCAATTCAGTTCTTCTATAACTTTTTAAAACGATAATAATGTAAATCACCCCATTGCGTTTGTCATTGACATTGCTCAAATCTGATGCCCTGTAAACTCCCAATGGCTTTTTTGCCCTTCCATAGAATATTTTAAATACCTTCATTTCTTTTAATAGTTTTCAAAGCTTTGCGTGCATTATCATTACTTTACGTAGAAAAGTCGTTAAGTTAAGCCCACCTGAGGCTAGCATAAACAAGGACGAGGCAAAGTTAGGGAAATAGGTACATTAGTACGAGTCATAAAAACATTGTATTATTAACACTGCCCATTGTTTGTAATAGCATTTTGTGATTGCGATTTTAAATCCCTGACATAGCAATCCGAGCTACGAGTGGTCCATACAAATATAATGCCATAACCATTTCAAATAAGGGCATATTCTCGGCTTAGACGCACAATGACCAATACGCATTATGACATATGATGGTTACCAATACCATCATAAATACGCAAAATGACCAATCGCTAAATTACAAACACGTGAAATGACTAATACGCTAAATGACCAGTCCGTAAGATGACCAATACGCTAAATGACCAGTCCGTAAGATGACCAATACGCTGAATGACCAACACGTGAAATTACTAATACGCTAAATGACCAGTCGGTAAGATCACCAATACGCTCAATGACCAACACGTAAAATGACTAATACGCTAAATTACCAACACGTTTTTCCATATTATTCTGTGGTTCGGACGAAAACATTTTTTTATATCATAGTTTGACCACTATCTCGCCTGTTGGTAAGTGATGATGCGGTCGAGGATATAGCACGCTAGGCCTAGAATGGAAACTGGCTCGCAAGGATAGCTGCCGGAACACATTAAATGTTTTGGCGACAGATTTTTTCACATAAGGGGTTTATTTAGGTTCGGAAGGAAGATTCTCAATTCGACCTTATGTGTTTTTTATGTTTGTTCACGGGTAACTTCGTCGTTTATGAACCGATTTTGATTATTATTTTTTTGTTGGAAAGGAGATATCCCAAGTGTGGTACCATGGTAATTTTATCGAAGTCTGATTAGTATCTCCAGAGATATGGAGATAAACACCTCAAAATTGGTACTGAAAATTAATAGCGTTAGCGCGGCATTGAAGTCGGTTCTTTTTAGTTTTTTTAAACGATCTTATATTGAACATATTTTCCTAGTGAAAAACAAGCTTTTCAGAAATTTGAGATAAGTTATCGTCTAAGTATGAATGCGCGTTGGGGTCAAATCTTGGAAGCTAAAGTAGAACTCCTTCCTGACTCTTGGACTATCATCGGTATCTTCGATGACAATCATAGACGTAATATAAAATTATGGTGCACTGCAGATGTTTTGACAAATTCAATTTAATCCGTATGCTATAACAATAAGGTTGTAATTGCTTTGTAGAACAAAACGGCCCAATTGAAAGGTGAGAGTGTGTCCTTGTCTAACAACCTGCTCGTCCTATATATGTTCTATACTATATGTATGGTATGTATATATAAGTTGTCCATACAAAAGAAAGGGACAAACTCCGTTCACGGTCGGTCTCATGGGGACCGGTGTACGCGATCAAGTTTAATATGTAGCAGGTCCGTGGCGACAATGCAATAATATGGTACCATGGAGCTGACTTGATGATGTAGCCGGACTGTAGGGACTGTAACTGCGGAACTGGAATTCTGGTAGGACTGTCGAATTTGGTCTAGTACCTATGTTTTGTCATAGATTATATAAAGGTTATGAAATTGTAATGATTAAATATTATGTTTCTTGAAGTGTTGTTACACACTTTATATTTTTGTACATTGTTGCAGACAATTCAAAATTTCATCTTACCGCACGACGATAGTATCGCACCGTGGCTTAATTGACAGAGCACCTGGGCATGTTTCCCGATAGGTGTGGGGATGTGGGTTCAAGTCCCGTCGGTACGATGAAATTGTTATCATTAGTACTTTTCATTACACATGATAACGTCTTTACAAAAAGCTTCTGTGTAAAAGGTTTTTAACTGTTATTTTACTCTTCTAAATTGTTATGAATTAAAAGCGATAACATTCAAATCTCAGACTTCACGATCACGTTACGCTAATTATCTATGATTCGAATAATTTAAATTATGTTCGACATATTTTGCCAAAATCTAACTTGCAAAATGGTACAGCGTTATCAATTAAAGGTACAGCCACACCGCGGCGTCCTGCGATCTGCGGGCGCGATCTCAGTACTTTTCATTTGTTTTCTCATCACGTTTGGTGTGAACCAGTCGGTACAAATACTATTGCGCTATCTGATCGCCGCCTAGATCACGCACGCAGGACGCTGCGGTGTGGCCGTACCTTAACTGAATTTAATTTAAAATGACCTTCGACTTATCTACGTATAATCAGATCATTCGAATGAGCCCAAACAAACACAATATATCTGCTGTAACTTGCTGAGGAGTAAGGTATTCTGGATCCCAGGAGATGCCCCAGCATCAGGTCAATATTCGTACAACATCATTGAAGTAGCAGGATACCGAATTTGGAATTGATCAGACCTATGAAAGTTGCTCTTATAATATATACGTAAGAGGTCATAGTCATAAAACGGTTGAACGGATTTTCAAGAATCACAGCTAAAAGAACACACGATTAAGTCATCTATCAAACATAATATCGTTTAAAAACTAAAAAACAACCGACTTTAATGCCGTGCTATTCATTTTCAGTACCAATTTTGAGATGTTTATCTCAATATCTCTGGAGATACTTATTATACCTCGATAAAATTACCATGGTACCACACTTGGGATATCTCCTTTCGAACAAAAAAAAAAGAATAATCGAAATCGGTTCATAAACGACGAAGTTATCTGCGAACAAACATTAAAAAAATATATATATATATATATACGGTCGAATTGAGAAACCTCCTCCTTTTTTTTTGAAGTCGGTTAAAAAATGTGATTTTAAGGTAGCTAGTGTGATCAACACCTCAGAAGGGATGCAAAATTAAACGATTTATTAATACATAGAATTGGGTTTATTCACATTCACTATATCACTAATATAAACTAAAGCACAATACCGACCTTCTGTTCACAACGGCGGCTAGATCCAAAGTGATGTCCGTCAAGATGGCCGACGGAGTGAAGTACATCAGTCACGGAAGATGTTGTCAATGTCAGACATCGTATTGACATTGACAACCTATCATGTGGATGTGTCAAGTTGTTGTGATGTGTCAAGTTGTTGTTTATACGTGATCGTGTAACATTAGCTACTATAACAGCAGTTGACATGCCATATTACCATGTATACAATCACTAGCTGTGCCTCGCGGCTTCACTCCTCACGTTAGAAAGTATACTATAGCCATAATACTGGCCATACAAAGGCAAAGTTTCAAAATAAATCGGTTTTTAACGTTTGGCCTGGTGCGGCCGTTTGACCGTAAAGAAGTCCCAAACAAACAAACAAACTGACCTTCGCATTCATAATATTGGTGTTGATGGCTGCAAATGCGTCCGCCAATTACAGTTACACCTATATGTCATACATCATATCCACCAATCAAGCTAAAGCACCGGCTGTAATGCGATATTCAACATGCGATTAAAACAAAAAAAAATTAACAGGTAAATAAAGTTTCACTTTACAAAAATCTCAATTAAAATCGGTTCATCCGTATGGGCGCTACGATGCCACAAACAGAAACACACATAACAGATACACAAGTCAGACTAATAACCTTCCTCTTTTTGTGTTGGGTTAAAAAAATGGGGATATTGGCGTTAGTTTGTGCAAATACAGTCTCCAAAATGTATCTGATCAAAAGATAGACAAGTAACTTTGCGTAAAATTTTGTTATTTCAAAGACACCATACTTTACGATATAGAAAGCGTAGACTTCATTTTTCTCTCCGTCCATTTAACACAGAAATAAATAGCGCTAATTCTTCTTAATGTTAAATAAAGTTAAAACAGAAACTCCATTAAGAGTTTCTTACAAAAACAATGGCGGTATATTTAGCATGGTTGCGTAAATTTTATTACTTCGCCGAAGTAGGCGCTGAATTATGCATGAGTATAAATCGATGACTGCGTATCGTCGTGTCTTACTCTTATTAAACATGAGTACCTGGTACCTACACCTACTTGTGAGTTGCGAAGTACGAAACGACAACAACGAAAACGAACGACTTTTGGACTAATTTGAAAACAAGAGGAGGTAATAAATTTGTGCAAATGTAGTTTTTTTTCTTTTCGGAGTTTCGTATGACAAATTATTTTACAAAAAAAATAAAACCGGCTTCATAACCACAAACAGGCATTCAAAAGCTTAAAATAAATTACTTAATATAATTATCTTATCTATTTGAAGTCGGTGCCCTTCGATCAAGAATCTAGATTCTTGATCGAAGTCGGTGCCACCCAAGTCTAATAGGTAGTAGATAGATACTACCTACATGTATCTACCTACTTACAACTACTACATACATAGTATCTATCTACTATCCAATAGACTTGGCTGGCACCGACTTGAAAAATAATTTATTTTACCCTTTTTAGTGCAAAACAAGTTTTAATTAAATTACATGCATCTATAGAATTTTGTGTCTGGGCCGTTATACACTGACGGATATATACTTCGTAAAAATTTCAAGTATGAATTATTATGGTTAAGGAGATCTGTACAGTGCGCACATATAGACACACGGATGGCCGGACGGACGGACGGACGAACGGACAAACAACAAAGTCTCAGAAAGTGTTCATTTAGTTACCCTTTGGATTCGGAACCCTAAAAAATTCACTTCAAATGCCGCGTTAGTGAAAATATCCACTAGTCAAAATGATGTCATCAAGGTATCAAAGGACAATGTCCAAAATGGCCCTGTGCAATAAAAGCATCTGACACACACGATAATTAATTTTCTATTTTATTACAATAATTCCAAATACTTTTATAACACGGACTAGTTGTATTCCAAAATGAATAGTAAAAAGTATTATTTGCGATTATTAACATTAATCGCCGCCATATGGCCGCCATCTTCGCCAAACGTCATGTCATGTCAAAAAATATTAGGTATAATATGCTCACGTTGCACCCTAACAAGACTTGACTTGCACTTGAACTGCACTTATATGCAATAGCAACCTCCATTGTGTATATGTAATACCGACTAGAATCACTAGCTCATCAGCAACCTGCTTGGACAATGTGTTTTGCAACTGTGAACCTGAGAAAATTGCAATCTTTGATAAACTTGGCTCCGACCATCTGGGACAGAGTGCCACATTTTCATGTAAAACATCCACCAAAGGTCAAGAATACACATACAGGCCCATTACAACCAATCGGGTTGAACAGTTTGTGGATATCATTGACAAGCAACTAATGAACCTAATATTTTCTGAGGATCCCGATGACCTATGCAGCACTTTATCTCAAGTGTTGGGTGCAGAGTTCAATAATATTTTTAAATTTAAAACTATTACAAGAGCTGGGAAAATTCGGTTCGATGACTGGGCTACTCCTGGTATTTACAAAAGTAGAAATAATTTGTACAACTTATACTCACAAAAACAAATTAATTTACACAATACTAAATTCATAAATCACTTAAAACTATATTCCAAAACTTTTAAAGTGGTTTGTCAGACAGCAAAATCTTTGCATTTTAGTAGAAAAATTAAGTATGCTGATGATAAAATAAAAACAACATGGAAAATCATCAATACTGAAACTGGAAAAATAAAACAAAGAGACAGTAAGATCATCTTAAAAGTTAACAATAAATTAATCATGGATAGTAATGAGGTTGCCAATACATTTGATGAGTTCTTCTCTCAAGTACCCATTACTACCACTCAGTCCATAAATTCTAGTCCCGCTGATGCTTATTCTATATTATCAAAGTGTGTAAATAAATGTGATACCTTGTTCCAGTTCAAACACGTAACTGCAGACTCAATTGTGAAAACATTTAAAATGCTCAAACAAAAGAAAACCGAGGACCTGTGGGGAATGTCAACCACAGTTCTCAGTTACATTATTACTGTTATTAGCCCATACTTAGCTTTTATTTTTAACAGATGCGTTGATCAAGGTGTCTTCCCGGATTTAATGAAAAAAAGTAAATTGATTCCTTTATTCAAATCAGTAAACAAAAATGATCCATCTAACTATAGACCAATCTCTATACTACCGGCATTGAGTAAAATTTTTGAAAAAGTAATATTAGACCAGCTTTTAACACATTTTAACATGAATGATCTTTTAAATAGCAAACAATTTGGATTTACTAAAGGGCGTTCTACTACTGATGCAGGAATAGGTCTTCTTAAACATATATTTGATGCATGGGAGAAAGCACAAGATGCTATTGGCGTGTTCTGTGACCTATCAAAAGCATTTGATTGTGTCTGTCATGAAACACTAATTTACAAATTTAAATACTACGGTGTTGAAGGTAAGGCACTTGATCTGGTATCATCATACCTCTGTAACAGAACACAGATGGTTGAAGTCAATGGCGTCAGGTCATCTGGATCCCTCATAAAAATGGGAGTCTCGCAGGGATCGATCCTAGGACCTTTTTTATTTCTAGTTTATATCAATGATTTACCGTCATTCGTACAGAACCTATGTGATATTGTTTTGTTCGCAGATGATACTTTCTTGATATTCAAAATAGATAGGACTACACCTAAGTTTGACGATGTAAACAAATCAATAACACAGGTTCTGAATTGGTTTACAACCAATAACTTATTGTTAAACGCAAAAAAAACTAAATGTATTAATTTCTCTCTACCAAATGTAAAAAAGGGTATCCTAAATAGAAGTATATTAATAAATGATGAACCATTAGAACTTGTTGAATCCACAACATTCTTGGGCATCACCCTGGATTCAAAGCTTCAATGGGGTTCTCAAATATCGGTTCTAGCAGGTAGGTTAAGCTCCGCTGCATACGCAGTACGTAAAATTAGATTTTTAACGGACGAAGCCACTGCAAGATTGGTCTATTTCAGCTACTTCCACAGTATAATGTCTTATGGCATTTTATTGTGGGGGAAAGCCGCTGAAATCCAATCAATATTTGTTTTGCAGAAACGAGCTATTCGCTCTATATATAGTATGAGGTCGCGAGATTCACTTCGTGAAAAATTTAAGGAAATTAAAATTCTAGCAGTGGCATGTCAATACATTTATGAAAATATTTTGTTCATACGCAAGAATATAAATGATTATAAGAAAAGGTCTGATGTACATAATTTTAATACAAGACATAAAAATAGATTAATTATACCTAATTTCAGACTGCAGAAAGTTAGTGGTTCATTCATGGGGAACTGTGTACGCTTTTACAATAAGCTACCTAAAGATATTGATCAATTGCCTATGAGCAAATTTAAAATCTATGTAAAATCCAATTTGATGAAAAAATCATACTATACAATAGGTGACTATATGGATGACAAAAATGCATGGCCTGAATGCCCCAAGTTCCAAGAACAAATATAAATTGTATTATAATTAATAATATATTGTTAAAATTTTAAAGCTGACATGTACAATTAATTTTTTTTAAAAAGATAAAATGACAAGACAAGCCCCATAGAGTTTCTTGGTGTTTCTTCTCTGATGGGAGTATTTCCGAAACACCGGTAGATTCAACAGCCATTCAGTTTTCCCCTTTTGTCCGCAGATTTTCTTTCTAGGCTTGCCATTTTTATTTTTATTTAAACAATATAATGCCGCTGACAGACGGACTATCAGTTCCATTTGGATCATGATATGTACTGTGATCGGTATGCGTTTCTCTATGTTGTGTTTCACTATTTCACTTTTTTATTTTTTTATATAAAAATTGTCTGAAGTACTGAAACACACAGTTACATGTATGGTTGGTTTTAACCTACTTTCATTTTTTTTTTATATTCTGACGTAAACGATTGGATGACAGCTGAATGGTTCATTACTTTTTTTTTCTAATTCAAAGCGTTAAATTCTGCTCTTGCTATGTTTACTTGATAATTGGTTATGATTTATTTTATGATTTTGACGTGTATATGTGCGTATATTTATACTGCCTACATACTGTATAAATGCTTTGATTCTTTGATTCTTTGAATATTCTTGGGACCCTTCTTCTAAAACCAGTACATTCTCCTATGTTTGAGGTATTTATTTCCATATCTCTGGAGATACTAATCAGATCTCGATGAAATTAAAATGAGACCACCTCGGAAACGTACCCTACCTATTAAAAAAAGAATCATTTGAATCCGTTCACAATTGACGGAGAAATCACGTAACATACACACAAAAAAATATATACAGACGAATTGAGGACCTCTTTCTTTTTGTGAAGTCGAATAAAAACAGAAGTCCAGAAGACCGAAATCCTGCCACTAAAAGATCAACAATATGTTTTGTTCCCACCACAATGCATTGGATTGGAACGTCACAGTTAGAAATTGCTTTCTAAAAAGTTGATTCCTTCCACTTTGGTGCAGATATATTCACTGGTATCATGTTTATTTCTTATTTAACCAAGTTTGTCAACATTATATCATTTTAACATCTGCTTTAATCTAAAAGCATTTCTTATGAGCGTCATTATTCATTTTCCGGGTGGTTTAGCTGTATAATTTATTCTGCCCGTTAATTTATCATTGTTGACAGATATTAATATACAAGTATGTGCAGTTATTATGCTCATTAAGCTTGTATTTAAATTGTTTGTAGTAGTTATTTACAAATAATAACCGTTGGGGTAGGCAAGTTCTAGAGTGGAGACCACGGCTCGGCAAACGTAGTGTTGGACGCCCTCCAGCTAGGTGGAGCGATGATATACGCAAGTTGGCTGGCAGCAGTTGGAAACGAATAGCAGAAGGTCGAGCTCAGTGGCGAGCCATAGAAGAGGCCTATATCCAGCAGTGGACGGAAATTTTCTGATAATGATGATTTACTAATCATATTTCGTAATATTCGGTGCTAGCCAGCTTTGAGGGTAGGTTGGGAAAGTTTCGCTTTGTAGAGTCAACTAAAGTACTATTACTATTTTGTTATTCTGTGACTGAAGTCAGTTGTCCTGCGTCTTGTCTCATTGCTGTCTTTTAATAACAGACAAGCACGATACCATCTTAGACCGCATCTTCACTTAACATCAGGTGAGATATTGGTCAAATGCTAATCTGCTCAGTATAAAAAAATCTATCTACTACTATTACTGTAATTAAGATAGTTTAAAAACTAAAAAACCAACATGAAAAACCGCGCAAGTCATTTTCAGTAGCAAGTTTGAAATGTTTATCGCCATATCTCTGGAGATACTTATCAGATCTCAATGAATTGTATAATGGGACCACCGTGGAGATATTCCCTATCCAAATAAAACAATGATTTAAATCGGTGCACAATTTTTTACCAGTTAATTTTCAGCCGTGAAATAGGCATGTTTTTCGGTTGAAATGGCAAGGTGTCCAGTGAAATTACAGGGCTTGTGAGACACAACATCTTTATGTCTCAAGGTACCAGGCGTAGTGCAGTGACATGCCAAAATTTGTCCTGTCCGTGTCCTGTTACCTTATATCATAAAAAAAACAATTGGCAGAGTAATCTGACTCGGATTTTGATGGACTAATTTATCTTTGACCAACCTAAAAAAGTAACACTTATTGGTCAAAAAATATTCTGTTTTGAATGCCTACCCTAATCCACACCCCTACAGAAAACTACCCTTATCCGTACCCCTACAGAAAAAAATATGAATATGATTTAGTCTTACCATAACTGTTCATAATTTCGTATTTAATACAATGTCTTGACAATTTAATTAACACAAAACAAAAGGAAAACGAAATTAACGAGGATCTTTGCAAAAGTTTAATTGAATTTTTGTATTAAGATGTATATTTTTATGAATAAAACAAAGTCGACGATTTGTGTTGTTTAGATTCATTACACTTTTAATATATACTCGTACGTCAAAGATTTCTTTACATAAGTACAACACCATACCCTTAAAAGGAAACTCAAGCTCCGTGTATCGTTAGCGCCGCGACAACAGACTTAAGAAATCAAGAAGATTGAATGTGTAATGTCGTGGCGTGATCCCGTGATCCGTGATCGGGATCAGAACTGTGTGATCGCGATCGAGATTGAGTCTGTACGGTTGGTTATACGGGCTGTCATAGACATGTGCATTCTCCCCGTCTTAACCCGCGGTGCTCAGATTTGTTCTTTGACGGAACATCAAAAACACTCTCAGGGTTTGCCAGCTTGTAATGGAGCGTAGTATACTGGGTGTCAGACTATCAGACCGTGTTAGAAAAAGTATACTGCGCTCCAAAACTCAAATCGCCGACGTTGGTCTAAAAGCTTCCAGTCAGAAGTGGAACTGGGCTGGACACGTCTGTCGCATGTCGGACGAGCTGTGGGCTAAGCTCACCACTGAGTGGAGCCCACGCAACGTTAAACGACGTCGGGGCTTGCCGAGGATCAGTAGGGTTAACTCTTATATAACTAATGAAGTAGATTCTACAGATGACGTAGAATGTATTTCCATAAGTGACACTAAAAGTTGTTTAAATGTTTTAAATACTCACGTAATTAATAATAACAAGAATTCATTTTCGATTCTCACAGTGAATATACGTAGTATAAACTGCAACTTCGACCTATTCTTGGCATTTGTGTCTAGCCTAGATATAAATGTTGATATATTTGTTTTGACAGAGTGTTGGTTGAATCCCCAAATTTCCCCTCCAATCATTGACAAATACAACACATTCTGGACTATTCTGGCAATTGCTTGGTCTTGAAAATTCGCAATGATTATACAATTGTTTGTTCATATCGTCCGCCCAGCTTCCGCAATATCGATAGTTACTTAGATTCGGTTGACCAAATCCTTAGCAACAATAACACAAAAACATTAATCTTCACAGGAGATATCAATGTTGATATCATATCTGAAAATCTTACGGCTGCAACGCAAGATTACCTAAACCTGATGGCTATGCATGGACTTAGGCAAGGAATCAATCTTCCAACTAGAGTGACAACATGCATAGATCATTTCATGGTCAAAACTCCATCAAAATGGAAGACTCTAGTATTCGAGCAGCTGTTAACAGATCACTCTCCGATTTTAATATACTTAAATAATACTTCAGTTTATAAACAGAATATTGTTTATCAAAAGTTAAGTACATATTATGACGGAGTAAGGAACTTGTTATGCAAAGAAAACTGGAATGAATTGTATACAACTACTGAAGTTAATATGGCAACTGAACTATTCACTGCAAGATTTTTAAGTATAATTACTCAAAATTCACAAATGAAAACTATCTCAAAAAGGAATCAGCCATTAAAGCCCTGGATTACAAGGGGTGTGGTTAAGTGCATTAGAAAAAGAGATAGACTTCATAGTAAAGTTAAAAAAAATGTAGATGATTTTAAACTTAAAGAGAAATACATTAAATATCGAAATTCTTGTAACACAATAATTAAAAATTTGAAAAGAGATTATTATAAAGACAAGTTAAATAAAAATAAAGGAAACATTAAAGAGACGTGGAAAATTATTAAGGAAGTGTGTAATATCAAGAAACCAAATATTCCATCAATGGATCTGATAAATATTAAAAATAATCCTGTTGAATCACTGAACGCGGTAAATCATTATTTTACATCAATTGGACGAGAATTAGCTGATAATACCCTAAATACGTTACAAAAGTCAGAGGTTGAGTTATCCTCACTTTCAAAACTATCCCACCAACCTATAAATACGATGGCACTTCACCCTACCGACGCGGCTGAAGTAATAGGTATTATCTTAGACCTCAGAACACACAGTGCACCAGGTTACGATAATATTACAGCTGACATTCTGAAAAAAAACTTACATTTTCTGGCAGAGCCGATTGCATATATATGCAATTTGAGCTTTAGTACAGGCGTATTTCCATCTGCATTTAAAAAAGCGGTAGTGTGTCCTATTTATAAAGCTGGCAATAAAACTAATCCGTCAAATTATAGACCAATCTCTCTTCTTTCGACTCTTTCCAAAATCCTAGAAAAGCTGATGAAAAAAAGAGTAACAAAGTATTTAGAAAATTACCATTTGCTAAGCCAAAACCAATACGGTTTCAGAGAAGGAAAGTCGACTGAAGACGCAGTTATGAAACTAACCTCTTTAATTACTACATATTTGGACAATGGAGATAAGTGTGTCGGGGTATTTCTAGATCTTCAGAAAGCCTTCGACACCGTCTCTATTCCTATATTACTAATGAGGTTACAGAATGTTGGCATTAGAGGTTTGGCTCACGAATGGTTTACGGACTATCTATCACAAAGAACACAGCATGTTCGGGTTCAGAACTACGAAAGTGAGAGCGCAGCATGTACTTTTGGGGTACCACAAGGTAGTACCCTAGGACCAACACTCTTTCTTATTTACATAAACGATCTGTGTGGTCTTGTGTGATGATGTCTTGTGTGATCTTTACTACCTTGCCTGGTATGGATTTAATAATGTTTGCGGATGACACGGTGTTACTCCTTCATGAAAGAAATTGGGAAAAGGTCAAAACTTTAACAGAAAATTGTCTTTCTGCTGTTACTTGTTGGCTTGAGAATAGTTTGCTTTCTTTAAATACGACCAAAACAAAAATTATGTGTTTTAGTATTACATCTTCTGGCAGTCCCAAATCAGATTTCAGCGTTAAAATACATACCTTCCCGTGTAATCGTAGTAGCACTAGTTCTACAACATGTAATTGTGAATCACTATCTCGCGTCAACAGAATTAAATATCTTGGGGTTACCATAGACGATAAAATTAACTGGCTCGAACATATTAAAACACTTTCGTCACGGATAAGAAAACTGATCTACATTTTTAAAACGCTACGAACAGTAGCCGATGCAGATCTTGTAATTCAAACGTACAAAGCTTTATGTGAGTGCCTGATACGGTATTGCATATGTGCATGGGGTAGCGCAGCCAAAACTCACATTATATTATCGGAGCGTGCGCAAAGAGCTGTACTTAAAGTCCTATCGTACTTGCCATATAGATATCCTACCACTGCAGTGTACGAGAAAACTAATGTTCTTACAGTCAGAAAAATATTTATTTATGAAAGCCTACGTCGATACCATCAAAAAACTGTGCCGAATTTACCAGAGACTAAAGCCAGACGAAATCAGTGTCCAGTTCCTTGTTCTAACACTAGGTTTGCACAAAAGAGATATGACATACTCATTCCAAATCTGTATAACGCTCTAGACAGAAAGCATAATGTCAAAAAAATTAATAATAATAATATAAAAAATATAATTCTTACCTACCTAAAAAGCTTTGACTATGATGGAATTGAAACACTTCTAACAAGTTTTTATTTCTAAATTTTATCTATTAAATACATACCCTAACACTTAACAAATCTACTCAACAACATTCACACATAAAACACACACACACAGCTACACACCATTACACTCATTCTAACACTCCCTGCACACAACCATATACATACACACAGAAACACAGTAATTAACTAATGAAAGATACCTTTTTTATTGGAATTTTTATTATATTTGTTTAGTAAATATCTAAAAGAACATAATTTAACTAGAATATTCAACTATGGGAGAAGCCATTGGCTCCTGAAACACAGTGTTACTAGTTCGGGAGTCTATGGATTCAACGATAAACTTGTACTTACCATAAATTATGTCAATAAAGATTTGTATTTGTATTTGTATTTGTATTCTGTAAGCTCGTTTATACATCTCGGAAGCGGAATCCGCGGTGAGATTTGAATTTTGTATTATGAAATTCCGCTTCCAAGATGTATAACAACACACCGCAGCGTCCTGCCTGGTTCACACAACGCGATCAGAAAACAATTGAAAAGTACTGAGATCGCGCACGCTGGACGCAGGACGCCGCGGTGTGTCCGTACCTTTACAAAATAGCCCTAGAGATGGCGGGACGAGCTAGACTCCTATCAGAAAGACTGGCAATCCATAGCTGCCGACCGAGATCACTGGAAAGAGGATGGGGACGTATTCGCCCAGCAGTGGGACAAAAACGGCTCAAAATAAAATAAATAAAATAAAGTACAACACGATCTTATTTAAATAAAATATCTCACGTTATTACAAACTTATTATATATATTTTTTTATCTTTAGAATGCTATGCCAATTTTACCAAGTGAAGATTGTATGGTCACGTCAATTGCCATTGAGACGTATCTGTCCACTGCTGGACATATATAAGTAACGTACCTCCATGTACATGTCTTTTTCATTGTACACCACTGTAGAGTTGAGGTATAATGAAGTGCTCTTCAGTCTCCATAAAAAAGGTTTAAGATTACTAATATTTGAGGTATAGTACCCATTTTCATGCTTACATTTTCAGTACCTAAGTCCCTATTAATTCGCGCTTTCATAAATAAATCACGTAGCTTATCCTGAAAGCCTATTAATTTATTTGTATTAAAATTACGGTATTTTGAAAATCCTTTATCAACTTCTATTGCAAAAATAACCTTTATCACAGCAGCTGTAAGATTTATATTGGAATGTAGTTTAAAGAAATGAATTAATATTACTCTTAAATTGTTTTCGTAATTGCTGTCACAATTAGGTTTATTTTTGGATATTGTTTTCACGATTTTAATTGGGTGAGCGAAATTAAGGTAATGAGGATGGGATCAATAAGATAAATTGATGATGAGTGAAATTCTATTAGTCGAATTTATGAATATAGTATAACCAATCGCGCCATGTCTTTTCAAACGTTGCAATAAGGTTGCAATTTGGGTGGCAAGAGCATAATCCACCCGACTGGATACAAAAAAGTAGCGTACAATTATCAAGGCGAGAACAGCTGCCGCCAACCTTACAGTGTTATAGCAGCATACAGTTGATTGAGAGTCAGACCATTATAGGCCTAGCGTGTTCACCATCCTCGACTACATCATCGTTTACCTTAAGGCGGAGATAGTGGTCAAACGCTAGCTTATCAGAATTTAAAATAAAGTTACCTTTTTTTGTTATACCTAGATTGTTAGCCACATAACTACAATATTTTTTTGTTGAAACTACTTTGAATTGACGGCTAATTTCAATACGTTTCTCCTTGGTGAATATTATTGGCCATCAATGTCATGTTCTTTCAACCGACTTCTAAAAAGGAGAAGGTTCTCAATTCGTCTGTATGTTGAGAACTGATTCGAATAATTCTTTTTTTAATCGGTAGGGTATATTTCCCAGGTGGGCCCATTGTAATTTCATCGATATTTGATAAGTATTTCCAGAGATATGACGATAAACGTCTCAAACTTGCTACTGAAATTGACTTGCCGGGCATGGAAGTCGGTTGTTTTAGTTTTGAAACTATCGTAATGAAATGATTATATTGGGATCCCTATATTATGGGGGTGATTTATCGATGAAATTTGCTTTTCTTCACGTCTCTCAAATATCTCTAGTCGGTATCCAAACATCATCTATAGGTATGGTATTCACGGAATAACCTATTCTGTGATAGTTTTCAACTTCCACGAAAGTTATCGTAACTGATGTATTAGCATTTAATTTATTTAAAATAACATAATATTAATTTTGGCTTGTTGATTTAGGATTCAGTTTCCTTTAGGTATTGTATATTTTATGGGCGCCATTATTTCCATACCTGAATTTACGTTTATATGTACTATGTTTCTTAATAACTTTGAGTATTTATTTTATCCCTGGGAAAGGTAGGAATTGTAGTTGCTTTTTAACCGACTTCGCAAAAAAGGAGAGAGATCTCAATTCAACTATATTTTTTTACCTCAGATTTTTTACCTTGTTTGTTACCCCAGAACTCTGTCAATGCTTAACCGATTTAAAAAAATATTTTTTGTTTTAGATATTACGCCACCCATTTGGTCGCATTCAAATTTTATCGACATTTGACTATTATCTCCGGAGATATGGGGATAAACAATATAAGCAAATTTATATAGTTAGATGACATGATTATAACTAGCCAGTACTTACTAACTACTTACTAACGCGGCATGTGAAGACGGTTTTTTCGTTTTGTACGATCATAAATTATGCAACTATAGATTTAACGCTCCGTTCTAGAAGCAGTCAGAGAACCAAACAGACAAGGATGCCAGTTAACATAGCGGTAAGCTTTAACCGCTAAATATAATGTTTGTTTTTGTAATTGGCATTTTTATTAACCGACTTCACAAAAAGGAGGAGGTTCTCAATTCGTAGTATGTTTTTTTTGTGTGTATGTTACGATTACTCCGTCAATTGTGAACGGATTCGAATTATTCTTTTTTTAATGTGTAGGGTACGTTTCCAAGGTGGTCCCATTGTAATTTTTACGAAATCGGCCAAGCCGTCTTTAATATATCAACATTTGTATTACGATGCATTTACTTATCTCGACGATTTACTACTTACTACTGGCAAAATTTGTATAATAGTTACTACGTCTACTGGCTAATTTGACTAGCGCGAAGTTCGAAGTCGGTTCTTTTAGTTTTTTAAACGATCTTAAATTATATAATGTCTAACTATCCTAACTATTGTATGAATCCTATCAATCCAACCAGAGAAAAGCTCATAGTCTGAACGGCTCAATCGACAACACATTTTAGCACTTTAGACGCGCCTATCTTTTAAATGATTGACTTTGAGGAAAAATGATTTTAGGAACCTCAATGTTATTTTTAAAGACCTATCCATAGACACCCCAAAGTCCAAACGTATACGTTTGAACAAAAACATATTTTTTTCTTTCAGTCCCATGTATGGGATGCCCCCCCTTAAACTTTTATATTTTTTATTTTTGTATAAAAATCGGAAAGCGGTTTACAGAATACATTCACCTACTAAGTTTCAATTCTGTAGTCCTAATAGTTTCGGAATAAAATGGCTGTGACATACGGACGGACAGACAGACAGACAGACATGGCGAATCTATAAGGGTTCCGTTTTTTGCCATTCGGCTACGGAACCCTAAAAATGCATCCAAATAGGTGCTGACAGACAGACACAAACACATACACACACACATATACACACACAGTGGTCTAACTTATAACACCCCTTTTAGCGTCGGGGATTAATAAAAACATTGTACACATAGAATACATAATATCAGAGTACATAGAACAGCAAATAGCAGTTTCATCGCTTTCACGTTAAACTTTCACATAGTTGATAAGCAATTAAAATTCCTTCCATAGTTCTACTGCAATTACTCTCCTTACGTAGTCATCTGTTCTAATAGGTCGCTGTAAATTAAACCGTCGGTGATACACTTAGGCCTGTAAGATCAATGCGAGTTTAAACTAAGGTTTATGTGTTCTTCGATCATATCTCATCTTAAACCATAGATAATCGATCATATCTCATCTATGGTTTAATCCAATGTGTTTTAAGATCAAGTGGCAAATGTGGATTGAACAGCTAAACTTCGATTATTCTTTTCGACATGGAAACGTTTACCGATATCGAGATTTTTTTCATTCCGATTTCAAGATGGTGACGGTGATCGTGTGTCATCGACGTATTATGACGTCGATGTCGTGTGTCCACCGCAGCATACCGTAGTGGTTCAGTTATTAAAAAAAATAATCCAGTTGTCGTTGTAGTTGCGTTGGGGGTTGGTAACGGCGGCGTTGGACAAGCGGCCTTAGGCCAGTATCATAGAACGACAGCCAAACATGGATTCACTCTTAGCAAGGCCTAGCACGCACTGCGTTGCGTTTTATAACGCTTATTTTGTTAAGTACGGACAGTCATAGACGCTTGCGCATTGCGGTGAAATAAACGCATGCATAAATGCATGCACCGTACGGTAAAATAAACGCACCGCGTTCCACCACAACGCAGTGTTCGCTGGGCCTAAGACGAAACTACTCGACAAACATAACTCCATTATATTCTAAGAGTTGATCTAAGTAATGAACATAAGAGTTTATAAGGTACAAATCTTGCGATAGATTGAGCCTATTTACAAGCTTATTTACCGACTTCCATAAAGGAGGAGGTTCTATGTTCGTCTGTATGTTTTTTTTAACTTGCTGTGTTAGTATGTGTGGTTCAAATCTTCGATCACTTACTTTTTTTTAAATTTAAAGCTATATCTAATGCTATTTGTATCTACAATAATTATTATTAATAAGATCTATTTTATTTAAGTGCCCCGGAGACGGTCATTTGCAATTATCAATTTTTACGTTAATGATGGACCAAAAGATCGTCTACAGAGGCAATTAAAGCCTTTGTCATTTGTAACTACGTGATTGAAGGCGAATGATGGTAATTTTGATTGAAGCCCATTTAAGATTGCCTATGACGCAACCATTGAAGGTCTCGTTGTTCAATTGCAGAATGAACAATGACGCCTGCTTTTGACATCGTAGATTATAGTCACAAAAAATTATAAAATAAATCTTATTAACAAAAAAATTAAACCGCCGGAAAAACCGAAAAGCAAAAAATAATTAAACTTTTTTATTTAACCTTAATAACGAAGTTCTTAAAATACTTTAAGTATACCTAAGTATATATTTTTGTAATTGTTTTGAGTTTTTAACTAAACATAATTACTAATTTCTTAATCTAATGTAAGTATGTATACCTAAGTAATTTTGAGTCGGCGCCAAATAATCAATAAGCAAAGATCACTAAATAACCCCTTAAATTTTAAGAAATAATCAAATCAAATTAAGAATGCAACGTGAAATCTCCAGCGATCAACATAAACATTCCAATAATCGCGAGTGAATAGGTATTCACTCGCGATTTGAAGACCCCCATATTGTACTTAACCGGAAACACAGACTCAGGCAGGGTATTCCATTCCTTGGCGGTTCGTATGATGAACGAAGAAGCAAATCGCTTCGTTCTGGTAGATGGTATATCCACAATAAATTGGTGGCGCTTTTCAGTGTCTCTGGATGTCCAATTATAAAATGGGGACCTGATGATGGAGCCGAGCTGTAGGGACTGGAACTCCGTATTATTAGTACTTTTCATTACAGACGTTATTATAATAACGCCTTCACAAAAAGCTTGTGTTCCAAAAAAGATTTTTACGTAACTTTTTATTAAAAAGAAACTAAAACTAAACTGGATATCACTATTATCACTACGTACGTCATACTATTTTACTTCAAAGTCATGATCACTCAAGACTTCATCTTTACGACTATGTTGTGACTATGTGGTTATGTATCTGTCTTTGGATATTGACGGCAGCAAGCTGTCGCATGCGGTTCGCGCTTCTATTAGTATATCCGGTGGAGTTGAAGTAATATATGGCTCTTCTTCATTATTGAAAGTTGTCATAGTTAAATTTTCACAATACAAGTACAAAGAAAAGAAAATTTGAGAAAAATGGCGCGAGGATTATTTTCTGCCGCTGTAAATTCAAGTCGTTAACGATTTGTTTTGATTTAGTTCAGTCAAAGTCACATTTCAGGTTGAGTTGAAGTCACATTCCAGTTCAAATCATATCCTAAATAAAGATGTGGACTTTACTAATGATTTTCAGTGGAATTTTGGTGTAACCGCAAATAGCATGCTTTCTACCATATTGACAGACATTATGCATGTGCAACAGATAAAAATTTTAAGTTTTATTATGATAATGATTCCTAACAAAATAATGCTTTAAAATCACTTTATTTCTATTATAGTTCTATTTAGATCGACAAAAAAAAAAGGTTCCGACGAATTGAGAACCTCCTCCTTTTTTGTGAAGTCGGTTAAAAAGAGTTTGCAGTTCGAATGTAGATAAACTACTATTACGACACATTATCTCACCGATGAAAACAAGCACACATACTTTTTCACGTTACCGCCAAAACTCCTATCAAGAGCTCAAGATTTCATGAAGAACACGAATCGTTCTACATTTGACGTCATTTCCACCCTGTTACATCACATTAAAGATAGCCTACTCTTCGGTGAGCCTGGGACGGGAAGTTAATTTAAAAACAACGTTACACTACGCTGCAATGTCAAGAAATTATAGCTGTATTATAAACTAGCTACGCCTCTTGTTTCACTCGTGTTATAAGGTTTATATTATATGTCTTATTAAAATGAATGGTAAGCCTTGGTAAGTTGGTATAAATAAAACTTAATTGGCGCGGTCCTGAATGTGAGTGCCAGCACTAACTTATAGTTTATTGGCACAACATACAAATATGTATGTAATTATTAAGTATATGCATTATTATTATTATCTTTACATAAGAATATCTCCATATTGTATTTGTCCTCCGTATACATATATGGAATTATTAATTTAATTACCGTTACGTGTACATCGCTAGGTTTAATTTCGGAACACGTCAAATTTATAACACACCTTCTTTTTGCGTCGGGCGTTAAAAATAAAAATACTTGTACTTCAATTAGAAGGTAATAAACTGTAAAACTACAGGAACTACAAATGGATTCTTTTGAATGTAATTTAATGTACTCAGTTCTATAGAGTAGAATAACAATAGTCGCTCGAATTCGATACCTTGACATGAGAGCTTTGACACAGTTACGACGCATCGCAGTTTATAATTAGTTCCTATATTTGATCTAGTAGTGTTACGAATTCACTAAACGTAGTGAATGCGAGGTCTGTGAATGAAACTGGGTATTGGCCACGTGAATCTTCAGGTGATGTGAGTAAATATAAAAGACTCAACCGTCTACCAAAAAGAAGGTTCACAATTCGTCTATGTTTTTTTTTTGTGTGTATGTTACGCGATTACTCCGTCAATTGTGAACCGATTCGAATGATTATTTTTTTAATCGATAGGGTACGTTTACAAGCTGGTTCCATTGTAATTTCATCGCTATCTGATAAGTATCTCCAGATATATGACGATAAACATTTGAAACTTGCTATTGAAACGCGGGGCATGGAAGTCGGTTGTTTTAGTTTTTAAACTATCTTAATTATTATTTCTTATAAATATTATCTAATCACGCCTAAACGGGCGATCCGATATTCATTACTCCAATATTTCAGCCAAATCAGCCAACCCATTTTACCGTGAAGAGGTAACAAACAACCTAAATAAAACTGAACCGAAACTGAGTTTTGCATTTATAATATATTGGTGTTGATTCAAAGATCTTTTATCATCTTGTGGGTAGTAAATAAAACTAACCCGACTTAAATACCTGTCAAGCTACCCGCAAACAAGGCGGCGTAGTGAGTGAGCGATGTAGACGTAGTGTGATTTATGAACTGTGCTCACATACTCTTCTCAGCAGTATTTAAGAAAGAAAAACCTAGCACAATTTTAGAGTAAAATACGTAAGAATTTAGGAGAATCGCAATAACAAAATGATGTATGATTAGCAGCAGACTTGGCGGTCGCGATGCGTGAGAGGTATTTACAATTGAGAGCCATGTTTCAGTTGCTTTCTTTAATCGCAGTAACTTTTCTTTGTTTATTTTTTAAATATTATATCGTATAGCCTAGCGTTTGACTACTATTTCACCTGTCGGTAAGTGATGATGCAGTCAAAAATGGTAAGCATGCTAGGCGTAGAATGGGAACTGGCTCTAAAGGATAGCTGTCGGAACACATAAGTTGTTAAGCGACATATTTTCTAACATGAGGGTGGTCGCTGGCCAAGCGGACACTAGATAGTGTCCTACCACCATGCGGGGGTTGTTGGTTTCTTAACGATGTTTTTCCTTCACCGGAGGGCCACTGTGAAAACCGTGAAGGATCACTATGTTGTCCATCCGTCCGTCCGTCTGTCTGTCCTTCAGGCAAGAACCTTTTTTTCAGGAACGTGTTAAAGTATAAAATTATAATTAACATCAAATACTCCGGTCTCCGTCCGTATTGGTCTCTAGAAGCTGTGAAAAAATTTAAAATTTTAAGTCAACGTGATCAAAAGGTGACCGTTTATGTTGCATACTTTGCTTACACTTTGATATTCATAATTATATTAATTAATAATTATCTTATTCTATTACAGTAATCGTAGACTATTTCATCAGGTCTTATGGCTGATGGTTGGAAGGTGGATTCTCTGTCCCTTATATTCTGTGACGGGATTTGGTGGCACTTTACTGCCTTATTTTTGTGTCATCAAAACGTTAAATTATAGTTCCACACCCTACAAATATTGGAGTATTTAAAAAAAATAATATATAGGCTAGCGTTTGAGTACTATTTCATCTGTCGGTAAGTGATGATGATACATTCTGTCCGTCTAAAGGTTGTTCGGTAGAGTTCGCACAAAGTGACCTATATCTGTCTGACTATTCGAGGCCATCTTTAACAACATTATCGCTTACCACCAGACGAGATAATGGTCACACGATAGCCTATCAGATATAAAAAAAAATCTAAGTAAGGTATCTAAGTATCTTGTCAGAATCTTCTCAGAATTATATCACACCCAAGTTTTTACAGAATTTCTAGAAATTCTTTAAAACCACGATGATTGAAGACACACAAAATAAAAGTTCAAACTATTCCCAACCTTATGACAAAAGTAGTAAGATATAAAACATTTAATTCGAGGTTGTCGTCGAAGCGATACGTAATAATATGAATGAATGTATGGTTCGAGTAACTTATTACTCCTTTGAAGATTTCAACGCTTTTATGAACCTTTGGAGAAGCATATTCATATTTAAATGGCATGAAAACCTTCATGTTATCTGGGTGAAGTGATTCTTACAATTCCGAATGTACGTACGATTTTGAGATAAAAGTTTTGTCTTCAAAGAATTTTCATACCTTTTTCTTATAGAGATACTTTGATTTCAGTCCCATTAGGATTACTTCTGATTTGGGTAAAATCGATCACATGTCTAAACAAGAACGGATTTAAGTGTATTAGAGATTTAAATTCATACAGGATTTTGAGAACTCCGTTGGCGTAAAGGATAGATTCTTAACTTATAAGTGAGATGTCGCCGGTTCAGATCCTAGCTCGGGTGTTCGTCTCCAGGTGGTTGGAGCATAATATATCGATGTTCAGCCTGACTTACTACCAAAATGTAGCTTTTTATTTATTTATGCATATACTTAATAATTACATACATATTTGTATGTTGTGCCAATAAACTATAAGTTAGTGCTGGCACTCACATTCAGGACCGCGCCAATTAAGTATTATTTATACTAACTTACCAAGGCTTACCATTCATTTTAATAAGACATATAATATAAAGCTTATAACACGAGTGAAACAAGAGGCGTAGCTAGTTTAAACTATAATTTCTTGACATTGCAGCGAAGTGTAACGTTGGTACAAGCTTTTATTTAACTTGCAATGTATGTATGTATGTATGTAACTATGTATGTTCGGGTGGAATCTTGGAAGCTAAATTAGACCCACTTCCCGATGTCCGATTGTACTCAAATTTAGTGTACTTATGTATCTTCCTTGACAATACAATAATATGGTACCATGGAGCTGGTTTGATGATGGAGACGGAAGGTGGCCAAGGCATCTCTGTGATAAAACAACATAACCCCACCGAGTTTGGGCTCGATTGATTTGTCTTGAAGAGAACTTTACGCCTAGATGATATCCAGGGTCTGATGATGAAGCTGTAAGGTGGCCATGGCATTTCTGTTATCAAGCAACATTTTACCCATAATCACATCAAATATCCGTGGAATATTTTAAAACATCATGCCTTCTCTTAAATACTTAGGTAGTATGTAGGTAGTCGGTATCTATACCTACCTACTAAAAAGTTAAAAATAAATTATAAGAAAAAAATATTTTTAAAAACAAGCTTTTATCTGAGATAATGAACTAAAATGTTAAAAATAAATTCTAGTAAGTATTTGGCGTGTAGGTATTTACCTATATTTTTAAAAGCTTGAGGCACTGAAGTATAGTAATTACCTAGCCTGAAAAACGGGTAGTGCTTCAAGCTTTTTCAACTTCAACTTCCCGTCTCAGGCTCTCCGAAGTGTAGGCATCTTTAATGTGATGTAACAGGGTGGAAGTGACGTCAAATGAAGAACGATTCTTGTTCTTCATGAAATCTTGAGGAGCTCTTGATAGGAGTTTTGGCGGTAACGTGAAAAAGTATGTGTGCTTGTTTTCATCAGTGAGATAATGTGTCGTAATAGTAGTTTATCTACATTCGCACTGCAAACTCTTTTTAACCGACTTCACAAAAAAGGAGGAGGTTCTCAATTCGTCGGAACCTTTTTTTTGTCGATCTAAATAGAATATATATAATAGAAATAAAGTGATTTTAAAGCATTATTTTGTTAGGAATCATTATCATAATAAAACTTACAAATCTTATCTGTTGCACATGCATAATGTCTGTCAATATGGTAGAAAGCATGCTATTTGCGGTTACACCAAAATTCCACTGAAAATCATTAGTAAAGTCCACATCTTTATTTAGGATATGATTTGAACTGGAATGTGACTTCAACTCAACCTGAAATGTGACTTTGACTGAACTAAATCAAAACAAATCGTAAACGACTTGAATTTACAGAAACTTGAAAAATTTTAATACTTTGACACTGGCTAAATACATTAATCTTGTGGAACCATAATGAAACTAAAAAAAAATCTTGAGCATTAACTTTCCATGGAAATTCATAAAACCTTTTCATGCCAATAAATTAAGATTTAGACACCTAGATGACTCAGTGACGCGCAAATATCTGGTATCCAGAAGTTGTTTGAATTTGTTAGATGGTAAAATTAACAGAAGCAATTATGATTATAAATAAACATACTCTAAACTTACTACTTTATATAATGTCTTTGCATTACAGAAATTGATTCAAGCTATAAGACCACCCTTTGAATTCTTATTACTTAAAGCGTTTTTTTGCAAACAACCGAAAAGTAAAGAAAATACACACTCTGCTTGTTCGTATAAAAATCTCAATAAAATGTGAAATAAAAATAAACGCAAAAAATAAGCTAAAAATAAACGCGAGGGAATGCCGGTTATATAAAAACGAACTATGAATATTACTCGTGAATATTTCAAAACTCAACATGGAATAAGTCTTGGTATACACGACCGTAAACTCGTAGAGCGTAAATATAGTAAAAAATGCCAAGTGCAAGTCGGACTCGCACTAGTAGGGTTCCGTACCACACTACAGTATTTGATAAGATCGAGCAAAATATACCACTATCATTTTTCGCCAGCAAAAAATAATAATTAATAAACATTTTATTTCTTATGACGCCATATCTAACGTCTAACAAAGGTGTTAGGGATCGACATTTCAATATAACGCCATCTATGGGACGTTTACTTATTCATTTCTTTTTCATTTACTTGGCATTTCACGCCATCTATGAACGCGAAAAAAACACGTTAATTGTATGGGGACCCTCTATTATTTTAAACTTTATTCTGTTTTTAGTATTTGTTGTTATAGCGGCAACAGAAATACATCATCTGTAAAAATTTCAAATGTCTAACTATCACGGTTCATGAGATACAGCCTGGTGACAGACGGACAGACAGACAGACAGACAGACGGACAGCGGAGTCTTAGTAATAGGGTCCCGTTTTACCCTTTGGGTACGGAACCCTAAAAAGGTAAAAACGACGCTATGCGCTCTGCGGATAGATCGCTCAAATTAATGCGATACGGGATTAAATGCGGCAAAATTTAATTAAAAAGACTTAAAAGAAACCCTGCCAGCTGCGCAGTCTTAACGACTTCTTACCACGACGCAGCTGAGTATTTTTACTGAATATATTTGAATGATACTATTCATCTTTCATTCAAACGAAAAAGAAGGAGGTTCTCAATTCGTCGGAATTTTTATTTTTATAATGTTCAACGATTACTCAAAGATGCCTGAACCGATTTTGAAAATTCTTTTTTCGTTTCATAGGGTACCCTTCCAAGGTGGTCCCATAATATATCCACACCACATTTGTATTACGATGCATTTATAAACCTCGATGACATGCTATTTACTGCTGGCTACTTTGACGAGCGCGACGTTTGAAGTCAGTTCTTTTAGTTTTTTAAACGATCTTAAATTATAATTTATTATATACCAGCGAATACACGACGTGTGCTACTACGCTAAAACAGAAATGTGACCGAATGTGCCTAATGCATCGATTTAGTGATCTAAAACCATCTTCGCATTATAGCCTTTCTTATGAAACTGGTTTGGGGAACATCAGTTGCATGGTTTCAAAGTCTATAACGGACATAGGTAGAAACAATTATTGTGTTTTATATCAACACCAATATTATAAATGCGAAAGTCAGTTTGTTTATTTGTTTGTTTGTTTGTTTGGGACTTCTTCACGGTCAAACGGTTTGACCGATTTGGCTGAAATTTTGTACAAAGATAGAACATATGGCAGAATAGGATATAGGATAATTTTTTTTTGGCTATCGAGTTAGGGGGTCTAGATATTTTTAATTGAATTTTGTAAATATAAGATCTCTTTTCGAATAAACGGCTTGACCGATTTACCTGAAATGTTGTATAAAGGCAGTTCATAAGGCAAAAAAGAATATAGAATACTTTTTTTCTGGCTATCGAGTCAGGGGGTTCAAATATTTTTAATTGAATTTTGTAAATATAAGATCTCTTTTCGAATAAACGGCTTGACCGATTTGCCTGAAATGTTGTATAAAGACAGTTCGTAGGGTAGAATAGGATACAGAATACTTTTTTTTTTGCTATCGAGTCAGGGGGTAAAGATATTTTTAATTGAATTTTGTAAATATAAGACTTCTTCTCGAATAAACGGCTTGACCGATTTGCCTGAAATTTTGTGTGAATACATGTCATAGGGCAGAATAGGATATAGGATACTTTTTTTCTGGCTGACGAGTCAGGGGGTCCAGATATTTTTAATTGAATTTGGTAAATATAAGACCTCTTCTCGAATAAACAGCTTGACCGATTTGCCTGAAATGTTGTTTTTAGACAGTTCAAAAGGCAGAATAGAATATAGAATACTTTTTTTCTGGCTATCGAGTCAGAGGGTACAAATATTTTGAATTGAAATTTGTAAATATAAGATCTCTTCTTGAATAAACGGCTTGACCGATTTGCCTGAAATTTTGTGTGAATACATGTCATAGGGCAGAATAGGATATTGGATAATTTTTTTCTGGTTGTCGAGTCAGGGGGTCCAGATATTTTTAATTGAATTTTGTAAATATAAGACCTCTTCTCGAATAAACAGCTTGACCGATTTGCCTGAAATGTTGTTTAAAGACAGTTCAAAAGGCAGAATAGAATATAGAATACTTTTTTTCTGGCTATCGAGTCAGAGGGTACAAATATTTTTAATTTAAGATCTCTTCTCGAATAAATGGCTTGACCGATTTGCTTGAAATGTTGTATAGAGACTGTTCATAGGTTAGAATAGGATATAGGATACTTTTTTTTTGCTTTCATATCCAGATATTTTTAATTAATTTTTGGAAATTTAAGACCTCTTCTCGAATAAACGGCTTGACCGATTTGCCTGAAATGTTGTATAAAGATAGTTCATAGGGCAGAATAGGATATCGGTTACTGTTTTTTGTCCATCGAGTCTGAGTGTTTAGATTTTTTTTATTGAATTTTGTGAATGTGTGTCCTCTTATCAGCTAAACAGCTTGACCGATTCAGCTGAAATTTTATACATACGAGTATTACAGTTCATATTGCATAGAATCACATGGGATATTTTTTTTCTGGCAGTCGAGTCCAGGTGTCCAGAATTTTTAAATTGAAGTTTTTAAATGTGTGGCCTACTCTCGGTCGAAAGGGTTAACCATTTAAGCTGAAATTTTGTACACAGACAGTCAAAAAGACATAGAAGGGCAACGAATACTTTTTTTTTGGGTGGAAATTTCGGTTGTCTATATTTTTACTATGGAATTTTGTAAATGTGTGGCCTCTTTTTGGCCAAACGGCTTGACCGATTCAGATGAAATTTTGTACTAACACATTGAATAGGGCATAAAAGGGCAAAGAATACTTTTTTTCAGCAGTTAAGTGTGGGTGCCTATATTTTTTGTTAACTTTACATAGAGTTTGCATAATCATAAAAGTTTGACCTTAGGTTCATAGATTATGACTAAACTTAATAAGTACCTTAATAAGGCCATAAAACTGTCAGTCATCAAAATTTACGCGATGGCTTTGCTTGCCCAACGTGTTTTATCTGCTTTGTGGGAAGTATTTCATAAGCATTCGTGTTTTAACAGCCATATTTAACCTTAGGGTCATCGGTGTTGACTTAGTAGGTTATAAAAACTGTCAGCGTCATAAAACGTAAAATTTTTTGCGCTCACTTCGCTCGCGCAGTGATAGCGCTCGCTGCGCTCGCGCAATAATTTGTTTGGTTTACTTTGTAGGTAATATTTCAATAACTTTTGTATTTTAATAGCCACATACATCAGAACGAATCCATAAATTAAAACAGTACAATCTTCAATAATCATAATGATTTCTATCCTAAAATAATTGGATATCAAGTTTAACCTTTGTGTCATCAGTGTTAACTTAGTAGGTTATAAAAACTGTCAGGGTCATAAAAGGTCGTACATTTATTCGCGCTCGCTTCGCTCGCGCAGAGATAGCGCTTGCTTCGCTCGCGCAGTGGTAGCGCTCGCTCCGGTCTCGCAGCATTTGTTGTATCTACTTTGTAGGAAACATTTCAGCATCTTTTGTATTTTAATAGCCACATGCATCAGAACGAGTCCATAAATTACAACAGTACAACCTTCAATAATCATATTGAATATTAACCTTAAAATAAGTGGATATGAAGTATAACCTCTGTGTCATCAGTGTTGACTTAGTAGGTCATAAAAACTGTCAGGGTCATAAAAGGTCGTAAAATTTTTTCGTGATTTCAGTTTCGTTTTCAGTGATAGCGCTTACTACGCTCGCGCAGTAATAGCGCTCGCTCCGGTCGTGCAAGCATTAGTTATATCTACTTTGTAGGAAACATTTCAGCAATTATTGTATTTTAATAGCCACATTCATCAAAACATGACATGAATTAGAACAGTACAGACTTCAATAATCATAATGATTTTTACCTTAAAATAAGTGGATATCAAGTTTAACCTTAGGGTCATCGGTGTTGACTTAGTAGGTCATAAAAACTGTCAGGGTCATAAAATTACGTAAAAATTTTCGCGCTTGCTTCGCTCGCGCATTGATAGCTCTCGCTGCGCTCGCGCAAACCTTTGTTTTATATACTTTGTAGGTTTTATTTCAGCATTTTTTGTATTTTAATAGCCACATGCATCAAAAGGAGTTTATTGATTGAAACAGTACAACCTTCAATAATCATAATGAATTTTTACCTTAAAATAAGTGGATATCAAGTTAAACTTTAGATTTATCGGTCTAGACTTAGTAGGTCATAAAAACTATCGGGGTCATAAAATTACGTAAAAATTTTCGCGCTCGCTTCGCTCGCGCATTGATAGCTCTCGCTGCGCTCGCGCAAACCTTTGTTTTGTCTACTTTGTAGGTTATATTTCAGCATTTTTTGTATTTTAATAGCCACATGTATCAAAACGAGTTTATAAATTGAAACAGTACTACCTTCAATAATCATAATGAATTTTTACCTAAAAATAAGTGGATATCAAGTTTAACCTTAGGGTCATCGGTGTTGACTTAGAAGGTCATAAAAACTGTAAGGGTCATAAAAGGACGTAAAAAATTTTCGTTCTCGCTTCGCTCGCGCATTGATAACGCTCGCTGCGCTCGCGCAAACCTTTGTTTTATCTACTTTGTAAGTAATGATTCAGCAGTTTTGTATTTTAATAGCCACATTTATCAAAACGAGTTTATAAATTGAAACAGTACAACCTTCAATAATCATAATGATTTTTACCTTAAAATAAGTGGATACCAAGTTTAACCTTAGGGTCATCGGTGTTGACTTAGAAGGTCATAAAAACTGTAAGGGTCATAAAAAGACGCAAAAAAATGTTCGCGCTCACTGCGCTCGCGTAAACCTTTGTTTTATCTACTTTGTAAGTAATTTTTCAGCATTTTTTGTATTTTGATAGCCACATGTATCAAAACGAGTTTATAAATTGAAACAGTACTAAGAGATATAGCGACCGCATATATAACTTTGTTTTTCATACAAAAACTATGAAAAACGAAGTTATTTTTGTAGTTGCGAAAATCATAGTTATAGAATACTCTACTGTGTTACGGAACCCTACGAGTGCGAGTCGACTTGCACTTGGCCTGTTTTATTCTTTTTTATTTAAAGGTATTAGATAAGCTTAAAATAAACGTGACTTTTTATTAGATCTTATGTGTCTACAAAATTGAATACGAAGATACCCTATAAGATTTCAAGACTATACATTAACCTTGAACAACTTTGGCACATTTACAAGTCATAACAACACTTGGGGTACATATTTAGCTGATCATGACAAATGTACCGTCGTAAAAGGCTTCTGTAACGACTTTCCCTTTTACCGACATGCTCCAAAGGGACCTGCCCTTAGGCAATGTGATTTATGTGCGTCTATTATAGTAAAATTGTAACGTAGCCATGTCTATTGAAATCATTTGCAAAATACTTTGTAAGCATTGCCCGACTTTAAGAATGGATATTCGCGATTAGTGTGAATATTGCTTTTTTACATTTATATTTATAGTGAGTTTCACATACATGCAAA
The DNA here is from genome assembly GCA_954871355.1 of Cabera pusaria. Lineage (NCBI taxonomy): Eukaryota > Metazoa > Arthropoda > Insecta > Lepidoptera > Geometridae > Cabera > Cabera pusaria. The sequence goes on from OX940908.1 coordinate 7,357,524, forward strand.
AAATCACGCCTTTTTCCCGTTGGAGTAGGTAGAGACTAGTTCTTTCCACAATCCTGTCATACCTCTTTCGCTTTTTGCACTTTTATGAGCGCCTTCATACATGTTCGCCGGTTATAAATATTTTTGACGTGGCCTTTCTTGGCCAATTTGTTCGTGATACGTTCGCCTAGGCCGGCCTCCACCGGCTGGCCCATTCACACTTGTCTCATAAATATGTTTCGTTAATCTTCCTTCATCCATCCTCATTAGATAACCCTATATACCTACCATCTAAGTTGGACGAATGAATTTGAATAAAACCAAAGTCATGTACAACGAGCACGTTATTCCGGAACCGATTGCTGTAGATGGAATCCCTCTCGAAGTTGTTGCGCAGTATGTTTACCTAGAGCAGACGCTCCAACTAGGCAAACATAACTTCGAAAAGTAAATCCAGATAAGAATTCAGCTGGGATCGATTACAAGAAGAGTCATTCAAATCGGTTCAGAATTGACGGAGTCATCGCGTAACATAAAAAAAAAACATACAGACGAATTGAGACCCTCCTCCTTTTTTGTAAAGTCAGTTGAAAATAAAGGGCAAAGTGGCCAGGGAAATCTGTGGTTAATGTTGTTATACCTATCTAATTGTCATAAAAAAAACAACGGGTTGCACTCCGGGAGTGCCGGCAGAAGTGAAAACTTGAACATTAACGTTGTGCATTTGGTCTACTCTCCTCCGTCGGAAGAATTTTCGATCAGGGCACGTGTCCTGACGCGAGCTTAACATTCTTTAACCATCCCAAAAAAGTTTTTTTTCACTTCAAAAATTACTCATGTGTTAAAAAGTTTCTCGTCTCACGTCACTGACGTCTTCTACATCGAGACAACCACACTGTATTGCGTTCACGTACCATATTGGATTGCATTATTTCAAAACAGATCGATAAAGCCGGCTTCGAAATTTCAAATCCGCTTGAAAACATCCCTCACTACGCGCCGTGACTAAAATATACATTTTCCCCATCTCGAAAGAAAAACTCATCTAAAACATATCAAATCTAAATTTTATCCAAGTTGTATCAGAATATAAGGAGCGTTCAAGCGCTCGCAGTTTAATCTGCCAGCCTCAGGACACGATATCAGAAGCGAATTCTGATATTCAGTACCTATCTAAATGGGCTATTTTACATTTATCAATAGCTTTATAAAATGTCGCAATAATTTTAATCTTTGATATTTTATAAACTGGATAGATATCCCGTCACTACGATTAAAAAGTCGATATGTAAATAAGATTTCTTATCGCTTAAAGCGATTTTTTTTGTAACTTATAGGTTAGCGTTTGACCACTATCTCGCCTGGTGGAAACTCTGACATTAGACGTAGAATACTCTGACATTCAAGGGTAATGTGCTGCCGAAACACCGTAAGGTTATGGCGTATCCTTGATGGTGGTGAGCTATGTTTTGGTAGCAAGTAGGCGGTACATCGATAAAATATGCTCCTAGTAACTGTGGAGGAACACCCGTGCTAGGATTTGAACCGGTGACTTCTATCTATCTATCCTATCTATCTGATCTATCCTTTACGCCAAAGGAGCTGTCAACATCTACAAGACAATCTTTAGATAGACTAAATATATGTTAGACTGGAGCTAGTTTTTGGGTAAGTTATGGAGCTTCAGCTAAAAAGTAGACTTCTGGCTCCATGCAAAGGTTGTCTGGTAGAAATCGCTCCAAGCGATAAGACCGCTTGCAACCACTATTTTTTTAATGAAATACATTATTAAAAATATATTTATATTTTGTAATGTTTGGTGTAAAAATAAAAAAATATTCTATTCTATTCTATGCGGGCCATTTTCATTGAAGTTGTGAAACGTTTGCCCCCATCGGGGAACACGGCGGCACGGCGCTACATTCGAGTTTTACGAGTAAAAGTTGGACTCTACGGTTGAAGAGTTGTGAACTTTTCGCAGAGGAGTTCTGGAGTTCAGAGCTCGGTTGCCGTTCAAACAGTTTTGATCGTTATTCGAATGCTGAATTGTGGTTTTAGTTTTACCTACTTTGATCCACCATGAGTACCTGATTGCTATGGTGTACTAAGTTTTTTTCTGAGATGGTTTTTTCTAACTTTGTTAAATAACGCTCCTTTATTTTTTTAGATAGCATTCAAGTTCTTGTATTAATTAATTTCGTACGATTCGTCAAGTTGATAAGTGTTACAATTTGATTATATTTCTTTTATACATTTTATGTAATAACTAAGGAATATATTAACACGACTGTAAGGTTTTAGAGCCTGTCCAGATAAGGCGTTTTGCGCGCGGGTTGTCTCGCGCGTACACACTCGCCCGTTCCCAAGATACTAGAGCTACATATATTCCGTCCAGATGATGACGCGCGTTTCCTCACTCGCGCGTAAAACGCTGGTAATGAGCGGGGCTATATAGCGGAATACTCAGGTGCTATTACTGCGTCCAGTACTACGCGCGAATCCGCAGCGAGTAGACGTATTACAAAATGGAGCGTGTGTGTCTTGCTGTATCCGAGTCCCTGAAGCCCACCCAGCGTAGAAACGCGCGTAAAACGTGATATCTGGACGCAATATAAATTGAAACGCGCGAGTTCACGCGTAGAGAGGCGTACCGTCGGCGCTGTCAGACGAAATGTATGAACTCGTCAGCGCTGTGTGGTCGGCGTTATTCTAAAACGGTTCTGTAGCAACCATACATATTTAACCTATCAGCGCCGACGGTACGTGTGTCTACTCTGCGCGTGACACTAGCCTATAATACAGCATAATACAGCACTATTGCAAAGTAATTATACTTAATGCATTTACAAATTAAAACATTAAATTAAAAAATCAAAAAACCCGACTGCGCAAAAAGTGAAGTGTTAAAAAACGAACTGAAAAGAAAAAAACAAGTAAGTCTAGTAGTTTAGACTTCTGTTTAGGGATATCAAAAAACTATACCATTTAAATTCTTTCTCGGTCGATACACTCTTAAATAACAATGTATAATTTATTTAAGAGTATATCGACCGAGAAAGAATTTAAATGGTATAGTTTTTTGATAGCCCTAAACAGAAGTCTAAACTACTAGACTTACTAGTTTTTTTTCTTTTCAGTTCGTTTTTTAACACTTCATTTTTTGCGCAGTCAGTTTTTTTGATTTTTTAATTTAATGTTTTATTTTACACTTTTTAGTTAAGTAAAGGACGGCAAATTCCGTAATCTTCTCATTTCATTTAGAGAGTTGATGTCATGTGGATTATTGAGTAGTTTCCGGGGATCTAAACTACTTATTACTAGTCCATCTAAAGATCTAACCCGGCTCAATGCTACATAGGCTTGACCTTTCGCAAAAATGCGTGAACTTAAGTCGACCACAGTTTTGTCCAAGGTATTGTAATTTATGGACAGTTACACCCCAACATAATATCAACGGTAACATTTTCCGCTCTATTTTACCCTGTCCACGAAGTGCGTCGAATTCTGTACTTGATACGAATTCTGTACATGATACGTCGAATTCTGTACATTCGGTACATGACTTTTTCTAGAATAGAAATTGGTATATATACGTACCAATTTGCACATTTCAAATATATATATTGTCGTTAGCGTTAATATTTTATTGTTTATGAAATGGGGCCAGCAGGATTCCAGTACTATTATATTTACTAAAATGCTTACGCATTTTTTGGCAAATATAAGGTTTTGTGCGTCTACACTACTAAGTATGTATTACAATGGGGGATTTAACAACAAGTACTAAAAACAAAATAAAATTAAATATTAAAGGGGGTCTACATCACAGTGTGGTCTACATACAAGTAACGTGTATTTTTCGGCGTTTTGTGCTTGAACTTGTAAACTAATAATAGATAGAAACTTGAAATCGTCATAAATTATGTATAACTATGACCGTTATTACAATTATGGAAAAAAGAACAAAAAACCGAAATGCGTGAAATAGATAGGGTATTGCTTTTTAAGCTTACTTACTTTACAGTTGTACTATTAAACGACTATACCAAAAGGAAGAGGTTGTTTGTTACCTCAGAACTCCATCAATTCTTAACCGATTTGAAAAATTATTTTTTTGTTTGAGTTAATATGATTTTCGTTTGGTCTCATTGTAATTTTATTGAGATCTGATAAGTAACTTCAGAGATAAGCACCGCAAACTTGTTACTGAAAGTGACTAACGCGGCATGTATAATCGTTTTTTTTTTCGATTTGTACGATCATAAATTATTTCTCATAAATATATTTTGAATGTCCATTTTAAGACCTTTAATTCGATACCCCACTCGATAGGTTTTGAAAAAAAAATGTTTTTGAACCCCATATTTTGGCGTCTGAAATCCGCCATTTTGAATTTTTCAATCTTTTATGTTTTCGTTGACACTCGCGCTAGCATGGCGAATCTATTGACGTGCCAATTATCAAAATCGGCCCACGCGTTTGGTCTCTAGTGTGCCACAAAGGAACAAACATACATATATACATATATAGACTGATAAACACATTACCTCTCCTTTGCGTCGCGCAGTCGGGTAAAAACATATGACACTTTAAAATCTACTTGTGAAAAGACTCCACCATTAATTTCATTTAAAATATGTATTTAGACGGTTTGTTAATTCATTAGCCTGACCAAATTAATTAGACCTCAATTTTCTGTCTGTACTCCCAAACTTTTCACTCAAAATATTATTTTCCGCAAAACAAACTTGTTGAACCCGCAATTCAATTTTTACGAACAATCACTTAAGTACAAGGAACTCTAGCGAAGATGGACGTCTTTTGGCAACCATCCAATCGGCAAACTGGAAGTGACATCTATAAAGTGAAATTAACGTAATATTCTTTGTTTCAGGAACTCTGAAGCGTAATGACTGGCTCTAGATATACTGGAAATGACATGGGATTCCAAAAGTGGCTGAACGTAACGAACTACAAGATCAACAGTTTTCAAAGTGGCTAGTACGGTGCATAAGTGGCTTGTGCATTTCAAAAGTGACTAATTAGTCTAGTACACCACTCAATTGTTGGGTATTAATTCTCGACTGAAAGTGATCTGTTCAGTACCCTTAACAGTTAATTCCAATGACTAGACAAATGTTGCGTGAAAAGTGAACTTTAGCGACTATAAACAGTGACCAAATGGAATAACATTAGTGTCTTCAAAGTGCCATAGGTGATCTATGTTTGAAAGTGATACTGGATGTGACAAATGTGAAACTTGCTGTTGAATAGAAAGTGCGTTCTAATTCGCAGACAAGGAATCCAAGATGGCCGACCCAGATGCTTTCGACGACGAGGTATTTTATTTTTCTTTTCTATTGACATTTGAAGTTGCTCTTCACTGATACTTTATAATAGGGATTTTTCCTTTTATATGTACATGTGTGTAGCACGCTTTAAAGAGGGTAAAATTGCGATACAAATATACTTTTTAGAATTTTTATCCTTATCATATACTTCTGTAGCCTACCTATATATAAATGATAATCGCAGGAAGAGACTGAATCTCATGAAACAAGGGTTTTCCTAGATCTCATAACTTTTATTATGTTTCTTGAAGTGCTCCACACTTTATATTTTTGTAAATTGTAAAACACAATCCAAATTTTCATCGTACCGACGGGACTCGAACCCGCACCCCCCGGATAACATGTCCAGGAGCTCTGCCACTGCTCTATTATCCGGGGGGTGCGGGTTTGAGTCCCGTCGGTACGATGAAATTTTGAATTGTGTTTAACAACTCATAACTTTTGTTTAGTACATAAGCTATTTTGAAACTCTGTTGTTTCTCTGTTAAATTTGCTAATTTGTGTAAAGAAATGTTGAAACTGGTATAGGCAAGGTGCGTGTCATCTTCTGTTCTTCAAAAAATTACCTATGGGACCAAACTGCACCTTTTGACACAAACATATTATTCAAACTAATGTTAGAGTTCTGAAAATGCTTTTAATGAGATACTAAAATAAGTATATCGTCACATAGTATAAAATAAAGTCTCTTCCCGCATCTGTATATATACGCTTAGATCTCTTAAACTACGCAACGGATCTCAATGCAGTTTTTATCAATAGATAGAGTGATTCAAGAGAAAGGATTATAATCAGGATTAAACGCGGGTAAAGCCGCGGGGCACAGCTGGTATATATAATAAAACACAAACCAACAGTCTTATGAATGGTGGCTCTTTTCGTGAAAAAGGATCCGCCTAAGTAAGTGCTATTCGTCAATTTTCTTATCGCCGTTTGGATATTCAATAAAAGCATCAGAATCTGGCAACATTGCCACAAGTTCTCCATAAAAATATTGACAGACCCTACAGTATTTCTCCCGAAATCGGGCGAAGTCATCAAATCAAAGTTATATTGAAGGGAAAAAATATAGGGAAAGCGTTACTGGCATGCACGGGTGGATATCGGATATTGTATGGTTGAATATTAAAACGTTTTGTATTGAAAAATGCTGCACAAATAGAGAAATACAATAAATTCGTTGGTTATAAATATAAAAATCGCGTCGAGTGCCTTTAAAATATTGTTTTCTGTTTTACACTTTATACAATATAATGCTTGTAGCGAGTCTATTTTTAACCGACTTCAAAAAAGAAGGAGGTTCTCAATTCGCCTGTATGTTTTTTTTGGGTATGTTACACGATTATTCCGTCAATTGTGAACCGATTTAAATGATTCTTTTTTTAATCGGTAGGGTACGTTTCCGAGGTGGTCCCAATGTAATTTAACACGAAAAAAAAATACGCAATCGGAATTTTACTTGACATGTCAAAAGCTTATGACAAAGTGCAATTTAATATACTACTAGACAAATTATACGGGATTGGAGTGCGCGGACTAGCACATAAGTGGCTGACATCATACCTGATAAATAGACAACAATATGTAGAATTGGAACATTTTGACCACAAAAAGGGTATAATAAACGCAATACGATCGGCACCTATCGCGATTAATTATTCCATTCCACAAGGAAGCGTCCTAGGATGTATTCTTTTCCTAATTTACATAAATGACCTCCCTGTGTTTTATTTGCGGATGATATTTTCATCTTGACATCGTGCAAAAATAATCTTAACTTACATGAAAACCTAACTGACATTTTTAATAAAGTAACAAATTGGATGAATGAACATAATCTTGACGTAAATTTTTCAAAAACAAAAATTATGCAATATAGACCACATCAAAGAAATCCTATTGACATATCTTTTAGTTATAAAAATAAACATATAGAAATAGTCGAATCATTTACACTGCTAGGCATTGATATTGATACAAGTATCACTTGGAAATATCACATAAAAAAAAAACAAGATTATGTAGCTTTACATATGCATTACGTGAACTAAAGCAAGCGTCAGACTTAAAAACAGCCCTAACAGCATATTACGCATATATGTATTCTTGGCTAACGTACGGCATAATATTATGGGGAAATAGTGTTGACGCGCAGGAACTCTTTATATATAAAAAAAATAAACTGGCCAAGTGCAAGTCGGACTCGCACTCGTAGGGTTCCGTAACACAGTTAAGTATTCCATAACTATGATTTTTCGCAACTACAAAATTAACTTTGTTTTTCATAGTGTTTGTATGAAAAACAAAGTTATCTTTGCGGTCGCCATATCTCTAAAACTGCTGACTGTATCTCGTTCAAACCAATTTTCGTTGTTATTTTTATTGAGATCTACAGCATATATTTTTTTTAGATTTTTTGCTCCCATACTTTAAAAGTTAGAGGGGGGGACACACATTTTACCACTTTAGACGCGCCTATCTTTCAAATGATTGACTTTGAGAATAAATGATTTTAGGAACCTCGATGTCATTTTTAAAGACCTATCCATAGACACCCCACAGGCATAGGTTAGAAGAAAAATTTTTTTTTGGTTTCAGTTCTATGTATGGGATGCCCCCCCTTAATTTTTTTTTTTTTTTTGTATAAAAATCGCAAAGCGGTTCACAGAATACATCTACCTACCAAGTTTCAATTCTGTAGTCTTAACAGTTTCGGAATAAAATGGCTGTGACATACGGACGGACAGACAGACAGACAGACAGACAGACAGACAGACAGACAGACAGACAGACAGACAGACAGACAGACAGACAGACAGACAGATAGACAGACATGACGAATCTATAAGGGTTCCGTTTTTTGCCATTCGGCTACGGAACCCTAAAAATGCATACGAATACTCGTTAACATACAAATTCCCGAAAGTTGCAAGCCTCACTTTAAAGAAAATAAAATATTAACACTTACATCTATATATATATACGGGAAATATGCAAATTCGTTCGTAACTACACAAATTTTTTCAAAAGAAAAATAGACGGTCCTAGAGGAGACAAAACTCGATACAAATATAACCTGATACATCCCGGGTCAAAAATGAAAATACATAGTTCAGGCACTTACGTAATGGCCGTGAAGATATATAATAAGCTACCGGAATGTCTTAAAAGTGAAGAAAATGATAATATATTTGTTACTCATCTAAAACAATTACTAATCGAAAAGGCATACTACACCCTAGACGAGTTCTTAAAAGACAAATTAACAGTTAACCAAATAGCAAAGTAAAATAAAGATTTAAAAAAAAAACGGTAAAAATAAATAAATTATACAACAAATAAATAACAGTATAACTCATAATATATTATTATTAAAATGAATGTCTGTAAATCTCTTTTATAAATATTAAGAAATCGGTCCGCTGGCTAAATCCTGTTTGCGATACCCTATCAGGGTCATATGTTGCCTTTTATACCTGACACCTGTATAATGCGATGTACATATGAAGCAATAAATGATTGAGTAATTTTATCGAGATCTTATAAGTATCGCCAGAGATATGACGATAAACGTCTCCAACTTGCTACTGAAACTGACTCGCGGGGCATGGAAGTCGGTTGTTTTAGTATTTAAACTATCTTAATTATTTTATATCTGTTAGGCTAGTTTGAACACTGTCTCGCCTGGTGGTAAGTGATGAATGTGGTCAAAGATGGTAAATACGCTAGGTTTAGAATGGTCTGACTCTCAAGGGCTGTGTGCTGCCGAAACACCATAACGTTCTAGCGACAGATTATCTTCAAGCGTTAAAATAGATACTTTCAAGAAAAATCTTCACAAATTAAAGTTAATATCGGCATTGTCGACGAATATAGGTTTCAGCTTATTTTTGTGACACATGCCGGAAATTTAATAATATACCGTTTTGAAGGTTCTACGAAAAAATATGATTTATTTTTATGTCACGTAAAAGGCATTTCTTTCTATAAAGCAAAGCTACTCGTAGCTCTATAAAGGTCAAAGATATTCTATAAGTATTTTTTAAAGATTTTTTTTTATCTGCGTCAGGCTTAGGCTAGAGATATTCAGGTTTACGCAGGTTTTAAAGATAGAGTAGTAATATAGAATCGGACAAGTTAGGATTGTGTTTGAAAAATTCCTATCTACACAAACTTAGAGGTGGTCCGGTCCATACGTTGCGTTACGTCGACGTAGCGCTGTCGCTTTTTTAGGGTTCCGTAGCCGAATGGCAAAAAACGGAACCCTTATAGATTCGTCACGTCTGTCTGTCTGTCTGTCCGTCCGTATGTCACCGCCATTTTATTCCGAAACTGTTAAGACTACAGAATTGAAACTTGGTAAGTAGATGTATTCTGTGAACCGCTTTCCGATTTTTATACAAAAATAAAAAATATAAAAGTTTAAGTTTGAGGTTTCTAAAATCATTTTTTCTCAAAGTCTATCATTTGAAAGATAGGCGCGTCTAAAGTGGTAAAATATGTGTCCCCCCCTCTAACTTTTAAAGTATGGGAGCAAAAAATCTAAAAAAAATATATGCTGTAGATCTCAATAAAAAATAACAACGAAAATTGGTTTGAACGAGATACAGTCAGCAGTTTTAGAGATATGGCGACCGCAAAGATAACTTTGTTTTTCATACAAACACTATGATAAACAAAGTTAATTTTGTAGTTGCGAAAAATCATAGTTATGGAATACGAACTGTGTTACGGAACCCTACGAGTGCGAGTCCGACTTGCACTTGGCCAGTTTTTTTTAATATCTTATAGGCAACCGTTTGAGCACTATCTCACCTGTTAGTAAGTGATGATGCGGTCGAAGATGGTAAGCACGCTAGGCCTAGAATGGGAACTGGCTCTCAAAGATAGCTGCCGGAACACATTAGATGTTTGGTGACAGATTTTCTAACTTGAGTGTGGTAGGTGGCCAGGCGGACACTAGATAGTGTCCAACCACCATGCGGGGGTTGTAGGTTTCTTAACGATTTTTTCCTTCACCGGATGGCCACTGTAAGAAGAGCACATACATTTTTCCATAGAAAAATCCATTGGTGTACGGCGGGGTTTGAACTCGGGACCACGGCATCAAAGCCGGCCGTTCTCCCGATAACGCCACCGGGCCCTTAAAAAAAGTCGCTGCTTAGTGTTCACACGGTGCACTGCGTCTACTAAATGCTCATACGACTGATTGCGTCGTAACATCGCTGTGACGATGCAGCAACAAACCCAATTTAAAAAAATCTGAATAAGCCCAATGACTAGACAAGGTCACACAATACGACAACCCAACAACAACAGCCGCAAACAGACATAATAACCGCCTGTACACACCAGAGGGCGCAAGAATCCCCGGCGCTGATGAGGCGTAACTATCAATAAATTGTCTGTGCCCAACTAATTGCTTTCTGTCCGGCGACTTTACCAATTACTGGCTATGTTAGAATGTGTGGTGACAGTCTACGCGGGCTTACTTATAAATTTCTTTTAGGCTGCTATTTATAATCATGGTTAGAGGAGGTTCTATGTTCCACTGTATTTATTTTTTATGTATGTTCACCGATTACTCAAAGACACCATTCAGAAAATTCTGCTTTTGTTTGGAAGAGATTGAAGATACTTTCCAGGTGATGCCATATAAGTATCATCGAGATCTGACAAGTATCTCCAGAGATATATAGATAAACATTTTTAGACACAACATATTTTAATTGTATTAACGATCTTAAATTATTCGGCGATATGTTGGTAAGTTGCGATTAAATCTGTACCAAGCACAAGTCCAACCGTTACATGTGATACGGCTGCCATCTATAGGACGATTCGGCTAAATATCAACTGGGAGCCTTGGATTCCATCGATAAATGAGCGCGGTTGCTTATTGGTGATACTGAATCCGCAGAAAACAAGCTACAGAGCCTCAAATATCGGTGTAAAGTTGCGAGTTTATCAGATTTATATAAGATACTTTTCGGTCATTGTGCGGTTATATGTTGAGTGTTATATTACACAATGTGATTCCTTCTTCCTTTTTCAATCTGACAACAAGGCAAACCAATAGGTAGCAACCACATATGGTGGATATTCCTACTATCCGCGATTGGTTCGACGTTAATAATTCAAACAGCAAATGGAACACATTTCTGGCCGTTGTTGTTTCCGAGTAGATTTAAATTAGATGATTATAAAACACCGACTATTATACTCACCACTGTTTGTTGTCGACTGTCTCGATCTAGGTTTCATGCATGTCCGATGCACATCCTCGGGAGTTCACGCAGCGAGATCGATTGACAGTCGACAACAAACAGTAGTGAGTGTAATAGTCGGTGTTTTATAATCATGATTCAAACTCACGATAACTATAAATCTTAAATTAGATGTTTTCAAGTCTAGAGTAAACAGGTATCTTCTAGGTAAGCATGCTACACCCTCAATCACATCATCAATTTCCATCATGTGCGATAGTGGTCAAATGCTTGTAGATAGCAAGTAAATTAGTCTACGCGTTTATTATAGTTATAGTTCACGCTGTAATATTGGGACCCTTTGACAATTCATTTATATTATTTAAATTAGGTACATAATATATCTACCTCGGAACAATGACTAAATCTACCAAAGCTGAACTGAGATGTGTTAAGGATTACGTCACGCTGTCATAACACGCAGCGAGACGTTATCTTATTGGCAGTTGACTCATGCGATAAGCTTAGTTTTGATGGGTAAGTACTGCACTCTGGATATGACGTAGCCAAGTGCTACGGAAAATGCTCTACGACATTATTATTACTTATCATATTTCTAAACAGTTTCGCAGAAACGTCAAGTGTAGTGAAAATGCAACCAGTGATCGCATCTCAACTGTTGATCAGCTTCTACAAAGCAGTTTAAACGTGTCTACAGATCGACAATTTGAACTTCTGAGCGATCAGAAAGCTCGGCGCTATATGCGCGAATCGTATGGTAGTTTAAACGAAAAGACAAAGAACTATCAGGCTATGAACGCAGCTTTTGGTGTGGTTTGGTGAAAATCGTAGCCATAAAAAATACGTAGTCAAACGGTTTGCCACGTCACTTAAAAGGTTAGGTCCTGCCAGTTTGGAAGATGGAATGGGACAGTTTGTACTGTATACTAACAAATATTTGTTATCAATTTTTTCATCTTACTGTCTTGTGCTCTTCTAGATAAGCGCATTTCCATCTGATCGCTTTAAGTGACATCTATTTTTTAAGCGAAATATTAAAAGAAAAATATAAATATGACATAACCTGTTTGGTTTAATTATGTAAGTACCTAGATGACTGGTATTTTTTTCCCAAAAAAAAAGGAAACGACGTTTTCTAAAAATGAAACCTAGGTAGATCGATTAATCGCCCCCGAAACCCCCTGCATACTAAATTTCATGAAAATCGTTGGAACCGTTTCCGAGATTGAGATTGTATTGTATTGTGTGTATTGTGTTGATTGTGATTTTCTTATTCTGTGCTTATAACAGTAAACTTTTATCTATTCGCTGTTGTTATAATCGCCAACAGTCGCACCCCGACGTACAAATAGTCGCGAAAATAAGGAAGGAACTGGGAAAGGCGACCGTACATTAGTCGGTTTGTCCTACTTCCTCACGAATTATTTCTGCCCGTCTCAATGGGCACAAGTCAAATACCACCAATGCGAAATCGTACATTTTCTAGATGATGACAAAGATCAGAATTAAGGTAATGTATTATATATTAGCGTACTTTTTAGCGTACTCACAATATTTTAGAAATTGCTGACTATATGTATGCCTTTATAAATCTTAATTCCAAACTTATATCAAAAGAAAACTTGTGGGAATATCATAATAATGAAAGCTATCGTTGTAATGTAATATATTAAATGTAAGAAGGACCTAACTCTACTTTCTGTCATAACATATGGCCTCCAATATACCATGGAATAACTGGCTATGGACATGGGATACTATTTACGCCATAGTTCCTTCTCTATACTACAGTATATACTATATACTAAGGAAGTAAAGACTTCGTGTTCATACTGTTTAATAATATCATTTAGAAAACTAAAACAGAACCTACGTCAATGCCGCGTTATTAGTTTTCAGTACCAATTTTGAGATGTTTATCTCCATATCTCTGGAGATGCTAATCAAACCTCCATAAAATTAACATGGTACCACACTTGGGATATTTTCTTTCCAACAAAAAAAAAAATAATCAAAATCGGTTCATAAACGACGAAGGTATCCGCGAACAAACATAAAAAAATATATTTAATATAATACGGTCGAATTGAGAAACCTCCTCCTTTTTTTCAAGTCCGTTAAAAAAACGTTTACTTACCACGCTAGTGCTAATTTAGATATATCAGTCAATTTAATATCGAAATACTGCATCAAATCTTATCCACCTTTCAGTTACAGTAGCACGGTCAAACAGAGCCCGAAAATATTTTGAGAAAACAAACGTAGAAAAAAAGGCATTCACACAAATTGTGAACCGTGTCTTCTTTTGTATGGTCGGTCAAAATATGATTCATACTGCAAGGTACAAAAAAAACTATATTTACAAGATTTTATTTTTTTTTAAAAGGGACTAGGAAAACATGTAATCAAACGATGTTTCTAAGTTTCTTAGTTCAGTGACTTTCGACCCCAACTTTTATCGTTTTATGTCGGGATAATCAAATGTTTACCGGGTAAATGGGCTATATATTTTATTTGCCTTGTACAGTGCAAGTAAAATTACGGGAAATATGAGGCTTTTGCTAGAATTAATCTGAAACTACGATCGCTTTGTAAGGTTTGAGATGTGAAGTGAGGTATAAATGCGTAATGGTAATTTATACTAATATAATTATTGAAAAACCTCTCTGTCTCCGTAACTTTGTCTGGATAGTGAACGTGTTGCAGTATCAGTAACAAGTATAAAGAGTAATTCCAAAACTAAAACCCGACTACTGTAAATAGAATAGAATTGTTATTTATTTCAGACATATGGATCCGTGTTTGTCAAACAAAACATTTTAACAAAATAAGAACATATTATTTAAAATAGTTTAAAAACTAAAACAGCCGACTTCCATGCCCCGCGAGTCGTTTCAGTAGCAAGTTTGAGACGTTTATCGTCATATCTCTGGAGATAATTATTATCAGACTCAATAAAATTACAATGGAATCACCTCGAAAATGTACCCTACCAATTATAAAAAGAATCATTCGAATCGGTTCACAATTGACGGAGTAATCGCGTAATATACATACTAAATAATTATAATACACACATCAACATTGTCTAGGGACTATCAGACTATGCTTTAGAATAAAACAAAGTTATTTAATTGCCTAAATATTTTTTTATTGAAATAAAGACAAAAAGTGAAATGATGGTAAACCTAAAGATGAATGTCTTTTTAAGAAAAAAAACAAAAGTAAAGCGAAATTATGAGGTTTTTTGCAGTTACCCGAAAAATTAGTAGTCACTAAAACCACCCATGACGTTAACCACGGTCCTTCAACAGTTTTTCACGCTTCGAATCAAGTTATCAAAGTCTTGCTGTGGGATATTGTTCCAGGTCCTGCTAAGATGCAAAAAAGTTGCTCTTCAGTCGCAACGTTGGGGGGAAAATTCGTCAAAGCCCTTCTTTGGAGCATGTCCCACGCGTGATCTATGGGGTTTAGGTCTAAAATTCTGCATTAGCTTGGACCTTTGAGTATTCTTGGCTGAATACTCAAAGGTAAAATATTTCAAGTACCTTAAAACCTCAAAAATTATGATAATTATATAAACATAAATTGCTTCTAAAAGCAATTTATGTTTATATAATTAGCCAGCAAAAAATAATAATCAATAAACATTTTATTTCTTATAACGCCATCTAACGTATAACAAAGGTGTTAGGGATCATCATTTCAATATAACGCCATCTATGGACGTTTACCTAAGCGTTCATAGATGGCGTTATATTTAAATGCCGAAAAAAACGTTTCTTGTATGGGGACCCCTTATTATTTTAAACTTTATTCTGTTTTTAGTATTTTTATTATAGCGGCAACAGAAATACATCATCTGTAAAAATTTCAACTGTCAAACTATCACGGTTCATGAGATACAGCCTGGTGACAGACGGACAGACAGACAGACGGACAGCGGAGTCTTAGTAATAGGGTCCTATTTTACCCTTTGGGTACGGAACCATAATAATGTCATCGACTGAGATTACAAGTGCTATTATCCTAATTATGCCGTCTTGTTTTGTGGACGTCAGCAATACAGAATAGTCTCATCAATCCAATCCAATACAAAATTGTCTTTTAGATTAAATTTTTGTATAGTTTATCCGAAACAACTTCGTATTATTTTACTTTTGGCCAAAATATTAACCCCTGTCAGATCCCGAATTAGGCCCGATCCCCTTTTCTGTAGGCTCCACTACCCTTACCTCTTTAACTCCCTATTAATAGCACCCATGTCTTTCCCCGGAAATCCGTAAATATCAATATAATTTACCCGGGGAGCACCATAAATAACGGAAAAAGCCGCGGATTTACCCGATACCGGGTAAAATAGTTTTCCGAAGTACCAAGACGTCATGAGCTCGTAAGAGGCTTCCCATAATCCGCCGCAGGGCACGTACGGAAATAAATCTCTACTTTTCATCCGTTTACTGTTTATTTTTGTCTGGGAAAGACAATTTTTTTCAATTATTTTGATTAAATAAAAATAGGTAGGTATATTACTATATCACAGATGTTTTAATGGTATTTATTCGTGTCATCTATCTTCTTTGTGGCAGAGTCAGGTATAAGAAAGAGAATTTGAGAATTCTTATTTGGATTCTCAATAAAAAATCATTTTATAAATATTTATAATATAAATAATGTTTTTAAATAGAAATTAACTGTTTGTATACTTTACTTATCGTTGCGGCGCCATATATCGTTTACACCAAAAAAAATCACTTTTATAGTTATACTAGCTACGCCCCGCGGCTTTTCCCGCGTTTAATCCTGGTTATAAACCTTCCTCTCAAATCACTTTATCTATTGATACAAACGGCTTTGAAATCTGTTGCGTAGTTTAAAAGATCTAAGTATACAAACAGCGAGAAGCGACTTTGTTACACTATGTAAATATATATCATTACATTTGCTAATGCTGCTGTTTGTACCCTTTCTTGTTCGTTTTGACAGTTACGTTCCCGAAGGATGAAAACGGAACCCTATTACTAAGTCTCTGCCGTGCGTCTGCCATCTGTTTGTCCATCTTTCCATCCATTCGTCTGTCCGTCTGTCACAGGGCTATACTCGTATCATCTATATCTTTTGAACTATGATAGACTCAATAAACATAGGACTCAATAGAATATGATTTGTACTGCAATTAGTCTGCGTTTTATTTATTTATAACGTTTCATTATTTCACAATTTTTTGGATGAAAATTGTCTGAAGTACTGAAACATGCACTGGGTTGCGGGTGCACGTAATAGTACGGTGGGCAACCCTACATTAATCAGGGGAATTAAACATGTGTTTTAAGTGTGACGTTCGACGTCTAGATGAAAGAAAGCTGAATGGCTCAGTAGGTTAGGTAGTAGGTACCTTTGTTTTTTTTTTGTAAATTCATAGCAATAAGTTAAGTTTCTATTATATCTATAATAATTTTTATTCAATATGATCTATTTAATGTTATTTGACGTGTGTAAGTGCAAATTTTTAATTTGCATAATAAATGCTTTGACTTTTGACTTTTGATTTTTGATATAGATAGATAGGTAGACTCTTGAAATGTAGAGACATATCATTATTTATTAAATTTAACGATACAATAAAATATAACAACTTAAATAATTGTAAGAATTGAAATCGTTTTCAGTACTAGGATAACATGAATACTCAAACCTTACCAAAATAACAAGTAGCAACATGGCATGCAAAGCAAGTAACTTGTCATTCAACTCGCGTTCGGTGCACGACAGCCTTAAAATCGATTTTTCATTTGTTCCCTCAAAATCGATTGTGTTGTTTTATTTTGTCATAAAATTTATATTGGCGTAGAAAACGTTCTACAAATGCTCGCTTTTCAAACAATTTGGGAAACCTGGACGTTGTTTTATGTTCGACTAAAATATTGTGACCTAAAATGTTTACGTGCCGAAATAACGTATGATTTATTACGTCGTACGATGACCCTCGTCAGACAGGATAATGTTTAATAATGAAGAAAACGTTTTCTTGAAATTTGATGTCAGCGAGTAATGTTTTGCATTTTTTTAGGTTAGTAAAATGCACTCAGATGTGTGGTACTTGATACGAGTAACATACGCTTTCTGGTACGCCAAGCTTTAAACCCTGTAAATTTTTACAGCATAAAATCTCAGTGTATATACATATAATTGACATTATTTTGACATACATATCTAAATTTAAATTAGAAATAATTTAGAAATGCTGTAAGTATTATAATTGTGTTATGAAATATTTTATTCGATTGTAAGTTTTTTACTTTCAAAAGTGTACCATGTACCAAATTGGAATAAATGAATATTGAGTTGAATTTAATCGTCCATTAAAATTTTTGAATCTGTCGATGTTTACAGTGATCTGTTACAATTATCGAGCGAAATATTAGTACTAATAATATTTGGGGTACTTCTGAAATAAGTAGTCAAATTCAATACCTATCAATTGATATTCCTCAGAGAACAAGACAACATCTCTATTTATTCCACAGGGTGTTCAGTATTCGAAAAACAAGAAAAAGTCATTTGTTTTTCCGGTGTTGTAAACAGAAGTGTGATTGATTCGAGATTGACACACGCGAGTGTTTCTTGACACGATCTTCCGGTGACGCACTTCCTGTTGTCGTTTTCCTGGGCTGCGATTGGTTGATTTGTTTATCAAGTCAAGTGAGAGTTGAATATATTTGTTTTAAGGGCCAGTTTCACGGGTTCATGTTTAAGTGACAGATAGTGATCTGATAGACGACTTCATACATAATCAGTCAAAAATGTGTCAGATTAGTTCTTGATAAGGCAATCAGGAACCGGTGAAACTAGCCCTACATTAATCAAGTATTATATGTTTCTACAGGCATAGTTTTTTTTTATGTATAAGTAGTATAAGAATGTCAATGCATACCCTTTATACTCGTATTTGATTGATATTCAAACCGTAATAAAACAGTGTCAGCATAAAGCAGAGGTTCCCAAACTTATTTTTCTCGTAGACCACTTTCAAAATGGTTACGGTTACCCACAGAAATATGAATAATGCCTTTACCCTTCTGTACCCTTAATATGAGTTTTCATACCAAACTCGATATCGTATATTGAAAAAAAATTGTATGAAAAACATTACAGAGCCTCTAGTGGTTACTACACTTCACTAAATGTAGACCAATCAGGGCGCCAGAATAAGTCAAAAACTATGTGAGATCTGTAAAAAGCGGTTACTACATAGACGTAATATAAATTGACTGCGCAAAACGGCCCTGATGAGACCGACCTAGAACGGAGTTTGTCCCTTTCTTTTGTATGGACGACTTATATATATACTATACATATAGTATAGAACATACATAGCACTAGCAGGTTGTTAGACAAGGACACACTCCCTGGTGCCTTAAAATAGGGCCGTTTTGTTCTACAATGCAATTACAACCTTATTGTTACAGCATACGGACTAATTGAATTTGTCAAAACATCTGAAGTGTACCATCCTTTCATATTACGTCTATGGGTTACTATGAAAACTCGTTCTAAGGCCCCTGCTACATTTCTACCATATTCCCAAAACAGGTTTAAAATCTGAAGATTAGATCTGACGATAGAATAGATCTTTTTATTTTTACCACTCCACGTTTACCCTAAACGTGGAGTGGTAAAAATAAAAAGATAGTATATTTTGTTTTTTTTAATTTAAGTAATATGTAATTTTTTTTCTTTGTAATATATAATTTGAAAATAATCTATACTAATATTATAAAGAGAGAACATTTGTATTTTTATATTTTTGTATTTTTGTATTTTTGTATTTTTGTATTTTTGTATTTTTGTATTTTTGTATTTTTGTATTTTTGTATTTTTGTATTTTGTATTTTTGTATTTTTGTATTTTTGTATTTTTGTATTTTTGTATTTTTGTATTTTTGTATTTTTGTATTTTTGTATTTTTGTATTTTTGTATTTTTGTATTTTTGTATTTTTGTATTTTTGTATTTTTGTATTTTTGTATTTTTGTATTTTTGTATTTTTGTATTTTTGTATTTTTGTATTTTTGTATTTTTGTATTTTTGTATTTTTGTATTTTTGTATTTTTGTATTTTTGTATTTTTGTATTTTTGTATTTTTGTATTTTTGTATTTTTGTATTTTTGTATTTTTGTATTTTTGTATTTTTGTATTTTTGTATTTTTGTATTTTTGTATTTTTGTATTTTTGTATTTTTGTATTTTTGTATTTTTGTATTTTTGTATTTTTGTATTATTGTATTTTTGTATTTTTGTATTTTTGTATTTTTGTATTTTTGTATTTTTGTATTTTTGTATTTTTGTATTTTTGTATTTTTGTATTTTTGTATTTTTGTATTTTTGTATTTTTGTATTTTTGTATTTTTGTATTTTTGTATTTTTGTATTTTTGTATTTTTGTATTTTTGTATTTTTGTATTTTTGTATTTTTGTATTTTTGTATTTTTGTATTTTTGTATTTTTGTATTTTTGTATTTTTGTATTTTTGTATTTTTGTAATGATTTGGCTCAAAAATTACTGGACCGATTTACAAAATTCTTTCACTAATATATAGAATGGACTTTCGAAATGAAAATAGGCTATATATTATCCCGTTTAAATTAAAGGTACATTCGTGGAGACCTAATTTGCAACCTAAGTCGACAAAAAAACGGTCGAAAAAACACGTTTCTTACGAACGCTGCTCAATTGAAAATAGATGGAAGAATATTTTCTATAGAAGATTTGTACAACTTAATAAGACCTACAAAAAAATCCGCAACAGCATATGTCTATCTCTGAAGGTTGACTCACAGTAACCATTTTAATCTTTAATTTTTTGTTAAAAAATATTACTTAACTTCCAAGGCTATTTTCAAGTATATAGTATTAATTCTTGTCCAAATAATTACGTTAATTAGCTTGGCCGCATATTATAGATTTAAATTGTCCTTTACAGTATATAGTTCTAATGAAAACTCTAGAAGATATCACGGATTTCACATACACGCATCGCAAAATTAATAAAATATTTGCAGTCAAACCACAGAATAGGTCATCGTTACTAAGAACATATTATTATAAGCTTAGCTTTTCTGTAGATCCCCACCGATCGCAATCAATTTGAAGTCAATATAGTATAATAATATGATCTATTGTATAAAATAATAATGATCTATATATATATATAATATAATATTTTAAACCACCCCGACTGATCTATGTATAATCTTTTCATTAAAAGCATCCCAATGACTCTAAACACGACATTTAAAATCTGAGCTGTAAGTTGGTGAGGATTTGAGTATTCTGTAGAGTCCAGGAGATGTCCCAGCATCAGGTCAATGCTTCCATGTTCTTACAATATCGTTGAAGAAGAAGATTTTCGAATCGATCAGACCTATTAAAGTTGATTAAAGCTCATAGTTTTATAACGATTGAACGAATTTTCATGAATCAAAGCTAAGAACACTCGCGATGAAGACACCTATAAAAAAAACGATCAATAATAAAATTAAGATGCTACAGACAGACACACAGATAGACACGTTAAACGTATAATACCCCTACTTTAAATCAAAATCGGTTCATCCGGTTGGGTGGTAAGATGATACAGACAGACACGCAGATACACACGTTAAACGTATAATACCCCTACTTTTTGCGTCGGGGAACGCCGTAAGGTTACGGCAGCAGATGTTCTCCTTGGTGTTAAGCTACTTTTCAACCGACTTCCAAAAAGACGGAAGTTCTCAATTCGTCTGTATGTTTCTTTTTTTGTGTGTGTATGTAACACGATTACTCCGTCAATTGTGAACCGATTCGAATTATTATTTTTGTAATCGGTAGGGTACGTTTTCGAGTTGGTCCCATTGTAATTTCATTGAGATGTGAGAAATATCTTCAGAGATATGACAATAAACGTCTCAAACTTGCTACTGAAATTGACTCGCGGGGCATTGAAGTCAGTTGTTTTAGTTTTTAAACTATCTTAATTATTGGTAGATTTAATATTCCACGAAAACCCATGATTCATGAATGCACATAAAACTTTCATTGGTAGGTATATAGCTAGGATTAGAACCAACGACCCTCGGGTCAGAATCAGGGTAACTATCCTTTACGCCAAAGGGCCGTCCAATATCACTACGTAAGTATTATAAAACAATGTCCATCACTGCGTCTGTCTGTCTGTTCGCAATAATCTCAATAGCATCTGAACGGATTATCATGCGGTTTTCACCAATAGCCAGAGTGTTTATGAGGAAGGTTTAGGTCTTAGGTGCATAATTCGTTAAGGTTTTGTGTAAATTGGTTGACATATGACGATGATTGTTAAATATGTTAATATTTTATATTCGATGCAACAAACTGATGTAAATTTTGTAGGCATATATGTTCTACCCGTGCGAAGCCGGGGCGGGCTGCTTGTGTTCTATAAGCGAAGATGCTCTCTAAATATTCAGTTATGACACCATAGTACAAACAGTGCTCTGCCTATTCTAAAATAAAGTGGTCTAATTATTAATGTGTAAACATCAACATTCTACTGTGATATTGAATACTTCCACGGTATATAAACTCCTCAGCAAAAGAACATAATATTTCAGAATGAAGCTCTATTCCAACTACTCCATCGACATTAGACGGAAGTACCCACTAAACCGCTAATAGAAACATATTGAAAATTCCCGATGCAGACGCTGTCCCGGCATCCTAATTTGCATAGAGTAATTTGAGCCTGTCCCGGATTACGCGGAGTCCAGATATATTGCGGGAAGATGCGGATAGCTGGGACATCCCGCATATTTCAACTTGAGGACTCGGGATTAGTTTGTCGAATAGTTTTTGCATTCAAGCGCTTGAGTAAGGCTGGATGAGGAATGTCTATTACTCTGTGTCCTGAAAGCCTGAGCCTGTGATATATTAGGGGATTTGACATTTCAATCTAGACGCTGCAGTTTTAAACCCAGCCGCATACTAAAAGATTTTTCCCTGAATAAACTGTCAAGTAAATACTTAGGGCGATGGGCTTGTTTTATGTTTATATCATACATCGCAAACATTGACGTAAAGCAAAAGTTACGCAATATTTTAGTCCTGTCGATAAAGAGTAATTTTCTCGCATTTTATACCTACGTCAGAACTCGCCAAGATCGTGATAAATAGCGGAGAAATATACTCGTTCATACATGATGGGTAAGAAACTTTGTATTATTTTAGAGGAGATTTTCATTTAACGCGTACCTATCGTTTAGGCGGCGTTGTGAACGTTTTTGGGGTGGGTAAATGATAAACGCGCGTCAGGACACATGACCTGATGGAAAATTCGTAAAATAGTGGGAAAGTAGAAACTTTTTTTGAGATGGGTAAAACATGTTAATCTCGCGTCAGGACTCGTGAACTGATCGAAAATTCGTAAGACGGAGGGAGAGTAGACCAAATGCACAACGTTAATGTTCAAGTTTTCACTTCAGCCGGCACTCCCGTATTGCGACCCGTATTTTATTTTTTGCTGTGTCGCGGTATCGTTGCTTTGGCCATAGGGTAACATATTATGAATTTAAGAGGGCCAGAATGATAGGGAGAAGACATTTGAAATGAGTCCAAAATTAGTCAAAATCATTCGGCATAATTATTGAACTCGACTAGATTAGGTAGCATAAAATCTTATGAGCCATTCCGATAAAATAGTATGTTTCATTTAGTTTCAACTACGGCATATCATTTAAATATTCTAATGCGTGTTTTAAGTACCGCTATAAGGGAGAAATGTGGCAAAGACAATATAATAAATCTTGCAGCTCACTTCACTTCAGAGCTTCTTCATTGCATATATCTACCAAGTAATCCCTGATCGAAGATTGCATACACAAGAGTAGGCAACCTATGATATTATGGTGACACATAATATCCTAATAACTCAACTTATGTGCTCCAAACATAACAGTTTAATATGTTATAACTTTATTATAAACACAATTTAACTGCTACGCCACAGAGTGTTCAAACATATTATGATATACTTGAAGAGAGCATGATATCCAGCTTAAAAGGTATTAATGGTACCGATAAGAAAAAACAACAAATACTCAGTGAATATACAAAAAGCCTAATAAAAAAACGTACAGAACTAATACACACAAAAAATAAGAAAGTAGTAATGAAAAAAGAACTTACGAAACTATTTAAAATAACTAATAAATCTATTAAAGCTGACCACTGTAGGCACAGGGAGCAGACAATATCAAGAAATCTAAATAATTTTAGGAGTACTAAAAGAGCCTACAAGGAATTAACCTTACAAAAAAAATGGATACTCAAATTGGGAAATAGCTCGGAAGAGACGGAGACTAGAAAAGATGTTATAAGCCATGCTACTACATTCTACAAAGATCTGTATAAAAAGAGAGAACATATTAATATACTACAGGATGAACAAGTTGAACACCACTCGGAAACAAGTATAGTTGTATCAATACAAGAAGTGTACGCACATATAAAGATGCTGAAAAATGAAAAAAGTCCTGGACCAGATGGTCTGACAAACGAAACCTTAAAATTAGGTGCTCCCATTATACTTCAACATTTAACACACCTGTTCAATATGGTGCTAGATACTGGAATAGCCCCAAAACAATGGTGCACATCTGATATTATTTTACTTTATAAAAAAGGGAACCCATTAGATGTAGGAAACTACAGGCCCATCAGTCTACTTGCAAGTACATACAAACTATTTACATCTATAATACTAAAACGAATTACTGGAAACATTGACAGCTGTCAGCCAGTAGAACAGGCAGGTTTTCGTTCAGGATTCAGCACAACTGACCACATTCACACAGTAGAACAATTGATAGAAAAGTACAATGAATTCAATAGACCTCTATACATTGCCTTTATCGACTATAGCAAAGCTTTCGACAGCATTAGTCACAGTTCAATCTGGAATGCACTGAAAACATCAAATGTGGATGATAAATATATAAACATCTTAAAATATATATACTCAAATAGTACAAGCTCCGTTAAACTTGAAAGAAGAGGTGAGCCAATCAAAATAGAAAGAGGAGTCAGGCAAGGAGATCCCCTGTCACCAAAACTTTTTATTGCTGTACTAGAAAATATATTCAAGAACCTGGACTGGACAAATCATGGGATTAATATCGATGGGTGTCGTCTGAGTCACCTTAGATTTGCAGACGATATTGTTTTATTTGCGGAGACAGCCAAAGAACTGAAAAATATGCTTTACTCATTAGAACAAGGAAGCACACAAGTTGGATTAGAAATGAACATTGAAAAGACTAAGATAATGACTAACCGCCACAACATACCCATCAACATAAAAGGAAATGACATAGAATATGTAAACTGCTACATCTATCTAGGCAAACAAATATCATTTACAACATCTAATAACGACGATGAAGTAGAAAGAAGAAAAAAACATTACATGGAGAAAGTTTTGGTCACTAAAGGAAATTCTAAAGGGAAAATACAGTATGACGTTAAAGAAAATCGTAATGGATACTTGCCTGTTACCTAGTCTACTATATGGTTGTCAAACATGGACTTACACAAACAGAGTTAAACAGAAAATAAATACAACACAGAGAGCTATGGAAAGGAGCATTTTGAAAATTAAAAAGAAACACAAAATTAAAAACGTTATAATAAGACAGAAAACCAAAATTACAGATGCGCTTACACAAGCTTTAGGTTTGAAGTGGAGATGGGCTGGACACATCTCACGCTACTCTGATAATAGATGGACAAAATTAACTACACAATGGAAAGGTCCAATTTCAGGTAAAAGGAAAGTTGGAAGACCTAACAAACGGTGGGCTGACGATCTGGTACAAAGAGTAGGGAAAGACTGGATGAGTAAAAGTAAAGATAAAGAGCAATGGAAGGAGCTGGAGGAGGCCTTTACTCTTAACGAGATTCATATCTGTCAAAATAATAATTAACCACACTAACAAATATTTAAAGTTTAAGTTAATAAATTACTAACAACATTTGAAATGTAAACATTGTTAAGATATGAAATAAATAAGGCTTTATTATTATTATTATACTCTTTATTCAATTCACATCACGGGCTGCAAATCGCCCGGTCCTTTGGAAGGCATTGACGGAGCCGAAGCCAACGTCAAGAGGCCCTTTACAATATTAAATTAAATAAAAATATGATTTGTGGATGGAGACATGAAAAACTATAAAAAGATGGTACTATAATTTATTATGGCTATGAATATGTGCTGCTTGATGACTGTTTTCTGGTCTATGGGATGAGGTACGGCACCCGCCAATTATGCCTCATTTCAAAATATTAAGGCGAGTGGTGACTAGCTATACACTGAATGGACCCCCCATAAAGGCGGACCGTTATGTCGGCGCCGAGGGGCAACATTGGCGTGGATAGCTAAGGGTGTTGAGAGGTGTGCTGCACTTTCACTAAACGCTACTAGCGGCTTTATGCCTTTAACACTTCCACCCTGGAGCTTTGGTCTTAGCTCTTGCGATTCCCACCATTATTATTATTATTATTAACTTTATTATAGAAAAAATATAGAAATCGTGGGGGTTACACAAGTTCATACTCATATGTACTTATACTTACTGATAAAGTTACAAAAACAATACTCCAATGCCTTCAAATAGGCAGTAATAAAACAAATGAAATAACGGAATAGCGCGCTATTAGCATTAAGCAGTACCGGTAATGTGAATTGCGTATGTAATATGTAATATTTCACTTCACTCCGTGAAATATTGCGAGTGTTGGAACGGATATTATTAATATCCGCAAGCGCCATTCGGTTTCTCTAATCTACCTTTTTTTTCTTTTAGTTGTATTTATGGATCTCCCTATTTATTTATTTTTTCTTTTAATTATGGCACCACAAGATTATTGTATTTAGCTATTACAATTATCCAACATTTTAGTAGCCTTAAAGTGTATTTTTAACCCCGACACAGATAGGGGTGTTATATGTTTGACGTATCTGTATGTCTGTCTGTGGCATCGTGGCTCGCAAACGAATGAACCAATTTGTTTAGGTTTGATTAAAAAAAAAATGTTGGTTGATTTTTCATAAAACAAATTGAACCGTAATTTATAAACATAAATTTCAATATGTATTATCACTGCGTGCTGCCGGAACACCGTAAAATATGGCGGCAGATTTTCTCCTCAATGATGGTAAGCCACTTTTTGGTAGCAAGTCAGTCGGAACATCGATATAATGTTCATACTACCTGTGGACAAGCATCCATTGCACAGAAAAATCCATTGGTGCACGGTTAGTATTTGAACCGGCTACCCCCCCCGGTTTTGAAGGCAAGCTATCCATCCTTTACGCCAGCAATTGCGAAAGTGGTCCAGGTGGACCCCAAGGGTCCACGAGAGACTCGAAGGGGGTCTACTTTGGCGTGAAAAATAAATGGGGGGTTCACAATTTGTTAGTGGGGGTCTACGGAAATTTATCTGGTTTCGACAGTGAAGAACAAAAATTGACTTGGCTTTATAACATTACTAGCAGCCCGCCCCAGCTTCGCACGGGTAGAACATATATGCCTACAAAATTTGCATCTGATTGTTGCATCGAATATAAAATATTAACATATTTAACAATCATCGTCATATGTCAACCAATTTACACAAAACCTTAACGAATTATGCACCTAAGACCTAAACCTTCCTCATAAACACTCTGGCTATTGGTGAAAACCGCATGAAAATCCGTTCAGATGCTATTGAGATTATTGCGAACAGACAGACAGACGCAGTGATGGACATTGTTTTATAATACTTACGTAGTGATATTGGACGGCCCTTTGGCGTAAAGGATAGTTACCCTGATTCTGACCCGAGGGTCGTTGGTTCTAATCCTAGCTATATACATACCAATGAAAGTTTTATGTGCATTCATGAATCATGGGTTTTCGTGGAATATTAAATCTACCAATAATTAAGATAGTTTAAAAACTAAAACAACTGACTTCAATGCCCCGCGAGTCAATTTCAGTAGCAAATTTGAGACGTTTATTGTCATATCTCTGAAGATATTTCTCACATCTCAATGAAATTACAATGGGACCAACTCGAAAACGTACCCTACCGATTACAAAAATAATAATTCGAATCGGTTCACAATTGACGGAGTAATCGTGTTACATACACAAACAAAAAAAGAAACATACAGACGAATTGAGAACTTCCGTCTTTTTGGAAGTCGGTTGAAAAGTAGCTTAACACCAAGGAGAACATCTGCCGCCGTAACCTTACGGCGTTCCCCGACGCAAAAGGTAGGGGTATTATACGTTTAACGTGTGTATCTGTGTGTCTGTCTGTATCATCTTACCACCCAACCGGATGAACCGATTTTGATTTAAAGTAGGGGTATTATACGTTTAACGTGTCTATCTGTGTGTAGCATCTTAATTTTATTATTGATCGTTTTTTTATAGGTGTCTTCATCGCGAGTGTTCTTAGCTTTGATTCATGAAAATTCGTTCAATCGTTATAAAACTATGAGCTTTAATCAACTTTAATAGGTCTGATCGATTCGAAAATCTTCTTCTTCAACGATATTGTAAGAACATGGAAGCATTGACCTGATGCTGGGACATCTCCTGGACTCTACAGAATACTCAAATCCTCACCAACTTACAGCTCAGATTTTAAATGTCGTGTTTAGAGTCATTGGAATGCTTTTAATGAAAAGATTATACATAGATCAGTCGGGGTGGTTTAAAATATTATATTATATATATATAGATCATTATTATTTTATACAATAGATCATATTATTATACCTATATTGACTTCAAATTGTTGACAGTCCTGAGGGATCAAAATCATCTAAACGATCCTATTTAACTACAATGCATTACAATAACTCTTTACTGAGACCAATTTACAAGGGAAAAAGAAACAATATTTGCATAACTTAAATTAAAGAAACAATGGGTCTTAACTCTTATCGGTTGTCTCTTCTAGACAAAATTTGTATGAATGTGAAATTTATGATATACGCTAAACTAAATCATCATCACAATCAGCCAGTGGCAGTCTCCAATGCTGGACATAGGCCTCACTCAAGGCAAACTAAATAAAATAACATAATAAGCTAATTAAATTAATCGAGTAACTACTCTAACTGAGAAAGTTAATACAGCTCTGTGACGCGCTGCACACAGGCTGTATAGCTGTATTCATGATATATATAATAATGCTATTAGTTTTTGTGGTGGTCAGGCTATTTTAAGATTTCGCTAATGGCATCATCATCATCACTTACCAACAGGTGAGATAGTGGTCAAACGCTAGCGTATAATGTTACACCACCGACCTTGCTCAACACGCATCTCCCTTTCTCCATCCCAAGGTTGACTGGAAGAGATCGCTTTTAGCGATAAGTCCGCCCATTGTACTGTAGTTTTAAGTGTTTAATGTTTATTAAGTTAGTTTTAATTGGTGTACAATAAAGAATTTTGTATTGTATTGTATAAGATAAAAAAAATAGCTATTTAGGATATAGTGCTTGTCTGTTGGTCTATCGGTATGAGACTAGATGCTGAGTAATCAACGCATATAAGCGCAACTATCTCACACCGTTTCCCGAATCGTTTACCGCCTCTAGAAATATGTTTCCCTAGTCACTTTATATTGAAATTAGTTTATTTAACACGAAAGCTGTAATGTAAATAAAGCTTTAATACTAAAATAATAGACATTACTACAATATACGAAATAACGTTATATTCCAAGTTTTGCAATGTTGTTCTATCGGAGATGAAACGTTTCTGTTTTGCTGATTATGCTCGGTAGGATGACCAACATTTTTGCGGACGTAAATTATTTCCTTTTATTCATTTTTCAGACGAAAAAAACATTGCATGGTGATTAGACCCTCGCCTGATTGGAAGCGATGACGTCTGTCCTGACATACTGACTGACTGACTGACTGACTGACTGACTGACTGACTGACTGACTGACGGACTGACTGACTGACTGACTGACTGACTGACTGACTGACTGACTGACAGACAACGCACAGCCAATACCGCTGGTTATAGAGACTTGAAAATTGGAGGGTATATTTGTCTTAGTACGTAAGGGGAACCTAAGAAAGGTACGTACGGTACGTACCTAAGAAATGATCTTCCAAAATCATCCCCTGAAAGGGATGAAACGGGTGTTCGAAGTTTGTATGGAGAAACAAGATTAGATAGTATTTTCTATTCGAAACTTCATACAAGTGGTCCAGTAAAAAAAAAGGATATACGTGTTTCAGGTTTTTTTGAAATTCCATCCCTAAGAGGGTGAAATGGGGTAACAAGGTGTGAAAATCAATATTGTTTTGGATTGCGCTGAAATTTAGCATACAGATAGTTATTAGGACGTTAGTTACCTCTGAGAAAGGATTTCCAAAATTCATCCCTGAGTGGGATAAAACGGGGGTTCAGAGTTTGTATGGAGAAACAAGATAGATAGTATTTTCTATTCAAAATTTCATACAAGTGCTCCAGTAAAAAAAAAGTATATACGTGTTTCAGGTTTTTTTGAAATTCCACCCCTAGGAGGGTGAAATGGGGTAAAAAAGTGTGACAATCAATATTGTTTCGGATTACGCTGAAATTTGGCATACAGATAGTTATTACGACGTTTGTTCCCTCTGAGAAAGTATTTTCTAAAATTCACCCCTGAAGGGGATGAAACGGGGGTTCAAAGTTTGTATGGAGAAACAAGATTAGATAGTATTTTATATTCGAAATTTTACACAAGTACTTAAGTAAGTATATGTGTTTCAGGCTCTTTCGAAATTCCACCCCTAAAAGGGTGAAGTGGGGTAACAAAGTCTGAAATCAATATTGTTTGGCATGCAGATAGTTATTATGACGTAGGTATCCGCTCAGAAAGGATTTTCTTAAAATTCCTCCCGGATACGGGATTCAAAGTTTGTATGGCGAAACAAGATGAGATAAGTACGAGTTGTAGGATTTTTCGAAATGGGGTAGGTAACAAAGTCTGAAAATTTGGGTTTTTCGGGTTTTATAAATATGAATCCCTATTTCCCTTAGTCACGCGATAACATGACGGAACGGGTAAACCGATTTGGCTAATTCTTATTTGATGTCCTTAATGATGGTATCGTTTTTACAAATGAAAAGTTTTAAGTAAATAAAATAAGTTTTTAACGCGGGCGAAGCCGCGGGGCACTTCTAGTGAACTATAAAAATTTTGCATTACATTTTTCTACGCTCAGTACCAAACAAATTTGGGACTTCGCACTCACATACGCATGGCAAACAATGATTAACAAGTATATAGATTAAATGATATAAATAAATAAATCGATCAGATTGCAATTGCCAAATGGCAGAACGATAAAGTTCGAAGTTCACTAGCAAGTATGTACGTGAATAAGAAACTCAAATGATTGTCACAGTAGGCTGATACTACATAATTTAACCGAAGCATGTTTAGACAATAATTTCTCGATGCCTAGACGTCTAAACTTTAGGAAACTTGGTAAGGCTATTGTGTAAGTTATATTATCCTATGTTATAAATGGCGTCAAACTCTAGGGTAACATTTATGTTACGGCAAAACACATTATTTTACGCTATAATTGTGATGGAGATAGTTC
This sequence comes from Cabera pusaria, assembly GCA_954871355.1. Taxonomy (NCBI): domain Eukaryota; kingdom Metazoa; phylum Arthropoda; class Insecta; order Lepidoptera; family Geometridae; genus Cabera; species Cabera pusaria. The sequence goes on from OX940908.1 coordinate 7,388,767, forward strand.
AATGTATTAAACAGTAATTTAGTAGATTAGATAGATAGATTAGTTAGTAGATTTTTATCTAACTTTAAAAAAGGAGGATCCTCTTAACTATTGGGTTGTCTGGAAGAAATCGCTCTAAGCGATAAGACCGCCCGTTGCATAGCTATAGTTATAAGTTTGGAGTATATTTTGTTTCACATTGTTTCTGTTCTTTTGGTGTGCAAATAAAGAGTTTATCTATCTATCTATCTCTTTCAATTCGTCGAAATATTTTGTATGTATGTTCCCCGATTAATCAAAGACGCCTCACCGATTTAGAAAAACCTTCTTTTGTTTGAAAGGGTATACTTCCTAGGTGACCTCATTTAAATTTCAATGAGATCTGATGACTATCTCCGGAGATAAACACCACCAACTTGGTACTGCAAATAACAAACGCGGCGTATAAACTCGGTTCTTTTAGTTTTTTTTTTAACTTGCAACCTATCATTTGCCAAATGCTGCCGACACAAAATGCTGTCATCCTATTCAAAATTTTAAAAAAAATCAAAAATAGTTTATTCACGTCAGATTCATAACTAACCGATAAAAATCGAAAATCTTTGTAACAGAAAATATCCAAATTGTAAACGCAGCGGGTCGGGATGTCGTTTAATGTATAATACAAAAAAATCACAACAAAAACATTATTTAACAAAAAACATTTTGACAGATTTTGGAACAATTTTCAAGCATTGTGATCGAAATGTATATTCATATACCTAACTATATAGGTAACTCGTAAATAGGTATAACGCTTTGCTTTCGGATATCGGATTGACATTCTGAGGCGAAGTTTTATCCGCAATATAAGGATATGATGGTCACAGTACCTACTAAGTGTGGTAATGGTGTAATGTTGTTGCGCCTTGACGAGTCTTTGTTTGCATTCTCTGTTTTTGTTGCTAATGTGTATACTTACGTTGGAAAATGTACTTTGAACGTGACTTTATTTATTGGTCTAAAAATGAACAGTGTCAGTGTCAATAATGTCTTATGAAGTAGGTTAACCTATAAATTTACCTTACTAGATTGTGGGTTGCACATACTTGTAGTCTTGTTAACCCCTCCAACTAAGCTAAATATCACAGGAATATTAATAATAAGGTAGTTATTAATCATAATTAGCCAGTATCAGTCCACTGCTGGACGTATGCCTTTCCCAAAATTCGCCATTGAGCCCGATCTTCGGCTCATTGGGAGGGGTATGCCCTAATCGCCACGCTCGGCAGGCGGGTTGGCGATCGCAGGACATAGCTCCTCCCAACAATGACGCTGCTACTCGTCACCGGCCTGTAGTATTTAGCTACTTAGCTACACCGTAATTTGAAATGGTTATACCGCCATTTGTCGGTCGCCAGAGCCTCGTTTGTTGGTCAGCAGGATGCACCACGGGCAGGTGAGGTTGCTGGGAGCACTGAGGTGGTATTATTTTTTATTTGTGCTCTACATCAGGGGATGTATTAATATTTCTGTACTAAATATGCTTGTATCTGGAGTTGGTTCACGTCAATAGTGCAATGCGTGGGGATCAAACTCACGACCTCTCAATTGCCAGGCCGACGCCTTAGCCATTAGGCTATTGCCGCATAAATAATATTAAAACATATATATTAATAGCTTACAAAAATGAGTAAAAGTATTACTTTGCAACCGTTGTAAAACTCACTAGCACGTTAACACGCGGGACTTAAACGAAACTATTTTATAATTCTTTAAAACGCTTTGAAAAGCTGACCTAATTTTCCATCTGTGAGTGCAAAACAAACTCGCCTGTAAATATTTTAATGAAATATTCGCATTTTATAAGTTTCCAAAGCGAGGCAGCAGTAAATGATATTAAGCAATATGAACTGTTGGAATGCAGGTGGAAATTGTTATTTCTTTTAGTGTTATTAAGAACACGTTTTACAACATAAAAATAGAGCGTAAATAGAATATAATATAGAGAGAAACTCCTTGACTATGGTTTTCTTATAAAAATATGTAAGAAGAATACGTTGTTTAGTCGACACACCTCAAAGAAGCAAGCTGGAGTAGCAGAGGGCTGATCATAATTACACACATCAACACTGTCTAGGGATAATTTGTAAAAATGTCTTGTTTGTATAAATTTGTAAATTTGTAAAAATATTTTAATGTAAGCTTATTGTGTAGGTCTTAATGAATGATTCGAAATTTGAATTTGAAAAATAAATTTATAACAAAAGATTTGCGCGGCATAACTGTAGCGAAGTTCGAATGTTTTTATTTACCTAACCTAGTTTTTGGTATTTTTTTTGTTTCAAATTAAAGTTTTAATAAAAATCATCGGTTAATTTCGAATTTATGTACCTGTATGCATCATGCAGCGGCGCCATTTAACGAGAGACGAGATGTTAGGGGCAGTAAGCATGCTTCAAGCTGGGGCTACTCAACGGAGTATAGCCGAGGAGATTGGAACATGACAAAACGTGATATCAAGGTTTTGGTCACATTATCGTACCACTTGTGAAGTGGCTGAAAGGCACCTAGGCGGAAAGGGCATAACCACCCAAAGACAGAATCGATTTTTGCAAGTGGCCGCGAGAAGACAACTTAATGTGACGGCCATGCAGTTGGTTCAAAGGCTCTAGTCAGAGTACCAGTTGCTTGTTAGTGACCAAATTGTGAGGAGAAGATTGCATGAGGCTAACCTTCATGCTCGCAGGCCGCTTCGTACTCTAGCACTACGCAGAGGAAATCGCGGACGAAGATTAGAGAGGGCTCCAGAACATTTGCTCTAGGAAGATAACCAATAGTCTGTAGTGCTGTCTACCGATGAGTCCCGATTCGGTTTTTATCCTGATTTACGAAGAGTACGTGTATCGCGAGCTCCTGGACGTGAGAAGCGTCTGCAACACCCTCAGGAAGTCCATCCATGCAACGGCGGAACAATTATGGTTTGGGCGGGTATTCGTGTTGGTGGAAGAAAAGACCTCGTTTGGATCAGAAACACCATGACTGCAGAAAAATATCGAAATCAGGAGCTAGCACCAATAATCTATCCTCATCGAATGCAAATGGGCCAAACTTTCACGCTCATGCACGACAACACTCGTCCGCACACTGCGCGAGTGGTCACCAGCTGGCTACAGGAGCACGACGTGTCGGTCTTAGACTGGCCCGCGCAATCACCAGACCTAAACCCCATAGAGCACGCGTGGGACATGCTCCAAAGAAGGGCTTAGAGGAATTTTCCTCCAAACGTTGCGACTGAAAAGCAACTTTTTTTGCATCTTAGCAGGACCTGGGACAATATCCCGCAGCAGACTTTGATAACTTGATTCGAAGCATGAAAAACCGTTGCAGGACCGTGATTAACGTCATGGGTGGTTTTACTGACTACTAATTTTTCGGGTAACTGCAAAGAACCTAATAATTCCGCTTTACTTTCACTTTTTTCTGAAAAAGAAATTAATCTTTAGGTTTACCATTATTTCACTTTTTGTAAAGACAAAATTTCATAAAAAAAAATATTTACGCAAAATAAATAACTTTGTTTTATTCTAAAGCATAGTCTGATAAATGGGCTCTATAAAAATATATACATGTTGTATGTTAGTTGTAACACGTTTGGAAAAAATTGAGAAAATCAGAATATCCCTAGACAGTGTTGATGTGTGTATATACTTAGTCCTTAAGTCCTTCTCCCATATCATTGGTCCCTAAGTGGAGACAGTGTTTTTAGGGTTCCGAACCCAAAGGGTACCAACGGAACCCTATTACTGAGACTCCGCTGTCCGTCTGTCTGTCTGTCTGTCTGTCTGTCTGTCTGTCTGTCTGTCCGTCTGTCACCAGGCTGTATCTCATGAACTGTGATAGACGCTTGAAATTTTCATAGATGATGTATTTCTGTTGCCGTTATAACAACAAATACTAAGAACAGAACAAAGTTAAAAATTAAAGGGTTTAAAACAAAAAACGTGTTTTTTACGATAGCGCCATCTAGCTAGCATCATAAATGGCGCTATCGTGTTTACCTTAATCTCGGAATCTGAATCTGAATCTCGGAAACGGCTCCACCGATTAAATATAATTTAATATTTCGGGGGCGAAAAATCAAAATAATCTAGCTAGGATTCATTTTCAGAAAATGTTGTTTTATTCGTGTTTTTAATAATCAAGTTCATCGATAATCAACTTAAAATATGACTCTTCCCGACATCTATTGGCGAGTAGAAGTAGCTTTAGTGTTTTATTGTGTCGTTCAAGCAGTTAGTTGCTCTCAATTTAAAAAAATAGTATTTTTATTCGTCAATAGATGTCGGGAAGAGTCATATTTTTTTGTTTAAGTGGCAAAAAATACCGAGCAAAGCTCGGTCAACCAGATATTTAATAATATGAATTACTAACACCTTTGTGTTAATGTTTACTTAGTTGGTGTTAGAAGTTCGTCAGATAATTTCTAGATGGCGTTCGGAACCCTCCGTGTGCGGGACAAAAGTCTGACTCGCACTTGGCCAGTTTTATTTTATATTGAATAGTCTAGCGTTTGACCCCAATCTCGGTGGTGGTATGCGATGATGTGTTTGAAGATGGTGAACACGCTAGGTCTAGAATGGTCTGACTTTCAAGGGTTGTGTGCTGCCGAAACACCGTAAGGTTATGGCGGCAGATTTTCCCCCAGGATGGTGATAAGCTACTTTTTGGTAGCAAGTAAGCAAGTGGAATGTAATGCTCCTCTATCTGTGGACCAACACCCGTGCAAGAATTTGAACCGGAAACCTCCCGTTTAGAACTCAGTTTATCTATCCTTTACGCTTACGGCTCGTCAAAAGTTTAGGTTTATATTGTGTGAAGACCTGTGAAGAGTCGATCTGTGGAAAACGGCCGATGGCAGTAACTGGGTACAAAACCCGTACCGACCCGGAGCCTAGGAGTAATTATTTTATTGAAAAAAAAATTGTAGTAACCTTCACGATACGACATCTTCGAGTCATCATTACCACTATATTCGGATTCATGCTACATCTGCTACGAGTGCTACGAGAGGTCATTTCTACACTTAGTAGCGTGAATTAGGGCTGGCCTAAGTTCAGTAGTATCAGCGAAAAATTACCTTATGTACTACTGGACCTAGAACTTTTACATGCAGGGACTACCATCACAACTAAACAGGCAAGCAATCTTTCCTCTTATAACTTTCACCATAGGGTAATTTCTTAGCCCAACCCTTAATACGTACAATTATCATAAACCCCAAACAGTTATCTGGGAAAGTCTTCATCCCTCTTAATAAGTTGTAATCACCCAACTTGCTTACATAAGAACAGTAGTAGGTGAAAGTTGCGCGATGTGTGGCGTTCTCGCCGACATGTTTATCGTAGACTCGGTCAAATAGCGGCAACTTTATCAAAGAAGTTTTGTCCAAGAGGCCTACCAAAACTTCTAGAAGAGCCTGTTTTAAATTTTTGCTACACCGGAGGGTAATTTTTTTTTTCTTAAATATATTTAATTTATATTTATTTGTTTGTATGTCCATATATGTATATTTAGTATTTTACTTATAATAATAAATAAATATTTCATTGCAGTTTCCAGTTAACATAAATAATTGCCATCGCCAAACTCCCTTTGTTTTTTGTTACTACTCCACCCACACTTGGTTGTCTGGAAGAGATCAAACTAAACGAGACCGAATTAGGTTGTTATGTCTAGATTATATTAAGGTTCTTTCTGGTATACAATAAAGAGATTATCTATCTATCTATCTATCTAGACCCAATCTTGCTTCGTGGTAAGCGTCATCGCTTGGACGCAGATGGTGATCATGCTAGGTCTAGAATACTCTGACTCTCAACATCTGTGTGCGGTTGGAACACCGTAAGGTTATGACGGCAGATTTTCTGCTGGATGCAGGTAAGCTACTCTTTGGTAGTAAGTCAGCCGGAACATCGATATAGTATGCTCCAGCCACCTGGGGACGAACACCCGTCCTGGGATTTGAACTGGCGACCTCTCGCTTAGAAGTTAAGCCATTATCCCTAACGTCAACGGGGCTTTCGAATCTTTTAGTAAAATATTAGCTACTAGGCTAGTTTCACCGGTTCATGATAAAGTTTTAAATAAAGTTACTGATAGATGACACCATACAAATGTTGTCAAAAATCTGTCAAATAAGTTCCTTATAGGGTTATCAGGCACCGGTGAAATTGGCCCGTAACATAGTTGATTAATGTAGGCTTTTTAGGATAATAATAGATAGTAGGATTGGCAACGCGACTTGTCTTTGTCTAGATTTATTTATGATCAAAGACTACCACCAATGGTCACCAATAGAGCAACAGTATTGAATCAGTTGTAGATTTAAGATCGAAATGTACAAATGACGTAAGGATGAAAATGACTAAATTTTATTTAAAATCATATTATTATTAATAAATTCTTGCCTTGATAAAAAAAGAAATACGCTCCCTGCGGAAAATGCAAAATAACCAATACCAAAAAAGTTAGATAGGTAGCTATTGTACTCTTTCACTCGCTTTTACTATTATCAGCTGTCGATAAGGCACTACGGGACGCGTCATCAAACTTTGCCGTTTGCCGACTCGCGAACAAACTTTGTGATAAATATGTCGCCGGGTTCTGTGGTCGTAAATAAATGTAAGCAGAGCTGTAGATGAAACATCTTGCAGACAGGGCGTGGAAATTACGAAGATTGTTTTACGTAAGTATTCTTGGTATCGTAATAATATTTTAATACTTATACAAAATAAGTCACCGATAGTTAAATAATTTATTTTTAACGGCAAAGCGAAAATTAGTACTATGATTTTAACGTGAGACTGGAGACCGCGAATCGGTAAACGTAGTGTAGGATGTCCTGTGGAATGACGATATACGCAAAGCATCTACTGCTTTGCGTATATCGTGACAGTGACTGGAAAAGAAGAGCCAAAGATTGGATTCAGTGGCGTATCTTGGGAGAGGCCTAAGTCCAGCCGTGGACTGACACCGGCTGATTAATATGATGATGATGATTTTAACTGGTATGTAAATAAAGGTTCATCTGTTTCCTCATTACCTCTGAACTTTATATCATAATTTTACAAAATTGTAAATGCAAATTTAAATCGTTGGAAGCGTATTATTGCCCGCTGGTTTTAGGTTATGTGATGTCACACGTATAAATTGAATACGGCGCCTTCTAGAGGACATAAAGTCATGAATTAAAAAATGTGTTCTATGGGTATCAAATGAAAAGACTACTACTACGGAATGCTTTTAAAAAATATATATATTTTTAGCTGCTGCTTGCGGCTTTGCTTATGCACCCTATTATAATAATTTCTAAAATCAGAGTGTGATTTTTCAGTAGTTGGATTTACGTTTTTTGAAACTTACTTTTTAAACGTACTTGTTTATGACTTTAGGTTATAGGACAAGCTAAGAACTCACTTAATGGTATTACGTCTGCCCCTATCACAAACTATTGCTCGCTAAACTCATCATTGTAAGAATGTTTCCGTCACTTCACTGAGCTGGTTACACTATAAAGCATTTAGACGTTGAAACCCACAAGTCCGTATCGTATCTTACCTGTGACTGGCACTGTGTAAATGGCTTTTTACGCACAACAAAAATAAATAGCATACCAGCACTGGCATTGTATAAGTCACCTAGTAGTGATTTTTGAAGTACAGGCTGTACACTATTTCACGCCACTCAAATACCACATTATAATAACTGATGACTGACTGGTAGTCTACCAGGAGGCCCTAGTCCATTTCCACATACAAGAAGACCATTGTCTTAACTCTATATATTCAGCAAATGATATGAGCATATGAGCGAATGATATACGCAAGTTGGATTGCAGCGGTTAGAAACAAAGAGCTGAAGATCAAGCTCAGTGTCATGCAAAAGCTGAGGCCTATATCCAGCAGTAGATAGAGATAGGCTGATGATGAAATTCAGCAAAATCATTTCTAACTTTTAAAGCAGCTCTATGTATGCATATTCGAGACCCACGTATTATTATTTTTAACCGACTTCAAAAAAAGGAGGAGGTTTCTCAATTCGACCGTATATATATTTTATTTATTATTTTTTTTTTTTTTTATGTTTGTTCGCGGATAACTTCGTCGTTTATGAACCGATTTCGAAAGGAGATATCCCAAGTGTGGTACCATGGTAATTTTATCGAGGTATGATAAGTATCTCCAGAGATATTGAGATAAACATCTCAAAATTGGTACTGAAAATGAATAGCGCGGCATTGAAGTCGGTTGTTTTTTAGTTTTTAAACGATATTATTTAACAGCTGATTATGATGATTCAGCAAATGATAGGAGCAAATGAGTTAATGATATAAGCAAGGCGGATTGCAATGTAATCAGTTAGAAACAAAGAGATCGAGCTCAGTAGCATGTCATAGGTGAGGCCTATACCCAGCAGTAGACAGAGATAGGCTGATGAAGAGATTCAGAAAAAATAATTTCCATCTTTTTAGGGAAGCTTTAAGTAGCTATGCATATTCAAGACCTCGTACCTACTACCTGTTCCTCTTAAAAATTCATCATCTTCAAGTAGTGGCAGGTCTCGACGTTTACCACTCCCTAACCGCACGACCATTTTCATAAAGGGTAAACCTTTTATTACCACACGAGTATTTCGATTACTCCAGTTTAATTATTCAAATGGGCTTAACCCCATATAAAGTATTCACGTTGCAGAGTTATGGCTATAACGGCCGGATCTGATAATGATGGGGTAGAGCTTGGCCGGATATTTTTTTGCTTGAGTTTTTGTCGTAAGTAGTTTAGGAAGAATCGTTTGTAATACATTATCTAAATACATACATACAATCACGCCTTTTTCCCGTTGGGGTAGGCAGAGACTACTTCTTTCCACATGCTACGATCCTGACATACCTCCCTCGCTTGTTCCACTCACATTAGCGCCCTCATACATGCTCGCCGGTTATAAGTACATTTGACTTGGCCTTCTTTAAAACGTCTTCGATCTAGTCGTGGTACGTTCGCCTAGGTCGGCCTCTACCGGCTGCCCCATTCACACTCGTCTCATAAATCTGTTTCGTCACTCTTTCCAATCCAAAAACCATCTAAGCATCCCTTTCTCTATCTTTGTCACCACATCTTCTACCACACAACAACATTCCCTTATCATGCTGTTCTCCATCTTATCCATCAGAGTCACTGCAATCATACTTCTCAAACTTCTCATTTCTACAGCATTAATTTTACTTTCATGCTTCATAAAGTTATGCAGTGCCCTACTCACTTGGTTTCCTGCCAAAACTCTTCGCTCAAAATCACTTTCATACTTACCATTTCTCGTAAACTTAGAACCCAGGTACACAAACTCTTTTACTTGTTCCACTCTCTCTCCTTCAATCGTAACCTTACAATCTGTCATTCTTTCTTCTCTTTCAAAAACCATAATACAATAATTGACAGATCTGAAAGAAAGCGTGTACGGTTTAAGAATGAATGATTAGGAGTCATTTGATGGTTAATCAAAGGACTCCTATACGCTGATGATCAGGTGATATTAGCATCATCGGAGGTGGAGTTGCAAAGGATTGTTAATATTATGCATGATGCCTTAAAAAGGAAAGGGATGAAAGTGAATGTAAGTAAGACCAAAGTTATGGTAATCTAAATATAATAGTAATAATATTTAAATTGAAAATTTAAAACCACCCCCGACTGATTTTATTAATTGAATTTGTTAATTGGTGGTTAAAATAGTCGCTATCGTGGTCTCATCAACCAAAGAAAAGCTGATAATATTTAAACGGCTGAACGGATTTTCATGAAACACAGCTAAGAACACTCTCGATGAAGACACTAATCAAACAAAAAAAAAATTAAAATCGGTTCATCCGTTTTGGCGCTACTATGCCTCAGACAGACACACACATACAACTCGACCAAGCTAAGTTTGCACCTCGCGTCGATTACGTCACACTGACGCTTAGGTACGGTCTGCAAAAAAGGATTCGCTATGACTTTAAAAAAGTATTTTGTACACTTGTTTGTTAGATTTTACTTTGCATTTATTATTTTAAACGTTATATACATAGGTACATTAAAATATACTCAAAGAAAAATGCGCATTCCAGCGAGGTGCAAACTTAGCTTGGTGGAGTTGTACGCACATACACGGATACACAGATACACACGTCAAACTTATAACACCCATTATTTTTGCGTCGGGGGTTAACAAGTAAGAAAAACAACATAGCCTTGGTATCCAGACGAGCTATTTTGGGCCATAAAGTAAACATGTTTTTCGTATCGTAAGATTGTCGGTATGTAATCTCAACGCGAAAACGAACGGAACACCGTAAGGTTATAGTGGTAGGTTTTCGTCTTCATGATAGTAAGCTACTTTTTGAAAGCAAGTCAGGCGGAACATAGATATAATGCTCCTAACACCTGTAGAAAAATAAATGTAGACTCTATAAAATTTTAAATGTCCGCATTTTGCCGGTTAATTGTCCCGTCCCTGTTTACTATAAAGGCCGTATTACTGATTATATAATAGTTACTACGTGCCGTATCCACACATTAGAGTAGGAGTATTGGGTCGGCTTTAAGTAATTATTCAACGAGCTCTTTTTGGTTTTACTTGTTCAAGCGTAAGATGTGTTGTGACGGGACTTAACAGCGAATTTTATATTTAACTTAGAATTTAATTCAAAATAAGGAAATAGCTAAATTTACTCTAATATCATCATTATCTATCATTGTGTATCATTATTTTACGATTTATATGCATAGCGATGCAACTTACACCTACTTATTGTAACTAAACATCTATGAAAGAATAGGCAAATTTGAAAAAATAATGTGAACAAATGTTGACTTCATCACACCTTTTTAATATGAACCGCATAGTCTAAACTATGACAACCTCTGCAAATTTTATTTACCTAAGTAAATAAAATTTGCAGAGGTTGTAGCTAGATAAATACTGAAGTTTTTAAAATAGGTATAAAAAATAATAATATGGGATTTTTTTTTGTATTGGCCTCGCAAACTTTATTCAGTAGCATTGGTCAATGAGATTTTTGTAACGTTTTCTATTATTTTGAAAGTTGTAACTATTCGAGTAAAATAATAATAACACTGTTTGTTAGGCCTATTACTTTCCTACGATTACAAAAAAATATATATCGCCCTAGCATAAAGGAACGAGCAGAAAAATTTTTTTTTTTGTGAACCATTGCGCCGAAAGGCAAAAATATTAAAAAAATGTCATATCTCATAAACTATCCAAAATGGTAGAACTCCTCTACCACCCAGCTTCGTTTGATCCATCGGTACTGAATCATCCTGTATATTACAATGCGATTCGAAAAATACAATCATTATCCAGATTGTTCAATAGCTGCCGGACTAACATATACAATACAAAAAGAATACAAAGTAATAATAGAATTACAATATACCTCCTCTTTTTGCTTTGAGAATGTTTGGAATAAAATAAAACTTTTATTATTGTACTAATAATATCTTTTCATAAACATAAACACTGATAGTAGGAACTATATCGATGTACTGCCTTGCTACCAAAAAGTAGGTAACGACCATTAGGGAGAAAATGCCGCCATAACCTTACGGTGTTCCGGATGCACACAGTCTTTGAAAGTCAGACCATTCAAGGCCTAGTGTGTACCATCTTCGACCACATCGTTGTTCGAATAAGAAGAACGGAGCTTACATCCCGCGATCCCGCGTCAGTGGTAGGCCTTCTAAGCTGTTCAATGGTTGCCATAGTACTTTGATAAAATTTGTGTAGAACTACCCTTTCGCTCCATGTAGAATTTGGCTCCATATAGAACAAAAATAAGTATCTAAATTGGCTTACTTATGAGACCTGAAGTAAAACCAACTTTTATAATGATTAATACCTATGAAGCAATACAAACTGAATGAAAGCAATCCCAGTTTGCAGTTGAACCTGATTCTCGGATGTTTGCGCGAACTTGCGTTTAGTTAGTGACGAAGTATTGTTTGTATGGCGTCTGAATTAAAAGTTTTGAATGGCAGTGGTGAACGTATTTGCTCAGTTTAAAAGCAAAAAATGTTGTGTTGAGAAATTATGCTATCAAAATCCTGTTTTTATTCAGAGCGTTAGCATTTCAGAGTGATCTCATTGCATAAAAAATGACGTTGCGTGTCTAAGACGACGTGTTTTTTTATGTTATAAGGTACCAGGACAAGCACGACGCTCGCCTGATGCTAAGCGATGACGTCTACCTATTACAGATACAGCGGCATGCACAATTTTGAACTGCCAGTATTTTGCATGTCAATGCACTGCACCTGTTACCTTGAGACATAAAGATGTTGAGTCTCACACACCCTGTAATTTCACTGGACACCTTGCCATTTCAACCGAAAAACATTCCTATTTCACGGCTGAAAATTAATTGGCAAAGTGGTGGTAACTCCCCAGGAGCACTAGCAGAAGTCCTACCACTACATATCATGCAAGTCCAATCTACGTAGGAAGCGGTTACTCTTTAAGCGCAACCAGGGATTACATCAACGGTTAGGGTTACATACGTGCATGGAGAATTAGATTCCCACAAAGATTGAAAAAGGATTTATAATTTTTGGGGTATGAACAAAAATGGATGACAAGATGGACTTTGATAAATGATCCAGCAGTCGTTTTATGCGTAGGAGTGACGGGTATAAATTATTATAAGGGAAATGTTCATATGGTTCACAATAGTAATCTTTTGATTCTGGAGTAACAGTCATTGTGGGTGGTCTATCAGTTTGCTTTACAAAATATGATAATTCATTAATCAACACTAATATAATAAATGCGAAAGTCAGTTTGTTTAGAACTTCTTCACGGTCAAACGGCTGGACCGATTTAGCTGAAATATCCATTGTTCCATATATGTTACTAGAAGTGCCCCGCGGCTTCACTGACTTAGACTTCTTTTATTTAATTCAAACTTTTATTTTGTTAAAACATTTCTATCATAAAAGACATGAAAGAAGTAAAAGCCAAATTGGTTCACCCGTTTTCGAGTTATTGCGTGACTAAGGGAAATAGAGATTCATATTTATAAAATCCGAAAAACCACACTGATTTTCAGACTTTTTTACCAACCCCTTGCAAAAATACTGCAACACGTATTTACTTATTTATTTTCAGAAGTACTTAAGTAAATCTATAAGTTTATATATATAATTAAAAATCATAAGTAATATCCGGGGAGAATTTTTAGAAAATCCTTTCTAAGCGGATACCTACGTCATAACTTATATATTGTTTCTCCATACAAATTTTGAACCTCAATTTCATCCCCTAAAGGGGTGAATTTTGGAAAATCCTTTCTTAGTTTCCCTTACGTCCTAAGACAAATATACCCTACGAAATTCAAGTCTATACGACTAGCGGTTTAGGCTGTGCGTTGTCTGTCAGTCAGTCAGTATGTCAGGACAAAGATTCTTATAGTATTAGATTATATTAAATTCCATATATCCATAGTTATAGTATATATATAGTATAGGCTATAGAATACGTCTTAACGCAGGTGATGCCGCGGGTCACAGCTAGTTATTATATTATTTTACAACAAATCATCAATTATATAAGAGTCGGTTAACCCCGACTTATCTCCGATAATGAGGATAATTAACAGTAAAACTCAGGAAAAGTCTAACCATTTGCATAATCATATTATAATTATATTGCATATTAAATTATTCAAAAATAATGTTTATTTCATAGTCTTTATTCACAAATCAATATTAATAATCAAATTGATTATACTTCTTCGGCATATACATATCAGCAGGCATCATCATGACAGCTTTCCCATATTTCTTCAGCCACTGTAACCTTGCTCTTTCTATCGCAGCATTAGGATCCGGCGTAGTTGAAGTTCTAGCCCGAGCCATATTCTGAAGATACGACTCGTACAGACTGATCCTTGGAAGAACCGAGTTATCCTCAGCTGGCTCCAGAGGCAGGTTTATAGGATCGTAAGGCAAAGTAAGCATAAATTTACTAGGATCAACGAAGAATGGAATGGAGCTCGTTGGAGCTGTATCTGTATCTGTATCTGTAATTTCAACTGCTGCTTTAGTTGTTTTTGTAGTCGGGGCTGTTGTGGTTGGTCGATTGTCCTCGTCCCAGATGATGTTGTCCAGCCAATGGGCAAAGCTTGATACTTTGGGGAAGGCATGGGAACGGGTGTAGAGAGCGCAGGATTGGTAGAATGTGGCAATGGCGACGAGCGTGTTGTTTTGGATTACAGCACCGCCGTTGTCTTTCTGAAAAAGGAATTTAGTTCATTTTTATTGCGGTTAAAGGTAACGACCACACCGCGGCGTCTTGCGTCCGCGTGCGCGTTCGCAATCCGATTTTCAATAGTTTTCTGATCGCCGTAGAACGCCTTTGGTGTGTACAAATCATAAAACCAGTCTGTGAAGACCAGTCGGTACAAATACTACTGCGCTATCTGATCACCGCCTAGATCGCGCACGCAGGACGCCGCGATGTGGCAGTATCTTAAGTAGTCATGTGGTTTTGGCCTTAGAATATTGAATATTTTTTCTAGATGTCATTCACCTTCTCCGAGAGGCTACGGTTACCTAATATGGTAAAACATCGACAGCAGCATTTCCAAGGAGCGAAAGTAATTATATAATAAGATATTTAGAAGACTTTTTGTAACATGAAAAGACTGAGAGTAAAACAAAAATCATGCGCTAACTACTAGTACTGAAGCAATTGCTTCAATACTAGTATTGAAACCGTCACGATGAGCGACACGCTGTTTTATACGAAAACCTTATTTAACTTAATATGAAAATGTTGCCAAATACTAGGCTTATAAAAAAAAGAGAACTATACTTAATAATAAATCAAAGATACTAGCAACCATCTCTTTTTCTTTGTCTGTTAGAAGAACCATCCGAGTCTAGAACAATGATTATCCGCAACCTCATCCGAGGGAAGTTAAATTGGACAGCTCTCGGAGAAAAAAAACCGTTTCCAGTGCCAGAAATCTCTCCGAAAGCTCCAGAATTTAATCACAAGAACAATACTAGGAATGCGCTTTACTTGTTTCCATTCAAGCTGGATTTCACTTCCAGTGATTTATTTAGTGGATACTGAATGAAATTTATTTTTCTTACATCTGGAATGAAATGCTCAAATCGTCGTTGCGACTTTAAGACCTCCTATGTGTAAAAATATATTTTATGAGAAAATCGATAAAAACCGTCTACTGAAAATAGTATATTACGATACTCGTGGCTTAAGTTGAACGGCGTGAAGTTAGCACCTGAGCGTAGCGAGGGTCCTACGCCGTGCAATTATAGACTACTTAAGTCGCAAGTATCGTATATTATTTTTTATTGCCACTCAAAAAAGAGCACTTTATTCATCGATAGCAGTGAATAAAACGCTCTTTTACTCACTCGGTGAATAAAAACATTTTGAATTTGGAACAAGCACGAAATACAAATTATGTACAAAAAATAAATAAAACTTGCTGAAAGTTCCTACTAGCTGGCTAAATAGAGCTATACCATAGAAGCTATATAATTAAATAGAATTAAAAATCCCACCAATTTTGGTTATTTTTTTTGTTTTCGTTTTGCTCCACACGATTAGTGTATTCAGACAGAATAAAGTATAAAAAATATTCAAGTTTTTGTGAATTCAAGCCATAAAATTAAGTCAAAGTCACATTTCTGATCAAGTTGATGTCACAGTATAGTCCAAGTATACCCTTAGTAAAGATGTGAACTTTACTGAAGATTTTTAGTGCAATTTCGGTGAGAACGCAAATAGCATGCTTTTCAACATTGTGCTGTTTTCACATATTCACCGGCACTAAATGATTTAAGGTACGGCCACACCGCAGCGTCCTGCGATCTGTGGGCGCGATCTCAGTACTTTTCAATTATTTCTGATCGCGTTTGGTGTAAACCAGTCGGTACAAATACTACTGCGCAATCTGATCGCCGCCTAGATCGTGCACGCAGGACGCTGCGGTATGTCCGTACCTTAATAATCCAGATTTATTACATATTAATAATAACATATGATAAATATAAATAGGTACTATAAGAAGGTACTTCTGTTTTCTCGCAGTCAATGGTAAAAAGAAGATTACACGACTCGTGAATAAAAAATGTAATCTCGGTCCTTGTATCCCTCGCTCCGCTCAGGATTCTAATCTAGAATACCTCGCTACGCTCGGGATTCTACTTTAGAATCCTTCGCTGCTCTCGGGATCCGACTTAGTCCCTCGAATTAAATTGCCTTTTTATTCACTTGTTGTATAATCTACTATTATAGCTGTCAGTGTGACATAAACCCGCACTTTACACTTGCTACGCTTTTCCGTCAAATAGAAGATTATTGCACGGCGTGAAGTTGGCACCCAAGCGCAGCGACGGTGCTAAACGTCGTGTAATAATCGACTATTTAAGTCACGGAAAAGCGTGCGTAAAGTGCGGGTTTAGGTCACACTGTGCTATAAAAGTTATTTTGCCAAAAGTGACACATAGAAGGTCTTAAAGTCGCAACGACGAAATATCGCCTGTTCGAGTACAGCATTTAAATTAAATCAAATATTGACGATATTTAATGGTTGATAATAAGAATCATTGTAAATTGTTAAACACAATCCAAAATTTCATCGTACCAACGGGACTTGAACCCGCAACCTCCGGAATAACATGTGCTTTGCCAATTAAGCCATGGTGCGAAGTAACGTTACGACGAAATTAGTGGATTGCATTTGTTAACCCAATTATGCATTGGTGGCGCCATCTATGACTACTTATTACGTAAGTTAATCATTCGGAAGAAATCATTACAGTTTTCAAATCTGACGAGAGATGTTGCACTGCGTAAATCAAATATTATGTTTCTTTGAAGTGTAACACACTTAATATCTTTGTAAATTGTTAAACACAATCCAAAATTTCAAAATAAGAATCATTGCACAGAATAATTGTACAGTTTCAAAAACTTTTAAAAGTTAATTTTGAGATGAGTCGTTGTGAGTGTAGTAGTGGTGTGCTGTGCTGATACAGAATTGGCATAAAAAGGCAGTGTATATATATGTATTTTATATACATATATAAAATTAAGCTTTTGGCTATCCCGCAGTATTTTTGGGATTTTTTTGAAGTGACAACTTCTTTAGCGGTGTTGTGAACCTTTTGGGATGGGTAAAAATGTTTAACTCGCGTCAGGACACGTGACCTGATCGAAAATTTGTAAGACGGAGGGAGAGTAGACCAAATGCACAACATTCATGTTCAAGTTTTCACTTCTGCCGGCATCTTCGGAGTGCAACAGATTGTTATATTTTGGTCTGGATTTTTTCTCAGCTTACATAACAGTTGCATAAAAATTATATCTTATCTGACAGCCTGATTCACTTACAAGAGTATAATATTCTTGTTAGTGGATTCAAACAGAATACATCTTTTTACCACCCATTCTAAGTGAGCTGTTTGGGTAAAGTCTTACGTGATGACTGCTGTGGGGTGTTAGTTTATCTAAACATCTGAACATCTAGCAAATCTTTGTACGGGTATTAAATAAATGTATGTACAATAAGTAAAAATATTTACAGGTGAAAAGTTAATCGTATCTAGAGCATTGAGTTAAATATATGGATCTGGCCAAGATAACAATTAACTGATAAATGAATAGGGCCTGAGATCGCTAGGATTGATGGGTCAACTTCTACTAGACGGAAAAGAAATCTGTAAGAAATCGTCGATTACCACCATTTTACGAAGACCCATCTCCATAGCGGGTGCACCGACGGGCTGGTCCTTACGCTAGTAATACATTATTTCTATGATCTAGCTTCTAGAGTGTTAAATGATACTTACCCTACAAAAGTTCCTGTTAGGATCCTGTACTCCACTAACACAGATGTAGTGACCAGGCAGGAGTTTAGTGTTGTCCTCGCATATGGAAGCCTCGATGACAGGTACGTTGACCACCCGCATATGCTGATGATGATAAACAAATTAGTTAATGATCACAAGACCCTGATCGTAAAGATAATATTACGTAATATGTATAATCTGTTCATTGAGACCATTCCAATGAGCTCAACTTCGACATCTCTGCTGTAAGTTGGTAAGGAGTTGAGTATTCTGCAGATTCCAGAAGATCTCCCAGACTGAGACGGTACGGTACGTACGGTACGGCTTTAGGCCGTGGCTCGACTAACGCATTTAATTACATTATGTTCAGTGCTAGTCAGCATGTAAGATGGGTTGGTATAATGGGGGGGCTATCACGTTTTCTGGTAGAGGCGTTAGTGTCCTACAAGGTCCGTGAAACGTCAATGCCATTTTTAGGGTTCCGTAGCCGAATGGCAAAAAACGGAACCCTTATAGATTCGTCATGTCTGTCTGTCTGTCTGTCTGTCTGTCTGTCTGTCAGTCTGTCTGTCCGTCCGTATGTCACAGCCATTTTATTCCGAAACTGTTAGGACTACAGAATTGAAACTTGGTAGGTAGATGTATTCCGTGAACCGCTTTCCGATTTTTATACAAAATAAAAAATATAAAAGTTTAAGGGGGGGCATCCCATACATAGAACTGAAACAAAATATTTTTTTTTCTTCAAACCTATACGTGTGAGGTGTCTATGGATAGGTCTTTAAAAATGATATTGAGGTTCCTAAAATCATTTTTTCTCAAAGTCAATCATTTGAAAGATAGGCGCGCCTAAAGTGGTAAAATGTGTGTCCCCCCCTCTAACATGTAAAGTACAGGAGTGAAAAATCTAAAAAAAATATATGCTGTAGATCTTAATAAAAACTATCAACGAAAATTAGTTTGAACGAGATACAGTCAGCAGTATTAGAGATATGGCGACCGCAAAGATAACTTTGTTTTTCATACAAACACTATGAAAACAAAGTTAATTTTGTAGTTGCGAAAAATCAAAGTTATAGAATACTCTACTGTGTTACGGAACCCTACGAGTGCGAGTCCGACTTGCACTTGGCCAGTTTATTAATGCAATAATTAGATTTATCTCAAACTGACATTGGCATAACATGAATTTTGACATTCCATCATCTTACCCACTTAAGTGGTGTCGGTGCAACGGTGTTATTCTCTTCCATTTGGGTCCATTCTACATCTAATATATAAAATTCTCGTGTCACAGTTTTCGTTGCCATACTCCTCCGAAACGGCTTGACTGATTTTGATGAAATTTTTTGTGCTTATCCGGTATCTATGAGAATCGGCCAACATCTATTTTTCATCCCCCTAAATGTTAGGGGTAGTCCACCCCTAAATTTTATATTTTATTTTTTAGACAAATTTTTGAATTTCTATTTTTTTATGATACAACATACAAAAATACATACAATCCTCAATTTTCACCCTTCTACGATCAACCCTTATTTTTTAATAGCCATTTTAGTAATTTAATCATTTTTCCTCCATACATACTTACAATAAGTAAGCTATTTTTTGTCTACACTAGAAATTACTACGAAATTATTTATATGGCAAAACAACGTTTGCCGGGTCAGCTAGTTAAATATATAAATTTGTATAGCTTGACAGCTGTAATTACGACCATTTCACTTACTGCGCTAAGAGAAAAAAATTGAACCCTTCATTGCGCTATGTGGATTGGCCTAAAATCAAAGAGTCCTGCGCCTCGTCTAATTGTCGTTTTTAACCCCCTGACGCAAAAAGAAGGGGTGTTATAAGTTTAACGTGTCTATCTGTGTGTCTGTGTATATGCGTATCTGTTTATCTGTGTATCTGTGTATCTGTGTATCTGTGTATCTGTGTATCTGTGTATCTGTGTATCTGTGTATCTGTGTATCTGTGTATCTGTGTATCTGTGTATCTGTGTATCTGTGTATCTGTGTATCTGTGTATCTGTGTATCTGTGTATCTGTGTATCTGTGTATCTGTGTATCTGTGTATCTGTGTATCTGTGTATCTGTGTATCTGTGTATCTGTGTATCTGTGTATCTGTGTATCTGAGTATCTGTGTATCTGTGTATCTGAGTATCTGTGTATCTGTGTGTCTGTTTGTGGCATCGTAGCGCCCAAACGGATGAACCGATTTTGATTTAGTTTTTTTTGGTTGATAGGTGTCTTCATTGAGAGTGTTCTTAGCTTTGTTTCATGAAAATCCGTCCAGCCGTTTAAATATCATCAGCTCTTTTTTGATTAATGAGACTACGATAGCAACTTTCGTAGACTCGTAGTCCTTTGACCGCGGACGTAAAAAAATTAAATGGCGCTTCTGCGCACTAGGTACCCGTCACTCTGCTGCCGTCGGTTTGTACATTAGCCAAATCAAATGTATTAATTTGAAATTCAGTATCCTGTTACTTCAATGATATTGCCAAAATATGGTAAACTTGACGTAATGCTGAGACATCTACTTGAATCTGCAGAATACTCTCAACTCCTCGTGTGAGGCGTAGTGTCCTAAACACTACACCTCAGACGAGGAGAATCATCTAATCTCATTGGAATGGTCTTAATTAACAAAATTATACGTATACAAATCGGTTGGGGGTGGTTTTAAATTTTTGATTTAAGTTTGATCTATTTCTTTCTAGACGAGCATCATTGCATCATCAGCCACTTCGTCACTAAACATCAAAAGATAGTGGTCAAGTGCTTCTCATCAGAAATTTAAAAAAGTTATGTATATCGTACCCCATCAGGAGTCCAAGCGAGGATAGACGCCAGGTAGCCGAGGATCACTTCCTCGTCAGGGTCCGGCAGATGAACAGCCTGGATGGAGGAACTGAACACCAGGGGAGCTTGTAACTTGACTGCCGATACCTTCAGGTCGAAGTTGTTGATCAACGTGTTCATCTGCGAACAAAGGGAAATATTGATGAAGTTTTTGTAGAGTGATAAATACTTACCCAATTTGCTATAAATAATTAACTAAAAAAACCAACTTCCATGCCGCGCGAGTCAGTTTCAGTAGCAAGTTTGAAACGTTTATCGTCATATCTCTGGAGATTATTTTCAGATTAATTAATTATATGGGAACATCTCGGAGATAAATTGATAAATTCTACATATTAAAAAAAGAATCCTTCAAATCGGTTAACAATTGGCGGCGGAATCGGCAAACAACTTTGAGTATTCACCTACTGAATACTCAAAGGCAAACAAACATAAAAAAAACGAAATCAAAAATATAGACTTGAGAACTTCCTTCTTTTTGGCAGTTTGAAAACTGACGAATATGACTAACAGTTATATGGGTTATTTGATATACTGTGGAACGCTAAAAAATTAAATCTGCGCAGCAGTCCTTGAATAAACTGGCCAAATGCAAGTCAGACTCGCACTCGTAGGGTTCCGTACCACACTACAGTATTTTATAAGATAGAGCAAAAAATACCACTATCATTTTTCGTGAGCAAAAAATAATAATTAATAATTTTTTTATCAAAACAAAGATGTGAGCGTATGCTTGTTTCTTATCACGCCATCTAACGTCTAACGCTATCTAAGTGAAAGTTAATACAAAGGTGTTAGGGATCGGCATTTAAATATAGCGCCATCTATGGACGTTTACCTAAGCGTTCATAGATGGCGTTATATTGAAATGCCGAAAAATTACACGTTTCTTGTATGGGGACCCCCTATAATTTTAAACTTTATAATATTTTTAGTATTTGTTGTTATAGCGGAAACAGAAATACATCATCTGTAAAAATTTCAACTGTCTAACTATCACGGTTCATGAGATACAGACCTGGTGACAGACGGACAGACAGACAGACAGATAGACAGACAGATGGACAGTGGAGTCTTAGTAATAGGGATCCGTTTTACCCTTTGGGTACGGAACCCTGAAAATCAAAGCTCCAAAGTATAAGTAGGATTGTACAAAACTCGCTATTTACCACGTTAGCTTAGTCAGCAATAAAACCAAACTTTTTCCATTACGAACATCGCCGCTTCCTGGAATACTCTCAATATTTTGTAAGACAAGTGGAAAACGGCAAAAAATCCAAACAATGAGAAAACTTCAAAGTGAAAAAACACATCGCGTATCGCTACTTCTCCCGTAATGAACCATTTTGTAAATAAAGACGTACTGGGTGGGTTACATTTTCACGTCGTCTGTGTATGTGTGACACTGCAGTACATAAAGTAAAACGTTTCATTAGTAACTGCTGCTAACTGGGCAGCGATCAAAGATGAAAACAAAACCGGTCTAGTGCGAGTTGGACTCGCGCAACGAGGCCCCCGTAAAAAATTGTCAAACTAGTTTAAAGGACAAACTTTACTATGCAGTTCGATTGTTAGAAAGTGTATTCAACCAACCGCAAATAATAAGTTTGTTTGTTAATAAACTACATATTTACGGTTTTCAGATGTATTCCTATATAAATGCTTCAAGACCTTGCTTCTTTTATAGTACCAAATTAATTTATTTCTACAAATTTACATTAACTTAAATAAAACCGGCTAAGTCGAGTTGAGCTCGCCCACCGAGGCTTCCGTAATAACTAATTAAGCTAGACCTCTAGATTGTATCAGCGCTCATATAACTTGAGGTCTACCTTGATTGGCGCAAACTATGGATGTATGGGGACACCCTTTCATTTTCAACTTTTTTTATTTTTTTGAATTTTTCCTTAATTTGTATTGTAAGACCTTGCTTCTTGCCAAATTACATGATTCTAGGTCAACGTGAAGTACCCTATAGGTTTTCGACCCAAAACCTATAGGGTACTTCCGGTTAACCTAGAATTGTCAATTTTGGTTATAAGCAAGGTCTTATCACAAGTAAAGGAAAATTTTCGAAAAATAAAAATAGGTGAAAATTAAGGTACATTTTGGTACTAACAAGTTTTCGCGAAAGTCTAAATTTGCCCATATCTTTTTATTGTGTTGACTCAAGACCTTGATTTTTATACACCCAATGGGGACTATCAACCTCGATTAAATTTCAACTTGCTAGGTCCACCCGTTCCTGAGAAAATCAGTGGTGACACACGGACAGACAGACGGACAGACAGATGGACAGACAGACGGACAGACAGACAGACAGACGGACAAGAAAGTGATCTTATAAAAGTTCCTTTTTTTACCTTTTGAGGTACGGAACCCTAAAAAGAAGAAAGACCCAAGATTAAAGACCTCGCTTCTTGCCAAATTTCATGATTCTAGGTCAACGGGAAGTACCCTAGAGGTTTTGATTCCCTTGTGAAATCGCAAAATATGCGAAAATATGCGACATAAATGGTCATATTTTGAGAGCCCAGTGGTGTAATGGGAGAATGGTCGGCTTTAACGCCAGAGGTACCGAGTTCAATCCCTGCCGTGCACCAAAGGATTTTTATATCGAAAAATTAATGTGTGATTTTCACAGTGGCCCTCCGATGATGGAAAAACATCGTTAAGAAACCCCTAAGTCCCGCATGGTGGTAGGACACTATCTAATGTCCGACTGGCCAGCTACCATCCTCAAGTTAGAAAATCTGTCGCCGAGCATCTAATGTGTTCCGGCAGGTATTCTTGGCAGGCAGTTCCCATTCTAGGCCTAGCGTGCTACCATCCTCGACCGCATCATCACTTACCAACAGGCGAGATAGTTGCCAATCGCTGGCCAATCTTTATATATATAATTTAACTGTACGTGTGTATGTCACTGAACTCCTCCTAAACGGCTGGACCGATTGAGATTAATTGTGGTATATATACGTTTATTAGTTTATTACCAAATATAAAAGATTACACATAAATAAACCCAGGGTTCCACACTAGGTAAAAACATGTGTTGAAGAACAAAGTTATCTTAAACGAACACTTACAAATCTTATGAAATCTTATAACTACTAGTATGTGTGTTTGAGTTAGTCCGTAGATGGTTATGATATATATAAAGGTGTAGATAGAACTTACTTTGTACAAAGAACCGTCCTTCATGTTGTATGAACTGCCGGCTCTTATGACGTAGTTGTCCATATTTTTGTGGACTAGGTATGAAGAAATAAACTCTCTGCAAGTGAAAAATAAAATCTGTAATGTGTAATATTTATATAACAGTAGGAGATCAAATGCATAGTATCGTTCAAAAGAACATTAAATCACACTGACTTAACACATTTCTGAAGGTACTCATTTATTAACAGACTTCACAAAGAATGAGGAGGTTCTCAATTCGTCGGAACCTTTTTTTAAAATGTATGTTCACCGATTACTCGAAGATGCCTGAACCGATTTGGAAAATTCTTTTTTTTGTTTCAAAGGGTACCCTTCCCAGGTGGTCCATTCCCATTAAAATTTTAACAAAATCGGCCGAGCCGTTTTTAATATATCACATTTGTATTATGAAATATTTTTTAGTAAAATATGTTTTTTATATTGTGCACCGCCGTCCATTCTTTATTTTTACTCCAGTCCACCCTAAGGTTGTCTGGAAGAGATCGCTCTTAGCGATAAGATCGCCGATTGTATTGCCATATTATTACTTTAAGTTGTGTTTTTTTTTCTGGTGATCAATAAAGAGTTATTGTATTGTATTGTATTGTACGACGCATTTACTTCTCTCAACGACTTACTACTAACTACTGGCACAGATTATGTAATAGTTACTACGTATACTGGCTACTTTGACTAGCGCGACGTTTGAAGTCGGTTCTTTTAGTTTTTTAAACGATCTTAAATTGTATATATATGGGACCAAACTGTATATTATGAATAATAATACTCTTTTGCACTACAAATATTCAAATAAGTCATGGGATGTCAGAGTTCTGAGGTAACATAAGTTAAAAAATTGAAAATCAATATAAATTACATAATTTGAGAAAATATATTTATTCCAAGTAACAATATACATTGTATGGCAAATTACAGACATTGGACATATACTAAATCACATTATATAGAAAGAAACGTTGAGGGCCCGGTAGCGTAATCGAGAGAACGGTCGGCTTTCATGCCGTGGTACCGAGTTCAAACCGCCGTGCACCAATGGATTTTTCTATCGAAACATTTATGTGCGCTTTTCACAGTGGCCCTCCGGTGAAGGAAAACATCGTTAAGAAACCAACAACCCCCCCCCCCCCCCCCCCGCATGGTGGTAGGACACTATCTAGTGTCCGCCTGGCCAGCTACCACCCTCAAGTTAGAAAATCTGTCACCAAACATCTAATGTGTTCCGGCAGCTATCCTTGAGTGCCAGTTCCCATTCTAGGCCTAGCGTGCTTACCATCTTCGACCGCATCATCACTTACCAACAGGTGAGATAGTGGTCAAACGCTAGCCTGTAAAGTATTAAAAAAAAACAAAAATAAGTTACATTAATTACAAAATTGTTGCATACTTAGAAATTTTTAAAGAGTGTGCGCCTGGCCAGCTACAACCTTCTTGTTGGAAAATCTGTCGCTAAACATCTAATGTGTCCCGACAGCTGTCCTTGAGGCCATTTCCCATTCTAGGCCTAGGGTGCTGCCATTCTCGATCGAATCATTATTTATCAGCAGGCGATATATAAAGGCCTATATAATATAAAATAAACTGGCAAGTGCGAGTTGGGCTCTGAATAAAAATCAACAAATTCGACCAACCCATTAAAAGTTTGAGAACTTCCTCCTTTTTTCGTCGGTGAACAAACCAGATTCATCGTCGACTAAAAAGATTCTAATTTCGAAGCAGAAAATAATCTTTTAATGCTACTTTAACACAATAACTTTCTCGGTAGCTAACGAGGCAGCAGACTATTATCGGCTCACAGTAGGTTTCGAACCGCTTAGCCTCGTCATTAGCCGTCTACCGGGATTCTGGAATACCGGAATTCTAGGATACCGGAATTTATCTCTAAACCAGCACATAGTCTGGGATATTAAGGCTAAATGTAACTATGCAGTTTGTGCTAAGTGATGTTTCTGTTTCATATGGGTAGATTTACCAAGTGCATTTAAGATAAGGGATGTAGAAAGTCTAATGATTTCTTTTAAAAATCTGTTTAGGTCTACATGGAATTATATTATAACCCCATGTATACCTTAACATGTTTTTAGGCTAATAAAATTTGCCTAGTTTAGTCTGAAGATTAGCGCGACTTTAAAAAAACTTGAACCATGGAGTCTAATGGTCTGCACTGCTAAACACCGTCTGAGGAAATAGTATACACGATACGTGTGACCTCTGTGCGTTTTTGATATATAGAGAAAATAATAGATAGATAGATAGAGATAAATTGACAAAAGAATTGATAAATAGATCTCCACAGACGGACAGACAGATTAACGAGGGACAGACAGACAGACGAAAAACAAAGTATTCCTATAAGGATTCCTTTTTTTCTTTTTGAGACGCGGCACCCTAAAATCTACCAATAACGCTGACCTACTCGATATCTCCAGACAGAATTAGCATAGTAGTTCTAGCTATATCTCTCGAACTACACCAAATGCAAATCAGTGACCAAGTCGGCAACAGATGGGCTCTATGGGCCCCATCTGGCTTTTAGTCCTGCTCAAAAAGATTATACACAATGGAGGTACCATGTAGAATGAACTCTTAAGAAGGAACGTGGGGTGCATTTTTCCATACAAATGTAGTCCCGTTTCCTCCCTGGAAAATGCGTCTAGCTCAATATTTTTTTCTACAAAAAATTAAGTTCTGCTGTATCCCCTACGCCTCTGTCATTTTCTTTTTTGACTTTTTTGCAAAATGATATATGACCCTTCAAAAACCTGAAAAATTACTTGTTTTACTGCCCTGATCTAAACGGCTACCAGACAAATTTGAAAGGGTTTTAAGACAAAAAAAAAAACACGTGTGCACTGACTCATCTGCAAAAATATTGTGCATAAAATAATTAATACCTATTTTTCAAATTCCTCGCACCAGCGTTTCCTCTTAAAGACTAAAAATATGACCTGCAATAACTAAAAATATGAACGTCAAACCATATTTTTGCTAGTTTCTTCACATTGATTTTAGTATTGGACAGATTATTACAGACTGTTCTTACGGCAAGCGTGAGCGAGATAGAAACAAAAGTGGGGTTAATTGATTTACTTAAACTTTACGACACTCCTTTTTTGCGTTGCGAGTAAAAACAAGCAAAACACGTTCTTCTAGTAAACATTACCTGATATCCTAAATTAGACCTTATCGTCCCAGTCCTTTAAAAGCACAATACAATACAACACAAAAACTCTTTATTGATCACCAAAGAAATTACAAATTGTACATACTATGTAATGAAAGACAGAAGAATAATAAGGCAATACAATCGGCGGTCTTATCGCATAAAGCAATTTCTTCCAGACAACCTTGGCATGGAAAAGAAGAATACAAACAGAAACTTGGGGGTAGCGTACAATACAAATTAATGATCTCAGAAAAAAAAATTATAATAATAATATTTGTGTATTATTATTATAAAATAGACTACTAAAATTATAGTATATTATGATATAATACATAAAAATACCCCACATATATAATAATGTTCCTACTGACTGACCTAAGCACTGACTGGTCCTTAGAAAACTGTCTCCGCAAGAACTTCCAATTATAAAAGGCGTAATTTCCAACAAAACCCTATTCAATTTAACCCTAATCTTGACTAAGCTCGAACAATATCGTTGATGCCGACCTTTGTGCGTGAAATGTTTTAATTCTGTCGCCTTTTAAGCCTATTAGAATGGATCATTGTTTAGGAAAGCTAGGGTTAAATGTGGCCCGCGAGAATATTTTGCAGGCAGCGACTTTAAAGCTACTAGTTTCGTGTCAATACAATCTGTGCTTAGCAAACGAGAATTCAGAAATTTCGGAACGATCCAGAAATGTATAATCAGATATTTATCTTCATTCCTTTTTCTATTTTCCAGGGCTTTGTAGTCAAATGAAAATAACCGAACCCATAAAATTTTACCTATCCCATCCAAATCTCAGCTCGTCCGTATGTGACAGTAATTTGACGATACAATTCGCGTTGTCTATGAATAGCTACATGAATAGCCAAACTATGCTTGTATAATGTAACCCGGGGATGAGAAAAGCATAACTACCCGATATTTACCCGTGAAATCAGGGTATTCAACCGACTTCAACAAGGACGTTCTCAATTCTTCTGCATGTTTTATTTTTTATTTTTTTGTTTGTTTGTGCGATTACTTCACCAAATGATAACTGATTCGAATAATTTTATTAATTATTATTATGAAAAAAAAATACCAAATGAAAAAGAAAAGTGCTGAAAAATCCACCAAAAATAACATTTTTTGTAGGTAATAGATAATAAAATATGTTAACAGTGGCGTATCCAAAATTGCGACCCATTTTTACCAGCGGACTAAACTTGAACATGCCTGGCGTGTAAGACTCTTGCTTACACTTAAGTAAATCTTTGATGTTAGGTTTGAACAGAGCCCTGAATTATTTTCTAAGGCTTTAAGCTGGACATTATGTTTTCTGTCATGACCGTTATTTTCAATGGGTTTGTTTAGGACATTGTATTAATTTTATTGTTCAACAACAGAGCAATTTTGTAAATATAATTTAAGATCGTTTAAAAAACTAAAAGAACCGACTTCAAACGACGCGCTAATCAAAGTAGCCAATAGACGGCGTAACTATTACATAATCTTTGCCAGTAGTAAGAAGTTTTTACTTCTTACTTACGTCGAGATAAGTAAATGCGTCGTGATACAAATGTAATAAAATTAAAATTAATTAAAATTTGTTTTATTTCACTTTGAAGTACTTTACAATTTAGTGCGGCCCTAGCTACTAAACTAGGTGTTTAAACACCCGTATTTCAGCAATTAGTTCCTTCCGAGTAATTGATCAATCTTGTGTACATAATAAAATATAGATATTTTTAATGATTAGGTTTAAGATTAAATTATTAATATTAATTAAACATTAGAATT
This sequence comes from Cabera pusaria, assembly GCA_954871355.1. NCBI lineage: Eukaryota > Metazoa > Arthropoda > Insecta > Lepidoptera > Geometridae > Cabera > Cabera pusaria. The sequence continues at coordinate 7,417,703 of OX940908.1, forward strand.
TCAATCAAGATGAAAATTATACAGTATCAATAAATAAGATTAATTATTCAAATTATTACTCTAATAAAAAGTGAGATAATTTTATACAGCGACACAATATTTAAATTACATAATTATTTATAACATATGGTTTCACAATGTCGTCTAGCTACATGTGTTTGTCTGTGTTTATGTGTGTGTGTGTAAGTTTGAATTCATGTCGGAGAGAGTGTATCGGAGATATAAGGCTATAGAGTAGCCTTAAAAAATTCTTCAGTATCTTGGTATGACAGAGATTTAAGCCACAGTATAAGCTTCTCTTTACATTTATAAGTTGTGAGAGGATAAATAGTTATAAGCTTATTGATAGCGTTGTACAACCGACTACTGACAAATTCAGGGTGACGTGCTGCAATATCTAGTATTCTAGGCTCTGTATCACAGACTTTATACCTTATACGCTTTCCAGCCAGTATGCTCGGGTCATAGGGAAGTTGTGAGTGTTTGTGTAGTATTATTTGTAGTAAGTATAATTGTCTCACCGTCAGCACAGAGCACTCCTGATAAAGAAGTGTTGTTGGGTACCTGAACGGTCTGTTATGTATGACTTTCAAGACAGCTCTCTGAGCCCTCTCCAGTCGGAGCATCTTTGTGGTATGTGAGCCTCCCCAGACAGAGATGCAATATGTCAACACTGACTGAGCTAGGGCATAGTACACCGATTTGACAATGTCTGCAGAGGCAACATATTTTTTTTTTTTTAAGAACCGCCATTAGTTTCCTTACCCTAGGAATGAGTGCTTCTAATTGATTATTCCAGCTAAGATTATTGTCAATGACTACCCCCAGATATTTCATTTGTGCGCAACGTGACACCGCAAGGCATGTGCATTTTTCTAAGGGTAAGACATCAGTAGAGCGTCTACATGTGTGTGCTTTAATTTTGTAATTCGAAGGTGGCTGATAAGTTATTGTAGGTGAGAAGGCTATATATTTTGTCTTTTCCTCGTTGAGGGTGAGAATGTTATTCTCTAACCAAGACATTACAGTGCGTAGCGTTTTTTCTGCAAGATCTTTTGTTATAGCCCAGCTTTTACCGTGTACCAACAAGGCGGTATCATCTGCATAGGTGATTATTTTGCAGTTTGGTAAGGACATTTTACAAAGATCATTTAGATAAAGAATAAAGAGAGAGGGGCCCAGGACACTACCTTGGGGCACGCCATATAAGATAGTCTCATCAAAATGTGTAGATAGAATGAATGAGATGATATATTAAAAACGGCTCGGGTGATTTAGTTTAAATTTAAATGGGACCACCTGGAAAGGGTACCCATTGAAACAAAATAAGCATTTTCCAAAACAGTTCAGGCATCTTCGAGTAATTGGTGAATATACATAAAAAAAGGTTCCGACGAATTGAGCACCTTCCTCCTTTTTTGTGAAATTGTTTAAAAATAACTGGGTACCAAGTATTTTAGCTTTTAACCATATTATGGTCAAAATACTCCTTATATATAATATCCCGGTTGCATTTTAATTTTCGAATTTCAAGTTCGAATTCAGGATTAGCCTAAGGTGGTCAAACACAGCCTAATTTTACAATCGTCTCCCACTTTTAGAAAAACACGATTTCATCTTCAGACTTAGGTATTGCTGCTATGTTAAGGTGTTACGATTTCCATACAAAAGAATAATGTACAAAAACGAGTTAATGGAGCAAAAACTTTCACTGAAATCACATCATGGTCTCATTTAAGACTTTACATATCGGAAATTATATAACCTTCTTTATTTGATTGATTCACTTTATTTTTAACCGACTTCACAAAAAACGAGGAGGTTCTCAATCCGTCTGTATGTTTTTTTTTTTTAATAGAGTAGTCAAATTCAAGACCAAACAAAAAATACTAATTGAATAATAAATGTATGTCCATATTTTTGAATTTGTGTGGGTAAATATAATTTCTGATAGTAAAAACTTATATAAGACCAATGGATGTGATTTCAGTGCAAGTTTTTGCTGAATTTAGTCATGTTTATACATTATACTCGTACTTTTGTATGGAAATCGTACCACCTTAAGCTAGTTCGCACCGAATTTGCACTCGATTGATTGGTTTATTTAATAAATTGTTATTAATTGGTACATAAATACTTACGTATCGAAGCATTTAGATAACGCCAGCAGCCAATAAGTATTCAGTATGACGGCGCTGCACTCATAGGTGCCGTTTTTAAGGATGCTGGCAGAGTATGGGTGTCGGTTAACTTGGGTCACAACTGGACCTATCTTCTCACTACTCTCGTCCATGTCGCGTTCGCCTATGGAAGATAAGGAGCAATTCAAATTATTGTTTTAACTGACTTCACAAAACGGAGGATGTTCTCAATTCAATTGCACATTTTTTTAAATGTTTGTTACCTCAGACCTCCGTCATTTATTAACAGATTTAGAATGTTGTATCTCCAGAGATATGGCGATAAACACCTCAAATTTATTATTATGTTTCTTTGAAGTTGTTATTGTTTGCGTGTATTTACTTTACCAGTTGCGCCGGGAAGCGCAGGCAATACGACGTGCGTTGCCGCCATCCTAGCCGCTCCCAGACGATGACCTACGTAATAGGTTGAAACCTGGTCGGAGCATATCCGAAGTAAATACACGCGAAAAAAAGCCGGTACGTTCACATTAAAATTTACCTTAAATTTAGTACTGAAAATGACTAGCGCGGCAGTTGAAGTCGATTTTTCGTTTTATAAACGATCTGCAGGCGAAGTAACTCATCGCTGTTGTTCTATTATTATATTAACCGCTTCTTTCGTTTCTTATTATTATATATACGTTACACCTGCATGAAAATCCATATAAAATGCCTATCTTCTTTCTTACTGGATGTTTACACCCACTGAAGGACCTACTAGCAAAATATCAACTTTGTAAAGGTACGGCCACACCGCGGCGTCCTGCGATCTGCGGGCGCGATCTCAGATCTCATGTACTTTTCAATGCGCTATCTGATCGCCGCCTAGATCGCGCACGCAGGACGCTGCGGTGTGTCCGTACCTTAAGTGTTATTGTTTTTGTGACACTTGTGTGTGACACATGTTAATTAGGGATAGTTTTCTTTTAATTATAAAGAAGAAAGAATGAAAGAGACAAATGAATATAAGATTAACATACAAGATTTATACCGGTTTTCACCAACGTTCCCTAAATTTAAAAACATCTAATGTGTTCCGGCAGCTACCCTTGAGAGCCAGTTCCCATTTTAGGCCTAGCGTGCTTACCATCTTCGACCGCATCATCACTTACCAACAGGTGAGATAGTGGTCAAACGCTAGCCTATAACGTATTAAAAAAAAAAATTACGGGGCCCTTTACGGCATAAGTCTTCGTTTCGTTTTCACCATCAAGGTGACCGTGTGTGACTTAGGTAAGGGATGGATTTAGGGAGCTCCTTAGATTATTGGGCACTTATTGAAGGGGTGTTCAAGGATGCGTTGGTGAAAACAGGCATTACTTAGTTACTTCAGATATTATAATCTTTTCCTGTACGTAAGCCGCTTCACGAAAAGAATCTGGGTGTATGTTACATACCTTTACATTATGCAATATACGAGATAATACAAACATATAATCCGATTGTCTAATGTTACACATTAATTTAACTAGTAACACTAATAATATTCAGAGATACAGGGCCATATTGGCATAGTGTGCGGGTCACAAATCACAATCAAATACGGGCCCGAGTGCATTGCTATTCAAATAACATTTAGGTCTCGGTCACTGCAAATTTGTACAACGGATATTTATTACATAAATAAGATCGTTTAAAAAACTGAAAAAACACGACTTAAATGCCGCGCTATTAATTTTCAGTACCAATTTTGAGGTGTTTATCTCCATATCTCTGGAGATCCTTATCAGACCTCGATAAAATTACCATGGTACCACACTTAGGACATTTCCTTTTCAACAAAAAAAGAATAATCATAATCAGTTCATAAACGCAGAAGTTATCCGCGAACAAACATAAAATATATATATATATATATACGGTCGAATTGAGAAACCTCCTCCTTTTTTTGAAGTCGGTTAAAAATAGAGTACAAAGCTAGATACTCTTTTCTGGATTATGTACTAAATAGAAAATTAATTAGAGTATAGTAAAAGAATTGCCGTAAAAGGAACTTACATCTGATGGTATGCTTAAAGTAAGACATATTTTTAACCGACTTAAAAAAAAGAGGTTTCTCAATTCGACCGTATATATATATATATATTTTTATGTTTGTTCGCAGATAACTTCGTCGTTTATGAACCGATTTTGATTATTATTTTTTTTTGGAGACGAGATATCCCAAGTGTGGTACCATGGTAATTTTATCGAGGTCTGATAAGTATCTCCACAGATATTGAGATAAACACCTCAAAATTGCTACTGAAAATGAATAGCGCGACATTGTAGACGGTTCTTTTTTAGTTTTTTTATTAAAAAATTACTTATACAATCTATAATAATTAAGATAGTTTAAAACTAAAACAACCGACTTCCATGCCCTGTGAGTCAGTTTCAGTTGCAAATTTGAGACGTTTATCATCATATATCTGGAGATACTCATCAGATCTCTATGAAATTACAATGGGACCACCTCGGAAACGTACCCTACCAATTACAAAAAGAATCATTAGAATCGATTCACAATTGACGGAGCAATCGCGTAAGATACACACAAAAATAAATACATTCAGACGAATTGAGAACCTCCTTTTTGGAAGTCGGTTGAAAAGGATTTTTTTGATACTAAGTAGGTACTTAAATAGACCTGGTTGGAGTCTAACACGGCCTACTCTAAGTCTATATTAATAAGTAGGTATAATCTTAGTAGGTACAAATATACACCTAAGCTGATAAAAGCTGCTAAGGGTGAGTTTATGCAACCTAGTTTTTTTTTTTTATTACTAGACTACAAGCACCTGACCTCTTCTCTGAAATTTGAAGACGGCACTGATACAGGGCGCTGTAAATTGACTTTAAAATAATCGACATAGTATTTTAGAGTCTTATATCGATGTTCCGCCTGACTTGCTACCTAAAAGTAGCTGACCTCCGCCAAGGAGAAAATGTGCCGCCATAATCTTACGGTGTTTCGAACTATTCTATTTCTATTGTGCTCACCAACTTCAACCACATCATCGCTTACCACCAGGTGAGATAGTGGTCAAACGCTACTCTATCAGATTTATAAAGAAAATTATTGTTTTGATAATTTTTGTAGCGATAAGACTTCTGCTAGACCACCTCTACTGTATTTCTTGCACGTCGTAAATTAGATTTTTTTTGTCAGAATGGCAGAGCTTCTAGTTCAATTATAGAACAATGAGATTTAACATCTAGATTTGTCAAATGATTACCTTCACTCTTTATCATCTAACTAGTAATAAAAACTAGTTAAACCGTAACTACCAACTAAATGACAGTAAGTGTCTCGTTAAAACTAGTTTATAGACTAACAATGCGGCTACGACGGGATGTTGTCCCAACTTTAACACTTCGACACTGTTCTGGCCAGCGGTTTGACTAACAGTAGCTTACTGTGAAGTTAGACTACCTTCAACTTTTATGCAAGACCATGTCGAACAAATAAAGGTAGAGAGTCTGAAAGTTCAAAAGCCCTTTCTTTATGTTGCCAATTTATATATTATTTTTCATAAAACTGTCAGCCCACTACAACGTATCATACCTTGATGTATAGTACATAGATCGTATGAGACAGTGCTCTCTAGAACGTTCCATCACCGTCGCGTGACGTGTACGGTGCGTCAATAAATATTTAGCATGTATAGACCGTATAGGCACCGGCCTATTATATACGCTACGCTCTGTACGCGGTACGCGATTGTGACGGAACAGTGAACGGTCTAGTGGGCATTTTTTCATTATTTTCAATGCAAATAATATTTTCTAAGTATGCCATGTTTCTTTATAGGTTCATAGTTAGGTCATGTAGGGTACGGTGTAGTAGATAAACTTATTTACGATCGAGTAAATCTGACAGGCGGCTGTTACGCGTTCCGCACGGAACAATATTATGATTCGTAGTAAAATAAAATACCAACGTTACTAATTTAAGATATTCGCCGAATCTTTGTACGAACGGTTTACAGTGAATACCGTTATCACTCGTCACAATAATATTCCATTTTCCTAGTCAAGCTCACATGATTTTGGTGGTCATTTTCCCCGGGAAGATCATTATTGCTTTCTGTATCCGTAGGCTTAGTCATCATCTCATCAGCAGCCTGTGTTAGACCACTGCTGGACATAGGCCTCACTTAATGCTCGCCACTGAGCGCAATCTTCGGCTCTTCGCATCCAATGACTACATTGCGCAGATTGTCGCTCCATCTCGCCCGAGAAAAAAATATTTATTTACCAACTTCACGCAAAACGAAGAGGTTCACAATTCATCCCAATATTTTTTTATGTATGTTGGACCGATTTAGTAAATTCTTTTTTGTTTGGAACCGAAGGACCGACTTCCACCGGGGAAGTATACCCACTTCCCCGGTGGTCCTATCTAAATTTCATCGAGATATGTTCAGTATCTTTAGAGATATGGAGATAAACACCTCAAAATTGCTACTGAAAATGACTAGCGCGGCATTTTATGTCGCGTTTTTGCGTTTTGCGAAGGATCTTAAATTATTTATTTTACAGCTATATTTGGCTTTAATTAGTAACTCCTATATTCAACTCACCAGACTCTTCCATGACATCTCCGCTATTATTTCCGTCAGCGAAACAGGCGGATGCAAACAAAAGCACGGTAAAACCTCGCATGATTCTGTTCTTCTATCGAAGTAGTCAAGTTTGATTGTTTCACTTTTCCCGTTTTATAGAAATATTTAGTACTCCTGTTACTGATTGGAAATTTCTGATTAAGGTCGGATTGTTCCTGACAGATTTTATAATTGCTTTTTCGAAATCTGTTGAGAGAATTTTGTTGATTTTGACGAGTTGAGGAATACAGTTTTCAATCTTTGTAGCAATTATGATTCGTAAATTGAATTTATATTAGACACAAATCTCACTGTATTACTTGAGTAATTGATTTTGTGTAGCGCTCAATTTTCTTGTGAATTTCTTTACATAAATACCTGACTTCACTTTGCAATTTCTATGAAAGAATTTCGGAATGACTCAATTTTCAGTAAGTTTTTTTTTTATAAATACTTTTTGTTCTCAAATTAACTTGAAACTACTGTTGTACTTGTTGAACTGTTCTTAACATTTTCGAGTATGTAATGAGCCTTTGTTTTCCACTCGTCTATTCTCCGTTAGTAGTTTCTGATTTAAGAGAAAATTTGCTGTTAATTTACGTACATTCTGTTGTTTTGGTAATTCTATGAAACAGTACAATAAGGATGTTTTGGACTTCGGTGCATGTTTGTGTCAACAAAGATTAGGCTGTAACATGGCACGAGACTTGTTTAATTGCGACACGTTTTATTTTTTTGCTTTACAGTAACTATTGTTACCTTATTTCATGCTTAATTTAGCTACTTACTTGTATTTGAGAGGCCCGGTTGCATTGCGGTTTAAATCTCAAATGCGCATTACACATTGACCCTTGATAGGAAAATAATTAAGATAGTTAAAAACTAAAACAACCGACTTCCAAGCCCCGCAAGTCAATTTCAGCAACAACTACAATGGGACCACCTCGAAAATGTACTCTATTGAATCGGTTCACAATTGACGGAGTAATCACGTAACTTACATACACAAAAAAACATACAGACGAATTGAGAACCTCCTTCTTTTTCAAAGTTGGTTGAAAATAGCGTCGTTAAATTCCCCGGTTTAATAAGCTGGCAGGGAGCAGATGTGGCCAAGCTTGTATACATTTAGTAACCACCTTTGTAAGGTGGTAGGACACTGTCTAATATCCGCCTGGCCAGGTACCACCCTCAAGAGAAAATCTGCCGCCTGATTGTGTTTGGTCGCTGTCCTTGAGAGCCAGTTTCCAATCTAGGCCTAGTGTGCTACCTTCCTCGACCGCATCATCACTTACCAACAGGTGAAATAGTGTCAAACGCTAGCCTATATGATATAAAAAAATACCCGTCCTTTTGGTAGTTGCCTTGAAACAATATTCTTGAAATCTCTTAAATTATAAATGTTTCTGACAGCTCAATTTATAAATAATTGCAATACATTGGGCTTCGTATAAATCAGTTTTAATTAGGGCACCGACAAAGGGTCAGCTTTTGTTACTTCGATTTATTAGTTGGTATCCATTTCCGATATTGTGTATATTTCATTTGGGAATGTTAACTTAATATTAATTGAACAATGTTAGACGTAATGGTGATTTTACTCGATAAGACAGGCAGGGTGTAGGTACGAGTATATTCAATTCGGCATAGTTGAAATTCATAATATACGGAGATGTGAGAGTTTGGATTTCTGCAACCCAGTTATCGAAAAAGGCTAAATGCATATGGATTAAATTCAGCATACATATAGTTTATTTTTATTTTTTTTATTTATTTCAAATACGAGAAAATAGTGTTTATTATTTTTCGTGCTAAAAAACCAAAAAGGTTTGTCTAAGCACTCACACTATATACCGTACCGGCCGTATAAAATTAACTTACTCTTAAGTATTGATGCCTACTTTTATAATATTCGTATAATCTTAATACTAGTATTAATAAAGTAATAAACAATGTATTATTGATCAAAGGGCGAAATCATTTAAGGATAAAAAAAAACAATAAAGTAATTAAATAAAAATAAATCAATACATGCTATAAATACAATTCTATGATTTTACATTACGTAGTATACTTTCAATTTATGAAAAACAGAAATCTGATAAAATATAGGTAAGTACGTAACCTTACCACATTTACAAAATATTATTTCTTGGACATTAGAAGTAATGTACCTACTTACATAATTTGATATAATCACTGCTTACAGTAATGTTTTACATAGTATTAAACATAGTTATAAATAAATAAAACTGGCCAAGTGCGAGTCAGCATCGCGTCTCTTATCGCACACTTAGGGAGGGTTCCGTACAATACGAAACATAACAGAGTTTCAACCTCATATATTTGATTAATTGATATTACCAAGAATATTTGGTTTGGTCGCGATCTAGAAAGACGGGGCTTGTTTACTAGCGCCATCTATGTCATTTTGCCGAAACGAATTAGATAGATGGCATTTAAAAACACGTTTTTTGTATGGGGACCCCCTTTAATTTTTAACTTTATTTTGTTTTTAGTATTTGTTGTTATAGCCGCAACATAAATACAAAATCTGTGAAAATTTCAACTGTCTAACTATCACGCTTCATGAGATACAGCCTGGTGACAGACGGACAGACAGACAGACAGACAGACAGACAGACAGACAGACAGACAGACAGACAGACGGACAGCGGAGTCTTAGTTATAGGGTCCCGTTTTACCCTTTGGGTACGGAACCCTAAAAAGTATTAATTAATAATGACATAAAACATGCATCTATGCTGTTGTTGAGTGGTCCAATCTAATCTAGCAACCTAAGATCCTATCTTGTATATGTCATCATGTTTAACAACAATAGGTTTGTCATCATCACCTTTTCTGGCTAAGATTTTTCCAGATTGGAACCAAACATGTTTGTAAGTAGGACGCAGTTTCTGGTTCGCTAGCCAAAGGAGGGTTTGTTTTTTTTTTAGACAATTTGTTTTAGACAGAGCATGCCGAATAATAATTTTTGTTTTTCTTGAATCGGGTGGCGGTTTAACAAGTATTTGGCTAACAACAATGTTCTCAGTTTGAGATGCCCTGATCCAGGCTGTGGCTTGAGATACACTCATAAGCTCCACTTGCAGAGGTTCATTTTTAGTGGTCAGACGTTTAACGTTGATTACCTGCTTCTTATCTATTTTTAGTGTATTAGCGACCTGCACAACAATGTATCGATCATTCTTGTTTTCTGTCACCGGAATACCCACTATTTCTATTTTATTTTCTAAGAAGCTTTGTTCCACATTTCGGAAATTATCTTCTAAAGCTGTTATTTTCGCCTCAAGGTAACTATTTTTCTTAATTAGTTCTATATTTTTATCCTCCAGTTCGCCTATTTTAACATCGTATCGCTCCATTGATTTGAACAATTCGCCCACTTTCAATCCGAAACCTGACAAACACTTAGACAGTGATTCAATTTCAACTTTGAAAGGTTTTCTTACTTCCCTGGTTATATCTGCTAGTAGCTTCTTATAATGAGCAGGATCAATATCACACTGAGAGTCTTCTTCATCTTCCTCAGGAATAATGAAAGATTTCTTCAAAGGTGATATACTTTTACATTCCCCGCAAGTCCATGTTAAGCATTCGTTCGCTGACAACTGTTTGGTTGTAAGACCGGTGCAAGCTGGTGTATCGTGCACAATCTTTCCGCATTCACAACACTCCAGGCCAGGACATTTTTTAGGGTTCCGTAGCCGAATGGCAAAAAACGGAACCCTTATAGATTCGCCATGTCTGTCTGTCAGTCTGTCTGTCTGTCTGTCAGTCTGTCTGTCTGTCTGTCTGTCTGTCCGTCCGTATGTCACAGCCATTTTATTCCAAAACTATTAGGACTACAGAATTGAAACTTAGTAAGTTGATGTATTCTGTGAACCGCTTTCCGATTTTTATACAAAAATAAAACAATATAAAAATTTAAGGGGGGGCATCCCATACATGGAACTGAAACAAAAAAAATATTTTTGTTCAAACCTTTACGTTTAGGGTGTCTGTGGATAGATCTTTAAAAATTACATTGAGGTTCCTAAAATCATTTTTCTCAAAGCCAATCATTTAAAAGATAGGCGCGTCTAAAGTGCTAAAATGTGTGCCCCCCCCCCCCCTCTTACTTTTAAAGTAAGGGAGTGAAAATTCTAGAAAAAATATATTCTGTAGATCTCAATAAAAAAGTTCAACGAAAATTGGTTTGAACGAGATACAGTCAGCGGTTTTTGAGATATACCGACCGCAAAGATAACTTTGTTTTTCATACAAACAAAGTTATTTTTGAAGTTGCGAAAAATCATACTTATAGAATACTCTACTGTGTTACGGAACCCTACGAGTGCGAGTCCGACTTGCACTTGGCCAGTTTTATTTGTTATTATTTTTTCACATAAATTGCATTTACGCATTTTTTTTGGGGGTAGTTTTCGAATAATTTATTATTCGAAACCTACCCCCTTATATATTTGACTGGCACGGACGACGGCCCAGTAACGAGTTATCACCTGGATTAACACCTGTGTGTTAGTGAGTGACAAGTACCTACTCAGAAGTTTATTTTTATGACGCCTCGAATTTCACTTTCTTTCTCGCCAATTTTTTACACATTAGGGTGCTTTTCCACCAATGATGTGCTTGAAAAATGAGCAACTTGCAAGAAAACAATCAACCAATCGTTCTTGTTGTCCTCGCCCTTGTCAGCCTTACAGTGGTGGTTTTAATGTTTCTTGCCTATCCAGCTGCATATGCCTCTACACTGTCGTTTTAGTGTGTTCGTCATCTCTCTGACAGACAACTTGATAGACTTTTTGATTATTAAATATATCGTGAGGATTACACATAATGTTATTATTAAGAACGGTTGTACACTCACGGGTTTTTTTATCGGAATTGCTCCGACCAGTTTCCCAACACTATCTTCGGTTTGATAAGACCTCCGTGCTTTCACGGGAGAAGTTCTATGTTCCTCGTAAGGTACGTGAGGCCATAGAGATTAGTCGATATCCGAATTTTAATCGGGATGGAGGATGGACTGTATCGCCGTCTTGGAAGCCGGTTTTAACTGACAACACTAATAATAATAAAAATACCTTGTTGTGGACTTGTGAAACTGACACTACAAGTGCAGTGTGTCTGACCAACCAAACAGACAATAGTGATAGTGACCACTCATCGGATGTCGACGTTGAGCTTCCGCTTTTTTCCGAGAGGAGACAAACATCGCCAACACCGCCGACCGCCGTTCCCGCGCCTGCCCCACGATCAGCAAGGCAGTTACGTGCCGAAGCTCTTTGCGCGAGGAGCTTGCGGTAGACGTGGCTCCCAGAAGAAGGACACCAAACGTGTCCGAAACTGGTCGGAGCAAATCCGATAAAAAAAACCCGTGAGTGTACAACCGTTCTTAATAATAACATTAACTTGATAGACTATCGGCCGGTTTCTGTATTCATACAATCCGGATTTACTTAAACTGGTGATTGCATTTTCACATTACATCTATTAAGATTTATGTCAAAATCAATCGTTACTCACCTGAAATCCGGATCAATTGAATATAGAAACCCACCCTAAGTAGATGTCGCAGGCAGATAGCTTAATTAGCCGTTCAATTCACAGCCTAGCCTTTTAAATAAACAGCGCCTTTCAACTAGATTTCTGAATTATATCTAGCCATTTGATCAAACAGCTAGGCAAATGACTTTGATCGATGACGTTTCATCAAGTATGTCCATTGTCCAGTCCTTAAAGGTACATACACATCATTAAATGTAGGTATACATATTCACAGTCTGTTCTCAGATTTCCCCTGGTCTTTATAATTGCCAATATTTGAAGCTCCACAATGAATATGAGCGTGTCTGAAAGCCACTTACTTTATCTTAACTCAGCCACTTCATCATGAAAGCTGTTCATGACACTTCTCTCGATGAGTCTTTTGTGCGAGGGTTCTTCAATAAAATGTTTAAACATTGTATTAATTACATTTAAGTACACTTTTTGTTGCCGACTGCGAAAAAGGTGTTTGTTTGGTGGATATACCATCTATATATCTATCATCTACCATCTATATACATTATAATAATAATATTTTTTTATTTCCAAAAAGTAACTTTAAAAATTACACTTAAAAATAAAACAGCGTATTCCTTTTAAGTGTCAGAGAGATTATTTTGCGAGGCCCAAACTAGGCGAGAGCCCTGTTTCTTGGGACTCAGAGTGCGTAACAGTATATACGTTTTTAGGAAAAATTGCGTGCAGAGACAAAGGGACTGAGTCCCAGTATCTACCCGAGCGAAGCGATTTGCTTTTTCGTTCATCATACGAACCCCCAATGAATGAAATACCCTGCGTGAGTCTGTGTTACCGGTTAAGTAAGTAATTCGGGGTCTTCAAATCGCGAGTGAATAGGTATCTTTTAGGTAAGTGCGCTTCGTCATCAATCGCGCCACCACTTAACATCAGGTGAGATAGTGATCAAGAGCTACCCAGTTCGGTATAAAATACAACAAGAATTTTTAAAATCTGATCACGGGTGATTGTTTTTAGACATCGAAAAATTAGTAACATCAGATGAGATAGTAGTGAAATGGTTGTATAATTTTTTTGATAATTAAAGGCTCTTGGGTTAAATGAGGCTTTGTAAACAAATACCTTGGGTAACCTATTATTATACATCTGCGGTAAACATAAAGGCATAAACATAGGTCCGAGTAATGAAGTCTCCCTTGTTAAGATAACGTGCTACATAATACTACATATTAACTAGAAGTGGTTGTTTAATCAATGCCATATTACAGATTACGGACTACCCTCACACGATATGATCCATTTGCTTGTCTGTAATTAAAAGTAGGTAGTAAGACGAGGTAGGACCATCTACTTTCGTCCAATCCACAGCTAACATTTTACACAAGGAACCACACCGACAAATCTTGTAAAAACGCGCGCTGAATATCGTCAGATTTTCCATCAGCCCCGTAATCCTTGAATACGACCTAGGGTTAACCGGTGAAAAAATCTAGCGAACAACAGAATCCCAGTTCTCAGGGTTGTCCCAAGCAATTGATCATTCCACACAGGCACGTTATTACACAATCGTGACGTGCAGGATTTAAGCTTGTCATATTAGGGTTCCGTAATGGCGGCGTTAAAACGGCTGATGGAAAATTGGGCGTCGTTGATGCGATGTTAAAATTTTATTGGCAAGATTGGCACGCTTTATTGCAGGTGTGAAACGAGATAAAGAGGGTAGCTGATGGAATTATTTTATTATTATTTTGTGTTCACATGCTTGAATGCGAACACAAAATAATTGGTTCATAGCATAAAATGATGTGGGCAGATGAAAATAAGATAGGCATTATGTAATTCCCCATACAATTATTGTGATTGTTTTTGGAATAAATGGAAAAAAAATTAAGTGGCATGTTATATTTGAGTAAAATTGAGGTATCGCTTTTCTCAGATAATTGCAGCAACAATTTTTGTATAAGTTTTTTGTTTTAAATATTAAATGAAAATATTGTGTAGGTAGTACTTAATTAGCATAAACCAAATAAAAAATACAAGGTATGTGAGTGTCTAGTGACTACAAGTATTGAGAGAACAAAAAAAAAAATACACGAGAGAGTATAACATTTCGGGGTCTTCCAAACAACCTTTGAAGCAGACAAAGCACCTATTTGCAACATACGACGTACATACCTAATCAATCATTTAAAGAAATAATATTAAAGTATGCAGCCAGTATTTTACTTTAAGCAAAATCTGACTGTGTCACCAACATTTCATGGAGGTTAAACCGAACTCGCCCAAGTAAAACTTAAAGCATAAATTGAAATAAGGTACTACAAAGCACCATTACCCAAGACTTACCGCGGAACCCTTACCGCTTTAAGCACTTCACACTTGATTTAAAGCCCAAGTTGCTAGAAAGGGCTTTTAAGAAGTTTTTACATGATGTTAAAGGACAGCGTCGACTAGAAGCGACGGAGTTTAAATACATTCTTGTATTTTGTTTTTAACCCCCGATACAAAAACGGGGTTGCTATAAGTTTGACGTGTGCATCTGTGTCTCATGCATGTCTCTGGCATCGTAGACCCAATACCGCGGATAGTTATTATTATTATTATTGGGATATCCCTGTATCGCGAGGAACTATATAAACATACATATATTATGGACACAATTACACCCAAACTCGGAACAATTATTGCATGTGGACCACATGGAGAAATTATGCCGTGTGGGAATCGAGCCCACGACCTTTGGTTTTGTAGCCAATGTCACTAACCACTAGGGGACTAAACCAACTGGTCAGTCAATTTGCATTTAAACATTAACCATTCGTTTTATTTTCTTAATCGTAACAAGGCAAGGATTATGAAGGCAAAAGGACAAGCGAGTCGATCTAAAAAGTCGAATAAACAACATTGTATGAAACATTTTGAAATACCAGCAAGAAATACATGTAGGTAGTATCTATCTACTACCTATTAGACTGGGCTGGCACCGTCTTCAAATAGATAAGTGGGTAGCGCTTATAATAATTATTAAGTAATTTATTTTTCGCTTTTGAGTTCCTGTTTGTGGTAATGAATTCGGTTTTTTTTTTAAATATTTTATTTTACCCTTTTTAGTGCAAAACAAGTTTTAATTAAATTACATGCATCTATAAAATTTCGTGTTTGGGCCGTTATACACTGACGGATATATACTTTGTGAAAATTTCAAGTATGTACCTATTACGGTTAAGAAGGTACATCTGTAAAGTGCGCACATATAGACACACGGACGGACGGACGGACGAACGGACAACAAAGTCTCAGAAAGTGTTCATTTGGTACCCTTTGGGTTCGAAACCCTAAAATGCCGCGCTAGTGAAAATATTCACTAGTCATAATGATGTCATCAAGGTATCATTGTCCTATATATATATATATATAGGACAATGACATCATTATGACTAGTGAATATTTTCACTAGCGCGGCATTTTAGGCAGCATTTTAGACACATAGCATTTAATATATATATATATATATATATATATATATATAGGACAATGTCCAAAATGACCATGTGTAATAAAAGCATCTGACACACACGATAATTAATTGTAATTTTATTACAATAATTCCAAATAATTTTATAACACGGACTAGTATTCCAAAATGAATATCAAAAAGTATTATTTACGATTATTAACATTAATTGCCGCCATATTGCCCACACAGTCTGAATCACTCTACTACGTTATAGAGTTGGCACTTCTATACATTGTTAATACCCGAATTATGAAAGCACTGTGTAGCCAACCTAACAACAAAAGGTTTTATTTACGTAGTAACTATTATATAATCTGTGGTATTATGCTTATAATATATATATTTTGCAGTATTGGTTGGTACAAAGTAAGTTCATAATTCTGAGTTATTTATGTATGCAGTGTCGCGGGTGGGACTGATATGGCCGCCATCTTTGCCAAACGTCATGTCATGTCAAAAAATATTAGGTATGCTCAAAAACTTTGCACATTAACAAGACTTTGCCTGGTAGAACATTCCTGTGAAGACAAATTAACTCTCCCCACCTTTGTTTCTGTCTCGCTCACAGTTACCGTAATAATATCTGTCAATAATACTTAAATTCAAAAAATTAAAACCATCCCCGACAGATTTGTATATGTAATCCGAGTTTATAATCAAAGCATATGTATAACTTTGTACATTGAGACCATTCCAAGGAGATGTCTCAGAATTAGATCAAGCTTACCATATGTTTGCAATATCATTGAAGCAACAAGATACTGCGACAGCGCCGTTTTGATTTTTTGACGTCCGCGGTCAAAGCACGTCAAAGCAAAGTTGCTATCGTAGTTTTTTTAACCAAAAAAGAACTGATAATATTTAAACGGCTGAACAGATTTTCATGAAATATAGCTAAGAACACTCTCGACAAAGACATCTATAAAAAAAAACAAACTAAATCAAAATCGGATCATCCGTTTGGTCGCTACGATGCCGCGATGACAGACACACAGATACACAGATACACACGTCAAAATTATAACACTCCTTTGTTTTGCGTCGAGGGTTAAAAACCAAAATTAACGTGAAGAAAGATGTAAAAACATTATTCAAGGTCATATTTTTTAGTCTTCTAAAGTATATGCAATAGCAACCTCCATTGTGTATAATCTTCTTGGGACTCTTCTTCTAAAACCAGTTCTTTTACATTCTCCTATGTTTGAGATATTTATCTCCATATCTCTGAAGATACTAATCAGATCTCGATAAAATTAAAATGGGACCACCTCGGAAACGTACCCTACCTATTACAAAAATAATAATTTGAATCCGTTCACAATTGACGGAGTAATTGAGTAACATACACAAAAAATAAACATACAGACGAATTGAGAACCTACTTCTTTTTCGAAGTCAATTGATAAAAAAAAGCTTTTATTGTGCATTGTCACGAGAACCAAATGTGTGAGTCAAATTTCAGCCCGATAGCTTCAGTGGAAGTTGCTAAAATATTGATTGCAAAATTTCAGTACATACATACACAACAAGTTAAATGAAAGCTTTTAAAATAACGTCACTTGCCGTCAAGCGAGCATCTAGCTTATTAGCGAGTATAATAAATTAAATGAATAGACGTTAACCTTTATAAGGAAATTTCCTGGCCCCAAAGGACAATTTTCTTCCTTTTTCACACGTTTTCGTATTTTATTTCATAAAAAAGCGAATGATGAAGCAATTTCGTTGATTTCCTTTTGTTTGTTAAGAAAAGACGTTTCGGCGAAATATTGGTTTGTTAGTTTTTGATATAGGAAATATGTATTCTATAAATAGGTAGATGGAAACCTCGTTAGTGAGGGCACGTAACATCGTTTTGTTCTCTACTCGGAAGGTTGGTTCCGTAGAATGTAACAGCGATATATAATAACTCGTTTATCAAAATTCTTGGCATATACGAGAAGATGTTGACATCTCTTTTTACGTTTATATTTTCCCGTTTATCTTTTTGTCAGTCCTATTTATTTTTTTCTATACAAGGTGCATTTTTGGAGGTTCTTATCTATTGAATGAAGGTACAGTAAAACGTTCTTAAGTTTTTGCTAAGTTTATAACTGCGTTCGCAAATTTTAATAATCACAAAGGTAAAAACATGTGGTCAATTTATACCCAAGTTCTACAAAATCGATATAATAGAAAAAGTGCAGAACAGAAAAATTCTTATAGCCCAAATAAAAGCCCAAATAGTAACATTGTAGGGCTTTATCAACAACGTCTTTCTTCTGTATGCAGCATTTCACAAATTTTGTATTTCCAGAAGCCATTTAAAATATTATTTTTCAATCGTTTCTGTAGCCAATAGTTTTATTTTAGATGTCTACAGCTTCTAATATAGCTGAAAGAATGCATTAGAATGACCGGAGTGTGTGTTATAATAATATGTTATGATTACATATGATATGTTATTATTACATAATAAATGTTTAAGTCAAAAAACTTTGCCGATACAAACATGAGTATGACGTGAGTTACTTGCCGAGGCCCGAGCATCGCAAACGGGCTTGTAGGCGAAACTCCCAGTTCAAGAAGTTCAAGAATGTTCGAAACTGGTCGGAGTTAATTTTCCGGTAAATATTTTTTTTACGTGATAATAGCCGTTACAAACTTTAATACGAGTATGATTTTTAATTTTTTGTAGGATTAATTTTTGTTTTTAGCTAGTTAGTAGAATAACATCATCTGAAATATAAAAACAACCCTCCTTTTATAGCAGTCAGGTACAAGGTTATCAATTCAAAAGTTTCGTATCATAGCATTGGGTATTGCATGACACTGAACGTTACAGAACGTCGCTTCCTGTATTTTGTGAAGGAAGTATAGAGGAGTAGAATATCGGTAATTTTATATGTTTATTACCAGATGTCGTTTATGATCCAGTTTTATTGGCACGAATCAATTGCATTAAACTTTCAATTAGTGAATATGATAAGTTGGAAAACTTTACTTGCTTTTAATTAATCATAACACACTTTTAACAGTCTGTTTTCAATAAAATAAGTCTTGACCTCTACCTTATCTAATAGTCTAAGAAGATATCTGTTAGAGAATGACATATATAATAGAGAACGCAAGTATAATATACAAATTAAAACTCATTAATATACACGCAAAAAATGTGGTTCCAAAGTCATCTTTTTTTTTGGATGTACTAAATTATTATTATTATAAATATTTATTTAACTATTATATAATAAGTAACAAAACTCTATACAATAAAAATAATTAAATAGGTCACAATAATTAATTAAAATAAAATAAAAACTAAACATCACAATAATTAAATTAAAAATTCTAATCACAAGACAAATATATATATGTATAAATAAAAATGCAACATAAAAAATGTGTATAGTTTAGACGGTAGCTCTCCACGCTGAACCCTGCCTTAATATCCCTAGGATGCTCGCTGCATTTCCGTGTTTTATGGCTAGAGAAATTTGCTGAATGAGGAACCAGCCCGATCGAAGGGCTCGCCCTCTATCTTTCAAGTGACGACCCAGATTGTGTACGAATTTTATGGCTTCGGACCCCCATGGTCCCGCCGTTTCGACAGCAAACGGAACAAAGTCGTACGATGACTCCAGGCAGGCGTACTTTAGGCAGCTGTTTCCGCTCCTGCCCCAGCGGACTGCTGGGTGGCGGGGAGATGGCAGGATGCAAATGTACACACGCACGTTGCATCCCACACGAGACAACGCTCTCTCTGCCATGGGACCAATAGTTAGACGATTCACTTATTCATCTAGTTAAAGACAAACCCACATAGCGCAACTGTCAAATAGAGGAAGATGCAGGGAAACTGCAGAGCTGCCACAGAGCCATCGCTGTGAATGTAAACACTACCTTGGCTGATATGAAATGACTCTTGACTGTGATCAGTCTACCACTATATCGACATCGCTGAAGTCACGTGAAATTCCCGTTTTCAAGCGTAATAATTGACTGCCCCTAATTTAGCTGAATATAATTTACCTAGCTAGACTTGAATAATAAATCCAGAACAATATACTCGCCCAGAACAACTGACATGAGCCATTAGAACTGAATTCCATTAGAACTGATGAGATTACATTACTCTAGTATAACCTATGTGTTAATTTTCGTTATATAAGAATATATGTCTCGAAAATTATGTCAAAGTATCAAGATGCTTTGTGAAAAAAAGCGACATTCACCCAAACTTCGGCTTTTTTAGACTGGTAATGGTAGGTAGACCTACATTTCAGACCTGAAATCTTTTAAGCGTAACTGATGACCCGAATATTTTCTGTCTGCTGGGAGCTTATCGTCGGATTTTCTAATAGCCACCGGATTGCTATTGTAATCATACTGCAAAATACTTTCACAGTATGGGAAGAATCGAAGAATGAATTTGCTAATGAATTTGTTTATTCTTTCCCTTATAACAGGGTTTTCTCATTACATGCGGAAGGGATCAACAATTGAGGTGATTTTGTATGATATAAGATAACATGCCAAGTGTAACGGTTGCCTGATGGTAAGCGATGACGACTGTTTATAACAGATATTGCGCCTGTATCGGTGTTTGCCTGTTTGTCCCCTTAATCTGTCCTGTTAAGTGGACAAACAGAAAAAAAAGTTCACGCTCCCCTTGCTTGTAGCAAGAGAAGCGTGAACTTTTTTTGTCCGGACTGTCCCTTAGCTACGAGTAAGGGGACAGCAGGAACATTTTTTGTCCGGTCTGTATCTTTGCTACGAGCAAAGGGACAGCGCAAACATTTTTATGTCCGGTCTGTTCTCTTGCAACAAGTAAGGGGACAGCGTGATTTTTTTCTGTTTGTCCACTTAAGGGGACAAACAGCAATAAACCACTCACATGAATAATGTCAACCCACATAAATCATGTCAGGGTTGATCATATTGATTGGTATTAGGTAATCCCTAATAACCCAGGACCACGTGAAGTGATCCCAGGTTGCGCTAAATGAGTAATCGCGTCGTGGTAAAATATAGTTGTGACTTGGACTACCCTTAAGATACATTAATTATTAGAGTTTAAAAACAAAAACAACGACTCCTATGTCGCGCGAGTCAGTTTCAGTAGCAAGTTTGAGACATTTAACGTTATATCTCTGAAGATACTTATCAAACCACGATCATATTTGAATTGGTTCCATTCAAGTTATCTTTTTATCTTGGAGATAAACCCTACATGTAACAAAAATTATCATTCAAATTGGTTCACAATTAGCGGAGTATTCGCGTAACATACATACATAAAATAAAACATTAATGGCTTAACGAATGGGGATTAATGTGTCCCGACTGTTAAAGTCTCTATATTCCATATAACAATGTGTAATTTATTTTATGAGTGTATCGACCGAGAAAGAATTTAAATGGTATAGTTTTTTGATATCCCTGAACAGAAGTCTAAACTACTAGACTTACTTGTTTTTTTCTTTTCAGTTCGTTTTTTAACACTTGACTTTTTGCGCAGTCGGGTTTTTTGATTTTTTTATTTAATGTTTTATTTTACACTTTTTAGTTAAGTAAAGGACGGCAAATTCCGTACTATTAAACGACTATACCAAAAGGAAGAGGTTGTTTGTTATCTCAGAACTCCATCAATTCTTAACCGATTTGGAAAATTCTTTTTTTGTTTGAGTTAATATGATTTTCGTTTGGTCTCATTGTAATTTTATTGAGATCTGATAAGTAACTTCAGAGATGAGCGCCGCAAACTTGTTACTGAACGTGACTAACGCGGCATGTTAAATCGTTTTTTTTTCGATTTGTACGATCATAAATTATTTGTTTTAAATATATTTTGAATCTCCATTTTAATACCTTTAATCCGATACCCCACTCGATAGGTTTTGAAAAAAAAATATTTTTTTTACCCCAAATTTTGGCGTCTGAAATCCGCCATTTTGAATTTTTCAATTTTTTATATTTTCGTTGACACTCGCGCTAGCATGGCGAATCTATTGACGTGCCAAATATCAAAATCGGCCCACGCGTTTGGTCTCTAGTGTGCCACAAAGGAACAAACATACATACATATATAGACTGATAAACACATTACCTCTCCTTTGCGTCGCGCAGTCGGGTAAAAACAGACAAACTGAGAAACTGCTCGTTTTTGTAAGTCGGTTGAAAAAAACACATGTCGCCAATTGGTTCAGTGGCATGATCCTGCGATAGTACCTAGCCAAATGTATCTTTAAAATGTGATGATTGTACTAGAGCGCTTTTGCCACGTTTTGCGTCCATATAAAAACAAAAAAAAAACAATGACTGCCAGGCGCGAACGTAAGGCGATAAAAAGGTTTATTCCCGTTCATCCCCGAAGACTGCCCCCACGTGAGGGCAGACGGACATACTATACTATGCCATCCACCCCCATGTTTAGGTTTCGGGGGCAGGCGATCATACTCTTGTACCTATCCACCCCCACGTTTAGGTTACGGGGGCAGACGGTCGTACTCTTATGCCTATCCACCCTCACTTTTAAGTTTCGGGGGCAGACGGTCATACTCTTATGCCTATCCACCCCCACGTTCAGGTTTCGGGGGCAGACGGTCATACTCTTATGCCTATCCACCCCCACGTTCAGGTTTCGGGGGCAGACGGTCATACTCTTATGCTTATCCACACCCTCAAGACATGATCAAAAAAGCTTGATTCAAGAATCCATACTGCGATTTCCTAAACAGTGGTTTTACAGATTCATGACTAAAATGGCTTACTGTCAGACGGTAAGACCTGAAATGGATCCTTAGACTTCTATTGTGCTCATAGACTTTTATAGGAGTCATTCGTTTCATGCGCTCTTTAACCTTTGTATGAAAGGAGATGGTATCAGAGGAAGACATGAAGACGTTTGTCTCGTATTAAATTAAGGACAGTTTTATTATGAAGGCTTGCGAGTATTTTTAACTGACTTTAAGAAAAGGAGGTGGTTCTCAATTTGTCGGAATCCATTTTTAAACCAACTTCACAAAAACGAGGAGGTTCTCAATTCGTCTGTATGTTTTTTTTGTGTGTATGTTACGCGATTACTCCGTCAATTGTGAACGGATTCGAATGATTCTTTTTTTAATGGTTAGGGTACGTTTCCAAGGAGATTGCGCCTGCAGATCGCAGGACGCCGCGGTGTGGCCGTACCTTTAAGAAGTAATTACAATACAGACCTAGGAATGTGTTACGCTGTCTTAAGGCTTACGCACTTCGGCGGTCGGCAGGGCAGGGCATTTTTAATTGAAGACGTAAATTTATGCGTATTAATGGTAACAATATAGGTATAGATTTCAAAAAATCTGGCCAGCGTTAAATCCTTTACATTGTTTATATTGAAATCTTACTTAATGTTGTCAGTACATCCCATTTTGCTTGGTTTATTTCTACTAGGTACCTACCTACTATACTACTACCATTTTGACGTATATAAATTAAACATTTTTTCATTTACAAAGAATTGGTTGTACATGTATGAGCCGTAGGTAAATCAAGGTTTTTATCTCTAATCTCTTTCAGCAACCAAAAAATGTATTTACTTTCTATTTTCTGTTTTAAATTCAACATACAACCCAAACAATATCCGTATAGTAACAAAATAAACCAAATTGTCCATGTTCGGTTATAAAACAGAATAAGTGGCGTGCCCTATCGTTATCGCTGGCAACACGGCTTAATGGCGGCCATTTTGATACCATTTTCGCGCCAAAACGGCACAGAGCAATAATGTCGGCAGTTACGGAACTTAGGCTTTTTTAAATGGAGTTGAGCCAAATGTAGCGTAGTATAAATGGTTAAAATAGTGGGCATCGATAGAAAAGGAGCATACTAGCGTAGTATTATTATCTTTTCTATGATACTACATCGATTGTAAGGGGCATATTGCTTGTAGTATGCCCCTTACTATCGATGCACACAAAAATATTGTTTACCGTAGTCATGTAACTCTATCATAGAAAAGGTAATAATACTACCTCTATAACGATATACAGATTGGTGAATTGGAAAAGTGTGAAGCCCATCCAAAGTACGATAAATAAATAAATAACGCTATATGCTGTAAGCATATAGCGTATATAGTGTACAATGAAGTCATGGAGATGCTGCTTCAAATACTGCTCTCTGTTAATAGAGTTGTTGACATTGTGACAATATAATATGTCCACTGTACGTAGGTTTAGTCAAGACTAAGCAAAGTGTAAGATAACAATTCTATGTTCTACTATTTGGTTGTTTTGTGACAAAATCACAAGTTTGGTAGAGATTTCTTACAATCATCTTTAGCTTTTAAAACGTGCTGGCATATTATATTGCGGTATAATTGGACAGAGTTGCTCTGAGCTATGACCGGTTGAATTGTAATTGAGTCTAAATGAAACGAAATTCCAAGCCATCTCAAATGATCTGGCTTTAGTTCAAAAGTCACTAAATGCTAGGCTTACCCTGCCCAACCATAAAAACAGCGTTTTATGCTAGTACCTACGATAAAATATTATTTTTTATTCGTTAGTCGGTACAAATTTGAAATTTCCATTTCACGAACCTTTAATACTGCCTTACAGTATACCGCTACCAAAATGGCTTCGCGTTTCACATTCTCCGTTCAAACGTGGATATAATTTTTCCTAATTAATGACCCACTTGCATATTCAAAGAGCGAATTTAAAATGGAAATTAATTGCTTGAAGAGTTAAAGCCTGATCCGAGAGTAAAATGTGTTTTTAAATAGCGTATTAATAAAAGCTGGTTGAATGTGCCTCATTGCTGTTGCCGACTGCTCTTAGAAATGTATGTTGGGGTTTCTTTTGGAATATTTTTTCATGATCGTTATCATCTTACCGATCCATTACTGGATAGAATAAAATATCTGATAGGCTAGATAGTTAGACCACTAGCTCGCGTAGAGATCATTTCGTACAAAATAAATTAAAAAAGTTGTTTTGCGATTTCTGACTTCTAATTCCTCAGTATGATCCGAAAGAGTTTGTTTGTATGTTTTGAAACCTTATTAAAAATTAAAAACGTTTTTTGTGTTAATGGCACACTGACTTGCAGACTTTACATTTAGCAATTTTTTTTAAATTCAAATCGTGTGGTTGCAGCTCCAAATTTTATAAAATAATGGACCGTTTTCGCAGAATCTTTATCAGTACCTAGCTACAACGATACATGCCCCTAAGCTACAATTTTGAAAATCTCCTCAGTTATATAAATGATGATTTACCATATAGAGGCCTATGTCCAGCAGTGGACGAAAATTGGCTGATTATGACCACCAGATAATGGGTCTCTTAGAACAATGACTAATTACCTCCATATCCTTACTTATAAATCTCTCTCAATCACCAATATTGGTTAACAAAAGCTCAAAGTGAGTATTTCAGTTGCCTCTTTTTCAAATACCCTTTTCACATTGGAAAAAGTGGACAACAATGCCTTAAAGGGGTGATTCAGTCTTTTAGAACGGGAGCTTAATTCTGAACACGACAATATTGCACCCAACTTGTGTTTTTAGCGTTTTCAGAAAAAGAGGACGTTTTATATTCGAATATAGAGCGTCCTCCTTTTTCAACCGACTTCCAAAAAGAAGGAGATTCTCAATTTGTCTGTATGTTTTTTTTTCTTTTGTTTTTGTGTGTACGTTACGCGATTACTCCGTCAATTGTGAATCGATTTGAATGATTCTCTGTTTAATCGGTAGGGTACGTTTCCGATGTGGTCCCATTTTAATTTCATTGAGATCTGATAAGTATCTCCAGAGATATGACGATAAACGTCTCAAATTTGCTACTAAAATTGACTCGCGGGGCATTGAAGTCGGTTGTTTTAGTTTTTAAACTAGCTTAATTATTATATTCTTTTATGTATGTACGTTTTCTCTGTCAATTTTAAACCGGTTTTAATTGGTTTTTTTGACGTGATAACGTCTTATAAATCGATGAACTCCGGCTGCACGCACTAAAAGTGTCACGTTCCGCGTGCAGGCGAGAGCGCGGAACAAGCGATAGAGAGGCACGATCGTATTACGTTATCACGTTTAATTATCGTCCGTAAACCGATTTTACAGACAACTAAGATAATAACTAAAGATAGACACTTCTAAAGTGGTAAAATGTATCCCCCCTCCTCTAACTTTTAAAGTATGGGAGTGAAAAGTCTAAAAAAATATATGATCTCATTAAAAACTTTCAACGAAAAATGGTTTGAACGAGATATAGTCATACAAACACATTTCATACAAACACTATTAAAAAAAAACTTAATTTTTTGCTAGCGAAGAATTATAGTTATAAAATACTCTACTGTGTTACGGAACCCTACGAGTGCGAGTCCGACTTGCACTTGGTCAGTATATTTTTCTATTTAACCTCACTTTTAATGTCACAACTCTTTAGTTTCTGTTAGTGCTTGTTTGTCTTATCGACCAAATGTATCAAATATTAACTTTAAATGCAGTATTGTTAAAATAACATTTCAATCCTGTTGGCCAAGGAAGATTCCATCCTATTACAGTTCATCGAAATTCGGTGATTATTTCCAGATATATGGATACTAATACGTCAAACTTGTCACTAATTATATTTAATTTAAAATCACCTCCGACTATCTTTGTAACTATAATCTGTTCATAGAGACCATTCTAATGAGCTCGAACTCGAATGAAACAAAAAAAACTAAATCCAAACCGGTTCATCCGTTTGGGTGCTACGATGACACAGACAGAAACACACATACACAGATACACACGTCAAGCTTTTAACAACCCTTCTTTTTGGGTCGGAAGTAAAAATACTATTGTCACATGTAGCAGAATTAGTCCCTGTACTGTGATAAATTAACTTCATCACGTCGTGATGCGGCATCGACGATAAAATGGTGCAAAGTGAATTTATGGCCGTTGAATGATAAACGCTTTGATCTGAGTCGGAACAAAAAGACTGCTTTATGAAAAATAGCTTGTCTTGGTTGGCTATCTAGTTGTTTGGTTATTGGAGTTTTTATTTTAAAACTATCGACCATTTATTGATGTTCTGACTCTCCAAAGTTAGAGAGATATTGCAAATACTTTGATCAGACAATTTTTAGCTGATGCAAAAAAATAAATAAGATTCATTCCTTACAAAAATGTATTAAATATGATTATCGATTAACATTAACTTACATTTTTGCGATCCATATACTTATAAGTATATGGATCGCAAAAATGTATACCATACCAGGTGGAATATACCAGGTGGTAACAAGTAACAAAATTAAAATTTTGAATAAACACCTACGAAAATATCCTTTAGAAAATCAACATCATAACATCTATCTAAGTATAGATAAGTATAGATGCACTTTAAGTTATAATTGAGTTAATGAATTACACTGTAAGTTTTCCGAACAAAATCAAATAAAATAATAAAAATAAGAACCACCACTGATTAATTACGAACCGTTTAAAGAGAAAATCGAACTAGTTTTGGAGAAAAATGGCAACATGGATTTGCACAAACAAATGTTTACTGCAGCGCCCCCTGGTAAGTTGACACCGTAACACCTATTTAAGAAACATGCACCAATAAAAACCCGAACCCATAACTGAAAACTGCATCAAAATCGAACTAGTCGTTTTGAAGAAAAATGGCAACATCGATTTGCACATATAAAAACATATAAAATAATATTTCATAAGGCTTCCAAGGGTATTATCAAGATATTTAATCACCCACCCCATGGTTTCAGAAGCTGGTGGTGGGCGGTCCGAACCAGAGGAACTGGCGAGGCATCCTCATAGCACTCCTGGTCATCGTGGCTGTACTGGCTCTCATCGTCACCTCGGTAGTGCTGCTGACGCCACCTGATGAAGGGCCCAGGGTCAAAGGCAGGAGGCTGAAGATCCAGGATATATTGGATGATGAGTTGCAGCCTGTGCGGTGGAATGGAACTTGGATTTCTGGTAAGTTCTTTGACAGCTTTCTTTACTTTAATTCTCCGTAAAAGATAGACTTTGCGCCAGTTTACAGGTTCTTGTGAGATTTCCCATATACACTACAACTATATCTTATAGGCTAGCGTTTAACCACTATCTCGCCTGGTGGTAAACGATGATATGGTCAAAGATGGTGAACACGCTATAAGGCCTAGAACACTCTGACTCTCAAGGGATGTGTGTTACTGGCACACCGTAAGGTTATAGCGGCAGATTTTCTCTTTCATAGTGGTAAGCCTCTTTTCATAATAGTCTGAGGTGGTATTAAGCGATTTAATATGCTCCTGACCTGTGAACGAACACCCGAACTAAAGTTAGAACAGGCGACCTCTCGTTTA
Organism: Cabera pusaria; assembly: GCA_954871355.1. Classification (NCBI taxonomy): domain Eukaryota; kingdom Metazoa; phylum Arthropoda; class Insecta; order Lepidoptera; family Geometridae; genus Cabera; species Cabera pusaria. The sequence continues at coordinate 7,445,866 of OX940908.1, forward strand.
GATTTCAAGCCTATACTATATCTATATTTCTATACTAAACGCCAATACGGCGTTTGTAAAAATTACTTTTTCGGGAAAAGCTAGTGTTTAGAATACCTACTATTTCAACTCAACCAAACTTTTTTTACTTTACTAATTTTTATGTCAGCAGCATTATTGTGTAAAAGATACCTTTCTTTTATTATTCGTTTAGTCACTATTAAAACTTCTATATTGTTTGGGTAGATTTTTCATTAACGTGACTGGTGAATTAAACTGTGGCGAACCATTTAAAGCGCGTTCCAGACGGATGTAATCCAGCGTCCAACAGAGATGACCTTGGTAGGAACTTAGTTTCCAACTGCGGATTGTGTTTGGGCTACATTATTATTATATCTGTGATGGCAACAATCAACCTCTGCTGGGACGCTGGATTACATCCGTCTGGAACACGCTTTATAATGAAAACCTATTAAAATATTCTGCAGGAAGCGCTCGATGAATCAAAGAGTACCTAGATCGTAAAATTTAGCTTTACAAAATAACCCAGCTATTTATAGTAAACGCTGTGTAAGCTCACACAGTAAATGCTTACCAAAATTAACATGATATCATATTAAGCAACGTTCACAAAGGAGTCCGTTTGCGGTCTCTTTACTTAGGTCCGCTTGAACTCTATTGTTATAAATATAATGTACACGAAGCTTTAATATTCTTTTGTATACGTTCAGCGTGAAATTGGGCGAGGCTGCCTTAGTTAGGAGTTTTGGAGTGTGCTCATAGAAATGAAGTCTAAAGAACGGACCTTTTTGGAGCGTGAAATCCCTTGACTTAATTTTTTTTAATTGGTCTCTCGAGTTGGAATTCAAATATATAAATATTCATAAATCTAGATTAGACTAAAAGTATATTAAAATTAATTAATCTTAAACCGGTTTTCATGATTTTCTTTAAGGTTAAGTCGGCATTGCATGCTGAAAATATCAGCCGGATAGCTAAGAAGTGCTTGAAATTTGAGTTGCAAGATATTAAACGGAACGAAAGAATGACAGTCTGACAAGAAAGTAAGATAGTGACTAAATAAAATGCAAAAATTTAATACATTACGAAAATATCATGTTGATTGAGTATCAACTTATATTTTCATTATTTGTTATTTATAACCCCAAAAGTTTCCCCCAATATAAAATTTTTTTGTTTGTATAATAATATTGTTGACATACTTCAGCAGGCAGCTATAACTAGTAATGGTAAACGTAATTGTAAGAAAAAGGGCTATGTTATAGGGTGGAATAAACACATCAAACATGCTTACAGTATAGCGCGACGTAACTTTCAAACATGGATTTCACACGGTAGGCCCACATATGGACCAATCTATGAATTGATGAGTGAGTCACGTAAGCAGTTTAAAAATAAACTTAAACGGTGCCAAAATAATGAAGAACAGATAAAGATGGATATCTTAGCTACTCATCACACAGCTAAAGACTTTGGAAGCTTTTGGAAACATACAAAAAAGCTTAGACCATCTAATAGCTTACCTGCCAGCATGAATGGCGTGTGTGATTCTCAAGGCATAGCTAACTTATTCAAAGAAAAATTTCAAGTCGACCCTATTCAATGTGAGCATTCTCAGAGGTTTTACGCTGACTTCATCGTGTCCAATCATGATCATCATCAAATTTCGCGAAGGATGTTGCTGGCGTCATTAAAAACATGAAAAGGGGCAAATCGCCTGGGCATGATGGACTCAGCATAGAATACCTACAGCATGCAGGGCCACATCTGTCAAGGGTGCTAGCGATGTTATTTAGCCTATGTACTGGACATTCTTATCTACCACACGAATTAATGAAAACAGTTGTGGTACCGGTAATAAAAAATAAAACGGGCGATGCTTCTGACGGATCCAATTACAGACCTATATCCTTAGCTACGACGATTGCTAAAGTATTGGACGGTTTGCTTGACAGACATTTAACCAAACATTTGAACATAAATGAAGCTCAGTTTGGTTTTAAACCAAAACTTTCCACTGAGTTTGCAGTTTTATGTCTGAAACACACTGTCCAATACTATACTAGTCGAAAAACGCCAGTATATGCCTGTTTTTTGGACCTGTCAAAAGCATTTGACCTCATTTCCTATGATATCTTGTGGCAGAAACTTTCCACAGAAACTGACCTGCCAATGGATATAATCAATTTGTTTAAAATATGGTATCAAAATCAGGTTAATAATGTGAGATGGTCAGATACATACTGTGATGAATATAAGTTGAAGTATGGTGTAAGACATGGTGGTATAACTTCCCCTAAGCTGTTTAATTTATATGTCAACAACTTGATACATGAACTCAGCAGCACTAATATTGGTTGTTCTATTAGCGGAAATATTGTCAACAATATTAGTTATGCAGACGACATGGTGCTGCTGAGTCCATCAATTAATGCACTTCGTCAGCTGGTATTAGTTTGTGAAGAATATGCTGCATCTCATGGACTCATGTACAATACTAAAAAGAGTGAGGTCATGCAGTTCAAAGCTGGTAACAAAGCTTATACGGCTGTTCCTGTGAAGCTGAACGGAAATCCCCTAACATGGGTGAATCGGTTTAAGTACCTGGGTCATTGGGTCACTGAAGACATGACTGATGACCTTGACATGGAGAGAGAGCGCAGAGCGTTGGCTGTAAGGTGTAACATGTTGGCTCGCAGGTTCGCACGCTGTTCAAAAGAGGTTAAATTAACTCTTTTCAGGGCTTACTGCCAATCGTTTTATATGTGCGGTCTGTGGGTCAAATACACGCAACGATCTTACAACGCTCTGCGCATCCAATATAATAACGGCTTTAGGATGTTGATGGGACTATCACGATACTGTAGTGCATCAGGGATGTTTGCAGAAGCACGTACTGACGATTATTATGGTATTATGCGTAAAAGGACTGCATCCCTGGTGAGCTGCATTCGTGGGAGTTCTAATACACTCTTGGCTGGTGTTGTAGAGGATCTAAGCTCAGACTTCATGCGTCACTGGTCTAGCCAGCTTAAACCACTGGCAAAATTAGTGACTCAGTGACAATTTTTTAAGATAGTGTATTTGAAAGATGTTTTGTGTACTAACATAGTTTCTTAAGATTTTAATTTATTGGTGTGTTTACTAACAAAATTATGGAACTTTAGCTTCTGATATAAATGATAAATAAAAAAATAAATAGCTTACCTTGGTACCAAGTAATCAATACAACCAATATTTTATTCTGTAACGACACTTTCGAAGGCCCTGAGATACTTAAAATAGATGGCTTGGACTACGGATATAAGAATATATAATATCTAATGACGGACTATAAGACGGAGCTCAGTGGCGTGCCACCGAATAGACCTTTGTGCAACGGTAGACAAATACTGGCTGTTATTGATGATGATAAAAACTAATAATACCCTTTGGCTACTTTGATGTTAACATAACCTTTTCATGTATAGATTTTATCCACCATGCATTTTTACCCTTCATAACAAACTTGAATGTTTTCGACATTATGCTATTGTTGCACTTGTGAACAATCACGGACACTAGTCAACACCAATATTATAAATGCGAAAGTCAGTTGGTTTATTTGTTTGTTTGGAATTGGGACTTCTTAGTGGTCAAATGGCTGGACTAATTTAGCAGATTTTTTTACAAGAATAACCAATACTATGGATTAGGCTGTAGGATACGTTTTAACGCGCGCAAATCCGCGGGGCATAGCTAGTTTATTCATAATCCACTTGTATAATATGTGTATTGTGTGTATAATTTCTATAATAATAGGTAGTAGAACACAAGTCTTAGATAACATTACAATGAGTCAAGACGCATGATTCACGTTCGCGCCAAAACTCCAAAAAGAACTTAAGCAATATTCTAAAACGTGCTCCCCTTATAAAGCCCAGTTTACAATTCCGAGTGAAGTGGCGACATCTAGCAGCACGTGCGGAGGAAATGACGTTTCTGTGTCACGTTTATTTAACTACCTTCTCAAACTTGAGGAATTCGTTAGACTTTGCAACCTTTTAAAACTTTTATTTCGTAGGCAGTAGAGTCGAGTATTTAGGACTTTTTTAGAAAGCGCATTGCGCACGTCGTAAACGCATTTTAGTAAAACAACAGGTAGGTAGAAGTTTTGTTTTGCTCCACTTTGAAATGAATCACTGAAATTTAGGTAATATATTTTCAAGCCACTTCAAAAAATGAAGAGGTTCTCAATTCGTCTGTATGTTTTTTAAGGTTCCGTACCCAAAGGGTAAAACGGGACCCTATTACTAAGACTCCGCTGTCCGTCTCTCTGTCTGTCTGTCTATCTGTCCGTCTGTCACCAGGCTGTATCTCTTGAACCGTGATAGTTAGACAGTTGAAATTTTCACAGATTATGTATTTCTGTTGCCGCTATAACAAGGAATACTAAAAACAGAATAAAGTTAAAGATAATAGAGGGTCCCCATACAAGAAACGAGTTTTTTTCGGCAACCACGCCATCGCCATGAACGCTTAGTTAGGTAAACGTCCCATAGATGGCGTTATATTGAAATGTCGATCACTAACACCTTTTTTGACGTTAGATGGCGTTATAAGAAACAAAATGTTTATAAATTATTATTTTTTGCTGGCGAATAATGATAGTGACATTTTTTGCTCGATCTTATAAAATACTGTAGTGTGGTACGGAACCCTACGAGTGCGAGTCCGACTTGCACTTGGCCAGTTTATTTTTTTGTATGTATGTTACGTGATTACTCCGTCATTGTGAACCGATTTGAATGATTATTTTTATAATCGTAGAGTGTGTTTTCGAGGTGGTCCCATTGTAATTTCATTGAGATCTGACAAGTATCTCCAGAGATATGACGATAAACGTCTCAACTCAAACTTGTTACTGAAATTGACTCGCAGGGCATGGAAGTCGGTTGTTTTAGTTTTTAAACTATCTTAATTATTACTTTGTATTATGTGTGTTACCTCAGGCACAGGACTCCGTCATTTATTGACCGATTTGGGAAATTATTTTTTCCTTGGAGAGAGTTTTCCGTTGGGTGTTATTGTAATTTCATTGAGATCTGATGAGTACCTCCAGAGATATGGAAAGAAACACCTCAAAGTCGTTACTGAAAATGACTAGCGCGGAATTTTTTAACCGACTTCAATTTTTTTGAAATATCAAAATATTGTGTCTGAAATTGGACGAGACGAGCCATGACTGACGATCATCCTTTAAGTCGCTAACCCACAAACTAAAAAGAACCTTGACTTTAAGTAGATTAGACATAAATTCCTATGTTTATTACAATCTGCAGTGCAAGTAGTAAATGCACAAAGTTAAATAGCATTTGTGGAAGCATTACAAGGGAGTTTATTACTGTGAGCTGCTTATCTGCGTCTGTTTAATCTAAACTTGTGAACTAGTCTATGGTTTTATCGTTATTTGTTGGTTTAGTTTGTGGTTTATTTTACTTTAGTTTTTGCGGTAATTGAAATGAAAATGGTAATAAAATTAATACTGCTGAATAGATAAACGCAGTTTAAAGTTGCTATAACAGACGCTTGATCGCCTGATGTTAAGTGATGATGCCCAATGTGTTAAGGTAAGTGATTATGATGTCGAATCGTACTGAAAGACGTCAGTGAGATTAACTGCTGGTTAATTGTCTATTGCCCAATCCTCAAGCGTAATTATCTAAATATCATGATTATAAAACACCGACTATTATACTCACTACTGTTTGTTGTCGACTGTCTCGATCTAGGTTTCATGCATGTCCGATGCACATCCTCGGGAGTTCACGCACGGATATCCTATAAATCTAAAATATCTAAATATCGTCATACGTACCTAATAATTTTTCATTTAGTACCGGTAGTTATAAATAAAATATCCAACTGAAATATTTAACTGTAATATTTAACCGAAACACTCAACCGAAATATTCAACCAAAACATTCAACATAAATATCTAACTAAAATATTAAATTGAAACGAGTTGGGAGCGACGGAGTCGGCAGTCGCAGCGTCATCGAGTGAAGGCAGCGACGCAGCAAGTCGGCGCGTGCACCAGAGACAACGACCTGCGATGCTCTGCCACCCACTGCACCTGTACGCACCAACGAGCTACGAGTACCGGTAGGTAACAGAACTTGCACAACGCTCACCTGGTGGTATGCGATGACGACCTATTACAGATACTATGGTATGCAAAATTTCTGACGGTCAGAAGTTTGCACGTTTGGACGGCCCTTTGGCGTAAAGGATAGTTACCCTGATTCTGACCCGACGGTCGTTGGTTCTAATCCTAGCTATATACCTATCAATTAAAGTTTTATGTGCATTCATGAATCATGGGTTTTCGTACAGAGGTAGTGGGATCATGGAATCGAAATCAATCAAATCATGGGATCAAAGAAGGGGTACTATACGTTTAACGTGTGTATCTGTGTCTGTCTGTAGCATCTTAGCACCCAACCGGATGAACAGATTTTGATTTTATTATTGATATTTTTTTTTGTTTGATAGATGTCTTCATCGAGAGTGTTCTTAGCTTTGATTCATGAAAATTCGTTCAATCATTATAAAACTATGAGCTTTTTTCTGGTTAATTGCGCTATGAAATCAACTTCCATAGGTCTGATCAGTTCTAAAATCTTCTTCTTCAACGATATTGTAAGAACATGGAAGCATTGACCTGATGCTGGGACATCTCCTGTACTCTACAGAATACTCAAATCCACACCAACTTACAGCTCAGATTTTAAATGTCGTGTTTAGAGTCATTGGAATGCTTTTATTGAAAAGATTATACATAGATCAGTCGGGGTGGTTTATATATAGATCATAACGATATTATACAATAGAATTTTATACAGTAAAAATATATTATTATACTAAATTGACTACAAATTGATTGTGATCGGTGGGGATCTACAGCAACGCTAAGCTCATAATAATATTTTCTCCGTAACTATGACCTAATCTGTGGTTTCACTGCAGATATTTTATTAATTATGCGATGCGTGTATGTGAAATCCGTGATATCTTCTAGAGTTTTCATTTGAATTATATACTGTAAAGGACAATTTTAATCTATAATATGTGGCCAAGCTAATTAACGTAAATATTTGGATAAGGATTAATACTATATACTTGAATACAAAAATGCAAAAATACAAAAATACAAATGTTCTCTCTTTATAATATTAGTATAATCTAAAATTATATCTGTATAATATTAGATAACAAGGAGATATTTTGTAGCATGAGGATGAACATAGGCTACTAAACTCTTGGTGTACGTGAACGAAGTCACGAGTATCAGCTAGTCTATATCTATACTAATATTATAAAGAGAGAACATTTGTATTTTTGTATTTTTGTATGTTTGTAATGATTTGGCTCAAAAACTACTGAACCGATTTAAAAAATTCTTTCACTAATATATAGAATGGACTTTCGAAATGAAAATAGGTTATATATTATCCCATTTAAATCAAAGGTACATTCGTGGAGACCTAATTTGCAACCTAAGTCGACTAAAAAACGGTCGACAAAACATGTTTCTTACGAACGCTGCTCAATTGAAAACAGATGGAAGAATATTTTCTATGGAAGAGTTGTACAACTTAATAAGACCTACAAAAAAGTCCGCGCCGGCATATGTCTATCTCTTAACGTTGACTCACAGTAACCATTTTAATCTTAAATTTTTTGTTAAAAAATATTATATAAATTCCAGGGCTATTTTCAAGTATATAATATTAATCCTTATCCAAATAATTAATTTAATTAGCTTGGCCACATATCATAGATTAAAATTGTCCTTTACAGTATATAGTTCTAATGAAAACTCTAGAAGATGTCACGGATTTCACATACACGCATCGCAAAATTGATAAAATATTTGCAGTGAAACCACTGAATAGGTCATAGTTACTACGAAAATATTATTATAAGCTTAGCTTTTCTGTAGATCCCCACCGATCGCAATCTATTTGAAGTCCATATAGTATAATAATATGATCTCTTGTATAAAATAATAATGATCTATATATATAATCTATATATATATATTTTAAACCACCCCGACTGATCTATGTATAATCTTTTCATTAAAAGCATTCCAATGACTCTAAACACGACATTTAAAATCAGAGCTGTAAGTTGGTGAGGATTTGAGTATTCTGTAGAGTCCAGGAGATGTCCCAGCATCAGGTCAATGCTTCCATGTTCTTACAATATCGTTGAAGAAGAAGATTTTCGAATTGATCAGACCTCTGAAAGTTGATTAAAGCTCATAGTTTTATAACGATTGAACGAATTTTCATTAATCAAAGCTATTGAACACTCTCGATGAAGACATCTATAAAAAAAAACTATCAATAATAAAATCAAAATCGGTTCATCCGGTTGGGTGCTAAGATGCTACAGACAGACACACAGATAGACACGTTAAACGTATAATACCCCTACTTTAAATCAAAATCGGTTCATCCGGTTGGGTGCTAAGATGCTACAGACAGACACACAGATACACACGTTAAACGTATAATACCCCTACTTTTTGCGTCGGGGAACGCCGTAAGGTTACGGCGGCAGATGTTCTCCTTGGTGGTAAGCTACTTTTCAACCGACTTCCAAAAAGAAGGAAGTTCTCAATTCGTCTGTATGTTTCTTTTTTCTTTCTTTTTTTGTATGTGTATGTTACGCGATTACTCCGTCAATTGTGAACCGATTCGAATTTATTCTTTTTGTAATCGGTAGGGTACGTTTCCGAGGTGGTCCCATTGTAATTTCATTGAGATGTGATAAGTATCTTCAGAGATATGACGATAAACGTCTCAAACTTGCTACTGAAATTGACTCGCGGGGCATTTGTTCAGTTGTTTTAGTTTTTAAACTATCTTAATTATTGGTAGATTTAATGATCCCACGAAAACCCAAGATTCATGAATGCACATAAAACCTTCATTGTTAGGTATATAGCTAGGATTAGAACCAACGACCCTCGGGTCAGAATCAGGGTTACTATCCTTTACGCCAAAGGGCCGTCCAATATCACTACGTAAGTATTATAAAACAATGTCCATCACTGCGTCTGTCTGTCTGTTCGCAATAATCGCAATAGCTTCTGAACGGATTATCATGCGGTTTTCACCGATAGCCAGAGTGTTTATGAGGAAGGTTTAGGTGCATAATTCGTTAAGGTTTTGTGTAAATTGGTTGACATATGACGATGATTGTTAAATATGTTAATATTTTATATTCAATGCAACAAACTGATGCAAATTTTGTAGGCATATGTTCTACCCGTGCGAAGCCGGGGCGGGCTGCTAGTATTTTATATAAACGAATTCTCCCCGTTACTGCCAATCAAATCTCTAATAAGCTTGTTAATTTAATTCAGCAACAATCAAATCTCATTGTATTGTGACATCAGTTATAATTAGGTAAAAAGTTTCATAAGAGATTATAGTTGATTTTAACCTACATTTCCTTACAGTAACACAGGGATTTATGCCAGTCAGTATGAAATTAAAATATAATTATGATTTATGATAATTTTCAAACTAAATTAGTCCTTTTCCTTTTGCATATCATAACCAGCCTTCAAATGTTTTTGTTTTGTATGTATTTGTGTACAAATGTTGCGTCAGCATTTTAAAAGGTTTCCATATTTTTATTCAGCCACTAATGGCTTTATAAAGCCTTTGTTGTAATTCAATGGTGTTTACCTTGCTTTGTTATTATGTTTTGAATGATAACACAAACTGTGTGAAATAAATTTGTATTTATATGAACTGACAATTAATAAATGATACTTTTTGATTACTTTTGGCGCGATAGAGAAAAATGATGAGAGTGAATTTTTACGATGCGCGCGCACACCGACACCTAAATTTAACATCGTGAAGTTAGTTCTAGGTGGTACGATGCGCGCGCACACCGCCACCTAAATTCTACACCGTGAAGTAGGTTTTAGGTGGCATGACTATGTTCAAGTTGTATATGTCATTTCGTAAGAACGTCATATTTAACGTCATATTTTTACGTTAATAAAACCTTTTTTATTTAAATCTTTTTGATTAATGTTAATATTTATCGTTAATCACTACTGCATTTTAGTTTTTTTTTTCCATACGCCACAGAAGTATAACTTCTAACGCGTGTACATAAGTACACACACGTTTTTATTATTATTTTTATTTAATATCATAGAGGCTAGGGTTTGACCACTATCACACCTGTTGGCAAGTGATGATGCGGCCGAGGATGGAAGCACGCTAGGCCTAGAATTTCTGACAAAGATTTCGCAATTATTGTTCAACTTGATGAATCAAAACGTTACCTTCAATATATTCTTGATATTAATGTACGGATATTTAAGGTATTTTTTATGGCAGATAGGCAAGCATTTGACCACTATCTCACCTGATGTTAAGTGACGATGCGGTCGACGATATAGTATAACTAGCGCCCTATTAAAAAAAATATCCGTTTTTATGTTTAACAGATAGTGTTGGACCACTGTCTCATTGATGTTGATTGACGATGAAGATCAAAACCTATTCGTTTGTGACTTGAAAACCCAAAGTTGTATTCATCGATTAACACTGATTAGAAGGGCCCGGTGGCGTAATCGGGAGAACGGTCGGCTTTGATGCCGTGGTACCGGGTTCAAACCCCGCCGTGCACCAATGGATTTTTCTATCGAAAAATGTTTGTGCGCTTCTCACAGTGGCCCTCCGGTGAAGGAAAACATCGATAAGAAACCAACAACCCCCGCATGGTGGCGCCTGGCCAGCTACCAACCTCAAGTTAGAAAATCTGTCGCCAAAACATCTAATGTGTTTCGGCAGCTATCCTTGAGAGCCAGTTCCCATTCTAGGCCTAGCGTGCTTACCATCTTCGACCGCATCATCACTTACCAACTGGTGAGATAGTGGTCAAACGCTAGCCTATAAGATATATTAAAAAAAACACAGATTCAGGCAATGAGTGGGGTAAGCTGAGCTAACTTGGTGCTATTAAGCATTTTTAATAATAAACAAAAAAATAAATGATGGATAAATATTTTATTCATGCATATAAAAACAAAAATGTCAGCTTTATAACGCACACTGTATAATTCGTATGTATTCATTTAATTTTAATTCATAATAATTTGTAGGATGGATGGGATGGGGATGGAAGGAATGTAAAGGAGCAAAATTCCACCATTTGACAGTCCACATACAGTAAAACCGCATCGTGTTTTGTCGTCATGTCGTGTATTTTGTGCACAGGGAAATTTCACTGGCTTATATTTTTTAATGGAACACAGAACGGTGCCCTTATGAGAACACTGCATCATGTATGTTTGCCCGGTACAACGGATTTTTTATGCATACAAAGTGGTTATGTTCATAACTAATTAATTAAGACATGGAATTTAGACATTTTGCGGTTACGCTCGATAAAGATTTAGGCTGAGTTGTAACCACCTTACTTTAACCGTAACTAAAACTATAACAGGTGTTTTTGTTTGTACTTTGACTGATTTTTGACGTTCGTTATCGTTAAAGTAATGGTGCAACTCAGCCTTAAAAGAACTTTACTAAATACACTAAAATATTGGTTGAACTTATGTATTTTATTCACAACGAGTAATATCGTGGATAAATTACTTATATGAATAAAATACATAAGTTCAACCAATATTTTAGTCGTCAATTTCATATCACACGTACACATCTCAAGTAGCTTGCGACATAAGTTAAACTAGACAGACCACCACAGTTGGTAAGAGCATATCCACAGGTTACTACCTGTTACCTTACCTACCCAGGGGAGGGAAGTCTCTACATTGACAGCGATGCGTCCTGTCATCGCAAACGTCTGCTAGAATGAGATGCAGCTAGACAGTTGTTATCTGCATCTCTTTAAGTATCGACGATTATCGATATGAAAAGATTATTACTACCGGCCCTGAGCCGGTAGTCTCTACATGCATAGCGATGAATTTCGACCGATAATCGTCGATATGAAAAGAGATGCAGATAACAACTGTCTAGCTGCATCTCATTCTAGCAGACGTTTGCGATACAAGACGCATCGCTATCAATGTAGAGACTTCCACCCCAGGTTACTGAAGGAGCATATTATATCGATGACTTACGGTGAGATAGTAGTGGTCAAACGCTAGCTTAATAAAAAATACTTGTCAAGACACCTCATGAAAATTAGGCATAATAATAACTTTTCCCTTTTCACTATTATCTACAACTTCATGACATTCTACTTAAATCCTCATTTTCTGTTCACATAAAACTGTGAATTAAATGTAACAAACGGGTAAAACAAAACAAAGTTTAAACGAGTTTATTTCTATTAAATAAGAAGTTTTAACGAGACAAATTATAATTAACGTCGCTTGAGATTCTCTTAACAAGACAACTTTATAAATAGTTAATGTGTGTATCGTTTTCTTTTTCCTCTTGTATTTTTATTTAATTTGTGTCAATTGCTTATATTAATGAATGTGAATTACACGTTCAATAGTTCGGTATATCTAATTAAAAAAAAATAATAATAACAATTTCATAATTATCAGCCTTTATCAGTCCACTGCTGGACATAGGCCTCTCCCAAGACATGCTACTGAGCGTTTTGTCATTCACACGTAGATTCTGTCTTTATAGGTTACTATATTAATAGTTGTATTACCTATATTTCATACTAGTAGTGTATTGAGGACCCGGTGGCGTAATCGGGAGAACGGTCGGCTTTAACGCCGTGGTACCGAGTTCCAACCCCGCCGTGCACCAATGGATTTTTCATTTTGGAAGGAAAACATCGTTAAGAAACCAACAACCCCCGCATGGTAGTAGGACACTATCTAGTGTCCGCCTGGCCAGCTACCACCCTCAAGTTAGAAAAATCTGTTACCAAACATCTAATGTGTTCCGGCAGCTATCCTTGAGAGCCAGTTCTCAATCTAGGCCTAACGTGCTTACCATCTTCGACCGCATCATCACTTACCAACAGGTGAGATAGTGGTCAAACGCCTATAAGATGTAAAAAAAAATTAAAATGTATTTCGGCTTCACCCACGTATATTGCCTGTGAAAAATTTCAGACAAATCGTTCCAGCCGTTTGACATTGAAGACGCAACAAATATACAAACTTTTTTTAAAGCTTACTAGCAATGTGGGTTGCATATATAAATATGCGTATGTCTGAAGTGGGCTCACGTCAATAGCGCAATGGATGGGATTCTAACTCACGAACTCTTTATCGCCAGGCAGACGCCTTGGACATTGGGCTATTGCCACTTCAACTGACTTTTACGTTATTTTATAATATTGGTGTTGATTTTATTGAACGTTAAAAAAAATTTAAAAAATGTACGCTTGAAGGTAAGCGATAACTCCTGACGATGTTGCCTACCAGATTCTGTGTTTCGCAATACATTACCGTACTTTTGCGCGTCACTGCTAAGTGTCTGTTATCATAAGACATAAGTTGTATCTCACATGCCTCGAAAAAAATTGGGACTAAGTTTCTTCAGCCCTGTTATTCATTGACCATTTTAACTATAACTACAGCGTCAGTGTACAGATGTCCTATTTACGATTAAAACATAATATCATCGTTAAGAAACCAACAACCCTCATGGTGGTACCACCCTCAAGTTAGAAAATCGGTCGCCAAACATCTGTGTTCCGGCAGCTATCCCACTATCCTTGAGAGCCAGTTCCCATTCTAGGCCTAGCGTGCTTACCATCTTCGACCGCATCATCACTTAACAACAGGTGAGAGTGGTCAAACGCTAGCCTATCAGATATAGAAAATATAGTTTTAAATATACCTAATATAATAAATACGGTAAAGTAACTAACGAGTTTGGATACGTTCAATTCATTAAAAGCGGTGACAACACCCAGGCAAAAAAATCGGCTTTCAGCTTAGTGCTTATGAAACTAAGCACCATTGTAATATCGAGCCTTCTTAAAGCGAGAGCAATATTTCTCAACATTAATTAGAAGTAAGCGCGTCTTCAAGACTTCCAAACGGGAAATTAATGTCCAAAACTGTGGCGCTTGAAACTTGTCGACAGCAAGGCCGTTATTTATTAAATTGTTTGTGTTTTCTCGACACCTCTCGCTGTTGCCGCAGGGTGTTTGAAAAGAATATGAGAAATAATTTTATTAGAAAGCTTATTTCTATAATGGCTATATTATACAGTAATAATATCAATGCCTTAACGTATTATTTGCTTTATCTCTCCAACTAAATTCATACCGTTCCGCGTTCCTATCAAATGAATTACGTATTAGTTTTACTGTTTACAGTAAAATTGCATTCTGAGGAACCAATACAAATAACCACAGACCCTGTGGCTCGTTTGGGACTCAATTAATTTCCAACTTATGTTTTTTTTTTGGCTACAAAGTTTTATTATCATCTTAAGATACGGCCACACAGCGGCATCTTGCGATCTGCGGACGCGATCTCAGTACTTTTCAATTGTTTTCTGATCGCGTTTGGCGAGAACCAGTCGGTACAAATACTACTGCGCTATCTCAGGCCTCCCTCACTCGCCCATAGCTAGTGCGATTTATACCTAAACTTTCGTCAACTCCGGTGGTACTATCTGCCAGTCGGTTGTCACTACTCACGCGCGCGCAACGTATATTATTATTCAAATGACAGGATAACTACGCATTCGTATTCTATATTAGACTCTTAGTTAGGACTCTTAGTTAGGAAGTTTGATGTTATTTTGTGAGGTAAATAAAAAGAATTCGTAAACTTTTTTTTTATTTCATTGAGTCAACCCTTTACTGTATCAGGCGCGCGCCGGTACATCGCGCGCTGAACGAAGTAATAACAACGCTAGGTCGAGCGCCTTAGACACATTTTTGCTTGTATTGTCTGAAATAAACGTTGGTATTGTGTTTTTGTAGGGGAGTGAAGTATCTGTTACGTAGTAACTATTATATAATCTGTGGCTATCTTTTTTTCTTTTTTTTTTATTCATTATAGTCAAGCTTTTGACTACTATCTCACCTGATGTTAAGTGACGATGTGGTCGAAAATGTAGCACGCTTGGCTAGAAGATACCTATTCACTCGCGACCTTTAAGGTTTTCTGGAAGAAATCGATTTTAGCAATTAAACCGCCTATTAATACATTATAATTGTAATGTCATACTTTCTGTGCTTTTAATGATTCCGAATCGAATCGAATCCCGCAAAAAAAACAACTTTAGATACCGCGTGAAAAATGTTTAATCTTTAGTCTATCAGCTATCTTCATCACCATCAGATTATCTCTGTCCACTGCTGGACATATGCCTCTCCTATGGCACACCACTGAGCTCGATCTTTAGCTCTTTTTTTCCAACCGCTGCCAGTCATTTTGCGTATATTATATATCATCGCTCCATCTAGCTGGAGGGCATCCTACACTACGTTTAACGAGTTGTGGTCTCCACTCTAATATACGTCTACCCCAACGGTTATTGGTTCTACGACAGATGTGACCAGCCCAAAAAGTCTAAAGAAATCTGGATATTGGAATATTGAAAACGATCATTAGTCGGGTTATAAGAACCTAAGAATCTACTATACGAAAATCGTGAAAGTCAAGTGCCGTTTCGGACACCGCGGATATAAAATCAAGTGAATCCCTAGACGTGGCACAGTTCAGACACTATAAAGTCGAGCATAAAACGTGACGAGGATGAAGATGTTTTGGAAATGAAACGGAATGTTGGCTTTTCATGACTTTTACCCGATTTGCTTGGGATAGTTGCGTTTTCTGGATCAGACTAAAATCAGGTATCCTATACTTTTCTCACTGCCATTTTCCAACTCCAGTCAAGCTCGTTTCCATGTTAGACAGCATTGACATCTCGTACATTGAGATAATATTCAATTACATATCAGTCCAAATCGTTGAATAGAATTATATATTTTAAGATCCTTTAAAAAACGAACCGACTTCAAGCGTCGCGCTCATAGAAATATTAATAACTACTTTATTATTAATATTTCTACTGTCGCGCTATAGCTAGTCAATAGGCCTCTCCCAAGACACGCCACTGAGTAGCCAGTATCATATCATCATAACATACAAATGAATCGATGATTTTTGTTGATATATTAAAAACCGCTCGACCGATTTCGTTAAAATTTAAATGAAACTACCTGGGAACAGTACCCTTTGAAACAAAAAAATAATGTCCCATATCGCTTCAGGCATATTCGAGCAATCGAAAAACGTACATTAAAAAAAATCTATACCGATGAATTGAGAACCTCCTTCTTTTTTGTGAAGAGTCGGTTAAAAATAAGGAAACCTTGCATGAAGAATAGCATCATCAATATAATCATCATAAACATAAGTACCACTGTACCACTACAACAACTAGTACCACTGTTGGACATAGGCCTCTCTATGGCATGCCACTGAGCTCGATTTTTATTTAGCTTATGTATATTATTGCGCCATCTAGGTGAAGGGGTCGTACGCTTCGTTATGCGAGTCTTATTTGAGCCGTGGTCTCCAGTCTAGAACACGTCTACTCCAGCGGTTATTAATTCTGCCTCTTGAGCTCGGCTTCATATATGAGCTAAGGATAGCGTGCTATACATGAAATTGATTCTATGATTATACAATAATAAGCACCAAGAGATACGCCTTTTTAACTGACTTCAAAAAAGGAGGAAGTTTTCAATTTATCGGAACTTTTTTATGTATGTTCCTCGATTACTCAAAAACGCCGAGACCAATTTGGAAAATTCTTTTTTTTTATTATTATAACTATTAAAGGGATATATACTATATTTTTAATTATTAAACACAATACAATTTCATTGTACCGACGGGACTTGAACTCGCAACCTCCTAGATAACATGTCCAGGTGCTTTGCCAATTAAGCCACGGTTCCATCTATCGTTACGACAAAATTAGTGGATTGCATTTTTTAACCCAATTATGCATTGGTGACGCCATCTATGACTACTTATTTCAAAAGTTAATCATTTGGAAGAAATCATTACAGTTTTCAAATCCGACGAGAGATGTTGCACTGCGTAAATCAAATATTATGTTTCTTTGAAGTGTTACAAACTTTATATACATATTTTTTTAAGTCCCGTCGGTTCTATGAAATTTTGGATTGTGTTTAACAATTTACAAAAATATAAAGTGTAATGTAACACTTCAAAGAAACATAATATTTTTCATTATTTATGAGTTTTCGATATTTCGTTTCCGTAACTCATAAATAATGAGAAAAACATGGTAAATATCTCGTTAATACTTATAATTATAGTGTCAGTGACCATGAAAACCTAAAAACCTATATTCTTTTTTTTATTTGATAGGGTATGTTTTTCAGGTAGTCAGTCCCATTTAAATTTCATGGAGATCAGATGAGTATCTAGAGATATAGAGATAATCACCTCAACTTGGTACTGAACATGATTAGCGCGGTATTTGAAGTCTGTTCTTTTAGTTTTTTAAACGATCTTAAAGTATGAATTAAATGAAGTAATACCGTATGCTTGAAATTATGAAACAAACATTCTGATTTTGTATCTGCATGTACTTTTTTTTTAAAATTTTATATATATATTTTTATTGTTGTTATTAATAGCAAATCATTTTGTACGGTCGGTTTTTTTATAATTTTTTTTGCTAGGTATCTTAAGTATATCAGGCATCAGTCTCTTCCAGTTTCTAAACTCTACGCTCGGCAGTACCATTCCAGTAACGATCCCACCAAGACGTAAGGATTTTACGCCTCACCTCCACGTCCCAGGGTTGACATTTGTAATAAAATAAAACCTGACTATGTCTTAATATAACCCAGATAAAGAATATTTACTTCACTTGCTACAGTTTACCACAATCCTGTGAGAATCTCAGGTCTGGTGTTAAATATGTTCTACTGATTATGTTTGAGGATATCGTGAGCGACATTAGCGCGGTATTTGGTTTTTATTTAATTTTCGTAAAGGATAGATGACTTGGCTTCTAGACGAGAGGTCACCGGTTCATTTCTTAGCATAGATGTTCGCCCACAGGAGTTAGAAGCACATTATATCGATGGTCTGGCTAACTTGCTACCAAAGTGTACTTTCTACCATCAAGGAGAAAATCTGCCGCCATTACTATTCGGTGTTCCGGTAGCACACAGTCTTTGAGAGTCAGAGTATTCTAGGCCTAGCTTCGATCACATCATAGCTTACCTCCAGGCGAGATAGTAATCGCAACTTATATAGTAAAGTTGAGGGTTATAATGATGTGATCATGAAATCTTTGCACTGCAAATTGGAGTTAACCTATTTTGAACGTAATGTAGGCATATTACAAAGAATTCTATCTGCCCCATCACTAAACGCAGCTAGACTGCTCTGTGTACGCACAAGGCCGTTGACAAATATTAGATTTTCTTACTCTTGTAAAGGTACGGACACACCGCAGCATCCTGCGTGTGCAATCTAGGCGGCGATCAGATAGCACAGTAGTATTTGTACCGACTGGTGCACACCAAACGCGATCAGAAAACAATTGAAAAGGACTGAGATCGCGCCCGCAGATCGCAGGACGCCGCGGTGTGGCCGTATCTTAAGCGAATATAGGGCTAACAGAGTCATCCAAAGCCAGAAAAATACAATACTTATACACATTCCGGCTCCATCATCAGATCAACTCTAAGATACCAAATTATACCTATTATTGTCATCCTAACTACATATACATAAACAAAGTTTAATTTTCATACAATACTTAGCGGTAGGTTAAAACATACTTCTCAAGATTTAATTAAATTGTTTGTTAGTAAGTTACAAGAGAAGCTAATAAAAGTGTATCAAAACGAATTATAGATATAACACATGCTTGATGAAGTACACATAAAATCAGATAAGAATGAATAAAAAATACACAAATTAATTTCTAAATATCATTCTAAATAATTTGAGAGGCACCAAACTAACTAGACTAGTTCAATGATAATTACAGTATTCAAACATGGCCCCATTCCATATAACACTAAAACTTGCGGTAAGCCCGCAATATCTTCGTCCCAATTCTAGAATCCCTAAATCCGGGCCTCATCTCATTATGTAGGCATCGACAGTTGAAATTATCCTTTGTGAATAAGATAAGCGTAGCATAACGCTACGGCGTAGCGTTGTAGCAAATTGCTACGAAGCTACGTTGCCAAATACAATCTTACCTTGGTACTACGAAGAAGCCTTGGTATAAATAAAAAATTGTTCTGTATAGAATACTACTACGCCTTTAGAGGTTTATTTTCAGCATTAATTTTGCCTACAGTAATATTATAAGCTGTTCACAAATGTAAATCTTATGTCAAGGTGAATAAGTCACATTTAACGCTGGGATTACTGCTTTTTTTATATTTAGGCGTGGCCAGCTACAAAATTAAATTAAAACTTTGACATAATTTCGTTCTTATCTGCGTCATATAGAGGCACTCGATAAGACAAACTAATATGTATTAACTATAATAATTTACTACTGAAGTACAAAATCCATTGTTATACATTGATGAATTAATCTATTGATTTCGATTTAGTCCTCAATAAAGTCCAAGTAGCTCTAGATAAAAAAAAACTTTGTAAAATAAAAATGACGACGATAGTGAGGAATCCTTTTATTTCATTACTTAAAGTTAATAATACCTGTTCAACCAAACTATGCTTTACTAGTTGCGCCCCGCGACTGCGCTCACGTAAAGAAGTATCGTACTTCCATAATGGGACATGTCAAACATACCTGTCCAATCTACTATCTATAAGCAAAATTTCAGCCAAAACGTTCGACCCATTTGACTGCAAAAACAGGTAACAAGCAAATATTGAAACTCATCAGCGAATTTGTGTATGAAAAATGGGTCATTAATATTTAATTTTAATGTCTCACTATACACTAATTATGTAAAATATTACTTTAAATATTACCTTTCAACATTTAATAAACACCTTTGTCTTTATTTGAAGTGTCTCTTCTGCAGCCATTTCTTGTACCCTACCAATAAGCTTATTTGTTCAAATTAGTGTAGTTGTGTTCGTTTTATGTTTCCTGCCTTGCAGGCGAGTGAAAGTATTATTACTTCCCTTTTGGTAGCGGCAGAAATAACAGTTTTAAACGGTTTTGTGTGTAATTTTAGTGGGCAGAGAAAAAGAGTATACGACTACCCGTAATTTCACTAGTGTTTATTCTTAGAGATGCTTGTTATCATCACAAGTGTTAAATAGAGATGTAGAGCTATTTAAAGTTTGTTAACATTGTAACGGTCAATAGGTACCAATATTGAGACTACCAGCTTTACTTGAAAATTATAATATACATAAAAATACAAAAATCATTGGCATCGTAGTGCCCCAACTAATGAACC
The DNA here is from genome assembly GCA_954871355.1 of Cabera pusaria. Classification (NCBI taxonomy): domain Eukaryota; kingdom Metazoa; phylum Arthropoda; class Insecta; order Lepidoptera; family Geometridae; genus Cabera; species Cabera pusaria. Next base: position 7,466,300 of record OX940908.1, read on the forward strand.
GATATTGATTTAGTTTTTTTTTTGTTTGATAAGCAATGTCATCGAAAGTGTTTTAGCTTTATTCATGAAAATATGTTCAGTTGTTATAAAACTATGAGCTTTTCCTAGTTGATGGCGCTATGAAATTAATTTCATATCATCATCATCATCAGCCGGTGTCAGCCCACTGCTGGACGTAGGCCTCTCTCTCCCAAGATGCGCCACTGAATTTAATATAGGTCTGATCAATTCGTAATAGAAGACGGAAGCATTAACCTGATGCTGGATTTATGATTTTGACGTGTATATGTGCGTATATTTATACTGCCTACATACTGAATAAATGCTTTGATTCTTTGATTCTTTGAACATCTCCTGGAATCTGCAGAATACTAAACTCCTCACCAACTTACAGCAGATATGTGAAATGTTTAAGCTCGTTGGAATGGTCTCGATGAACAGATAATCCTCAGATAAGATCAGTTGGGGGTGGTTTTAAATTGAATTTAATTAGTATTGAAGTACTTTATTTCCTTATCCTCCAAATATTCAATGTACAGAGACACATGTTCTACAATTTTATTATGTGTATAGATAAATTTTGCCGCAGACACAGTGTAGTGAAGCACTAAATTCTGTCGATCCAGAGTTTTGCGTTCCACAGTTTTAGTTAACGGTAAACATTACGCTTATCATCAGGCGTGCATAACTCTAGTACTTTTAATACCACAAAAAACCACATAGCACGCAAGAAAGTATCAAGATACAATATCTAAGAAACGAAGCACGGAGCTCCTAATGATCTACTTATTTAAGTCTTATCATAAAGTACATTTTATTCCTCTTTTAATACAGAATGCTGAAACTGCTTTGCTCGTAAACTCAACTTTATCACTAAACTCTTTCAGAATTATTGTGGCCATCTGCTCAGTTTAAGTAAAGCAATATTCTGAACTCTATGACTATAAAAAAGACAATTTGAATCCAGATTAGCTTCTTTATTACAAGATATTATTCAACATGCCGTGTCACCGCGTGTTCACTTATATCGAATGTCGGATCCCATTATTAATCGGGTTGTCAACAAAAATGACAAAATCGGGCTGAAAAGTGTAAAAAGCTTCATATAAAATGTTCTGCCACTGGAACATCCGATTAAAAATCGGATCCGACACCGACAGATGTGAACACGCGGTTAGTGTGTGTCAAATCTTGGAAGCTTAATAAGAACAACTTCAGAGAGTTTTGGCGGCAACGTGGAAAAGTGAGTGTCATCTCGTTGTATTTTTTCCTAAAACTTGTGTTCTTCCGCGAGTTGATGTGTAATAAATGTGGATTATTAACCATTAAGTGCCGGTGAATGTGTGCGAGTGTAGGGAAACAGCACAATGTTGAAAAACATACTATTTGCGTTCTCTCCAAAATTCCATTGAAAATCTTTAGTATAGTCTAATCTTTACTATAGGTATGGCTTAGACTAGACTTTTACTTGAAAACTGACCTGAAATGTTAGTTCTCTCTTCTCGAAAGGCCCATCTCTACGACTTAAATTCATAAAAACTTGAAGAATTTCAATACTTCACACTGGCTAAATACACTAGTCGTGTGGAGCCATAACAAAACTAAAAAAAATAAACTGGCCAAGTGTAAGTCGGACTCGCACTAGTAGGGTTCCGTAACACACTACAGTATTTTATAAGATCGAGCTAAAAATATCACTATCATTTTTCGTCAGCAAAAAATAATAATTAATAAACATTTTATTTCTTATAACGCTATCTAACGTCTAACAAAGGTGTTAGGGATCGACATTTCTATATAACGCCATCTATGGGACGTTTACCTAACTAAGTGTTCATAGATGGCGTGAAATGTCGAAAAAAACACGTTTCTTGTATGGGGACCCTCTATTATTTTTAACTTTATTCTGTTTTTAGTATTTGTTGCTATAGCGGCAACAGAAATACACGGTTCATGAGATATAGCCTGGTGACAGACGGACAGACAGACAGACAGACAGACAGACGGACAGCAGAGTCTTAGTAATAGGGTCCCGTTTTACCCTTTGGGTACGGAACCCTAAAAACAAAGAACCACTTCCTGACGTTCGATTGAAGTCAAATTTTGTATACTGGCGTATCTTTGGTGACAATGCAATAACTAGGTACGTAACCTCGAGTTAACTAATGATGGAGCAGGGCTATAGGGACTGGAACTCCGTAATAGCAAGTAGTAGTACAGTCGACTAGGTAGAGCGAAGACGTTCGCAAAGCGGTGGGCAGTGATTTAAAATGAGGAGCCGAAGATCAGGCTCAGTGGCATGTCTTGGGACAGGCTTATGTTCAGCAGTTAACTGATACAAGCTGATTATGATAATGACTGACACATACCATGGTATCGCATTTTCAACCGACTTCCAAAAAGGAGGAGGTTTTCAATTCGTCTGTATGTTTTTTGTACGTATGTTACGCGATACCGTGAACCGATTCGAATGATAATTTTTTAATTAGTACGGTTTATTTCCAAGGTTTGTTATTGTTATTTTTAACAAAAAGAAGGAGGTTCTCAATTCATCTGTATGTTTTTTTTCGTGTTTATGTTTTTTTTTGTTCCGCTTTGTTTACATTCCTCCGACATGTGTCGGAGACCTTTTCAGAGCGGGTTTTGATGTGATAGCTGTTAAATCCAATAAGCAGTAATGCTATGTATAGCAAAATGGTGTGTGTATGTTACGCAATTACTCCGTCAATTGTGAGCGGATTCAAATGATTTTTTTTTTAATAGGTAGGGTACGTTTCCAAGATGGTCCCATGACGATCTCGAAGAAATTACATCATAGATACTAATCATAGTATCTCCAGAGATAAGGAGATAAATACCTCAAACATAGGAGAATGTAATGGTTTTAGAAGAAGATTCCCAAGAATATTATACACAATGGAGGTTGCTATTGCATATACTTTTGAAGACTAAAAAATAAGACCTTGAATAATATTTTTACATCTTTCTTCTCGTTGATTTTAGTTTTTGACAGATATTCTTACGGTAACGGTGAGCGAGATAGAAACAAAGTTGGGGAGAATTGTGAAGACAAATTCTTCACAGGAATGTTCTACCGGGCAAAGTCTTGTTAGGGTGCAACGTTTTTGGGCATACCTAATATTTTTTGACATGACATGACGTTTGGCGAAGATGGCGGCCATATGACGGCGATTATATAATGTTAATAATCGCAAATAATACTTTTTAATATTAATTTTGGAATACAACTAGTCCGTGTTAAAAAAGTATTTGGAATTATTGTAATGAAATAGACAATTAATTATCGTGTGTGTCAAATGCTTTTATTGCACAGGGCCATTTTGGACATTGTCCTTTGATACCTTGATGACTAGTCATCATACATCATTATGACTAGTGGATATTTTCACTAGCGCGGCATTTGAAGTCAATTTTTTAGGGCTCCGAACCCACAGGGTACTAAATGAACACTTTCTGAGACTTTGCTGTCCGTTCGTCCGTCCGCCCGTCCGTCCGTCCGTGTGTCTATATGTGCGCACTTTACAGATCTGTATCTTCTTAACCGTAATAGGTACATACTACTTGAAATTCTCATGTATATATCCGTCAGTGTATAACGGCCCAGACATGAAGTTTTATAGATGCATGTAATTTAATTTAAATTTGTTTTGCACTAAAAAGAGTGAAATAAATTATTTAAAAAAAACACCTACTTTATAACCTCAAACAGGCACTCAAAAGCGAAAAATAAATTACTTAATATAATTATTATAAGCGCTACCCACTTATCTATTTAAAGTCGGTGCCAGCCAAGTCTAATAGGTAGTAGATAGATACTACCTACATGTATGTACCTACTTACTACTACTACATACATAGTATCTATCTACTATCCAATAGACTTGGCTGGCACCGACTTCAAATAGATAAGTGGCTAGCGCTTATAATAATTATATTAAGTAATTTAGTTTACGCTTTTGAGTGCGTGTTTGTGGTTATGAAGTCGGTTTTTTTTTTAAATAATTTATTTCATTTATATCTGATAAGTATCACCAGAGATAATTTGAGATAAACATCTCAAGCTTTGTACTGAAAATGATTAGCGCGGCATTTGAAGTCGGTTTTTTTCGTTTTGTAAACGATCTTAAATTATATGAATTCACTTTAACATTACATTACAAAGGGAAGTAAAATTGTACTCAGTTCTATTAAACTTTCCTAACCAAGAGTTAAACCGAGCGTATTTCCGTACTCGCCAGCTATCGTTAGATTCACACAAAGCAAATCTGAAGTACGGTGTTACGGTCTAGTTTAACTGTACGACTGACCAAAGGTTTATCGAGGCGTGGACGACCTGGGTTATATTTTACATTGTTAATGTGGCTGTATTTCTAATTTTTGTGTGTTAAAGCGGCTGATTTTTTGAGTTGAGTTGTTGAGAATATTTACTTTAAAAACTGGTAGAAATAAAATTATCGTCGCCTAGTAGGGATACCATAAAAGGCGAGTGACTCATTCTACTGGTCCATGGTAGTTTGGAAATTAGTTATTTAACAACTGGGAGCTACCGTTTTCTCAGTTCTCACTGACCAGTTGGCGCCACTGGGTAAAATGGTCCTGATGACATCTGTCAATGTATCATGAAATATCAGAAATGACGATATATCAATGTCAGTTTGGGATACATTTTGTACTATTTATTAACATACTTCATTTATTTCAATACCTTAACGGACAAATTAACATAAATTAAAACTAAAATATTTACTACGACTAAAAATTTAATAAAAATATTTAAATACAAACTACATATAAAAAACAGAATTTAGGTCGCTTTCTACTGGTAGAGTACCCAAAAAGCTGGCAACATTACCTCTTTGAATGGCGAAACTAATGCGTTGTCCGAGGTAAGCGCTAGAGCTCTTTGGTCGAGGAGACATCTATTAGACATTTATTATTAAAATTTTATACTAAAAATGACATTTGACATTTCGCGGACCTTGTAGTCCACTAGTACCCCTAGCGGCTAATGCCCACCTAAGTGCCCCTATTAGCCCGAGAATGTATAAGTTGAGTCTTTAGAGGTTAAGGGCCAATTTTACCGGTTTATGATAAAGTTTCAGATAGTGAAACTGGCCCTAAGAAGCCAGTTTCACTGGTTACTGATAGCTCTACTAGGAATTTATATAGATAGATTTTTAACAGTCTGTCAGATAATTATCTGAAACTTTATCAGTAACACGTGAAACTGGCCATTGGTCTCATATTATTGGAGTCACACAACGTTAGTTCACGGGTCAGTATTACTATCTCACGGCGGAATATTTTACATAGCGGTGGTACCGCCCCAGCTGGACTAACAGAAGTTTTACCACTATAAAATATTAACTGTTTGATGATAAAAGACATTACGAATGTTACGCGATCGTAAACTGAGGGAGTTCGTTTTAAACGCTTCGTCTGCGATTAAAGTTCCTGTTGTCAAAGTTCAGTGAAAGTAGTTGGTAAAAAAATAAATTGGTTCAAATGTTTCGTACGTCTTATATACATCATGGCCGAGGCATTTGATTTATCTTCTATTGCATATATATCAAACATATATATTTTTTGTATTCATAATACTAGCTACGCCCTGCGGCTTAGTCCGCGTTTAAAGTCTCGCACACGTAGGATTCCGTATACCACACACAGTACAATATTTAATATGATTGAACAAAATCTGGAAAAATAAGTTACTTGTATGGGCATCCCCTTTAATTTTTAAATTGACAAACGGATGGACGGACAGTGAAGTCTCAATAATAGGATACCTATAGTTGGTTTGTGTACGGAACCCTAAAAATAACAAAAAACAAACTAAATCTAAATCGGTTTATCCGTTTAAAGTGTTTAGACGCCATGGTGCCACACACAGACACACAGATACACACGGCAAACTTATAACACCCCATCTTTTTGGGTCGGGGGTTAAAAATACGAAACTCTAGTTCAAAGAGCGATGGAACATTGGCAAGTCTTCCGTATGTCTTATATCGTTTATTTGATGGCAGGGCCGGTAATCGTATGTGCACGCAATATTCAATGTTCGAGACGACCGAACGATCACATGAAATTGGGAACGATCCTATGACATATAAAATATGTTTGATACGATCGTCTTTTATAGATCAAAGATGTTTTCAAGCAATTTGGCTTGTTGAATTTTGTTTTGTTGCGACTTATTGCATATTTGAGTTTCATGGGCGTATAGCGTATTTTTTTTGCTTTTTCTTTGCTTCGTAGCTGTTATGTTATGAATAAGTAAATTATTAAACACATTTGTAAATTTGCATTGTCATTTATTATACATTTTTGTAATGTTTTACAAATTTGGTAAAATTGTAAACGGGAAATTGAATCCTTTATATTGAGACTGCTTTTAATAGGTTTCGGCACAGAAGTTTGGACTTTTCAGTTTTGAGTTTTGAAGGATTCCGAAATTCTTTTGTTTCAAAAATACTTGAAACTTTAATGTCTACCTGTTTAAAACAAATAATTTGGGGAGTTTTGGCGGGAACGCGTAAAAGTGTGTGTACGCTCATTGTATTTTTTCTTAAAACTTGTGTTTTTCAAAGAGTTCATGTGTAATAAATGTGGATTAATAACCATTAAGAGCCGTGTGCGAGTGTAAGGCAACAGCACAATGTTGAAAAACATGCTATTTGCGTTCACAGCAAAATTCCACTGAAAAATTTCAGTAAACTCCACATCTTTACTGAGGGAGATTTGAAATGTGACTTTCACCCATCTCTATGACTTGAATTCACTAATACTTGAAGAATTTTAATACTTGACACTAGACTAAATCGTGTGGAGCCATAATAAAATAAAATAAAAACAACGGGTTGCACTCCAGGAGTGCCGGCAGAAGTGAAAACTTGAACATTGACGTGATGCATTTGGTCTACTCTCCCTCCGTCTTACGAATTTTCGATCAGGATCTCGGCGTCAGGACACGTGACCTGACGCGAGTTTAACATTTTTACCCAACGCAGAAAATTTCTACTCTCCCTCTGTCTTAAGAATTTTCGATCAGGTCACGTGTCCTGACGCCGTGACTTGACGCGAGTTTAACATTTTTACCCATCCCAAAAAAGTTCACAACGCCGTTTAAGAAGTTTTCACTTCACAATAACAAATAATTTAGGACACGTCTGGTTAAAACAACACGGGACCAAAATGCTGGCATGTATTTAGCTCAGAGACTTACACCCATATGCATAGTCGTTTCCTCAAGATTTCCTCCACTCGACCTTAGTCTAGGTCACCTCAAGGAATTCTTAAAAACACCCTTGAAATCAGTATGTTCAGTTACGTCTTCACCCTCCAGTGAGGAACCTCCAGTAAGGGCGAGTCGAGGTTGAGTGAAGGAATGACGTCATTAATTTATTCATTATACATACATACAATCACGCCTTTTTCCCGTTGGGGTAGGCAGAGACTACTTCTTTTCACAATTATATTATATTATTATTATATATATTATATATATTGTTATTCATTATATTATTATTATATATATTAAAACTTGAAATAACCTAAGAAATAACCTTGAAAGCGCTGATAACAAGCTTAGAGGAGACCTTAAGGTAGATCGCGACGTACCTTGAGTTTGACAGATCATTACTCGACTCGACTGAGGAATTTGCTCAAGTCGAGGAATTTTTTTTTCTTTCTGCATACCGATTTTATCCTTGAGCTTGAGTCAAATCACATTCGAGTGGAGGAAATCTTGAGGAACCGACTATGCATATGGGTGTAAGCATCGCCATTCAACGGGGGAATACAGCCAGCATTTTGGGATCTTTACCTACTGGTAGTGGTTTGATAGACTTAATTTTAGTTTTTATTGTTTCTGATTACGTATATTTGTATGTTTATAGTCAGGTAGTTTTAAAAATATATAAATGTATATACTATTATGTAAATAACATACTCTTAATGAAATAAATTTAGGACATCGAGATATCATATCAAGAATATACAAAACAAACATTCAGTCAAAATACAGACACTGTCTTCAAGTTGAAGACCTTATTTTTCGCTAAAGGTCCTTAGCGAAAGACTGCTGCCCAGTAACACATTAGTAATTCTTTTTTTTTTCTATCGTATAGGCTAACCTTCGACCACTATCTCACTTACTGGTAAAAGATAATGCGGTCGAGGACGATAGCTCGCTAGGCATACAATGGAAAATGGTTCTCAGGGACAGCTGCCGGAACACGTTAAATATGGCGACAGATTTTCCAATTTGAGAGTGATAGCTGGCCAGATGAACACTAAACAGGGTCCTATGGATGGTCCAGGATGCATGACGGGGATTTGAATTAACTACCTCTATAAAATATACATTCCTATCTAGTTCTCTTATTGGTATGCAATAAAATGTTTTTTGTATTTTATTGTAGATACTCACATACGTGCATACATAAAACCCACGCCTTTTTCCCGTTGGTGTAGGCAGATACTACTTCTTTCCACATGTTACGATCCTGACATACCTCTTTTGCTTCTTTCACTTTAATGAGCGCCTCCATACATGCTCGCCGTTTATAGGTACATTAGATATTTAAAGGTTAAAATATTCAAATCTGAAAACATAACAAACTTTAAATTCCAATTTCACATAATACGTGATTTCACTCCTGTTCAAATCTAATCAAATTATAAATTCAGCTGGCATGATCCAACAAAACCGTCATATTAAAGTTATTAAACTAGTAATTAATTTGTCGATGCGGCCCGCGCGGCCCGCTGGGAAATTTCATTTTAATTACATCCACACGATATTGTGCGTTCCGTGCGGGCCTTGATTTAATGATAAAGCTATTTCAACTGTTGTATGAATATTGAATAGGGAATAGTTTAGGTATCTTACTAATAGCGCATATTGAGCGAGTATTATATCGATGTCCCGCCTGCCTTGCTACCAAAAATTAGCTTACCATCGTTAAGGAGAAAATCTGCTTAATCTAACGCCATAACCTGACAGTGTCCCGGTAGCACATAGCCCTTGACAGTTATCTTGGCCTAGCGTGTTCACCATCGACAACATCATCGCTTGCCACAAGGCGAGATATTGGTCAAACGCTAGCCTGTAAGATATATAAAAAAATATATATTATAGTGTAAAATTTTGTTACTAAGCTAAACACGATTTATAACCTGGCTTTAAATTTAAAAAAAATTATATACTGGCAAATGCGCGAGGCACAGTGGGTAGAATTGAGGTGAATAATACTTAAATTCAAAATGTCGTTTAAAGTAAGAAGATACCAAATCTCGAATTTATTAGAACTATAAAAGTTGATCTCATACCGTTATCATTTAGAAAACAGTTGATTCTTAAAATGGTTGATCGGATTTTCATAATTCAAAGCTAAGAGCACTCCCGATTAGGATATGTAACAAACAAAACAATAGCGGTACGAAACCACAGACAGACACTCACATACACAGAAACCCACGTCAAACTAATAATATACTTACAAACGTTGGCAACGCATGAATGACACCCCTGGTGTTACAAGTGTTCATGGCGATGGTGACCACTTTCCATCAGGTGGGCCGTTTGCTTATTAACTACCTATAATATTGAGAGCCAGTTCCCATTCTAAGCCTAGCGTGCTACCATCCTCGACCGCATCATCACTTACTAACAGCTAAAATAGTGGTCAAACGCTAGCCCATATGATACAAAGAAATATATCAATAAAAAACGTATAACATCCCCTTCTATTGCTGACAAGTGTGTATAACCGCACAGTACCACTAATACATAACAAATATATAGATCAATAATTATACAAATACAATATGTCTATCAACAAAACAATACTAATAATATAAATGTTCACTTAATATAATATTCTTTACGTGTCCAAACGTCCTAGATTTTGCAGATAGAGGCCATTCGTATTCCGTGTTTCGATTGCTTTTTGATATAATCTACCTAATTATGATAAAATAGTTGGGTTGGTAGCGTTAAAGCAATTATATTAAGTGAAACACGTCATTTGCTGTAAAAGTAATCTTCCATTAATAAAAGTGTCGCAGTGGTTCCGCTTTACTTATTGATTACGATTATATATTCGTGACAAATATTATTTATATTTTATAGGCTCGCAATTGGTCACTATCTCGCCTGGTGGTAAGTGATGCTGTGGTCGATGATGGTGAACACGCTAGGCCTAGAATACTCTGACTCTCAAGGGCGGTGAGCTGCCGGAACACTGTAAGGTTATAACGACAGCTTTTCTCCTTGATGGTGGTAAGCTATTTTTATTCGTAACAAGCCTGAATCATAGATAAGGAAAAATAGGTAGGCTAGCTTCGCAATCAGGGCAAGTGCAGAATGTCATCAAAACTATCCAGTTATAGTTGGTATGATTAGTTGAGGATGCTTTCAGTGATGTAAACAAAAATATTCGATGCCCTGGGCTTCTGACTTCAGTTCAATTCACTATGGCATCATGTTACACCGAACATTATGCCAAATCTCACCTAATTTATATGTGAAATACTGTGCATGCAAAGGTTGTCCGGTAGAGATTGCTCCAAGCGATTAGAACGCCCATTGTATTACCCACAGACCTAGGATTTCATTGACGGTGGTATTACCATTGTTTTCTTATAAAAAAAAATCTGTTATGTTTTATTTGGTAAACAATAAAGAATCATTCTTCTTCTTCTAATGTGTGGTATGTCTTTAGTAAGTGAGATTTTCGGAGCAGGGCCGAAATCATCAGTTGTCAACCCTAGAACTACTGGTGCGAATCTCCTCGAGTAAGTGAAAATTGGGCCAGTTTCACCGGTTCCTGGTAAAGTTTCATATAGTTATCTAACAGATTTCGCCATATGAAAGCTGTCAAAAATCTGTCAGATAAGTTCCTAATAGGGCTATCAGGAACCTGTAAAACTAGCCCTTAGTCACATCATCATAATCAGCCTGTGTCATTCCACTGCTGTACGTAGGCCTCTCCCAAGATGCGCCACTGAGACCGAATTTACTTAGTCACATGAATAATTAAAAAGAGCTTGTATTTTCAACCGACTTCCCAAAAAGAAGGAGGTTCTCAATTCGTCTGTATGTTTTTTTTTTGTCTGTATGTTACGCGATTACTCCGTCAATTGTGAACCGATTCGAATGATTATTTTTTTACTCGGTGGGGTACGTTTCCGAAGTATAATAATAATAGCATTGTAATTTCATCAAGATCTGTTGAGTATCTCCAGAGATATGAAGATAAACGTCTCAAACTTGCTACTGAAACTGACTCGCGTGGCGTGGAAGTCGGTTGTTTTAGTTTTTAAACTATCTTAATTATGGTAAATCTGACTACTCGAAGAATGGATGTTGAGGCTAAATTAAAAGTGGCTCTACTGGAATTGAAAACAAGTAAGAACTCCAACAAAGGATTGCTGCAAGAACTTCAAGATCACGAATCTGACATGGCAGAGATGTTGAAGAAGAATGCAGAACTTAAAAATCAACTAGCCGAGTATGATATCGCTATGGAAGACATGAGAGACCAGCGTGACAGGCTCCTAGCGACAGTGGATGTACACACTCAAAACCAAGAACTTTTTGAACAAACTCTGACCTATATCCGGGACCTGGAGCAGGAGCTTTTGTGTACTAAGAATAAACTTGAAGAAATGTAAACTTCTCATGCGTTACAAAATGACTCTAATAAAGCTAACACTGTGGATTTATATACAGAGCTCATCCCTTCAGGTTCTAGTAGTGTCTGTATTAAGGGTTCTAACAAGATCAAAAAATATATTAAGTATAATAAAATTATTAGGAAAACTACTTATAAATTAAAAAAATATAATCAAATTAAACAGGATAATTTAAAGGCTTGTAAAAAAGACATAGATTTAAGTCATGAATTACAAAATTGCATAGAGTTGCTTGAAAGGTGTAACAGTGATCTATTAGAATTTAAGAAGAAGGCTGATTCACTCAAACAAGAACTGCTTACCTCAAAAGATGTAATTGGGGCTCCCATCGCTAACTTGCAGAGTGAATGCTACCAAGGTCATAACAGTCTACCAAGTACAGTAAATACTGCGAGTTTACATCTACAGACTGACTTGGTTAGGCAGGAGGTAGCGTTATCGTTGCAGTGCACTGGGGCCTCTGGGGTGGACTCGGGCAGTCCTTTACAACTGCCGGAGCCTGCTAGAGAGACCATTGTGTACAGCGATGAGATTGGCATAGGTATGGGTAGCTTATTAAGAACAAGATTAAGCCAAAATGTACATAATAATTGCTGTCCTAATTTACCTATAAAAGATCTATGTACGAAAATTAGCAGCCACCAGTGTCATAAAAATTGTACAATTATAGTGCAGCTAGGCAACAGCACAAATGTAAAAAAAACTGATATTAATAACCTAATTGAACTTTTATCAGACATTGCCAGCAAAGGTATCAGTAAAATAATAGTGTGCTCATTTCCATACTTAAAACACAGGAGTAGTACTGTCAATATCAATAATCATATACATAAATTAAATTTGACATTATATAATCAGACATGTCGCCTGAGCGACTTTTTGTATTTCGAATGTGATACATTTATGAGTAAGCTTTTATTGACAAAGGATACTTTGTATCTCAAAAAGACTGACATCTCGACCATTGCTAAGTTATTAGCATTCAATATATATGATCCAGTTTTACATGTTGTAGCGGATCACACAGACAAGCTCCAATGTAGTGGTGTTACTATGCGGGGTAATTGTAGTGTAGTTGACAAAGTTAGTTTAAACTAACGCTTAGGACAATGGGGAGGCCAGACTTAATCAACATTTTCCATCAAAATATACAAGGCCTCTCCAGCAAAGCCTTAGAATTAGAATTATTTCTCGACTTTTATAAAGTTGATATAATGTGTATTACTGAACACTGGTTTGTGAAAGGTACTTTGTTACCAATAATCAGAAATTATACAATTGCAAGCACATTTATTAGACAGAAGGCAATTCGCGGTGGCTCACTTATATATGTATCTGAAAATTGTAATTTTAAGGAGCGTAAAGACATTGTAGCTTTGTCTGTTGAACGATGTATTGAATTATCTTGTATAGAGCTGGGGCAACATATAGTCATCTGTGTATACAGACCTCCATCGGCTGATTATAAAATGTTTGAGACAATTATTGAAGAAGTCATGATGAAAGTCTTCAACACCCCGAAATCTTTGATAGTTTGCGGTGACTTTAATGTTAATTTAATTGAGCAGTCACCGCTCAGTGATAAGTTAAAAAATTTATTTCTTAGCTTCAATTTAAAGCATCTTTTTAACCAGCCGACTAGAATTACTAGCTCATCAGCAACCTGCTTGGACAATGTGTTTTGCAACTGTGAACCTGAGAAAATTGCAATCTTTGATATACTTGGCTCCGACCATCTGGGACAGAGTGCCACATTTTCATGTAAAACATCCTCCAAAGGTCAAGAATACACATACAGGCCCATTACAACCAATCGGGTTGAACAGTTTGTGGATATCATTGACAAGCAACTAATGAACCTAATATTTTCTGAGGATCCCGATGACCTATGCAGCACTTTATCTCAAATGTTGGGTGCAGAGTTCAATAATATTTTTAAATTTAAAACTATTACAAGAGCTGGGAAAATTCGGTTCGATGACTGGGCTACTCCTGGTATTTACAAAAATTTACAAAAAGAAATAATTTGTACAACTTATACTCACAAAAACAAATTAATTTACACAATACTAAATTCATAAATCACTTAAAACTATATTCCAAAACTTTTAAAGTGGTTTGTCAGACGGCAAAATCTTTGCATTTTAGTAGAAAAATTAAGCATGCTGATGATAAAATAAAAACAACATGGAAAATCATCAATACTGAAACTGGAAAAATAAAACAAAGAGACAGTAAGATCATCTTAAAAGTTAACAATAAATTAATCATGGATAGTAATGAGGTTGCCAATACATTTGATGAGTTCTTCTCTCAAGTACCCATTACTACCACTCAGTCCATAAATTCTAGTCCCGCTGATGCTTATTCTATATTATCAAAGTGTGTTAATAAATGTGATACCTTGTTCCAGTTCAAACACGTAACTGCAGACTCAATTGTGAAAACATTTAAAATGCTCAAACAAAAGAAAACCGAGGACCTGTGGGGAATGTCAACCACAGTTCTCAGTTACATTATTACTGTTATTAGCCCATACTTAGCTTTTATTTTTAACAGATGCGTTGATCAAGGTGTCTTCCCGGATTTAATGAAAAAAAGTAAATTGATTCCTTTATTCAAATCAGTAAACAAAAATGATCCATCTAACTATAGACCAATCTCTATACTACCGGCATTGAGTAAAATTTTTGAAAAAGTAATATTAGACCAGCTTTTAACACATTTTAACATGAATGATCTTTTAAATAGCAAACAATTTGGATTTACTAAAGGGCGTTCTACTACTGATGCAGGAATAGGTCTTCTTAAACACATATTTGATGCATGGGAGAAAGCACAAGATGCTATTGGCGTGTTCTGTGACCTATCAAAAGCATTTGATTGTGTCTGTCATGAAACACTAATTTACAAATTAAAATACTACGGTGTTGAAGGTAAGGCACTTGATCTGGTATCATCATACCTCTGTAACAGAACACAGATGGTTGAAGTCAATGGCGTCAGGTCATCTGGATCCCTCATAAAAATGGGAGTCCCGCAGGGATCGATCCTAGGACCTTTTTTATTTCTAGTTTATATCAATGATTTACCGTCATTCGTACAGAACCTATGTGATTTTGTTTTGTTCGCAGATGATACTTCCTTGATATTCAAAATAGATAGGACTACACCTAACTTTGACGATGTAAACAAATCAATAACACAGGTTCTGAATTGGTTTACAACCAATAACTTATTGTTAAACGCAAAAAAAACTAAATGTATTAATTTCTCTCTACCAAATGTAAAAAAGGGTATCCTAAATACAAGTATATTAATAAATGATGAACCATTAGAACTTGTTGAATCCACAACATTATTGGGCATCACCCTGGATTCAAAGCTTCAATGGGGTTCTCAAATATCGGTTCTAGCAGGTAGGTTAAGCTCCGCTGCATACGCAGTACGTAAAATTAGATTTTTAACGGACGAAGCCACTGCAAGATTGGTCTATTTCAGCTACTTCCACAGTATAATGTCTTATGGCATTTTATTGTGGGGGAAAGCCGCTGAAATCCAATCAATATTTGTTTTGCAGAAACGAGCTATTCGCTCTATATATAGTATGAGGTCGCGAGATTCACTTCGTGAAAAATTTAAGGAAATTAAAATTCTAACAGTGGCATGTCAATACATTTATGAAAATATTTTGTTCATACGCAAGAATATAAATGATTATAAGAAAAGGTCTGATGTACATAATTTTAATACAAGACATAAAAATAGATTAATTATACCTAATTTCAGACTGCAGAAAGTTAGTGGTTCATTCATGGGGAACTGTGTACGCTTTTACAATAAGCTACCTAAAGATATTGATCAATTGCCTATGAGCAAATTTAAAATCTATGTAAAATCCAATTTGATGAAAAAATCATACTATACAATAGGTGACTATATGGATGACAAAAATGCATGGCCTGAATGCCCCAAGTTCCAAGAACAAATATAAATTGTATTATAATTAATAATATATTGTTAAAATTTTAAAGCTGACATGTACAATTAATTTTAAAAAAAAAAGATAAAATGACAAGACAAGCCCCATAGAGTTTCTTGGTGTTTCTTCTCTGATGGGAAAATTTCTCTATTTCCGAAACACCGGTAGATTCAACAGCCATTCAGTTTTCCCCTTTTGTCCGCAGATTTTCTTTCTAGGCTTGCCATTTTTATTTTTATTTAAACAATATTATGCAGCTGACAGACGGACTATCAGTTCCATTTGGATCATGATATGTACTGTGATCGGTATGCGTTTCTCTATGTTGTGTTTCACTATTTCACTTTTTTATTTTTTTTATATAAAAATTGTCTGAAGTACTGAAACACACAGTTACATGTATGGTTGGTTTTAACCTACTTTAATTTTTTTTAAATATTCTGACGTAAACGATTGGATGACAGCTGAATGGTTCATTACTTTTTTTTTCTAATTCAAAGCGTTAAATTTTGCTTTTGCTATGTTTACTTGATAATTGGTTATGATTTATTTTATGATTTATGATTTTGACGTGTATATGTGCGTATATTTATACTGCCTACATACTGAATAAATGCTTTGATTCTTTGATTCTTGATTCTTGAATCAAATCGTGCTGCTTACGAAAATGCAGTGTCATTGTAACTAAACCAGCTTGTCAAATTTTATCTACGTACTCGTACGATAAGAGGAAGTCGTTCTAATTCAGTTTGCAAGATTTGATCTGAACAACTTAAACACATAAAATGTTAATAGGTACATGCATAAGGTCACGCCGTTTTTCCGTTGAAGTAGGCAGATACTACTTCTTTCCACATGCTACGATCCTGACATACCTCTATTCCTACTTCTTTTTTCGCGCTCTCATACACGCTTTCGGTTATATCGTTATATACGAGTATATCGTGTATAGCTACGTTATATCGTTACGTTGATTGGAACCTGTGAATAAATAAGGCAAATTTTGGACAGTGTAAATCTGCCGTGACCAAGTTTGGCCAGATATAGTGTTACGTCATTAAACTAATTATGCGAGCAAATTAGTAACGGGCTGGAACCGAATCGGATATGAGTGAATTATTCGGTAATTATTTAGAGAGAGGTACTACAGGAGGCATACAGGTGAACTGCGTTTAGGACATTTGTCTATTTATTTATAATTTAACATCGTTTAAAACACTAAAAGAACCGACTTCAAACGTTGCGCTAGTCAAAGTAGCCAGCAGCAGTAAGTAGCATGTCATCGAGGTATATGCATCTTAATACAAATGTTGATATATTAAAAAGCGCTCGACTGATAAAATTTTGGACCACTTGGAAAGGGACTTTAAAACAAAAAAAGAATTTTCCAAATCGGTTCTGACATCTTCGAGTAATCGGTGAATGAAGAATAGAGAACCTCCTCCTTTTTTGTGAAGTCGGTGAAAAACAATGAACTAAAATAGCGAATATACTGAGCGCTGACGTCTACCTATTACAAATACAGAGGAATGCAATATTCTGGCTGCCCCTGTTATCTGAAGACATAAAAACTAAGGTTTTGTGAGACCTCCGGAATGACATGTTCCGGTGCTTTGCCAATTAAGCCACGGTGCGAAGTATCGTTACAATGAAATTAGTGGATTGCATTTGTTAACCCAATTATGCATTGGTGGCGCCATCTATGACTACTTATTACGTAAGTTAATCACTCGGAAGAAATCATTACAGTTTTCAAATCCGACGAGAGATGTTGCACTGCGTAAATTAAATATTATGTTTCTTTAAAGTGTTTCACACTTTATATTTTTGTAAATTGTTAAACACAATCCAAAATTTCATCGTACCGACGGGACTTGAACCCGCAACCTCCGGAATGACATGTTCCGGTGCTTTGCCAATTAAGCCACGGTGCGAAGTATCGTTACGATGAAATTAGTGGATTGCATTTGTTAACCCAATTATGCATTGGTGGCGCCATCTATGACTACTTATTACGTAAGTTAATCACTCGGAAGAAATCATTACAGTTTTCAAATCCGACGAGAGATGTTGCACTGCGTAAATTAAAATATTATGTTTCTTTAAAGTGTTTCACACTTTATATTTTTGTAAATTGTTAAACACAATCCAAAATTTCATCGTACCGACGGGACTTGAACCCGCAACCTCCGGAATGACATGTTCCGGTGCTTTGCCAATTAAGCCACGGTGCGAAGTATCGTTACGATGAAATTAGTGGATTGCATTTGTTAACCCAATTATGCATTGGTGGCGCCATCTATGACTACTTATTACGTAAGTTAATCACTCGGAAGAAATCATTACAGTTTTCAAATCCGACGAGAGATGTTGCACTGCGTAAATTAAAATATTATGTTTCTTTAAAGTGTTTCACACTTTATATTTTTGTAAATTGTTAAACACAATCCAAAATTTCATCGTACCGACGGGACTTGAACCCGCAACCTCCGGAATGACATGTTCCGGTGCTTTGCCAATTAAGCCACGGTGCGAAGTATCGTTACGATGAAATTAGTGGATTGCATTTGTTAACCCAATTATGCATTGGTGGCGCCATCTTAAATATTTTAATTTACGCAGTGCAACATCTCTCGTCGGATTTGAAAACTGTAATGATTTCTTCCGAGTGATTAACTTACGTAATAAGTAGTCATAGATGATCTAATTTCATCGTAACGATACTTCGCACCGTGGCTTAATTGGCAAAGCACCGGAACATGTCATTCCGGAGGTTGCGGGTTCAAGTCCCGTCGGTACGATGAAATTTTGGATTGTGTTTAACAACTTAAGATAAGAGTCTCACATGCCCTGTAATTTCACTTAACACTTTACCATTCAAACCAAAAAATAGTCATGTTTCACGGCAAAATTGGCAAAGTGGTGGTACCTCTCCACGCGGACTAGCAAAGTCCCACCACTACCCTTAATGGAAGTCTGTTAAACAGCAGCGAAATATAGCAAGGTCTGTATTTTCCTGACAGTAATTTTAGGCGTGTGACAAAGACTCTAGCCTAGTTCTAGTTGCATTAATTTATGTGCAGTGATTAGAGGGGATTCCAGTTGGAACGTGGACAAACACCGTATTAGCATTAGCAATTCAGCAGGGTATTTGAGGGTATTAGAAATGAATCCTGGATGACATGTTACGTTCGTTTCGATTATTAATAGGTTAGATTTGAATTTGCTAGAACGTTGTAGAATTTATTTCAAATTTAATTGTTGGTGGTCAAACGCTAGACTATACGATATGAAAAAGTTGCTTAGAAAGAGAGGTTCAGATTGTCTAGAGTCTGTGCAAAAAGAGAACCGTCGTGGCTTTGTGGTGACATGAACAAACATTCAAGGGTAAGGAAGGAAGGTATATACCTACTTAGTACCACCCGATAATAATAAAGGTACGGACACACCGCAGCGTCCTGTGTGCGTGATCTAGGCGGCGATCGGATAGCGCAGTAGTATTTGTACCGACTGGTTCACACCAAACGCGATCAAAAAATAATTAAAAATAAAAGCTTGTAAAAAGTACTGAGATCGCGCCCGCAAATCGCAAGACGCCACGGTGTAGCCGCATCTTAAAAGTAGGTACCTACCAAGGCATCAAACATGTTTAGTCGTATTGGTAATGACAGAGCAATAGTTGTCAACGCAACAAAAATAGTAAATTATAAGCATCAACAAGCGCGACCTTAATTTCAACGACGGTTCTCTTTTTGCACAGACTCTATCAACGTCACTGTTCCTCATACCAATATTTTTTTTTGTTTTATAGTATAGACTAGCGTTTGACCACTATCTCGCCTGATTACAGGCGATGATGTGATCGAAGATGGTGAATACGCTACGCCTAGAATACTCTGACTCTCAAGAACTGTGTGCTGCTAGAACACCGAGAGGTTATGGCGGCAGATTAAGCAGATTTTTTCCTTGATGGTGGTAATCTACTTTTTGGTAGCAAGTGAGGCGAAACATCGATATAAAATACCCACATCACTCTGAAAAAATATGTCAGTCCACTGCTGAACGTAGGCCTCTCCCAAGATACGCCACTGAGTCCGATCTTCGGTTCATTGGGAGGGATATGCCCTAGTCGCAAAGCTAGGCAGGCGGGTTGGCGATCGCAGGACGTAGCTCCTCGCACCGGTGACGCTGCTGCCCGTCGACGACCTGTAGTATTTAACTACGCCATAGTTTGAAATGGTTATACCGCCATTTGTCGGTCGCCAGAGCCTCGTTTGTTGGCCAGCAGGATGCACCACGGGCAGGTGAGGTTGGCTGGAAGCACTGAGGGGGTATTTGTCCTCCCTTACATCCCACATCCCGATAAGTCTCATATTCCTTGTAATTTAAATGAACATTTTGTCAATTAATTAAATACCTCCCATCACGTTAGACCACGTTAGATTGTTGTTCACATATTTAAGTAAACTGCCGCATTAAATTTAATCTGTTCGTGCGAACTCCGCTTAACAGTACCGGCTGAATTTTAATTGTGCCCAATTACCACTCGGTGTATAGGTAGTCTTTTGTTGTAAAGAAGAGAAGCAGTAAAGAATGTTGTGTAATTTATGAGTTTTACGCCATGAAATTGTACCGCCATTGTCGATTTACAAGCTTTTATTTTGTTCCATTCCTGTCCCTTATAATTCCAAAATAACCGACTTCACAAAAAAGGAGGATGTTCTCAATTCGTCGGAATGTATGTTCACCGATTACTCGAAGATGCCTGAACCGATTTGGAAAATTCTTTTTTTATTTCAAATGGTACCCTTCGCAGGTGGTCCCATTTAAATTTTAACGAAATCAGCTAAGCCGTTTTTAATATATCAACATTTGTATTACGATGCATTTACTTATCTCGACGACATACTACTAACTACTGGCATAGTTTATATAATAGTTACTGGTCTACTGGCTACTTTGACAAGTACGACGTTTGAAGTCGGTTCTGGTAGTTTTTTAAACGATCTTAAATTATTTAATCTTATAAATTTGACCCACATAACCTTACAGTGTTCCGGCAGCACTCAGCCCTTGAGAGTCAGTGTATTCTAGGCATAGCGAATTCACCATCTTCGACCACATCATAGCTTACAACCAGGCGAGATAGTGGACAAACGCTAGCCTATAAGATTTTTTTTTTAAATCCACATAACGCAAAAATCCCAATAAACAAATAAATCCTCGGGGCCTCACCCGGGATGATTAGTGATTCACTTCACTCCACATCGCTGAAGCTTGCAATAGATATATTATTTAAAAAAAACAATATTTACTGGAAATACCTCTTTTTATGGGGTATATCAATAATAAAAACCAAGCATGTTGACTTATTGAATCCGGTGTTGCTATAACAAGATAGTTTAAAAACGAAAACAACCGACTTCTATGCCGCGCGAGTCAATTTCAGTAGCAAGTTTGAGACGTTTATTGTCATATCTCTGGAGGTACTTATCATATCTCGATAAAATTACAATGGGACCACTTTAGAAACGTACTCTATCGATTAAAAAATAAATCATTCAAATCGGTGCACAATTGACGGAGTCATCGCGTATCATAAATACAAAAAAAAACATACAGACGAATTGAGAACCTCCTTCTTTTTGAAAGTCGGTTGAAAGCTAAGTTTTATTTGTCTACTATAATATACTCAAAAATTACTTTAAAGGTAACGAAGCTAAATTCTACATACGGTTATATTTATAGATAAAAGTTTCTTCAACATTGGCGCCGCTCAGGGGAGTCCCTGAGTAATGTTTATATTAGCGAAGGAAAACGTGCTCGAATTTCCTCCGCGACAGGTGAGCAAGCACGTCTCGATCCATGGATGCCCCAGGGCATCATGACAAGCCATCGAGCACATCGTGCCCGCAGCCAACATAAAAAATATATACAAGATAAGTACAAAAACCCCAACTGATTCTCATTCCTAACTAAATCACAGAATAATGAATAGTACAAGACTACACTTAAACATTGACTTATGTATTTTTTCAACCGACATCCAAAAAGAAGGAGGTTCTCAATTCGTCTAAATGTTTTTTTTTCTTTGTTTTTGTGTGTATTTTACGCGATGACTCCGTCAATTGTGAACCGATTCGAAATGATTCTTTTTTAATCGATAGGGTACGTTTTCGTGGTGGTCCCATTTAAATTTTAACGTAATCGGTTGAGCGGTTTTTAATATATGAACATTTGTATTACGATGCATTTATATACCTCGATGACGTGATACTGGCTACTGGCTATTTTGACTAGCGCGACGTTTGAAGTCGGTTATTTTGATAACCTACTCGACAGGTGTGGTTAACTTTTAAAATTAAAAAATCCAAAATGTTTCCTTAAAAATATTTGCCGAAAATCGGCCATTTTGTTTCCTTTTTAACCGACTTCAAAAAAAGGAGGAGGTTTCTCAATTCGACCGTATATATGTTTTTTTTTATATTTGTTCGCGGATAACTTCGTCGTTTATGAACCGATTTTGATTATTCTTTTTTTGTTAGAAAAGAAATATCCCAAGTGTGGTACCATAGTAATTTTATCGAGGTTTGATGAGTATCTCCAGAGATATGGAGATAAACACCTCAAAATTGGTACTGAAAATTAATAGTGCGGCATTGAAGTCGGTTGTTTTTAGTTTTTTAAACGATCTTATCATACATCTATCTAAGACCACTTGTCAAGGGTTGTGTGCTGTCAGAACACCGTAAGGTTATGGTGGCAGATTTTCTTCTTAATAGTGGTAAGCTACAAGTAGCAATTCAGGTGGAACATCAATATAATTAAGCTCCTACCACTTTTGGACGAACGCCCGTGCTAGGATTTGAACCACTGACCTCTCGCTTAGAAGTCCAGCAATCTGGCGACCAACGAGGCTCTTAGATATAACATAAGATAATCTGGCTTTAAAAGTCTACAATACCACAGAATAAATAATAGTAAAAATACAAGACTGATCTACAAGTCGTTTGCCCGATACACAAAACTTTGTGGTACTAAATCATTAAGCTGCCATCAGCAATTTGTGTTAACGACTTAGTAGATATCCGTGGATACCTACATATCTTAACATCTATTGAATATGTTTATCTATGGCTGGCGAAGTGCCAGAGTCAGCTATATACATGAGTAGATATTGGTATTTAGTTATCTATAAGCAACATTTTAAAGTTTGAAACTCGTTATGTGCTTGACATATATTTAATGGTTTTTGGATACAAATTTCTACCCTATTAATGTTTTTTTCTGCGCGCCGAATGTATGAAAATTTGAGCATTACCTTATCTCTGAATTTACAAACGAGAAAAATACTAGACTTCTCTTTTTATTGTTTTAAATAATTCTTTAGGTAAATTATTTTTAAGCTGAGTTAATAACCTTTTGTTAGTAAGTACAGAAAATAGTATTTATTTAATAAAAGTAAAATAGTTTACCTTATCCTGAATATTAAATTTTCAGGAAACGGAAAATACTATCGACAAAACACGTTTCATTACTTGGGTAGCGAAGTATACTTACTAGGTTACCACGCAATCATCATCATCATCCGGTGTCAGACCACTGCTAGACGTAGGCATCTTCCAAGATACGCCACTGAGCCCGATCGTCAGCTCTTCTTTTTCAGTCACTGCCCACCGCTTTGCGTATATCGTCACTCCATCTGGCCCCCTAGACAAAATCTAATTTCTGTTTAAGTACATTCACGCCAACGCAGCTTTAAAATGCATGGGAATGACAACTTTGCTGCGGAAAAATATATGTAATTCCCATACATTTTGGACTTGCGTTAGCGTGAATGTAAACAGAAATTAGATTTTGTCTAGGGGTGCTGGTCACAGTACCTTCTACGATATGCTACGTTTGGTAGATGGTCAACGTTCTGATAACACGTATTGCGATCTGAAACTCAATATCCATCAGATAATTCAGTCTAGAAATCACTTATGTATATATATATATATATATATATATATCCTTAGACGTATCATTTCACATTGCGTATAGGTTTAATTAAATCATCCCGCCCACTCACACAAACAATCCCCTTTCCGTTATTAAATTAAGTACGAAAGTCAATGTGAGTTTCATTTATCGTAGGAACAAATGGGAATTATCTAATCCCAACGCAAAATAACTTTTGTTTCCAGGTAATATCGGGATCGGTAACTGCTAGCAGGTTGTGTACGATTATATAGGAGGAATATGAAGGGAAAATACATTTAAATATTTGAGATATCAAGTAACACTGCGTGAGGCCATCATAGTACCTATTTAAGAACTATCGCCGATTAATTACAAATTGTTAAAGATAATTTAAGATCGTTTAAAACACTAAAAGAACCGACTTCAAACGTCGCGCTAGTCAAAGTAGCCAGCAGTAAGTAGTATGTCGTTGAGGTCTAAAAATGTATCGTTAAACAAATGTAGATATATTAAAAACCGCTCCCCCGATTTCATTAAAATTTTAATGGGACCACCTGGAAATAGTACCATTTGAAACTAAAAAATAATTTTCCAAATCGGTTCAAGCATCTTCGAGTAATCAGTGTACACACATAAAAATAAAGAAAAGATTCTGTCGAATTGGGAACCTCCTCCTTTTTGTGAAGTTGGTTAATTAATTACAAATGGTTTATAGAAAACTGCAAAATCGTTTTAAATTGCGAAATCTTTAGCTAAGCTGGTAATTGAGCCAACGAAATAATAAGGCATAACCAAATAATAAAGAAGAACAAACAAATAACATAATTAATAATAACATCTAATGTGTTCCGGCAGCAGTCCTTGAGAACCAGTTCCCAATCTAGCCCTAGCGTCCTACCATCCTCGACCGCGTCATCACTTATCAACAGGTGAAGTAGTCTACTAATTCTTACTAATATCTGTGAGCATGAGAAATAATATATGCTACTTTTCAACCGACTTCCAAAAAGGAGGTTCTCAATTCGTCTGTGTTTTTTTTGTGTGTATGTTACGCGATTACTCCGTCAATTGTGAACCGATTCAATATAATTATTTTTGTAATTGGTAGGGTACGTTTTTGAGGTGATCCATTGTAATTTAATCGAGATCTGATAAGTATATCTATAGATATGACGATAAACGTCTCAAACTTGCTACTGAAATTGAGTCGCGGGGCATGGAAGTTGGTTGTTTTAGCTTTTAAACTATCGTAATTATTTTGATATCTATAAAGATAATAAAATCATGATTTTTACACATAACTTAAATACCTCAGACCACACAAATGTTGATTGACAGAGCTTTACAGTGATACCATTCTTGGTGTATGTGAACGAAGTCGCGGGGCGGGTATCGTCTAGTAACACGTCTAAAAAAGTCGTTCAATCAACGCATAATCTATTTAAAGTACTAGTGTCCACAGAAATGTTAATAATAATATTATTTAACGACCCGTGATGTAAGATGATATACAAATACAAATACAAAATTGCTTTATTTTGCACAAACAAAAGTTTACAGACATGAATGCGAACCCTGCTTTTTGCTTTAGTTAAAAACTATGTTGCAAAAAAGCAGTGCCTTCCCTAAAATTAGAACAAATATAAACTTATATTAAAAGCTTAGTAAGGCAACTATTGTAGTTTAACTTATCTGGTTACCTTACATAATTGTACGTTTAATCTAAATGTTACTATTGTACTTATAGAAGAGAAAAAAAATGATACAAATGATGCAAATAAGTGTGTGTGGGTGTGTGTGTGTGTGCGCGTTTGTGTGTGTGTGTGCGTGTGTGTGTGTGTGTGTGTTGCGCGTGCGTGCGTGCGTGTTTGTGTGTGTGTGTGTGAGTGAGTGACCGTGCGTGTGTAGTGGTGTTATTATATTTTATCTGTAATGTATGATGTATATAATTTAAGATCATTTAATAAACGGGCAACGCACTTGCCCGCACAAAATATGCACCTTAAAGTGTAATATTTCGTAAATGAAGCATTCAATCGAAAAATGGTATTAGCAACCCTTAAGTCACTTTAAAAGACCTATTCAACGATACCCCACACGATGGGGAAGACGATGAAAAAAAAAATCATCCCCACTTCTTATATAGGGGAGCTACCCTAAAAAAATATATTTTTAAAATTTTATTTCAGCACTTTGTCGGCGTCATTTATTTATATATCCCCAAAAAAATACAGCTTTCTAGTATTAACGGTCTCTTAGCAAAACCTCGGACAGACAGACAGACGGACATTACGGAACTATAAGGGTTCCTTGTCAGGACTACGGAACCCTAAAAAACTTAAAGAACCGACTTTAAGCGTCGCGCTAGTCAAAGCAGCCAGTAGACACAGTAACTATCTATTATATAATCTGTGCCAGTAATTAGTATGTCGTCCAGGTATGTAAATGTATGTGTTATATATATGTATATGTTATACTTATTATACCAGCTATGTATATGTTATACTTAATGTTTGTATATTAAAAACGGCTCTAGTAATTTCGTTAAAATTTAAATGCAACCACCTGGGAAAAGTACCTTTGAAACAAAAAAAGAATTTTCCAAATCGGTTCGGGCACCTTCGAATAATCGGTGAACATACATAAAAAAAGGTTCCGACGAATTGAGAACCTCCTCCTTTTTTGGGAAGTCGGTTAATAAGGAGTATCAATATTTCTGTGCTAGTGTCAAAGCCACTGCGTTCCTAAATCTTTATAAATAGCGCTATTAGTTTCTTTTTCCGTTTTGAATCGGTTCACTTAACCAAACCTGTCCAATTTGTATCGAACAGAATACTTTGTATCGACCAATACCTTTTACATAGATTGTGCTGAATATTTTATTAACTGCTTTCAATTAGAGCTAGAGATGGTACGGAAGCGAAGCCAAAGTAATATTGATGTAATGAATGTTTGAAGACGATATTGGTTTAACATTTGTAATCACTATGATTGACCGACTTTACGATAATAATATCGTTTAAAAACTAAAAAAGAACCGACTTCAATGCCGCGCTATTCAATTTCAGTACCAATTTTGAGATGTTTATCTCAATATCTCTGGAGATACTTATCATACCTCAATGAAATTACCACGATACCACACTTGGGATATCTCCTTTCAAACAAAAAAAGAATAATCAAAATCGGTTCATAAACGACGAAGTTATCCGCGAACAAACATAAAAAAAAAATATATATACGGTCGAATTGAGAAACCTCCTCCTTTTTTTGAAGTCGGTTAAAAAGGACTGCTTACGAGTATATATAAGTGAACAAAATTAGAACGGTAACCTACTACTTTCGAAGTAAAAGCTATGTTAGCTTATAAGAGACTGAGATAGTGGGCAAGTGTTTGCTACCAGAAAGTAGCTTACCACCAACGGAGAAAATCTGTCGCCTTAACCTTACGGTGTTTCGGCAGCACACAGCCCTTGCGAGTCTGAGTATTCTAGGCCTAGCATGTTCGCCATCTTCGACCACATAGTCACTCACCACCAGGCGAGTTAGTGGTGAAACGCTAGCCTATAAGATATAAAAAAAACTACTATCGATTTAATTATATTACTCTGTATTGTTTGATAGTCAAGTACAGATCTCTTGCTATGACTGCCAGGCGTTTCAAACTTTAGTAGGTCTCACAATCTCCTTTTCGCAGATGATTGTCACTCATAAGAGTATATATACCTAACACACTAGCAGCTTCTACTTCGCCGCGACTTCGTTCACGTACATCAAAAATTAAGTAGCCTATGTTCATCCTCATTCTATAAAGTAATCTCCTAGTTGAATTTCAGTAAAATTCGGATCCTCCGTTTAGGCGTGATTAGGTAACAAACAGACAGAGTAGGTAACAAACATTTTTATAATATTAGTAGGGATACTTGTACTATTATTTATTCCGTGGTAATGATGGATTTATGGATTGTCCAATTCATAAAGACATGACGCAATGCACTTTTAAAAGAAAATTAACTAATTGGTTGCAAAACTGTTTTAATGACTTCAATGAATACACGAAATATATAATTTTAACATGAATAACTTGTACCTATAATTTCATTGACATTTGTATTATTTTATTAATTAGGTATATCTAAAAAATTGAAATTTTATAATTATTCATTTTCAGTTAGATTGTATTCAGGAATAAATAAGTATTTCTATTCTTTCATGAAATTGAATATCGCACATCGTAGAATGTATGAGTTACATTTTCTGTAAGAACTAATGTACAACATTCTTGCCATAGAGTTATGGTACGACCACACCGCGGCGTCCTGCGTCCGCGTGCGCGTTCTGATATTCAATCGTTTTTTGATCGCCGTAGATCGCGTTTGGTGTGAACCAGTCGGTACAAATACTACTGCGCTATCTGATCACCGCCTAGATCGCGCACGCAGGACGCCGCGGTTTAGTCATACCTTTAAATTTCATAACCTTAACTCCTAACTATCTGTCTCTATTGTTTCAGGAGACGAGTTTGTATACCACGACGCGTGGGGAGGTATCAGCCTCATGTTTGCCTCAAACCAGACCTCCAAGACACTTATGGCCAACACTACTTTCGTAAGTACCACCTTGCATCTACATCCGTATTTATCTAACTGCCAAAAAAGAGGGTAATCATCATTACATATTATAAAACAAAGTCCCCCGCCGCGTCTGTCTGTCTGTTCGCGATAAATTCAAAAACTACTAAACGGATTTTAATGCCATTTTCAACGATAGACAGAATAATTCATAAGGAAGGTTTACGGGAATAATTCGTTGTAATCAATCGTCGTAACAAAAAGTTTTGCGTAAACTGGTTGAAGTAACGATGATTATTATTGAAGACGTTAAATACTGCTCGACGCGACAAACTGATGCAAACAGATGCAGGCATAATTATATGTTCTACCTGTACGAAGCCGGGGGTTCGCTGGTACGTGTGTATGCTTCGTGTGTGTATACATTATTGCCTGTAGGTGTAACGGCTTGACCGATTTATACAGAGTTACTGACAATTTGACTTATTTTCGGCAGGAGCAGATAGGGGGCTAAATTTGCGTCATATTTAGACCTAGCTGTCACGTATTCACGTACTACAGTAGGCAACATATATGCTTGTAGGGACAGCGGCGGTGCGGAATGTGCTAGATTGCAAAATGTACAGTAGCAGAGCCCCGCATGCCGCTGGCTCTCCAGTCGTCTTCCTGCCTTTGTATCGATACGTAGCACTATTAATATATCTGTAGTAACGACACTATATTAATGACTCGTTTCATTACACACCGGCTCCAATACATAGTTACATATACATAATATCGTTTAAAAACTAAAAAACAACCGACTTCAATGCCGCGCTATTCATTTTCAGTATCAATTTTGAGATGTTTATCTCAATATCTCTGGAGGTACTTATCATACCTCGATAAAATTATCATGGTACCACACTTGGGATATCTCCTTTCGAACAAAAAAAGAATAATCGAAATCGGTTCATAAACGACGAAGTTATCCGCGAACAAACATAAAAAAAAAATATATATATATATATATATATACGGTCGAATTGAGAAACCTCCTCCTTTTTTTGAAGTCTGTTAAAAAGGCAGCTATAAATCGCTATAATGTTCATACCTAAAAGCAGTTTCCTACACTACCTGCTAATAATAAACAATAGGTTTCCTAGTCAAGACTGGCGTATTGCCAACCACAAGTGGAATATGTTACGTATCTTATGACCACTTGTTGGCGAGATGTCGATATACTGGTCGATTCTCCTGGAAATTATATCCTGAACTTGGCAGCAGCTTGATGGATGTAGAGGTTTGGAAATGGTAGGGTTTAGGTACGTGGCTTCACAGCTGAGTAGTTTTATTGTAATGTTACGTGAATTTGCTCTTGACTCAGTGTTAATATTGTTTTATAAATCTCTACCAACCCTAATGCTACTAATATTGTAAATGCGAAAAATACTTCTAATTGTGGACTGAGACGCGGGGCGTAGTTAGTAATGTTATAATTGTGAAAGTAGAAGATAAATAAACAACTCTAGATATAAAGCAAAGCACCTTAACTCACAGAGGGATAGAATGTTTTAACCGACTGCGCGACGCAATGAAGCGTCATGTGTTTTCACCAGAATTTATGCATGTATAATTTACAATATAACATACAATCCAAAATTTCGTCGTCCAAGCATGAGTAGTTACTTCTAAACAGTAACTGTATTTTTGAGCTCACCTGATGATGGAGCCGGGCTGTAGGGACTGGAAATTCCTAATGGAAAATGGTAGGACCAGCTGAATTTCGGCTAGTAGGTATATTATAGATAGATAATTTATTTTATCAAAAACACATATTACAAATTTGGACCTTATAGTATTTGTATCATTTAACAAGTAAATATATTACTAGTTTTACTAATTTAATAAAAGGTATTTTGACATTAGCAGCCGTACTAGGTCTAGCCTGTGTTACAGCTGCCAATATTTTCCTTCCGTGTAGGAACTCGTTTACAAGTACTTAACATTTTAATAACAGTCTAA
Source organism: Cabera pusaria (assembly GCA_954871355.1). Classification (NCBI taxonomy): domain Eukaryota; kingdom Metazoa; phylum Arthropoda; class Insecta; order Lepidoptera; family Geometridae; genus Cabera; species Cabera pusaria. The sequence goes on from OX940908.1 coordinate 7,496,546, forward strand.
TAATTATAAATGAACAGTTCGTATATTTTTTTAGTTTTATTCAAAAAATGCAGGTTTTTTTTAAAATATTTTATAGGCTAGAGATTGACCACTATCTCACCTGTTGATAAGTGATGATGCGGTCGAAGATGGTAAGCACGCTAGGCCTAGAATGGGAACTGGCTCTCAAGGATAGCTGCCGGAACACATTAGATGTTTGGTGACAGATTTTCTAACTTGAGCGTGGTAGCTGGCCAGGCGGACACTAGATAGTGTCCTACCACCATGCGGGGTTATTGGTTTCTTAACGATGTTTTCCTTCACCGGAGGGCCACTTCGAGAAGCGCACATACATTTTTCGATAGAAAAATCTATTGGTGCACGGCGGTTTGAACTCGGTACCACGGCATCAAAGCCGACCGTTCTCCCGATTACGCCACCGGGCCCTCAAAAATTAGATAGATTTAAAAAAACCTAAAACAAGTCCACTGAGGTATCTACAAGCCGAGTTAAATGCTAAACAATACTAGTTAAGTTCGTATATATAGTAGTATATAATTATAGTATAGTATATTATAATATAGTAGTGTATATTGTCATCATTAGTACTATTCTTACACACCATGACCTTTTACAAAAAACTTGAGTTTAAAAAAGATTTTTACTTGTAATATAATTACATTTACCATCTTAACTCTAACTGAATTACTTATACCAAGAATTAAATTATTCACTCCCACTAAAAGTTACGCTCCGCAGTGAAACTAAAAGAAAACCAAGCGTTAGAACATTACTTCTTATTTGCTCGGACCCAATACCAATATTTTCCTATAAAGCGTGCCGCAGGGAAATCTCAAGCTTCTTACTGGAGTTTCCATGAGGAAATGTGTTTTTTTTTGTTGTTAGTATGCTGTGAAGAACTGATGTCTGGACTATAAGGAAGTCTACAGATATAAGCTGCATTTTAAGATTGCATTTTGCAAAAAAGTACGCATTATTCATATTTTTACCCATGATGGAACGGAGACTGTGTGGGGTGAGAGGATGTGTGTTTGTTTGATTGTGTGTGCAAATCCATGTTGCCATTTTTGTCCAAAACTAGTTCGATTTTGTCTTTAAACGGTTCGTAATTAATCAGTGGTGGTTTATAGATAGATTGTATTGACGTTAATTTTTTAAAGGACATTGTCGTGGGTGTTTATTCATAATTTTAATTTGTTACTTGTAATTTACCATCGATGATTCGTAGCAAAATGTTTAACTTTGGTCTGAATTGCTTCAACTGGTGAGTTAACAGATTTATTTCCAAAAAGCTCTATTATTGCAGGTGTGAATAAAATAAAACTACCTACTTACAAGCCCAGACACTGACTCCTGTGTAAAGGGCATCAAAAATGTCTGAAACGTGTCGGAGTAATAATATATAATATCGATATCTTAACCCGTGAAAATAAAAACCCTTTTAAACACCACTCCAGACACAAGCATATTTAGCTTAGTTGGAGGGGTTAACAAGAATACTAGTAATGTGCAACCCACATTGCGAGTAATCTTAAAAAAAAAAAAAAAACATTATAATTTTGACACTAATGTTTATAAAACCTAACACCGTGCAAAAACCTCCCGTGGGCCACATACTATTTTTGTACGTGACAGATTTTACTAATGATAATTATTTTTATATTTTATTTTATTTTATTTCACCGTTCCCCTTTTCTTTTGTACTACCAAAGGCAAAGCTTACGCCATCGATGCATGGCAGATATTCCATTCTGTCGCACAAAGCGCTTTGCATCTACGTTTATCATCATATGCACAGCAATGGAATGGAATTCCCTGGGGGTCTTTAAATCGCGAGTAAACAGGTATCTCCTAGGCAAGCGTGCTACATCGTCCATCACATCTTCACTGAGATAGTGGTCGAACGCTTGCTTATCTACTATAAAAATAAAATATCTGGATGACCGAGTTTTGCTTGGTATTGAATTAATATTTGAAAAAAAAGATAAAAAAATGATAAAAAAGGGGAAAATAGTCATCTCATCCGGTCTCGAAACAGGGACCTCCCGAACGCCATCCAATCGATCTTCCACCGAAATATCATAACGTTGTCAAATGAGTCGAAATTACTCTTTGTATTCTAATGATATTGTATTGTATTATATATATGATATTGTTTTTCAATGCCTAAAAACACGAATAAAACAACATTTTCTGATAATGAATCCTAGCTAGATCGATTTATCGCCCCCGAAATCCCATGTATACTAAATTTTATGAAAATCGTTGGTGCCGTTTTTGAGATTCAGATTATATATGTATTTATTTATATATAAAAGAATTGCTCGTTTAAAGGTATTAGATTAGATTAAACCATTTTTTTTTCACTGCGTATAGAACCGCAGATCACAGCGAGTGGGCGATATGATTGGCCATATTGACCGAACGGAAAATATATCCGAAGCCATTGGACTCGCTCATGTGTGACAATAACAACCCTTTGGTTCTTACGCTTCATTGGTTCTCTTCAGCGGTTAAAAAGACATATTCAATGGCGTTTCGTAATATGTTTCGCAAAAGGGTTTTGGATTTATACCCAATTTTTGAAAAGGAAAAGGTATTGCGTTCTGCGTTATGATTTACAAAATAATATTTGTATAACTTTGTAGTTAGTGGGTATTGTTGTGCAAGTTTTCCGAAGATTTTCGTGAAAAAATTCGATTATTCAGTAATCCAAGGGAGGCGTTATTTTTATAAGCTTTTATTTAACTTGCTGTGTAAGTGTATGTATCTGTGGGTATGTATGTGTGTGGTCAAATATTGGATTCTAAATTAGAACTACTTCCTGATGTTCAATCGGACTCAAATGCGTGTGTCTTCGGTGAAAATGCAATATAATGGTACCATTGAGCTGACCTGATGATGGAGCTGGACTGTAGGTACTGCAACTACGTAATGGAAAATATTAGGACAGTCAAATTTGGGCTAGCATGTTTTGTTACAATTAATACTTTTCATTACACATGATAACGTCTCATCATCATCAGCCGGTGTCAGTCCACTGCTGGACGTAGGCCTCTCCCAAGATGCACCACTGAGCCCGGTCTTCGGCTCTTTTTTTCCAGTCACTGCCCACCGCTTTGCGTATGTCGTCGCTCCACCTAGTCACAGGACGTCTTACGCTACGTTTGTCGATTCGCGGCCTCCACTCTAGGTCAAGTCTACCCTAACGGTTATCAGTCCTGCAGCAGATATGACCAGCCCACTGCCACTTCAGCTTGCTAATCCGTTGAGGTATGTCGATCACTTAAGTTCTCTGGCGAATTACTTTGTTCCAGATTCGATCCCGCAGAGAAATACTGAGCATAGCTCTCTCCATTACTCGCTGAGCGACTTTAAACTGGTGGACTAGTCGAACTGTGAGTGTCCACGTCTTGGCACCGTATGTCATTACAGGCAGGATGCATTGGTTAAAGACTTTTGTCTTTAGACACTGCGGTATAGGCGACGAGAGGACTCGACTCGCAATTATTTCAGAGCTGATAAATTTTTGAGTGTGTAAGCGTAATATTTTAGTTTTACGACCCAAGGGAAAAAACAAAATTATGATCATCATTATAATCAGCTGGTATCAGTCCACTGCTGGACGTAGGCCTCTGCCAAGACACGCCACTGAGCCCGATCTTCGGCTCATTGGGAGGGATATGTTCCGCCAGACTTGCCACTTACCAAAAAGTAGCTTACCACCATCAAGGAGAAAATCGGCTGCCATAACCTTACGGTGTTCCAGCAGCACATAGCCCTTGAGAGTTAGAGTAGGTATTCTAAGCCTAGCGTATTCCCCATCTTCGACCACATCATCGCTTACCACCAAGTGAGATAGTAGTCAAACGCTAGCCTATACGATATTTAAAAAAATCCGAGGCTTATGATTGCATGAAGCTAATTCTAGTGTGATCCATCATTAGCCACCGTTCGATCAGATGTTCTCAAAGCCAGGGCCTGTTCATGTGTGTAACAGCTTGCGGCCCAGATTTCACGGTTCAGCGCTCCATTGTACCGCCAGAGGACTGAGGAGGTTATACGGTTATAGTGCTTGGGTTATATTACTTAGGTTCTGTGGTAAAGGTTGTCATTGGTCCATTGATGAGCTTGATTAACACAATCCTAGCAATGAACCAATGAGCAATCAATGACATACATTTTAGGTTTAGGTATGCACCTTTTTTTTCTGTAGGTATTTCGTGTCCATATATATAATATTATTGTTTCTTATGTTTTAATATGGCTCCACACGAGTAGTGTATTGAACCAGTGTCAAGTATTAAAATTCAAGTTTTTGAGAATTCACATAGGCTAGCGTTTGACCAATATCTCACCTGTTGTTAAGTGATGATGCGGTCGAAGATGCTAAGCACGCTAGGCCTAGAATGGCAACTGGCTCTCAAGGATAGCTGCCGGAAGACATTAGATGTTTGGCGACAGATTTTCTCGCGACTTGAGGGTGGCAGCTAGCCAGGTGGACACTAGATAGTGTCCTACCTCCATGCGGGGGTTGTTGGTTTCTAAACGATGTTTTTCTTTCACCGGAGGGCCACTGTGAAAAGCGCACATACATTTCTGGATAGAAAAATCCATTGGTGCACGGCGGGGTTTGAATTCATGTCATAAACATGGATCAAAGTCACATTTTAAGTCGAGTTGAAGTCAAAGTCATACCAAGTCATACTCTCAGTAAAAATGTGGACTTTACTAAAAATTTTCAGTGGTTAATAATCCACATTTATCACTCATTAACTTGCGGAAGATCACAAGTTGTAGGAAAAAATACAATGAGAGCACACATGCTTTTTCACATTCCCGCCAAAACTCAAAGAACAATTTTTATCAAGTGAAAACTTCAAAAGGTGCGAAGTTTTTATCGAAAACTGTTTGTATTTATTTGTTTATTATGTTAAACATGTAAGTCAGTGTCTTTAACAATAGTATAGCCTTGAATTGCTATTTTATAGAGCCTTTTATCTATTTCCTTTTCTTATAGAGGGGGTATGAAAAGCATGGTGTATAACTCGGTCGAAACATTATTTTCTGTTGGCCGACGTACTTTAAATCCCGCTACGCTCAGGATTCTACTTAAGAATTCTACTCTAAAATCTTTCGCTCCGCTCTGGATCCAAAATAGCAGCCCCGCAGAAACATACTATGTTGCACTCTTGTTAAACAATCTACTATTACCCTTCTCGTTTGTTACAGAGAGTGTTGGAGCCAGCTTCATTCTCAGTGTCAGCCGATCGTCGGTTCCTACTGATAGCCCAAGGCGTCCGTAAGTTACATCGGCTGTCATACCTCGCTCGGTATACTGTTTACGATATATTGACAACGTAAGTACTCTATTATATCTACGATACTTAGGTACTGTTTTTTCTTTTACTTACTCTTAGAACGCGTCTAAATCTGCAGCATATGATATGGTATTTTCAACCCCAGACGCAAAAAGATATGGTGTTATGGTATGGTGGGTGTTATAGGCTTGACACATCTGTGTATCTATGTATCTGTATACCTGTGTATCTGTGTGTCTATATGTGGCCAAACAGATCAACCGAATTTGATTTTGTTTGTTTTTGCTTTGTGTGTTCTTATATGTTGATTCATGAAAACCCGTTCAGCCGTTCCCTTTCAGGCCCGTTCAGACTATGAGCTTTTTGACTTTGTTAATGACGCTATGAGATCAACTTTAATAGGTCTGATCAATTCGGGATTCGGTGTCTTCTTACTTCAATAATATTGTAGGTAGCATTGCCCCGATGATGGGACTCTCCTGAAATATGCAGAATACCCCACCTATTACAGCAGAGATGTCGAGTTTGGACTCATTAAAATGATCTCAATAAACAGATTATACATAGGCAAGTCGAGGGTGGTTCTAAATGTTTAAATTTAAGTATAATCGACAAAAGATATTACCGCCACTGATAAATAATATATGAGTAATATAACATACTAGGTAGGAACTCTTGAATTGCCTTTATTTCGTATTAAGACTTATAATTTACCTTACCTTATAGGTGTCGTATGCTATAAGACTTGCACTAACTCCCTGGTGCTTTTATAACTGTTATGGGACAAATCTAAACTACACTCACGGACTCATAAACTGCATCAATGTTCAAGACGCCTCTGAAATAAAATATAAATATTAAATATAATTACAAATTATACAAATTTAAATTGAAACTTACTTATAGTTTGGTTCGTTAACTTCATAACAGCGTAGTATCATATCCTTAAGTATGTTTGTATACTGGAAAGGACCATTCAATTAATTCGAAAGTAATCCTGGACTTTGATGAAGTTTATTAGTCCGTCAGTGTATATCCGTCATAAAGCAATGGAAATTTAGAAGTAGTCCGTAAAGTAATAAATGAACATAAAAGCTCAGGTAAAGCTTTCCAACTATTATTTACTCTGTGGCTTAACTATAAATACACTAAGCGCAAGCTCAGCACTTTACGAACTTCCACGCCGGGGCTCCAGACTAATTGCTAGATAATCTATCACCTAAGCTGAGAAAAACTGTTGGGAATATCCGTAAAAAATATGATAAAGTAGAATTTCTCAGGTAGAAAATCACCTGAAATATGCTTAGGTGGTTCCCTCGACTGTAGATAAGTTGGACAACTAATTGTTCTAAATTTGAAAAAACTCTGTTGATTAAAGTATTAACTACAAAGAGTATATCGACATATACAAAGTAAATTATGCTATGTACTATGTGCATTTACGTATGATATTTTTATATCATATATAATTTATGTGCGCTTCTCACAGTGGCCCTCCGGTGAAGGAAAACATCGTTAAGAAACCAATAACCCCCGCATGGTGGTAGGACACTATCTAGTGTCCGCCTGGCCAGCTACCACCCTCGAGTTAGAAAATCTGTCACCAAACATCTAATGTGTTCCGGCAGCTATCCTTGAGAGCCAGTTCCCATTCTAGGCCTAGCGTGCTTACCATCTTCGACCGCATCATCACTTACCAACAGGTGAGATAGTGGTCAAACGTTAGCCTATAAAGTATTTAAAAAAAAAAAAATATTATAGGGTAGCATTTGACCACCACTATCTTACTTATTGTTGTATCACACTCTGTTGTTTATATCAGGTGATGATGCGGTCGAGGATGGTAGCACGCTAGGCCTAGAATGGGAACTGGCTCTCAAGGACAGCTGCCGGAACACATTAGATGTTTTGGCGACAGATTTTCTAACTTGAGGGTGGTAGCTGGCCAGGCGTATAGTGGCCACTCCGCATAGTGGCCAGCCACTATGCGGGGCTTGGGGTTTCTTAACGATGTTATTCCTTCACCGGAAGGCCACTTTAAAAAGCGCACATAAAATTTCCGATAGAGAAGTCCATTGTTGCATGGCGAGGATTGACCTCGCTACCTACCTGCTACGCCAAAGCCGACCATTTTCCTACTACGCCACTGGGCCTTCAATTGCTTACTTATATGCCCCTTATTAATTTTCTGACGTAAACGATTGGATGACAGCTGAATGGTTCATTACTTTTTTTTTTCTAAATCAAAGCGTTGAAATTCAGCTCTTGCTATGTTTACTTGATAATTGGTTATGATTCATGATTTTGACGTGTATATGTGCGTATATTAAAACTGAATAAATGCTTTGATTCTTGATTCTTGATTCTTGATTCTTTGATTCTTGTGAACGTTTTTCAGCACCTCGTTTCACTGCCATTTTTCTATCACTATCCCATCTTCAACCGCATCGTCATCTCACCGTACATCAGGGAAGATGCAAAAAAAAATGTAGATGCTTTCGACGGCGTTAACTTTTAGAAGACAGCGAGGAGTTAAGAAGTTTATTCATAAATTTAAATCACGCCATTTTAATCACGCCTAAACAGACAATCCGATCGTACAGAAATTTAACAAGGAGGTACTTTAAAGCATGAGGATGAAAATAGGCTACTTTTTGTGAAAATTAAAATCATTATTTTAACACATTACTTAAATAACTCCGATCCCACAAATGTTGATTGACAGAGCTTTACAGTTTTATAACTAGGTTATTACATATAGGCTATTAATTCTAGGTGTACGTGAACGAAGTCGCGGGTATCAGCTAATTTAATCTATATATATGAAACTATATTAAGGTGGTACGATTTCCATACAAAAGTATAATGCACAAATGTAAGTAAATGGAGGGAAAACTTGTACTGAAATCACATCTATTGGTCTTTTATAAGTATTTACGGGTCGGGAAATGTATTTACCTACATGATTTGATTGATTGAGATGAAATTATTTTTAATAATAGTAAAATTCGAGTTTAACCAAAAAAATATTGATTGAATAATATGTTTTTATTATTCATTTAAATCATGTAGATAAATATTATTCCCGACATGTAAAGACTTATACAAGACCAAAAGATGTGATTTCAGTGCAGGTTTTTGCTCCGTTTACTCATATTTGTGCGTTATAGTTTTGTATGGAAATCGTACCTCCTTAAAGATGCTATATTTGATAGTATACCTTCCCTGAACTTCGATTTTGTAGCTCACTATACTAAGTAATGCATGATCATACAACACGCAGCAATGAATACTTGAGTAGGACCTAGGATTACGATGAATCATATAAATCAGAACAGAATAGATTTTAATTAGTATAGAATTGTTTGAAAGAGTATGCTTTCCGTTTGTTCCAACTGTGATTTTATAGAGATCTGTTGATTATTTTCAGTGATGGAGTACCAGAGTACCACGGTACTGAAAATGAGGTGTTTGTCTTTCCATTTACCATTTTCTAACATTTTACCATTCGGCGGTTTTTCGTTTTGTAAAGGATCTTAAATTATTTAAATTATCATGGCTAAATACATAATCTCATGTAATATAATTTTTATCTGTGTTAAATTATCATATTATTCTGTGTGTTAAGAACCTAACATACATCAAGATCAGTATAGAATCAAGAATATAGAATCAAGAATCACAGCATTTATTCAGGCAGTATTAATATATGCACATATACACGTCAAATCATTAAATAAATAATAACCAATTATCAAGTAAACATAGCAAAAGCAGGATTTTAAAGCTTTGAATTTAAAAAAAAAACAAAAGTAATGAATCCCTCAGCTGTCATCCAATCATTTACGTCAGACTATTAGAAAAATATGAAAAGTGGGTTAAAACCACCCATACAATATGTAACTGTGTGTTTCAGTACTTCAAACAATATTAAATAATAAAAAAGTGAAATAGTGAAACACAACTTAAAGATACGCATATATATATATATATATATATATATATATATATATATATATATATATATATAGGTCTTCAGTAACCCTTATCAAAACCTAAGTAGAGGTATATAGCACATAATGCTAAGATTATTATTCTGCGGTATAATTAATTATGTAAGTAAATGAACAAAGCGTGTTTCGCTCGCGCAGGACGCGGGTTTTGAAGGTCGCAGAACTTTGTCCTGTAGGGTGCGTTTAAAAGCGGGTAACGCAAGCCCTCTACGGATTATTTACTACGAGAAGCAAGCTTCTGTTTTTTTGATAGCTCTAGCCTTTGACCACTATCTCAGCAATTAAGGTACGACACCTTCCCGACGTCTTGCGTGCACGATCTAGGTGGCGATCAGTAGTATTTGTACCGACTGGTTCACACCAAACGAGATCTACGGCGATCAGTAAACGATTGAAAATCAGATCGCGAACGCGCACACACGCACGGACGCAGGACGCCGCGATGTGGTCTTACCTTTAGTCAGTGACGACGAAGTGACGACGTGATCGAGCATGGTAGCACGCTAGGCCTAGATTGGGGGCGTATAAAATAGTTATTTTCAACCGATTAAAAAATTATTTATTTTAGTAGGTTTCGACACACTTGCTCAAAAATGCATTAACTAAGCCTGCGTACATCGTTCTAAAGTTTATATTACACATCATACAACGGAATTGCGGATGCGTCCTAGCGCGGTCCCTATAGGAAACAACGATAAAACACGAAAAGCTCGTTGGTTGATCCAAAGCGCAAAAAAATAGCAAAAAAAGTTATTTTATAGCATTATTTTGTTAAAAAATCAGTATCATAATAAAACTTTTTAATTTCATTTCAGTTGTACATGCATATAGTCTGTCATTGTACTATTTTCAACCGACTTCCAAAAAGGAGGAGGTTCTCATCATCATCATCATCATAATCAGCCAGTGTCAGTCCACTGCTGGACGTAGGCCTCTCCCAAGATACGCCACTGAGCCCGGTCTTCGCCTCATTGGGAGGTTCTCAATTATGTTTTTATTTGTATGTGTGTTAGCTGATTACTCCGCCAATTGTAAACCGACATGAATGATTTTGTCATTGGTAGAATTTATCTTCGAGGTGGTCCCATTAAAATTTTATCAAGAACTGAAAATAATTATCTCTCTCGCGCGGCATGTGAAGTCGGTTTTTAGTTTTTAAACTAACTTAATTATATAATTCATAATCAGAGTCTTACGATAAGAGTTTAGATAAAGTACATTATGTCCTATTCCACCATACTATCTTATTTCAGTCAAATCTGTCGAACACATTTGTACCACAGAAATATGCATAATAATACCTTATTATTCCTATTTCTGTCTCAGACTACCATAAAAAAGGCAGACGGAGCCGTGCCTAACACCCAAGTGAACCCCAGTTCAGTAATACTAAATGCTTGAGTAATAAGTTTCCGCGCTCAGTCCGGCATAGTCAATACGGCATGATTACTACGTAAGCAACGCTGCGAAGTAATACCGCACGGATGCGTCCGTCCCTGCTGCTGCTTGGGAGCAAACTGAGCGCGGAAGCGTATTACTCAAGCATTTAGTATTACTGAACTTGCGTTCACTCGGGTGTTAGGTACGGCTCCGTCTGCTTTTTTTATGGTAGTTTGAGATTTCTGTGCATTTGTACCCATAAAAATTGATTAAAATAAGTTGTCCTCTGATCGCTTGCACACCGTCCCTTCGTCCCTGCAACGTAAAGCCTAACACTAACGAGTTTGTTACTAATTACTTTTCTAATTACGTCTTTATTGTTTAAGACTAATAACATATTTAGGAAGATCGTTGCGGTAATTGCTTTCAACTCATATATTTTAATACATAAAAAGTTTTGGTGTTTGTATAATTTAAATGAACTTAGAAAACTGTACAAAGCTGGGACAATATTACTTAGACGAGCGCTAGTGTAAAAGTCGGCAGAGGAGAAAAGCATATGTTGTTTGTTCAAATAAATGTGTGTTGGTAGATATACTGTATTTTCTTTTTCATTCAATTCAATTATTTATTTCATGTAAGTACACAAAGTACATTTATGAACGTCAATCAACACCAATATTATAAATGCGAAAGTCAGTTTGTATATTTGTTTGGGACTTCTTCACGGTCAATTGGCTGGACGGATTGAGCTGAAATTTTGCACAGGGATAGCCAGTATTATGGATTAGGCTATAGGATACTTTTTCAACGCGGGCAAAGCCGCGGGGCACAGCTAGTAAAATATAATTTAAAACATTCTATTTCTATTTCATTTAATTCCAACTTTCATAAGGTGCATACCTATACCAATTAATTATAGTTGAATTAGCGACCCGCCTAGCTGCCCGCTAGCCCGCACGAGTGGAAATTAATTATTATTAAGCGCCACCTATCGGTTCCAAGACTTTCCTTTATTTCAAGTTGGAACCAACCATACACATTCTGAAATTGAAATTCAATCGATTTAATGGTTTCAGAGTTAGTTTATACAAATATAATGAGAAGTGATTTTAGGGTTTCGTACCTAAAGATTACTAACGGGGTCCTATTACTGAGACTCCACTATTCATCCATTCGTCCGTCCGTCTGTCTGTGACTGTTATACTGCATCTTCTTTACGTAATATATAGACACTTAACTAACTTTTTACTATAGCTTCTATTACAGTAAATAATACAACTAAAATAATGTTAAAAATTAAAGGGGTTACGATGAAAAGAAACATGTCTTTCCAGCATATTTTGCTAAATTTAAATTAAATATTTTACTTTTATATTTTATTCTAGTATTTACTTAAGTAGCTTTGATATGTATGAGTGCACTATTTTATAATGCCTACCTAAATACTCAATACTATGACTTACATTTTACTAAAGAGCGATTGAAACAATTTGCCAAAGTGTGCGTGCAAATAAAAATTTTAGAGAAATCAAATCTGAAAAAGTTATCCGTATATGAAAAATAAAATAGGAAATATGTTAGGAACCACTAATCTCCGCTATAAGTTCTAAAATGTTTTACTGAAAATAAATTATTTTTCAACGGAAATTTTGAATGAAAATCCATTAGGTTTAAGTTTTCCCTACCATTAAGTTATAGGTTTAATTAAATTAGTTTTTCAATTGTTTTCTCACACGTCAAAACTAAATTAACTTTTCAATCACGCAAATAATGGATAAAGAAAAAAATAGGTACTTGTCGACTCATTAGTGTATTATCACAGTTTTACAATCATGATTGTAAAACTGTGGTATTATGGTCACGTAACGGATAAGAGAAAACATACTTACTATACAGGATGTTTGGTGGATGGACCGACAACATTTTATGGGGGGTTGGGGAAGTCATGCGTAAGTTTTCCCTGGTAGACCCGAAGTCCTAAGAGTCACGGTGTTTTAGATAAATAAGTTTTTTTTTTATATCACGCGAAATCTTGCCTTTAAATCGTTCTAACTTTTTGTTTGTGGTTGTAATACGACGAATAAACTTGTGCTGTATTCTGCAATGTGTCCGTATTGTAAATATTCCTAATTACATTTTCCTTTAAGAAAAAATAGTTGAGCTTTCACAGTCATTAATCTGTTTGACTGTTTTAAAAAGTGACAACTTCTTAATAACCCCCCAAAAAATGTTGTCGGTCCATCCACCAAACACCCTGTATACATTGAGAACCCCCGTTAGCGTAAAGGTTAGATGGCTGACTTCTAAGCGAGAGGTCGGTGGTTCAATTTAAGCACGGATGTTCCTCCACAGGGGCTAGGAGCATATTATATTATGTTCCGCCTGAATTGCTACCAAAACGTAGCTTACCACCATCAAGGAGAAAATCTACCGCCGTAACCACACGGTGTTCGGCAGCACACAGCCCTTCAGAGTCAGAGTATTCTAGGCCTAGCGTATTCACCATATTCGACATCAACGCTTACCACCAGGCGAGATAGTGGTTAAACGCTAACCAATAAGATATTTTAAAAAAACTTAGTTTTTTTTCTCCTTATCAGGACACAGTGACGACAACGCCCACGTTGGAATAGCCTATAGACCTAGGACTAAGTAGTGGTATAACTAGCTCCAACAAGGTAATTAAAGCACGCAACTTTAATCGAAATAGAGATCTAAAATGCCCAGTGGAACAAAAGTTATTATAAATAATAGCGACAACTATCGTGAAATCATTTATTATATTTGAGGAAAATACTTAGAAAATTCTACTAAGGCATATTGTACCTATCGTAGAATGTTATATTTTTGGTAGGTACTCGAATGTATTTATCAATTTACATTCTTTCTTTGCACACCAAAATACAAAGTTCCTTTTTTATTATCTACTATTTTGTATCATGTAGTGTGTATCCAAAAATAGTATTTTTCATCAGAATAACCAACTTTATCGATTTTACAAGGTTTTGGTCGTAAAACGATGAGACAGAAATTGTCGTCATGGGCTCTCATACCAACAGGTGAATTGTGGTCTTTCCACCAGTCCCACCACTGACTATATATGGAATATACTCATAGGTAAAGGTATGCTATAAAAAATTCTTCCAAGACCGTAGCGTTTACCTAATCCTCTACCAGTGTGTCCATCTGCCTCTTCCAGACAATAAAGATTCCAAATTATCATCATTTAACAGCAGTCATATTTTATTCATATTAGTCATTTGTTTTACTGTTCTGAATACAAAATACCTCCTATTTTTATGTCAGTTTAAAAACCGCCTATGTAAATGAATACGGCGTTCAATCAATATAAATTAAAGTGAATGCTCGCGGCCCCGATCGTCCACAAAGCTCTGTCAGAAACAAATTGATTAATCTCTCTCTAAGTCGAAGGACAACTGCGGATTATGATGGAAGTTATAAACAGACAGGGTCGCATGTAGAAGGGGTCTCAATCGTCATTAATTGTCAATAAACATTGATTATAAAATGCGAATTGCGACACTTGTGCAATTGTTTCAGTGTCATCTCCTCACGGCACGACACTACGTCACTAGAGCATGCTTTGTGTCTGCTGTCGTTTTTCATATATATGTCGCGGTCAACTAGCTAAATTAGCCGTGTAATCTACAGCCTAGCCACTCTACTTTCAAATAGCGGCCTGAATGATATTCAGCCGTATCGTTTCTTACAAAATTTAATAAACTGGCTTAGTCTGTAACTAAGACAACACTAGAGATCAGTGACCACCGTGTGACGTGCGCCGACGAGCGTAGCGAAGAAGGCAGCCGCAGCAGCGGTCGCGCGTCACCAGAACCGACGTCATGGCGTTTAAATTAAGGTACAGAAGACCTTTAAATGGCTGAATATCGTTCAGACCGCTAGTTGAGCGGCGCTGTTTAGTAAAGAGGCTAGACTGAACGGCAAATGTTTATGTATAATGGCTGCGACATGTATATCATAACTAGCAGCCCGCCCCGGCTTCGCACGGGTAGAACATATATGCCTACAAAATTTGCATCAGTTTGTTGCATCGAATATAAAATATGAACATATTTAACAACCATCGTCATATTTCATCCAATTTACACAAAACCTTAACGAATTATGCACCTAAACCTTCCTCATAAACACTCTGGCTATTGGTGAAAACCGCATGATAATCCGTTCAGTAGCTATTGAGATTATTGCGAACAGACAGACAGACGCAGTGATGAACTTTGTTTTATAATACTTACGCATTGATATTGGACGGCCCTTTGGCGTAAAGGATAGTTACCCTGATTCTGACCCAACGGTCGTTGGTTCTAATCCTAGCTATATACCTACCAATGAAAGTTTTATGTGCATTCATGAATCATGAGTTTTCGTACAGTGGTAGTGGAATTATTAAATCTACCAAAAAGTAGCTTACCACCAAGGAGCACATCTGCCGCCGTAACCTTACGGCGTTCCCCGACGCAAAATGTAGGGGTAATATACGTTTAACGTGTGTATCTGTGTGTCTGTCTGTAGCATCTTAGCACCTAACCGGATGAACCGATTTTGTATATGATATGAATGTGCTATGATGGCTGGGTATAGAAAGTATATGATTCTCTGATGACCGTAAAGACAGGGTATTGGAGTCGCGAAGGAATTGGAATATGAGCTTAAGGTAAGGAGGGGAAGTAGGATTAAATAGGATGTTGTAAACAAGAGACAATATATGTGCATTCCAGCGAAGGCGAATTGGCAGCCACTTGAGCTTAGAGCGAAATTCAGAAACATGGTCATATTTGCGTAGTCCAAATATGAACCTGATTGCAAGGTTTTGTAGTCGCTCAAGTTTGTTTGGTTTCATAGAAACTTTGGTCAGAGTCGCCTGCGGTTAGCGCTCCTTTGTTCGACAATCTCTACAATGCTGGAATGTTTCATTCAATACAATAGGACCTGCATATTTTATACAACATTTTGTTTAATGGGGCCTCAAGATATTGATGATAATATTCATAGAAAATATTAACGGAATTTGAGACTTAAGTATACTTATTTCTAAGTCAATATTAAATTGTTACAAGAAATTTGACATCGTTATAGCAAATTAAAATGTGAGGAGATCCTTACATCGAACCATCAGCATTAATTAATGTAGCTGTTGTAATATCGTACAACAGTCAAGCATAACTATTTCTATGACAATGGTGGCAGCAATGTATGTATGTATGTATGTATGTAATATATAATGTTAAAATTTCCTTCGCTAATTTTGCATTTTTCATGTAACATTTTAACCAACTAAAGAGTGATTTGTGAACATAGGCGATGTAGGGGGGACCGAGATGTAAGGGAGCATAAATACCACCTCAGTGCTCCCAGCCAGCCTTACCTGTCCGTGGTGCATCCTGCTGACCAACAAACGAGGCTCTGGCAATCGAAAAATGGCGGTATAACCATTTCAAATTATGGCGTAGCTAAATACTATAAGCCGGTGACGGACAGCAGCGTCACCGGTGCGAGTAGCTACGTCCTGCGATCGCCAACCCGCCTGCCCAGCGTGGGGATTAGGGCATATCCCTTCCAATGAGCCAAAGATTGGGCTCAGTGGCGTATAGAGAGAGGCCTGCGTCCAGCAGTGGACTGACACTGGCTGATTATGATGATGATGATGATGTGAACAAAAAAAAATGTTCTACATATAATATCAGTAACATGTAATAACTTTGATTTGTATTTTTTAACCGACTTCAAAAAAAGGAGGAGGTTACTCAATTCGACCGTATATATATATATATTATGTTTGTTCGCGGATAACTTCGTCGTTTATGATTGATTATTCTTTTTTTGTTGGAAAGGAGATATCCCAAGTGTGATACCATAGTAATTTTATCCAGGTCTGATAAGTTCCTCCAGAGATATGGAGATAAATATCTCAAAATTGGTACTGAAAATTAATGGCGCGGCATCGAAGTCGGTTATTTTTAATTTTTTAAACGATCTTATTGTTTATTGATTCAAAAGAAAAAATTACCGGCCAAGTGCGAGTTAGACTCGCGCACCGAGGCTCCCGTAAAAACTTGTCAAATTAGGGTAAACGACAAACTTAACTGTCCAGTTCGATCCCTAGACCAATGGATAAGGTGTCGGACTTGCGGTCGAGAGGTCGTGTGTTCGATCCCCACCCCACCCATTGCACTATTGTCTTGAACCCACTGCAGACACAAGCATATTTAGCTTAGTTGGAGGGGTTAACAAGAATACTAGTAATGTGCAACCCACATTGCGAGAAATCTTTATTAAAAAAAAATACCGAAGCCGAGACACGGTTAATGCACCAAACGCAAATAATAACTTTAAACGAGTAAATTAGTTTTAATTTATCATTAAACTACATATTTACGGTTTTCAGATTTTTTTCTTCATAAGTGCTGTAAGACCTTGCTTCTTGTACTTGACCAGTTTTTTTAATGTAAATCATATTATAAGGTCTATTTTTTACCACATTCCCGTTTCCATACATTATTTCTCGCACGGTAATAGTCAGCATAACTTATAACATTCGTACAAACGACTCTCGACTTTACAGGTATGACTTACTGTCTGAAATTGCGTATAATGAAACTGTATATTTCGTGAAATTGAGAGTTCTCTAAAAAGGCGAATGAATTTTGAATATTATTTTGCGCGTATTCTAATATTGAAACAATGAACTGTGTATGTAAAGAACTTTTTAAAATAAAATCATAATATTTAATAGTTATTAAGTAAGGAAATATGTTTAAATAATTCAATATGGCGTCAAGAACAAAAGTTTAGAGTGATTATAAATTTATATGATGTTTATCATTTTTCATTAACAAAATAACAATCGAAAAAATAAATCTTATACATATTCCAAAAATTTTAACTAGTACCAGTTTTCTTTTTAAATGTGTGTATTCAACCAGTGACGTCTGAAAAAACAATAGACGGCTAACAATGAGTATTTTCCCCCTAGTCCCTTTTCGCTTTTCGGTCTATTGTGAGCGAATAAAAACTGTCCATTCAACAGAGAGCTTACGTAGGTAGTTCTTGTGATACTTGTTTACATTCCTTGTAGTATGAGGACGAAGAGATTTCTAATATGATAACGTTTGACAGAGTAGTACATTACTTAGTTACATTATTACATTTCTTACTTAAGTAAGTGGTTCTTTCTATATATAGAGTTATATGGGAAGTTTGACGTTTTCTTACTGGTAATAAGTATTGGCATCTTGTTCAGAGATTGTATAGTTTTAGTAGCTTAGCACAAATGCCTTTCGGGGCTTGTAAAGTATTTGTAATGAATGAAAAAATGAGTATTGGCGTTCTACTCCGAGGTTGTGAGATTCTAATAGCTTATCTCAAATGCTTTCTTTGGCTTTATTATTTGGAAAAAAATGAGACAGCGTTTTAATCTCTTATACTTTTCTGAAGCTTTTTGATCCCATTGATGGGCAAAGGTTTCCCATCATTTTACATCTTTCTGCCCATATATACGAATACATATACCGTACATAAATAATTCTTATAAACAATAAGAAAAATCTTATTTTGCTTTGGCAAATACAACATGCAATCTGCAAACCTAAAACCGATAAATCGTTTGTGGCGTGGAACAAAAACTCGAAATGCATTTGTTTTTGAACAAAAACGCATTTGTTAGCGTTCAGCCACATTCGGCTTTCAGTATTGTTTTGCCGCGGTTTTTAAAACGCAATTTTGTGCCTTGAGTGCTTAGAAATATGTAGATAGGGTTCCGTAGGACTATGTGCCGGCTATATATAGGCTTAGGGGTAAGCCTAAATTCGTACAAAATGAGAATTTTTCAGAGAAGGGTTACACAATCTTGAAATACGTACGTGTCTCTTACACCCCTTAGTATTACAGTTCTGATGTGTATCTTCCGAAAAAGATACTCATCAGATCTAGATAAAATGTATTAAAGGACCAATTGAGTTTTACCTACTCGTGATAAAATAAATTAAAATTGGTTCACAATTGGCGAAGAAATCGCATAACACAATGAAAGAAAGAAACACATTTCCAAAAAAATATTTGAATTAGATATATATATATATATCTTTTCTTTCTCGGAAGTCGATTAAAAATGATCTCAATTGCACTTTTGGAAAATAAAGCGGTGGATAGTAACTGAAAAGTAAATACCAAGATCAGGTTCTGTGATATGTGGAAGAGGCATTTGATCAACAGTAGACTGATGTAGGCTGACTAAGATAACAACGAAGTAGAGAGTACATCATTATCATGATCAGCCGGTGTCAGTCCACAGCTGGATATAGCCTCTCCCAAGATAGCCACTGAACCCGATCTTCGGCTCTTCTATTCTAGTCACTGCCCATAGCTTTGGCGAAGGCCGTCGCTCTATCTGGTCATAAGGCATCCTACTCTACGACGTATAAAATAAAATATTTAGACAAACGTAAAAAATTGAGGACAAAGATATATTATTTAAAATTATGATGATCCTTTTTTTAAATTTCTCAACCACATAGCTGTCTTGACATACTTCGATGTTACATACTGAAAAAACCTATAGAAATTGGAATCAATATAATTTAAGATCGTTAAAAAAACTAAAAGAACCGTCTTCAAATGCTGCGCCATTATCAGTACCAAGTTTGAAGTGTTTATCTCCATATCTCTGGAGATACTCATCAGATCTCGATCAAATTTAAATAGGACCACCTGAGAAGTATACCCTCCCAAACAAAAGAAAAAAATCTTAATGAGTCCAGGCGTCTTTGAGTAATCGGGAAACTTACACAAAAAATAAAATATGCCAACAACTTGAGATTTTTTTGAAGTCGGTCAAAAATCGCAAGCTTCAGTTCCAGCAGTAAACGTATATTTTGTTCTTTGCAGAGAGTCCTACCCATTAACACCTCTGCCTGACGAAGTCGGCGGCGGCGTCATCACAGAGGGCCCTTTTCTCCTCCTCGCTACCTGGACTCCGAAGGGACACGGCCTCATCACTGTGAAAGACTTTGACATCTTCTACCGACCAGCTCCGCGCTCTTCTACTGGGTATAGAGTTACGGATACTGGGACAGCTGGAACGGTGCATAATGGAGTACCGGATTGGCTTTACGAAGGTATGTGTTTTTTTTTGTTGTTTTGATATGTACTATACAAGCAGATTTCACCAAATGGGAATTGTTCACTGACGCCGAGGAATTTGTTGCAATGAACTGTTATCATCGTATTATTCAAGGTCACTCGTACGTTACCGACAACCTGTCAATGTTTTTTTCTTGAATCAGTCTGTCTACTAATGAAAACTGCATTAAAACCCGTTACGTAGTTTAAAATATCTATATATATATATATAGGGGAGAATATAGGGGGAGGGCCAGACGGCTTTGTTTTATACCTATGTATATTGACATTTTGAAAACATTACATTTGAAAATTCAATAATAAGTTTTTCTAATACATTAATGACTTAAATTAAATGCTTTAGTTAAAGTAGTACATTTACTTATTCATGTATCTGAAAATCATTGCATCAAAAATAATTCATTCAAAAATGTATGCCGCCATCATTAGCCGCACAGCAATATTAATAATAAGGTATATTAGCCATATGCCACGTTGCTGTGCAAAAGCCTTATTTCGTTATTCTAGTTGTAACGATCCTATGCAAACCGCATCCAATTACATTTTTTATGTCATCAAGCTACTTCGCTGCCGGAGGACCAACATTTATTTTCATATCTTGGATCTCGCCTGGTGGAAAGCGATGATGTCGTCGAAGATGTTGAACTCGCTAGAACTAGAATATTCTGGTTCTCAAGAGCTGTGTGCTGCCGGAACACTGTAAGATTATAGCGGCAGATTTTTTGATCCTTGATGGTGTTGGCTACGTTTTGGTAGCAAGTCAAGCGGAACAACGATATAATATGCTCCTACCAGCTATAATTTTAGCACAGGTGTTCGAATTAAACCGGCGTCAACACTAAAAAATTTTTTTGCCGTCTAATCTAAATCTACAAATTTAAATCTATCAAATATGACTATGGCAATAATAATCATGACTCGAAGGATTTGCATGACAAGCACAGATCTAGGATTTTACTACGCCGTAGTGAAATCCTAGATCTGAGATCGCAAGTCTATTCCGTAAAACAATGAAGTCTTCTAATAAAATGGCTTGAAAAATAATAAAACCTAAAGCAAAAGAACAGCTATAAGCTAAAAGGCGGCACTTAGATTTCCACGGGCCAGAACTCGATATCCATCGCTTCGACTCCATCTGTTGATATTGTAATTTTAATAAAAAACTGAGGAGGGAAACGTGTACGAAGAAAATTGAATTTTCAGCACTTACTTTTAACTGAATTCATAAAACGAAACGCTCAGGTGGGGAAGAAAATGGGCGTTTTCAAGTCAACCGATTTGTAGTTATTTGAATCTATTTACTTAGGTTGCTCATTTTGTACCTACCTATTGGTTTTTATTTATCCGCATGCATTTCAGGAGTGTTTTGCTTTCATAAGCGTACGTATTATTGGGGAGTCCAAAGTTTCAAACATCCAGTAATTTAATCAGTATTTATTGTTAGCCTTTTACAAAACTTTGCCTGACTTAAACAGTAAGTATAACCAAAAACATATCCAACTTATAAGTAACAGTTGTCTCTTTTCGCCTCCATAGCGAATTTCTGCTTCCCAGATCTTGTTTTTCACTGGCAGACGTAAGGATTTTAAAATACTTCTCTAAGTTTACCTCTTTCATACTTTGAAATATTTGTAGAAAATAATACAGGTTACTAACAGTAAGGGCACACGAAAATCACAAAAAGTGGGTAGGTACTCAACGTACGCAACAGAAAATAACTAGCCGGAAGTGGACATTCGCTAAGATTAAATTATATGAACCGTAAATATATTATTTTGACAATATCTAAAATTCATAAAGTTATTTGTAAACACTTAATCATAATTTTAGATAATTATCACATTTCAAAAAACTTCAAAACATGTCTTCATTATTCGTAAGTTTTACTTTACATTCAAATAACTATTCCTACCGTTATTATTTATTAAAATGACCCTTACAGTGTACATACAGTAGCTGAGCTGTGTGCACGAATTCGCTTGTGTTTGTTCACTATGCTTCTGCAAGGCTGGAAGTCTTTACATTGATAGCGATGCATCATGTCATCGCTAACTTCTAATAGAAGGAGATGCAGCTAGACAGTTGTATATTTGCATTTCTTTTCTTAGCGACGATCGTCGCTTAAAATTATTTTCAATGCATGAAGTGACTACCGGCCCAGGGTGCGGAAGGGGTACCGACCGTTCATTCGGATAGTTGTTCAGTGCCAAAAAGACATACACACTGTTTAATTAATTAATAAAGACTAGTTGTCCTATGCAAGTTCCCCTTCTAGGCCTAGCGTGCTACCATCATTGAACACATCATAACTAACCACCAGGCGAGATAATGGTCAAACGCTATAATATATAATAAATACCTGCCAGAAATAGATGCTAATTGACGAATAATTTAAATTGAAGATCCTGTGAAGACCTTCAATCTGGCAAGCGGTGGGGCCTCAAATGAACCGCGTGCAGCTAAAGTATGATCACGTTTACGGACAGGAAAAATAATAAAACTGGCCAAGTGCGAGTCAGACTTTTGTCCCGCACACGGAGGGTTCCGAACGCCATCTAACGAATATCTAACGAACTTCTAACACCACCAAGTAAAATAACACTAAAGCTACTTCTACTCGCCAATAGATGTCGGGAAGAGTCATATTTTAAGTTGATTATCGATAAAGTTAATTATTGAAAACACGAATAAAACAACATTTTCTGAAAATGAACCTTGCTAGATCGATTTATCGCCCCTGAATAACAATACAGGGGTGTATACTAAATTTTATTTAATCGTTGAACCGTTTCCGAGATTCGGATTTAGATTCCGAGATTAAGGTAATCACAATAGCTATGAAAATTCATAGATGATAGCTATCGTAAGAAACACGTTTTTTGTTTTAAATCCTTTAATTTTTAACTTTGTTCTGTTCTTAGTATTTGTTGTTATAGCGGCAACAGCAATACATCATCTGTGAAAATTTCAACCGTCTAACTATCACGGTTCATGAGATACAGCCCGGTGACAGACGTCTGTCCGTCTGACGGACGGACAGCGGAGTCTCAGTTATAGGGTTCTGTTGGTACCCTTTGGGTTCAGAACCCTAATTAAAGGGAAATAAATACGTTTAAAAAAGGGTACGTTTATAAAACCATGATCTCCGTTTTAATACAGTATTGCACTCAACGAAACTTTTGTAGCAAAATAGATATATACGAGATAAATAAAATAAAAGAAAATAGATATATAGAGATTGAAAAATCCTTTATTTTATATATACCAGAAAGAACCTTACTATCTAGATAATTATATCAACCACCGTATTCCATGACACAATCGGTGATACAAGATCATATTTCTTGTATTAAAATCCTCGCATAGTGACCAAGATGGACACGCAATCACACAGAGCAAACTTACAGTACAAACACAAGAGCTGTTAGCAAATATCTGTAACTAGTATTTTCCCGCCGGGAATACGAAAGTTTTCCTGAGATTGCAAGGCTAGATGGCGATATATTACAGTCTAGCTGTCAAGGTACATATTGAGATAACTTTAATTAAATTTGTAGTAGACTCGGATAACTCTACCGATGTCTCCGCTCGGGTCAGATCGATCTGATTTTACTGCTGCCGTACATTTAGTATGGTCACAAAAAAAAATAGTCCTACGGTCAGAACATGCACTCTCTGACAGCGACTCTGACAGTAAACATGCGAGAATAAACCTTATTACAACATCGATAACGTTCAAAATACGACTGTCGTCGGTTGTATCGTCCACGATACGCGGTAGGAAAAAAACAGTAAGTGAATGACGCCTGGTATGGTGACCACTATAGTTTTATGAACACCTTTTACAAAATAAAGACAGATTTAATATAATACTTCTTACTAAACCAGTGAAACAAAAGGTGGTTTTGTAATTGAAAACAATCAATCAAGACAACCGTTGCAAACAAGCTAAATACTAAATACTATCCCTAAGAAACAAAATAATAAAAAAACAACTATTAATTTTCTCACGTACTAAGTTGCTCGGAATATGCAAGTAACCAAGGGCCGATTTCACCAGAATATAAACGCGATCAGGTTGTCTTGAACTTGATTTACGTGTTTAACTGAGATTTAACCGGCATTTTGCATTTCACCACTACAAACTGAACGCAGTTACAGTTAAAACAAGTTTTAATTCTGAACTACCTATTTTGGACGATTAGCGCTCTTGATCCCGTTTACACTGTTAACAGCCACTGTCACTCGTATTTTCCGCGTTCGTTTCCGTGTCCGCGCATGGCATAACAAGACGAGACGTCATGTTATTTAGTTATTAAAATTATAAATATTTTAATTCCTCGGCCTACAATTTCAAATTCGAAATTCACGATTCAAAACACAAAAATATATTTCATATTTATAACTATGTGTTCAAATCACGACAGTTTAAAGTTTAAATCTATCAAATACAAAGTGGACTATAGGTATATTGACATCGAAATTACAGGTTACCTTACATAATCTATATCCGTCACTTCAGATAAGACGCCTTATAAGGTCCTTTACTTATACAACACCGCCCCCGTTTAGCATCCAAAGGTTTATCCAAAGGTTCGTCCAAGGTTCTGCCTCAAATTACAAAGCATCAGAATCTAGCATCAAGATCTCTGTCCACTTAATGACAGTTTGCAGCAAACTCGCTGTCAGAACGAAGTTGCCGAAGAGGGCTCATATTGCACGCTCAGCCATTGACGACCTTTAGCGCAGCATTAATTTATTTTATTGTATTCGACACACGTTTTTTAGGCTAGCGTTTGACCACTCTCGCTATCTCGCCCCGGTGGTAATGATATGGTCCGAAGATGGTGAACACGCTCGAATGATCTGACTCTCAAAGATGCTGCCGTAACGCTGTAAGGTTATGGCGGCTGATTTTCTGTTTGATGGTAATGAACTGGTGAAATACTTTTTAGAAACAAGTTAGGCAAAAATTATTGCTCCTACCATTTATGGACGAACAACCATGAATGAACATAAAAAGATCCATTGGACTTGAACCGGCGAGCTGTCGACTCGTCTAATCTTGAATGAGTCTAAGGGCCAGTTTCACCGGTTTAAGATAAAAGTTCAGATAGTTATCTGACAGATGACACCATACAAAAGTTGTCAAAAAATCTGTTAGATAAGTTCCTAATAGGCTTATCAGGCACCGGTGAAATTAATAAGGTATTTATTCCGCCGGAAAGAAAAATCACGTGCTGGGGTGGAAGTCTCTACATTGATAGCGATGCGTCCTGTCATCGCAAACGTCTAGTAGAAGGAGATGCAACTAGACAATTGTTATCTGCATCTCTTTTCGTATTGATGATTATCGGTCGAAATTCATCGCTATTCATGTAGAGACTATGAGCGGTTTTGAACCGCTGTCTTAGTGCGTACTATTGTGGTCCTATCACTTAAGATGAAAACATCTCGATTGCCTCGTTTTTCACCTTTCCTTCTTATTTTTTTAGGATAGTTTGATTCTGAGTAAACCTTATTACTGAAAAATAGATTCTGTTCACTTTGTAACAAAAACAAATTGAAACTTTGCATCGTTGATAATAGATTTAAAGGTTTTGTTTTAGTTAACAAGTTTCTGTTATTTTAGGAATCCAGCTTACAGTATTATCTAAGTTTTAAAGGTTTTGGAAATTATTTTATTTCTTTTTTTATTTTTAGAATATTACAATAAAATCAGTACGGCGCAAAGACTCTTTTTAGGGTTCCGTAGCCGAATGGCAAAAAATGGAACCCTTATAGATTCGTCATGTCTGTCTGTCTGTCCGTCCGTATGTCACAGCCACTTTATTCCGAAACTATTAACACACTTCACTGTTGAAACTTGGTAGGTTGGTGTATTCTGTAAACCGCTTTAAGATTTTTATACAAAATTAAAAAAAAATATTAAGGGGCATTATACATTGGTGGCGAAAAGTTATAGTTATAAAATACTTTACTGTGTTACGGAACCCTACGATTGCGAGTCCGACTTGCAGATTCAAACCACAGCTGCAGAAACTTAGCTGTATTCAAGTAACCTATCTAATCTATCACCACCCGTGAATCACGTACGCCACGGATGCTAGTTGGCTGACATTCACCGCAAATAATGCACACAAGTGAAACCTTGATACGTATCATCATCATCAGCCGGTATTAGTCCACTGTTCGACGTAGGCCTCCCCCAAGACACACCACTGAGCCCGATCTTCAGCTCTTATAAAATATTCGATACGTATAAAATCAGTCAACTAACGAATCCCCGTTTCCAACGGAAATTACAGAAATCTCGCGATTGCGGGATCGTGTCGGGATTTTCACTCCTCACAACCCTTTGTAGTCCCCTTATTATCGGCACCGGAGATGTGTTTCTCAAGGTCGGCATCTATGGTTTTACATTAGGGCTTTACCTATGTTTTGATGAAGAGTTATTGGTTTTTTGGAATGCCTATTTGAAGGGATTGTTCAAATTGGATTGTAGCCTCGATGTTGTTTTTTATGAAGACAATAAGATTACCATTACCGGCGTTATTTTTTTGGCAGGCGTTTTGCTAAAGCTATTGTTACTTACTGATCGTACATATTTATGCGTAAAACACTATCAAGTGTACCCTTGGCCATGGCTACCCACAAGTTGAATAATCGGTCGCTTAAATATCGAATGTACTCCGACAACGTCTCTGAGAGCTAGTACCCATTCTGGGCCAAGCCTGCTACCCGCTACCTTGGCCGCATCAACCGGTGGTGGTCAAACGCTAGCCTATACGATATCATCATAATGATAATCAGCCTATGTCAGTCCACTGCTGGACGAAGGCCTCTCCCAAAATACGCCACTGGGCCCGATCTTCGGCTCATTGGGAGGGGTATGCCCTAATCGCCACGCTGGGCAGATGGGTTAGCGATCGCAGGACGTAGCTCTTTGCACCGGTGACGCTGCTGCCCGTCACCGGCCTGTAGTTTTTAGCTACACAATAATTTGAAATGGTTATACCGCCATTTATCGGTCGCCAGAGCCTCGTCGGTTGGTCAGCAGGATGCACCAGGGGCAGGTGAGGTTGACCGGGAGCAGTGATGTGATATTAGTGCTCCCTTACATCCCTATACGATATAGAAGAAATATTATAACTAAGTACATTGCAATCACGGCTGATTTGGAAGCTGTCATATGGATCTGCAAGTATATTCATGGGACGCCGACGAAGGGAAGAGTAACTTCTCTCGTTTTCATTTCGTCATTTTTCCCTTCGAAAATAATTTCTATTACAAAATTGACAAACGCTAATAAGACGATGTCTCAGGTGGAATAGCAAAATCGCTACCACTGAGAGCCTTTGCACACCACTTTTTTATGCGCTGACGACGCGGGCAGCATGCAATCGGTACGCTCAGTAAACGCAAGCTGCCGGTACGTTGTAACCTTTGTATGTCCGTTGACAGCGCACACATGACGCAAAAAAGCATATTAAACTTAAATTTAAATTTTAAAACCAACCCAACTGTTTTGTATATTTGTATAATTTGTTTATTGGGACCATTTCAATAAGCCTAAATACGAAATACAGACGAGGAGTTGAGGAGATTTCTGCAGATTCAAGAAGATGTCTCAGCATTAGGTCAAGTTTACCGTATTCTTGCAATATCACTGAAGTAACATTGGATACTATTTGATTTGTCTAATCTAAACTACGCTAAACAGACAGCAGCAGAGTGACGGGTATGTTGTGCGCAGAAGCGCCATTTTGATTTTTTTGACGTCCGCGGGCAATCATGGGCTACGAAAGTAGTCATAGTCTGATCAACCGAAAACGGGCTAATAATATTTAAACGGCTGAACGGATTTTCATGAAACAAAGCTAAGAACACTCTCGATGAAGACACCTATCAAACAAAAAAAAAACTAAGTCAAAATCGGTTCACCCGTTTGGGCGCTACGATGCCACAGACAGACACACATATACACAGACACACAGATACACACGTCAAACTTATGACACCCTTTCTTTTTGCGTCGAAAGTTAAACAAATAAGAAAAACGCGCGTCGTCAGTGCAAAAACGTGGTGTGCAATGGCCTTTAAACGTCATTGGACCTAATTATAATAACCGTGATTTTCTGTGATAACTTGTATTCATGCCTTTGATGTTATTTGCGTATCAATCTCTCTGAATATCAATATTAATAATCATGTTTATTGCAAACATTTACATATACGCTACCATTTTCCATTTTTAAAGACTGTTCTGAAATGGGCTAAAGCTTGTTGTACGTAGTATACTGTTATGTACTTACGTATTGTTAAATTATTACTGCCTTTTTCAAATTTATGGTTTGCCACGGTTTGACGATTATAGTTACCTACACTACCTATACTATATTATAAACGCTTCTTATTATAAACGTTGGAACTATTATATTTTCTAGCAATCTCAGCTGTAATCTTCACTTTATACACTGCAGTGCTTTCACAGAGCTCTAATTTTAATGAAAACGTGTAAAAACCTTGTACATTTGTACCTCTTATTATTTCGCTGCTCCGTGTTAACTTTTAGAACTTTAATGAATACAAAATGAGTTGAAAATAGCTACCTAATTTTACATTGAGATTGTAAAAGTTGGGTGTCCTATTTATTTGACTAATGGTATCATTATTACGTTTTTGAAGGTCTTTTATTTTCATTTAGTGGCAGACACTCTTTTATTATTTAAGTTTTATCATTAACTAGGTACTATTTGAACTTTCAGATTTATTCACCTAGCTAGACTTTTCTAAACTACAAAAGTCATAATGTAGTTATAGTATAATTTATTATTTGCACATTTACCCATCTTTAATTCAATTATTCTTAATTTGAATCTTCACTAATGCCCCCTGTATCACTATTTTTACACATCTATAATTTTTCATAATACATAGGTAATTTAATTAATTATTTAATTGATTGTATATTATACTTATAATTGCCTAAATTTAATTGCAAATATTATGTTTCTAGTACCTGTATGACCGAGTTTACTCGTTTTTTTTTTGGTAAATCGTGTTCTTAGATTTTTTTTGGTTCCTTGTAATAGGATTTCTCACAAAAGAAGGAACTTGAAAAAAGGGGAAAAAATCATCTTTTCTGGACTTGAACCGAGGTTCTCTGGTTTCGGGACCGCCAGGGAAATCTGGCGGTTTTTTACTGCCTGAAAACACGGATAAAACGACGTTTTCTAAAAATGCTACCTAGACCGATTTAACGCCCCCGAAACCCCCTGCATACAAAATTTCATGAAAATCGTTAGAGCCGTTTTTGAGAATCAGATTATATATATATGTACAAGAATTGCTCATTTAGGTATTTATAGATCGATTAAGTGTTTAAGTTCTAGTTCTCTTTATAAATATGTGTTGTCAAATGTCACCGCTCTGCCATATTTATTTTGTAGGTCTACCGAAGTGGATTAATTTTGCTGGTGTAACCTACAGCACCCTACAGGTTTAGTCAGTTCTTTGTAAAAGTAGAAGTTCTTCGTAGTCTAGAATATTTTACCGTTTTAAAAGTCGTAACAAAAAAACCTCATACTCACGAAACGACCTTAAACTTAACCAAGTCCTTGACTGAAACCCGAAACAGGAAAGTAAAAAAATACTCTTCCCAATCTCGCTTATAAATTTTAATTTTTCATTCTTAACTTGGAAAAGGGCCACTCGGCCGCTTAAAAGACAAAATTACTGCGCGCCCTCAAAGGGAGTCTCCTTAATTGGATATGATTATAACTGGGGCCAACTTGAAGACTTAGCCCAATTCCGTGTGACAGGAAAAACATTTGATTTGGAATTATGACTGGACTTAAATGTGCTTTAATTGAGGTACAATCAAGAGGGTAGGTAAATTAACTTGGTTGATTATTTTTAATGCTATAGTCTATATAGGCTAGCGTTTGAACACTATTTCACCAGTTGGTAAGTAAAGATGTAAGCACGCTAGGCCTAGGCTAAAATGTCCTTATGGTGGACGTTCCATCTACCCGCGAGAAACGTTTTGCCGCATAATTTACCTATTCTATCATATATCATATTTATCATACGTAATGCTAAGGAATGAAACTCCTTGCCTGTGTCTGTGTTTGCCAATAATTATGACCTTACCTGTACCTATTATCACTTACCTGTTCACTTGCGATTTAGAGACACACGTCTCTAAATCGCAAGTGAACAGGTAAGTGACACTTATAACACAATAACATAACCAAACATAACATAACATCTTACCAGTCTTCCGCAACTTGGGTATGAGTACGATCCACTAAAAGATACATTGATCACAATGACATGTATACAATTTAAAGATCTGATACTCCACTAGAATCAACACCAGACAAAACCCTTTTCAGCAATAAGTCCTAAGGGCTGATAATAACGACACAGTCGAGTGGAACCCTACTTGTGCCTAGTGGAGCAAATTATCAGCACGCACGGATGGGTGGGCACATCTTGATTCATTAAATGGGATGGCGACGAAAAAAAGACGTAGCGAGAAGAAATTGAACCCTCTTTAAAAATAAGGTTGGATAATTAATCGTTTCGTTTAATAACTTTTAAAATTAGGTAATCGAATGTTGCGGGACTTGAGTTTTGTTGCCTTAAATTTATTTGTTATGAAGTTTGATTCATATATGTTTAAAGAGTTTAATGATATGATTGTAGATGCGTTTTATGCGATATTATTATTTTATTTATGTATTACATTAGAATCTTAAAGTTGAAAAGATTTTTAGGCATTCCATCTCTAGAGGTGTATAATCCGCGTAATGCGAACGAGTCTGCAATTTATCTTTAAAATTGAAAATTAAATGTATTCTGTTGGTAAAAGTGCCACTTGAGAACGTCTGGACCAGTGTGGCTTTTTTATGTTCGTTCTAAATAACGTTTTTAATAAAGGGAAAATTAGAAAAGTTGTTTGTAAACTTATAATATTCAATTAATAAATTTAAGTGCTTTTTCTATGAGGTTTTTGTATGAGACCAAAAAATTAGGACAGAACAACAACTTTTAAGACAGCTTACAGATAATTAATGGTAAAATAAAAACTAAAGAACTGACTTTAAATAAACACTTCGTAATAGCTACTCAAAATTACTGATATCGAGATCCATATATCCAAAGTGCCATATATAAGAAATTGATGTGAGTTATAAATGGACATGGTCAATCAATTTCAATCATCAATTTTATAGTATCTTTCTCATGAAAATATAATCATTCAAATCCGCAGCTAGTAAGAGCATATTTATATCGATGTTCCACCTGACTTGCTACCAAAAAGTAGCTTACCACCGTCAAGTATACAATCTGTCGCCAAAACCAGACGGTGTTCCGGCAGCACACAGCCATATAGTCGAGAGTATTCTAGGGCTAACGTGTTCACTATCTTAGAACACATCATCGTTACTTACTACCAGACGAGATAGTGGTCAAACACTAGACTATATAAGATAAAATAAAACAACGGGTTGCACTCCGGGACTGCCGGCAGTAGTGAAAACTTGAACACGTCATTTTTGAATATTTTGGAATGACACCTCGCGCAAGCGCCTGCGCTCCGTCTTACGAATTTTCGATCAGGACACGTGACCTGACGCGAGTTTAATATTTTTAACCCAGCCCAAGAAATGTGCACAACGCCGCTAAAGAAGTTTTCACTTCAAAAATCTTTATTGGCTAATAATAATCAATATCCGGAAAAAAAATAAACAATGAAAACATACATACGAATTGATTCCCACATTATTTTTGAAACTTGTATATAAATTAGCGGTCATCTCAAAGAGTGTGATATTGGTAACTACGAATATGGACTGTAACTGAGTCAAACCACAGAATAAATAATAGTACAAGTGTCAAACCAACATAAAGTGTGTCAGGATGCTTACGTCAGTCGCGTTTCACACACATTGCGTCCCATTCTGCTTTGTCGCATCGAGCCAATATCACATGCGGTATACAGGATGCTGCCAATAAATAAAACTTATTATTGGACATTTTTTTCTTTAACTTTTTATGTAAAAATGGGTAGATCTTGACCACTGTCTCACCTGATGCTAAGTGATGATACGGTCGATGATGTAGCGCGCTTACCCTAAAGATATTCTTATTCAAACGTGACTTGAAGACTCCTAAATTGTTTTACTTTGACTGCGGCGCCATTTTCGCAACTTTCCAGCGATGCTAATCTACACACGACGTCTGTGTTTCGTAGCACTGGCGTCGGATCGTAACAAAAATCAAACAGTGCGGGCGCACACACCAGTTGTGAGAAAGTTGTTGGTACAGCTGTGCGGATTACACGCCAGGTGTGTTTTTTGCGCGCGTGAAATACACAGGTGGTGCGTGAGCCGCACTATAGTAGCGGCGCGCCACACACACCGTCTGTGTGGCGCCGCATTGGCGTAACGTAAATTTCGCTCCCACACCATGTGTGTGCGCCGGCACTCGCGTAACGTTAATAAAAACACACGGTATGTGTTTTCAGCAGCGAACGTGTTAAATCGGAAACACAGACTCAGGCAGAGAATTCCAGAAGATTAAGATGTTTTTATGTCTGCTCATTGGAAACCATCATATGAATAGGTCTTCAGATTAATAGGTCACCTGGGAGTCTTCATCTTAGAGAGTATCGTCAGAAAAAATACTGATCTATATCGCATTAAAAAAATATAAAGCATTGTTTCGACAGAGCATGTGAACTGTTTGCGTCAACTGCAGTTCTACCTGTAGATAATAAATCAATCAGATTGATGATTTTTCTTGTAAAAAATATCATAATGTATAAAAAGCATTCAAAACCAACTTCACATGCCACTGGAGTCATCAACAAGAAAATCTGTCGCCATAACCTTACGGTGTTCCCGGAGTATGCTCCGGGAACACCGTAAGGTGTCTTCGGTGTGTCGGCCCTTGAGAGTCAGAGTATTCTAGGCCTAGCGTGCTAACCATCTTTGACCACTACATCCCTTACCACCACAAGCGAGATAGTGGTCAAACGCTAGCTAGAAATAAAAAAAGCTATTAAATGTAATAATAATAAAATAAAATAATAAAATAAATAAAATAAAATAATAAAATAATAATAATAAAATAATGTAATGTAAGCTAATTATTTGTTTAAGCTCGAAGTGATTCCCATTGCAAGTTTGAGACGTTTCTCACCACATGTGTATTTGTTGATTGTGTTAAATGCACAAGTGTGAATGCTGTTTGAATATCATCGGAGGAAGATACTCATTCATACGAAGAGTGCCTTCACTTTATGTGAAGACGAGTCATGATGTCTGGAACTGGTGCAGTAGCCGACTCTCAAGAAACTGCTTTTAAGTCTTGCGTTTATTATGTTAAACGTTCTATACAATATCATTAATCTTAATACCAGTGTAGCAGTGTCAGTACTAAAATAATCTGCCAAAGTTAGTACTGCACCCAGCGCCATGTGACACCAATTACTTCACAGCTGCTAGCGCTATTAAGCTGCAGTAAAGACACCAATTCGCTTGAAGTTAACGGACGCTTTCAAATGTTACCCCGACTGAGCCACAGACAAACATATTTACAAGTTTATTTCTATAGAGTTGTTTATTATATTACTGCTGTCAGAATGTAGTCTAAACTTTTACATTTGCTGCATCTACATAGCTTTTATTTATGTGTATTATTCTATCGTTCATCAAGATGTACCGAGGTGCGCCATCGCTTTATGGTGGACGTATGGTTTTGCTTCATTATTTATCATACGCACAGTCCAGGAATGGAATTCCTTGCCAGTGTCTGTTTCCCAGTAATTTCAACCCGAGGGTCTTCAAATCACGAGTGAACAGGTATCTTCTAAGTAAGCGTGCTACATCGTTGATCGCATTGTCACTTAACATAAGGTGAGATAGTGGTAAACACCTACCTATCTTCTTTAAACAAAAGTATGCAACACGGGCGAAGATCTGATCTGAAAACTGTTCTGTGGGCGAGATAAAGATACAGCGGAGTCGAGGCGAATTCTTTGTAGTTGTCTAGCATAGACATAGCAACGCAGATGAAAATAAAACTAAATGGATGCAGAGCTTAAGTGCAGGCGTACTTTGAAGCCTCCCCGCCAATAATGAGTAAAGCTCCTAGGGTACCTACCAAACACCAGCGTTAGTCATGCCATGCATAGTCGGCGTAATGTTGTGTTGGGTGCTATTTTCAACCGACTTCCAAAAAAGGAGGAGGTTCTCAATTCATCTGTCTGTTTTTTTAATCTTACGATACATGTCTCAAAGTTGCTGCTTAAACTGACTGGCGTGGCATATAAGTAGTTTTTTTTAGTTTTGAAACTATATTAAATATGTAACAAGTTGGCAGATATCCTTGAGAACCAGTTCCTATTCTAGGCTTAGCGGCTTACTATCTTTGACCGCATCAACACTTACTAACAGGTGAGATAGTGGTCAAACGCTAGCCTATAAGATATTAAAAAAAAGTTGATACAATAAACTTGTTACAAAACAGGAATTAAATCAATTAGCAAAAACATACATATCATGGTATTGTCTAAGAATACATCTTGAAAAACAAACTACTTATCTTGCTTTCTTCTTTTTGTTTACTACATAGATACTCAGCTATATTTATACATTTGTTACCATGAGATTGTCCTCACATATCCCTGAACATTTTACGAGCCAAGTAACACAGTCCTGATTTCCTGGCAGATTCCTGATGTAGTGACGGATTCCCGATATTGTGCCGAAATGCCGTCGAGGGCCGTAAAGGGTGCCTCGTAAATCTACGATATTGAGATCATAGTACGCTATTGCTTAAAGTTTGTACTTATAGGTTTATATCGGGATAGAGATTTTGGCGGAACAACATATGTTCTTTGAGGGAGATGACGAGTAGAGGAAACTTGGAAGGCCCAGCGGAGACATAAAAATGAAACATTGATTTTTTGTTGTAGTATCTAGATGTCTCAAGATAATGGGCGGAGTGCAGTAACGTGCAAAATTCCATATTAGAGTTTTCAAACGCAGTGTACTCCAGCTAGGTGGAATGACGATATTCGCAGGTTAGCTGGTAGCGGTTGGAAAAGGACAGCTGAAAATCGAGCTCAGTGGCGTGCCATGGGAGAGGACTATGTGACTATGTCCAGCAGTAGACTAATACACGCTGATAATGATAATATTGTTATGTATGTTATATGTAACAGCCTTACTATTGCATAATGAACAACGAGCATTATGCTCGTTGTGTAAGCCAATAATATTAATTTAAAGTTTTTTTTAATTTCAACTACAATTGCGCATTCTTTTATTTAAGTGTATATGTATCTCTAAAATTAGCTCTAGGAAAATAACCTGTACTCGTATATTATAAGAGAAGGTATTACTAAAATCATAAACTAGTTTTACCGCCTATTGGTTTCGACGTAAACACTAGCTCGTTAAATTTTTTCAGGTCTTGTATTCAGCAAAATAAATAGGGCTTTATTATTACTTTATTTAACGACCAAAATTATTACCAGTGTATCAAGAAAACCACAAAAGTTGGATCAATATTTTTTTATATTCTTATAGTTGTTGCTCAGTTCTTTTCGCTTTGAAAATATTTGCTCAGGGTAGTGCAGTGCAAATGTTGTTGGTTCACAGTGTTATATGCCACAGTATCTGTTTTAAGCAGATGTTATCGCTTTTTACAATCCGGAAGCGAGTGTCTGGCTTATCATATTAATTACCTGTAAGTAAAAACAAAGTATGTATGTTATATAACCAAAAATATATACTACACGTTATATTTGACACGTTAATTCTAGCATCACTGTGTTGTTTAAAATTTCGACTTGACGAAGTAATTGTATTGTCAATTTGCCCGAAAGATTGTAGAATAGAGGTAGGTCTCTTAATTGTTAAAATTGGCCTTGAAATCGTCTAAATCGTGTGACAATTTTGTTTTATAAAGCTTCAAATAAAACAAGAAGCTGCTGCGTCTCTACAAACCAAAAGATTTAATATGCCAGATAAAACCAGACAATGAAACCGTCGGTAATATTCTAAAAAGATAGTGTTCATTCCTCCAGCTGTAGCTGAAGATTATTCGCCTACTTATTTTGATACATTTCAACATTAGCTGCATTCCATAGTTTCATATATCAAGGGAGCTCTCATAATTTAGGATCGTTTAAAAAACTAAAAAAAGAGACGTAGTAACTATTATATAATCTGTGCCAGTAGTAAGTAGCATGTCGTCAAGGTATATAAATGCGTCGTATACAAATGTTGATATATTGAAAACGGCTCGGCCGATTTCGTACCCTTTAAAACAAAAGAAGAATTTATCGGTTCAGGCATCTTCGAGTAATCGGTAAACAAACATAAAAAAATCGATATATTGAGACCTTCTCCTTTTTTGTGTAGTCGGTTATTATAATAACTATCCTGTTGTCTGGAATTTATAGCTATGCATTTGTTACATCACATATGTTATATAGTCATGATTATGTAAGTATACTTTATATCACTGCAATAACGGTGAACATATATATCTATAAACTAGCAGCCCCGGCTTCGCACGGGTAGAACACATATGCCTAAAAAATTTGCATCAGTTTGTTGCATCGAATATAAAATATTAACATATTTAACAATCATCGTCATATTTCAACCAATTTACACAAAACCTTAACGAATTATGTACCTAAACCTTCCTCATAAACACTCTGTCTATTGGTAAAAACCGCATGATAATCCATTCAGAAGCTATTGAGATTATTGCGAACAGACAGACAGACGCAGTGATGGACTTTGTTTTATAATACTTACGTAGTGATATTGGACGGCCCTTTGGCGTAAAGGATAGTTGCCCTGATTCTGACCCGACGGTTGTTGGTTCTAATCCCAGCTATATACCTACCTACCAATGAAGTTAATGTGCATTTATGAATCATGGGTTTTCGTACATAGGTAGTGGGATCATTAAATCTACCAATAATTAAGATAGTTTAAAAACTAAAACAACTGACTTCAATGCCCCGCGAGTCAATTTCAGTAGCAAGTTTGAGACGTTTATCGTCATAGCTCTGAAGATAATAATCAGATCTCGATGAAATTACAATGGGACCACCTCGGAAACGTACCCTACCGATTACAAAAATAATCATTACTAATCATAATTATCATACAATTCGAATCGGTTCACAATTGACAGAGTAATCGCGTAACATACACACACAAAAAAAAAGAAAGAAAAAAAATCATTATTATTTTAAACAATAGATCATATTTTTATACTATATTGACTACAAATTGATTGTGATCGGTGAGGATCTACAGAAAAGCTAAGCTTACAATAATATTTTCATAGTAACTATGACCTATTCTGTGGTTTCACTGCAAATATTTTATTAATTTTGCGTTGCGTGTATGTGAAATCCGTGATATCTTCAAGTTTTCATTTGAATTATATACTGTAAAGGACAATTTTAATCTATAATATGTGGCCAAGCTAATTAATGTAATTATTTTGATAAGGATTAAGACTATATACTTGAAAATAGCCCTGGAAGTTATTTAATATTTTTTAACAAAAAATTAAAGATTAAAATGGTTATTGTGAGTCAACCTTAAGACATCTCTAAAAGTCCGCGACATCTCGCGGACTTTTTTGTAGGTCTTATCAAGTTGTACAACTCTTCCATAGAAAATATGCTTCCATCTGTTTTCAATTGAGCAGCGTCCGTAAGAAACGTGTTTTTCGACCGTTTTTTTGTCGACTTAGGTTGCAAATTAGGTCTCCACGAATGTACCTTTAATTTAAACGGGATAATATATAGCCTATTTTCATTTCGAAAGTCCATTTTATATAATAGTGAAAGAATTTTTTTTATCGGTTCAGTAGTTTTTGAGCCAACTCATTACAAACATACAAATATACAAAAATACAAATGTTCTCTCTTTATAATATTAGTATAGATAAAACTTTTTAACAAAAAAATCTAACCGCCGAAAAAATTGAAGAGCAAAAAATATATTAAACTTTTTTATTTAACCTTAATAACGAAGTTCTTAAACTACTGTTAGTATACCTAAGTATATATGTTTGTAATTGTTTTGAGTTTTTAACTAAACATAATAACTAAGTTCTTAAACTAATGTAAGTATGTATACCTAAGTAATTTTTAGTCGGCGCCAAACAAGCAAATTAATTAATTACGTAAAGCGTAATGCGCGGCGGAGGCATGGCGCGACACGCCAGTTCGCCGGAAAATGCCGAGTATTGACGAAGTTATTGTCAGCGAGACTGCAACCCGAACGGGCACCACATATAGTAATCTGTGACGGCCCGTGACGGGCACACGTCGTTGCGAGTGGTCGTGCTTCTCTATTTAGGGTATGGGTCGTGTTGCAGCGCATTTTTTGGAATGTTTATGTTTATCGCTGGAGATTTCACGTTGCATTGTTAATTTGATATGATTATTTCTTTAAATTGAAGAGGTTATTTAGCGATCTTTGCTTATTGATTATTTGGCGCCGACTCAAAATACTTAGGTATCATACATACTTACATTAGTTTAAGAACTTAGTTATTATTTTTAGTTAAAAACTCAAAACAATTACAAAAATATATACTTAGGTATACTAACAGTAGTTTAAGAACTTCGTTATTGAGGTTGAATAAAAATGTTTAATTATTTTTTGCTTTTCAGTTTTTTCAGCGGTCTAATTTTTTTGTTAAAAAAAATTATTTTATAATTTTTTGTGGCCATAATCTACTATGTTAAAAGCAGGCGTCATTGCTTACCGCTGGCCTAGACAAACGTTGTATAGAACATTTATGCTCTATAATAATAACACAAATAATTTATGATCACATAAAAAACTAAAAAAACCGACTTCCAACGTCACGCTACTCAATTTCAATCCTAAGTTTGAGGTGTTTATCTTCATATCTCTGGAGATACTCAACATATCTCGATGAAATTTAAATGGTACCACCTGTAAAATATCATCATCATCGCCATCATCATAATCAGCCGGTATCAGTCCACTGCTGGACATATGCCTCTCTCAACACACGCAACTGAGCCCGATTTTCGGCCCTTTGTTTTTTCCAGTGTTTGTTGACATACATTGATGATATGATAAAATCATCAAAATAATGATACTTTTATCCATTATTTTTGTTGATTTATTTAAAACGGCTCTACCGATTTCGTTAAAATTTAAATGGGATCCCCTTGGGGGTATACCCTTTCCAATAAAAAAAGAATTATCGAAATCAGACTACTCTGTAAAAAGTTATGCCTGGTCATACATAAAAATACATATATATATACATTATATATATATACGCGTCGACTCGATAACCTCCTCCGTTTGTTTTTCGTTGGTTAACAAACTAACTGTTTTTTCTTTTCTTTTCTAACGATTACGCTCTACTTAGTGATAGAACACCATACACTAGTGTAATCCGACAGCTATCCTTGAGAGCCAGTTCCCATTCTAGGCCTAGATCAGTGATCAGTTCACTGATCAAAAGGTTAGAAAAGACGCGTCTACAAAAAATAGTCTTACTTAAGTTAGGGTAATACTTTACTACATGCTAATTGGATAAGTAAGTAACTATAAAGGTAATGAATTCATATATCTGAAACACTAAAGGTACGGCCACACCGCGGCGTCCTGCGATCTGCGGGCGCGATCTCAGTACTTTTCAATTGTTTTCTGATCGCGTTTGGTATGAACCTGTTGGTATACTACTGTGCTATCTGATCGCCGCCTAGATCGCGCACGCAGAACGCTGAGGTGTGTCCGTACCTTTAACCTAGATGTTAAGCATCACACGCCTGATCTATTACAAAGAAATCATTCAGTTTGGGCAACATAAATTTGTTGTCAATAAAAATCCAAACAAAATGATCTCGAATGCGCTCGCCGACGCATCCAGCCTCGCAAAGGTCGTACAAGTAAGTCACGTTAAATTCCCCTGTTCAAACATTATAGTCTCAACCTTATCATTACTTAGCATCAGGTGAAATCGAGGTATAACACTTATGTATTAACAGTAAAAACCCGGTCAAGTGCGATTCGAACATGCACCTGGAGGGTTCTGTACCACCGTACAATATTTAATAAGATCGAGCAAAAAGCCGAAATTAACACGTTTCTTATATGGGTGTCCATATTAATACATACTTTGTGAAAATAAGTGTCTGTCTATTACGGTTTATTAGAAGAAACAGCCGTGTGAGTGACAGTCGGACGGACAGACAGCGGAGTCTCTGTCAGTCTTTGGTTATAATACCCTAAAAATTACCAAACTGATATATATACAGACCTAAAATTCACTACTAATGAATCCTGGGTCTGTGGATATACCTATATGTAAGGTGTTGGTGACAGTATAACATACAAAAGTTTTCTCAAAAGGAAAACAACGCATTTTATGAGACGCGAACTACCACTCAAAGGACCCTCTAGCTTGAGTAAGTGATTTACACGTCTTAGGGAGGGATTACATTACTTTTGTATGAAAGAACGAGTCCTTACGCATCTATTGTAGATGATTTACAGCTCTATGGTCCGGCTGGGCTTGCTACGAATATAGCAATACGTGTGTTAAGTTATAAATCGGTCGATTTACTCTACACTTTAAATTGATTTATCTGCTTTTATAGCGGCAATAGCACAAAAGCGATCAAGAGGTCGTAAGTTCGATCCCCACTCACTCGCTTGCGTTTATAGTGTAAACTATTGACGTGAACCCACTCCAGACACAAGGATATTTAGCTTAGTTGGAGAGGTTAACGTAAGGTATGGCCACACCGCGGCGTACTGCGATCTGGGGACGTTATCTCAGCAGGGCTAGCATGGCAAGGGGACTATTTTGTCTTTCCACCTATCCGTGTTTTGTTTGGTGGAGAAGGCAAATTGTAAGTAAAGTTTTTCGACAATTATAAACGCCCGGAGACTTTCAATCAATTTTTTTTTTTAACGTTTTAATACGAAACAAAATCAAAACTCGGGGTTAAACTTCACCAAGCGTTTAAATTGTTGTGTTGATCTCCGGTCAGTGACGAAAAACAGGGAAATAATTTTGTCTTTCCCCCGGGGATAAGGCCATACTAGCCCTGCAGTACTTTTCAATTGTTTTCTGATCGCGTTTGGTGTGAACCATTCGGTACAAATACTACTGCGCTATCTGATCGCCACCTAGATCGCACACGCAGGACGCTGCGGTGTGTCCGTACCTTTAGGTAATTGTAAGCATGCTGTGCAGTGTGAGCACTGCACAGCATGCTTACGCAGCGTAGCGCGGGTGTGCGTTGCGTGGTCTTACGTCGTTTGCAAGTATCGACGTTTTCACATTGGACGATAACTGTAACTACACGATAACTGCACGATATCCTCGGACTGGTAGTTTGATACAATCTGTCGACGACACAGGACGACACAGTGTGAAAGCATTTAGTAGTGATTGTATATCAAACTACCAGTCCGACGATATCGTATAGTTACAGTTATCGTCCAATGTGAAAACGCCCTGGGGCCTTATTCCGTATGACCATTTTAAAGTCTTACCGTGCCGTGTTACGTTATCTCCGCGTTATGGTATTCTCTATGTCAATTAAAACGCGGAAGGGTAAGGTTATGAGCGCGTTTTGAGCTGTCAAAATATCGTGACATATGAGGACGTGTAACGCGCGCGTTTTGTATAATTTACCTATCGTGTGGCATACAGAATACAATTTTTCAATAACGTAACGTGGCGCGTTAAGGAACGCGTTATCTCATTGGTTATACTGAATAAGGCCCCTGTCTGTGTTTGTATAGCATCATCAACT
This sequence comes from Cabera pusaria, assembly GCA_954871355.1. Lineage (NCBI taxonomy): Eukaryota > Metazoa > Arthropoda > Insecta > Lepidoptera > Geometridae > Cabera > Cabera pusaria. The sequence continues at coordinate 7,538,314 of OX940908.1, forward strand.
GCAATCTCCCACAAAAATACACGATACACACGAACACACACACACACGTAGCACACATGTGCGCAATGGTTATATGCTCAATTGGAATTTCAATTATAAATAAATAATAAGTGATTACGATTTAATATTATGATCTTTGAGTAAACAGGCAGAAATTATGATAGAACTCCACTTAAGCAAAGAATAATGAATAGTAATTTGACTTAAGTAAGCTTAAATGAGTTACTTCTATTTTAACTTACGTAAAAGATTCCAACTATTCTGAATTTGAATCGTAATTATGTACGTAAATGTAAAATACTAGAATATTCTTAATTATTTTAATTACTTTTTTTTAAAATTCTTATTATTTAAATAATGCCAAACACTAAAACAATTATTAGCGGGGAGTCCTGGTGTCCTGTACCCTTAGTACGAGTTTTTATACCAAACTCGATATCGTATATCGAATAAATTTTGTATGAAAAACAGTACAGCGCCTCTAGTGATTACTGCACTTGACTAAATTTAGACCAATCAGTGAGCCAGAATAAGTCGAAAACTATGTGAAAGCTGTCAAAAGCGTTTACGATAAAAACTCGTACTAAGGGTACTGTAATACAGGTTTTTCTGTAAAACCTACCACAGGCATCAGTCTCACTTTAGTTAAGAATCATTTGTATTGACAACTTTGTATATTGGAGAAAATAAAGAAATTATTATTATAGAAAAAAAAAAGTAAAGTCAGTTTTAGTCTCTCCTAGGTACGTGTGTGTGGACCCATCAAAGACCAACTAGCCGAAGCATAGCATAGCCGTAGCATAAGCCGAAATCTCCTTTGCAAAGAGAATAGGCATGACGACAGTATAAAAAAATCAAAGATTTGAAGATTTTAGGGGAAAATACATATTAAAACAATTTAAAACACTAGTTTAGTTTTATTCAAAAAATTGAGATTATTAAGATTTTCAGTAAAATAAAACATTAAAATACTGCTATCGGCCATTTTGATTGAAACACCAATCACAGCGCATGACGTCACGACTATATCCTCTTATGAGGTTTTCTTGAAAATGTAATTACATTTTGGAAAACCCATGTATTCATTGTCACAGATTATATAATAGTAACTACGTTAATTATGTCATTTAGGTATGCGTGACGTCACAGCTGACGCCATGACATATGTGAGCTGTTTTTGCGCACTATTGAAAAAATATTAGAAAAATTGCTTTAAACTTCATTAAACTTACGTTAATTACCGAAATATAGGTTTTTTCGTGAATAGTAAATGTGTTCCCACTTTACGGAAGAGGATTTCAAAACCTTTCGTCACGCCTATTAGCACAGTTCCTACCGGTCCCATGATACCTCTTATACATTTCAACCGACTTTCAAAAAGTAGAAGGTTCTCAATTAGTGTGTTTTTTTTGTATGTTCTCGTATGTTACGCGATTACTCCGTCATTGGTGAACCGATTCGAATGATTGTTTTTTTAATTGGTAGGGTGCATTTCAAAGGCGGTCCCATTGTAATTTCATTGAGATCTGATAAGTATCTATCCCTGGAGATATATATCTCATATCTTTATATGCGATCAACGTCTTAAACTTGCTACAGAAACTGACTCGCGTGGCATGGAAGTCGGTTGTTTTAGTTTTTAAACTATCTGATCTGAAAACTCAATCCCAAATATATATAAAGCCCACGCTATCCGGACCATAAAACAAATTAAAAAAAAAAAAAATCTTCAAACTTATTCGTGTGGGGTGGGTGTCTATGGATAGGTCTTTAAAAATGACATTGAGGTTCCTAAAATCATTTTTTCTCAAAGTCTATCATTTGAAAGATAGGCGCGGCGCGTCTAAAGTAGTAAAATGTGTGTATCCCCTCTAACTTTTAAAGTATGGGAGTGAAAAATCTAAAAAAAATATATGCTGTAGATCTCAATAAAAACTAACAACGAAAATTGGTTTGAACGAGATACAGTCAGCAGTTTTAGAGATATGGCGACCGCAAAGATAACTTTGTTTTTCATACAAACACTATGAAAAACAAAGTTAATTTTGTAGTTGTGAATAATCATAGTTATGGAATACTTAACTGAGTTACGGAACCCTGCGAGTGCGAGTCCGACAAATGTATTTTTTTAATACTTGATAGGTAAGCGTTCGACCACTATCTCACCTGTTAAATGACGACGTGGTCGACAATTTAGCACGCTTACCTAGAAGATACTTGTTCGCTCGCGGTTTGAAAACATCTGGGTTGTTGGGAAATACAATTACTGGCAAGACATTCCATTCCTGTTGAATAAACTACGGGTGTCTTAACTGTTCATAAAAGTTGCCAATATTCAAAGCGGCTTAAATACGTCCACCCTGTATTATCTCATCTAATAATATAGCTCCCAGCTGGCTATAATGGCCGCTCGGGTCGTTCACACCGATATTAATATTAGATGCACTTTGCACTTTACTGTCAACATCATTATGTTGACTTTACGTAGAAATGTAGCGAAAATAAAGTTGCTTGTTGTAAAGTAAAAAAAACCGACTTCCATGCCGCGTGAGTCTACAGTTTCAGTAGCAAATTTAAAACGTTAATCTTCATATCTCTGGAGATACTAATCAGATCTAGATAAAATGTTAACGGGACTACCTTGGAGATAAACCCTACCTATGGAAAAAAGAGTTATACAAATCAGTTCACAATTGTCGAATTTATCGGGTACCTGAAAAACGTAAAAAAATACATACAGACGAATTGAGAACCTCCTCCTGTTTGGAAGTTGGTTGAAAAGGTTAGTAAACATCACCTGTAAAAACAGCGAGAATTGGTATGAGAATATTTGTATCTGTTGTTACAGAAGAGATCCTGGACTCCCGCACTGCTCTGTGGATGTCAGCCGACGGTCACATGGTGCTCTACGCGACCTTCAACGACACCCTCGTCCATGAACAGAAGTACCCCTGGTACGGAGCCGCCTTAGATACTGATGATCCTGCAAAGGTAGACTCATTGTACATGGAATTATTTGTAGTGAACCTTTTTTCAGCGCACTGAGGTAAAATTTGACCTAAGTAACGTAGCGTCACGGTCCGAATCAACGGAAGTGACGTAAGCGTCATGTTATATTTTATATTTATAAAAGCCCTCTATTGTAGAACGGCGTATCTATGAAGACATATTCGCTAAAGTTCAACAGATGGAGTCGACGAAAACATAATTAGTGATGTTGAGAAACAAATTGCATGAACTTGGAAGTTTTACTTCCATCGCGTAGTTTTCTACGTATCTTCTTTTTTTACAAGCTTTTATTTAACTTGCAATGTATGTATGTATGTACGTATGTATGTCACTATGTTTGTTCAGGTGGAATCTTGGAAGCTAAATTAGACCCACTTCCCGATGTCCGATTGGACTCAAATTTGGTGTACTTATGTATCTTCGGTGACAATACAATAATACGGTACCATGGAGCTGGTCTGATGATGGAGACGGAAGGTGGCCACGGCATCTCTATGATAAAAAAACATAACCCCACCGAGTTTGGGCTCGATTGATTTGTCTTGAAGAGAACTTTTCACCTAAATGATATCCAGGGTCTGATGATGAAGCTGGAAGGTGGCCACGGCATCTCTGTGATAAATCAACGTAACTCTATCGAGTTTGGGCTCAATTGATTCGTCTTGAAGAGAAGTTTACACCTAGATAATATCCAGGGTCTGATGATGAAGCTGGAAGGTGACCACGGCATCTCTGTGATAAATCAACGTAACTCTACCGAGTTTAGGCTCAAATGATTTGTCTTGAGGAGCACTTTACACTTAAATGATAGCCAGGATCTGATGATGAAGCTATAAGGTGGCCATGGTATTTCTGTTATAAAGCAACATAGCCCCACCGAATCGATTGATTTTCCTTGAAGAGCACTTTACCCATAATCACATCAAATATCCGTGGAATATTTTAAAACATCATGCTTTTTCTTAAATACTTAGGTAGTAGGTAGGTAGTCGGTATCTATACCTACCTACTAAAAAGTTAAAAATAAATTATAAGTAAAAAATATTTTTTAAAGCAAGCTTTTATCTGGGACAATGAACTAAAATGTTAAAAAGGTTTAAAAGGCACTGAAGTTTAGTAATTACCTAGCCTGAAAAACGGGTAGTGCTTCAAGCTTTTAAGAATATAAGTAAGTACCTACACGCCAAATACTTACTAGAATTTATTTTTAACATTTTAGTTCACTTTCCCAGATAAAAGCTTGTTTTTAAAAATATTTTTTACTTATAATTTATTTATAAACAACCGACTTCACTTGCCGTGCGAGTCATTTTTGGCAGCAACTTTGATGCGTTAAGCCGTTATAACTTTAAAGATACTTAATATTTTGAGATTTACCCTATTCAATAAAAATAAAATTACCGTGAGTATGTTCCATAATTCATAATTAATTGACACAAGCACGGCAAGCGTCAGAGCCGCGCGCACTCCTTGAGAAAGGGACACGATACGTCCTGAAACCATCGAGGTACATGTAAACCAGAGGCGCCAATCATAAACTGACTTACGTGCCGAGCGGCGCGCGATCGGGCGTGAGGAGTACTTACGCTAAACTAAGCAAGATGTAGATTCAGCACTGCTTTTTGTTTGAACGTAGAGCTAGTTCGCGACGCCACATCTGGTACGTAGTACATATACACGATGCCTAAAACCATTCGGAGGTCTCAAAAGCATTTTCGACTGAAATTACATGAGCTAAGCCGTTTCAATTAATTATAAGTGAAAATGTATCTCTCACCGCACAACATTAAATTAAGAATGAATTATTTGTATCGGTGGATACTAATAAAATATTATAAAAATTAAAAAATTATCATTTTTGTTCCAGACTTACCCAGAAATACGCAGCGTGAGATATCCAAAGCCAGGCACCAATAACCCGCTGGTGAGCCTGACGGTGGCAGACATCGCGGATCCCAAGCACATCAGGACGAGGAAGCTTACCCCGCCGAAGGCTATCATTGAAGAAGGGTAAGCCGTAAATTTTAGGCCAGGGGTCACCAACCTGCAGCTCGCGAGACACATGCGGCTCTTTGGATGTGAAGCTGCGGCTCTTTAGTTCCATACGCAATCACTATTCATACCATACCATTTCTATCTTCTGAATAAATAGATATTTATAATAAATAAGTAAATAATGTAATAACTTTTATTTATGCAAACTGTACTGTATTTATTGATGGCAAGAATTTTTTTTGTGGCTCTTTATAAACTTTGAAATTATGTAAATTGTAATTTTTTACTCTTCCGACTCAAAAGGTTGCCGACCCCTGACTGTTAGGCTAAGGCTCCGAGCAAAAGGGTTTCTTAGCTGAAGTGACACACAAGGCAATAGACAGGCTTTAGGAGCATGCGTTTGTAGTGGAAACTATTATTTATTCTGTGGTAGTGGCAATTATTGTTCTATATGAGAGCCCCGTTGGCGTAGAGGATAGATTGTTTGATATCCAAGCGAAAAGTCGCCAGTTTGAATGCTAGGACGGGTGTTCGTTTATAGGAGGTAGTAGCATATTATATCGATGTTCCGCCTGACTTGTAGCTAAAAAGTAACTTTTACCACCACCGAAGAGAAAATCTGAAGAATTAAGATGTTTCACAGATTTATTCAGTATAACAATGGCATATATCACTGCGTTCATTTTAAAAGCCTTTTGTTGAGTTTCCAGGAACTAGCATGTTTTTTTTTTCAAAAAACGCTTTATTCTAGTGCTTGTTAGCAGGATTACCTACATAACGGTTAAAGGACATGACATGCTAGAATGGGTTTAAAGTGTTCAACGCAATCATAATCTACAACTTAACCACTAATGTAATATAAGGTGTATATTTCAGGGATTACTACTTCACAAGCGCACAGTGGGTGTCCCTGACTGAAGTATGCGTGGTCTGGCTGACCAGGACTCAGAACCTGTCTGTGGTGTCAGTCTGCAAGAGTCCCATGTGGTTCTGTCAGGAGGTGAGATTTACATTATTTCTTTTTAGGGTTCCGTACCCAAAGGGTAAAAAGGGACCCTATTACTAAGACTCCGCTGTCTGTCTGTCTATCTGTCTGTCCGTCTGTCTGTCTGTTTGTCTCTGTCTGTCTGTCCGTCTGTCACCAGCCTATAGCTCATTAACCGTGATAGTTAGAAAGTTGAAATTTTCACAGATGGTGTATTTCTGTTGCCGCTAGAACAACAAATACTAAAAACAAAATAAAGTTAAAAATTAAAGGGGGTCCCCATACAAAAAACGTGTTTTTAAACGCCACCTATCTAATTAGTTTCGACAAAATCACATAGATGGCGCTAGTAAACGAGCCCCGTCTTTCTAGATCGCGACCAAACCAAATACTCTTGGTAATATCGATTAATCAAATATATGAGGTTGAAACTTTGTTATGTTTTGTATGGTACGGAACCCTCCCTAAGTATGCGATAAAAGACGCGATGCTGACTCGCACTTGGCCAGTTTTATTTTTTTCTCGGGTCGTAATACGTTCGGTCCTTTGGAAAGCATTGACGGAGTCGAAGCCAACGTCAAGAGGCCCTTTACAATATATTACTCAATTATAGTATTAATATATACACCAGTTGGGAAGATATGATGGACTATGGAAAGATAGTACAAATTATCATGGTATTGTTCCGAGCTTGAATATTATAGCTCCAATACTAAGACGGGTGGTGACTCGCTATACACTGAATGGAGAGGTACCGAGAGTGATATACAGAGGTACCGAGTCAAATCTCCGCCGTGCACCAATGGCTTTTTCTATAGAAACATGTATGTGCGCTTTTCACAGTGACCCTCCGTTGAAGGAAAATCGTTGGGAACCCCCAACCCTCGCCTGGTGGTAGGACACTATCTATTGTCCGCCTGGCCAGCTACCACCCTTAAGTTAGAAAATCTGTCGCCAAAACATCTAATGTTTTCCGGCAGTTGTCCTTGAGAGCCATTTCCCATTCTAGGCCTAGCGTGCTACCATCCTCGACCGCACCATCACTTACCAACAGGTGACATAGTAGCCTATACTATAAATATATACGCTATAGGTATATACGCTAGCCTATATTATGATAAATAAAAAAAACTGATGAATATAGTCACGCCTTACTTAGACAGTGTTATTAAAAACGTTAATTCCATCGAAAAAGTGTGTAACCACATAATACAAAACTTTCCCGAGCACCAAAAATTAATTATTGGATTTATAGCACTTAAAAGCGTTAGAAAGTATATTAAAGGAACTTTGAGTTTGGAAGACACCCTTTGTAACAAGCTCTTTTTAAAATTGCATAAAAGTTTATGTTCGCAACTTTGTGCGGCCGCAACTCATAAACTTACGACGTAAAACTCTGAACTTAGCTGTACTTATAAAAAAAATACTCCGAAAACTTGTATAAAGCCAGGCTGTTTTGATATAAATAGGAGCATTAATATAAATGAAGGTGAACTTTTGTTGAATTCAATTTGCTAAATTCCCCGGCAGGTCAAAGTTACCATGTTCTTGCAATATCATTAAAGAAAAGGGATTTTTTATATCATACAGGCTAGCGTTCGACCACTATCTCACCTGTTGGTAAGTGATGATGCGGTCGAGGATGGTAGCATGCTAGGCATAGAATGGGAACTGGTTCTCAAGCATAGCTGCCGGAACATATTAGATGTTTGGCGACAGCTTCTCTAACGTCCGTGATTAGGTAACAAACAGACAGAGTGACAGAGTTACAAATGTGTTCAACCGACTTCCAAAATTAAGGAGGTTCTCAATTCGTCTGTATGTTTTTTTTTCTATTTTATTGTGTATGTTACGCGATTACTCTGTCAATTGTGAACCGAATCGAATGATTCTTTTTGTAATCGGTAGAATACATTTTCGAGGTGGTCCCATTGTAATTTCATCGAGATCTGACAAGTATCTCCAGAGATATCACGATAAACGTCTCAAACTTGCTACTGAAATTGACTCGCGGGGCATTGAAGTCGGTTGTTTTTAACCGACTTCAAAAAAAGGAGGAGGTTTCTCAATTCGACCGTATTTTTTTTTTTTTTTATGTTTGTTCGGGAATAACTTCGTCATTTATGCACTAATTTTGATTATTCTTTTTTGTTCGAAAGGAGATATCCCAAGTGTGGTACCATGGCAATTTTATCGAGGTCTGATAAGTATCTCCAGAGATATTGAGATAAACATCTCAAAATTGGTACTGAAAATGAACATTGAAGTCGGTTCTTTTTTAGTTATTAAACGATATTATGGTTTTTAAACTATCTTAATTATTATAATATCAGTTTGGGTTCTCCCACTCAGGTATACCGGATAACATCAGGAGCAGAGAGCTGGGTGGAGTCAGCACCAGCTCCGCTCTGGTCTGCCGGTGGAGGCGCCTTGGTGACCCTCGCTCCGATCCGGGACGGACCGGCCGGCCTGTTCCGGCATATCGTGAGGACGGAACACAATTCACATGGACCCAGGGCTCTACCGCTTACTCATGGAAGTTTTGATGTCGTGAAGTTACTGGCCTGGGATCATGCGAATCAGCACATGTAATTATCGATAGACAAGGTCTTAAATATTATCTGAGTATATTTTTTATGTAATGGCAATAAACACATTTTTTATATTATTTTATCTACACTCTTATCGTAAAGTTCAAATTATGAATTAAAAAATAGTACCATAATGACAGACTTTATGCACGTACAACTGAATAAAATTAAAAAGTTTTATTACGATGCCTTGCTTTTGGTATAGCTTTATAAATAATTATACCAATTATGTTGACTAGCCATTGGCTTCCAATGATAATAATATTTCATAAAAATTGCAAAAATTATGTATGATTTCGATGCTACTACTAACAATATATGCTATTAATGATAGTACACTCAGTAGTTATTGATATAACTTTGGAGTGTACTGGTTGTTCTCATCTATATGGTGATCGTAAAAAACTGGCCATTGTCCAATAGCTATCAGCATATGCAGTAAATATCACCATAATAGACAGCAAGTATAACAATGATTAGGTCGACTATTACGAGCCGTGCCAACTTAGTTTGTGGCAGTCGTAAATGTATGAAAATTGTGGTTGTAAAGTTAGTGAGGTTATTTGAGAAGTTCTATGAAATATGGTTAATATAGGGCTAGTCATTGGAAAGTATTATGGACATAGGATCGAAAGTGCAATTTGTAGGCAACCAACCAATTTTCATAATATCTTTAGGTGCAATGTTAACTCGTTAAACAAATTGTCTACTTTCGATCATCATCAATAAGCCCTTTTGGATCGTTTAAAAAACTAAAATAACCGACTTCAAATGCTGTGCTATTAATCTTCAATACCAAGTTTGAGGTGTTTATCTCCATATATCTGTATAAACTTATCAGACCTCAATGAAATTACCATGGTACCACGCTTAATATATCTCCTTTCCAACAAAAAAATAATAATCAAAATCGGTTTTTCGAGGACAACAATGATTCCCAGATACATTTGCAATAAGAGAAAGCGTCTGTAATCACAGTGGGTCGCAAAGAAAGCGGGTCGATAATAAGAGTCGGTAACGAAAACCTTGCCTCAAAAATATTGTATAAATATAATATACTTTATAAAATAATGAGTGTATTATAGACAATTTATTTTTTAAAGTCAAAAAGTTTAAAGTTTTAAAGTTTATTTTGTATAAAAGTAAGTTCTGTAAAAATTATTACGTTTCACTAGATTTCGAAAAATGTGCTATGGTATTAAATGTGAAATTTTTACACTTTTTATTATTTTGTATTGCCGCCACCTGTTTATACAGCTGTTTTCGGTAAGGCATGCTTTTTGATGGATTTCCAAATATTAAAAATCGTGTATTTTATATTTATACGAGCTGCACCCCACGGCTTTGCCCGTGTTAAATTCAAGATCACTTTTTATAACCGACACGCTTTCATTGCAGCCCCGTGTATAGAGACTACTTGGATAAGACTGTTAATTTCACAGAACAAGTTCTGTTGTTAATTTCACGGTATCGATTACTCATTTCCGATCATTCCCGCGGGCGCAATGAGAGCTAGGTGTATATATTGGCAGTAGAATCTATCTGTAGTGTGTCTTGTTCTATTTACATGTTGTAATCGGAAACAAAAACATTGCAAATAATTTTATATTACATCGGTGAATAAAAAAAAGTGGTTCTGCAATCGCCAAGAGATGTTACATTCAAGGAGCACATGCATAACAGGAAAATTGTAACATAGATGTAAACCATAGGGTTCGCATTTATATGTTTTGGTCAAGAATTTCAATACTATATTTTATCAACAGATATTACCTGGGTATACCGGAAGGCAAGCCTGGTCAGCAACACCTATACAGGGTGTCATCAGAAGCGCCAAGACCAGGATCACCACAGAAGTTGCCTTACTGCGTCACTTGCAATTCACAGGTAAATGGTAGAACTACTTCCTATCATGGCTACGTATTTAGGGTGATATGAAATAAGTGTTAGTGGTGGGATCCCAATGTCGCCGCTTTTCTCCCACTCACATTACTTACCTTGTTTTTAAATCCATAATTATGGCACTACTACTTTATGGCACTAGCCAACTAAAATTAAACTTTTGGTTATTTTATAGCTATGTCAGAGATTTTGTAATGCGAGTTCAGACCCGGTAATTATTACATTGATAGCGACGATTGTGTAGAGAGACTGTACAACAACAATCTACAACTCAACGTCAGATTTTGAGTGTAATATTATGCATTTAAGTCGAATTCACAAATTCCTTCTTAAAAAATGATTTCAAAGGTTGACTGTAACACAACTGACACTAGCCTAGACTATACAAACATTTCAAATATTTATGTATCTCTGGTGAAACGTTGAAATTGATAGCACTTAAAAAATTGCCTTGAAAAGTGTAAATTGTTTTTTTTTAATTTAAAACTAATCGTTCTACTACAGCCGTCACCATCAATAAACTTGGAGTTCTACGGCAACCTGGCATCATCAGGTGACAGCACTTGGGACAGTGACTGGGACGAGGAGCTGCCTGCCACCTCACCCTCTCCTAGCAAGAAAAAGAAGAAGAAACATCCAGGTATGTATAATATATGAGACTAGTTTGACACAATTGCTGTATCGTCGACTGAGATAATTTTCATTAGCTACATCCCTATGTGTTTGCCAAGTTCATCCAAATTCGATTAGCCGTCTTTGCGGGATTGAGTAACAAATATGCTTGTATTCAGAAGGAATGCCGCAAAACCTGCCGTGCCTGTATTACGAGGCTCACTTCAGCCCATCCTCAGCTTACTTCGTGCTGGAATGCCTCGGACCCGGTGTGCCTACCTTCAGCCTGTTCAAGATATCACTGCCCGAGCCTAGGCTTGTGCTGCATCTTGAAAATAATACCGCCGTTAAGGTAATCCTAATAAATGGAAAATAATGCGCCAGCATTGCGTCTAGTGTTACAGATGTCTATAGGCGTCGGTGGCCGCCTACCATCAAGCGGGCCGTTAGCTTGTTTGCCGCCTTATATTACAAAAAAAAACTTCATGGAAAGACAACGTCTCATTATTGTCACCATTATTAACCTATCTCTGTCCACTGCTAGACACAGGCCTCACCAATGGCACGTCACTGAGCTCGATCTTTAGCTCTTTGTTTTCAATAAAATAAATAATTAATGAAAAATAAATAATTGCCTGGGTCTGTGTTTCCGATTAGATACAACATAGAGGTCTACAAGTTGAGAGTATAGGTATCTTTTGGGTAAGCGCGCTACATCATCGACGGCATCATCACCTAACATCAGGTGAGATCACCCTCTCACGCTTAGCGTATATTTATTGATGGGTAGCGCTTGACCGCTGTCAAGTGCTCCACCTACTCCCCACCATAAGTCACCTATTTTCGCATTAAAAAAAATGGAAAAAATATAATTTACACTAGTATGAAAAGACAACGTCTGATAAAACTAAATCATTAGGTAAATTATAGAGAGGAATTCTATAAGAAGTAACAGAAAATAGCTTGTCGCCCAATTAAATTAAAAATTTCTCAAAGTTTTTGAGTATAATTAAACAGCACTTCTTAGTTATAGAAAACCAATGAAAGGAAACTTGTTCCAAAAGTTTTTGAGCGTAATTTCGCTTTAAAACAATACAAATAGTACAAAAGTTCTTAGGTAATACAAAATAATAAACAAGGTATTCTGAAGGATACAACGTCCTTGGCTAAAGGTACTTCGAAAAAGGGTTCGAATTAAGTTAGTTTATTGAACAAGATAGTTTAGTTGAGACAATGAATAAGATCAGCTCCCCTCAAGTAGTTCGATCGTGACGTGAAAATTAATTTTGAATTATGTCGCCAGTCAGTCCATAGCTTTAATCTTGCGTTGGGTTTTATAATATTGTTAGCGTTTTTATGGGCGTTTGATAACTAATTTGCCAATTGATAAGTGAGCATGTGGTCATGATAAGTCTATAATAAAATAAAAAAATATTTAAAACTAGCTATGCCCCGCGGCTTCGCCTGCGTTAAAAACAACTTTCATTTATTTAAATATTTTTTTTCATAAGAACCATCTCCTGACGATAAAAAACACGACAAAAAAATAATTAACGAAATCGGTCCAGCCGTTCACGCGTGATGCCGTGACCAAGGGAAATTGGGATTAATTTTTATATATAAAGATTACCGCGTGTTCATATCTATCGGGTTTCGAACCCGATTTTTAACCGGTTTGTCAAAACAAATGACAAAATCAGGCTGACAAGTGTGAATATCTTCATATAATATGTTCTACCACTGGACCATCCGAATAAAATCCGGATCCAACACCCGACAGATGTGAACACGCGGTTAGGCTGTCATATTCGAATGTATCCGATTTGAATGAGAGTATGTGTGCTGTAGTAAAATTTGTGCTGATTAAAATATAATTATGTTCTCCAGGAGAGGTTATCATCAATAGCGCTGCCGACTCCACGGACATTCTCAGTGCAACTGTCCAGTGGTCACACAGCGCGAGTCAGACTGCTACTGCCGCCGGGGCTGAGAGAAGATGAGGTCACCAAGTACCCACTCGTGCTGAAAGTGTAAGTTGTCAGTCCAGCTGACCAGTGTCACACAGCGTGGGTCGGACTGCTACTACCGCTAGGGACAAAGGAAACGAGGTCAATGTGTACCCACTCCTGTTGAAAGTGTAAGTTGTCAGTCCAACTGTCCAGTGATTACACAGCGCGAGTCAGGCTGCTACTGCCGCCGGGGCTGAGAGAAGATGAGGTCACCAAGTACCCACTCGTGCTGAAAATGTAAGTTGTAAGTCCTGCTGTCCAGTGTCATACAGCGCAGGTGAGGCTGCTACTACCGCCGGGGCTGAGAGAAGACGAGGTCACCAAGTACCCACTTATGCTGAAAATGTAAGTTGTCATTTCAGCTGTCCAGTGTCACACAGCGCGGGCGAAGCGGTCACTACCGCTGGGGATGAAGGAAGACGAGGTCACCAAGTACCCACTCAAGCTGAAAGTGTGAGTTTAAATTACCTATTTGCAAATATAGCGCATCGAAAACGCGGTCTTAAAACTGTCGTTTATAATACATTTGTTTATGCCTAGAAGATACATAATCACTAGCGACGGGAAGACCCCAGATGGTATAATCTGCCTAATTTAACATGTATATTGTCTCTATGTCGTAGCGAGACTGTCTAAGTACCCTACATCCTAAATGAGGTATCTCTTTGTAGACCATGTTGAACAAAATAGGTACTTTAGCTAATATTGAAAGATATATATTTCTTTTATTTCCTATGCAACATCTTGTCCCACCATACAAAGCACCATACTCAACAAATAAATATAATTCGTGACACTTTATCGAAAACTGCAAATTTTTACTTATTATTAGGTATAGTTTAGTTTACTGTAAGTACTTATATATTTTTTTAAAGCTGTTTAATCAATGTGGGTTGCACATTACTAGTATTCTTGTTAACCCCTCAAACTAAGCTAAATATGCTTGTGTCTGGAGTGGGTTCACTTCAATAGTGCAATGGTTAGGGAACGAATTCACGACCTCTCGATCGCCAGGCCGATGCCTTAACCATTGGGCTATTGCTGCTTAGATTTTAAATTCCTTTGCGTCTTATAAACTAGGCATGGAGCTCCAGGCACGCAGCTAGTGACGGAGCAGTGGGTCCTCAACTGGGAGTCACTGGCAGCAGGAGCGGGGGCGGTCCTAGCTGCGGTGGACGCGAGGGGAGCGGGCGGCAGGGGCCTGGGGGCTCATCACACTCTGCATAGGAGGTTGGGAACTGTGGAGTTGGATGACCAGCTAGAAGTTGCTGAGTGAGTATATCGTCTTTTCAACCGGCTTTCAAAAAGAAGGAAGTTCTCAATTCGTCTGTATGTTGTTTTTTTTGCATGTTTGTTACGCGATTACTCCGCCAATTGATTGGCGAATTGAGAACTTCCTCAAGAACAGATTCGAATTGTTAACGAAAAATTGGTAGGATACATCTTTGATGTGATCCCATTGTTATTTCATTACGATCAGATAAGCATCCTTAGAGATATGGAGATAAACACCTTCAATTTAGTGCTGAAATGACTAGCGCGGCATTGAAAGTCAGTTTTTTCGTTTTGTAAACAATCTTAAATTATATATTGTATCATCACTGTCACTATCACTGTCCACTGTTGGACATATGCCTCACCTATGACACAAAACAAATAGAACAGACTACAGTAACTCCTCACCAGGTATCTCCGAGACTCGCTGCACTTCATAGACGCGCGTCGCGTGGCAGTGTTCGGTCGAGCTCACGGAGGGTTCCTGGCTGCTCTGGCCCTGGCCAGCAATGTCAATGTCTTCCACTGCGGGATTGCTATCACTCCCATTGTGCGCTGGAGGTATTATGGTAAGATACATATCATATATCATCAGCATTTGTAGATTGCTTTAAAGTATATAGTGTTTGACCATTATCTCACCTGTTGGTCAGTCACGATGTGGTCGAGGATAGTAGCACGCTAGGTCTAGAATGGGAAGATGTTGAACATACTAGGTTTTTTTTATCTGATAGAGCGTTTGACCACTATCTCGTCTAGTAGAAATTAATAATGTGGTCGAAGATGGTAAACACGCTAGGTCAGAGAATACTCTGACTTTCAAGGGCTGTGTGCTACCAGAACACCGCAAGGTTAACGCAGCAGATTTTCACTTTGATGGTGGTAAGGTTTTGGAGAGTGTGCTATGGAACTGCATAATTTGATTCCACCTTCCCCATTTTATTATCAGACATCCAGAGACACTAAACGGCGCCACCGATTTATGGTGGATATACCATCTACCCGAACGAAGCGATTTGCATCTTTGTTCATTATGCGAACCGCTAGGGAATGGAATGCTCTGCCTGAGTTTGTGTTTCCGGCTAAATACAATATGGGGGTCATCAAATCAAATTAATAGGTATCTTTTGGGTAAGCATGCTCCATCATCGACCGCATCATCACTTAACATCAGGTGAGATAGTGGCCAAGTGCTGCCTAGTTCTATATTAAAAAAAAAGGTGTGTTTTCTTAGCAAGTCAGGTGCAACATCGGCTTAAAATGCTCCTACTACCGAACGAATGTGGACGAATACCCGTGCTTGGATTTTAATCGGAGACATCTGATACATCTCGTTTAGAAGTCAAGCCATATCTATCCTTTACACCATCAGAGCTGACATTGGGATTTGGTATCAAATATCCTAACTTCAGGTTTCAGGTTGAACTATGACAGGAACTGGAAAGAGAACTATGAAAGGGTGTTCTGAACTTAAGGGTGGTAGCTAGCTAGGCAGACACAAGACAGCACCCTACAACAATGCAATAATGCTCACATAGCATGTGAGCACATCCATGCCCATAGAAAAAACCAAAGAGTAATTTCAATCGTATAACACTTATCGTATATCCCTTATCACACTTCAATCGTAGATACTAAAATTTGAGAAACATCTAATAGAGCATCTCCTGATCTTTTTGTACAGCATCAGCATACGCTGAGCGTTACATGGGCTTTCCGAATGCGACCGGAAACTACCGAGGCTACGCGGACGCTGACGTCACGAAGCAAGCCGCAGCTCTTCACGATAAGATGCTGCTCCTGGTACATGGCACTGCGGATGATAACGTCCACGTGCAGCAGACTATGGCACTGGCTAAGAGCTTGGCTGACCAGGGGAGCATGTTTAGACAACAGGTAAGTTTATATAAGTAACAAAAAATCGTCTACTGTTATTTTATCTCAAATTGACAAAAATTTCCATCATATACCCTTTTGGAACATAGCGATCAAATCAGTAACTACTCAAAACTACTCAAAAATCTATCATAAATTGATATTCCATCGTTTTTTGCGCCGCCAACGTTTTTGATAGAATCAGGAAACCAATTGATTAAAGCCTGACCAATTTGTCAAGATAGTTTCAAATCACTTGACTCATCCAATCCCACGTAGACTTTGTTGTACTGTATCCAATCAGCAATCTTGACTCTGCCAGCTATGCGTGTTTAAGTAGACATTTTTAGCAAATTATGAAATTAAACATTGTTCGTCGCTGTTGCGTAATCTCAGCTGTAGAGATTTGTCACTTAACCAGGCCAGGTTAGAGCAACATTAATATTGGCAGAACGTGCACATCCTATTAAACCTATGCCAATTACTCTAATTCGATCAGATCTACCCCGACGAGGATCACTCCCTGGCCGGCGTGAGGCGACATATGTACCGCACGATGTCGTCGTTCCTGGACGAGTGTTTCCGCAAGCAGGTGCCGCCGGAGACTAAGGCGGGGCTGCGGAACGGCGGTAACCTGGACTGAGACACGTGGCGCGACGAGGAGCTCAACAGCTGGTAAGCAGGATTTTGCATATACAGGGTAATTTTCCAAGTGGGCGTGCAAAACTGCATTATTGGATTTTTTTTAATCAATATTCCTAGTTAGGAATCGAATCCGTTGATTTCGAAAAAAAAATACTCACTGTATTATTTACACATTACATCCTACAATAAGTTCCTTATTAGTGACACTATCGACTACTTACCTACTACCACTACCTACCTTTTTGGAATTTGATTGAATATTGGTTCACTAGACGCGACGCGAATAGAACATCCATTCTAGGGATCAAGGACCAACTTTTTGCACTAGTCCAATTATTTGCACCTGTGTTTTAAATAGAAACTTAAAGTAATTAATTATTTTAGCATTTCTAGTTCTACAATATTCGCAGGAATTAATTTTATGTAAAGTGTAGTACTTGGAAATGTTTAAATCCAAAAATACTTACAGTTTGATTTTAAACGCAAGTACTAAAAATTAAACACGAGACAAATTTTGGTTATTTTACCCTGCTCTTCCTTTTGTTTGTCGTGTTTGGGTGATAAGAATATAATATAATAATAATGTGATTTTTTCTTTGTTTCAGGTAGCATATAACTTGACAGTCACAGATCAGTGACAGACTAATACTTAGCTGACCTTAAACCTGTAGTACAAGTGTTGCCATATCTACATCATTATACTGCCATCATGATGGATTGATTTTGATAAAACTTTTAGAGATTCCTCGTCTCCTTGCGTGTGATTGGCGCAATATTAAATATCAGTGATGAAATTTTGTGATCTAATATTACGAGACGAAGTAAGGTTGATAATGTAACATTTTTAAAAGAGTTTAGGAAAGAATTCGCTTACTAACTTTGCAAATATGTGAATAGTTACTGAACATGCAAGCAACTTACCAGGAATAGTTTCATAAGTTTTACGCATACATCAAAATATATTGCATTCTTTTTGGTGATTTTTTTTAAACTGGTATAATGCATCCTCTGATTTATGTGTCTCTGATGGTTAGATAATCGATTTGTCTATGAAATTAGATCATTGTTTTAATATCTATCGAGTACTCGCTGTATCTTTCAAGTTTTCTTATGCTTACAATAAACATCTGAGGGTCCTTACTTATAAACGTTACTTAGGCGTTTATTGATAAAATTAAGGTGTATTTTGTCACGTTTTCACGTTTGACAATTCCTATAGGCAAAAGTTGACAGAGCCATTTCAGTGATTAGTTCGAATAGCGTTTATAAGTAAGACTGTTATATATATGGTGATAAATAAATAATGTGCTATGTTTGCCAAAGCTGATGTAATAAAAAAAATAATGCATAATTTCCTTAAAGTTTACTGGGACCGCCAGTAGGTATAATAAAATACAATAAAGGTAATAAATATTTACCTTTCTACGTAGAGAATATTAGCATCATTACCTACTGTTTCATTTTATCCATGTTACTTGACAATAGATTCTCGATCGAAGCTTGACAAACAAAATGTTGTTCTGTGCGTTGGACTTACAGTGAAACTTGCTCTCTTCAATCTTCGGAGCGTTCTTAGTTGTTTCTAGCCTAAGCCTTTCAGCCTTTACAATCGATGTCAAAAAGTCTTGTTATGGACCATTTGCTCGCAGCCAATTGACGGACTATTATTATACCAGTAAGGCAAGATAAATAGGCATTGTGTAGGATTTTTTTTTTTTTTTTATTCCGAACTGGGTAGCACTTGATCACTATCTCACCTGATGTTAAGTGATGATGCGATCGATGATGGAGCGTGCTTACCCAGAAGATACCTATTCACTCGCGATTTGAAGACCCCCATATTGTACTTAACTGGAAACACAGACTCAGGCAGAGTATTCCATTCTTTAGCGGTTCGTATGATGAACGAAGAAGCAAATCGCTTCGTTCGGGTAGATGGTATATCCACCATAAATCGGATAATTACACTATGAACTATTTACACGAGGCCAATAAACGAAACATTACCCAAAGCTAATACAATAATGGTATCTTCTAAATAGAGACGTTCCAATACAGTGGATAGATTGATAGATTTTACATCTCGATTAGACTTGGCTGACTAGAATAGCTTACTTGTAAAATGTTCCATAAATAGCTATTCAATTCATGAAATTTAGTCCAAAACGTGAATTATTCATTTTCGCATTAACCGAAACGAAAAGATGGGTATTAATGAATAATGTGAACGCACAAAACAACATTTTATATCGACGCCTTTGACGAGTATTAGCATAACGTCAAAATTTGAACAATTAACCTTCGACTAGCGACGAATTAAGGAATTGATGAAATTAGATCTAGTCAATGAGTTTGTGATCTTAGTAATTAGTGCGTCAAATAGATAATTAGAATTAGTACCATACACTGACAAAGTATTTTCTTCAACTTAGCTTAAGTAATTGAAGATGGCTTGACACTCCACTTTTCATACCTGCTTGAAAAATGTGTGCTTATTTAATTGAGACCAAAGACTATGTGTAAAGTCTTTATTAAAAACACGAACGTGGTTCAATAATCTTAGGTTAAGACCCTCTAAAGGTATAACTACACGGTTGGAACCAAGAACCACCAATCAAAAGGTCCGTGGTGGAATGGCTTCAAAACCTAATGGAATTGGTGAGTAGCAACAGCGACTAGGTATCAATACGGTTGGTAACAGTCACGTGATCTGGTTTGCAAGCCGTGTTGCCAACCGTTTAGTTGGTCCTATAATGATAAACATCACTATGAGCTGAAATGCTCTATTTTGTTGTGTGCCATTATTATTATAGAGTATGTGCAAAAAGAGAACCGTCGTTAAAATTTAGGGCTCGTGTGTTGTTGATGGTCCTAATTTAATTGCCTTGAAAACATTGCTCTGTCGTTGCCAATACGACTAAAAATGTTTAATACCTTGGTAAGTACCTACTCGTATCATAATCGGGTGGTACTGGGTAGGTACCTGCCTTCCTTACCTTTGAATGATAGTTCATAAAACAACTGGGTTCAGAGGTGGCTTCAAATATAGTGCCTCAAAAGTGTGGAATAACATTCTTCCGCCACTGAGAAAGAAGATGAGTCACCCGATATTTAAATTAAAACTTAAGACATTACTTTTTCAACGGAATAAACATGTATTTGAAGCCACTTTTAAGACCATATAGCCTACACAAATATACTCACATACGTATACACAAACCACACAACTATTAAACGCTCACACATAAACACACCTCACACACATTTCACATACACTCAGACTCGTAAATAGAATTCACCACAACAAATAGTAGTAAGAATGAACGTTGGGTTTTGTTTTTTTTTTCTAATATTATAATTATTATTTTTTTAACATTTGATTTCTTTTCTCCTTCTTTTAAATTGTGCTTTTGTTTGTTTGTTCTCTTCATGAATATATCATGTTATGCTAACCCGCTACTACATAATCCTACGCTCGACAAACATCTGAGTTCGAGCAACGGAGTGCACTGAAAACCAGCCCTGCGGAGATTCGTATCTCCGCAGAATTGTGCTGAGTGTACTCCGATTGTCAAAACTATATCTTGTGATTGGAAATGAAATATGTATGATGTGCTCTATTTGTTCTGACAATAAACCAATTTTTTTTTTAATTTTTGTTTTTATTTCATCGTAAAACCACGACGGTTCTTTTTTGCACAGACTCCAGCTACAATTTTGCAAATAAAATACATTAAGCTGTTAACATCTTCCAGTTATCTGTTTTGTTGTATTTATTATTATTTTGACCATTTTAATATAAAACGGTAAAGTGTAACTTCTAAATGACAAATAATTGTACAGTTAGGATAATTCATTTTTCTTTCATAATTATATAAAGTTAATTAATTATTATTACGTATAGGTAAAGTATATAGTATAAGTAAAATTACTTCTATGGGATAGAACGCTGAAAATAAATAAAATGATAAATAAGAGAGAGGTATCGAAATATCAAAGCCTTAAAAATGACTGCACCTCGTCTGAAATGGCAAAAATATGATCTAGTCCAACAGATTTAATTAGTAATTACTATTATGATTTGTACTCAGAATACAGAATAAATCAGAAGGCGTAAATTTACTTCAAAGTAAAGCCACCTAAATCACTATTTAATAGTGTGGTTTCTCGCGCTGGCGATTCGTAAGTCACTCTGTGAACGTCTGTGTCATTGCATAGGTAACGTGTTTCATAAAATGTATAATTAAATTATGTTAAGACATCATTTGCCGTCACTACCCGTAAAAATGCTAGATAGCAACTTTACACGGGTTAGAAGGGAGGAACGCGTGGATTTTTTTAACAGTTTTATGGACACATAGCGTCGCTTACGGTTGAACGCGGTTTCTGTTTTTTTCTGTATTCTGAGGATTTGTACATAAAATATTCAAATGATCAGTAATTAAAAATTAATCTCAGGAAGTGCCTTCTACGCACAATAAACGAAGCGAAATGTAAAATTAGCTTTTGTGAAGCTGATGTGTGAAGCTGTGTGAAGCTGTCCTTTTTCATTTAAAGGCGGATAAGATTTTGATCAAAATCTCACCTCATGGAAGGTCACGTAATTTGAAGGAAGGCGATGTATCACAGCCGAAAGACTATAAAGTCTTTCCGCCGTCCGATAAGCCCGCGTTACACACTATAATAAAAAGTTATTGAAATTTCCGGTGCCAGATTAGAACATTGCACTTAAAAAACTAAACGATCGAAAAAATTTGCAAGTGTTGACTGTTTGATGAAAGATACTCGAAGTGAAAACAAGTTTTATAAAAATCTTGTAAAACACAATAAACAACTCTATATTTTAAATTAGATTATAAAATAAGATTAGTATAGCTAGTTCGAAATTATTGATTTAAAATAGATATTGAATGAGTATTTAATACATAAAATTTGCTCATTTTCACTTTTAAACTTTCGACTGTTCTTCCTAGTCATTTCATTAAATAATAATAATCGTATTAAATAAATAATTTAATGACCAATAGTATTGTTAAAATATTTTATTAAAATTTTAATCTTAATAGAAATTGAATTTAGTAAGATCTAGCTATAGTTAAAATTTCAATAGCATTTCATAAAAATATTCAAATTCGAAATAGCAATAAATGTTTATTACTAAATTTATCGCATAAGGACTCTTCCAATGCACAGGTAATAAGAATTACCTAAGACATTTTAATTTTTTTTATAAATTAACTTTAATTCAAAATGAAAAAAAAAAGAATTATCGAAATCAGACTACTCTGTAAAAAGTTATGCGTGATCATACATAAAATATATATATATATACGCGTCGACTTGATAACCTCCTCCGTTTTTTTTTTTCGTCGGTTAAAAATAGAATGTCATGAAAAAATAAAATGTTGTTTCCTATTCTATTCTTATTTATCATTGTTTTCGATAACTCTTGTGTAATGAAGTATTATTAAATAAATTTAACGTAATATAATTTTAAAAGAAAAATAATTTTAGTCTTAAAGTATAAAGCTCAATCAGATTTCAATAACAAAGTTAGTAAAGACCTAAGTGCCAAACACACGCAAAATTTCTGCGTGAAGTTTCAAAAAATATATTTCTCTAAGTTATTACCAGATACTTTTTCTACTGCCCAATTTTAATTACTGAAATGATCTT
Source organism: Cabera pusaria (assembly GCA_954871355.1). NCBI lineage: Eukaryota > Metazoa > Arthropoda > Insecta > Lepidoptera > Geometridae > Cabera > Cabera pusaria. The sequence continues at coordinate 7,560,888 of OX940908.1, forward strand.
AAATACACCAATGACTTATTTAATTCAATATTGTTCTTAATTATAAAATAAAAAATCAGGCTGGTCCTGATTATGTAAAATTGCTTAAATAAATTATTGGATAAACCAACTTATGCTATATTTTGTCGAAATTATATATTGTTTAGGTATATTATTTTATTTAGTAAGTAACTTAGCTCTATGCCCACACTTATTATAACAGTTAACTAATTTGTCTTATTTTATGTTTTCAGGAAATGTAAAGAGATGTAAAATACACAGCATGAAAAGTTGTATTGTTATAATTATGTATAATATGTTATAAAAATAAACGCACAGATTGTGATTTTTGCCTTATTGGTGTTCTCGGTGTTGTTTATTTTGTAAGCATTTTTGGATATTTTTATTGCTACACAGATTCGTCTTCTTCGTAGGCCTGAAACTCTATTAAACGGAAGCTCGTGTAGTATCATACAAAAACTCCCCACGTCGAGTCACCGACGCGACGGAGAATTTGGTATGGAAACGTGCAGGCGTCCGCTTAACGCAGTTTCAGGCCTTACCTTAATTACACTACGTAGGGTCGATGCAATTAGGTCTATCCACTGCTATTCTAGCATTCATTCCGTGTCCAATCATATCTCCCCGCTACACGATCAATTCATACCTTCTTCAGTCTTTCTTTTTCTCTATAGCCATTTACTTTTGATGTTCATCTACTTTCAAGTCTCGTGTTTTACTCCTTCTCATAACTTGTCTGTACCACGCTGCCAGAGAAAATGCAATAATACTTAGTGCGCTACCTATTGTCCCATAATTTTCTGTCACTGGTATTTATTTACCCAAAGTACCATTTGGGTAAATAAATAGACGCATATGACGTTAAATAATTACAAGGAATGATTTCGTAACAGCGAAACCCTTGAAACAAATTTACTGAATTTTTTCGCAGTATCGAAAATTGAACGAATTGCAAAAAACTATAAGATAATGTCGTCATTTCAACTCTAAAGTAAGAAAGAGGAAACAACAGTTTAGTGTTTTCCTATTAGTTTTTATCTAGTTTGCTACCTATATTAGTTCTAGTGCCGTTCCCGCAGACAAAATTTAATTTCTGTTAGCGTTCACGCCAAATTCAACATCGATTGTATAGGAATAACATTGACAATGACTTTTGTTGTGGAAAATAAAATGTAATTCCAATATATTATGAAACTACGTGTATGCTGTCTAGGAGGACCGAAGAACCAAATGTTGCTGTTTTGGACGAATTAATATTTTTTGTGAGCAATAAAAATATTACAAAAACATAAATTAACAAAGATGTAATGGTGCATTCGCTTTGTGATTTCAGTGTTGTAAATAGAATTTAAGCTATTTTCTTCACAAGGTATTAAATAAATGGTATGATAGTCAAGCGTGGCTAAGTAGTAACGAGTATTTTAAACCCTCTTGTTGTCTTTGTTGGGTTGGAACAGTGGTGAAATATAATTTCGTTTTAGTAAAGATAGACTATGTGAGCATGAACATCATCAATCGCGCATATAACGGCCATATTTATGATGATTTTGAGTCAATTCATACTACCACAGAGTCGAAGCGCATCGAAGCGTCAAATTTTTCACAAGCACCAATCAGCGAAGCGAATAAAGCGAAGCACCAATCAGCGTTGGTTACGCCGACGCATCCGACGCACGAATTCTGTCGCATGCTCGCGAATTCGCGTTTTCTTTTTTATCGTTGAAGAAATATGTGTATTATATTGTGTAGATAAGGGTGACTTTGCTATATATTCAGATTGACGCTTCGATGCGCTTCGACTCTGCTCTAGTATGAATTGATGATTGCGATGGATAACACTAGTAATGTTAATAATGTACCTATTGCTTTGAATAAACCTGTGTTTGCGAGCGCTGTGAGACCTGATAATATAATATCATAAAAGTGTTTATAAATACGGCCGTTAATCTTGTCGACCAGTCACGAAGCAGGTCTCAGATTCTGTAAGCTAGCGTGAAAAAGACGAGCCAGCATGATTCTAATGCGCTGTTATGATTCCACACATAGAGACTACAAACACCGTTTAAATGAGCCCTTTTATACAAATAATTACAGTATTCCTTCGGCAAGTCATATTACACCACGGTTACTAATACATTGGTACTGTGGCCCAGCCGATGAAAACGTGTCTTACTAATCATATAGTTACAAATATTAAAATACGGGACTAATCTTGCTAAAACACTCACTTAGCAACAGGTGAGATAGTGGTCAAACGCTAGCCTGTATGATATAAAAAAAAACATTATTTTTTATTTATTTAACTCGACTTTTCGACCAAGTTGCATTGATCGTGGTCATGAGACAAGTTAAAAAAACAATATTAATATCTTAGCGCGATAAGTTCCGTATAATTCGTATTTTAATATTTATAACTATGTGTTCAAATCGCTAAAGTTTGAACAATTTAATAATATCGCAAATATATAAAACTAAACAATGTTAGGTGAAATATTTATTGCATCTGTTCGTTAATATAACAACTCCCTTTGAACGTTGAACAAACGAATCATTTTAGTGAGTAAAACTATAATTCTATTACTTCTACAAACCTTATTAGTTAAGTCATTTTTTCATCGGCATAACACAATTTTATGCTACGTTTATCTCTAGAGTTGAACTTGAATAGAATAGGGACTTAGATAGAATTTCTTCGTATAAAAATCATTCGATACTCGCATCTTGAGGCTTGAGGCCGATTTAGACGAGAAACACAGATATTTAGATCTCACATTATTTTGTTCCATATAATTTCAAAGACTAGGTACTTGCTATTATGATGTATAAAGAAAAACCCCGTCACTGACATAACTATTCCACAGTGAGCTTTTTTTTTACACAAGATTTTGTACTATTATATAATCTATTTGTCTTAATCGGCCATAAGGTACTCATAGAGAAATGGTAACATCCCGTCTAACCACACAAATGTAAATATATCTACATATTTCTTAATATCTCTTCCACAATTCAGAATAATCATGGGCATACCAAATTAAGGTCCAATAATAAATAAGTTTATAATTTAAATAATTAGAAAAACTATGAAAAATCTTCAACTTGTTCGAAAAATATTTTCGTTAAAATTTGGTATGCATATGTTTATTGTATTATAAAGATTTGAGTGACTCTCACAAACAAATTCAGCTTAATAAGCTTTTTGAGCGGTTGAATCGTCTAAGTAATACTAGGTTTTATCCTTAGGACATTATTTTTTAAGATGTGACCATGACGACACGTACTTATTCCTATGCTACAGTAAAACGTTATGAGAAAACTGTCTGTACCTAATGTTCGACAGAATTTGGAGCTGCATTTCCCGTCCAGGCCTAGCGAACATGAATGTGGTTTTGTAGTAATTGCAGATCTATGCGGACACGTTTCATTAGATAATCTAAGGTTTGAGTGCTAGAAAAGCCAGAAAATCGCAAAAAGTGCCATTACAAAAAAGTTTTATTGTCCATATTCTTACTGGTTACTATATTTTTTCAAATACTTGTAACACTTAGCTCAAAATGAATCAATAATTATGAAATTTGATGGAAAGAATCTTTGTAGAGAGGAACTCAAGTCATATAGAAAATAAGCTCAATCTGTAATAAAACTAAATCTGTAATTTTGATTTCATATTATGCAACTACTACACACCAAGCTGTTATCTTTCAAGCACGAAATAAATGACAAAAATTACTTAGATATAAGCTAAAACTGTTATCTGTGCAATTTACCGTCGTCGGTTATTTAGCAAGTTTTTTAAATAATCATTAAGTGGTAATGTAGGTGAGCAAGTTTTAAGTTTTACTAACATTTATTTATTTTTTCTGCAAGTGTTTAAATTCGTTAGAATTTAGTACTTTTAAATGACAAATACAAAAAACTGACGGCAACTATGAGACAGAATAGTGTTGCTAAAACACTAGAAATACATTTGAAAGTTTTATTTTTCAAGTTTAGTAATTACTAACTTTCGTACGTAAGTTAAACTCCCAAATGTGGTTCTTATCAGTTATTTTATTAAATATTGGCACCAAGTATTAATAAACTGAGATAAACACACTACCCACAATATGTGGGCAGAAAATAACGGTTAAAAAAAACATAAGGATCTAAAACTTCTTGACTTACATTACATAGTTCTCGAAATATATCTTTGTGCATATTATAATACTTCTGAATGGGACGAAATAGTGCTTGAGTACTTTTGAACTCCTCTTCGATCAAGTAGTTACGTACCTACGTCAAAAAGGCTGATGCCTAAAGTAAAAGTATGTACAAATACCTGATATGTTTGACGTACATGTGCCCACAAGTAATAAAGAACATAATAGTTTTTATCATTGAGCTACGAACGAAGCGGTGACTAAAATGTACGTGAACTTTATACGAAAATGTTCTTAGTGACAATGAAATGTTGACATCTCTACGCCCTCATAGCCTTTGACAAGAATATAGGACTTATAGAAAATTACGTAGAGTCCACTAACAATAGGGTGATAGAGATGACTACTAGTTTTTTAATACATACGTGTCTCGTTTCCTAGTTTGTATATGCCTACATTACTCGGTATATCTCGGTAACTAAATTATGTGCTGTTATACTACAGTTTTACTAGATGAGATTTCATCCCTGGGGCAAACGATCTGCACCTACCTGTTTGATTGGCTATTATCATGTTATATCGATTACGAGCTGGCCCGCGGCTTTGTCCGCTTCGGTAGAGATCAAGTTGTAACTCTAGCTATACTCTAGCTCTATTCAATAGTACGTAGAGAACCTTACGTAACAATCGTTAAAGATCTTTGTGTTAAGGAGTTTTCATTCATTTATATGTACAAAATTCATACAGTATTTTAGAGCACAAATCTAAGAAACATAAAATAGAGTTTTATAATTAGTAAAATACGATTTTGATCGAATGGATTCCAAAAGTATTACACACTATTTATTCTTGTCGCCGCAACTGCGTCACAGCTGCGTTGACAAAACGTTACACTGCGTCGTAGTAAAGGTTGTCGCCGAATTTTCCCGCACCGCACCCACCCGGCAAAAAAAGAGCAGTCAGCGCTGTCTCCGCGCTTTCTGCTCTTTGTGTTGTCAATGTAAAGTCTGTGTGTCTACAGTGAACGTCATAAGGCTTATATTTTAATGAACATTGTATGCCGGGTGGGAGCGGTGCCCGAATAGTCGGCTATGACCTTAACGCTGCGATGACGCTGTGCCTGTGTGGCTGGTACTTTGCTGGTATATTGTATTCAAAAATACGTTGTGTTCGTTTTTTTTAATTTTGACATGTTGTTTATGTTGATTCGTTTTGGCCAAAATGAGTTTATGAATACGGCCCGACGTAAATAAGTAAGTTCTAACTGTAGGTTTTAACATCGTTTAAAGTTTCACTGTTATGGCTGCGGATTTCATTTACTTGTTGACTACGAATTTCATTCACTCCATTGAAATCTAATATTATGAAATCAATAAATAGATTATAATCTTGAAGTTGGTGTTTTATTTATTATTATATGTAGGTGTAATCACTGAAAACCTGTAGTATATCTTGAAACGCAAACTTGACGTAACGCTTTCTTTTTTAACTAACTTCCAAAAAGGAGAAGGTTTTCAATTAATATGTACAGTTATTTTTGTATTATTGTTCTTCGATTACTCCGCCAATTGTAAACCGATTTGAATACCTAACTCGTTTTTTCATAGGTAGGGTTCATCACGAAGGTGGTCCCATTAGAATACTTTATCAAGATCTGATTAGTATCTCCAGAGATATGACGATTTAGTCTCAAACCTGCTACTGAAACTGACTCGTGCGGCGTGGAAGTAAGTTGTTTTATAGTTTGTCGAAAATCTTTTCTTTTAAAGATGGCGGACAAACATCCAGGTGAGCTGCATAGAAAGATTGAGCAAAGAGAATTGTTCAGTCGGTAAAAATGCTCCAAGCAATCTTTTGTTGATTCGCTACAATGCTCCACAGAGCACCCCTGTTTATTTTTTGAGCTTTAACCGATTCTCTAGTACAGTGTTTATCAACCTTTTTCATGAAGCGACCCCCTTAGTATAAAAATAATATTCACGACCCCCTACATGCACTGTTCTCAAAATATAACTCCTACTCTACTAAATGCTCTTAAATTAATATATTCCGGATAAAAAAATATTTTTGAACTTTGTTTATTTTTCTTTTAATAAGGCTTCGCGACCTCCCGCGACCCCTTTGTAGAGGTTTAAAGGTCGTGTTTTACCACACGTTGAAAAACACAGCTCTAGTATTTTCTTTTCAAGCGGATTCCCAACTTAGTCATAGCAGACAAATAAAGGTTGCTTAATATCAGCATATAAAGGTAATCAATAACACTTCAGATCGGAGACGTTTTAAAGAAAGGCCAAGTCAAAAGTACTTATAACCGGCGAGCATGTATGAAGGCGCTCATGAAAGTGGAAGAAGCGAAAGAGGTATGTCAGGATCGTAGCATGTGGAAAGAAGTAGTCTCTGCCTACCCCAACGGGAAAAAGGCGTGATTGTATGTATGTATGTATATAAAGGTACGATTTTCTACTAGTATATTACGAGCTCTTCGTACAAAAATGTAATTTGTAAGTTGTATTCTATAAATTCGTTTTCGATTAGATGTTGGAAAACCCTACTTATACCAAACCTACCTATATAAAACCAGGCTTTAAACATAAAATCAACAAGTAATATTTTAAAAATTGTTTTTAAACCTTTAACATAACTTAGGACCAGAGTAAGTCAAGACAAATCCAACGAGCCCAAACACGACGGGTATAACATGTGTAGTTTAGGAGTTCCCTTCGCCACCTTCTAGCTCTATCATCAAATCAGTACCATGTCATCATAATATTGCATTGTCACGCGATTTACACATGTATGCAAAATTTCAGCTCAATCGAACCCCTGGAAGTCGCTCTAAAATCAATCGAAAGATTTGTGACGGATAAATAAATTCACCGTGAAGTCTACTTATGAAATGAAATGGTTATACCGCCATTTGTCGGTCGCCAGAGCCCCGTCTGTTGGTCAGCACTCAGCAGGATGCACCACGGGCAGGTGAGGTTGGCTGGGAGCACCGAGGTCGTATTTGTGCTCCCTTACATCCCTAAAATAAAAAGTATTATTTATCATTATCTATATCACTCTACTGTCTAAGACAGTAGAGTAGAGAGAGAATAGTTTTTAATGCTGTGTGTAGCTGTGTATACAAAAGATCTTATAACGTAGAGTAGAAAGGTTCATCCTTCAAGATGTAAAGAACTCTAGTTCTGAAAAAGTGTGCATAAGTACTAAGCAATAAAAAAAACACTGAGCACCACAACAAACTTCAAAGTTAATAAAACAGCTCATTAATTTGCTGTCAACGTATCGCAAAAACAGCCTCAAACAATACGAAACAATTAATGAGAAAGGTCACAGGTTAGGCTAGTTTTAGATCTATAAAGATTTTTCAAAAGCAATAAAGACTAGAGTAAAGAATTTCAGTTGTATGTGTAGTAGGTTGTACACGAGACTGTGACCACCACACATGAAACTACACACATGAGACAGACGACATACGTTAATATTATGTTAGCCCGAGGTAGTTAGATATACTCTAAAAGCCAAAGTGTTTCTAAGTTTATAGAAACTAAGCGCTTATCCGAAAGTACGTGTAATCAGATTAGTTAATACGAAAGAAAGAAACATTTGGCTTAGGGTACGTCCAATCAAGGCCTATGGATATTGCTAGCCGGCCAGCAATGTAACATGTATCTCAACTCAATGTAGCCGGGAGATCTCTGACGCGTAGACAAAGGCGCGTAGCAATTTAACCGTTGCCAACGGTACTGTAGCCGTTAGCTACATTGCTACACCGTACACCGTAATTCCGTAGCAACAGAATCCAACTGTGAATCACTATATACATTACGTATATAGTGATTCACAGTTGGATTCTGTTCAGATTACCGTAGACAACATCAATGATTACCATTGATGTTGTCTACGGTAATCTGACATCATTATGTGCGTCAACCAACCTCAAATACAAGAACATAGGTATCCTTGGAAGAGTGTCAATAAAACCCTAGAAGTAAAGACTGAATTAATTATTGTATATCTACTATTTTAAATAAATTTAATTTAGACCCAAAGCTGATTCTATTCTATTAAAAATGATACAGCAACGAATTTGTTTATTTCGGATGCCTTACATTTTGTTCAGATATATTCAACCGGTGATCACGGTCGCGCTCTAAAATCGGCCTAAGCCTTGTGTTAAAAGCACCTGAGGTCAGATTGAAATATTTAAGCACAGCGGCGACTATTTCAAGCCCCCTTCGCCCTTCGCTCTGACCTTGCATCTTGCAGCGACCTACACTAAATATAGAAGTCTGGGTAGGCTTGGAATACTAGCTCGACTGACGGTTATGCATGAAAATGCTGTGATATTTTAGTATCGGCCACTATCTAAGTTCAATGGGAACGATAGCCTCAAAAAAAGTGTAATTTTTATATATCTTCATTTTCACAAAATGTATGGAAAAGGTAATTGCAAATATTATGCACACTATATTTTTGTACATCGTTAAACACATTTCAAAATTTTTCAATTGTTTCGAATCCTGAGAAATTATGGATTGTGTGTGACGATCTAGGATGATGGAGACAATGTACAAAAATATAAAGAGTGTGACTGTAACACTTAAAGAAACATCATATTTGATTTAATCAGTGCGATAACTCTCATCGAATGTAAGAAAACTGTAAGGCGTCCATTACACGTGTAGGTAATCAGTCATTCAAAACCATCAGTTATGACTGATGGTTGCTCCTGCAGCAAATCAAAGTATGTAAATATCGGTCAGTCACCCCATGACACGATCAGTTATACATCAGCCGTGACTGGTGAGGAAACTGACAGTAAAACCTATCGTGTAATGGACGCCTAATGATTTCATCTGAATTATTAACTTTCAAATAGTTGCCATAGATGGGGCCACCAATGCATAATTGGTTAAAATGCAATCCATTAGTTTCGTCGAATTAACAGAATCGTACAGTGGCTTAGTTGGTTAGAGCGCCAGCCTAGGGCATGTTTTCCAGGAGGCGGGAGTTCGAATCCCGTCGATACGATGAAATTTTGGTTTGTGTGTACAAGGTACAAGGTAATTACAAGTTCTTAAGAATATTTACACTTCTGTCACTGGACTGATGACATGTACACAGGCCTGCGACATATTAAACTAGATCGCGTACACCGGCCCCCATGAGACCGACCTTGAACGGAGTTTGTCCCTTTCTTTTGTATGGACAACTTATATATATACCATGCATATAGTATAGAACTAGCAATAGGACTAGCAGGTTATTAGACAAGGGCACACTCCCACCCTGGTGTCTCTCAATTGGGCCGTTTTGTTCTACAACGCAATTACAACCTTATTGTTAAAGCATACGGATTAAATTGAATTTGTCTAAACATCTGCAGTGCACCATCATTTTATATTACATCTATGGACATGTATAAATCGAACCTCCCTAATTTATGTTTTGTCAAATAGAGAAAGAAAAAAAATTCCAATAATGACATTTTCTGACCCCTGAGCTATGTTCAGAAGGGCAGAAAGCAACGTTGAAGGGTGGCCGTGACACAGGTGTCGCAACAGTCTCGTCCCAAATAGGCCCCGTATAGGCACTTCATTTGCGCTCGTCAGAACAGTGTAGCGTCAGCAGATGCACAGTTTTGAGTTTTATTAATGCACTTTGTAAAATGGTAGCACATTTAAATAAAAATTAAATACACTTGCTTTACACCACTGCATATGAGTGAAAATATTCAGAACAAGACAAATGGTAATGCACTAACTTATTTTAGTTATTTTGTCATACAAAATACTTGTTTTTTCAGTATAAAAAAGTGTGTTATTTTATTTCAGAGTTAGGGTAATTTCGGCTTCACCTTTTTCTATTGAGGCAGAAATTATTGGTCACCAAGTAAGAACCCAAGATTTACAGTTAAAATATTGTTATTGTATGTGAAACACGCTGATAGCATTTTACCTTACAATATTCTACCGTATTTATTTTCTCTATAAAATAACCGATAACCATTGGGCTAACCGTGTTCTAGATTCTAGAGTGGAGACCAAGGCTCGGTAAACAAAGCCTAGGTTGCCCTCCAGCTAGGTACAGCGATGATATATCATATACGCAAGCTGGCTGGCAGCAGTCGGAAACAAACGTGGACGAATAATAAATAATGGTTATTGGTGAATTAATGACATTATTTTTTTGTAGATTTTCCTGCGAACTGTAGAAGGCAGGCTGAATGCGGCTGTCTGCAGAGTTCAAGGCCATCCGAAGTGGAAGTTGTTTCGGCTCTGCCTTCGAACAATGCCGTCTGGGTTCAGCTAGATGACAACTATTGTTCTGTTTAAATTAAATTACTATTCAAACCCAAAGTTGGGTGGTGACTTCAATTGAGATTTTGAGAGTTGAGCACCGTTTGCGTAAAGGAATATAGTTGGCTTTGCGGGAGGTCACTGGTTTAAATCCTAGAGCACGGGTGTTCGTCCACAGATTGTAGAAACATTATGTCGATGTTTCGCCTGACTTGCTACCAAAATAGTAGCTTACCTCCATCAAGGAGAAATCTGCCGCCATAACCTTACGGTGTTCCCCATCTATCTAACGTGTTCACCGTCTTCGACCACATCATCGCTTACCACCAGACGAAATAATGGTCAAACACTAGATTATAAGATATAAAAAAAACTAAAGTCGCGTACTTTCTTACCTTTTCATATGTTATCAATAGCCTCAAGTGCCTCAATCGATTTGGTTAAAATTTTGCCCTGGGTTACCATGTCGGTAGAATAAGAGATAAAATAAAGTATACTTTATGAGGTCGAAGCTATGGGGCTCAACTAGGTCATCATATTAGTAAGACCACAAGAGCATAAAGGAAGTAAATAAAAGATGTGAACAATAGTGGCACTTTGCTGAGTCTCGGAATCCGACGTGATCAAACCAGCACAATGCATCACATTCGAGCACAATGCAATCGTTTCAATTCGTTTGAGAGCATTGTGACTAGGTCGATGATTGGTTAAAATAAAATAGTTACCTAGCGTCTAACTTACATTCTACCTTAAATTAAGGCTCTGTTTCACTCAAAGATTCAGTTAGATACTGTGCTTTAACAATTTATTAGTGTCAATACTTATTTCTGATTCAGGGTACACGTATGCTTCACATTCGAGCACAATGCAGGTTGAAAGCATTGTGACTAGTTCGATGATGGGTTGAAATAAAATATTATGGTACATACTAGTTTGAGCTTGTCGTAAGGGCAATTTAGTCGCAAATCGCGAAATTTGATACGTGCGTTAGCGATGATTTGAGGAACCTACCTACTGGATGAAAATACCCTGCTTCCACAAGCATTGTGCGAATTGAAAATGCGGGCGTAAATCGCGTGCACTTTGCCAGACTCTCGAATCGCGCTTGTTTCGCGCGCGAGTTGTGATACTAGAGACGCCTTTTTGAGTCCAGCAGGTCCAGTTTACGCGCGAACTTCAGAGGGAGTGCGCCAACATTTTGATACGGAATTGTGCAATGCTCGCGCGTTGTTACGCTCCTTCTGGATGCAACGGTTGCGCGTATTACGCGGCGAATTTGCCTTTTTTGGACAAGATTTTACCCTCCCATTGTTTCGTTGACGTAGAGAGGATCTAACTTAGATTAGAGCTCTGAAATGTGATCCTTAGGATGTCCTCTATAAACAGAGTTTACACTGACAATACATATTAGCAAACATTATTTATTTTACATATTACAATTATCGCCATCGTACTTACGTTACGTACATTACGTAGGTTTTGGGTCCAAAACCTATAGGGTGCTTCCCGATGATCTAGAATCATGAAATTTGGCAAGAAGCAAAGTCTTACAGCACAAATAAAGAAAAAACTCCAAAAAATAAAAAAGGTTAAAATGAAAGGGCACCCATACATACATAGTTTCGCCAATTAAGATCCCGTCCCGATCCGTCTCCTTAGAGTAAATACTTAAAAGTGACTAAGATTAATTATTAGGATTATAAAAAGTATTTTTAAATCGGAAGTAAGTTTATTGATTTTTTTTTAATTCGAATTATATGTTTTTTTATTTAGATATTCAACTAAGTACATATTACAAAATAAAGTTTTCCTACAATGAATAAAATACATAATTATTTTTGGTCGAAGTGAGACCGCTCCTAGACTATTATGATGTTACAAGTCAAACAACCTACGATTCTAGGTAAGTGAGTACTATTTTTTCGCGTTATTTAACTTACACAATATAAAACATTACTCAATTTTAATTGAACATCACGTATTTTAGTATAACTGTAGTTTTTATCCTACCTCGACATTAAACATTAATGTAGCACTTATTATCAGTAATGTACTCATTACATTGTACTACCTTAGAGTATTCTTCTACCAGTTAAAGGCTGCAACAAGTTTTCTCATAACATTCAACACGCGGTTCATAGTTACTATTAGTTGATACTGTGACGCAAATTCAAGGTCGCACCCGAGGCACACCCGGGACACTCGACTAAATCTCCATACAAACTAGCGTTTTAACGACCGACACTGTGACACTGACACAGACACTACACACATGTCGTTTTTCTATACGTGCATTTGTGTGCGTGATGTCTAAGGTTGCCGCCCGTAATCACCGTATCACAGATTATATAATAGTTACTTCGTACATACGTACTAATGTATGGGATGTAAGGGAGCACAAATACGACCTCGGTGCTCCCAGCCAACCTTACCTGCCCGTGGTGCATCCTGCTGACCAACAGACGGGGCTCTGGCGACCGACAAATGGCGGTATAACCATTCATATCTATGGCGTAGCTAAATTCTACAGGCCGGTGACGGGCAGCAGCGTCACCGGTGCGAGAAGCTACGTCCTGCGATCGCCAACACGCCTGCCCAGCGTGGCGATTAGGGCATATCCCTCCCAAGGGATGCAAAAAAGTATGGAAAAATTATGGAAGGACACCTAAAGCCAAGGCCCCCAGTTCCCGGCCGCCCTGCTATTCCTGACCACGGCGGCGGTCACGGTAACGGCAGGGCAGGGGGTGCTAAGAATCCCCGGGCTACGGTAGGCCGCCAGAAAAAACTGACCCTCGCAACCTATAATGGACGCACGATTCGGCTGGACGATTATCTGGCGCAGCTGGAGGAGGAGCTGAAACACATAAGATGGCACATACTGGGGCTATGTGAAGTCCGAAGACAGGGAGAGGACACCATAACCTTAGAATCGGGCCATCTTATGTACTACAGAGAAGGAGATCAGCCATCCCAAGGCGGCGTCGGGTTTCTGGTCAACAAGGTTCTCAGTGACAACGTTGTAGAAATCTCCAGTGTGTCGACCAGGGTAGCGTACCTCATAATTAAGTTAACCAAGAGGTACAGCCTCAAGGTTATCCAGGTCTACGCACCGACCTCGACACACTTGGATGATGAGGTGGAGAGCATGTATGAAGATATCTCCAGAGCTTTACACACCACCTCCAAGGCTCACTACAACGTTGTCATGGGAGATTTTAACGCCAAAGTGGGAGTACAAACTTGCGGCGAATCGTCTATAGGACCACACGGATTTGGGAGTAGGAATCACAGGGGACAAATGCTCGTCAATTTCCTCGAGAGGGGAGGGGCTTTTCTTGATGAACTCGTTCTTCAAGAAACAGCCCCAAAGGAAATGGACGTGGCAAAGCCCCGACTTTGTGACTAAAAACGAGATTGACTTCATCATTACGGACAAACGGCGCATATTCAGAGACGTCTCAGTGATCACTAGGTTTAATACTGGAAGTGATCACCGACTGGTACGAGGCACTCTGGATATCGACTTTAAAGCCGAGAGATTCCGATTGATGAAGTCTACGCTCCGTCCGAACCTACTCCAAACCGTTGTTGGGTCCGAAACATTCCAATTAAAATTAGAAAATCGATTCGCTGCCTTGGAAACCACAGATGACGTAGACCAGAAACTCGAAGAAGTGGTGGAAATCCTCAGGGATGAAGGGACTAAGTTTTGCGAGAGCAAGCGTACGGGCAAAAAGTCCAAACTCTCGGCAGAAACACTTCGGCTAATGGAAGAGAGACGAACAGACCCTTTGTCAGCTTTGTCAACTAACCTGGTGCGCAACAAATCCATAAAGAAGCTGGTACGACGCGACCTCCGATCCTCTAACACGCTCTTGATTGAAGAATCAATTGAGCAGAATCGGGGGTCGAAAGTGTTCGTCCAGCCTCTGGGTAGAAGCCACCTCACAAAGCTGACAACGTCAACGGGGAACGTCGTCGCATCCAAGCCGGAGATTCTGTCGGAAGTCGAAGACTTCTACGGCAAGCTCTACGCATCGCATGCTTCAAGGCCCGAACCCGATACTGAGGATTCTAGAGCCACCTTAACCCGCCACTTCACAGAAGATCTGCCCGAAATTAGCCGAGACGAAATCGTGATGGCCCTTAAACAACTCAAAAATGGAAAAGCCCCAGGAGAAGACGGAATCACAACGGAGCTTTTAAAAGCCGGAGGAGCTCCAGCAGTTCAACAGCTTCAGCAGCTATTTAATTCCGTTCTTTTTACTGGGAGAACTCCACAGGCATGGAACAGAAGCATGGTGGTTTTGTTTTTCAAAAAAGGAGACAAAACCCTATTGAAAAACTATCGCCCAATTTCGCTTCTGAGCCATGTCTACAAGCTGTTTTCAAGGGTCATCACGAACCGTCTTGCGCGAAGACTCGACGAGTTTCAACCTCCGGAACAGGCCGGGTTTCGAAGCGGTTACGGCACCATAGACCACATCCACACGGTGCGGCAGATTGTACAGAAGACCGAAGAGTACAATCGGCCCCTGTGCTTAGCATTTGTGGACTATGAGAAGGCCTTTGACTCAATCGAAACCTGGTCTGTTCTCGAGTCCTTGCAGCGTTGCCAAGTCGACTGGCGATATATCGAAGTGATGAGATGTCTATATAATGCCGCAACGATGACTGTACAAGTACAGAACCAGCGAACTAAACATGTCCACCTGCGTCGAGGAGTGAGACAGGGGGACGTCATATCCCCGAAACTGTTCACTAACGCCTTGGAGGATATGTTTAAGACGCTGGACTGGAAAGATCGTGGCATTAACATCAACGGCAGGTACATCTCTCACTTACGATTCGCAGATGACATCGTCATTATGGCAGAGACGCTGCAGGACCTACAAAGGATGTTGAATGGCCTAGCTGATTCTTCTCGTAGCATCGGTCTCCGGATGAATTTGGACAAAACCAAAGTCATGTACAACGAGCACGTTGTTCCGGAACCGATTGCCGTAGATGGAATCCCACTCGAAGTTGTCACTAAGTATGTTTACCTAGGGCAAACGCTCCAACTAGGCAAACATAACTTCGAGAAGGAAATCCAGAGAAGAATTCAGCTGGGCTGGGCAGCATTCGGAAAACTCCGTCGAGTCTTCTCGTCGCCGATACCACAGTGTCTAAAGACAAAAGTCTTTAACCAGTGCGTCCTACCTGTGATGACATACGGAGCCGAGACGTGGACACTCACAGTCCGACTGGTCCACCAGTTTAAAGTCGCTCAGCGAGCTATGGAGAGAGCTATGCTCGGTATTTCTCTGCGGGATCGAATCCGGAACGAAGTAATTCGCCAGAGAACTAAAGTTATCGACATAGCTCAACGGATTAGCAAGCTGAAGTGGCAGTGGGCTGGTCATATCTGCCGCAGGACTGATAACCGTTGGGGCAGACTTGTCCTAGAGTGGAGACCGCGAATCGGCAAACGTAGCGTAGGACGTCCTGTGACCAGGTGGAGCGACGACATACGCAAAGCGGTGGGCAGTGACTGGAAGAGAAGAGCCGAAGATCGGGCTCAGTGGCGCATCTTGGGAGAGGCCTATGTCCAGCAGTGGACTGATACAGGCTGATGATGATGATGATGATGACATACGTACTACGTACTGACCGTATGAATATTTTTTGTACACTTACCCAAAAACTTTTAACACTAAAAATATTAGTCGCTATTTCGTAAAGCATCGCGGCGTCTACAGAAACATTAAATCACAACCTGAGATCACAACTCAATTGCGAAGTAGGTAGGTAGGTACGTAGAAATATCCAACACACAACCGAGTAGGTCATTCTCTCACTCACATTTCACTACATTATACAATATTAGATTGCACTGCATTTATGAAAATGAATTCTAAAATACGAATATGTAGGTAGGTATATAAGTATTTATAATATACCTACATAATAAGAACCTACGTAAATTCGAACCTCCGGTGTCTACTGGTCTTAACATAAATGTATGAAGTTGATGTTATTCTCCTCTAGAGTAGTACCTGTATTGTTCTGTAGCCGTACGCGTGTAGCGTCCTTGCTCAGACTGGCGCCTCAACAAATCAGAATCGGCGGCGAGGTGAGGTAGCCCGGAATTGGTGGGGGGAACAGAGTGTCCGTTCTATACGTAGTATTATTATCTTTTCTACGCCCGAGGCGTGAAGCGCATTTTGAACGTTACGAGCGTTGTAATTAGGTTTAATCTCGCATTTTTGCTCTCAGGGAGTGCAATTTCTGTACTTGTACTATTCATTATTCTGTGCCGCGGATTCCGCTTCCGAGATAGCTTACAGAATAGCCCTACAGATCGGAGACGTTTTAAAGAAAGGTCAAGTCAAAAGTACCTATAACCGGCGAGTATGTATGAAGGCGCTCTCGAAAGTGAAAGAAGAGAGTTATTTCAGGATCGTAGCATGTGGAAGAAGTACTATAGTAGTCAATATATTATGTTACTCTTTGGAAGTAGTTACTGCCTACTCCAACGGGAAAAGGCGTGATTGTATGCACGTATCTTTATAAAAAATCGTTACACCTTTAAATTTCTGGCAAAAGATGAGGAGAGATGTCGTTGTGGTGTTTTGCATCCATTGAAATACCTACAAATAAAAATTACTTCAGATATATTTAAAATATGGTCGGTCGTCGGAATCAAGGCAAGAACATCATCATTATCAGCCAATTTTCGTCCACAGCTGGACATAGACATATTCCATGGCACCCCACTGAGCTAAGGCTCAGTGGGGTGCCATGGAAGAATGCGAATATCTGAAGATTGGTCTTCAGATATTCGTATCCAATCGATGGCATCCAGCTTGCGTATGTTATCGCTCCTCCTAGTTGAAGAGAACATAATAAAATAAAAATCAGAGATCCTTTTTATTACAATTTTATTCGTCCAAAGATGTTAACTGTACAATTGAAATTGCATTCATAATTAATATACATATTAAAATTCTATAAAAATAACTAATATTTTATCATCATGATATTCGAGCTAAATGTTTCATGTAAAAATTATATCTTGATATCATCGCGATGGTGGCACTTCTGTAACAAAATGCGAATTTTTATTAGCTGCTTTTTTACTATTATGTAAAACCAAAAGACGTAAACACAATACAATAACTATTTATTGATAAAAAAAAAATTACAAATCGTACATACTATTTAATAAAAGTAGGTAAAACCTACGAATAAATAGTCAGGAACTCTAATTCAGAACAAATTCCACACAAAAAGTGGCCCTCGTTGTTCAAACCAAAACGACGTAGATTCAAAATAAGAATAACTTCCGACGCAACAAATGATTGGTTTAAATTTGGAACGAAAGCACAGGAATTGGTTCGCACATGTGTTGCAATGACAGCTGAGTTAAACAAGACAAATGTCCAACTATAAATGACGCGCTGGACACGACTTGGACACGATTTTTGGTGGGTCATTTTTTAACGCAGTTACATTTCCTTAAGAATATTTATTACTTTGATTACTTTGAATTACTATTTATTCGTAGCGTAAAACAATAAAATATAAGGCAGTACAATCGGCGGTCTTCTCGCATAGGCCATAGAGCACTTTCAGTTTAACTAAATTATTTCAATTAACGCAAAACTTTTCAAATGTGTCAGATCAGAAATCAGAATCAGAAATCATTTATTGATGCCGACTATATAATAATGATGCTAGGTCACATTGCAATCGTTGGTAATGTCAGTCTACCCACATCGGGCATTCAATATAAGTACAATATTTGTTATTAGTACATTGTAATAGATAGGCCTTCTGAGAAAACATGTGCGACATTATAAAACTCTTAGAATCGATGTCAAATTAAATTCAATATAGGTACACAAAATATCCGAATGTCAAAAACTACTTATTATAATTATTTGTCGTCAGCTGATTTATTTCTTAACATAAATTCCTTCAAATCATAAAATACATTTTTAATTAGCCACCGTTTGAGTTTTGTCTTAAATATATGATTACTAGTGACATCCTTGATGTTTTTCGGTAATGAATTGTATATTTGAATTGCATTAATGTATGCACTTTTCTGAAAAATCATTGAATGAATCGAAGGGAGATGTAAATCCTCTGTGATGTCTATCCTCTGAGTGGAGCAGTTCTTACTCGCACTTCCGACCGCTTTTTGAAAAGTTGCATGTTCCGTCTCAAAAATAGTGCCATTTCTAAAATGTAGACTCCTGTCAATGTTAAATATTCGTGCTCTTTAAATAACGAACGTAGTGAGAAGTCGGTACTTCTACTATGTATTATGCGTAAGGATCGTTTTTGAAGAAGAAAAGTTTGATTTACATTGACAGAATTCCCGCAGAAGATTACACCATGTGTGTCTTAAAAACCTTAACTAAATTAATATATTATAAATCACACACATAGTCGCTTACCACCAGGCGCTATAAAACCGCCCATATTGAGTAATATTGTGATCCTTGTTATGTTGAACAATTAGTGTTATCATATAATCCATTTTTATTTAAATGTACGTACTTTTTTTAATATCATATAGGCTAGCGTTTGACCACTATCTCACCTGGCTGTAAGTGATAATAAAGGCGGCAATAGCCCAATGGATAGGGTGTCGGACTGGCGATTGAATATAACATATTTAGCTTAGTTGGAGGGGTTAACAAGAATACTAGTAATGTGCAACCCACATTGCGAGTAATCTTTAAAAAAAAAATTAATATAAACAAATAATAATAGGTGCCGTACTTCATCCCATAGACTAGAATCAAGCAGCACACATTCATGGCTATGATAAAATGTACCATCTTTTTAGTTTCTCATCTTTCCATCCACAAACAATAGATAAGCTAAAGTTGTAAAGGGCCTCTTGATCTTGGCTTCGGCTCCGTCAATGCCTTATAAAGGACCGGGCGTTAATGACCCGAGAATACAATTCAATAATAAAAAATAATAATAATTAAAAAAAATAAAAATAATAATGCGGTCGAGGATGGCAGCACGCTAGGCTTAGAATGTGAACTTGCTCTCAAGGATAGCTGCCGGAATACATTAGATGTTTGGCGACAGATTTTCTAACTTGAGGGTGGTAGCTGGCCAGGCGGACACTAGATAGTGTCCTACTACCATGCGGGGGTTGGAGGTTTCTTAACGATGTTTTTCCTTCACCGGAGAGCTACTGTGAAAGCGCACATAGATTCGATAGCGTTTTATACCTACCGCTTCGCGTATCGTCCACGATACAACCGACAGTCGTATTTTGAACGTCATCGACGTTGTAACTAGGTTGAGGGCCAGTTTCACCGGTTACTGATAACCCTATCGGGAACTTATCTGACACATTTTTGACAGCTTTTATATGGCGTCATCTGACAGATAACTATCTGTCACTTTATCATGAACCGGTGAAACTGGCCCTTAATCTCGCAATGTATGCTGTCAGAGTCGCTATCAGAGAGTGTATGTTCTGTCCGTAGGACTATTATATTTTCTGTGGCTACGTACTCCTATACTCACTAGTTAGCTAGCTGTGCTGGAGGCTGAACTCTTGCTCATCAACTTGGCGACCATTTCCTGCACTCGCTTCATTTCCTCCAGCTGTGTTGTGATCTGGTACAGTCTGTTCTCTCGCTCTAGCACAGTCTTCTCTAGTTGTTTTATTGTCTGTGGACATTTATTAAGATAGGTTTAGGTTCACAGTTAATGAAGCGTTTTCTTAAAAAAAAACCGGCCAAGGTGAGTTGTTGTTGTCCGCTCTGTTTCTCATAGGCTGTTAGATATAGAGATTGTTTTGCAACATGTTTTCTGTGCAGTGGAAACGATCGGTCTGACAATATCATACCGGATTAATCTGATAAAACCTCCTATTCCCTTATATACCTTATATTTTCTAACATTTGTTATTTTCAACGACCTTTGCTTAAATATTTACTTTAATCCTTTGAATATTTTCGCTAAATTCTTAATACAAAGATTAATTTTGATGCATTTCACAGTAAGTAGCATTTCATAAGGTTCGACTTAAAAGCTACCTAGCAGTGTAGTTAAACTATACAATATAAATAAAAAAGCTAATGCTCTTTAAGACTGGATTTATTATTAAACTAAAGGTTTCACCTTGGTTTTTCGAATTCAGATCATCCAGAAGGCTGTTGTGATAACCGTAACCGAGGTCACCGCAAAGTACTACTCGCGGGAGAGGATCCAACCGATATGGCGATATTTCAATAAATAATATATATATATATATATATATATTTTCATAAATGTTAAGTTAAAGCATTGTATAAAAACTCTGTATAATTTATTTTGTAAAATAAACTTAATTACTGTAAAAAATATTCTTTTTTAAAATAGGCCTTTTTTTACGCTTCTGAGTGCATCTACCCCCTTAAATTGTGTTCAAATAATTTTATTGAGTCCGCATCGTTACTTATTTTCAGGTGAGATTGTGAATACGACTTGATCAAAACACTTGCTTTGCTGTATCAAATTATATCAATATATAGTACATTATGGTGAAAGTGTGTAATGTTGGTAATTACCGCTGAGGCGCCAGTGAGACCCGAGCCGTTAGGTGGGACCGTCTTAAGAGAGCCGATGACGGTAATCATCAATACACTCGTGTATCATACGACGTTTTACAACACACTTGTGAAGAAAATAATACAAAAAAATTGTTTTATATAGTAGACAAGAAGTTTATTTAGAGAAACAATTAGTATTAATTATTTTCCTATGCACGCGCATTTATCATAGAGTGAGGAATAGAGAAGAATGAGGTTTCTTTTTTTGGTTTGTCGCGGATAGCGTTTTAGCCACGTATAAAATGCGGAATTCGTAGTTTTTACAGAGAAAGCAAAAGTTATATTTGAGTGAAAGTTTTGTTTATTAAACACGTACAAGTTGAAATTATCTATTTAAATACGAAGTTGCATGAAATGAGCAAGCAATAGGTATATTAATTTATTTGTACTATCGAACAGGATCTTTTTTGTATGGAAACTTTTTTAAGAACATAGCAATAAAAGAAAAACCAATAAAATTAAAAAAAAATCTTTAACTCACTTGTGATTATAGCAATAAAAAACTCACAGTTTGATTACAGGTGTCATTGTGTGCCTAAATGCAGTGAAATTAGAGCCAGTTTATGAGCAAGTGTGTTGAAAAAAAAAACATGACTTAACAACGGTAAATTAATGTATACGTACCATTTCTTTCATTTCAATCTCCCGCCGAAGCACGCTATCGTTGGCGGCGGCTTCTTCCAGTCGTTTGTCGCGCTGTTTCACTCGCTCCTCGAACTTTATCAAGACACCGGCCAATTCATTGTTCTTTGTGGCCTGAAATACATAACGTGATAATTGTAATGATATAGAGGAAGAACCCATGAACAATTTGTTACCATGTGCAAAATTATACGCGGGAGGATAGATTCCCCTGATCTTCTCAGCGAGCTGCTTCGGTTCCATGTCCCCAACAATTACTGCCGTATCCGAAAACACAGGTTGTTCTCGGTACTTGCACATCGCACAGTTGCGCGCGCTCGGTTCCCTATCCCGCGCACTCTGGCGACGCTCAATGCTCTCCTGGACCCAAACCCTGTTGGTGACTTGCTAGCGGACTAATGGATGATGAGATTTTCACATTGTTTGACATTTTGTGAGAACTTATAAATAATTATATAATTCGGATTTTAACAGTTACAATATTAGTATTTATTGTATTCTGTTTAAGTTGATGTATAAAATGTAAGTAATTCGTGTAATTAGGCTAGGACCGTTCTAATTATGTAAATGTAAATAGAAGATATGCATTTCTTACAATGTTTCAACTAAACAAGAATATGATTATCACAATAGTAATGTCGAATAAACTCAAGGAGTATAATCATTTATCTGAATAGGTTTCATTTATATGAATTAAACTCAAGCTGTAGTGCGATGAAATCTTTATGGCGGCTGTGAAGTACGCTGCGGAATTAAGATTTAGGATTAACTGGCACTGAACCATCTCGTCCCGTAAGTAGACATGGAACATTTCACAAGTAGCATGTGAAGTTTCATATGAAATGCATTTTCATAGATCGCATCTGCTATCGCTCGTCATTTCGTCTGTGAAATGTCGCACTCAATGAAATTGCATCGACGTAGAGAGCGAGCGAGAAGCGACGAATCGTACTATAGACCTAAGCAAGCGTGTTAGAAAGAATTAACCATATTTTGCTAATTTGTCGCCGCTAAGTAAGTAGGTATACGACGAAGAGCGCAGCGCCACCTAGTGCTCCGTTTTAGTACTATATTGGTAAATTATGACCTTGAACATCTCATGAAAGCATTTTAAAATAGACTTTAAACCAAGTGCGGTAAAGTATTAATTTACTTGGAATAATTTGTCGCATATCTCAAAATAATTTTGAATAGCATACGGAACTTTATGCACAAAAATCATTGCTAGTGAAATTTCAAATGTGAAATCATTGCGATTTTTATTTTTCATTTCATCGAATGAAGATGAATTAAAAGTAGCAATCATTTCCATGCCTACCCGTAAGCGATCACTGAGAAAGGATTTTGTTTTAATCTTTTAAGGTGGTCAGTTGCATTGTATATGAAAGTTAATACATACATACATACAATCAAGCCTTTTTCCCGTTGGGGTAGGCAGAGACTACTTCTTTCCACATGCTACGATCCTGACATACCTCTTTCGCTTCTTCCACTTTCATGAGCGCCTTCATACATGCTCGCCGGTAATAAGTACTTTTGACTTGGCCTTTCTTTAACACGTCTCCGATCTGGTCGTGATACGTTCGCCTAGGTCGGTATATGAAAGTTAATAGAAGAAGCAAATGATAGATAGACAACTTTTCCTGTTATCGTTTGTTCAATACTTACTTGTTGGTCGAGTTTTTTCTGCAAAGCCTTGTTCTCAGCGTCGGCCGCTTTCAATCTGTCCTCCGCCTCTTTGTCGCGAGCTTTCATTTCGTTTTCTATAGTCTGAAATAATAATAAGATATAGTAATACGAAACATATTTTCACTTACTATGTTTCTTTGAAGTGTTACACACATTATATTTTTGTAAATTGTTTAACACAATCCCAAATTTCATTAACTTTCAAAATAAGTAGTCATAGATGGCGCCACCAATGCATAATTGGGTTAAAAAATGCAATCCACTAATTTCGTCGTATCGATAGATGGAACCGTGGCTTAATTGGCAGAGCACCAGGACATGTTATCCAGGGGGTTGCGGGTTCAAGTCCCGTCGGTACGAAGAAATTTTGGATTGTGTTTAATAATTTACAAAAATATTTTCACTTGTACAGAACACTAAATACTACACACAATCCCCACGGATTATCTTATATATTAACCACCTGGTGGTTCTAAAAAGTATGTCTAGTGGTAGTATTCTTCAGTCTTCTTGAACAACCAACGGTACAAAAATACATATATATTTATAAATTGTTAAACCAATCCAAAATTGAATCGTACCGTAGGGATTTGAACCTACGCCTTCTGGGAACATGTTCAGGCGCTGTAACCAACTAAGCTACAGTACGATCCTATAAATACGACGAAACCACCCAGGGTTCTAATACCGTCGGCACGATTAAATTTTGGATTGTGTGTTAACAATTTACAAAAATATAAAGTGTGTGACACTTACAGAAACATAATATTTTACATATATATCTAGCCAATCAGTATCAAGCCAATAGTACGTTACTAGTTTTCATACCAAACTCGATATCGTATATCGAGCAAATTTTGTATGAAAAGTACCGCGCCTCAGTTGTTACTACACTTAACTAAATTTAGACCAATCAGGGAGCCAAAACAAGTCGAAAACTATGTGACATCTGTCAAAAGCGTTTACGATAAAAACTCGTACTAAGGGTACAGCTCGCTGAGTTCTGGTACTCGGCCGGTGTATAGTCATGCCATAGATGAATACTGTGGTCATGCAGATGTTCAGCGCCTTCTCTTATCGCAGTCTTTTAATTCCAGACAAACGCGACACTATCCTCAACCGCACCGATACTTAACATCAGATGCGATAATTTCAACATCAAGAGCTTGATCGTTTGCTTCACTCCCGTACCGCGCCATTTTATGTTTCATATCAAAAAGAGTGACAACTTTTCTAATTAACGTCGGTGATTTATATAAAAAGAACACAAGAACAAAGTGTCTTACCCTTAATAGAAACGGAAAGTGTTAATGGACACATTCCTAGTAATACTCTAATAGTAAATTAGGTTAAAATCAAATTACTCATCAGCCTAGTTGTTATAAGGCTAGATTGTAATGGTAGTGAGATATCTGCATCTAGTAGATAAATCGTTAAAAAAACAATACGTCAGTGATTTCAGTTTTTAACCGACTTCACAAAAAACGAGGAGGTTCTTAATTCAATGTGTTTTTTGTACCCATAGAATTAATAAATACTACGTACAACAAGAATGAGATCTTGTCAGCATATCAGTGCCGAGAGGGAGATACCACACTAACCGTCCTGTCCCTTTCAGGGTAACAATAATATTCTGTGTATATCTGCAGATACCTTTTACGGTAATATGGCGTGTTGTGTTGTAACAATACTATTCTCATTTCTACCATTTTAACCAACCAAGATACCAAGAGCCAACAAATATCAGATAACTCTTCGTAATTAATAACTAAAAATTATTGATAAGGTAGATAGGTTCAAATTTACTAGTGCCAATTATTTATTTTTTTTACTCTCAGGTTATGAATAAAATATTTTTAGAATTTTACAGGTATTACTGCTATGTCACATGAAATCTACTAAACCTAAAATTTTGATAAATATAAAAACTGGCTATGCACTATGGTCCTGGTTAGAAAGAGACACAGCGGTACGTTAAAGCTATCTCACTGGGACCGGTTTTTGTACTGTGTACGTAATAAGCTTTGAGTCTGTGCAATAAAGACTATTTTTCATTGAATTTAAAGAAACAAAAGTTTGTAGTGCTCATTCCGGTTGTACGTAGTACTTATTAATTCTGTGTTGTTACCTCAGAACTCCGTCAAATGTCAACCGAATAGAAACTTTTTTTTTTGAGAGATTTTGCTTCCCATTTGGTCCCATTGAAATGTTATCTTGATCTGATAATCATCTCCGGAGATATAGAGATAAACATCTCAAACTCATTTGTATACCTGGACGACACGATACTAGCTACTGGCTACTTTCACTATCTTGGCATGTGAAGTCAGTTTTTTCGTTTTGTACGATCATAAATGACTGAGCACAGTATACCGTAAAAAAATCATAGTATGTACGAGTATCACCTTCCCCATTTTATTATCGGACATCCAGACTCTAAAAGGCGCCACCGATTTATGGTGGATATACCATCTACCCAAAGATATACATATAAGATAAGAAATCAGAAATCAGAATATTTATTAACCATTATTATAACATGTAAATTATATTGGGCACGTCGTTTACATAATTATTAAAAAATTGCATTAATTATCATCTGATTGTAACTTATTATGTAAAAGATAACAAAATAAATAACATAACATACCAATATTAGTCATTTGTGCACGCAATTTTCATGTCTGATGTTGAAGGAATTTTCATTCAGCTTCATTGTCATAAATTCATTAATACTATAAAAGGCATTGTTTGTAAAAAATAGTTTGATTTTGATTTTGAAGTCAGGCATTGGTAATTTGGTTATACTAGTTGGTAATTTATTATACATGTTTAGTTTATTATACTCTCCTTGTTTCTTCACCTTTGTAAGTCTTACTTTTGGTAGGTATAATTTATCTTTATTTCTAGTATTATATTTATGGATGTCAAATTTTGTACTATATTTATTATAAATCTCCAAAAGGCATTTGTATATGTATAAAGATATTACAGTCATTATTTGATTTTTTACAAAATATTTTTTAGCACTTTCTCGTCTTCGTATTCCGTTAATTATTCGTATAGATCTTTTTTGACATATCAGAACCCTTTTAATCACACTTTGTTCATGTAGATACACATCTACATGAACAAAGCGTCTTCGGTCATCATGCGAACCGCCAGGAAATGGAATTCTCTGCCTGAGTCTGTGTTTCCGGCTAAATACAATATGGGGGTCTTCAAATCGCGAGTGAATAGGTATCTTATGGGTAAGCACGCTCCATCATCGACCGCATCATCACTTAACATTAGGTGAGATCAAGTGCTTCCCAGTTTTATGTAAAATAAATATATATATTATACAAACCGCAAGTTGCGATCTGAACTCCTTGTGAAGGTTTTCCTTCTGGTTTTCCTTGTCTAGTCTCTCGGCGGCTAGTTTAGCGCGGAAACCTCTCAGCGTCACTTCCGCGTCTTCTAGTTGCTTGTGGAGGTCTTCTATGGTTTTCTTGTGTCTGCGCAGTAATGTTGTCGTTATGCTTAAAGTTTAGACTATTGAAATGAAATTCAGATATTTAAAGTCTGGCGATCGACGAATGGATGAAGCTGAATGGCCTTTTTAAGGGCTCCGTAGCCGAGTGGCAAAATACGGAACTTTTATAGATTCGTCATGTCTGTCTGTCTGTACGCTCGTATGTCACAGCCACTTAATCCGAAACTATAGATAGATAGAAACACTTTATTATTTAACACCTTAAATTTCAGAATCAAACATAATAAGTAACACAATTTAAAATTATAGTGCAAAAGCGATCTCTTCCAGACCAACCTATGGACGGAGAGAAATGTAACAAGATATGGTGGTAAGTGGTGTTTTATAATTGAGAGGGGAAAAAAACTATAAAGAAAAAAACTATTAGGACTACACAGTTGAATCTTGGTAGTAGATGTATTCTGTGAACCGCTTTACGATTGTTATACAAAAATTAAAAAATAATAGATTAAGCGGGGGCGGCTCCCCATACATGGAAATGAAACCAAAAAAAAACATCAAATCTATACGTGCGGGGTCTATAGACAGGTCTTTAAAAATTACATTCAGGTTCCAAAAACTATTTTTTCTCATAGTCATCAATCGTTTGAAAATAGACACTTTTTAACCACTCAGGGATCGCTGACCTACCGGTGGGTCAAGAACAATTACAAGCAATTCCGTCAAGCTTCACGGACCCACCGGTGGGTCAGCTTAGCCAACTTTTTTTTTTCTATATTTATAGCGCATAATATTAGAAATTGTAACCATTTTTTGGTCTTACACGCTTGATGAAGAAATATTTTATTTATAAAATGCCATTTTGAACTGTATTTTATTCTTCCCCGCACCATGAAAACTACTTAATGAATACGCCTTAGGTCGACCATAGACGCCATTGACGCTTGGAATGCTGACGCTAGATTGTGTTTTGAAATGTTATTTTCTGTTGGTTTATTTTAGTTTTTAGTATATATCTAGTGTAAATTCTATTCATTTGTGTTTTGTGAATCCATCTTAGCTATTGAATACTAGAAATATCATCGTATTTGTGTGATCGTCGGGTTTTCTACCAAGTGGCGGTTTTCCCGCAATTTCGAGTTTCTGTGTTGAATAAAAAGTGAAATTAGTGAAAATAATGAATGAAATAAGCATTTCGAATATCATTGCAAATAAGTAGACGAATCACTAAATCAATTCAAGAAATCAATTCAGGATGGTATGAGTCATGCTGACGAATGTTTATACAATCGTAAAATCGTAAAAAATAGGATACCCAATTCTGTGTGTAAAATGGTAGCTGGGTTCTTGAACTTTGATTTGCATATTGTACTTATAATATTTCGGTTTTGATTGTCTCATATTTCAGGAAAATATCCATGATATACATTTCAGAGGTTTTGAGGGGTAAATAAAAAATAACAATAGTATATGTAAAGTTTATTTTTATACAACAATGAAGTAAATCTATTACAAAATAAAGCACAGTTTACAGAATAAGAAAATATGGTGTGATTACTTTTGTATGCGAAGAATTACGCGACGCGACGTTCGCGCCATTCCGCTACTGCACACATTTTCAAAGTGGATTAATTTTTTTTTTGTTTTAAATTCCCGATCCCTAAGTGGTTAAAAAAATGCATACACGTCGAACATATAATCTCCTCCTTTTTGAAGTCGGTTAAAAATGGCAAAATGTGTTTATTTTTTATATCTTATATATATAAAAGAAAGTCGTGTTAGTTACTACACTTATAACTCAAGAACGGCTGGACCAATTTTTATGATTTTTGTATTTTTGGAATTGTCTTTGTCAGGAATAGGATAATATGAATTAAAAACAATGAATAATTGACCTAAAAAAATTATATAAGATACAATATTTTGCCAAAATGTTCCTGGGTTTCAAAACATCCAATTATTTGATGTTCAATTGTTTATTCCGTCGATTCGGTAAACCGCAAATTAATAAGGGTCATCGCTCCACACGGTTCGTGTATTTAGCCAGTGTCAAGTATAAAAATTCTTCAAGTTTTTGTGAATTCAATTCATGTAGATTTTTAAAACGTTAATAAATTTTAAATACTGTCAGTAATGACAATTGTATGACATATTTATTGATTGTCAAATATACGTGCGCTCAGAAATGTATGCTTACTCAGTAAAGTCCACATCTTTACAAAGGGGAATGACTTGGACTAGATTTTAACTTGAAACTTGACCTGACATGTGACTTTGACCCATCTTTACGACTTGAATTCTCAAAAACTTGAAGAATTTTAATACTTGACACTGGCTGAATTCACTAATTGTGTGGAGCCATAATTTTTTTTGTAGTGTAGTGGTTATATTTTCTTAGATGCTTACAATGCCTAATCAATTTTATATTTTGTCAGAATGTAGGTTAATATAGAGATATGCAAGAATGTGATAGCCAATTTATGAGTGCCGTATACAGTCTTATCCATAAGGCAATAAAACATAAGACAGTTATTCATGAAGTAAATATACTTATTCAGAATTAAAATTAAATACTGGTGATTATAATTTTTACAATTAAAATTAAACTCAATCGAACTAATGTCGAGTTAATAACTTATCTTTAACAATAATGACATTGTTTCATTCCATCATTACTTGCTGACACGCGGTTGAAGTACTTCATTATTGTATTTTTATTCTATTTCTGTATTGCCATTATGCATTACTAAACTTAATATCTCTTTTGTATTCATTGTATTACGTTCATTAGAGCCCAAATTAAGTTCATCTAAAAGGTAACACGACATTCATTGTCTGTTAGGTGGTACGAAGTTCGCCGGGCCAGCTAGTTTAGAATAATTATTGATATGATCTAATGTTATTTATACGTGTATATATAATATTATACGTGTGTAAGTGCAGATCTTTAATCTGCCCATGGACGTCTCATACTTTTAACCGAGGATTTTTACCGCGTACCTGTAAGACGTGGAATGACCTGCCCGACGCGATCCTCCCATCTAGCTACAAGATGGGATCTTTTACAAAGGGTATCTACAAAAAAGCCGGCAACGTATAAACAGCACTCAAAGTTTTGCAGTTGTTTATAGGCGACAGTAACCGCTTACCACCAGGCAGGCTGTCTGATTGTTTGCCTAACCATAACATAAAAAAGAGGATAATAAAAATACCTCTCACTATGCATCTGTGTGGTGTACAGCACGTCTTGTTGTGAGGAGTTTGTAGCTTGTAACATCGCCAGGGAGTGTTGAAGAGATGCCATGTGCTCGCTCGCACCCTGGGATAATACGGTTTATTAATAATTATGATCTATTAATTTAATTATGATATGATATATTTACCAGGTGGAGCGACGACATTCGCAAAGCGGTGGGCAGTGACTGGAAACAAAGAGCCGAAGATCGGGCTCAGTGGATGACTTGGGAGAGGCCTATGTCCATCAGTGGACTGATACCGGCTGATTATGATGATGATGATGATGATGATATATTTAGGTTTATAATTAAATTATTCGTTAATTTTATAATGAACTTTTTATTTATTGCACACCACCGTCTATTATTTCCTGTATTTCTGTCCATCCAAAGGTTGTCTGGAAGAAATTGCTGTTAGAAATAAGACCGCCCATTGTAACCTAATAGTTATTATTGTAACCTAATAGTTATTATGTTTGTTTAAATGTTCCTCCGTTTGTATGATCTCAACCTATAATGCGAAAATAAAATCATTCACAGTTGACAGTAATTTTATTTGAATTCAAAGGTTAGGAATTGTATGCATTTTACCTTTAATTTAAGTTATGCAAATGTTTGTCTTATTTATTTTCTTGTTTGTAAATTGGTGTCAATAAAGAGTTATTGTATTATTTTGTATTGTTAGGATGAAATGATGGATCGATTAATTTACAACATATTATTGTACATTAATTAATTAGATTTTAACAGAAATAGTCATTATAGTTTTAAAATTATTGTGAATTTGTTACGTTACTAACGTAATAAACCGACTATACCTTTAGTCAAATTATCTCGACCAAAACCCTCACAGTTCAAGAAAAAAAGACATACACTATTACAAGGGACATGCTTATCGCTTAAATCTGTATCATCCAGACAACCTTTGGACGGAGTGGAGAGTGCAAATGTGTCAAGGGCTAGGCTAACCGATTTGAATGATATTTTTTTTCATAGGAGTCATCTCGAAGGTCGTCAAATGTCATTGGTGGTCGACATTTTATCAAGATCTGATAAGTATCTCCAGAGATATGACATAAACGTCTCGAACTTGTGCAACTGACACGCGCGGTGTGGTAGTCGGTTTTTTGTACCGACTTCACATAAATGAACGAGGTTCTCGATACGACTGTTTTTTTTTTAAATGTTTGTTACCTCAGAACTCCGTCAAATCTTAACCAATTTGAAAAAATATTTTTTGAGCTTGAGAGATTATGCCTCCCGTTTGGTCCCATACAAATTTTATCGAGATCTAAATATTGCAGCGGCATGTGAAGTCGGTTTTTACATTCTGTACGTACATACATTATTTAGTTTTTAAACTATCTTAGTTATTTACGTAAGCATAACTCTAGGACGCTAATACAGATGAGATGCTACAAAGGAAGGTTTACCTGTAACGCCACGGAGTGCGAGTGCAGTCTCTGCTCCAAGCAGGTCATTTTATAGCCGTACAACTCCATCACGCTAGATGTCGCTATGTCCGATACCTGTAACAATATTATGTATTTAGACTCGCCACATACACACAGAATTCCGATTGGGATTCTGTTAGCGGCCACATACATTCGGAATTCCGTTTCGAAGAGAAAATTTCGACCGCAAAACTACCGTACGTGTGTGGTAGGTCTATAGATTTGAATTCCGATGTGGCGGGCCTTATAAAGGCAGATGTAAACATACATTTGTTTTAGCTAGAAATACTTGCCACTTAATTAGAAGTTACATACAAAAAGTGACCTTTCTTGATATCTGTATTTTATCTTTTCTTCAGAGAGCAAAGGAAGCCTAGAAGCTATCGCTTTTAGCAACAAGGCCGCCCCTTGTCACAGAATAATTAACATGTATACTACTGTTTCTAGGCTATATTAAGAGGTGGTACAATAAAGAATTTCATCTATCTATCATCTATCTATCTATCACAGGTTTCCCTTCCTTCCCTCTATTAGTTTTGGTTCATAATATTTTTGGACAAATCCCTTCTATTATATAATCTGTGAAATGGGTTTTCCAAAATTTAATAACATTTTAAAAAAAACCTCATATAAGAGGACCTAAGCGTGACGTCATGCGCTGTGATTGGTGTTTTAATCAAAATGGCCGGTTGCAGTATTTTAATGTTGTATTTTATTGAGAATCTTAATAATGTCAATGTTTTATATAAAACTAAACTAGTATTTTAAATTGTTTTAATTATGTATTTTCCCCTAAAATAATTAAATCTTCGATTTTTTGATACTGTCGTCATGCCTATTGTATTTAAACGGTAATATTAACTGAATAAAGAGAGATTTGTGTTAAGACTCGAACGAATTATTTCTATCTCCTCCTCCCGCGCCTGACTTTGCCTGCGACGACTACGAGACCTACTTCACTAACAATAGAATTTAATTATGAAGAACTTGACGCACGTACCTTTCCATTAGCGAGCGCTTCGCTAAGTTTCTCCACGAGAGCATCGATGGCGTGTTCTTGTGCTGGCAACAAGCGCTGCACGCAACACGCCCCAGTGTTGCCACAACCACCGCACGAAGAAATATCCAGACTCGTGCTGGATACGTCTGATGCTTCAGAATTGTGGAGGTTTTCACTGAACACCTGGATAGAGTATAAGCAAATGTAGTAAATGTAATAATGTTTTGAGAGCCCGGTGGCGTCATAGGGAGAACTGTCGGCTTCGATGCCGTGGTACCGTGTTCAAACCTGGCCTTGCACCAATGGATTTTTCTATTGAAAAAATTATGTGCGCTTCTCACAGTGGCCCTCCGTTGAAGGAAAACATCGTTATGAAACCAACAACCCCCGCATGGTGGTAGGACACTATCTAGTGTCCACCTGGCCAGCTACCATCCTAAAGTTATAAAATCTGTCACCAAACATCTAATGTGTTCCGGTAGCTATCCTTGAGAGCCAGTTCCTATTCTAGGCCTAGCGTGCTTACCATCTTCGACCGCATCATCACTTACCATCAGGTGAGATAGTGGTCAAACGCTAGCCTAAAACTTGCCCGCCGAAGACTTGCTCGTCCAATCCTACTAATATTATAAACGCGAAAGTTTGTAAGAATGTATGGATGTATGTTTGTTACTCTTTGACGCCAAAAATGCTGAACCGATTGAGCTGAAATTTGGTATGTAGATAGCCTAGACCCTGGAATAACACATAGGATACTTTTTTCTCTAAATTCCCACGGGAACGATGTCTACGCGGGTAAAACCGCGGGCTACAGCTAGTAGAGTATATTAGGCTTTTTAAACGACTTCACAAAAAAGGGAGGTGGTACTCAATTTAACTGTAGTATCTTAAATGTTATGTTTGTTACCGCAGAGATAGAGAATGGATGCTTAGATGGTTTGGGCAACTAGAGAGGATGGATGAAGGAAGATTGACGAAACAGATTTATGAGACGAGTGCTAATGGGCCAGGCTGTAGAGGCTAACCTAGGCGAACGTATCACGACCAGATTGGAGACGTTTTAAAGAAAGGCCACGTCAAAAGTACCTATAACCGGCGAGTATGTATGAAGGCGCTCATGGAAGTGGAAGAAGCGAAAGAGGTATGTCAGAATCATAGCATGTTGGAAGAAGTAGTCTCTGCCTACCCCAACGGGAAAAAGGCTTGATTATATATATGTTACCTCAGATCTCCGTCATTTCTTCTTCAAAAAAAATTTTCAAAATCACATAAGATTTTGAAAATTATTTTTTATGCTTCCTGTTTGGTCCCATCAACGAACCATACAGACGATTTGTTATAATAAGTGTACAAACAAAGTATTTATCTATCTATAACAAATACAAAATAATTTAATAATAACCTGGTTCATTTGATCGGAAGGGAAGTAATGATGTTTCACAAGCTGCAGTATCTGCCGTCTTCTTTGTGCATTACTGCTTGTTAGACCCGTGCAGAGAAGTTTCCTCACCTGCAATCATGATCAATTATAATTGAAAATCGTTTAAAAAACTAAAATAACCGACTTCAGACGTCGCGCTAGTCAAAGTAGCCAGTATCATGTCATCGAAGTATACAAATGCATCGTAATACAAATGTTGATATATATTAAAAACATCTCGACCGATTTCGTTAAAATTTAAGGATTATCTGGGTACCCTTTATACAAAAAAATAATTTTCTAAATCGGTTTATGCTTCTTCCAGTAATCGGTGAAAATACATTAAAAAAAATATTTCGACGAATTAAGAAGCTCCTCCTTTTTTGTGAAGTCGGTTAAAAAGCGAAGACATTATATCATAAACATGACATGTGCATAGCAGATTTTTGAGAATTCAATTTAATCCATATGCTCTGAACCTGGCCGAGCGAAAGGATAGTAGAACGGAGTGTGTCCTTGTCTAACAACCAGCCAGTGCAATAGTAGATTGTATTACAAGGGTGCAAAATAGTACTTATCTGCGTGGCCGCTTTTTTAAATCCAGAGCGGAGCGAAGGATTCTAGAGTAGAATCCTGAGCGTAGCGAGGGAAAATACGTCGGCCAAGGGAAAATCATTTTGCAGCCGAGTTATACACTCTGCTTTTCATCCCCCTCTATGAGAAAAGGAAATAGTTATAAGGCTCATCATGACATGTGATGTCACAAAATGTAAATGGCATATACATTATATGTAATGTTATGAAATGTCATGTAATGTCATGACATGACATTTAATTATATGAAATGTCACGAAATGTCATATATGTCATGAAAAGTCATGAAATGTCATATATGTCATGAAAAGTCATGAAATGTTACGAAATGTAACAAAACGTCATGAAATGTCACAAAATGTCATGAAATGTCACGAAATATCGTAAATGTCATGAAAAGTAACAAAATGTCATTAAATGTCACGAAATGAAACAAAACGTCATGAAATGTCACAAAATGTGATGAAATGTCACGAAATATCAAAAATATCATGAAAAGTAACGAAATGTCATAAAATGTCACGAAATGTCATGAAATGTAACAAAATGTCACGGAATATCAAAAATGTCATGAAAAGTAACGAAACGTCATAAAATGTCATGGTATGACACAAAATGTTATGAAATATCATGAAAAGCAACGAAATGTCATCACATAGATTGTTAAATGTTTACATCTCCCTTATTCTAACTCCGTGACGCTCTCTTTTTAACGCATAGAGAGTTATATGCATCTCGCTTACTCTAACTCCTTTACGCTCTCTTTTTAACGCATGGTATGTTATGTGGTTACATCCCGCTTACTCTAACTCCGCGAAATGAGTTGTTGCGTTGAAGATATAAAAGAGTTAAAGAGATGGTGGTGAAATATAAGATATACGGATATAATCTTTGGTTTAAGGAAATATACAATACAATACAAAAACTCTTTATTGATCACCAATATAGAGATATAATATGGAGATATAGCTCTTTTTAGTTAATCACTCCTGAGTAACACACACGTCTACCTTAGACCGGGCACTATAGAAGAACATTCATAAGCCAAAAATTAAAAAAATACTTTCCCGCCCTAGGGCAGAAATGACCTATTTTGCACGCACTTCTCGAGGAACAAACCATAACTTTTCGAATAGATGAGATGAAAAATATGTTTTATTTGATATTTATCGTATACATAGTTACAGATACCGGCGATAAATATTGCACATCGACCTTTAGAAAGAGACAATTGACTGATTTCGGCTTCGTAGAGCGTTATCTCTGTCGCACGAAACACTAACGGTCCGGTCTATTAGGAGCTGTTAAAACAATTATGATTTGCTTCTTTTGATCATTTTTTTTATTTGTATACACCATTTTTTTCTAGAAGTGCTGTCTTCAGGATAGGCTAAAATAAATTAAAAAACATATTCACATCATGTTAACGTATTTATTTATTTTACAGCTGCAGTACCTATACCTACATAATAAACACCATTATACCTATTGTTACAATGAGACATTCTAATAAAAACAATAATAATTCTAATTCTCAATTCCTTCCATTTCACTATCTGTGCTCTCAATGAGATCAATATCACTGTCACTATCAGCCGTATTTATCACTAGTCTATCAGTGTGATTGTCTAAACTGTGTTGAAATCTTCGATATTCATTCTCACATTTGATTGCATGATCACAAACCTTTTTCCACTCTTCAGCTCCGATCATATTTACTTTTTCAGTCAATAATGTTTTATATATTACCTCCATTGTCCTTCTCATTTTTTTTACATGTCTCGGCTTCAGTTGCAAAATATTTATAGACATTGTAGATGATTTCGCGTGACTGACCTCGTAAAGGTTTCCCTCTTTTTCCTAAAGATGACATAGTACGACTTTAAAATTATTTAAATTTGGGGGTATTAACAACTCTATATATATATTTTGAACGGGACGCGACCGCACTCTACCGCACTTGAACAACGACTGACAAAACGTCTCATTGGTAGTATGCATAGAGATAACGCTCTACGAAACCGTAATTAGCCGATTGTCTTTTTCTAAATGTCAAAGTGCAATATTTATCGCCGGTATCTGAATTTCAGTGCAAGTCTCTGTCTCTGTCGGTTTGGTTTTTGCGCCTAGTGGACACAATAAAAAGAATAGCTTTGCGTTGACAACATTTCTCTGTCATTGCCAATACGACTAAAATTTTGATACCTTGGTAGGTACCTACTCTTATTATCGGGTGGTATTAGGTAGGTATATACCTTCCTTTCTTACCTTTGAAAGTTAGTTTATCGTAAAGCCACAGTTCTCTTTTTGAACAGACACTAATACCACAATAAAATATTACAGCATATTAGCAAATTGACATTACCTGATGATGCGCCAACATTCTGGCTAGGGCGGCCTCCCAATCTCTAGATATAGGAGCTAGACACAGCGCGGTTCTGCAGCATACAACCACGGCTTGCTGCGACGAGTCTACACCCATTGGACCACTCTGTAATAATATAATTAAGATAGTTTAAAAACTAAAACAACCGACTTCCATGCCTCGCGAGTCAATATCAGTAGCAAGTTTGAGACGTTTATCGTCATATCTCTGGAGATCTCGATGAAATTACAATGGGACCACCTCGAAAGCGTACCCACAGTAAATACATAACAGTAAAATATCTTCATACAAACGTGCCGCTCTCGGTTTTGAATGTGTGCGTGCGTGCCGCGCGCCGTGTCGGCACGCGATTTCACGCACACGCTAGCATAATATATGGGGGAATAAGGTGCCGGCAGTACGGGCTGTGCAGCGGGACTGTGAGCACGTGCGTACGTTATATGACCGCTCGCGTTCGTCAACTCTCGCCGGCGACTTACCGTAATATTAATTATTACGAGTACATATCATGACTTCAAAAAGGGGTTCGAAAAGGACCACATCAACATTAAAATTGTCCGGTCAATTTACGATCCACTGAATGATATAGAATTTAAGATGCCCTGTCCATGCTTTCCTAAAAGCTTTTTACAAAAATTTTACATAAGAATGATAATTTACTTTACATTAACAAATAATAATAAAGCGTTCCGGACGTGCAGAAACCGGAGAAAAATTTTCTCGGTATCAAATTTGTAACATAATATAATAAATGTTATGTGAATAAAGGCTTTTTATTTTTACTAAATTTATAAATTGGTAAAATATTCAATCATAATATGCTTTTTATTGCATAAATTTAGATCAAGTGCTGCTTGTTCGAAAATATTAACTATAAGTAAAAGTGACAACCCTGGGGATCAACGCAAGAGTAGGCTAATAACTCGGCGGGCGGCCTTAGATAACCTACTGTTATGTATTTACTGTGGCGTACCCTACCGATTACAAAAAGAATCATTCGAATCGGTTCACAATTGGCGGAGTAATTGCGTAACATATACACACAAAAAAAAAAGAAAAAAAACCGGCCAAGTGCGTGTCGGGCCACGCGCATTGTAGGGTTCCGTAGTAGTTTGTTATTCAATGCAAGTCTTTACCCGTTATACACAAGCAACTAGGTACTCCGTCTTTGTCACTTTAAAGGATATATATTCTAAGGATTTTGTATTTGGTACAAAACATCCAACACCCAAGCTCAACGACTATTACTGAACTAGTAATAGTTTTTTCCTTTAAAGTTCATGAAATGCGCTATTATCACGATTTTTTCCAGATTTTTCAAGCCAGCAGTTTAGCTTTTAGAGTGGGGGGGGGGCGCCCTACTGGAACAAAAATTTGCACTTTAAAGTTAAATATTTCGTAAATGGAGCATTCAATCGAAAAATGGTATTAGCAACCCTTAAGTCATTTATCATGTATGACTCGACCAAATTACGTTGTTCATTTTATCTTATAGCTGGCATATGTATCACATGATCATCATTTTTGTCGGGTTATCTCTCTATATCTATATAATTCGCATACGCTAATGTCTTGTCTATTTAATTTTCCGTCTACGTAAAAATTTAAAAAAAAACCGGCAAAGTGTTAGTTGAACTCGCGCACCGAGGCTTCCGTACAATTTCTCAAAATAAACTTAACTTTGCAGTTCGATCCCTAGACACTGTTCATAAATAATAAGTTTGTAGTAAGTAAATTTGATTTCTATTTATTATTAAGCTACATATTGACGGTTTTCAGAATGGAATGATGTGGTCGAGGATGGTGAACACGCTAGGCCTAGAATAGTCTGACTCTCAAGGGCTGTGTGCTGCGGGAACACCGTAAGGTTATGGCGGCAGATTTTCAGCTTGATGGTGGTAAGCTAATTTTTGGTAATAAGTCAGGCGGAACCTCGATATACTGCTCTTACCACCTGTGGAAGAACACACATGAATGCACACAAAAACTCATTGGTTGAGATTTGAACTGGCGACCTCCCGGTTAGACCAAAATACATTGGTTAAGATTGGAACGGGCGACCTCCCGGTTAGTCCAAAATTCAGTGGTTAAGATTGGAACGGGCGACCTCCCGGTTAGTCCAAAACTCATTGGTTAAGATTTGAACAGGCGACCTCCCGGTTAGTCCAAAATTCATTGGTTAAGATTTGAACAGGCGACCTCCCGGTTAGTCCAAAATTCATTGGTTAAAATTGGAACGGGCGACCTCCCGGTAAGTCCAAAATTCATTGGTTAAGATTGGAACGGGCGACCTCCCGGTTAGTCCAAAATTCATTGGTTAAGATTGGAACGGGCGACCTCCCGGTTAGTCCAAAATTCATTGGTTAAGATTGGAATAGGCGCCCTCCCGGTTAGTCCAAAATTCATTGGTTAAGATTGGAACGGGCGACCTCCCGGTTAGTCCAAAATTCATTGGTTAAGATTGGAATAGGCGCCCTCCCGGTTAGTCCAAAATTCATTGGTTAAGATTGGAACGGGCGACCTCCCGGTTAGTCCAAAATTCACTGGTTAAGATTGGAACGGGCGACCTCCCGGTTAGTCCAAATTTCATTGGTTATGATTTGAATGGGCGAACTCCCAGTAAGTAATAAATTGGCTTTACTGTCAATGTAAATAATTTATGATCGCACAAAACGATATAACCGACTTCACATCCGCGATAGTGAAGATAACCACTAGCCATAATTTTATCATCGAGGTATCAAATTTGTTTATATTGTTTATCTCCATATCTCCGGAGATGATGATCAGATCTCGATAAAATTTGAATGGGACCAAACGGGAGGCGTAATTTCTCAAACAAAAAAATAATTTTCAAATCGGTTAAATAATTTTCAAAAGATTTGACGGAGTTCTGAGGTAACAAACATTTAAAAAAATACAGTCGAATTGAGAACCTCCTCCTTTTCTCTTCTTCTCTCATTCTCCTCCTTGAAGTCAGTTAAAAAATATTAGAAAGATTAGATCACAAATGATGGTAGTTTCATAGTATAAGTTACCTGTGAAGAGTACTGTAGTACACTGTAAAGGGTATCTTCGAAAGCCTCCGGTGTAACTTCCTGCAACACCTTCTCTTGAGTTTCTTGTGATTCGCAGAGAGCGCCTACTACTTGCAGCTGTGAATATATAAACAAAATATTTACTTGTACAGAAGATGCCAGGTCACAAATCTTATTGATGCCATCCAGTGCCATCCAGTGCCAGCCATTTTTTAGTCTGCTTGTTCTGTCCCACTGCAGTGCAAAGGACTCTTTTAAATAAACTGGCCAAGTTCAAGTCGGACTCGCACTCGTAGGGTTCCGTACCACACTACAGTATTTTATAATTTCGAACAAAAAATACCACTATCATTTTTCGCCAGCAAAAAATAATAATTACTAAAGATTTCATTTCTTATTACGCCATCTAACGTCTAACAAAGGTGTTAGGGATCGGCATTTCAATATAACGCCATCTATGGACGCTTAGGTAAACGTCGAAAAAACCACGTTTCTTGTATGGGGACCACTTATTATTTTTAACTTTATTCTGTTTTTAGTATTTGTTGTTATAGCGGCCACAGAAATACATCATCTGTGAAAATTTCAACTAACTCTCACGGTCCATGAGATATAGCCTGGTGACAGACGGACGGACAGACAGACAGACAGACAGACAGACAGACAGACAGACGGACAGCAGAGTCTTAGTAATAGGGTCCCGTTTTACTTTACCCTTTGGGTACGGAACCCTAAAAACTAAATTATCTACTAAAAAGTAGATTGATACAGTTTACTTTTTTACTTTGTGGTCCCTGCTACTAATAATAAACATAAACTGGTCCCTGGTCACAAGAAGGTTGGGAACCACTGATATAAACAAAACATTTGTATGGAAAAATACACCCCGTGTTCCCTCTTAATGGAATATATAAGTGTGATATTTCAAATTCTCACCCATTGCAGGCCAGCTTTTCCAGGTTCTACTGCAGGCGGTACCAGCAGTCCCGGTAGACCATCGCTCAGTACTGATATCAGCTCTTGAGGCAGACGACCTTCGTCTGTAATACAAGTGTTCGACTTTTACTTATAATTTATGATCGTACAAAAGGAAAAAACCGACTTCACATGCCGCGATAGTGAAGATATCCACTAGCCATAATCATGTCATCGAGGTATCAAATCTGTTTATATTGTTTATCCTCATATCTCCGGAGATAGTCTCGATAAAATTTGAATGGGACCAAACGGGAGGCATAATCTGTCAAACAAAAAAAGATTTTTTTATATCGGTTAAGATTTGATGGATTTCTGAGGTAACAAACTTAAAAAAAAATACAGTCGAATTGTGGACCTACTCCTTTTTTGTTAAGTTGGTTAAAAAGAGACATTGTTTACGTAGATAATTTAAAATCGTTTAAAAACCATAAGAACCGACTTCAAATGCCGCGCTAGTCATTTTTAATACTACGTTTGAGGTGATTATCTCCATATCTCTGGAGATACTGAACATATCTCGATGAAATTTAAACGGGAACACTTGGGAAGTATACCTTTCCAAACAAAAAAAAATTAAAGGATTTTCTAAATAAGTCAGGGGTCTTTAAGTAATCGGTGAACATACATTAAATAAACTGGCCAAGTGTAAGTCGGACTCGCACTCGTAGGAACCCTACGAGTGCGAGTGCGAGTGCGTACCACAGTATTTTATAAGATCGAGCAAAAAATACCACTATCATTTTTCGCCAGCAAAAAATAATTATTATTAAACATTTTATTTCTTATAACGCCATCTAACGTCTAACAAAGGTGTTAGGAATCGATATTTCAATATAACGCCATCTATGGGACGTTTACCTAACTAAGCGTTTATAGATGGCGTGAAATGCCGAAAAAAACACGTTTCCTGTATGGGGACCCTCTATTATTTTTAACTTTATTCTGTTTTTAGTATTTGTTGTTATAGCGGCAACAGAAATAAATCATCTGTGAAAATTTCAACTGTCTAACTATCACGGTTCATGAGATACAGCCTGGTGACAGACGGACAGACAGACAGACAGACAGACGCACGGACAGCGGAGTCTTAGTAATAGGGTCCCGTTTTACCCTTTGGGTACGGAACCCTAAAAACCGACGAATTGACAACCCGCCTCCTTTTTTTGGAAGTCGGGTTAAAAGAAAATTTATTCGTACCTAGAGTTTACAACCAAGTCGCAGTGATGACGTGGTCGCGGGAATATTAAAAATGTATCTTACGAACAGTGCACTGTCAGTCTTGTCGCACTCCGCGCGGTAGCTATGAAAATGCTAGTACCTCCGCGGCAGCCCGCGGGCTACAATTTCAGTCAGTAGTGTCACGCGCGCTCTTGATCAGACGCGCGCCTTTACTTTACTATTCAATCTGTTTTCTCACAACACTCAACCTTACAGTAAGAGACAGCTGACGGCCCGCGAGCTGACCGAGTGATACAGACTGTCGCACCGCGGACTTACGGTGCATTTTACGGTGCGCAACACGCGGTTTCAAGTTACTATTAGTTTATTCTGTGAGGCAAATGTAGGGTCGCATCCGTTGAGTGTAGCGTATTTTGAACGATACCGACGTTGTAACTAGGTTGACTCTCGCATTTTTGCTCGCAGGGAGTGCATTTTCTGTACTTGTACTATTCATTATTCTGTGGCACTAGGTTGTGCAGTCATCATCACAATCAGCCGGTATCAGTCCACTGCTGAACATAGGCCTCTCTCAAGACACGCCACTGAGCCCGATCTTCGGCTATTTTCCAGTCACTGCCCACCTCTTTGCGTATGTCGTCGTTCCATTTAGTCACAGGGAGTCCTACGCTACGTTTACCGATTCGCAGTCTCCACTCAAGAACCAGTCTACCCAACGGTTATCGGTCTTGCGCAGTCTATTTTTGTAATTGTTAGTATGTTCTTTTTACATGATATAAAGTTACGTTTAGTTAAGGGATGTAAGGGAGCACAGGGATGTAAGGGAGCACAAATACGACCTCGGTGCTCCCACCCAACCTCACCTGCCCGTGGTGCATCCTGCGGACCAACAGACGGGGCTCTGGCGAACAAATGGCGGTATAACCATTTCATATCTATGGCGTAGCCAAATTCGACAGGCCGGTGACGGGCAGCAGCGTCACCGGTGCGAGAAGCACGTCCTGCGATCGCCAACACGCCTGCCCAGCGTGGCGATTAGAGCATATCCCTCCCAAGGGATGAAACTAAAATGGAAAGTCACAATAAGCCGCGGCCCCCAGTTCTAAAAAAACTACCGCCCGATTTCGTTTCTGAGCCATGTCTACAAGCTGTTTTCAAGGGTCATCACGAACCGTCTTGCGCGAAGACTCGACGAGTTCCAACCTCCAGAACAGGCCGGGTTTCGAAGCGGTTACGGCACCATAGACCACATCCACACGGTGCGGCAGATTGTACAGATGACCGAAGAGTACAATCGGCCCCTGTGCTTAGCATTTGTGGACTATGAGAAGGCCTTTGACTCAATCAAAACCTGGTCTGATCTCGATTCCTTGCAGCGTTGCCAAGTCGACTGGCGATATATCGAAGTGATGAGATGTCTATATAATGCCGCAACGATGACTGTACAATTACAGAACTAGCGAACTAAACATGTCCACCTGCGTCGAGGAGTGAGACAGGGGGACGTCATATCCCCGAAACTGTTCACTAACGCCTTGGAGGATATGTTTGAGACGCTGGACTGGAAAGATCGTGGCATTAACATCAACGGCAGGTACATCTCTCACTTACGATTCGCAGATGACATCGTTATTATGGCAGAGACGCTGCAGGACCTACAAAGGATGTTGAATGGCCTAGCTGATTCTTCTCGTCGCATCGGTCTCCGGATGAATAAAACCAAAGTCATGTACAACGAGCACGTTGTTCCGGAACGGATTGCGGTAGATGGAATCCCACTCGAAGTTGTCGCTAAGTATGTTTACCTAGGGCAGACGCTCCAACTAGGCAAACATAACTTCGAGAAGGAAATCCAGAGAAGAATTCAGCTGGGCTGGGTAGCATTCGGAAAACTCCGTCGAGTCTTCGCGTCGCCTATACCACAGTGTCTAAAGACAAAAGTCTTTATCCAGTGCGTCCTA
This sequence comes from Cabera pusaria, assembly GCA_954871355.1. Taxonomy (NCBI): domain Eukaryota; kingdom Metazoa; phylum Arthropoda; class Insecta; order Lepidoptera; family Geometridae; genus Cabera; species Cabera pusaria. The sequence goes on from OX940908.1 coordinate 7,604,997, forward strand.
CCTGTGATGACATACGGAGCCGAGACGTGGACACTCACAGTCCGACTGGTCCACCAGTTTAAAGTCGCTCAGCGAGCTATGGAGAGAGCTATGCTCGGTATTTCTCTGCGGGATCGAATCCGGAATGAAGTAATTCGCCAGAGAACAAAAGTTATCGACATAGCTCAACGGATTAGCAAGCTGAAGTGGCGGTGGGCTGGTCATATCTGCCGCAGGACTGATAACCGTTGGGGTAGACTTGGCCTAGAGTGGAGACCGCGAATCGGCAAAACGTAGCGTAGGACGTCCTGTGACCAGGTGGAGCGACGACATACACAAAGCGGTGGGCAGTGACTGGAAGAGAAGAGCCGAAGATCGGGCTCAGTGGCGCATCTTGGGAGAGGCCTACGTCCAGCAGTGGACTGATACAGGCTGATGATGATGATGATGATGAAAGTTACATTTTTCTTTTCCTAGCGTCAAAAATCACACTAAAGTGTGAATCGTTTGTCGAAAACTTAGTCATCCTTGTTTTCAACCGCCTTCCAAAAAGGACGAGGTTCTCAATTCGTTTGTTTTTTAGAGTTCCGTACCTCAAAGGGTAAAAAAGGAACCCTTATAAGATCACTTTCTTGTCCGTCTGTTTGTCTGCCTGTCCGTGTGACACCACCGATTTTATCAGGAACGGGTGGACTTAGCAAGTTGAAATTTATACCAGATACTGAAATCTATAGTGCCTATAATGGTATATAAAAATCAAGTTACTGAGTCAACACGATAAAAAGGTATGAGCAAATTTAGATTTTCGCGAAAATGTGTAAGTACCAAAATTTGCCTTAATTTTCAACTATTTTTATTTTTCGGAATTTTTCTTTTACTTGTGCTGTAAGACCTTGCAATTGACCAAAATTGACAATTCTAGGTCAACCGGAATTACCCTTTAGGTTTTGGGTCGAAAATCTATAGGATACTTCTCGTTGACCTAGAATGATGAAATTAGGCAAGAAGCAAGTTTGTACAGCACAAATAAAGGAAACTTTCCAAAATTCCAATTCCAATAAAGGAAACAACATAGTTTACGCCAATTTAAATAGGCCTATGAGTTATATGAGCGCTCATACAATTTATAGGTCTAGCTTAATTGGGTACGAACCAACGTTGGTACGGAAGCCTCGGTGGGCGAGTTCAACTCGACTTGGCCGGTTTTTGTTTGTTTGTTACCCGATTACTCCACCAATGGTAAACTGATTTGAATGATTATTTTTTTTATAGGTAGGGTTTATCTCTAAGGTGGTCCAATTTAAATTTCATCAAGATCTGATAAGTATCTCCAGAGATATGACGATAAACATCTCACACTTGGTACTGAATGAAACCTACTCTGGTAGCATGGAAGTCTGTTATTTTAGTTTTATTACTCTTAATCTTACTTATAGTTAATATTATGTTTTTTTAACAAACTTCACAAAAAAGGAGGAGGTTCTCAATTCAACTGTTTTTTTTTATGTTTGTTACCTCAGAACTCTGTTAAATCTTAACCGTTTTGAAATATTAGATTTTTTTGTTTTACACTCTGCTTTTCATCCCCCTATATGAGAAAAGGAAATAAAAGGCTCAAATTAAGTTCAACACTATATTAACTAAAAAAGAGACACAACTAAACCAAACACAAATGACACATATACACACAGCACATACACAAGCACTTTTGATTTCTTTGGTTTATGTCCTTCTGAAGATATGCTACCAATGTTGTATAGGTCCTGATTTGAATATTATTATTAGTATTGACTGTCGCCGACACCCGAGCCGAGTCCGGGGCGAAGCCCCGGTGAGGGTTTGGGGGGGCGACGCCCCCCCAGACGAAAAAAAAAAAAATTAATAGTTTTAATTATCTTAAACTTAATAGATATTATTAATAATATTCGACATAATTAAATATTCAATTTTTTTAGTGAGAAAAATAGTATTTATTATCGAACGCAAACAAAAAACATTGAATATTGAATAGGAAATAACAATATGTACATAAAATAAGTAATTAAAACAGTAAATAATACTGTATTATAAATGTGTCATTTAATAATTATATTTCAATTTTCATTATCATAATACATAATACGATGCAATTTCTTCCAAGCAATAAATTGATTGTAACAATTTTTATATCGCTGTACCGATTTGGAGGGTGCTAAATTTTGAGTTATTTCCGCAGCTTCCGCAGCAATGTTTCGTCGCACTTCTTCATCTTCAGAGTCGTCACTTGAATAATCCGATGAATTCATTGTCGGGTTTTTTTTTACACAGCTGTATTCACTTATTTTTTATACACAAGTTTTTTTCTATGTATATTTTTGATGTAATTTTTATCAGAATCAGAAAATTTGACTCTTATTGAAATAACAACTGCACGGTTACCATGGTAATAAGTTATTTCAAATAGATAACGGGAAGAAAATTAAAACAAAAATAGACTAAATTTTAAACTGTCACTAATTGTGAGCAGTCTGAAATATGCATCTTTCTTCCCACAAACAAAAGAAGAAATTCAAACTTTCGGCCTCGGAATGATGAAAAATATTTTGTTTGAGAGATTATGCCTCCCGTTTGGTACCCTTTAAATTTTCTTTTTCGATTCAAAAATGTTCGATCTGACAGTTATCTCCGGAGATATGGAGATAAACAATATACGTAATATTGTATACTTATATGACATGATTATAACTAGCCTGTACTTTGACTAATGCGGCATGTGAAGTCGGTTCTTTCGTTTTGTACAACCATAAATTATTAATGGCCAGTTGCTGAGTACATTTATTGAGAGTTCATCTATTTAATAGCGGTACAATTGAGTAGATAAACTCTCAATAAATGTACCTCAGAAACCGGCCATAAGTGTTACACACTTTATATTTTTGTACATCTTAATTTATCTTTATTATAAGTATATTACCTTTGTACTGCAGCACTATAGCAGCAAATAACTCCAGCGACTCTGGGAGACACACTCGACTCGCTTTCATACAGAGCACGGCTAGCTGAGCGTGGTGACTACGCAGTGTGTATAGGTCTGTAATAAAGCAATTTAATGTTTATATTATTAACGATAAAATATATATAATTGTTTTTATCTACACTCATGTCGTAAAGGAAAAAAAAATAATCAAAATCTATTTAATCGTTTAGGAGCCCGATGTCACAGACAAACACACATACATACACATTAATTTAATGATGTTTAGCTTATAAAGGACTAAGAATATATATTAAAATAACTACAAAAGAACAGAAAGATTTGCACACCCGAAAGGGTAGAATAAGTGAAACTATGTAATTAGATAAGTACCTTGTTCTAAAGCAAATAAATTATTTGATTGATTGATTGATTGAAGACACTTGACTAATGCTATCTATATAGAGTTAGACACTGTGCAAAAAAAGAACCGTCGTAGAAATTGAGGGCGCACGTGTTGATGGTTCTAATTTACCGTTTTTATTGCGTTGACAACATTGCTCTATCATTGCCAATACGACTAAAAATGTTTGATACCTTAGTAGGTACCTACTCTTATCATTATCGGGTGGTATGAGGTAGGTATATACCTTTCTTCCTTACCTTTGAATATTAGTTCATCATAAGCCTACGACGGTTACCTTTTTGCCAGACTCTACTTAGCGTAGGACGCCCTTAGACTAGGTGCCATGGAGTAACTATATTCGCAAGGTGGCTGGCAAGAGCTGGATGAGAGTAGCCGAGGATCTTGCACAGTGCCATGCAATCAGAAAGGCCTTCGTCCAGCAGTGGACTAGTATAGGCTGATGATAATGATGAAGAAGCTTATAATATCTTTGTGTGCGGCGGGAGGTTAAAAACTTACCTAAATTGACTAAAATAGTAAGGAATTTCAGACAACTCCTAAGGCAGGCCATAGCGTTTTCTGGTTCGCCCATATCGTCCGGTGCAGTCCTACAAAGGTCGTCAACATGCTGGAAAAAAAAAATAACTTAAAATAAATAAACTGGCCAAGTGCAAGTCGGACTCGCACTCGTAGGGTTCTGTAACACAGATTATTTTATAACTATCATTTTTAATCACCAAAAAATTAACTTAGCTTTTCATAGTGTTTGTATGAAAAACAAAGTTATATTTGCGGTTGCTATATCTCAAAAACTGCTGACTATAATATCTCGTTCAAATTCCAATTTTCGTTGAAAGTGTTTATTGAAATCTATCAGCATATATTTTTTTAGATTTTTCACTCCCTTGCTTTAAGAGTTTTAAAGAGAGAGAGAGAGAGAGCGGGACACACATTTTACCATTCTAGAAGTGTCACCTTTCAAACGATCGAGACTTAGAGAAAAAATGGTTTTAGGAACCTCAATGTAATTTTTAAAGACATATCTAGACACATGTATATGATTGATGAAAAAAAGTTTTTCATCCCTATCTATTATATTATCTATTCGAAAAGTGATGGTTTGTTCCTCGATAAGTGCGCGCAAAATAGGTCATTTCTGCCCTAGGGCTTATGACTGTTATTTTATAGTGCCATGTCTAAGGAGGTTCAATAATAATATTGTACGGGAAATGTTATTGTCCCATCAACTAGATAGAGCACCACGCTTGATGAATAAAAAAGCTCGTGAAGCTAAACATTTAATGTTATAAAACAATACCATATATATATAATATAATATAAATATTACAGAAAAAAAAGTTTAAAACGCGTGGCACAATACACTGATAGTGTGGTAGCCAGGATGAAAAAAAAGAAGCGCGCGAACTGTCGTTTATAGTCTAGTGAAAAAAGAATCTCGTATGAAGAGGAATACAATAAGCGCGTGAATTCTTTTTTTGGAGCACTGCAAGTGCTAAATAAACTATTAATTCATAAAGAAAATGAGTTCTGATAAGGTAAGTATTAATTTAACGCCCGAAAGAATACAAAACGACGCAACAAATGTTATAAACAATCTGTTATCAACAAAGTCCTGCGAAAAAATATGTAAAAGCCTATTCAAAATATATCGAGTGGAAAAGTGCAAAAAAAGCGAATTCATTTTCAGAAACTGTATTTCTAGCGAATTATCAAGAACTGGCCAAGTTCAGGCAACCTTCTTGGAGTATTTACTCGATGCTGATATAGACAGTCAAACTAATAATAATATTCAAATCAAGACCTATACAAAATTGGTAGCATATCTTCAGAAGGACATAAACCAAAGAAATCAAAAGTGCTTGTGTATGTGCTGTGTGTATATGTGTCATATGTGTTTTGTTTAGTTGTGTTAGTCTCTTTTTTTAGTTAATATAGTGTTGAACCTAATTTGAGGCTTTTATTTCCTTTTCTCATAGAGGGGGATGAAAAGCAGAGTGTAAAACTCAGCTGCAATATCATTTTCTCGCGGCCGACGTACTTTAAATCCCTCGCTACGCTCGGGATTCTACTCTAGAATCCTTGGCTTCGCTCGGGATTCTACTCTAGAATCCTTCGCTTCGCTCTGGATTCAAAATAGCGGCCTCGTAGAAATGTACTATATTGCACCCTTGTTATACAATCTACTATTTCTAGTTTCAGTTCCATGTTCCTCCCCCTTAAACTTTTTTTTTGTATATAAATCGTAAAGCGGTTGTTGTCCATAGGCGACGGTAACCACTTACGATCAGATTAGCAAACTGAAGTGGCAGTGGACTCCTAGACAAAATCCAATTTGTTTTCATTCACGCTAACGCAACTTCAAAATGTATGGGTATGACAACTTTGTTGCAGAAAATAAATGTAGTTCCCATACATTTGAACTTGCGTTAGCGTGAATGAACACAGATATGATTTAGTCTAGGGGGGCTGGTCGTATCTGCTGCAGAACTTTTCAATTCATTTTCAAAATTCTTTATTTTTTTTTATAGCTTATAGGCTAGTATTTGACCACTATCTCTCTTGTTGGTAAGTGACGATGCGGTCGAAGATGGTAAGCACATTAGGCCTAGAATGGGAACTGGCTCTCAAGGACAGCTGCCGGAACACATTAGATGTTTGTCGACAGATTTTCTAACTTGAGGGTGGTAGCTGGCCAGGTGGACACTAGATAGTGTCCTACCACCATGCAAAATCTTTATCTTTATTAAGTCTTATCTTAATTTTTATTTACATTCATAAGTAACTATTATTCATTTCTAGTGTGACTAAATCCTAGAAGCGACACAATAATATAATAAAAAACTGCAGAACTGATAACCGTTGAAAACTAGATCTTGATGAAATTACTATGGGATACCCATGGGATATCTCCTTTCCAATAAAAAAAATAATCATCAAAATCGGTTCATTAACGACGAAGTTATCCGCGAACAAACATAAAAATATACATATAAGGTCAAACTAAGAAAGCTCCTTCTTTGAAAGTCGATTAAAAAGAAGAGCCGAAGATTGGGCTCAGTCGCGTATTTTGGGAGAGGCCTACGTCCAGCAGTGGACTGACACCAGCTGATTATGATGATGATGATAACAAAAAATATTTCGTAAGATTTTTTTAATGTTACATACCTGCAAACCTTCATTCAAAGTGTTACCAAAATGCGGGTAGGCGAGCACGAAGCCACGAAGATTGGAATCATTGCAGAGGTCGTTGATGAATGTGTACGCGTGTAGTAACTGTACTGAGTCTCTTTCTCTGGAAAACAATAATTATATTGTTAGCTTTTTCTTAGGTTTGTATTAAGCTTATTGATACGCGTGGTACGGCGCGTAAATATGCCTAAGTATGCTTACCCGAACGGGTAGACACGTGAGAGCAGACAACGATAAAGTATTTATCCATATGTGTCTTATTTGGAAAATGATTAGCCTAAATAATTAATAACCGGCCAAGTGCGTGTCGGGCCACGCGCAATGTAGGGTTCCGTAGTAGCCTGTTATTCAATGCAAGTATTTACTCATTATAAATAAGCAACGAGGTACTCCGTCTTTGTCACTTTAAAGGATTTATTCTAAGGATTTTGTATTAGGTAAAAAATTATCCAACACCCAAGTTCAACGACTATTACTGCTAAACTAATAAAGTTATCTTAACCACTATAGTTTTCCTTTAAAGTTCATGAAATGCGCTACTATCACGAATTTTCCCAGATTTTTCAAGCCAGCAGTTTAGCTTTTAGAGGGGGGGGGGGGGGGGCGCCCTACTGGAACAAAAATTTGCACTTTAAAGTTTGATATTTCGTAAACGGAGCATTCAATCGAAAAATGGTATTAGCAACCCTTAAGTCATTTTAAAAGATTTTAGAAGTTCCTTGTCAGGACTACGGAACCCTAAAAATGCTACCCAAAGACACTAATCCACACAGACGAAATCGCGGGCTAGTTTATTTATAAAGAATCAAAGCATTCATTCAGTATGTAGGCAGTATTAATATAGGCACATATACACGTCAAAATCATAAAATAAATCATAACCAATAATCAAGTAAACGTAGCAAAAGCAGAATTAAAGCTTTGAATTTTTAAAAAAAATCAAGTAATGAACCATTCAACTGTCATCCAATAGTTTACATCAGACTATTAAAAAAATATTAAGACTGCCGTTTGCGAGCGTGGGAATTTTGTTTTGAACACCTACATAAACATTTTGTATCCACACAGATGGATTGCGGAGCATAGATAGACACCCTGACAACGGACAAAAATTACTTTGGGTATTTCAATAACTCATGTATCCATCGCACATTCATCTTGGTATGATGTTTAATAATGTCACAAGGAACACGCAATGTTTGAAGCCATAGCTTACCGCTCCGTGACAAGCGGGTCCATAACACAATAACATAGCACACGATGACCTCGATAATGAGCAGCAAAGGGTTGGGTCGTAATGTAAACTTTTTGGCTGAAGTAAAGATAGTACTTTATAGAATAGAATATACGTTTCATTTTAATAAATATAATTTATTATAATATAATAAAGTAATCTATATATCTAATACTATAAGAATCTTTGTCCTGACATACTGACAGATAACGCACAGCCTAAACCACTGGTCGTAGAGACTTGAAATTTAGAGGGTATATTTGTCTTTGTACAGTAGCAGTCTCAAGAAGCAATAGCATGACAGCAAAATATGCACATACGACCTTCTTCTATAAGACGTTTCGAAAGTAACATAATGAAAGAGAAAGATAGAAGAGATAGAAAGACCCATATATCGCACTCTTTCATTATGAACCTATTAGAAAGTGCGCATGTATTAATTAGTAGAATAGCTAGACCAGTTTTGCTTCTTTTATCAGTTTTACAAGTAATGAGGGTAGATTTGAAACAAAATGTATTGATGGCATAAATGTATGAAGATAACATTGTCGGTTGGTGAACTTCGGTGGTGGTTGAAGTTTGGTTAATATAACTTAAAAAATCAAAATGCAAGCAAATACAATTATTAAAGCCGGTGAATATTGAGGCATTGCATAGAAATGAACTAAATAAATTAAAATATCTCAAATGTATAGTGAAAGCGGCATAAGTGTAAGTTATTGCTGAGTGATAAGTGTTGAGAAATCGTAGTTGTGAAAGTTAATTGTTAATAAAGTGTGTTAATAATATTTGGTGTTTTCAGACGGATTTTATACGCCATTATGGAATGTTGGCAATGCCCGCGCACTCCATAGGCACTTTTCTATGCCATGGGGTTTAATAATGCAAAGGTGAGAAGCTAGAGACGAGAGATGTCCTGAGCAGCTGTTATATAATAGTTACTTGGCTGTAGTCCCCCTGGATCTAGTTTAGGGAAAATTTACGTTACAGACATAATATGTGCGAATATAGTGGATTGCGAAGGCTTCTTGGTTGAATACTCAAAGGCTTCTTATCTGTATCGAAAACAATAGAAGTCACACGAAATGTTAATTTAAAAGTGTATAAAAACTAGGCGATGAGCCGGCTGTGATAATTTGTAATAAGTAATTGTGTAAGTTATGATTATAAAGGATTAAGCTTCAATCCTCTTTTCCTAGAGAAAATGAATAATTAAGCTTATAACCTTAAATAATCAATAGGTAAGGTAAGAGCAATTCCTAGATGCAACCAAAAAAGTGTTATGTCCTACCACCATGCGGGGGTTGTTGGTTTCTTAACGATGTTTTTCATTCACCGGAGGGCCACTGTGAGAAGCGCACATAAATTTTTCGATAGAAAATCCATTGGTGCACGGCGGGGTTTGAACTCGGTACCTCTGGCATCAAAGTTCAACCAAAAAGTTCAGTTAAACGTTCTCCCGATTATGCCACCTCAAAATCATGCAATGCATGGAGATTCGAACTCTGGCCTCCTGCTTCCTTATCAGCTCACCTTACCGCTCGACCAAGATGCTATTGATGACTCATTCGAATTTAAGCATCCGTTTCTTGTTGCGTAGCTTACTCGACGTTATGTTAACTCAACAAAAAGAAAACGCGTATACAGTGGAATATTGTTATCTTTATTTGATGTTTACCAAATGTTTCTGACGCTACGTTTCACCTTTTTATTCGTCTGTGGTCTGGCTAAGCATGCCATCTATGCCGTACTTACGTGTTATTGTTTGCGTTGGAACATTCGACAGAATTATCGTGCAGGCTACAATGAACATTGAGGTGCTACTGGATGTCCCTCGATAGTACGTAAAGGTGTATGTACTAAGAAAGGAATTTCTAAAATTCGCCCCTTAAGGGGATGAAATGGGGGTTCAAAATTTGTGAAACAAGATTTGATAGTATATTCTATTCGAAACTTCACACAATTGCTTAAGTAAATAAATAAATACATACATGTTTCAGGCTTTTTCAAAATTAGTTTTTATGACTTAAAAATTCCTTTTCAACGATACCACGCACGGTGGTGTGGGGCGAAAAAATGTTTTGTCCTTGACTTCGCGCCTCCTAGATGGCGCCACATTCAATTTAATGTGATGTCACATAGCCTATAACTAGCGGATAAACAAGACGCTTCCAACGACACCTCATTTGTAAAATTATGATAAGTAGTTCAAAAGTTATGAGGGAACAGATTAACATATACATACATACATACATACCCACATACCAGTCAAAAACATAACCCTCCCTATAGCTTAGCCGTAGTCGGGTAAAAAAAATTACCCTCCCTTTGGCTTCACCGTAATCGGGTAAAAATAATAATAATATTTTTATAAAGGAGAACTGAGAACCTCCCCCTTTTTTCAAACAACAAACAGACGTGCCACCTCTCACCTTGAATATTAGGATGGCACTGAATATTATCAGGCTGCGTGCGCTCTAATATGTCAAGAAATATGCAAATGTCTGCTTCATACTAAAATGTAGTGAGAGCGGGAAGCATTTTGCGATAAAAAAAATATTGATTTTTAGTCCTAAATTATAGGTATTTTGTACAATTATGGAGAAAAAGAACACTGTGAATACAATATTTATACTACTGTCTCAAGACTGAAATACAGAGATTTCTCAATGGACCTCCGGAATAGCTTAAATATGACAAATAAAAAAGGTCGATTTCCGTGTTTTTGATTATATTGATGATTTTTTTTCTTGAAAATTAGAATTGCATAAATTAATATCTCGCGGTGAAACTGTTGACACATCTAATAGCTCCATAATATTTGAAAAACCGTAAACCTCTATTCGCGCGTTTTCAGGGACAATCCTCTTAAAGTGGGTTAAAACCAACCATACATGTAACTGTGTGTAATGTGTGTTTCAGTACTTCAGACAATTTTTTATATAAAAATAAATAAAAAAAGTGAAATAGTGAAACACAACTTAAAGTGAAATAGTGAAACACAACTTAATATTATAAGTTGAATGGTAACTTACACAACAGCCAAGTTGAATGTCCTCATCGTGCAGCACAGATAGCTATGTACGTCGGTTTGTCGAGTGCCTGACGCCCCTCTCGTAGCTCCAGACAAACACAGCAGCAGTCGACACACCTCCACGCCACCATAACCACCATCCTGTACGAAATATAATACAGCTATTCATTAATGTCATTAGATTGTCCTGTGACCAGGTGGAGCGACGACATACGCAAAATGGTGGGCAGTAACTGGGAAAGAAGAGCCGAAGATCGGGCTCAGTGGTGTGTCTTAGTATTAAGTTATTATTATAATTAGTTATATTGGATTGGATTTTATATCATGTCATATGAATTTAAGTGAACTTTTAATGTGGAGGGGGGGATGGGGGGTTAAAGAGATTCATACTAAGCACCCTCTGAAGCAAGTAGGGAGGGGTGGGGATGTCTTTACATTACTTATACTTTTTAAAGTAAATTTATCCATCCATCTATCCAAGTACTTATGCCGGAGTTTTGGCGGGAACGTGGAAAAGTGTGTGTGATCTAATTGTATTTTTTCCTAAAACTTGTGTTCTTCCGCGTGTTAATGTGTAATAAAAGTGGATTATTTACCATTAAGAGACGGTGAATGTGTGCGAGTGTAGAGAAACAGCACAATGTTGAAAAACATGCTATTTGCGTTCTCACCAAAATTCCACTGAAAATCTTGAGTAAACACCACATTTTTACTGAAGGTATGACATAGACTAGACTTTAAATTGAAAACTGACCTGAAATGTGACTTAGGCCCATTTCTACGACTAAAATTCATAAAAACTTGAAAATTTTCAATACTTGACACTGGCTAAACACACTAATCGTGTGGAGCCATAAAGAAACTATAATAATAATAAGTACTTATGCCCTATTCACACGAGTCGCTTGTCAACGAGTCGCTTGTCGCTTGACAAGTTTCGCTTGTCTGTTTGCCAAAACATAGTATAGAAAATATATAGTATAGTAAAGTAGTCTTACCTTCAAAGTAATCAAATGCACAACAAATTCCTTAGTATCCACAGTTCTCATCAGTGCATATATTGCAGGTAAGTTACCATAGCATATATTAACTAGCACAGTGAGACACTTGTGCCCAATGGTTCTTTGTTGAGTATCTGACATATGTATGGGCGACGTAATCCAGTCAGTAAGAAGTTTCATCAGACTGGTGAGGTAGGACTCTTGCCAGCTGATCTTGATGCCGTAAGATATTTCCTGAAAATATATATTTTTTTAACCGACTTCAAAAAAAGGAGGTTTCTCAATTCGACCGTTTTTTTTTTTTAATGTTTGTTCGCGGATAACTTCGTCGTTTATGAACCGATTTTGGTTATTCTTTTTTTGTTCGAAAGGAGATATCCCATGTGTAGTACCATAGTGATTTTATCGAGGTTTGATAAGTATCTCCAGAGATATTGAGATAAACATCTCAAAATTGGTACTGAAAATGAATAGCGCGGCATTGAAGTCGGTTCTTTTTTAGTTTTTAAACGATATTTTTATTCATAGGTTTTGTAAACATATTTCAGGCACTAATCTCTCACAAAGATACAGAAGCACAAATCTAAGTAACATCATGTTATTAAACTGTTCAATCAATGTAATTGTAACCTTTTTGTGAGAGAAAATAAACGATTTACTATTATTATAAACTATAGTTAAGCTTTTGAGAGCATCTGTGGGATTGTGGAATATTTGGATGATGTTTTATTATACTAGCTGTGCCCCGCGGTTTTACCCGCGTAGACATCGTTCTCGTGGGAATATCGGGATAAAAATCTCCTATGTGTTATTCCAGGGTCTAGGCTATCTACATACCAAATTTCAGCTCAATCGGTTCAGTAGTTTTTGCGTGAAAGAGTAACAAACATGCATTCTTACCTCGCATTTATAATAATATAGTAGGATAGAGATGGCGCTAGCGTAGATTTTAAAAACTCTCCTTTAAACATTGCCTAAATGTATGAGATCCTGCATCACGCAAACAATATTTTTCGCGATATAGCAATTGATGCACTTGCTTCGTGATAAAACATCTCAAAAGTTGAACTCGTTACAAAACATTTTCTCTTTATAACATTAGTATGGATAGGCTAGCGTTTGATCACTATCTTATCTAGGGGTAAGCAAATAATGTGGTTGAGGATGATGACTTAACTTTGGCAGCTTTTGTAGGTAACTAAAAGTAAATGGAAAAGAAGGATCTCACGACTCCAACAGTTCATGAAATATGCATTACCTGCATCACAGACAGGAGTTTTATTTTCTTGTCATTTGAAATTGAGTCCGAGAGAAGCCTCGCTAATATTGGCATGAATCTGTAAACAAAAAACATAGATTTAGGACAAGTTGACAAGTAGATCTAATACTATAAGAATCTTGGTCCTGACATACTGACTGACTGACTGACTGACTCACTCACTGACAGACAACGCACAGCCTAAACCGCTGGTCGTAGAGACTTGAAATTTGGAGGGTATATTTGTCTTACTACGTAGGGGTGTACTAAGAAAGGTTTTTTCAAAATTCACCCCTTAAGGGGATGAAATGGGGGTTCAAAGTTTGTATGGAGAAACAAGATTAGATAGTCTTTTCTATCTGAAACTTCACACAAGTGCTTCAGTACAAAAATAAGTAAATACGTTTCAGGTTTTTTTGAAATTCCACCCCTGAGAGGGTGAAATGGGGTAACAAAGTGTGAAAATCAATATTTTTTCGGATTGCGCTAAAACTTGGCATGCAGATAATTATTACAACGTTAGTTACCTTTGAAAATTGATTTTTCAAATTTCACCCCTGAAGGGGATGAAACGGGGGTTCAAAGTTTCTATGGAGAAACATTATTAGATAGTCTTTTCTATTCGAAACTTCACACAAGTAGCGGTGGGCGCTTTTAATCGGAAATAGCCTTTTAAAACGTTATCCAAAAGAAGCGCCGAAGCGCGCTTCCAAAATGAAGCCATCTACGCTTTAAAACATTTTTCGTACTACTATATTCGACCATAAAATGACCTTATTCCTACAGCTGCTATACGGCACATTATAAACATTCTGTATTAAATTGATATAACAACCTTATTGCTATGAACATAAGACTCAATATCGGTGGGATCGGTTACAGTTTACAGTATTATACGACTAAAACAAATGCAGTTTGATTTCGTTGAGGCAGACTGACAATGAGTACAATGACCCGTTTTTGATTTGTTAGTATTATTTAAAAGAAACGCAACGATATTCATTTCAGACAGTCCTAAGCCTGTTGATAAGTACGAAGGGAAGTTAATTGATTTATAGTAATTTGCATTGTATTTAGTAATTTTTTTTTATATATCCTAACACTGTCCTAGTAAAGCCATAAAACATAAAAACATTAACTTACGTTACGTCATTACATTACTATTTCAAATAAGCCCCCGTTTTATTACGTTACGTTACGATACTTACTACGATCTTCACAACAATAGTGACTTGCACTGCTTATAGTTTTAAAAAGCCGTTAAGCGTAAAGCTTTTTTAAAGCTGGCTTTTTAAAAAAAGCGCAGCGTTGAAGCATGTTGTCAATTTAAAGCCGTTTATCACATCTCTACACACAAGTGCTTCAGGACATAAATAACAAAAACACGTGTTTTAGGTTTTTTCGAAATACTCAATACTCAATATTTTATTGCATTCAAATGTATGTACAATGTTTACAGATGTTAGGGTAAAGGTTTGGTTAACATATGACCCTGTTAGGGTATCGCAACAAGTACTGGAGCGAACAGACCGATTGTAAAATAACCAATAGGTATTTCTCAAAATGAGTAACATGACTGTCCTAAATTTAAATATTGTAGTATTTAATTAATTTAATTATTATTTATCGTTTAAAAATTCATCTAGAGAATAATATGCCTTTTTAACTAAATAGTCTTTAAGATTTTTGCAGAAAACTGAATATTTTTCTTCACATTTTAAGTCTTCTGATAATTTATTGTACACTTTTATTGCCATTGCGTTGGGTCCAGAGCTGTGCATTTTTAATTTAGAACTGGGTAAGATTAAATTATATTTATATCTAGTTTTGTCACCCCGAGGGCCGTCGATTTTTTTTGTAAAAAATATTGAATTTTGCCTTACAAATTTACATAGCTCTAAAATGTATATAGAGGTAAGTGTCAGAATTTTTAAATTTATAAAATGTGGCTTGCACGATTCTGATACTTTTATATTTAGTAATATACGGATACATTTTTTTTTGACATATGAAGAGGTCTTGCGCGTCCACACTATTACCCCACATAATTATTCCGTAATTTAACCACGAGAATGCATATGCATAGTATGCACTCAAAGCCGTTTTAAGGTCTGTTGCGAGTTTAAGTTGATTTAGCGCGTATATGAAACTCGATAATTTGGTCTTTATTAAATTATAACATACTAGCTGTTACCCGCGGCTTCGCCCGCGTTATTTGTGTCTTTATGACCATTGAGGTCTAGACCGATGATCTCTTAGGCCAAATCACCATAGGTGCCCTCAAAGTCGAACTCAATATCCTCTATTGTTAAAGTCATTAATCTTTTTGGTTAGGTTAGTATACGAAATTGTGCTGTTTAAATGTTTGACTATAAACATAAAAATAATACAACAGTTCCTCAAACATTTCTTACAAAGAAAATAAGGTGAATAGCTGCGCGAGCGTAGCGAGCGCTATTATTGGGCGAGTGAAAATTTTTATGGCGTTTTATAACCCTGACAGTTTAATGACCTAATCATCAAGTCAATATAGATGACTCTTATGTCGAACTCGATATCGTCAATTGTTGAAGTCATTAATCATTACTTGGTACTTGGTAAACCTAACGAAGGTTTACCAGCGAGCGCGAAAATTTTTACGTCATTATATAACTCTGGCAGTTTTTATAACCTACTAAATCAACACCGATGACCCTAGGGTTAAACTTGATACCCACTTATTTTAAGGTAAAAATTCATTATGATTATTGAAGGTTACTGTTTCAATTAATAAACTCGTTTTGATACATGTGGCTATTAAAATACAAAAAATGCTGAAATATAACCTAAGACTAAGACTAATTAGACAAAACAAAGGTTTGCGCGAGCGCAGCGAGAGCTATCAATGCGCGAGCGAAGCGAGCGCGAAAATGTTTACGTCATTTTATGACCCTGACAGTTTTTATGACCTACTTAGTCAACACCGATGACCCTAAGGTTAAACTTGATATCCACTTATTTTAAGGTAAAAATCATTATGATTATTAAAGGTTGTACTGTTTCAATTTATAAACTCGTTTTGATGCATGTGGCTATATGACCCTAAGGTTAAACTTGATATCCACTTATTTTAAGGTAAAAATCATTATGATTATTGAAGGTTGTACTGTTTCAATTTATAAACTCGTTTTGATGCATGTGGCTATTAAAATACAAATAATGCTGAATCATTACTTACAAAGTAGATAAAACAAAGGTTTGCACGAGCGCAGCGAGCGTTATCAATGCGCGAGCGAAGCGAGCACGAAAATTTTTTACGTCTTTTTATGACCCTTACAGTTTTTATGACCTTCTAAGTCAACACCGATGACCCTAAGGTTAAACTTGATATCCACTTATTTTAAGGTAAAAATTCATTATGATTATTAAAGGTAGTACTGTTTCAATTTATAAACTCGTTTTGATACATGTGGCTATAAAAATACAAAAAATGCTGAAATATAACCTACAAAGTAGACAAAACAAAGGTTTGCGCGAGCGCAGCGAGAGCTATCAATGCGCGAGCGAAGCGAGCGCGAAAATTTTTACGTCATTTTATGACCCTGACAGTTTTTATGACCTACTTAGTCAACACCGATGACCCTATTGGTTAAACTTGATATCCACTTATTTTAAGGTAAAAATCATTATGATTATTGAAGGTTGTACTGTTTCAATTTATAAACTCGTTTTGATGCATGTGGCTATTAAAATACAAAAAATGCTGAAATAAAACTACAAAGTAGATAAAACAAAGGTTTGCGCGAGCGCAGCGAGAGCTATCAATGCGCGAGCGAAGCGAGCGCGAAAATTTTTACGTAAGTATATGACCCTGACAGTTTTTATGACCTACTAAGTCAACACCGATGACCCTAAGGTTAAACTTGATATCCACTTATTGAAAGGTAAAAATCATTATGATTATTGAAGTCTGTACTGTTCCAATTTATGTCATGTTTTGATGAATGTGGCTATTAAAATACAAAAGTTGCTGAAATGTATCCAACAAAGTACATATAACAAATACTTGCGAGCGCCATCACTGCGCGAGCGAAGCGAGCGCGAAAAATTTTTACGACCTTTTATGACCCTGACAGTGTTTATGACCTTCTAAGTTAACACTGATGAGACAAAGGTTTAACTTGATATCCACTTATTTTAAGGTAAAAAAATCATTATGATTATTGAAGGTTATAACTGTTCCAATTATAAACTCGTTTTGATGCATGTGGCTATTAAAATACAAAAAAAATCTGAAATATTACCTACAAAGTAGGTAAAACAAAGGCTTGCGCGAGCGCAGCGAGAGCTATCAATGTGCAAGCGAAGCGAGCGCGAAAATTTTTACGTCATTTTATGACCCTGACAGTTTTTATGACCTACTAAGTCAACACCGATGACCCTAAGGTTAAACTTGATAGTCCTTGATTGTCCACTTATTTTAAGGTAAAAATCATTATGATTATTGAAGTCTGTACAGTTCTAATTCATGTCATGTTTTGATGAATGTGGCTATTAAAATACAAAAGTTGCTGAAATGTATCCAACAAAGTACATATGACAAATACTTGCGAGCGCCATCACTGCGCGAGCGAAGCGAGCGCGAAAAATTTTTACGACCTTTTATGACCCTGACAGTGTTTATGACCTTCTAAGTTAACACTGATGAGACAAAGGTTTAACTTGATATCCACTTATTTTAAGGTAAAAAAATCATTATGATTATTGAAGGTTGTAACTGTTCCAATTATAAACTCGTTTTGATGCATGTGGCTATTAAAAAACAAAAAAAATCTGAAATATTACCTACAAAGTAGATAAAACAAAGGCTTGCGCGAGCGCAGCGACAGCTATCAATGCGCAAGCGAAGCGAGCGCGAAAATTTTTACGTCATTTTATGACCCTGACAGTTTTTATGACCTACTAAGTCAACACCGATGACCCTAAGGTTAAACTTGATATCCACTTATTTTAAGGTAAAAATCATTATGATTATTGAAATCTGTACTGTTCTAATTCATGTCATGTTTTGATTAATGTGGCTATTAAAATACAATAATTGCTGAAATGTTTCCTACAAAGTAGATATAACTAATGCTTGCACGACCGGAGCGAGCGCTATTACTGCGCGAGCGTAGTAAGCGCTATCACTGAAAACGAAACTGAAATCACAAAAAATTTTTTCGACCTTTTATGACCCTGACAGTTTTTATGACCTACTGTCACACTGATGACACAGAGGTTAAACTTCATATCCACTTATTTTAAGGTTAATATTCAATATGATAATTGAAGGTTGTACTGTTTTAATTTATGGATTCGTTCTGATGCATGTGGCTATTAAAATACAAAAGATGCTAAAATGTTTCCTACAAAGTAGATACAACAAATGCTGCGAGACCGGAGCGAGCGCTACCCTTGCGCGAGCGAAGCAAGCGCTATCACTGCGCGAGCGAAGCGAGCGTGAAAAAATTTACGACCTTTTATGACCCTGACAGTTTTTATAACCTACTAAGTTAACACTGATGACACAAAGGTTAAACTTGATATCCAATTATTTAAGGATAGAAATCATTATGATTATTGAAGATTGTACTGTTTTAATTTATGGACTCGTTCTGATGCATGTGGCTTTTAAAATACAAAAGTTGCTGAAATATTACCTACAAATTAACCAAACAAATTATTGCGCGAGCGCAGCGAGCGCTATCACCGCGCGAGCGAAGTGAGCGCAAAAAATTGTTACGTTTCATGACGCTGACAGTTTTTATAACCTACTATATCAACACCGATGACCCTAAGGTTAAATGTGGCTGTTAAAACACGAATGCTTATGAAATACTTCCCACAAAGCAGATAAAACACGTTGGGCAAGCAAAGCCATCGCGTAAATTTTGATGACTTTTAATGACCCTGACAGTTTTATGGCCTAATTAAGGTACTTATTAAGTTTAGTCATAATCTATGAACCTAAGGTCAAACTTTTATGATTATGCAAACTCTATGTAAAGTTAACAAAAAATATAGGCACCCACACTTAACTGCCGAAAAAAGTATTCTTTGCCCATTTATGCCCTATTCAATGTGTTTGTACAAAATTTCATCTGAATCGGTCAAGCCGTTTGGCCAAAAAGAGGCCACACATTTAGAAAATTCTATAGTAAAAATATAGACAACCGAAATTTCCACCCAAAAAAAAAGTATTCGTTGCCCTTCTATGTCTTTTTGACTGTCTGTGTACAAAATTTCAGCTTAAATGGTTAACCCGTTCGACCGAGAGTAGGCCACACATTTAAAAACTTCAATTTAAAAATTCTGGACACCTGGACTCGACTGCCAGAATAAAATTAGCCCATGTGATTCTATGCAATATGAACTGTAATACTCGTATGTATAAAATTTCAGCTGAATCGGTCAAGCTGTTTAGCTGATAAGAGGACACACATTCACAAAATTCAATAAAAAAATCTAAACACTTAGACTCGATGGACAAAAAACAGTATCCGATATCCTATTCTGCCCTAAACTGTCTTTATACAACATTTCAGGCAAATCGGTCAAGCCGTTTATTCGAGAAGAGGTCTTAAATTTACAAAAATTAATTAAAAATATCTGGACTTGAAAGCAAAAAAAAAAAGTATCCTATATCCTATTCTACCCTATGAACTGTCTTTATACAACATTTCAAGCAAATCGGTCAAGCCATTTATTCGAGAAGAGATCTTAAATTAAAAATATTTGTACTCTCTGACTCGATAGCCAGAAAAAAAGTATTCTATATTCTATTTTGCCTTTTGAACTGTCTTTAAACAACATTTCAGGCAAATCGGTCTAGCTGTTTATTCGAGAAGAGGTCTTATATTTACAAAATTCAATTAAAAATATCTGGACTCCCTGACTCGACAACCAGAAAAAAAGTATCCAATATCCTATTCTGCCCTATGACATGTATTCACACAAAATTTCAGGCAAATCGGTCAAGCTGTTTATTCGAGAAGAGGTCTTATATTTACCAAATTCAATTAAAAATATCTGGACCCCCTGACTCGACAGCCAGAAAAAAAGTATCCTATATCCTATTCTGCCCTATGACATGTATTCACACAAAATTTCAGGCAAATCGGTCAAGCTGTTTATTCGAGAAGAGGTCTTATATTTACCAAATTCAATTAAAAATATCTGGACCCCCTGACTCGACAGCCAGAAAAAAAGTATCCTATATCCTATTATGCCCTATGACATGTATTCACACAAAATTTCAGGCAAATCGGTCAAGCCGTTTATTCGAGAAGAAGTCTTATATTTACAAAATTCAATTAAAAATATCTTTACCCCCTGACTCGATAGCCAAAAAAAAAGTATTCTGTATCCTATTCTACCCTACGAACTGTCTTGATACAACATTTCAGGCAAATCGGTCAAGCCGTTTATTCGAAAAGAGATCTTATATTTACAAAATTCAATTAAAAATATTTGAACCCCCTGACTCGGTAGCCAGAAAAAAAGTATTCTATATTCTTTTTTGCCTCAGAACTGTCTTTATACAACATTTCAGGTAAATCGGTCAAGCCGTTTATTCGAAAAGAGATCTTATATTTACAAAATTCAATTAAAAATATCTAGACCCCCTGACTCGATAGCCAAAAAAAAATTATCCTATATCCTATTCTGCCATATGTTCTATCTTTGTACAAAATTTCAGCCAAATCGGTCAAGCCGTTTGACCGTGAAGAAGTCCCAAACAAACAAACAAACAAACAAACAAACAAACAAACAAACAAATAAACAAACTGACTTTCGCATTTATAATATTGGTGTTGATTATATTATTATTATAACATATTATATAACATATTTATTAAATTCTACCCCTTTGAGGGTGAAATGGGGTAACAAAGTCTGAAAATCAATATTGTTTTGGATTGCGCTGAAATTTGGCATACAGGTGGTTATTATGACGTTATTATCAGCTAAGAAAGGATTTTCTAAAATTCACCCCTTAAAGGCATGAAACGGGGGTTCAAAGTTTCTATGGAGAAACAACATTAATGACGTTATTATCAGCTAAGAAAGGATTTTCTAAAATTCACCCCTTAAAGGCATGAAACGGGGGTTCAAAGTTTCTATGGAGAAACAACATTAATGACGTTATTATCAGCTAAGAAAGGATTTTCTAAAATTCACCCCTTAAAGGCATGAAACGGGGGTTCAAAGTTTCTATGGAGAAACAACATTAGATAGTCTTTTCTATTCGAAACTTCACACAAGTGCTTCAGGACATAAATAAGTAAACATGTGTTTTAGGTTTTTTCGAAATTCCACCCCTAAGAGGGTGAAATGGGGTAACAAAGTCTGAAAATCAATATTGTTTCGGATTGCGCTGAAATTTGGCATACAGGTGGTTATGACGTTGGTATCCGCTAAGAAATGATTTTTAATGTGCACTCCTTAAGGGGGTGAAACGGGGGTTCAAAGTTTGATAAACGACATTAGATTGTCTTTTTTATTCGACACTATACATAAGTACTTCTGAAAATAAATATATACAGCTTCAGTATTTTTCAAAATTTCACGCCTAATTCCCTTACTCACGCGATAACTTGAAAATGGGTGGACCACAATGGCTAATACTTTTTGATTTTGGTTGAAAAAAAACTAAGTAAACGAAATGACGCGGGCGATGCCGTGGGACACTTCTGTCTGTGACTTATAGACAACGCACAGCCTAAACCACTGGTCGTAGAGACTTGAAATTTAGAGGGTATATTTGTCTTAGTACCAGGAGTGTACTAAGAACGGATTTTTGGAAATTCTACCGCGAAGAGGGTTAAATGAAGTAAAAACGTTTGTAGGAAAGTTCATTGTTTTTGATCATAAAGCGATAAGAATTGGTGTTTAAGTAGGTCATCTAATACTATAAGAATCTTTGTCCTGACATACTGACTGACTGACTAACAGACAACGCACAGCCTAAACCGCTGGTCGTAGAGACTTGAAATTTAGAGAGTATATTTGTCTTAGTACGTAAGGGTGTACTAAGAAAAGTTTTCCAAAATTCATCCCTTAAGAGGATGAAATGGGGGTTCAAAGTTTGTATGGAGAAACAAGATTAGATAGTCTTTTTTGTCAGAAACTTCAAAAAAGTGCTTCAGTAAAAAAATAAGTGAATACGTGTTTCAGGTTTTTTTGAAATTCCACCCCTAAGAGGGTGAAATGGGGTAACAAAGTGTGAAAATGAGTATTGTTTCGGATTGCGCTGAAATTTGGCATGCAGATAGTTATTCTGACGTTGGTTACCTCTGAGAAAGGATGTTTCAAAATTAATCCCTGAAGGGGATGAGACAGGGGTTCAAAGTTTGTATGGAGATAAAAGATTAGATAATCTTTTATATTCGAAACTTAACACAAGTACCTAAGTTAGTAAATACGTGTTTCAGGCTCTTTCGAAATTCCACCCCTAAAAGGGTGAAGTGGGGTAACAAAGTCTGAAATCAATATTGTTTCGGATTGCGCTGAAATTTGGCATGCAGTTAGTTATTTTGACTAAGGTGTCCGCTAAGAAATAATTTTTCAAAATTCACTCTTTAAGGGGATGAAGCGGGGGTTCAAAGTATGGATAGTCATTTTATTCGACATTCCGCACAACTACTTCTATAAATAAATAAGTAAATACGAGTTTCAGACTTTTTCAAAATGCCACCCTAAGAGGATAAACTGGGGTATGAAAGTAAAAAAATCTATATTGTTTCGGATTGCGCTGACATTTAGAATGCAAATAGTTATTATGACGTAGGTATCCGCTCAGAAAGGATTTTCTGAAAATTCCTCCCGGATACGGAACGGGGATTCAAAGTTGCTTTGGCGAACCAACATGAGATAAGTAAGTGTCGTAGGATTTTTCGTAATGGGGTAGGTAACAAAGTCTGAAAATTTGGGTTTTTCGGGTTTTATAAATATGAATCCCGAATTGCCTTAGTTACGCGATAACATGAAAACGGGTGAACCGATTTGGCAAATTCTTATTTGATGTCTTTAATGATAGAATCGTTTTTACAAAAGAAAAGTTTTAAGTAAATACAAGAAGTTTTTAACGCGGGCGAAGCCGCGGGACACTTCTAGTTATTTATATATACCTACCAGATAGATAGGCTATTATTTGACCTTTTTTACCTGATGAAAACGTGAATGATGTTAAAGTAAAATTGGTTTTATAAAGAGACAATGATAAGATTAAATAGTAATGTTAATTGAGTTGATAATAATTGAAATAAATATACTATATTACATTTTTTACTTACATATTATGCAAGTAAAAAAAAATACATCGCTCAAAATGTAGTAATTTTGTTAATATTGCATGCATGCAAAATTCTGAACTGCAACTGCCAGAATTTTGCATGTCACTGCACTGCGCCTGTTACCTTGAGACATAGATGTTGAGTCTTACAATCCCTGTAATTTCACTGGTCACCTTGCCATTTCAACCTAGAAACATTTCTATTTCACAGCCAAAAATTAATTGGCAAAGTGATGGTACCGTCCCAGGCGGACTAGCAAAAGTCCTACCACTACAAAAACTAATTTAAGAAACTTACTTATAAGTGTGTGTAAGAGCGTGCTTCGCACTGGGCTCGATGGCAGCCCGTGCCAGCACGGCCACACCAGCCCAGTGCGGCCCGCGACCATCACACATCACCCTCCATAGTGAGCTGAAGAATGCACACACCTCAGACCGCCCCGGAGAGAAGATTGAAAGATCACACGAGGAGGCTATGAGCTGAAAGACAAATATTTGCGGTTGAAGTGGTCTGGATTCTACCGCCCGCAGGAGGTAGGAGCATTACAATACAATACAATACAAAAACTCTTTATTGATCACCAAAGAAATTACAAATTGTACATACTATGTGATGAAAGACAGTAGAATAATAAGGCAGTATATAATATAATAAGACAGTAGAGTAATCGGCGGTCTTATCGCATAAAGCAATTTCTTCCAGATAACCTTGGCATGGAAAAGAATACAAACAAAAATTGGGGGTAGCGTACAATACAAATTATTGATGTCAGAGAAAAAAATAATAATAATAATACACAAAATGGAATAAAATAGAATAAATAGAATATAATACATAAAAATACCCTACATATATATAATAATGTTCCTAAACATATTAATATAAATACATATATATATATATATATATATATATATATAATATTAAATACACATATACATAACCATATATATATTAAATCACAGTAGTGTTGCAGTTTTAACATGTTTGGAACAAGTAATGGGCCTTTACCATGGATTTAAAGATAGCCAGCGATTTGGCATGTCTAATCTCCACTGGTAGCGCGTTCCATAAATGGACCGCTTGCACAGTAAAAGATTTTTCATAAGCAAGTGAGGAATGGATAGGGGTTAAAAGTTGTAGAGTTTCAGCGGATCTCAAGGAAAACGGATTGGAGCATTATATAGACATTCACCGTAATTTGCTACCAAAAATAGCTTACCACCATCATCAAGGAGAAAATCTGCTGTCATAACCTTACGGTGTTCTGGCAGCACACATCCTTTGAAAGTCAGATCCATTTTAAATCTAGCGAGTTCACCATCCACCACCGCATCATTGTGCATCAGTGCAGTGCAGTGCGCGCTCGGTAACGGACGTGCCACACTACACCGTATAGAATTGCACAATTCTCGCATCGCGCGGCTTTAGCCGCCGCCTGCTATTGTGAAGCAATGAGTTCGGAACAACTTATTGCCAACGAGTGTCTGGCGTTTATACAACACGCCATCGACTCCTTCGACGAGGTTACCATCGTGCGAATATGCAGCTCTAACTTCAACGAAGATGAGGTGAGCAGTGCCAAGACGCTGCTGTTTCAGACGCTCGGGAAGAGCCACCAGATGCCGTCCCGCCGAAGGGATGGCGGCGAGAAGAGTCTCCATCACTCTTTTGAAGGAGACCGATCCCGACGACGTGCCTGCTTTCGTCGCGAAGCGGTTAGATCGTGTTCCGCCCGTCATCTGGGAACATCTCGACTGCTGTAGGCTGCCCAAGGATATCACAGCCCTTAAGACAACCGTGGCTGAGCTCGTGGTCAAGCTAGCAGCCTCCGAAAATATGATCGGTGAGCTACGTACAGAAGTGATGAAACTACATAATACCGCTTTAGTATGTAGGTCACCCGACGACGCGAACATCAACACGCGTTGCGGGGCGCAAAATGCATCCGTCGGCAGTTTCGAATCAGCGAAGTTGAATGCGTCACCAGTTGTCGACACGCCACCCGGTGCCCCGCGCATCGCCGCCCGCTCTTCCGCAACAGCAGGGGGAAAGTTTAACGCAAATACGTCTACCCCTCGACGTACTTACGCCATCGCCACCGCCAAAGAGGGGGTTACGAGTCACCCTGAACCACAAAAGAAGGTTGGCTCGTCCGTTCCTCCCAGGCTTGAGGACAATCGAAACGACGACGGCTTCAAAAAGGTTGAAAATAAGAAGAAGAAGAAGCCGTCAGTCCAGAACATGTGTGGCACCGCACCGACTGGCCCGAACCACCTACTGCGTCCAGAGACACCGACGATGCTGTTGTACGTGTCTCGCTTGCACTACGCCATCACGGCAGAGGAGGTAGCGGAGTATGTGCTACTGAAGACCAAGCTGACGCTGAGGGTCGTGAAGCTGGAGTCGCGTCACAACGTGAGCTTCAACTCCTTTGTGCTGCAGGTTCCAGCCCAGTCTCTCAACACATTTATAGCTGAAGAATTCTGGCCCGAGAGGTGTCAAGTTTCGCCGCTTTAGAGGTTGACTACCTGACCCCAGAGATATACGTCGCACGTCGTAGTATTAACGTGTCTAATAAATACTTTTAATTTTATATTATATCTATGTCAGTCTGAAAGGTATATGTTTCAATATGGGCCTATGTAACATCTATATTAGTTGCCTGAAATAAATTGATTTATTATTATTATTATTCATTTATTCAATCTAACTCATGGGTCGTACACGCCCGGTCTTTTGGAGGGCATTGATGGAGCCGAAGCCAACATCAAGAGGCCCTTTACAAATGTTATTTAGGTACTATTAATTGATGAGGAGGAGATATGGGAAACTATATTATAAAAACATGGTACATTATACTATTACTATTGGGTGAGCAGATTCATGTCGGATTGCTGGTCTAAGGGATGAGGTACGGCACCCGCCAATTATAGCTCATTACAAAATATTTAGGCGGGTGGTGACTTGCCACCCACTGAATGGACCCCCCATAAAGGCGGACCGTTATATTGCCGCTGAGGGGCAACATTGGCGTGGATAGCTAAGGGTGTTGAGAGGTGTGCTGCACTTTCACTAAACGCTACTAGCGGCTTTATGCCTTTAACACTTCCACCCTGGAGCTTAGGTCTTAGCTCTTGCAATTCCCACCACCGGCCGGCCGGTCAAGGCAAGCTGGGGGTCAGAGGGTCTTATTTAGCCCTCACGGGATAGGGGTATGCGGTGTCGCCACTCACAGTCGGCTCGCCACAAAGCCGCCCCTGCGGGTTTATTATTCTTATTCACATTATTTATTTTCTTTCTTAGTTTTAGGTTTTTTTACAATAAAGATATCCAAACAACAATAGAAAAAAAATCATTACAAATAAACAATATTATAAAAAAACCTAAACCTAGAGTGCCGCCAGCAGCGGGGCAGGGCCTAAGCTACCGGTGGTTAGGGCTGCAGAGAGAGGAACCTCCTGACGATGCGTGCCGTGTCAAGAAGTACCGCCTTCTGTATCTGGCTCTTGATCCAGCCGTCTAGCGAGAGTCTCTTGAGATGTTGTTCGAGACTCTTCGCTATTAGGCCGTTCGCAGAAACGACTATTGGGACAATGCTAGTCGAATCAACATCCCACATGGCGGTAACCTCGAAAGACAAGTCAAGGTACTTGTTGATCTTGTCCTTTTCAGCCTTCACGAGGTTCTCATCATGCGGGATGGTGATGTCAACTAACACTGCCCGCCGCTGGAACCGGTCGACTATCACGATATCAGGTTCATTAGCGACAATAGTCCTGTCCGTGATAACCGATCGGTCCCAATAGAGCAAAGCATGACCATTTTCAGGAACTGGCGCAGGTGCGTACTTGTAGTACGGCACCTCAGACTCGACAAGGCCGTATTGAAGAGCAAGTTGCTGGTGGATGATCCTGGCTACGAGATTGTGTCTGTGCAAGTACTCGGAGTTAGCAAGATGAGAACAACCAGAAATGATTTGTCTGAGTGACTCTCCGGGACGGCGGCATGCCCGACATATGTCGACCGTACCGTCCTTCATAATATATTTCCGGTAGTTGTTCGTCTCGATAACTTCGTCCGCAATTGCACAAACAATTTTTTTTTGTTAAGTTTGTGCAATTGCGGACGAAGTTATCGAGACGAACAACTACCGGAAATATATTATGAAGGACGGTACGGTCGACATATGTCGGGCATGCCGCCGTCCCGGAGAGTCACTCAGACAAATCATTTCCGGTTGTTCTCATCTTGCTAACTCCGAGTACTTGCACAGACACAATCTCGTAGCCAGGATCATCCACCAGCAACTTGCTCTTCAATACGGCCTTGTCGAGTCTGAGGTGCCGTACTACAAGTACGCACCTGCGCCAGTTCCTGAAAATGGTCATGCTTTGCTCTATTGGGACCGATCGGTTATCACGGACAGGACTATTGTCGCTAATGAACCTGATATCGTGATAGTCGACCGGTTCCAGCGGCGGGCAGTGTTAGTTGACATCACCATCCCGCATGATGAGAACCTCGTGAAGGCTGAAAAGGACAAGATCAACAAGTACCTTGACTTGTCTTTCGAGGTTACCGCCATGTGGGATGTTGATTCGACTAGCATTGTTCCAATAGTCGTTTCTGCGAACGGCCTAATAGCGAAGAGACTCGAACAACATCTCAAGAGACTCTCGCTAGACGGCTGGATCAAGAGCCAGATACAGAAGGCGGTACTTCTTGACACGGCACGCATCGTCAGGAGGTTCCTCTCTCTGCAGCCCTAACCACCGGTAGCTTAGGCCCTGCCCCGCTGCTGGCGGCACTCTAGGTTTAGGTTTTTTTATAATATTGTTTATTTGTAATGATTTTTTTTCTATTGTTGTTTGGATATCTTTATTGTAAAAAAACCTAAAACTAAGAAAGAAAATAAATAATGTGAATAAGAATAATAAACCCGCAGGGGCGGCTTTGTGGCGAGCCGACTGTGAGTGGCGACACCGCATACCCCTATCCCGTGAGGGCTAAATAAGACCCTCTGACCCCCAGCTTGCCTTGACCGGCCGGCCGGTGGTGGGAATTGCAAGAGCTAAGACCTAAGCTCCAGGGTGGAAGTGTTAAAGGCATAAAGCCGCTAGTAGCGTTTAGTGAAAGTGCAGCACACCTCTCAACACCCTTAGCTATCCACGCCAATGTTGCCCCTCAGCGGCAATATAACGGTCCGCCTTTATGGGGGGTCCATTCAGTGGGTGGCAAGTCACCACCCGCCTAAATATTTTGTAATGAGCTATAATTGGCGGGTGCCGTACCTCATCCCTTAGACCAGCAATCCGACATGAATCTGCTCACCCAATAGTAATAGTATAATGTACCATGTTTTTATAATATAGTTTCCCATATCTCCTCCTCATCCATTCATTAGCACTTGGTAGTTTGTCTGAATTCCTTATGCAGTCAAATTAATCCTAACAACCAGGCATATGTAATTACTGCATGAGTCTAAAATAACATAAAGTTCTATTCTTTGTATTGAGTTGCTATGCTATTAATTATTACTTGTAACTACACTTATACCACTTTTTTATCTGATAGGCCAGAATTTGTCTATCTCACCTGATGGTAAGCAATAATAATAATAAAAAAAATATTGACAACCGCTGTGACAACACATCTTTTTTGGAAATTTTATTTTAATTTTACTTTTCAATCCAATTTCGAGATTTTTACTCCAAAGTGCTAGTGCTAGATATCTATAAGAAAAAGGAAATACTAAGACATTGTACAAAAGAATAATAAAGATATTACGCCGAAACCAGATAAGAAAAAGCATACGGAATCATAGTTTTTACTTGACACATTATGTCAAAAACATAAACAAATAAAATAAGAATGGATTGTGATATAAGTAAGTTAGATGATAACAAGATCCCAAAAAAGACGACAAGCGGATACTAGAGCGCACCCACCACCTTCGCCCATCGCATCATGTCCAAGCTCGTCATCGGGAGACGAATTCGTAACTCCCCCGGAAGGCAGCTCGTCGAGTGATGACGACGGGACTACGCCGCCGCCGCTGCCACCACCACCAGTGCGACGACGAGGACGGCCACCGCTGCCGGCTCGGCTTTGACGTCTGCCCCGGCGGGTGCCGCGCTAGACGCAGACGATTGTACGAATACTATCGTAAGTACCCAGACTAATGAGCAATTGAGGAGGGTTTTGGAAGACGCAATTTTGGAGTATCGCTCTACACCTGATTCTAGGCCGCGACTACCACGTTTGCCAATGAATAAACGTAGCCTCGCGTTAATGGGAGCCCTTAACGTTTTGCTAGTCCCGTATATGTGGACTAGCGAAACATTAGTTGACACACACTCGATTCTATACTGCGCGGCCATAGCGGCGTGTCACGTCGCTCGCGTTAAGTTTCCGGACTCTGACCGATCGCCGCGACACTCCGCTGTCCCCGCGTGGCAAAAAAGAATCGAGTGTCGTATTAATTCGTTTAGGACTCTCATCGCGAAGTTGATCTGCTTCAGAGGGGGCAACCATCGTCCCCGAGTCATGCGTTTCGTGAAGCAGGCCTTTGTTGGGACCGGAATTTGACCCCGGGACTACATGGCCTGTATCACGGAACGTATTGACTTTCTGAAGCAGAAAGTTTATGCATTGGCAAACTGGATTCGTCGCTATAGAGCGCTTGTGGATATTGGCAAAATCGCCTCTTCCGAAATGACCAAAGGAAGGTGTACCGGAGTTGGGAAGGCACCGACCAATGTGTAAGTGATGGGCAGTGTTCGGATGCTATTGTCATGAATAACTTCTGGCGTAGTATCTGGTCGGTGCCCATCGAACACATGGAGGGTGATTGGATGAGCGTCGTTGAGCGTGTGTGTGAGCCTATCGAATCCATGGGGGCTATTAGTATTAGTCAGGGCAGACGTGAGTTGTGCGATCTGTACAGCCCAGAACTGGAAAAGTCCAGGACCGGACGGATTACACAACTTTTGGATAAAGTGGATTCGATGCTCACATGACTGCTTAGCGGCGCAATTTCAACAAGCCCTCGAGGTTGGTTCCTTGCCAACATTCATGACAACCGGTGTACCTTCCTGCTCCACAAGTCTGGTAGTACCACAGAACCGAAAAACTACAGACCCATCACATGCTTGCCGACGCTTTACAAGCTACTTACATCTATTCTGAGATTCAAAATTAATTCCTACATTGTTGCGCACAACATTTTGGCCCCCTCTCAGAATGGATGTAAGGTTGGGTCCCGTGGTACTAAGGAGCTCGTCCTCATCGACACGGCCATTTGCCAACAAGTCCGGCGGAACAAAGGGGCTCTGTCCACCGCCTGGATTGACTACAAGAAGGCCTATGATTCAGTGCCTCATACCTGGCTGGAGAGGATCTTGGATATCTTTGATCTCTTTATACAACTATAAAATTGATACAACTCTGAGAACTTTTCTAGGTTCTTGTATGAGGTAGTGGACCACAGTACTTCGTCAACCGGGTGATGGAGACAGCCTCTCTGGTCCGCAGGACTTTATAAAGATTGAGCAAGGCATCTTCCAGGGTGACAGTCTGAGTCCGTTGTGGTTGTGTCTAGCCTTAAATCCTCTAAGCACATTATTAGAGGATTCAGGGCTAGGCTATCGGCTTAAGAGAGAGTGTGAAGTCATTTCACACTTGCTGTACATGGATGACCTCAAACTTTTTTGCATCGAAGCGCCATGATTTGATGGAATTACTGAAAGTCACTGAGACTTATAGCAACGCCATCAACATGGAGTTCGGTGTAGATAAATGTGCGGTCATGCACGTGCAGCGGGGGAAAGTTGTGAATTCAATGAATTTACAACTCTCTGATACAATGACTTTCAGATCTCTCTCCGAAGCCGACACCTATAAATACCTTGGTATGTCAGAGTCATTAGGTATCGAGAGTGGGGGGATAAAACAGTTGGTGAAGGAGCGTTTCTTTGGTCGCCTGACAAAGGTACTTAACAGTCTTTTGTCAGGAGGCAACAAGGTGCGCGCCTTTAACGGCTGGGTTATGCCTCTACTTATATACACCTTTGGCATACTAAGGTGGACTCAGACTGAACTAGACGCCCTGGATAGAAAAGTTCGAAAGCAATTGACATCACAACGCATGCTTCACCCACGCTCGTCTGTTATGAGACTGTATATCCCACGGAAATGGGGTGGTCGAGGCTTTTTAAATGCCAAGACACTCCACAACCGTGGGGTATGCAGTCTCCGGGAATATTTCCTAAACAACGAGTGTGGGATGCATTGCGATGTGGTGTCTGTTGACAAGACATTCACCCCTCTATCCTTAGGCAAAGAGAACTGGCGCAAGCCTCAGGTGCTGAGCACCGAGGACCGCAAGGACGTATGGAAGAGCAAGGAGCTGCATGGCCGGTTCTATCGAGTCTTAACGGGACCCGATGTGGACCTGCTCGCGTCGGTGAACTGGCTACGATTCGGGGACCTTCGAAAACCTTCGGTTTCCCCAAAGAGGTCGATGCTTTCGAACTTTTCTATCCAGGGCGTCTAGTTCAGTCTGAGTCCACCTTAGTATGCCAAAGGTGTATATAAGTAGAGGCATAACCCAGCCGTTAAAGGCGCGCACCTTGTTGCCTCCTGACAAAAGACTGTTATGTACCTTTGTCAGGCGACCAAAGAAACGCTCCTTCACCAACTGTTTTATCCCCCCACTCTCGATACCTAATGACTCTGACATACCAAGGTATTTATAGGTGTCGGCTTCGGAGAGAGATCTGAAAGTCATTGTATCAGAGAGTTGTAAATTCATTGAATTCACAACTTTCCCCCGCTGCACGTGCATGACCGCACACTTATCTACACCGAACTCCATGTTGATGGCGTTGCTATAAGTCTCAGTGACTTTCAGTAATTCCATCAAATCATGGCGCTTCGATGCAAAAAAGTTTGAGGTCATCCATGTACAGCAAGTGTGAAATGACTTCACACTCTCTCTTAAGCCGATAGCCTAGCCCTGAATCCTCTAATAATGTGCTTAGAGGATTTAGGGCTAGACAGAACCACAACGGACTCAGACTGTCACCCTGGAAGATGCCTTGCTCAATCTTTATAAAGTCCTGCGGACCAGAGAGGCTGTCTCCATCACCCGGTTGACGAAGTACTGTGGTCCACTGCCTCATACAAGAACCTAGAAAAGATCTCAGAGTTGTATCAATTTTATAGTTGTATAAAGAGATCAAAGATATCCAAGATCCTCTCCAGCCAGGTATGAGGCACTGAATCATAGGCCTTCTTGTAGTCAATCCAGGCGGTGGACAGAGCCCCTTTGTTCCGCCGGACTTGTTGGCAAATGGCCGTGTCGATGAGGACGAGCTCCTTAGTACCACGGGACCCAACCTTACATCCATTCTGAGAGGGGGCCAAAATGTTGTGCGCAACAATGTAGGAATTAATTTTGAATCTCAGAATAGATGTAAGTAGCTTGTAAAGCGTCGGCAAGCATGTGATGGGTCTGTAGTTTTTCGGTTCTGTGGTACTACCAGACTTGTGGAGCAGGAAGGTACACCGGTTGTCATGAATGTTGGCAAGGAACCAACCTCGAGGGCTTGTTGAAATTGCGCCGCTAAGCAGTCATGTGAGCATCGAATCCACTTTATCCAAAAGTTGTGTAATCCGTCCGGTCCTGGACTTTTCCAGTTCTGGGCTGTACAGATCGCACAACTCACGTCTGCCCTGACTAATACTAATAGCCCCCATGGATTCGATAGGCTCACACACACGCTCAACGACGCTCATCCAATCACCCTCCATGTGTTCGATGGGCACCGACCAGATACTACGCCAGAAGTTATTCATGACAATAGCATCCGAACACTGCCCATCACTTACACATTGGTCGGTGCCTTCCCAACTCCGGTACACCTTCCTTTGGTCATTTCGGAAGAGGCGATTTTGCCAATATCCACAAGCGCTCTATAGCGACGAATCCAGTTTGCCAATGCATAAACTTTCTGCTTCAGAAAGTCAATACGTTCCGTGATACAGGCCATGTAGTCCCGGGGTCAAATTCCGGTCCCAACAAAGGCCTGCTTCACGAAACGCATGACTCGGGGACGATGGTTGCCCCCTCTGAAGCAGATCAACTTCGCGATGAGAGTCCTAAACGAATTAATACGACACTCGATTCTTTTTTGCCACGCGGGGACAGCGGAGTGTCGCGGCGATCGGTCAGAGTCCGGAAACTTAACGCGAGCGACGTGACACGCCGCTATGGCCGCGCAGTATAGAATCGAGTGTGTGTCAACTAATGTTTCGCTAGTCCACATATACGGGACTAGCAAAACGTTAAGGGCTCCCATTAACGCGAGGCTACGTTTATTCATTGGCAAACGTGGTAGTCGCGGCCTAGAATCAGGTGTAGAGCGATACTCCAAAATTGCGTCTTCCAAAACCCTCCTCAATTGCTCATTAGTCTGGGTACTTACGATAGTATTCGTACAATCGTCTGCGTCTAGCGCGGCACCCGCCGGGGCAGACGTCAAAGCCGAGCCGGCAGCGGTGGCCGTCCTCGTCGTCGCACTGGTGGTGGTGGCAGCGGCGGCGGCGTAGTCCCGTCGTCATCACTCGACGAGCTGCCTTCCGGGGGAGTTACGAATTCGTCTCCCGATGACGAGCTTGGACATGATGCGATGGGCGAAGGTGGTGGGTGCGCTCTAGTATCCGCTTGTCGTCTTTTTTGGGATCTTGTTATCATCTAACTAACTTATATCACAATCCATTCTTATTTTATTTGTTTATGTTTTTGACATAATGTGTCAAGTAAAAACTATGATTCCGTATGCTTTTTTAACCGACTTCAAAAAAAGGAGGAGGTTTCTCAATTCGACCGTATATTTTTTTTTTTTTTTTTTTTTTTTTTTTTATGTTTGTTCGCGGATAACTTCGTCGTTTATGAACCGATTTCGATTATTCTTTTTTTGTTCGAAAGGAGATATCCCAAGTGTGGTACCATGGTAATTTTATCGAGGTATGATAAGTATCTCCAGAGATATTGAGATAAACATCTCAAAATTGGTACTGAAAATGAATAGCGCGGCATTGAAGTCGGTTGTTTTTTAGTTTTTAAACGATATTATCTTATCTGGTTTCGGCGTAATATCTTTATTATTCTTTTGTACAATGTCTTAGTATTTCCTTTTTCTTATAGATATCTAGCACTAGCACTTTGGAGTAAAAATCTCGAAATTGGATTGAAAAGTAAAATTAAAATAAAATTTCCAAAAAAGATGTGTTGTCACAGCGGTTGTCAATATTTTTTTTATTATTATTATTGCTTACCATCAGGTGAGATAGACAAATTCTGGCCTATCAGATAAAAAAGTGGTATAAGTGTAGTTACAAGTAATAATTAATAGCATAGCAACTCAATACAAAGAATAGAACTTTATGTTATTTTAGACTCATGCAGTAATTACATATGCCTGGTTGTTAGGATTAATTTGACTGCATAAGGAATTCAGACAAACTACCAAGTGCTAATGAATGGAGTTGAGTATGCCTGTATTCAGTCAATCTAGTCTTGCTTCTTCAGTTCTTCGCTTTGGATACTTGAATTTGAATGCCCAATATCCTAGATTTCCTTACTCTAGCATCAGACTTTGACAAGACATCATAAAATTACTTATATTCATTGGACGAGTCTATTGTAATTAATGCATTGAGTGCCCAAATTTGAGTAGTCATCCTAACAGATTGAAGTGGTGCATCTTGGGAGAGACCTAATGATGTAGACTACTCGATAAGGGCAGGAGGGTGGTCTTAGCGCCAGCCACAGAAGTACTTACGCCAAGGTATCTTGTCATCAAATTTACAGCAGAATCACTGTGCGTAGCTTCAAATTCCCGAGCGGCCGTCACAAAAGACTTCAAGTTAGCAAATTTTCCTCCATCTGCCTGATTACTGCTGTTGTCTACCCCATCGACTTCCATTTCAGCGTATATTCATAAACTAAAGCTTTGAAACGAATACCACTAATAATAATTACGTGAATGTAAATACTGCAGTAAGTCTCCTGAACACTAAAATTAAGCTAAATTAATTCGAAAATACACACAAATAATATAAATTTGTAAAATTCCACATGTAAAATTCAATTTCAACTGTTTTCTAAGTCATTTGCGGCCATATTGAATGTTTACCAAATGCTCTTTTCTGATTGGCCAGAAATAGCTTAGTAATCATAGACAATATGGTAAATCCACACTTGTAGCACGAATCGCATGTACACCAATTGAGTGTCGAACCTTGAATAGCATAGCTTATTTTCGTCAATTCCACAGGATATAAATATTGTAGGTAATTTAGACGTAAGGCCTAGCGCATACATACAACTTCTACATCGACTAATGGTCGGTTTCTGAGGTGCGTTTATTGAGAGTTTATCTACTCAATTGTACCGTTATTTAATAGATAAACTCACTATAAATGTACTCAAAAACCGACCATAAACTGTTTATTCGAGTTGTGTACTTCCCGTGAATTTCACCTAACCAAACTATTTAGTCGATGGAGGTGCGCATAAAATTCATCAGTCCATCGTCGATGTTTTTTATCGCTGCTTCAAACGCTAATGTGAGACTAACAGCCGCGGATCGACTATTTAGTCGATGTTATCCGCAGATTAATACACTGCAAATACAAATAGGGTTTAACCGATAGTTGTCCAACTTTTTAATCATAGATAGAGATAAAGATAAATTTATTGCAAGAACTGTGTATATACAAGGTCTTAAACTGAAATGAAAGTAGCAACAGTTTTCCCATTTCGGGCGTGCAATATAAATATATAGTAGATAAGTAGTAAAAGGATCTAACAATATATGCAAATATAGAATCGCTTAATTTACTACTTATACATTTTATGAAACTAATAATTAATTTACTTATACACCTACTTATTTTTGACTATGTTATTTATCTACGTTCCATAATATTCATTTACATTATAAAATACTTTACTTATTAGCCAGTCTTTTACATGTTTTTTAAATGTTTTTCCTTCCAATAGCTTAAACTCTAAGGGGAGATGATTATATATGTTAATGGCATTAATGTATGGACTATTGTGATACATGGTATTGTTGCTTTGAGGGATGCAGATGTTGTATTTATATTTGTTCCGTTGACTTGCGGCCTTTGAGGATTCAGTGATAAAAAAATATTGCTTATTGCTTTTAACAAATAAACATAATTCCAATATGTAGATTCCTGTGAGCGTGAGCAAATTATATTGTTTAAAAACAGTACGCAAGGAATCAGTACTAAGTAAGTTAAAAATCGACCTTATGCAACGTTTTTGTAGTATGAAGGTTAGCTGAACATCTACAAAAAAAAATCGATATCGAATACAAAAGCAAATCGATTGGGCTTTTTGATTTTTTTGTCGAATAACAATCGTGTTGACAGTTTGCGCAAGTTCTATAATCGCAGTACATTCCTATGAACTTATGGAAACAACAAAATAGTTGTTCAACTAAAAATTGTACCTATATGTATGCGGGAGCCCTAAGCCTCGTACGATCGCGTATCGATGGTATGACATTTAAGATCTTACTTATTTATAAATAGCAATTAATAATATATTAAAATGCATTTAAGAAGCCATATACAGGCTTCTTTAATTCTCATTGTTCGAAAAATAAAAATTACGCACCATACAATAGAGCGTAATTTTTACGTGCGGTAAAACCTATTTACCGCACGCGCCGTTGTATGGCACCGTGCGACAATTAAGAATTCCACCAAAGAGTTATTTTGCGTGAATTAAGGTGAATGTTAGAACCTCTTTGTAACCGCTTTTGCTAAGTACGTTTCTCACTTTACTACTAAAGAGTAAATGAGACGAAAGATGTAGTTCAAATTTTTAGAACACGTGGCGCTATTTTCATATTAGAAACATCAAGTCAAAATAAAAAAAAACGTTTCCCGCGCTTTTCCAACTTAGTATTATATTCTCTTTGGCTTTTCCTGTCACTACTTTCAGTCCGTCGCACAGGTCTACGTTCACGTCCTCCGGAGAAGGATTTTTGGTTGTTTTGCAACTCGCTCGAAGCTCCGAAACGACCACGGGTATTTTTCACTCAAATTGTGACTTTGACATTTTGCGCAGACTCGAATTTCGAGGTTATGTTTATTTATTTTTCTTGTTCTGAATATTTTCCGTTTGTTTTTACGACTAATGTTACGTCATGTTACGTCTTGGTCCCGGCAATAACAATTTCTTCCGATCCCCTTAATCTGTAAAAAAATTACAGCTTTTCCCGCCATATTTACTGTCACAAACGTCAGAGAGTTTTTTAACCATCGAATTTGATGGTTAAAAAGTTGCAACCGGAGTGAAATAGCCGAGGTCGTGAACGACACAGTTGCTGCAACCGAGTGCGACGCTCTGAGGTCGTGAACGTTGTTAGAGCGTTTGGTTGTACTCAGAGCGTAGGTCGTGTGTCAATCAAATGTAATGTAATAATGTCGATCATGACTGAATGAAGTATTAACCGCGGTGGTAACTGAAACTGAAGAACTTTTGGTAGCTGAACTTGCAATACCAAGAAAAGTATGGGTCACACCAGTCCCGCGACATTGCATACATAATTAAATAACTCAGAATTATGAACGTACTTTGTACCAACCAACACTGCAAAAAAGGTTTCTATTAAATTTATAAGCATAATACCACAGATTATATAATAGTTACCACGTTAATACTTTCCGTTGTTAGGTTGGCTACACAGTACGTTCATAATTCGGGTATCAACCAACAATGTAGGGAAGTGCCAACTCTCATAACGTAGTAGAGTAATTCAGTACTCTGCACACTAAACTAAACACTAAACTGTCTGTCCAGACGTGTTTAGTGGCAGGCAACTGGCTAGCTACGAGTGAGGGGGAAGGGAGGGCGTGTGGGACGCGGCTCGCAGTTCACTCGCAGAAAATAGAACACGCTTCTAATCACGTTACTACGCAGACAACTAATCACCTGCACTAATCACTAATTAAAGTGAATTCAGGCCTTAACAAATATGGTTGCGCAAGTGTCCACTAGGGCATGCATTTCGAAATTTCGAAACTTCATAATTTTGAAATTTCGGACCATATTTGCATGTTTTATAATTTCGAAATTGATACCCCAAGTTTCGAAATTTCGATATTTTCTTCCATACCGATCTAGCTAGTAAATAAAACATTAAATTAAAAAATCAAAAACCCGACTGCGTAAAAAGTGAAGTGTTAAAAAACGAACTGAAAAGAAAAAAAACAAGTAAGTCTAGTAGTTTAGACTTCTGTTTAGGGATATAAAAAAACTACACCATTTAAATTCTTTCTCGGTCGATGCACTCATAAAATAAATTATACTTTGTTATATGGAATGTAGAGACTTTAACAGTCGGGACACATTAATGGCTTAACGAATGGGGATTAATGTGTCCCGACTGTTAAAGTCTCTATACGTCATGTATATGTCATCATAAGAGAGCTTTACCCGCAGCGAGCTATATTTGT
Organism: Cabera pusaria; assembly: GCA_954871355.1. Classification (NCBI taxonomy): domain Eukaryota; kingdom Metazoa; phylum Arthropoda; class Insecta; order Lepidoptera; family Geometridae; genus Cabera; species Cabera pusaria. Next base: position 7,643,952 of record OX940908.1, read on the forward strand.
AATGGGCTAAGGAGCTCTCTAAGCAACAAAATGCTTGATACTCTATCCTTTTAAGGGCCCATTTTCTACAGAACTTGGAATAGTTGGGCTTTCCGTTCAATTTTTTCTCTTTGTCATTAGTAATAATTGTACTTTCTAGTTCAATTCAACCAATGAATATCAGTGCGCTGAAAAAAAAGTAAAAGAAAACAGTTTTTCACATTTACTAGGTACCTATTAAAGACTTTCCAAAATTTCGAAATTTCGAAACTGATGACACTAATTTCATAGGCTAATTTCGAAACTGAAAATCTATGAAACTGCATGCCCTAGTGTCCACCAATCACAGCTAACCTAAATGTCATACCACCACCAATCACACTGAAGCAATTTTTTTTTCTTCAACATATACATACATACATTATACAGGATTACTCACACTCCACCGATCATCCATCTTCTCACATAACAAACAATACACCTAAAACACCTTTTACCACTTACAAACAGTATTTAATAATCGACGTACCGCACCTAAACTCACTAAAGGCTTCGACCAAGTGGCCCACAACAAGATCATTAATGAGTATATAATAACATGCCGTGATGATGAGCTATTCTATTAGGATCGTAATTTTTTGTATTTAACATACAAAAAATTACGATCCTTCCATGATGTCAACTACAGATATCATTCAGATTCTGGTAGAAACCCTGACACATTCTAAAATAAATATACCGACCAACGTTGCCCCAATAATAGAAATGTTTAATGTACACAAAGCCATTAAAAATGGCAGCCTTCAAAGCAGTGGAACCGCCGAAGTGGTTCCTAAAAAGTGAAATAATTTATGTAATAAACAAGTACAACGCTTGTTTATTTTCCAATTCCTGTTTTCATTTACGCTAACGCAAGTTCTAATGTATGGAATGACATTTATGTTTCCGCAACAAAGATGTCATTCCCATACATTTTGAACTTGCGTTAGCGTGAAGGCAAACAGGAAATCGGATTTTGTCTAAGGCCCCTGGTTCCTGAACAGGCTCCGCTTTAAAAATCCACGAATTTTCTTCTTTATGGGATGATATATCTGATGGGTAGAGCGGTGCTGCCTTACTCATCAGAAATACTATTCCTTTCTCCGTTATTTATTTACTAACTTTTTATAGATTTGACCACGGGGATCTTATCTTCTGCTTGCTCCAAATTTGACCGTAGCTCCTTTTACGACACACTGATATCTCAATTATCAAAACTTTTCTTTGTACTTGTATGAATCCATAATTTATATAAAACTTTTTCCGATTATATTGTTTGTCATACCATAAGTAAGTAAGTATAACAATGCACAAGTTATCAAGCAAGATTTAAACAAGTCTGGCAAATGCATCAAACGTGCGGCGCCAAAATCCCATGATTGGGAAAAGAAAAAAAAAGTAGTGACAGTAGTAGTGACACTTGACGTTGACAGTCTGCTCTGCTGACTGACATACATAGCGTTCGTTCGTTTTTTGTTTTCTTTTCACCGATCAATCGATAGCGTTACGATTTTGCAAAATTTTTATTTTCGAAATCAAACCCAACTAATTAACATTAATAATGGGTGTTGATGTTGAGACACTTTCTCCCGGCAACGGTATTTACGATTTAACAATAAATATTCCAAATATAACCTCAACATGATTTTCTAATATCTGCTGCTATTTATTCTAGGTTCTACTTACCCAAAAGCTGGTCAAACAGTCGTCGTACATTACACAGGAACGTTGCAAAATGGTAAAAAGTTTGATTCTTCGAGAGATAGAGGCCAGCCTTTCAAATTTACTCTAGGCAAAGGAGATGTCATCAAAGGGTGGGATCAAGGACTTGCGAAGGTATTTTAAGTAATACATCTTGTTGCAAATGTTCGTAAGCAAAAGTTTAATTAAATTCTTGGTTTACACACAGCAATTAATGAGAACTGATCCTATTTGATTTTAGTTGAAAGGACAGTAGATTAGTAGTCTTAATAAAGCTAGTAGCAATTACACGTTTTTACTAAAGACTCATAATGTACCAGCCTCTAGGTTAAGTGACAGACAACGGTTCCAGAGAGGATATTATTTTTATTCTTTTTAAAACAAAAGCTTACTAGCAACACACCCTGGACACTTGACTAAATCTCCATACAAACTACTGTTTAACCACCGACACAGACTCTACACACATGTTGTTTTTCTATACGTGCATTTGTGTGCGTGATGTATAAGGTTGTCGCTCGTAATCACCGTATCACAGATTATATAATAGTTACTTTGTACTACGTACTGACCATATGAATATTTTTTGTACACTTACCCAAAAAGCTTTTAACACTAAAAATATTAGTCGCTATTTTGTGTTATAAAAATGTTTAAACGTGAAAGTCTTTTTAAATATTTTACAAATTAAGCGTTATTTACGCACGAGTATATATATCGTTGTTTCATTTATGAAAATGAATTCGAAAATACGAATATGTAGGTAGGTATACTAATATAATTAAGTGTTTATTATATACCTACGTAATAAGAACCTACGTAAATTTGAACCTCCAGTGTCTACTGGTCCCAACATAAATGTATGAAGTTGATGTTCTTCTCTCCGTGAGTAGTAATTGTTCTATAGTCGTACGCGTGTGGCGTCCTTGCTCAGCGCAGCTCCTCGACAGCTCCAGAGTCGGTGGCGGGGTGAGGAAGCCCGGAATTGGTGGGGGGAACAGAGTGTCCTATCTATACGTAGTATTATTATCTTTTCTATGCTAGCAATGTGGGTTGCACATTACCAGTAGTCATTTTAACACCTCCAACTAAGCTAAACATGCTTGTGTCTGAGAGCCAGTTTCACCGATTTCTGATAATGCATTAGATAGTTATCTGACAAATGGCGCCATATAAAATCTGTCAGAATTCTTCATATTAGCACTATCAGGAACCTGTGAAACTGGCCCTGAGTATTATTAACTTGTCTAGCATATAAACGGAACTTTTATCCAATCAGATCATGGCCAATTTCACCTATTTCTTAGAAGTTTTCAGTTAGTTGATTGTTGACTTTAGTTATATAAAAGTTGTCAAATATCTGAAAGATATTCTAATAGGGTTATTAGGTACCATTGAAGCGGCTCTTAATATTAGTGAACTGTTTGTTACAATTATGCAAACACATCTGAACCCATTTGTATTAAATTTAGAAGACAGTTTATAACCCAGATTAACAAATAGGATACTTTTATCCCAGTATATATGGTAGGTAATTTTTTATGCAGGGGAAGCTGCAGGGCACAACTATGGTGTTAAATATCAGATTATCTGAAATTATATCAGGGATTAGTGAAATTGGCCCTTAGTGTTTCTAATATTTATGTATGCTTTTCAGATGTCAGTTGGTGAAAGAGCAAGACTCACATGCTCTCCTGACTTTGCATATGGCTCGAGAGGTCATCCAGGTGTTATACCTCCCAATGCTACCTTGATCTTTGATGTTGAACTCTTGAAAGTTGAATAGTCTGCAAATTGTCCTTATTTATTATGTCACAGGACTCCATTTTGAAACTTAACTTGTCAAACCCAAATTACCAAAGGTGATGGAGATATTATGATTAGTTAGCCAGCTAGATATAGTATTATTTATTCCACCAAAACTGGGTTGATGGAATGTACCTTGCAAGGGATTGTGTAATAATTTATTGCACATTTGCCAGTGCATCATCTTTTATGCTGAACTTGGCTGGTACAAAGTAAGATCTAAGGTTTCTGGCATTGAATTGTGGGTGTTGTCTTCACGTGTTTGTTATCATAACAGAAACAAGAATATTAGTAATTGACCAAAGGTTTTAACATAATTATTTTGCAATCTCTAGCTTGCTATGTCAAAACTTCTGGATCTTAAGTAATTTGCTAACAATGTAGCTTACCAGGATTGTATGACACACCAATGTTTTACATTTAATTTTTTTATTATATAAGGTAATGGGTAGCATGGTTAACTCGACAAATATGCTTGAACCTCAGATCACATCGCAGTTCACGCACTTGAACCAGAGCTGCAATCCGGCTCACAGGTCAGCTCATTTTGTAGTTACCTCAGTTTGCGAGTCACGACCATACAGCTCAAATTGACAACTTAGCACTTACTATTGCTGTATTGTGCTCCCCGCCTGAGGCCCGAGTATTTAGTATTCTGTGCTATTGTGGTGCAAGCCGTGACTGTGAGCGGTCTTGTTTGCATTTGTCGCAGCTCAGTAAATCAAGTCTCTGTGATCTGAATATTTGAACCGGCTCTGACCTGAGTTACACACATTTAGTAACGGGACAAGGGTTAGCCAGAATATAGCTCTGCACTGTGCCTGTTACCTCGAGACACAAAGATGCTAAGTGCTAAGTAATTTACACATTATATATATATTAACACAACACAAGTATTAATATTTCATAAACTGTCTCCTCCTTTGTAAACTTATGTATGTATGATCTTGTGTAGTAGGTGCCTATTTAAACATTGTTTCTTCGAAATTAATGATAATGCATTGTTGAATAATGAATAATTCGACTTATAAATGTTGTTCAAAGGATTATAATCTCAACCTTATGTTTACTTAATTTACAAACTAAATACTTTAGGTATGCACTAAATTATATAATGAACATACTTTCATACTCTTAGTACGAGTTTTCATACCAAACTCAATATTGTATATCGAACAAATTTTATATGAAAAACAGTACAGCGCCTCTAGCAGTCTTCACACTTCACGCCTGAATAAGTCGAAAACTATGTAAGATCTGTCAAAAGAGTTTACCATGAAAACTTGCATTAAGTGTACTAAATATCTCATTGATTTTCAAAGTAAAGGTGTTTTGGTCTATTCTTAAGAAAATTATTAACGTAGTATCTTTTTGTTTTATCAGGCATGAATAAGGTGAGATATTGGACATTCAAGGCTGCATTACCACAAGATATGTGTGAAAGAACAAAGCAATAAGCAAATAAGAATCGGCCAATACTACCACTGTTTGAACAAGCTAGCAAAATAAAGTAAATTTTTCATTACACTGCTTATTATTAACAGAACATTTGGTGGATATGCGGCCAAACCGTCTTTGAAATTTGCCTTGCTATTTTCTTTATCACAAGACTTAGGGCCAGTTTCACTGGTTCCTGATAGCTCTATTAGGAACTTATCTGACAGATTGACAGCTTTTACATGGCGTATGTAGATAACACTTTAACCATGAACCTGTGAAACTGGTCCTAAGTAATTTAATGAGTTTGGCATGACCTATATAGACCTATTAAAATATATTGTAAGCATTTATTTATAACTGCTTATTCATTTGTTATTTAGTACTAAATATAATAATGTAAGCTTTCTAATATGGACTTGAAATTCCTATAAAGTACAAATTATATTTACTCAATTTTGCTACTAAACGCTAGACAATATTTTATTCACTATGAGATGTTGAATAAAGTAATGAATTGGTTTTACAGGTGTTTTATTTTTCTTAACAATAATGAAGTATATAACATTTTTACATAAATATCACAATTTTCACAAACATGGTATCTAAATAAGTATTAATTTATCTATGCAATAAGTCTGAGACTGACCATGAAAAGGCAGATTATACGTTCTATTTCCACATGGTTATCGAATATCGCAATATGTATTATAACATCTGAAAACTATGAATCTCCAGGACAATAGTTCATCAAAGGCACTACAGTGTTTTTAGTAAAAGGTGATCGGCATAATGCACACGTCTCCAGAGCTCCGTAACTGCATTTCATGCAGAATATATGACCACATTGTAAAACACAAGGCTGTACGATTTCTTCCAAACAGGCCACACAAGATTTTGAACTGTCTACTTCATTGGGAATGTCTCGCATTTGCTCCATATGCTTCTTTGCTGTATACAAACTTTGCCCACAGGATATAAATGCATGCAGTAATGTAACAACTCCTAACAATCGTAAATGAGCATAGAAAGACGCTGCAGCAGGCCTCACGTGAACATAGTCTATATCTGTCACAGTTTTACCTAACTGCAAGGGACCTCCTCTAATATATGCCAACGCACGATGCATACTTTCTACTTGAGGTATAATATTACCTACAGTCTTCAATGTAATTAAAAATAAGTTTTGGGCTTCAGGAGTTAATGTTGCACTTCTTTCCACTTTAGTTTCAAGATGACGGAGCAATTTCCGAGTAAAATTTTCCCCAAATGCGGATAGTAAAATACTGAACAGTCGATTGTATTTCGTTGGTAATTTATTGTATGTTTCGTCTACTTGCACTATGCCAGAATATTCTTCGCCCAGTGTCTGTAGATCTTGGAGTGTTGTGAACGATTTATAGAGCACAGAAGACACTGGAACAGCCTTTGAAGCGTGTTGCGATGGTAAGAGTTTTGCCAGTGATTCTGCTAGTTGTTTCTCGTAAAGATCGTCTTTTTGCCATGCTCGGAGCACTTCAGCTGGCTGGGCCGCTGGTAACGCCATTGTTAGCAAGTATCTATGCGATGTGCGCACTGCTCTGCTATAACAAATTATATTCTTTTGGGCAACCTGGAAAGTCTTTCGTATTCTCACATTCTCTCTGCTGAGCGTAGTAACTCCGTCTACGAATAATATATACACGGGGAGCTCTGTAGTTCTGTTGTACTACTGTCTGGACTAGTACTGTAGGTAGGTACTGACTACTGACTGATCACAGAATGATTGTAGTATGTAAATCTCTACTTATTGTACTGATACTAAGTTGGAGTTGGATTGGACTTTGGTCGAGTTGAACAAAGAGTATAATTGAGTATAATAACTGTCCATAAAGGAGTTGAAGTTGGACCAACCAACAGTCTAACACCAAAAACCAAAAAAGAGACTATAAAAAATACTACGTACAGTGCCACAAGTATAACTTGGCGGTGGTGGTTTTTGGAACTAATTCCGCTCTCTTGAAACTATGAGTTAGACGTTTGAGAGATTACCGCGACATTATTGTTGATAAATCTGCTACATTAAAATAGTTCAATAATGCCAAAAGTGGTTTAAGAGAAACTGTTATCAAAGTACAAAGTAAAAGCACAGTGGCGCACAGCCGCGCCAAGTTATACTTGCCGGACTGTAGTACGTATACCGCACAGATTACTATATGTGTGGTATACCGTAGAGGGAAAATTAAATACTCCATCCACGCTGGAGTGCAACAACTATAGATTTCTAATCTATAGTTGTTGCACTCCAGCGTGGATAAAAATAAGTACTAATACAGTAGAACCTCTCTAAGTCGAACCTCGATAAGTCTAAAACCTCCCAAACTCGAAAAAAGTGTGTGTTCCCTTCCCTTCAAGCCCCAAAACCTCCGTTTCTCGAAATCTGAACCCTCTATAAGTCGAAATAATTAGTGACTACCTACCCTATAAGCAAATTCAGTACGTATTTTCCCTCTATAACTCGAAAAAATAAATTTGACCTCTGTATCTCAAACATAGCATTTTTTATATTTTACAACTTTTACAACTCTATTATTTGAAACATATTACCTCTTTTATTACCTCTACAGTTCGAAGAAAAATAAGTTGCCGACTTTGAGAAATTGCCGACAGTGTAAGTAGATACACTATCGTTTCTTAGAAAACAATTTAGGAGTATACAATAAATAGGATTAACCCTTAAGGAATTTATGACTTACGTTAACACGTGCTTGCTTGCTTGGTGTCAGGTGTTATTTTTTATGATTTTTGATTTCATTGGAACTTTAGCGAAGCAAGTTATTTGTTTTTGATTGAAAAATTGTCAGAAGTACTTTGGTTCTACCTCAATACACATGAATTTTTAGAACAGTTTACAAATAAAATTGTTAAAACATGAGTACTGTCAAACGTAAACTAAAAACTGAAAATTATTAAGAATAAATCTTAACTTCTCGTTGAAGTCGAAATCCTTCATAAGTTGAAAACTCTACAACTCGAATTTTTTGGCGTTTCCCTTGAGGTTCGACTTATAGAGGTTCTACTGTACCAGGTTCAGACCAGGCGATTCTAGTCGTTCAACTTCCTAGGGATGTACGATACGAATATCATAAAATACCCTATCGATATTTTTTATCGATTAAAACGCGCTTGATTAGCAAATCAAATAGTTTCATTCGAAACCCTATTATCGCTGTATAATGCCAGCCTAATTGTTCTTCCAAAACAAATAATTGAGTAACGTAACAAGTACTTATAACCGGTACTTACTTAGTATCGATACTAAAAGTACTTGGAATCGAAATACAAGTACATCCCTAGGTAGTTGAACGACTAGAATCGCCAGGTGTTAACTCGGTATAAAAGTGTATGGCAACCAAACGTGCGTTCACCACCTACGCTCGAAGTGTAACCAAACGCTGTAACCCCGTTCACGACCTCAGAGCCATAGTGTTGGTGATCGCATAGTGTCGAAGTTGGTCAGCAATCAGTTTACGAATTCAATTGGCTAAATAAGAAGACTGCAATACTTTGTTTGACACTGACTTTGACATTAGAGACGCCAACAGACAGCCAACCTGAAGAAAGTAAAAACTGAGACATTGTCATCTCTCTCTATTATTTAGTCTGGTCTGTCTGTGGACATTGTGAAAAAATACTGTCGAGCTACAGTGCCACAAGTATAACTTGGCGGTGGTGGTTTTTGGAACTAATTCTTTTAATTGAAACTGTGAGTTTGACGTTTGAGAGATTACCGCGACATTATTGTTGATAAATCTGCTACATTAAAATAGTTCAATAATGCCAAAAGTAATTAAGTGGTTTGATAGAAACTGTTATCAAAGTACAAAGTAAAAGCACAGTGGCGCACAGGCACGCCAAGTTATACTTGCCGGACTGTAACAAGATGTAATATGGTAATGAAAATAAAAGGAGTAATATTAAATAACTATTAGAGTCTGACTAATGAAAGTTGATACTGAAAAAGCGCGGCAAATTAAAAAAATATCAGCATAGCAGCCCTAAAGGAAAAAGGAAAGTTGGAACAACTCACTTTGATACTTTGACATTTATTTTTATTTTACTAGTGGATGCTTGCAATTTTGTCCGCGTTATGACGAGATTAAAAGTAGCTTATATCACTTGTTAACTCTTTATTAACTCCATACCAAACATCACACGGATACGTCACTCCATTGTGGCGTATTAAAGGAACAAACAAGCTATCAAACACTAACATGAGTATCAATATTATCATGAGTTGAAATATTTGTAAATCTATGTGAGTATGTATCAAAGAAAACAACACCATATAATTTTATACTGTTTTTTAATCACTATAATTAAAATCTGAATCTAAAAATTCAACATGGAGTGAATCGTCAGAATCACTGGAGTCGCTGCTGTCTCTTAAATTGATGATGAAGCTTTCTAAATTATTTTCAGTTATATGGTCTCTTCTTTTGTACTTGTCTTCCACATGAATGACATGGTCTGTCATTTTTTTCCAATCATCTGCTGTAATACACTCAAAAGATTGTTTTATGAGATCCTCGAACTCTTTTGGAGTTCGGCTTACAATTTTGCTTCCCACAATTGTTTTTGCCTCCATATGAGTTCAATAGCATTTAGGTCACAATGATATGAAGGAAGTCTTAGCACTTCATGTCCGTTTTGTGTTAAAAGTTCATCAGCTTTATAAATAGGTTCTGGTGTGTTCTGTTTTACTAAGCAGAGCAACTCTGCTTTTGAATTGTATGTTTCAAATGAAATACCATTCAATGTAAGCCAATTCTGTAACTCTAACTTTCGATTCTAAATCACCAGCATCTGACTATCATTCCGTCGGCTACCTAAAGGCAAAGTTTAATATCAGCAGTGGTAAAAACTTTAGAGAACGCCCAAGAAGGTATGTTTCATTATTATTTCACTCGAAGGTAATAAATTTTTAGAGCTGTGAAAGTAACGAATAGCCGTATACCCGTATCTTAGATAATTTACTTGTCAAGATGTACAGTCTGAAAACCTATGGGCCAAAAAAAGTAACGGCTAATTGTTAGCCCTTAAGCTCATTCCACCGACCGCCTACTTCAGGGGAGTGACACTTAAAACATTTGACGGTTCTTGAATCGAAGCTGTAGCATCTTACAGTCCGGCAAGTATAACTTGGCGCGGCTCTGCGCCACTGTGCTTTTACTTTGTACTTAGATAACAGTTTCTCTTAAACCACTTTTAATTACTTTTGGCATTATTGAACTATTTTAATGTAGCAGATTTATCAACAATAATGTCGCAGTAATCTCTCAAACGTCAATCTCACAGTTTCAAGAGAGCTGAATTAGTTCCAAAAACCACCACCGCCAAGTTATACTTGTGGCACTGTACGAGCGGTGCCAAACAAATGTGACAGATAGGTTAGAGCCTCGTTCACTTTTTATTCGGTAGATGACTCCACAGTGACATTTAAATTAATTATAAATTATTTATTTTTATTTTCATGCAAAATAGTTGTATAAAGAGCGTGATCTTAACCTCCCCCGAGCAGCGAGCAAACCTGCGAGCAATCATGTTCGCCCGTCTAGATAGAGCTCGCCTTTCGCGTTCAATATCAGCATTGTCCCTGAGGTCAGCTGTGACTATATGGCCCAAATACTTAAATTCGTCCACCTTCTCTAATGGAGTACATTAAGATATAAAGGTGGGGCGTCTCGATGGAAACGCGTGCCGCCTTCAAAGACCATGTACTGGCTTTTATTTACATTATAAATAAGCCCGTGACGAGATGTGTATTCCTCACATATTCGCAACAAACTTCTAAGTCCACATATCGACGCACTCAGCAGCACCATGTCGTCTGCGTAACTCAGATTATTGACACACACTCCGTCTATGTGACAACCGACATGTGTGCTGCTGAGCTCGTCGATTAGCGCGTTCATATAAATGTTGAACAGTGTGGGCGAGGTGAGACCGCCCTGCCTCACACCGCACTCCATCCGATATGTGTCAGACATTGTGCCCGCCCACCGCACGCTATTGACCTGGTGACTGTACCAAAACTTGAAGACGCTGACAAGTCCCTGGGGTACATCAACATCTTCAAGCTTCTTCCAGAGGATGTCGTACGACACCAGGTCAAATGCCTTAGATAAGTCGAGAAAGCACGCATACACAGGCGTTTTCCGATCGGTGTAATATTTGACGGTATGCTTAAGACTCATTATTGCAGATTCTGTAGATAAATTAGGCCGAAAGCCAAATTGATTATCGTGCAAAGTTACGATTTTACCTAACTGAGTATTAAGCAAACCGTCAAATATTTTGGCAATAATAGTCGCGAGCGATATAGGCCTGTAGTTATTTTTATTGGCAAGGTCACCGGTCTTATTTTTGACTACAGGGACAACTATTGTTTGCATGAAGTCGTTAGGCAGGTAAGCATGACTTACGCACAGGGAGTAAAACATTGCTAGCACTCTGTATATGTGGGGGCCAGCATTCTGCAAATGCTCAATGCTGAGCCCGTCGTGACCGGGAGATTTGCCTGTAGACATGTTTTTGAGTATTTTTGCAACATCTTTGGCTAGAAAGGCAATTCCCACCGGCCCAATCGGCAACTCAGTGCCACCCACTTCTCCAACTGATCCCAAGGAGGATTGCACTGAGAAATGGTCTTTAAAAGTGTTCGCAATTTCTTTTGGATCAGTCACTCCATCGATGCTCACCGGGATACCAGGCCGCATATTCATTCTATCAGTAGCCCGCCAAAAGCCACGGAAGTCACCACTGGAATGCTTCTGAGCGAGGGCGTCCATGTTTATTTGGTCCTGATTATTTTGACACCATTTTAGTCGCGACTTGAACACCCTCCTGCTCTGACACATTGCTGTATAGATACTACCAGACCCTGGCCTACCGCATAGCACCCATTCCATGAACCTCGACCTAGCCTCCCGGTGAGCGTCTCGGACGTGGTCATTCCACCCCCGCACACGAGGTGGCCGGCCACCACCTGCTCTCCTGTCCCCACGACTCTCTTTGGCAGCATCGCGAAGGGCGGACACAATATCTGCATACAATCTATTCAGAACGCACCTATGACCTACGTCATTACAATATCTATCAGCGCAATTCAAAAACTGGTCTGGAAAATAAATTGGTTTTAATCTACTGTGACACTCAACATTATACATTTTTATACTTTCTTCATTTCTAATTCCCCATACGTCTCTATTATACATTATTTTGTTCGGTAACCGTTCAGTCAATAAATTAAAATTACATTCTACAATAAGAGGGAAGTGGTCTGACCAGACCGTGTCGTATTTAACGTAAGAATTAATCACAGACCTCTTAGCTGATTGAGTAACAATACAATGATCGAGCCAACTGCACGAACCATAAACATCACTTACAAATGTAAACGTATTTGAATCCAACCCCAAGATATCTATGTCAATGCATGTCCAGTGCTGCTCGTTACAATAAAGCTCGAGTTCTTTATAAAATAACTCAAACGGATTTGCGTTGTAATCGCCTAACATAAAAACTGAGTCGATTCCGTATTCGTCTATGATAGCGCTCACCGTACTGAGACAATCCGTAAAGTCCGGTAGGTTATCCACTGAGTTCGTCGGCATATACACACTCATCACTATTACTGGTCGCTCCCGTGTCGAGATTTTAATTGCACATATACGCGCGTTTTCACACCGTAACACTGACACATGTTAAAACGCACTACTTCGCCATAGTAACGCGACTCCATCGTAAGGCCGACCGCGCACTATTCCTGTACTAGTGTCGACCGCGGATGTGCCCGTGTACCCGAAGCCGCTGTCGATCGTGCCTAGGTATGGTATCTCCTCCGGCAGCAACCAGGTTTCTTGCAGGGCTATCAGGTCACACGTTCGACATAATTCTCTGACACTGTCAACCGAGCGCTTCACGTTCTTACAATTAAAGCTTTTTTTTGCCGACACGGTACATCACTAGGTTTTTTTTGTTATGTTGGTCAATTAGCAGAAGATTATTTCGCTGGTATTTTGGCTACTATAAAAGCCCTGTGTTTTGACATTTCGCTATTTGGTCAGTTTGCTCTATGGGAGTCCCGACTCTTCTTAACGTAGTGGTTATATTCTGACACATAAAGTAATCTGTGGGTTATATTCTCTTTGTGGGAATATACCAAAGAGTAACATATATACGAAAAATAATGACATCGCTATTTATATTTTTCTGAATTAAACTAAGAAAATAAATGTAAATTATTGTTATTTGTTTCATATAAGTAAGGAACCATGCCGTTTTACTGCCTATTGTGCTGTAATAAAACAAGTAAGTACACATACCTATTCAATTACTGCTAGACCCTTACATTCACAGAACACTATTACTCACGGGGAGCTTACATTATTATCGTACAAGTTACCCTCTAGGAAACTATAATAAAATGATTCAGTCCAGGCAGAACGAATGCGGCGAACTTGGTGACTTCTGCTTATCTATAGAAGTAGCAACGTATGTTGGTTCAGCTAAAATATGATAATAGATATTTAGTATGACTAATTAACTCCTATAATTATTCCAGATGTGTTGCAGAGATTTCCCGACCCAAAAGAATATCCCAAACGTTTTAGATTATGGGTTAAATGTGTACCGAGTGGAAATTTAGAATCATCGGCTGATTATGAACATAAAAAAAAGGATTTGCGATATTCATTTTGCAACCAAATGCAATGTTAAAATTCGGTTAAATGTATTAGCAGTACCGACTCTTCTTCTGCCAGGTGAGTCAAATATACAATTCATTAATTCCATATGTAACGCTTAGTTATTTTATTAAAACCGTTACTAACAACTACCTAACTACCGTTAAATATATCACGCCAGAACTCGTTGATTCATTGGCGACAAGTGTTTGTCCGATGGGTGGTTTAAGACAATCATTTTGCACCACGCAGGGATCATGTGTAGGGCAGATGAAGGTCTAAGCCTACGAACAGGTAAAAATTACCCTTTCGTGGGTGACAATGAACAAGAAAACAAGAAGTCAATTTAATGAGTCAAGTTACCTATTTATTATGTTGAAATTGAATTGAATGAATTGACCCATTTATAAACTTTAAGGGCACACTCCCACTGCGAGGCACTCAGCAGACGATGCACCTGGCACCAGCTCTGGATTCTGAGGCTCCGCTATATCAGGTAAGTATTTTACTTTTTAACCAACTTCCAAAAAGGAAGAGTTCACAATTCATCTGCTTTTAACCGACTTAAAAAAGTAGGTTTATATATATATATATGTGTTATATGTGGTATATTTATGTTTGTTCGCGGATAACTTCGTCGTTTATGTACCGATTTTTATGATTTTTTTCGTTCGAAAGGAGATATTCCGGGAATGGTACCATAGTAATTTCATCGAGATCTGATTAGTATATCCAGAGATATGGAGATAAACATCTCAAACTTGGTACTGTAAATTAATAGCGCTGCATTTAAAGTCGGTTGTTTTACTTTTTAACCAACTTGAAAAAAGAAGGAGGTTTCTCAATTCGACCGTATATATATATATATATATATATATATATATATATATATATTATACACATATATATATTATATTTCTTCGTTTGTTGGAAAGAAGATATCCCAAGTATAGTACCATGGTAATTTTATCGAGGTCTGATAAGTATCTCCAGAGATATGGAGATAAACACCTCAAAATTAGTACTGAAAATTAATAGCGCGGCATTGAAGTCGGTTATTTTTAGTTTTTTAAACAATCTTTTCTTGTTTAAACGATCTTATTAGGGTTCCGTACCCAAAGGTTACCAACGGAACCCTATTACTTAAACTTCACTGTCGCTTTTTCTGTTATTTCTTTTCAAACTGATTAAATGAATAATAACTTAAATAGTTACTAGCGACCCGCTCCGGCTTCGCACGGGTAGAGCATTCTATGCCTGTATTTTTGAATCAGTTTGTTTTGAGTATGAATTAATGCCTTAAGCAAACTTCGTCATTTTAGGTTTCCGTAGTCCTGACAAGTAACCCTTATAGTTTCGTCATGTCCGTCTGTCTGTCTGTTTGTCTATCTGTCTGTCTGTCCGAGGGTTTTGACGAAGTGGTAAAATAAAATTTAAAAAAATATTTTTTTTCAGGGTAGCTCCCCATCCCCATACGGGATTATGGGAAGTGGGGATGAATTTTTTTTTCGTCGTCTACCCCATCGTGTCGGGTATCGTTGAACAGATATTTTAAAATGACTTAAGAGTTGCTATCAGCCTATCACCATTTTTCGATTGAATGCTCCATTTACGAAATATTAAACTTTAAAGTGCAAATTTTTGTTCTAAACTTGTTCTTGAAAGTTCTTGGAAAACTATAGCGGTTAAGATAACTTTATTAGTTTAGCAGTAATTGTCGTTAAATTTGGGTGTTGAATAATTTTATACCAAATACAAAATCCTAAGAATAAATCCATTAAAGTGACAAAGACGAAGTACCTAGTTGCTTGTTTTTAACGGGTAAGGACTTGCATTGAATAACAGGCTACTACGGAGGAACCCTACACTGCGCGTGGCTCGACACGCACTTCGGCCTAACGCTCTAGGCCTGGCGTGTTCACCATCCCCGACCACATAATTATTTTTAACCCCCAACGCAAAAAGAAGGGGTGCTATAAGTTTAACTCTTAGTCTTAGTATATATTATGTTACTCTTAAACAATCTTAATCATTAAATCACTGAGTGTGTAACATAATGGGTACATAATATGCTAAGTAACATAAAATATACATATAAACGTATAGGAACGTGTATTAAGTACGCACGAAAGCACAGAATTAATAATAATTGACGCAAGTAAAGCGCAGTCGACTTGATTTTTCAGACATTATTTTTTAGTGTGTTCCATGATACTCATCATTCACTTAAGTATTATTTATTTTCAGGTGAAAGTAGCCACATTAGTGCCGCGTCAGCACTTTTGTATCACTACTGTACTACAGCAAGGAATCACAAGAAGAAGGCTTACAACAATACCCATATCTATAATATTTCTACAAAAGTACTTAAAAATAAAATTAGAAATATACATAGTAATTTTTATTTTATTTTTTAGCTGGTAAGTACAATAGTATGCACAATACAAAAGTTGTGTGCTCAGAAAATTGTTGTAGTTAGGTACTGAAATGATGATACGATTTTTTTTTAAAGAGTGTGTAGTGTAACAAGATAATGATATGTGACTTTTTTTCATTGTTAAAGAAATATTTGATATTTCAATGTTTATGCAGTAGAATATTATTTTAGCCAGGTGTCTGTATTTATTTCACAAAGTAATTAACTATATATAAATATAGTTGAATAGTTTTGAGATGATGTTATACTATTCGAAACATTTTCATGCTTATACCTACCTACTTGGGTAGGTATTTTTTATAACTATTAATTGAAATATATCATACCATAAAATGTTACGTATATTTGATAATACATGTCACATAGTAAGTCTAAATAACAACTAATAATTTCGCAACAGCTTAACATAAAAATAAAGTATGATCTATACTTTAGTAATATCAATATGAGTAGGTAATATACCTATATAGGTACGTATTATACATATAGCTGCAATTGTGGCCGTGCGTGTGCATGTGTTCTAGCGAGCGTATATGAGGGAGTGTATATGTGTGTGTGTGTGTGTGTCTAATTCACGCACACATGCATAGTAAGCTTCCTGCATCAAGCACCAGAGGCGCTTAAAGCGGCGTATTAAAAACCTCTTTGAAAGGCAACTCTTAGTTAGTATATATTACTAGCAAACCCGGCAAACGTTGTTTTGCCATATAAATAAATGGCTATTAAAAAATAAGGGTTGATCGTAGAAGGGTGAAAATCATTTTTATTTTATTTTTTAGCTGGTAAGTACAATAGTATGCACAATACAAAAGTTGTGTGCTCAGAAAATTGTTGTAGTTAGGTACTGAAATGATGATACGATTTTTTTTTAAAGAGTGTGTAGTGTAACAGGATAATGAAATGTGACTTTTTTCATTGTTAAAGAAATATTTGATATTTCAATGTTTATTCAGTAGAATATTATTTTAGCCAGGTGTCTGTGTTTATTTCACAAAGTAATTAACTATATATAAATATAGTTGAATCGTTTTGAGATGATGTTATACTATTCGAAACATTTTCATGCTTATACCTACCTACTTGGGTAGGTATTTTTTATAACTATATACCGGATAAGCACAAAAAATATCATCAAAATCGGTCAAGCCGTTTCGGAGGAGTATGGCAACGAAAACTGTGACACGAGAATTTTATATATTAGAAGACTAGGATGATGGATTATCCATCATCCTAGTTAGAAGATGTTACTCTTTAGCCTACTTAGTAGTGTCACTGACATTCAGCAGTCAACATTGGTTCTGTGCTATTTCAAAATGACTAAATGTGCGATAAAAGTGTAGAAATTACAAAGGACGATTGGAAACCATTAAAAAAGTGAGCTTTTTTAGATAGGTACAAATTAAATAACTATTATTCTAAAGAAACAATTATAATAACGAAATGTAATTTTGTTCTGAGATACATCGCCATGTTTTCAGGGTTGCCTTGCCTGAGTCCTTCATTTAAAATTACCCATGCGAACGTTACAATCATAATTTCAATCATTTTTGTTATCTTTGTTTTATTTGGGAAACACACGAAACTTACTACAAAGTTTTAGTGCTTTATCATAGAACCACAGATTAAAGAAAAAAAAATTATAGAGTAAAGAAGCGCAAGAACTGAGAACGAGAAGTTGGTAAGAAAGCCTCGGTGGGCGAGTTGACTTGACTTGGCCGGTCTTTTTTAAAGACCTATCTAAATCTATAGATTTTTATTTATTATTTTGAGTTCCATGTGTGGGGAGCCCGCCTTAATCTTTTATTTTTGTATAAAAATCATGAAGCGGTTTAGAGAATACATCTTTTTTTATATATATCTTATAGGCTAGCGTTTGACCACTATCTCACCTGTTGGTAAGTGATGATGCGGTCAAAGATGGTAAGCACGCTAGGCCTAGAATAGACAATGGCTCAAGGATAGCTGCCGGAACAGATGTTTGGCGACAGATTTTCTAACTTGAACCCTCAAGGTAACCCTGGCCAGCAGGCGGACACTAGATAGTGTCCTACCATCATGCGGGGGTTATTGGTTTATGAACGATGTTTTGCTTCACCGGAGGGTCACTGTGAAAAGCGAACATACATTTAACATTTTTTTTATACATACGATAGAAAAATCAATTGGTGCACGGCGGGGATTGAACTCGATATCTCTGGCGTCGAAGGCGACCGTTCTCCCGGTTACACTACCGGGCCCTCAAAACATCTACTTACTAAGTTTCAACTGTGTGGTCTTAATAGTTTCGGAATAAAGTGTTAGAGAAGACACTCTTTAGTTTATAGTTAATCTGTCATGAACTGTATTGAATATATCAAACGAAAATAAATTACAGTGTTTTATAATTTCGTCTTTAAATACTTCTGCCGCTTTGCCATTACTTTAACATGGTAGCAGAGTAATAAATAAAGTTACGAAGCGGATGCTACGATTCTTCTGGGAAAGAATCGAAAAGTTCTGGTGAAAATTTGGTACTTGGTCTGACATCACAATGGAGAAGGCGATATCAGAGGCCTCGAAAGTACAAATAATGCACCTAGATGGGACAAACTACAAGCATTGGAAGTATAGGATTGAGACAGCGTGCAGGGCAATTCCCGGTGCTGATGACATATTGGAAGGGAAACTTCGTAAGCCCTATGAGCATGCAGAAATTAAAGATGCTGCATGTAAAGCAAAATATGAACAGGATTTGCAACATTTCCGGCAAATTGACTGTATTGTATTGACCTTGATGACGACGAACATGACGGACGAGATACTCGATCAAGTCATGCGTTACAAGAGTGCTAAAGAGGTATGGGATGAGTTAGAACGCCTGTACAGTGGAAGTAGCGAAGACAAAAGCTATGATCTATGTCTACATTGTTTTGATTATAAGAAGGATCCAGAACATGACATAAGAAAGCATATATCTGCATTGAAGAATATTTGGCATGAACTAAATTGTCAACTAGATTCAAATCTGCCTGAAATATTATTTATTTGCAAGATATTGGGCACATTATCACAAGATTATTTTGCTTTTAAGTCAAGTTGGCTCCTAATAACAAAAAAGGATCGTACTATAGATAATCTGACCTCACAGCTAAGTGCGTATGAAAAAGTATTAAGGTGGTTCGATTTCCATACAAAAGTATATTGACAAATACGAGTAAATGGATCAAAAACTGCAATGAAATCACATCTATTGGTCTTTATACAATTTTTTACATACGCGAAATCCAATCTTACTACATAATTTGATTATCCTAGATTTGATTAAATAACATGAAAACTAGGATCGAGATTTTAATTCATTTTTGTCAATATGTGAGTGAAGTTTTTACAGTGTCATACGCTAAACTCATTAGTGTGTATTGCCGCGATCGTCAGACGTTGCCAAACCGTGCGCTCGCTGAAAAGGCGACGATGCCAGACCGTTGAAATGCGAGTCGCCGCTTTTTCAGGACTTTTTCAAGTTTTCATTAGCATTACAGTACTTATTATTATAGTTTGTGGCCTTCAAATATTTCGTCGGTTTATCGGTTAGGTTAGGCTCTAACAAACTCAAATTTAGTTTTATTTTGTTTCTAACCGACTTCAAAAAAGGTTGTTTCTCAATTCGACCGTATATATTTTTTTATGTTTGTTCGCGGATAACTTCGTCGTTTCTGAACCGATTTTGATGATTATTTTTTTGTTGGAAAGGAGACATGATGTATGTATGATAAATCTTCAGAGATATGGAGATAAGCACGTCAAACTTGGTATTGAAAATTAATAGCGTGGCATTTGAAGTCGGTTCTCTTTTTTTAAGTTTTTTTTAATGGATCTTATCGCTTAGTGTTTTTTGGAAATTTTGGACCATATTGGCATATTTTGTAATATTGAAATTGATAGGTACTCCAAGTTTTGAAATTTCGATATATTTTAACCGACTTCAAAAAAATGTTTCTCAATTCGACCGTATAGTATTTTTTTATGTAGATCTTCGTTCATCTTCGTCGTTAATGAACCGATTTTGATAGTTCTTTTTTTGTTTGAAAGGAGATATTCCAAGGGTGGTACCATAGTAATTTCATTGAGATCTGATAAGTATCTCTAAAGATATGGAGACAAACACCTCAAACATGGTACTGAACATTAATATCGCGGCATTTGATATCGTTTCTTTTAGTTGGGACTACCTGGGAAGGGCCTTTGAAACAAAAATGAAATAGAATTTTTCAAATCGATTTAGGTATCTTTGAGTAATCGGTGAACATCTTTGAGTATTCTGGCTGAATACTCAAAGGAAAAGGCTTCCATTTTTTACCATTCGGCTACGGAACCGTAAAAATGAGATTGATTTTATTATAACGCACAAGAAGCATATATTTAAAGATGTCACAGTGATCAGGATCACTAGTCACTAGATTCAACACCGTAGTATTCACCGACTGGTCTTTTCATCGCTCTTATACGAATACGAAATAGCCTCAATACGAAAGTATTTAACGTGTGCGTCCTGCCTGTTATTACTTACGGAGCCGAGACGTGGACACTGATAGTGCGACTGGTTCACCAATTCAAAATCGCTCAGCGAGCTATGAAGAGGGCTATGCTTGGAGTCTGTCTGAAGAATCAAATTCGAATTCGTCAGAGAACCAAAGTTATCGACATATCTCAAAGGATTAGCTAGCTGAAGTGGTAGTAGGCTGTTCACAACTGTCGTAGAACCGATTACAGTTGAGGTAGACGTGTTTTAGAGTGGAGACCACGGCTCGATAAACGCACTAAAAGTATCTTTTTCGTAATAGTGTAAGGCGCCCTCCAGCTATATGGAGCGAAGACATATGCAAGGTGGCTGGCAGTGGTTGAAAACAAAGAGCTGCAGATCGAGCTCAGTGGCGTGCTGTAGGTGAGATAGCCTGATGATGGTGATATTTTATAGGCCAATTTAAAACCAACATCAGCTTTTCATTCATAGATAAACCGATGCGATCCCATCTGTCAGATCATTCTCAAATACGTCTTTGTATACCAATAAACGGACTAACTAACGGAATAACTCTTTAACCGACTTCACAAAAAAGGAGGAGGATCTCAATTCGACGGTATTTTTCTTCATGTTTGCTACCTCAGAACTTCGTCAAATCTTAACAGATTTCAATTTTTTTTTTTTGATAGATTATGCCTCCCGCTTGGTCCCATTCAAATTTTATTAAGATCTGATAGTCATTACGGTAATATTATAATATTACCGTGATGAGTTAATTACACGGTAATATTATAATATTACCGTGTAATTAACTCCGGAGATATGGAGTTAAACAATGTAAACAAATTTGTATACCTTGATGACATGTTTATGGCAACTGGCTATTTTGACTATCGCGGCATTTTAAGTCGGATTTTTAATTTTGTACGATTATAAATTATGTTGGCTATATTACCGATACACACATGACATCACTATTCTCAAAATTTAACGTGATGAAGATTTTATAACAAACATGTTACCAAAATTAGTGACATTTTATAAAAAATGTGTTTTACCAGAGAGTGTACTGAGGAGAGTACGTCTAATTGACTAAATTGTTTAGATATTTTATTTGTGGTAGGACCAAAGAAGAAGTATCAGGCATATAGTTTCCTGATGTCCGGATTAGCAAACTGAAATGGCAGTGGCCTGGTCATATCTGCCGTATAGGAGCGATAACCGTTGGGGCTGACTGGTTCTAGTGTGGAGACCGCGAATCGGCAAACGTAGCGTAGTCCTGTGACCAGCCCCCCTAGACAAAATTCAATTTCTGTTGCCATTCACGCTAACGCAAGGTCAAAATGTATGGAATGACATTTATGTTTCCGCAACAAAGTTGTCATTCCCATAAACTTTAAAGTTAGCGTGAATGAAAACAGAAATAGGATTTTGTCTAGGGGCCCAGGTGGAGCGACGATATTCGCAAAGCGGTGGGCAGTGACTTAGGAAAGGCCTATGTCTACCAGTGGACTGGTACCGGCTGATTTTGATGATGATGATACCAGCGCCAGATCTCGAAAATGGTCATGCATTGCTATATTAGGACCGCTCCATTATCATTTACGGATATATTTATTATTTTTATATAAATATTGTAAATGAAAATAAAATATTGTCGTGTACAATATTTTTGAAATACTTATAAAAGGAAAGTATACCTTAATAAGTAAATAAAAAATAAGTTCAAAAACTAAAACCCGACTACTGAAAAATCACTCTCTAAAAAGTATGAAACAATGGGGTGACCACGGGTATCCACTGAACACCACTAAGAATATTTATGAAATACAATAATATATTTATTACAAGTTAGTTGTTTGTATAATACACGATACATATTGATTAGTTTGTACTTAGCGATCTCAGATGAGAATATTTTCTTGTTTCATACTTTTTAGAGAGTGTATTTTCAGTAGTCGGGTTTTAGTTTTTGAACTTATTTTTTATTTAAAGCATTTTGGAGTTTTTGGATAGATGTATACATGTATATATGTTAACATACTTACATACATACATAGTGATCAACAAACATATACACACACAAACTCGCCCTACAAAAATATGATGTACTAAACCCTATCTTCATCTTAAAATCCCTATTCAACGATACCACACACGATAGGGTGGGGTGAGATTTTTTTTTAGTTCTGGCCTTCGTCCCCTCTAGGGGACGCCGCATTCAATTTGTTGTGACTTCATATAGCCTATAACCAGCAGACAAATAAGACGTGTCCAACGACACCTCATTTGTTAAATTATAATAAGTAGTTTAGAAGTTATGAGGGAACAGATGAACATACATACAAACATACATACATACATACCCACATACCGGTCAAAAACATAACCCTCCTTTTTGCTTCGCCGTAGTCGGGTAATTAGTATACCTTATATATGACTTACTGTTTTTATTTTGTTTGTAATTTATAATCAGCAAATGCCTTCTACTCGCTCTCGTAGTCACATAGGCTACATTTTATCGCAAATAGCAGTTTCTATTAGATTGTGGGTAAAACCGCAAAGCACAACTAGTACGCCAAATGCTTCACTTTGGGTCCTTAGTACTCTGTGCTTTGGGATCTACAGAACAGACTCCAGCATGCAGCAACGAAATGTACGTTGAACCTCGTCAAAAAACCACCCAATAGCGTTAGTATGAGTAGGTACAGTTCACATAAAAAAGTGGTATAAATCTATATGATATTTGGTATTTTGTTATTAGCGAGAGTAATGTAGACAGTAAACTAATAACAATAAATAAAAAGGTAATGTTTAGAATGGAAAACGAAAAAAGTTTGTTGGTAGCGAAGGGTTCAAACCCGGTCCCTGATGCGCTTAATCTAGTAGTTCTCACCAATCGGCTACATTACTCATTTACAAAGTGACAAAATTAGCAAATGCTTTTGTAAACGTCAAATACACTATTAAATAATCTGTGATACGAAAAAACTTTCGCGTGTGTGCGTGATCAGTCCTGACGCCACGCTTGTTTACAAATAAAAGTATATAGAGAGTGTATATATACTTCAAATTTAGCTGAATAAATTAAAATGTATACGCTTTACTCGCAAAATCAATATTTTTTATTTACCAAATACTATTTCAGTCATTAAAAAATTAAATTCATCGAATAAGAGTATCAGCGCCATCTATTGGCTCTGTTGTGGTTAGCTGACGACGAGCAACCACCTTAAAACATAAAAACAACTCGGAAAATGCTCAAGAATTTTTAGTCGTGAAGACACAAAAACGTAAGAAAGTTTTCAAATGTAATTATTGTGGAGAAGCTGGACATTTTATTAGAAAATGCCAAAAATGGATAAAAGATGGACGACCACGAAAGCCAACGAATGATAGTGAAGCTTCAAATGTTAACTTGACAGTGTTAGCAATAGTAGAAGAAATGCCAATAGATAAAGATAATTGGTATGTCGATAACGGGGCAACAAGTCACGTTACAAACGGAGGTGACTTCTTCGAAAGCTTCGAGCACTTTAAAAGTTTACATACAGTGACTGCGGCAAACGGACAAACCATTGAAGCCATCGGCATAGGCAACATTCGAGCTGAAGCCAACGTCAATGTTAAAGTTGAGCACTTACTTTTAAAGGACGTTTGGTATGTACCAAATGCTTTCTCGATGCTTTCTGTGCACGACAATTCATCCAAAAGTACGTTTGAGTCTACGCCGACACAATGAGTAGTGAAAGTAAATGGAGACATAAAAATAATTGGAACCAGAGCGATTAGAAGTGGCCTATTTAAGTTGAAGCTTAAATGTGTAGCGCCAAAGAATCAGGAAGTCAATCAGCTATTGTCAAATCCATTGCAAGTTTACCATGAACGGCTAGTACATCAGAACAAGAGACATGTTCGTCAAGTAATAGAAAACGAGTTTGGTTTGAAAGTAGAGAATACACAATCAGATATTTGCGAAGGATGCGTTTATGGAAAGGCGCACAGGCAGTCGTTCGGTACAAGGGTTAGAGCCACAAAACCTGGCGAACTAATTCACACCGATATATGCGGACCATTTCCATACTCTATTTTAAAATTAAGATATTACATTCTTTTCAAAGACGACTTCACACACTATCGACATATTTATTTTCTTCGACAAAAGTCTGAAGCAGCTGCAAAGCTTAAAATATTCTTGAAAGAAGCTCAAACTGCAGGACACGTCATCGAAGGAATCTTGAGTGACAATGGTGGAGAATTCGTATTTGAGGAATTCAAGAATATCTTAACTGAAAATGGCATTAAGCAAAGGTTCACAATGCCTCACACACCAGAGCAAGCAGGTTGCGTAAAGCGTGAAAATAGGACAGTAGTAGAAGCTGCACGCGCTGTCATGCATGCGCATGAAAAAAATCCTGATGGCTTATGGGCAGAAATAGTAAATGCAACTGTATATGTGTTGAATTGCACAGGGCCATCTAGCATCCCATGCAAGTCTCCTCATGAGATGTGGTACGGAAAGAAGCCAACGATTAAGCATCTGAGAATTTTAGGTTGTACATGCTATGCCCATACTCCTAAAGCTAACCGCAAAAAGCTGCAAAAGAAGGCTCAAAAAGGTATCCTAATTGGATATGGAGGTGACGAAGGATATATAATTTGGAACAAGGAATCTTTCAAATTGATTAGGTCCAGAGATGTGACATTTGAAGAGGTACCATTACTAGGAAAATCTAAAGAAGATGCACCTAAACTAGAAGAGCCGACACTTATTTTCACGAGAAATTTCAATCATAACATTCCGAGTCTCCAGAATCGACATGAAATGAACATGAATAGACAATTTGGAGAACAGATAATCACAGATGATGAAACCGAAATTTTGCAAGAGCCTTCTTCATCAAGTGAACATCACGAGACCAAAGAAGGTAAACTAAATGATTCGAATTTTGAGTACATTCATTCTGAATGTGATGAATTCGTTGGAGAAGGTAACGAAACCGACAATCATGAACTGTCTGATGATGACAGTGAAAGAGGAGACAGTCGGATGGTTCTAAGAGATCGAGCAAACCTTCAACGTCCAGTGAAGTTCAATGATCATATTATGGCTCTAGAAGCTAAAAATATGTACGAGCCTAAAACCTTCAAACAGGCAATGTCATGTGAAGACAAATATAAATGGAAAAAGGCTAAAATAAATGGACAAGGCGAAATTAATTCGCTAAAGAAAATGACACTTGGGAGCTAGTTGAACTGCCAAAAGGTCGAAAAGCCATTCCATGCAAATAGATTTTTAAAATAAAGACTAATCCAGATGGCTCTGTTGACAAGTACAAGGCTCGATTAGTTATAAAAGGATTTTCTGAAAAGAAAGATGTTGATTTCCATGAAACGTTCAGTCCCGTTGCAAGAAGCAGCACAATAAGAGCTGTACTGAGCATTGCTGCTAGAGAGAAGCTACAGCTGGCACAATTCGACGTGTCTACAGCCTTCCTCTACGTCACGATAGAAGAAGAGATTTATATGAAATCGTCTGAAGGTTTTACTGATGAGAGGCATGTCTTCAGATTAAAAAAAGGACTGTATGGACTGAAACAAGCTCCACTCTGTTGGAATAGATGCATCACAGACTATATCGTACAGATTGGATTTAAGCAAAGCAAATCTGATCCCTGTTTGTTTGTTAGAATGGAAGGAAAAGAGAAAATTGTGCTTGCTCTATATGTAGACGATGGTCTCATTGCATACACCAGCGAGAAATTAGCTAACTGTTTCCTAGATGAAATGAAAGCACGTTTTAAGCTTACAGTGAAGGATGCAAGCTACTTTCTAGGAATGGAAATAAAAAGGTACTCTGATGGTTCTATTTTGCTGCACCAAAAAGCATATATTGCCCGTGTGCTGGAACGATTCGGCATGAGTCAGTGTAAGTCAGTGCCAACACCGATATTAAAGGAAGGTGAGGCTCAAAGACAAAGAAATAAGTATGGACTTTCCATACCGCGAAGCTGTTGGTGCTCTCTCATATCTGATGACAAGTACGAGGCCAGATATAGCATTTGCAGTAAGCGTTGCATCTCGTAATTTGGACAAACCAACTAAAAATAATATAGTTATAGTCAAGAGAATTATGCGTTATTTGAAAGGAACAATTGATGAAGGCATTATTTACAGGCCGAGCAATGTCGACAGCTTAGAATGCTACAGTGATGCTGGAGGTGCTGCATGGAGGTGACATGGAAACAGGCAGGTCCACCTCAGGTATTCTCTGCATGTACGCAGGAGGCGCAATTACTTGGAATAGCAAAAGACAAAGCAGAGTTGCAATCTCTTCAACAGAAGCCGAAATAGTGGCAGCTAGTGAAACTGCCAGATAAATTATTTGGCTTAAAAAGATCATGTTGGATCTCACTGGTAAAAACTGTCCAGCAACACTATGTGTAGACAATGAAAGTGCAATTAAGCTGGCTAAAAATCCATCTGAGTTTCATCAGAAAACGAAACATATTCGGATCAGATCTTTTTTCATAAGAGAATGCATCCAAGACGGTAGCATTACAATATGCTATGTGCCGGCAGCCAGACAGATTGCTGATATGCTGACCAAACCACTATATGGGCCCAGAATAAAAATCTTAAAGAAAATGACTGGCATTAACAGGGGTGGATGTTAGAGAAGACACTCTTTAGTTTATAGTTAATCTGTCATAAACTGTCTTGAATATATCAAACGAAAATAAATTACAATGTTTTATAATTTCGTCTTTAAATACTTCTGCCGCTTTGCAATTACTTTAACATAAAGTGGCTGTAACATGCGGACGGACAGACAGACAGACGCATATATATATGACGAATCTATAAGGGTTCCGTTATTTTTCATTCGGCTATGGAACCCTAAAAAATATATTTACAACAATAAATTGAACGAATCAATTAAAATTATTTATATTGGTGTATTTTTAACCGACTTCCATAAAGGAGGATGATGTTCCAAATTCGTCTGTGTTTCGAAATTATAGACAAAAAAAACATATAAAAATAAATAAATATAATTAAAATGTCAGTATGATTCAATCATTAATCTAAGAATTCATTCTGTGTCAGTCAGGAAGTCAGATACTTTATAATAGCATTTGTCAATTAGGAAATTTCGCAGTTTCCTCTTAAATTGATTTACATTCAGAATCTTTGAATCATTAGGAAGTTTGTTATAAATGGTTGGTGCCATGTAAAAAATACTCTTCCTCAAGTGGCTAGTTTTAGCGCTAGGCAAGCATAGTTAGTAGCTCTTGTCACGTCTGTTACGAACAGATATATCAGCCAGCCGTGGAAATAAATTAGAGTTAGTTTTTACAAATGTTGCAGTTTTAAGAATATAGAGTGAGGGCATTGTCAATATAGTGTTTTTTTAAATAAGCTTTACAACTGTCTGTAGATTTTAAGCCAAACATCGCTCGTATACATCGTTTTTGGGCTTTGAAAATGTTATCCTTGTCCGTCGCGTTACCCCAAAAGATTATACCGTAACGCAAAATAGACGCTACCAAGCCATGATAAGCAGTTAACAGTGCTTCAGTGTTACTTCCGAGCTTAGTTTATATTTTTTTGAGAGCATACGAAGTCGTACTGAGTCTTTTACTTAAATATTCGATGTGGGCCTTCCAATTTAATTTTTTGTCTATGACAAGTCCAAGGAATTTTGTTGAGTCAACCTCATTAACAGTTTTATTGTTATAATTAACAATGATGTCAGCGGACG
The DNA here is from genome assembly GCA_954871355.1 of Cabera pusaria. Lineage (NCBI taxonomy): Eukaryota > Metazoa > Arthropoda > Insecta > Lepidoptera > Geometridae > Cabera > Cabera pusaria. Next base: position 7,672,343 of record OX940908.1, read on the forward strand.
TGAGATCTTTTTGCTTAAAGTGCATTATATGTGTTTTATCTAGATTTATTTTTAAATTATTTTCCTCTAGCCATAGTATTAAAGATGTCAAATATTGATTAATTTCTAGTTGATATGTCTCAGTATTTTTACATTTTATTGTTACTGTACTGTCATCTGCAAAGAGTGTCATGGGTTAGTCAATTGTTAAGGGTAAGTCATTTATATACATGATAAACAAAAGTGGTCCTAGGACGCTACCTTGTGGTACTCCGTACATAGGCGATCGTTCTGATGATATATATGATTCCTCTTTTTTAGTTTTTAAATTGATTTTAGCTATCTTGGTATACTGAGTTCTGTCACTTAAATATGACTTCAATAGATTTAAAATTGTGCCTCTGATCCCGTATGTCTCTAGTTTGTTTAATAATAATTCATGGTCAACATAGTCAAAAGCCTGTGTCATATCACAGAAAACTGCGCATACGGGATTTGTTTTATCCATATTTGTCATAACTGTATGTAAAAAGTCATATATAGCCATATTGATTGTCCTACTTTCCCGGAATCCTTTTTGTTCGTCACATAAAATATGTTTCTTTTCAATATACGGGTATAACTCTTTGTATATATACTTTTCCATTATTTTTGACATAATAGGTATTAGGGAGATAGGCCTATAATTCGACACAGTTTCTCTACTGCCCTTTTTAAAAAGTGGCTTAATAATCGAAATTTTTAAAGCTGTTGGAAAAATGCCCGTGATTGTGCATAAATTAATTAATTTTGATTTAATGATTAATAAAATGATTTAAATGTCCGCAGATTTGAAAAGCTACTGATTTTATTACTTTTGTGGAAAGTCCGTCATAGCCTACACTGTTGGTTGATTTTAGATTTTTTATGATTTTTAGAATATCTATGGGGATACATGGCTTTATAAAAATGGAATCTTTTTGGTTTCCATTAAATTGCGGTTTTTTCTTACTTGAAACAGAAATGGGGTTGATTTTTTTATTTTTTATTAACAAAATAGTTATTGAATGCGTTAGCTATTTCCTGCGGATCACAGATAGTTTTTCCCGATATTATTAATTTACTTATTGGGTCTTTAGGGTCGTTAGGTTTAGAATTATTAATGACTAGCAGCCCGCCCCGGCTTCGCACGGGTAGAACATATATGCCCACAAAATTTGCATTAGTTTGTTGCATCGAATATAAAATATGAACATATTTAACAATCATCGTCATATTTCATCAAATTTACACAAAACCTTAACGAATTATGCACCTAAACCTTCCTAATAAACACTCTGGCTATTGGTGAAAACCGCATGATAATCCGTTCAGTAGGTAGCTATTGAGATTATTGCGAACAGACAGACGCAGTGATGGACTTTGTTTTATAATACTTACGTAGTGATATTGGACGGCCCTTTGGCGTAAAGGATAGTTACCCTGATTCTGACCCGACGGTCGTTGGTTCTAATCCTAGCTATATACCTACCAATGAAAGTTTTATGTGCATTCATGAATCATGAGTGGTAGGGGGATCATTAAATCTACCAAAAAGTAGCTTACCGCCAAGGAGAACATCTGCCGCGGTAACCTTACGGCGTTCCCCGACGCAAAATGTAGGGGTAATATACGTTTAACGTGTGTATCTGTGTGTCTGTCTGTAGCATCTTAGCACCTAACCGGATGAACCGATTTGTTTTTATTATTAATCGTTTTTTTTTGTTTGATAGATGTCTTCATCGAGAGTTTTCTTAGCTTTGATTCATGAATAAATTCGTTCAATCGTTATAAAACTATGAGCTTTTTTCTAGTTAATTGCGCTATGAAATCAACTTTCATAGGTCTGATCAATTCGAAAATCTTCTTCTTCAACGATATTGTAAGAACATGGAAGCATTGACCTGATGCTGGGACATCTCCTGGACTCTACAGAATACTCAAATCCTCACCAACTTACAGCTCAGATTTCAAATGTCGTGTTTAGAGTCATTGGAATGCTTTTAATAAAAAGATTATACATAGATCGGTCGGGGTGGTTTAAATATTATATTATTATATATATAGATGAATATTATTTTATACAATAGATCATATTATTATACTATATTGACTTTAAATTGATTGTGATCGGTGGGGATCTACAGCATAGCTAAGCTTATAATAATATTTTCGTAGTAACTATGACCTAATCTGTGGTTTAACTGCAAATATTTTATTAATTTTGCGATGCGTGTATGTGAAATTCGTGATATCTTCTAGAGTTTTCATTTGAATTATATACTGTAAAGGACAATTTTAATCTATAATATGTGGCCAAGCTAATTAACGTGATTATTTGGATAAGGAATAATACTATATACTTGAAAATAGCCTTGGAAGTTATGTAATATTTTTTAACAAAAATTTTAAGATTAAAATGGTTACTGTGAGTCAAACTTAAGAGATAGACATAATGCTGTCGCGGACTTTTTTGTAGGTCTTTTTAAGTTGTACAACTCTTGCATAGAAAATATTCTTCTATTTTCAATTAAGCAGCGTTCGTAAGAAACGTGATTTTTCGACCGTTTTTTTGCCGACTTAGGTTGCAAATTAGGTCTCCACGAATGTACCTTTGATTTAAACGGGATAATATATAGCCTATTTTCATTCCGAAAGTCCATTCTATGTATTAGTGAAAGAATTTTTTAAATCGGTTCAGTAGTTTTTGAGCCAAATCATTACAAACATACAAAAATACAAATGTTCTCTCTTTATAATATTAGTATAGATATTCCAAGCAGTCTTCGATTTATTTGTGGATGTGTTTATGGCGTGATTGTTCTGCGATAGTTTTGTTAATTTTATTATTTTCTTGAAAGTTTTTGAGTAATTGATGAAACTAAATTTATTTGTTTTAATTCGGTTTTGTCTATATTGCCATAACAATTTTCTTTTCTTTTTACTACATAACTTAATACCCTTGGTTATCCACTTAGGCTTTTTTATAACATTCATAGTAACTGTTTTATAGGGAAAACATAAGCCTTAAAACAGTTTAAACGTTTCTATAAAACTTTCATAAGCACAGATTGGGTCATCGGTGTTGTATATTTCGCTAAATTTTTCGCTTTCCATGCATTCTTTAAATTTATTTACATTTTCGATACAATAGTTTCTTCGCTTTATTCTCCAGAATTTGAGCAAACAAGTTTTTTTTACCGGACATTTCAATATTTGCGCAGTATGGTCTGATAATGCGAACTCCAGAACTTCAGCTTTGCACCTATTTTTTAAATTGTGAGCGAAATTATCTATACATGTGTTACTTCTAGTTCTAGTCGGCTGTTTTAATGCTAATGATAGATCGAAGTTGAGTAGCAAACATTCAAATTCTAAAGTGACATTGTTTGATTTTAGTACATCAATGTTAAAGTCTCCCGCGATTATGATTTTTTTTCTGATTAATACTGCATATATGTCGTAAAATGATTTCTAGAATATTAAAACATTTACTTAGATTAGACTGTTTTGGTATTCTGTACAAACTAATAACGATGGTATTATGGTCTGTAAGTTCTATACCGCAACATTCGATAACACCTGTTAGGGACTGGAACGCTATGTAGGGCAAATCTCGCCATTGCAAACCGTTTTTAACTAGAATACAAGTTCCGCCTCTTTTACTATCTTTTCTACAAAAGTGTGAAGCTAATACAAAGTTAGGAATATGTAATAAATGTTCATATCCGGACATCATAAAGTGTTCACTGTTGCACAGTAGATCTATATGAATATCTTTTTCCGCCAATTCATAAATGGAAACCGTTAGCGCGTCGGCTTTTTTCAACAGACCTGCAATATTTTGGTGCATTATGTTAATGTATTTCTCCACGAAAAATCTGATTGTTTGTTTTCTCCACGTTCAGAGTTTCGTGTGTTGTAAGGATTTTTAAGTTAGGATTTACTACTTTAATTTGTTATTCATACTATAGCGTTGAATGTCTGATATAAAGTTTGACAATGATTTAAACACATGGCGTAGTCCATAATTATGAATAACCCCAGATTGTCTAAAAGAATATTATAATCATAATTCACATAAGCCAAATGCTTAGTCATAGTCATATAGAAAGGCATACTTATGTGTCCGAATGTCTTGATATAGAAGTCTATTAAATTTTTGAACTCTCCAGTTATATGTGTCATTGTTCATATTTAGTTTAAAAGTTGGTGCACATATGATAATATTTGTTTGATTAACGTTTTTTAAGGTATTTCTTATATCTACAATTAGTCTAGAGTTATTTTTACTAGTCTTGAAGTCTTCTTCACCAATTAATATTATGCAAAAATCGTCCCCATCAAAATTTTCTAGTTTCTTTTTTTTTTTTTTTTTTTTTTTTTTTAATGGCAATCGTCTTTCTTTTGAGACATTTTTGCCAGTATCGCGTCAGTTCAGTAATGAAGTTAGTATTTGATATTAATAAAAAAGGTAATGGTAAACGAGGTTAAGAGAAAGTAAAAGAAAAATAAGTTAGGGAACTCCACCCAAAAGAAAAGAAAAAATAAAAACAAATATTTACAATAATTGTTACGAGATATAAAAAGAATACACTAACAGTAAAATACATATAATAATTAAACTTTAATGTTATTATCGACAAGAAAATTACTTATGATTCTAAATATTTGCAAATTATTGGATGATAGAAGGGTAGGTATGGAAGTAGGAAGAGGAATAACAAGACTAAGAGAAAAATAAAATGCTGAATGATTAAGAAGCGGGCATGAAAAAAATATATGGTTGAGGTCTCCCTCGTCCAGACCACATTCGCATAGGGATGAATCCCTTATGTGCAATTTATTTTTAAAAAAGGTGGGTACACAGCAGTGCCCCAAACGCATCCGGATGATAGAACTTGACAGCTGCTTGCTGAGATGCCATTTAGCAAACCAAGGTCTCCGCGGGATATCCGGTTGGAGAGCAGCATACGCTGAGCCCCTGGTCTTGCTAGAGGCAGCCCAGGAGCTTGCCCAAGATCTGAACAAAAGTACTTTCGGAATTGCGAAAAGATCATGCGGAAAAATGCAAAATGGAATTTTATCACCATGGGCCACTGCATCTCTTGCCACTCCGTCCACTCGCTCATTTCCCAAAATACCAGCGTGGCCGGGAATCCAAATAAAAACAACTTCAAGCCCTTTCGATTGACATATTGCCAAAGACTCTTTAATAAGAAAAATTACAGAAATAGAAGATTTAGTACAAAATGGATTTGAAAGAAGAGATTGAAGAGAACTCCGAGAGTCTGAAAAGATAAGAGAACGACGAAGATTAAAAATCAGAATATATCGAACCGCTTCCAGTATCGCCCAGCATTCACCCGAGAAGACTGAAGTTTCAGGTGGAAATTTAACTTTTTGAACGATATTGTATTGAGCATGGAAAATACCACACCCAACACAACCAAGAGGGGAAAGTTTCGAAGCATCAGTATAAATACAGTGCCAACCACGCCAATCTCTCCTCAAAAGGCCTTGGAGATATTCATCAGCATGTGGGTCACCAGCACAGATGTCAAAGTCCAAAATTACAGTAGGCCGAGCGATGATGACTTCGTAACTAAAGGAGAAAAGGGGAAGAGAAGGAGAACGGATAACTGGATCTTTAAGTGACTTATAAATATTAAAACTCCGCAAAAGAGGAGGAGGTTTCTTGCTAAGCCAGAACCGAGATGTAAAAGAGAAACGCCGAAGAAGTTGAAGTTTAGGAATAAGAGGATGGGAGGAGTATTGTACACATCGGAAGAAGAATCGGTTAGCAAGAAACTGACGACGAAGGTGGAGCGGGGCATCAACACACTCTACCTGGAGTGCATTAATAGGAGACGATTTCATAGCACCCGATACAATACGAAGGGCTTTGGACTGGATAAGATCCAACTGCCTCATACTGCCCTTATTAGCAGGCTCCAGTAAAAAGGATCCATAATCCAAGACACTACGAATAATGGCATTATAAAGCAATTTCAAAGTAAATGGATGCGCTCCCCACCAAACACCCGAAAGGCATCTTAAGATGTTCAGATTTTTTTCACATTTGTCTACTATGTAGGCACAATGTGACTTACCAGTTAATTTACTATCTAAAAGAAGTCCAAGAAATTTAACAGAATTTTCAACCGGAATTTTGGAACCATTACAGAAAATTTGCACATCAGGAGTATAGCGCTTACGGGAAAAAATAACTATGTTACTCTTTGAGGGGGAGAGATCTAAACCATTGTCATGAAGCCAAGAGTTTAGACATTGGATGGAACGCGAAACACAATTGCTAGCTAGATTAATTTTGTTATGTGATGAATATAAAAGTATATCATCAGCATACTGAAGGATACGGCAAAGACCGACAGACCTTTCCAAATCATAAGTATAAACATTGTAAAGAAGAGGGCTAAGAACTGACCCTTGGGGTAAACCACGCCAGATAGTTCTATGAGGAGAAATAGCGGGGTCACTACAACGAAGGTATATATTTCTTTCGGCAAGAAGGTTCAGAATAAAATTACATAATTTAGGGGGCACTTTTAACACTAAAAGTTTATTCTTAAGAAGAGGAAGTTGAACACTGTCATACGCTGAAGATATATCAAGAAATGCACCGACAACAGAGTCGTTCCGGGTAAAGGCAAGCCTAATGTCAGTAGTGAAAATACTGAGACTGTCCATGGTGCTCCTGCCCTTCCTGAATCCATATTGAGACTTAGCCAGAAGATCGTTGCTTTCAAGGAACCACTCAAGTCGGTTCTTTACCAGACGTTCAGCAAGTTTAGACAGAACCGAGGAAAGAGCAATAGGGCGGTACGAATTATGATCTTGCGAATCTTTATTGGGTTTAAGGATTGGGATAATATACTGAGATTTCCAACTAACCGGAACAAAGCCAGTGTCAAAAATACAATTAACTAGGCGCAGATAATGAAAAAGTAAACAGTCACTCGCTTTCGAAAAAAAAGAATAAGGTAAGCCATCCATGCCGGGGGCCGAATCTCTGACCGATTTAAGAATGTTTTTCAATTCTATCATAGAAAATGGACAATCTAAAGGATCATTTGATAAAGGGACAGACAACGATGGTAATTCAGAAGGAAGAGGACAATATTGGGGGGCTAACTTGTCCATGAACGCTTCAGCCCACGACTGAGATGGATTACAGGGCCGAGAAAGGGGACACCACGAACGCCTGTACCAACGTATTTTCGTCCATATAACAAAAGCAGGGGTACTAGGGCTCAAACTTGTACAAAAACATTTCCAATGATCACGCTTTTTGGAATGAAAAAGTCGTTTGGATTTAGCAATACACTTATTCAAATTGGAAAAGTTTTCCTGTGTCATATCACAGCAAAAGGAATGTTCCGCTACCTCACGGGCCTTTATGGCATCATTGCACTCCCTATCCCACCAAGGAGGAGGGGGCAACTTATTAGACGGAGGTTTTTTAATAGAAAAGGATTTATTTGCACACTCAAGGAGTGAGCGAACCAAAAAATCAGAAGAAGAAGAAATATTGTAAAAGTTTATAACAGGAAATTTTTTAGAAACTGAGACCGTGTGATCATGAAATTTTTGCCACCCAGAAAAATCATTATTATTCAAAATATATTTCAGAAGCGGGGGGTTGCCAGGGGGGATAGGACAGGAATTACGTTGAGGAAAATTTAAAAGAATAGGAAAATGATCACTACCATGTGTAGAAGGAAGGACACGCCAAGTCAGAAGAGTAGCAAGCTCCGGAGAACACAGTGAAAGATCAACAGCACTACGGAATTTATTTGGTCGAGTTCTCAAAGTAGGGGAACCGTCATTAAGAATACAGAGGTTTAAGGAATCAAGGGAATCTAATAAGAACTCCCCAAATTCGTCCGCCTTACCACAACCCCAAACAGGATGATGACAATTAAAATCACCAAGAACCAGAAGAGGCTTTGGGAGAGAGCTCAAAACTGAGACTACATTACGGAGGATAGCCTTAGAAGGGTCAGGAATGTATATCGATACCAAAGTGTATTCTTTAACTCGAACCGCAATTATTTGAAAACCACTATAAGAGGGGACATATATACGAGAAAAAGAAACGTTATTTTTAAAAAAAAAAACAACGCCACCGTAGCCATCATGCCTGTCACTCCGGGCATCAACAAAGCCCGGGATCACATAATGAGAACCAGGCTTAAGCCACGACTCGGTAACAGACAAGACAGCTACGTTGAACTTATTTATTAAATAAACAAGCTCAGAGTATTTATTTGTCAGACAATTACTATTCCATTGAAGCAGATTGAGATCCATTATGTAAGAGAGAAATTAGTGAATTTAGGTTAAAAGCAGCGTTGGACGGTGAAGAATGGGGTTGGGGAGAAGAGTTCAGGAGAGTGGATAAAAGGTTTAGAAGTTTTAGAAGATCGCTAATGATAGATTGAACAGTTAGGGTATCTAAAGGTTTTTCAGGGTTGTTAAGGGCACACCCATTAGGAGCAGATTCTGAAAAATCTCCCCTTATTATGTTTGAGTGGGCCAGGCGATCATAACCAACCGAAGAAGGTGCAAATGAACCAGCAGGCTTTGGTTTTTTTTTATAGTGAACATGAGCAGGCTCAACATTTACATTTTTAAAAGAGCCTGGAAACTGTGACGGGAGAGCAGGGGAAGTCATATCTACGGGAGAAGAAACAACCTCGGCGAACGACAGCTTAGATGGCGGATGAAGCTTCGCAGCCTCGGCGTATGAGGAGTAATTTTGAGTCATAGCAGCTTTGATAGCAACTTGCCGGGCCATTTCAGGGCAAGCTTTGTTTGTGGCGAAATGTTTGCCACGACACCAAATACATTTAATGTTTTCGGTTTCAATATTGCATGTCTCTCCTGCGTGGGCTTGACTACATTTGTAGCAAGCGGGTTTGGATCTGCATTGAATTTTTGTGTGACCATATCTACAACACTGGAAACACTGAATCGTTGGGAGTGTATATCGTTCTACTTGGAAGGCATTATAGCACAAATAAACTCTGGACGGAAAAACTTGGCCGTCAAAAGTAAGTACGCAAGTTTGAGATGGCTTCCAAGTTACCTTCCCATCCAACATCAACTTAAAATTAAGGCGCCTCACCTTAATGACGGGACCACAGTCTTGAGGAACACGAACCTCTTTTATGATATCCTCCGGGGACATATCAGTAGGAATGCCTCTAACCAAGCCTAATCGGGTAACATTGTATGAGGGCACAAAAGCCCTATATCCGTTGTTCGTTAAAGAACTTGACTCCATAAATGAGTTGGCGCTATTGACGGAGTGAAAGGTTAGAGCAATTCTATTTCGACCTATACTTTTAATTGAACCATCCACTATACCCTGGAATTCTCTTGCGCGCCCGAAAAGAAATCGTCCAAAAGTAACCGGGTGCAAAGTTGTGCCCGCAGAAGGAGACTGTTCAATTTTTTGGACATGTACCACAAAGGGACCGGCGTCTGAATTTACATACTTCTGACGAGCAACTGGCGTGGGGACAACCTTTTGTCCTGGGGGCAAACTGGAAGACGCAACTGAGTCAGCAGACTTCTGGCCAAGAGGCATAGATAGCGAAGCGGATGAGGACGGAGCAGAGGAGGGAAGAGACGCAGCAGACGGTATGGGTGTAGTTAGAATTTCATCGTCAGCAATCTTGAATTCGTCTCCCGAGGAGTCGTTCGGGGAACAAGCTCTAACATCACGCTTTAGTGCTCTACGTTTCGAGCGGTTATTAATTACTAGCTCAAAGGGTCTTTCATCGGACGTATGGACAGAAGTGAAAGCTGCTGGAGAGGGAGGAAGACTTTTATCCCCCCAAGCCCCGCCACCGGGGTCGGGGGGATCGCCATCCTCCATTAGGGGGAGAATAAAAAACTACACTGAAAATAAAAAAAAACTAAGCTACACTACAGTAATAATAATAAAGTACAACAAACTAAGCTAACAAAAAGCTATTTTGGAGAAGAAAACCCTAAATTACTTATAAGAATTAATAAAATAAAACCAGAGAAATTTTTTGAAGTCTCGCGGTACCGACGTTCCACTGACCTGAATATCTTCTAGTTTCTTGTTTATTCCTTTCAGTCCTGTAATTGTATCTGGGTCTGGTGTCAAGAAGTGACATATATCATTATTTTTATCCAATGTGTCTTCTGCTATTGACAATACCTTATTGAGAATGTTACTGCTCAGTATGCATATTTTCTTTGGTTTCGTCTTGAGGTCGATTTCAGCTGTGTGATATTTTGTATTGGACTTCAATTTTTGTTTCATTTTGTCAATTGTGGTATTGCTTCTTTGTTTTCTTTTATTTCCTCCTTCTGCTGCCGGTTGTGCTAGATTCTTTTGCGTTAAGTAATTTTCTGATTCTGTTTGCTTATCATTAAGGAATAGATCATTTTCCAATGGTGGCTCAATCACTGATTCCTCTACCATATTCATATTTTCAGAATTCTGTTCTTCCTTTTCATCATTATAGTTAGCTAATAACTTTTGTCTCTTTCGTTTTCTTGTGGATCTCATTGTGAGTGGGCTTTCTATATAATTAACTTTTTTGTATGTTTCAATGGTATTATTTTTATTTTCCAGCTCCATTTTCAGCCTCTGATTTAAAAATTTAAATTTTCAATTTCTTGGTTGGCTGACAGAAGATCATTAGTTCGATATAGATCGTTATTCCGATCAGATAAGTACCTCCAGAGATATTATGATGATAATTGTCTCAAACTTGCTATAGAAAGTAACTAATAATAATAGGTTTGCGCTTGATTATTTTACCTGATGTTAAGTGACGATGTGATTGATGATGTGGCGCGCTTACCTAGAAGATAACTATTTACTTGCGACTTGAGATCCATAAATTATATTTAACCGGAAACACAGAAAACCGGTCAAGTCGAGTTGGACTCGCCCACCGAGGCTTCCGTACCAATTTCTCAAACTAAGTTAAAGGACAAACTTATCTTTGCAGTTGGATCCATAGGAAATGTACTGCGTGAAATACAAATCATAAGTTTGTAATACTAAATTTGTCTTTTTTAATAAACTACATATTCACTATTCTATTAGTAATACTACACTATTAGGTTTTCAGATCCATGCCTATATAATTGGTTCAAGAACCTGCTTCTTACCAAATTGTATTATTCTAGGTCAATGGATAGGTTTTGATTTAATTCCCTTGTGAAATCGCAAAATATGCGACATAAACGGTCATTATCTTTTGATCGCGTTGACTTATGTATAGGTTAATTTTTTTCTCAGCCGAAAGATACCCGTAAACCCAAGTATTTAGTATAGGTTTCAACTTGATACCTCTACATGTTCCGGAGATTTATCTCTATGCCTTTAGGGTATTGACAGACGCATAGCATAGATACGCATATACGCATACGCATAGCATAGATGCGTCTGTCAATGCCCTTTAGGGTATTGACAGACGCATAGATGGAAAGACAGACAGACATGTCGAATCTATAAGGGTTCCGTTTTTTTTCATTCGGCTACGGAACCCTAAAAAGCCGCACAAAAGATATCTGGCATCTAGCTAAAGCAACAGTTATGTGCTCTGATCATTTTTGTGCCAATAACATGCATGTTGTTAGTAGTATTTTTTATCGAGGGTTAAGCCACGGGGCACAGCAAGTTAGTATTTAAAAGTATTTCATTGTAAATTGTAACATAAAATATAATATAGTTATGTACAAAGAAGAAGTAACAAATTACAAAATATATGTAATTAATCTAAAATTATAGCTTTCTTCTCATAATCACTAACTTCAAAAATATTATAATTTATAACACCATATTTTAAATATAGGTCAAACAAACTAATGCCTCAAAACCAAAACATGTTTTTTCCCTACATTTATGGAAAATATTCAAGAGCTGGTATCACTCAGAATGCCATCAGTGACGTACCGCGCTTGTCAACAATGACGTGACACGCTCACGTGTGCTTCAAACCTGGCCAAACCTGGCCTGTCGTTTAATTGCGACTACAGCGCAACCCTCTATCTAGACAAGTAAATTATCTAAGACCCGTATGTTTTCGTTACTATAAAACATCGAACTCGTTACTTTCGTATCGTTACTCGTTACTTTCGTTACAATCGGCTGTCAAGTATAATTGTATGTGTCAGTATCATTCTGGCACGATACTAATAGGTTCGTTAAATGTACTTGTACCTATATTTAGTTATGGGCTATGGTACGAAAATAAATGAGTAGGTATGTTGTTTATGTTAAATAAACATAATAAAACTGGCCAAGTGCGAGTCAGACTTTTGTCCCGCACACGGAGGGTTCCGAATTTCCGAAGTCCGAACGCCACGAACTTCTAACACCTACTAAGTAAATATTAACACACTTAATATAAATTAACTTAATATAATTAAATATCTGGAAGACCGAGTGTTCGTACGACTAACTTTCTACATTGAAGCTCTTTAAGTTCTAAAATTGAAGATATATAACAATACTATACACTACATTTCTGCAAATAAACCTTAACTAAGTAAACAAATCGACCGAGGCCCACAAAATTAACAAATGAAACGCTTGCGCGTGCAAATTTTTCCTGTGCTGCCATCTAGCTGCGTCGAGATGAACTAATTTCGTATCGTAAAAAAACATTTTTTTGTTTTAAACCCTTTAATTTTTAACTTTGTTCTGTTCTTAGTATTTGTTGTTATAGCGGCAACAGAAATACATCATCTGTGAAAATTTCAACCGTATAACTATCACGGTTCATGAGATACAGCCTGGTGACAGACAGACAGACAGCGGAGTCTCAGTAATAGGGTTCCGTTGGGGTACCCTTTGGGTTCGGAACCCTAAAAATGTGTTTTACTAACTAAACTTATCCCTGTCGTGCAGATAGAGAATAAAAATTTTAGATGCAGTGTTACCGTATGTTTTCATTGCGCAGAAAACATGTTGCAAAACAATTGCCGCTCTGTCATTCATAGGCTGTTAGACAGAGACGGAGATCGTACGTACGTACTTATGTCGTACATTTGTCTTGTCTCGTTCCGAATACCGACACATGCGAATGATGCGAGTAACGAAACATATTCGAGAGTACCGATTCAGTACTTCGAGTCAGGCAGTGTATTCGTTACTTAGTAACGAATACATACGGTTCGACACAGCTTTATACATTTTTCTTCCGCCATCATGAACATTCAGTCGGTAGGTACACTTATTGGTATCTTGAATTAGCAGAATAATCGCGACGGCTTCTTGTTGCGTGTGTAATGCCCAAGGTGGGCGTTATAGTATATAACAGTTCACCTACGTGAAACGGTGGGTCGACAAGGTGGACCTATTCAGTCATGCCAGACTCGTTCAAATGAGTCATGATACCCGCTCGCTGTCCGCTTTTATACTATCGAGCCCAGTCGCAGCGTGAGGGTAGTTGGAAATCTTCTAACATTATAATAAGAAAAACTTGAAATGGGAAGATTTTAAAAAGTGAATCTACTATTTGGTGGGAGCAGGCGAAACCGCGGAGTACAAGTAGTAACACATGTGACAGTATGAATGTTTTAGTTAGCTACTCAATGACGGTAAAAAGGCTCAACGGATTTGGATGAAATTTGGCACACAGATAATTGCCTGGATTTAACACATATGGTAATTTTTAACGTAGGCTAAGTTGTGGCACACAAAACTAATACATAATAAGGTGGGCTCAATCTAATTAGCGACGCTACTTGTATTACTACTACATACTAGATTTACTCTTTGAGCATTTACCAATGGAGATGTTAACGCAAGGCGTACCCCTCTGCTGGCCATATAGCCATTTTCGGCCATATGAGCGTGCGTAACTACGTACTGTGTGCGTGTTTCAAGCTAGTGTGCGGAATCATTAAAGTGTGTGATTTGTGTGTGTGCAATGCGTGTTTACCTCGTCCCCCGTAAGTACCGGCAGAAAAAAATGTTTGCGGATTACAACGTTAACATCTCCATTGGTAAATGCTCGAAGGATTTACTAGATTAAAGATTTGGTACTTACCAAATCTTTAATATTAATATATTGTTACTCAATTTAACAACATGAAATCACCTAGGTATAGGAATTTATTTATTTCTGAATGACAAGCACTCGACCGCAATTTCACCTGATGTCAAGTGAATATGTGATTGAGCCGAAAGACAAATTGTCCAATCCATAGCATTGGGATAGATGCACTCTATCTATAGATCATCGATGTATATGTACTACGTAATAATAAATAATGCATTCTTTTTAACAAGTAACAGAATTTAAATTTTGAATAAACACCAACGACAGCGCCCATTAGAAAATTAACGTACCCATAGATTTAGGATGTTTGTTTTCGCTTTCCTAAATCTATGGTAATAACATCTATCTAAGAATCACCACTGATTAATTACGAACCGTTTAAAGACAAAATCGAACTAGTTTTTTTGGAGAAAAAGGCAACATGAATTTGCACAAACAATGTTTGCTGCAACGCCCTCTGGTGAGTTGTCACCGTAACACCTATCTAAGAACCATGCATCAATCAATCCCGAACCCATAACTGAAAACTGCATCAAAATCGAACTAGTAGTTTTTGAGAAAAATTACAACATGGATTTACACAAACAAATGTTTACTGTAGCGCCCTCTGGTGAGTTGTTACCGTAACACCTATCTAAGAACATGCACCAATCAAAGCCTACCCAAACCCATCACAAAAAACTGCATAAAAATCGAATTAGTAGTTGTGGAGAAAAATGGCAACATCGATTTGCACAAACTTCCTCTCACCCCAAATGCATATACCGTCGTCGTTGGTAATAAAATACAAAAAAAATAATTGATGGGTTTTTATTTAACATTATCAAATAAATCCTTAAAATAATTAATGCAAGAAATTCTTAAGTTTTACTACATCATAGAATGCAAACAAATATGTACCTAATTATTTATCTGGGTAAGGCCGTAAAATTGGCCTCATGTGACATAAAAGTAACTCAAAAGTGTGAGGCTGAATATGGACTTTTGTGTGATATGTGACATAAATGTGATAAATGTCACATAAAAGCTAACCTCTCGTCAAAACATTTTCATTTTAACGGTTAAGCGACAAGAATAAAAGCACGTACACAGCCTCTAGCTATTCCCTAAACATTAGATTCATCAAAATAATAAATCTTCTATGATAAATGAAAACAGTTTTACTTTTATTCAGCTGCAATCAATTATAACCAACAAAAATGACTCCGTTCCGCTCGAAAACAAAAGCTCACAGCTAGAAAAGAAACATGGCCGACCAGTGAAAGACGTAGCATAGATAAGTAGACTATGGTGTTGCCATGTTATAGAAATAAATTCTGCTGCTCAAATGCTAAGTTTTAGTAAAACATATTGTAACATAAAATACGTGACATAAAAGCATCAAATCTGTGGACACGATGTTAACGTACCAGAATTTTATTATAAATTGTTAAACACAATCCAAAATTTCATCGTACCGACGTGTGTGACTATGTGTTAGACAATTTACAAAAATATAAAGTGTGAAACACTTCAAAGAAACATAATATCAGAGTTTTATTATTTGAACATTATCTAATCCTGCCTGACACTGATATGTGTAGAATAAGTATTATTGTATTCATACGAACTTTTAAATGTTCAAATACAAATACAACAAATATTCAAAATTGAAACATGAAGACCCAGGGCGAGTTTGGGTCATTTTATTTTGTGTTGAAAATGTTGTGATCACATGTTATTTTTATGATATAATTATAAATTATATGTTTTGCGAATGTTTGTATAGTTAGCCTACTAGAAAAACGAATATACAAAGCTTAGAAAATAGAAAAATTATAGGTATATGTCAATTTTAATTTTATTTCTTACTGTAAACTGGAACTTAATACAATGAGGCCAATTTTACGGCCTTACCCATCTAATTAACCGACTTCAAAAAGGAGGAGATTCTCAATTATCGTGTTTTTATGATAATAAAATCACGATTGGCTCACGATAATAGTCGCTGCAATTGACTACTGTTTATCAGAATAATGTCACTTTAAATATCAGTTAATTGGCACCATAATTTAATCCTAACTAATTAAAAACTATAACAAAAAAACAATAAATCTCTCATTATATAGGTACCAACAATATAAGATTGTTGGTACCTATATAATGTAATGTTGCTATGTATTTTACAATGTACAAAACAAACGCCATAGAAAAATTGAGTTTTTGGTGTACGTAATAAATGCAATGCTTAATAGAACACCTATTAGCGTGGTTGTGTGTATTTATTATAAGAAATGACGGTATTGTGTGTGTGTGTGTGTGTGTATCATAGACGTAATATAAATGGATGGCGCACTTCAATGTTTTAACAAATTAAATTTAATACGTTTGCTGTAACAATAGGGTTTTATATTATGTTTCTTTGAAGTGTTAGACACTTAATATTTTTGTAAATTGTTAAACACAATCCAAAATTTCATCGTACCAACGGGACTTGAACCCGCAACCTCCGGAATAACATGTTCCGGTGTTTTGCCAATTAAGCCATGGTGCGAAGTAACGTTACGACGAAATTAGTGGATTGCATTTGTTAACCCAATTATGCATTGGTGGCGCCATCTATGACTACTTATTACGTAAGTTAATCATTCGGAAGAAATCATTACAGTTTTCAAATCCGACGAGAGATGTTGCACTGCGTAAATCAAATATTATGTTTCTTTGAAGTGTTAGACACTTCATATTTTTGTAAATTGTTAAACACAATCCAAAATTTCATCGTACCAACGGGACTTGAACCCGCAACCTCCGGAATAACATGTTCCGGTGTTTTGCCAATTAAGCCATGGTGCGAAGTAACGTTACGACGAAATTAGTGGATTGCATTTGTTAACCCAATTATGCATTGGTGGCACCATCTATGACTACTTATTACGTAAGTTAAATTAAAATAATAAATAATATAATAAAATAAAAAGTTAATAAAAAACGTGTTAATAGGGTTTTAATTGTATTGTAGAACAAAACAACCCTATTGAAAGGCACCAGGGTGGGAGTGGGTCATTGTCTAACAACCTGCTAGTGCTATATATATGTTCTATACTATATGTATAGTATATATATAAGGCGTCCATACAAAAGAAAGGGACAAACTGCGTTCTAGGTCAGTCTCATCAGGGCCGTTTTGCGCAGTTAATTTATATTACGTCTATGGTGTGTATGCACGTATGTCAGGTGCGTGCGGCGTCGTTTAGCTCTGCCACAGTGGATGATGTCGATGCTGTCTTCATCTGTCAGTACAGAGTCTATACCTAGCTACCTTTATATTAAAAATATACAATTATTAAAACATCCAAGGTTTACAAAGTATACTAATTATGAGGGGTATAATTATTTTGAAAACCAAACAAAGTATTTTGGTCGGGTCATACATGACAGCGGGTGAAAGCCAATGGGTGCACGAGAACTGGGATCCAGAGCTGGCTCCAAACAATAAAATCGCATATGCAGAGAAGGAAAAAAATAGTGGCAGAAAATAGAACCGTATCACAATCCAAGCCGCCATTTTGAAACATTTATTCGACAGTCTTAGAAGTTGTTGTTAAAGCCACAGCCGTTTACCGAATACAATGAGACACAGTAATGTATAGACATTATATCTGGAGGGTTTATTGCAAATTATGTGGGTAAATCAAATATATAATATAAGGTGGGACATACATATAATTTGTTAGCAATGGCTAACAAATAATATTATATATATTATATATATATTTTCACAATTGCAATCCGCGATCGTCATTTGTTACAATCTTCATTTTTTCTCGTTTTGAAAATGCTATAGACTTAATATAAAAGATGGTGCACTGCAGATGTTTTAACAAATTCAAATTTAAAGAAATTTAATCCGTATGCTCTAAACATAAGGTTGTAATTGCTTTGTACCGCAAAACGGCCCAAACGAAAGGCACCTAAGTGGGAGTGTGTCCTTGTCTAACAACCTGCCAGTGCTATATATGTACTATACTATATGTATAGTATATATATGTTTTCCATACAAAAGAAAGGGACAATCTACGTTCAAGGTCGGTCTCATGCGGGCCGGTGTTGCGGTTTAGATCGCAGTGGAGTTAAATTAACTAGAACGTCGTTGGAAAATGCACATTGAACGAAACAACTTCACTCTGTACAATGACATTTGGCTGCATTCTGCAAACAGTCAGTGTGTTTATTAGAAGAAGCGATGGTATTTTGTATGTGTGTGTCATGTGCGGCGTCGTTTAGCTGGCACAGTGGCGGGCGGAGTGGAGGTATTGGCTCGCCGTCTGCCGCGCCCTCTGCTATCTTCATCTGGGAGGGGGGATTCTAAAGCTGGAACGAGATATATTTGAATTATTTCACTATACTTATACACAACGTCTCGGATTTTGTACGGACTTCTCATCTTTATGTCTCGAGGTAACATTTTGGCTATCCAGAATTTTGGATGCCTGTAATAAGCTGTGTCTGTAATAAGTAGATGTCATTGCTTACCATCAGGCGAGCGTCAAGCTTGTCCTGTTACCTACGAATAAATCATAAGTCAGGAACTCTAATTCAGAACAAATTCCACAAAAAAACCAAAACGACTTAGATTCAAAATATGAATCACTTTCACAAACACAAGTTACAAATGATTAGCTTAGAGATTGATTTAATTTCGGAACGAAAGCAGGGATTGATTCGCGCATGTGCTGCAATGTCTGGTTATGACAGTTGAACAGAGTCAAACAAGACAAATGTCCGTAAAAGGGCTAGCTGTCTGGCTGGCTCTGCCTGAAGTATGCCCTGGCAGGGATTCACTAAAACACTTTTTCTTTCTTGAGGCTTCTTTATTTCCTTTTCCTTAGGCTTCTTAAAGTGAACTGAACTGTACTGAACTGAACGATTTTACAAGCAAATGTTCCTACCTATATTTAAAAGTAACTTGTTCAACTATTGCATATTCCGATACAGTTCACAGTACTTTGTGCTAAAATGTTCTACAATCCGAGTTACGTTTCAAGGTCAAGTCGTGAACAAGTCTGGACATGTTCAGACCTGGCTGGTCATACATTTTCGCTTTAAATTTTCTTATTTGATTTCGATGCTAATAGGTGAGGGCGATAAATAAGAGTTTTCCTACCTATTCATTACAATTTTTTCTTGTATCCTAAATTATTTAAAACTACTTCTCAGATGATTTATTATATACAATTTTACCTTATTCTAGCGTTATTCTAACTTATTTTACATGAAGTTACAACTAATTATAAGTCATTAAACGCGACATAGTTAATTCTATCATCGATTTACATTGAAATTTAGCTATTCATACATCATTAAACGCGACGTAGTTAACAGTCCCACTAATGACGCGCTGGACACGATTTTTAACCCCGTCTGCTTGGACACGACTTTTGTTGGGTCATTTTTATAACGCAGTTACTTTCCCTGACTTATGATTTATTTGTAGCCTGTTACCATCATTAAAAAAATTAGATGTATGATAAGTAAAGATTTAAGTAAATTATTCAAATTTCAACTTATTTATTTCAAACATAATGAATGATTTCAAACATATTATTTACTATCTGTGCCCCGCGGCTTCGCTCGCGTTAAAAAGTATCCTATAGCCTAATTCATAGTACTGGCTATCCCTGTACCGAATTTCAACTAAATCGGTCCAGGCGTTTTATAAAAATATTTATTAGGCTAGCATTTGACCACTATCTCACCTGTTAGTAAGTGATGATGCGGTCGAAAATGGTAAGCACGCTAGGCCTAGAATGGGAACTGGCTCTCAAGGATAGCTACCGGAACACATTAGATATTTGGCGACAGATTTTCTAACTTGAGAGTGGTAGTTGGCCAGGCGGACACTGGATAGTGTCCGCCTACCACCATGCGGGGGTTGTTGGTTTCTTAACGATGTGTTTCCTTCACCGGAGGGCCACTGTGAAAAGCGCACATAAATTTTTCGATAGAAAAATCCATTGTCGCACGGCGGGGTTTGAACTCGGTACCTCTGGCATCAAAGCCGACCGTTCTCTCGATTACGCCACCGGGCCCTCAGTTTCAGTTTGACCGTGAAGAAGTCCCAAACTAATAAACTGACTTTCGCATTTATTATATTGGTGTTGATTAATTACCTTTTGATTTAGAAGGTTTATCTCGCTGTGAGATAGATTTCCTGCTACTACTTTGACCATCCCGCGGCCCTGACGCGTTGGAATCCCGCGAGTCTCTTCTACGGTCTGAAATTATTGTAATAATAACATACATATAACGGCAAAATATGGAACTAAAATTAATAAGTATTTCTTAGTGTCACTTGGGGATACTGCACAGAGTCTGTGCAAAAAGAGAATCGTCGTGGCGTTCCGATGAACTAACATTAGGTAGGGAAGTAAGGTACAAATCTACTTAGTAGCACACGTCGCACACGATAACGATATAAGTAGGTACCTACCAAGTATTAAACATTTTTAGTCGTACTAGTAATGACAGCAGTGTTGTCAATGCAACAAAAACAGTAAATTAAAACGACCGACCGAACCGACGACTGACGCGACCTCAATTTCTACGACGGTTCTCTTTTTGCAGACTATAGTTGCATACATTCATTCTGCACGCACGACATTCATTACAGATTCGTCATGTCTGTCTGTCCGTCTGTATGTCACAGCCACTTTATTCCGAAACTATTAAGACTGCACGGTTGAAACTTGGTAGGTAGGTGTATTATGTGTACCACTTTACGATTTTTTTACAAAAATAAGAATAAGGGGGCTCCCTATACATGGAACAATTTTTTTTTTATGTAATCAAACCTAACCTATTACGTGCGGGGTGTCTATGAAATGATATAGAGGTTCCTAAAACCATTTTTTCTTACTTTTAAAGTAAGGGAGTGAAAAATCTAAAAAAACATATATGTTGTGGATCTCAATAAACACTTTCAACGAAAATTAGTTTAACAGGATATAGTTTGCAGTTTTTGAGATATAGCAACCGCGAAATATAATTTTGTGAGTGGGGGGGGGGGGGGGGGGGCACATTTTACCACTTTAGCCGCGCCTATCTTTCAAATGATTGACTTTGAGAAAAAATTATTTTAGGAACCTCAATGTCATTTTTGAAGACCTATCCATAGACACCCCACACGTATAGGTTTGAAGAAAAATAGTTTTTTTTTGTTTCAATTCCAAGTATGGGATGCCCCTAACACCCCTAACCCCTTAAACCTTTATATTTTTTATTTTTGTATAAAAATCGGAAAGCGGTTCACAGAATAAATCTACCTACCAAGTTTCAATTCTGTAGTCCTAACAGTTTCGGAATAAAATGGCTGTGACATACGGACGGACAGACAGACAGACAGATAGACAGACATGACGAATCTATAAGGGTTCCGTTTTTTGCCATTCGACTACGAAACCCTAAAAAAGAAGAAAAAAACATACAGACGAATTGAGAACCTCTCGGTTGGAAAGTAGCTTACCACCAAGGAGAACATCTGCCGCCGTAACCTTCGGCGTTCCCCGACGCAAAAAGTAGCGGTATATTATACGTTTAACGTGTGTATCTGTGTGTCTGTCTGTATCCTAGCACCCAACCGGATGAACCGATTTTGATTTTAGCCTTCATTGAGAGTGTTCTTAGCTTTGATTCATGAAAATTCGTTCAATCGTCATAAAACTGTGAGCTTTTTTCTAGTTAATTGCGCTAAGAAATCAACTAGTAGTTAGTTGGCAGGCGTCTTACGTTTGTGTTGTATATACACGCAAGCTTCTATATGGGTGTGGGAGTACCATGATCTCGCCCGCGCCCCTCGTGTTGTCTCAGTGTGCTGTGTGACAATGTCGGTCAAATGAAGAATGTAGTTGCCACGATGCCGGTGACGTGTCATCGAGTACAGCATGTTTCCAGTTGTCCCCTCTTTTTTTCCCTACTGGTGACAAGTGGGTAATAACCAGCCAAGTGCCTGTCGGGCCACGCGCAGTGTAGGGTTCCGTAGTAGCCCGTTATTCAATGCAAGTCTTTACCCGTTATAAACAAGCAACTAGGTACTTCGTCTTTGTCTCTTTAAAGGATTTATTCTAAGGATTTTGTATTTGGTACAAAACTATCCAACACCCAAGTTCAACCACTATTGCTGTTAATCTAATAAAGTTATCTTAACCGCTATAGTTTTCCTTTAAAGTTCATGAAATGCACTATTGTCACGAATTTTTCAGATTTTTCAAGCCAGCAGTTTAGCTTTTAGAGGGGGACGCCCTACGGGAACAAAAATTTGCACTTTAAAGCTTAATATTTTGTAAATGGAGCATTCAATCGAAAAATAGTATTATGCAACCCTGAAGTTTTTTTAAAAGACCTATTCAACGATACCCCACACGATGGCATAAAGGACGAAAAATAAATTCATCCCCACTTCTCATCTACATGGGAGCTACCCTAAAAAAAATATATTACGGACGGACATAACGAAAATATAAGGGTTCCTTGTCGGGATTACGGAATCCTAAAAACCTGTAGTGACAACTGGGACAGATTTTGTTCCCAGTTGTCCTTAGCCTCGTCCTCAGTGGTGAAAACTGGGAATAGGCAGGCCTATCGCACTCCACGCTGTAGCTATTAAAATATTAGTAAATACGCGAGAGCCGGCTGGCTCTCTCTCGCAAAGTTCAGTCAGTAGTGTCATGCGCGCTCTCGATCGGACGCACGCCTTTACTTTATTCTATATCTGTTTTCTCACGACTCAACCTTAGAGCTGACGGCCCGCTAGCCGACCAAGTGATACAGACTCTCGCCGCGCGGACTTACGGTGCATTTTACGGCGCGCAACACGCGGTTTTTAGTTACTATTAGTTTATATTCTGTGACGCAAATTTATGGCATCGCATCCCAGTTATGTTGTGTATTTTGAACGATACCGAAGTTGTAACTATATAATATAATATAATAATATAAAGAGGTGAATAGGTTTTTTTTCCGTGGAAGGGGGAAATTCTTATGGATATAGTAGAGCTCAACTCTGCTTGGTTAGGTTAGAACTGGGAACAAAATCTGTCCCAGTCACCTGTAGAGACAACTGGGATGTTTTTGACCACATGTGACCTGTGGTGACAAAATAGAGGAGACAACTGGGAACATTCGGTCGAGTACTATATGTGTCGGTGCCAGGCCGGCCATTGTAGATCAAGATAATAGAT
This sequence comes from Cabera pusaria, assembly GCA_954871355.1. NCBI lineage: Eukaryota > Metazoa > Arthropoda > Insecta > Lepidoptera > Geometridae > Cabera > Cabera pusaria. The sequence goes on from OX940908.1 coordinate 7,695,639, forward strand.
AACATAAAAAACATAGTTTGCATAAATTATAAAAATGCATGCCTGTCCTTGCATGCGTTATTATAATGGAAAAAAATTCATGGCGAAATTCGTGTTTTAGCCATTAAGGCATGCAAATTAATAAATATCTGAAAAATAAATTACTGTTGGTATGTGATGATGATGGAGCGATGATATACGCATGCTGGCTGGCAGCGGTTGGAAACAAAGAACTGAAGATCGAGCTAAGTGGCGTGCCATAGGCTGATGATGATGATGATTTAGTGATGATGCAGTCTAGGATGGTAGCATGCTAGGCCTGGAATGGGAACTGGCTCTCAAGGATAGCTGCCAGAACACATCAGATTTTTGGCGACATATTTTCTAACATGAGGGTGGTAGCTGGCCAGGCGGACACTACATAGTGTCTATATAATATCTAGATATAGATAACTTTATATCTTACCATAATCAGATTTAACACTAGGTGTATCTGTAGACGCATGTGAACTGCCACTCTCCTTCCGAGACTTGGTTGCTAATGCACTCACACTGTCTTTTCTGGCCCCTACTACAAATATTTTTTCATTAAAATTTTACACATCTTCCTACTATTTTTTTTTTATGGTAAAAGGTAACAGGACAAGCACGACGCTCGCCTGATGGTAAGCAATGACGTGTACCTATAACAGATACAGCAGCATGCAAAATTCTGAACGGCCAGAATTTTGCATGTCACTGCACTGCACCTGTTACCTTGAGACATAAAGATGTTGAGTCTCACATGCCCTGTAATTTCACTGGATACTAATATTATAAAGGCGATAGTTTGTGAGTGTGTAGAAGTATGTATGTTACTTCTCCACGCTAAAATAACTTAACCGATTGAGCTCAAATTTGGTATGTAGATAGCCTAGATCCCAGAATAACACATAGGTACTTTTTATCCCGATATTCTCACGGGTTCATGACAAATAATTAAGATAGTTTAAAAACTAAAACGAAAGACTTCAATGCCCGTGATTCAATTTCAGTAGCAAGTATGCGGCGTTTATCGTCACATCTCTGGAGATACTAATCAGATATCGATGAAATTACAATGGGACCACCTCGGAAACGTACCCTACCGATAACAAAAATAATCATTTGAATCGGTTCATAATTGACATAGTAATCGCGTAACATACACACAAAAAAAAAAACATACAGACGAATTGAGAACCTCCTTTGTTTTTGGAAGTCGGTTGATAAAGTAGCTAGTATCTTAATATATAAATAATATTATTATTTCAATTGCTATACATTCACACATTGTATTGTTGAAATTTCTCCAACCATTTTCAGAGGTTTTAATGTACTTCTTTTGGGAACTGCTAAAGACTACTCAGACAATGAGGTTCAGCACGTAACTGCCTTGCCTTTGTGGAAAAGGGGCCTTTGAATATTATTGTGGTTAAAATTATTGAAACAACAGAGATGCAGCTATATGGCTGATAGCTTTGTCACCCTTATTTCGTTCATTCCATGACATTCAATACCATTCAGCAATATGCCAGCATACACGTGAGTGTATAACCATTTCAATGAATAACATTTGCGGGTCACAGATATCTATATCCACATTTTAAAATGGCCCACTTCCAATCCCATTAGAATCTAATTTATTTACACCAATATACTATTAGACATATATATACATATATCTAGTACTACAAAACCTTTTACATTAAACTTTTATGTACAAAAATAGAAAAGAAAGCTGCAAACAGAAATAATACCATTAACCAAGCAGAACTTCCAGTCATATTCACTAGAATAAAAATTCCTAAATCCATAACTACTAAAACACAATAAGACAACCAATCAAAATAATAAGCATAATTTTGTTTTCTAATATTGACCACACCAATTACCAATTATCATAGCTTTACTAACAGTTTCTTTGAAAATTAGCATAACAAATGCAAAAACTAAATACACATTCATATCAACTACCTATATCTTTACTGGGAATTTGTCATTTGCAGATGGCAAATTATATAATGTCATTTTGAATTCATTTCAAAGTAACACACTCCTTAAAATGTCATTGGCCAGTTTTCATTTTTAACCAATACATGTTCTATTTTTCGAGGGTGAAATAATGATCTCATATTAGTTATTGGAGAGACTGAGCAAGATTTTAAACATGTTTGACCAGTGATGCAATAACTGTATAATTATTACTATAATTATTAGAATGACAAAGAGCAAAAAGGGTTGTCAAGTATGTTAATTACCCACTTAGAAAGCTTTGTATCACAAAAAATTCCATGTTCAATGTACATAGGGCTTATTACATCTCTAGTAGAAACCGTTAGTGTAACTGTAGCAAATTGCAGACAAATAATACCTTTAACTGAAATAAAGAAACACCCAAACCAAAGAAAAGTCTAAATACAACCAAGCCTTATACCAATGTAACTACCTTATACCAATGTAACTATCTTCTACCAATGTAACTACCTAATACCATATTATACTACCTTTTGGTGTATTATCTTTAGATGCAGTGCCTCTAGAGCCACTTCTGTTTGGAGTTGAAGGCTTTGGTGATAGGCTCCGACCATCTGAGTACATTTTTATTATTAAAGCTCATGTTCATTTTTAAATGTATTATCTTTGAAAATAGGAATATAACAACTTACACTATATCAATACAGCAAACAACATATGTTTCAGCTTCAAATGAAACTTTACCAGAATCTGGAGTGCAGGGCGCTCCACAATGTGGCTTAAGACTTCACTTAAGACTGTGGCTCAAGAAGTTCACCACTATCTCACCTGTTGGTAAGTGATGATGAGGTCGAAGATGGTAAGCATGCTAGGCCTAGAATGGGAACTGGCTCTCAAGGATAGCTGTCATAACATATTAGATGTTTGATGACAGATTTTCTAACTTGAGGGAGGTAGCTGGTAAGGCGGACACGTGATAGTGTCCTACAACCATTTTTCGATAGAAAAAGCTATTGGCACACGGCGAGGATTGAACTCGGTACCACTGGCATCAAAGCCGACCATTCTCCCACTTACACCACTGGGCCCTCAAAACCTACCTAGATGCTGTATTAATCATAATACACATTAATCATTAACAGACGATCTACAGTTACCTTCACTATCTTCAGCCAATATTGCATCCTTACATTTCTGCTTGATAAGCGCGCCATATTCACTTTCCGGCAAACTGAAAGAGACTTCATCATTTGGAAATGGAATCGGTTCTGTATCTTCCAGCATGCCCAAATCATACAGTGATTCTAAATGCTTCCAGATATCGTGCGTAGAGACTTGTTTTGTGACAGAATCAGACAATTTCTCCCAAATACCAGCCATGTGAAAGTGTTTATTTATCCCGACCGGCTTGTGATAAGCCATTGCATAAAACAGCTGGATTTCCATGTTTACATCCCATTCCAGTGGTTCATATGGTTTAGGCTCTGATTCTTCTTCACTTGAAACCATTTTATCGGTTATTAGCTGAATTTCACAATCACAATACGTGCCCGAAAGTATCAACAAAATAACATTTAGTCATTTACGCAGACGGACGCCATGTTGTTATTTGTTTGACAGTTGACACTTGACATTGACGTATTATAATGGTTCAGACTTGCGCTAATGTTACGCTACGCCATAGAAAAGAAAATAGAGTTTTGGCGGGAACGTAGAAAAGTGCGTGTGAAATCATTGTATTTTTTCCTAAATCTTGTGTTCTTCCACGAGTTAATGTGTAATAAATGTGGATTATTAACCATTAAGTGCCGGTGAATGTGTGCGAGTGTAGGGAAACAGCACAATGTTGACAAACATGCTATTTGCGTTCTCACCAAAATTCCACTGAAAATCTTCAGTAAAGTCCACTGTCCACATCTTTACTGAGGGTATGACTCGGACTGAAATGTGACTTTGACCCAACTTTACGACTTGAATTATCAAAAACTTGAAGAATTTAAAAACTTGCCACTGGCTAAATACACTAATCGTGTGGAGCCATAATAAAAAAAAAAAAAAGATATAAAGATACTACGTACGGATAGTATAGCATGCATAGTTACCTTATAGCCTTGTATATATTTGTTTTCTGTTGTGATAAGACCATTTTGTTGATTTAGTGTTCTGTGGAGCTGTTAGTAATCTGTGGTGTAGAAGTTGACTCATATAGTCATCTGTGGTAGAAGTCATAGATAAGAGTATCATATAGTAATCTGTGGTATATACTTGTCCATAAAGTAATCTGTGATACTTGTAGAAGTTGTCAAAAAGCGGCTTGCCGGATTTTATGCAATTTTTATCAATAAAATTCTAAATTTTTGGTTAAATATTATCACAATTTCGTGATGCTAATCTTGAAGTAGTGCACAGTCTAGGGTAGTAATTAATTGCTGTAATGGCTAATCATTACGAAGTACCCAGTTGGTTAGTATAATCATTATAAAGTTCACATAACCAAAACATTATATTGTAATGAAAACTCTCTTATTATTCATGATTTAATTAAAAAATTATTGCTTGCGTTGCCTTAATGAAGTTTTAATGGCTATTTTGACACAGTAACATTAAAATTTCTAATAGAAAATTCATACAATTTAGGTAAACTGTATGGCTATGTCAACATCAATGTTTATTGAATTACATATTGAAAACAAATATGAGACACAGATGGACGTAGATAGAACGTATAGGATGATTCGAAATATTTTGCTTTCTGTTTTAACTATCTAAGATAACCTGAGGCTAAGGTTTATGTGTACAGCACAGGCTTTAAATGACAAAAGGGCTTACAAAGAAGTAACAAGTGAACGAAGAACAGTTATTGGGTTGACTCCAAGGTATTATATATATATATATATACATATATATATACATATATATATATATATATATATATATATACATAATGAGAAATGGGTATAAAAAATTAAGATGATATTATTACATGCATATTCCCTTATTTAAAACTAGCCAAGGCCCCACAGCATTGCCCACTTTAAAAAGTATCTAAGTTAACAGCAAATATGCAGGATGTAGGCCGCATTAATATATACAAATATACACATATAATCATAAAATAAAACATAATCAATTATCATGTTAAACTTAGTTAAATTTAAAATTAAATATATTTAAATTTAAAACGAGGTGTTACAAGGCACGGGCTAAAGAGGAGGAAAAGATGCAACTCAAAAAATGTTGACTGCTAAAATAATTCCAACTTATTTTTTACAGGGCTGGCAAGCCACCCACAGGCCTCCATTTAGATGTGCTAAAAGGCGATAAACTTATACAAAAGCTGATGTTAGATGAAAAGAAATGTTATCTATTTGGCCGGAATCCTCAGATGAATGACTTCTGTATTGACCATGCAAGCTGCTCCAGAGTCCACGCTGCATTTGTTTATCATAAACACTTGAATAGGGCATTTTTAGTTGATTTAGGGAGTAGTAAGTATTTGTTGTTACTAATTCCTGTCTAGATTTGTAAGAGACAATATAATAAGTAGTTTACAATTTAATAAGTTGGCCACCCTCAAGTTTAAAAAACTCTGTTGCTTAAACACAGGAATACCTAACTAGTGGGTGCCCCAGACTGACTAAATAACTGTGTTGTTGATCTTGCAAAGAATTGTCCCGATTGGGAATCAACCCACAACCAGCCAGTGTCATTAAACTTCTTGGACTAGACTTCTTGTTCTGCCTGACTTGCTACCAGAAAGTATCTTACCATCATCAAGGAAACCTTCCATCATAACCTTACCGTGTTCCAGCAGCACACATCCCTTGAGAGATTCAGACCATTCTAGGCTTAGTGGTTTCACCATCTGCAGTCACGTTGCTTACCACCAGATGAGATAGTGCCCCCCCCCCCCCCCTCCTAATTCACTCATGTATTTACATAAGTGAATTGGGTCCTCCTCGGTCTAAATAGACCGGAGGAAGCTGGTGGAGATTGAAGGAAGAGGGTGACCAAAGATGTTTGCCACCCTATCATGGAGTACTTCTGCGGTCCCTGCACTAGACATCACTCAGGGCTTGAGAGAACCATAGAATATTCTTATCTGTCGTAGATATAGTCATTAGACATTACTCACGGTTTGATAAACCCTTACCATCAAATATTCTCATCTATCGTAGAACCAATAACCATTAGGGTAGACATGTTTTAGAGTGGAGACCACAGCTCGGTGAATGTAGTGTAGGGTGCCCTCCAGGTAGATGATGTGATGATGTACACAAGCTAGCTGGCAGCAGTTGGAAACAAAGAGCTGAAGATCGAGCTCAGTTGTGTGACATAGGTGAGGCCTATATCCAGTGGACAGAGATAGGCTGGTAATGCTGAAATATTCCCAATTTTATGTGTATTTTATTAACATTACATTACATCAAATTTCTTCCAGCTCACGGCACCTATATAGGACAAATGCGATTGGAGTCAAACAAGCCCACACAGCTTCCCATAGACTCCACATTTCACTTTGGTGCTTCAACTAGGAACTATATAATAAGGTAACAAACTATATTTGTTGACTGACTTCATTTCACAAAAAAAATGAAGAGGTTCCCAGTTTTGCCTGTATTTTTAGGAGGAATATGGAGGAAAGGAACTGATTACTTTGTTGTCCGTATGTCTGTCTGTCTGTCCATCTGTCAAGTACTAAAACTAAATTCTTGGGTCCACAGTATCTTTCGGCTGTGAAAAAATCAAACCTGTAAGTCCATGCAATCTAAAGATATGACGATTCGACAAGAGAATCACAACCTGTAGGGTACTTCCCTTTGACCTAGAATTATGAAATTTGGCAAGAAGCAAGGTCTTGAACCACTTATATAGGAATAAATCCAAAAACGGTAAAAATTTAGTTTGATAACAAAAAAAGTGAATTTACTATTTTTGCGCCACCAATCACACGCAAAAAGGGCCAACATACGGCCTAGTTGCGGAAAGGAGCCCGCGCACCAAGTCAGTGAAGTCAGTGAATTTACTATTACAAACTATGTAATAAAATAAACTAATATAAACTATGGATCGAACTGCAAAGTTAAGTTTGTCTTTTAACCTAATTTGAGAAGATGGTATGGAAGCCTCGGTGGGCGAGTCCAACTCGACTTGGCCGGTTTTTTTAATGATTGTTGCATCAGAACTATTATTATTAGTCAGTTATTACTATTAGCCAGTTAAAAAATGTTTGTTTTCATCGAGAGAGTACACTCATTGTAATTTTATCGAGACCTGACCATATTGTACTTGACTGGCAATACAGACTCAGGCAGGGTATTCCATTCCCTGGCAGTTCAGTTTTAGTTTATCTGGCAGATATTATGTTCCTAATAGGCTATCAAGAACTATCAGAACCTGATAAAACGCACCTTTAAAATATTTGAGTACTGATAAATGTCACTCTAAAATGCAGCATAACTAATGATTTTTTTTTCAGAGAGAGACCAACAGGTAATTCAAGAGGTATAATGGAAGATTTACCCAACACAGAAATGGAGGGTGCTCTGCTAGGCCTGCCTGAAACACAGACTGAATTAGATGTAAGACTCTTGCCTTGGATAGATCTATGTCTTGTTAAATAGGCCAATCAATAATGTGTTGGAAATATTTTGTTTAGAGAGAACGAAAATAAAGCTTTGGTCCGTTTTTGTAACTGAGCCTTCTGTAGCCGAATTCAGTTGTCTATGGAAATATGAACAGGGTTGCCTGTATTTTTTATATCTTTATAGGCTAGTTGGTGTTTGACTACTGCCTCGCCTAGTTATAATATGGTGAACACACTAGGCCTAGAATACTTAACTTTATAAATACTATACTTAACTCTCAAACGCTGTGTGCTGCCGGAACACCGTAAAGTTATGGCGGTAGATTTTTTTCCTTGATGGTGGTCAGCCACTTTATGGTAGCAAATCAGGCTGAACACCGATAAAATATGCTTCTACCACGGGTGGATGAACGCCCTAACCTCGCCTAGAAAACAAGTCATCTATCGGTTCTATCAAATCAAAATCATAAATCGAACTCACAAACATTTTAAGTACATTTTTCAACCGACTTCCAAAAAGAAGGTTCTCAATTCGTCGGTGTTTTTAGGGTTCCGTACCTGAAAAGGTAAAAAAAGGAACCCTTATAAGATCACTTTCTTGTCCGTCTGTCAGTCTGTCTGTCTGTCTGTCTGTCCGTCTGTCTGTCCGTCTGTCTGTCCGTGTGTCATCACTGATTTTCTCAGGAACAGGTGGACCTAGCAAGCTGAAATTTATACCTGATACTGAAGTCTAAAGTCCCTATTAGGTGTATAAGAATCAAGGTCTTGAGTCAACACAATGAAAAGATATGGGCAAATTTAGATTTTCGCGAAAACTTCTTCGTACCAAAATGTACCTATATTTTCTTTTTTTTTAATTTTCGATTTTTTTCCTTTACTTGTGCTGTAAGACCTTGCTTTTAACCAAAATTGACAATTCTAGGTCAACCGGAAGTACCCTATCTATAGGTTTTGGGTCGAAAACCTATAGAGTACTTCCCGTTGACCTAGAATCATGAAATTTGGCAAGTAGCTTACCGCTCAAATTAGGGAAAAATCCAAAAAATAAAAAAAGTTGAAAATTCAATGCCCCCATACATACATAGTTTACTCCAATTAAGGTAGAACTCTGAGTTATATGAGCGCTGATACAATTTAGAGGTCTAGCTTAATTGGTACATACCAACGTTGATACGGTAGCCTCGGGGCGAGTTCAACTCGACTTGGCCGGTTTTTATTTTTTTGTGTGTATGTTACGCGATCATTCCGTCAATTGTGAACCGATTCGGATGATTCTTTTTGTTATCGGTAGGGTACGTTTCCGAGGTGGTCCCATTGCAATTTCATCGAGATCTGATAAGTATCTCCAGAGATATGATGATAAACGTCTCAAACTTGCAACTGAAATTGACTCGCGGGGCATTGAAGTCGGTTGTTTTAGTTTTTAATCTTAATTATTATACGTACCTATGAACAATTTATCATTGCTAATTTACAGAACTTGACAGAGTTCAACACAGCACATAACAGAAGAATATCCATGCTGGGCATATCTACGGATGATGGCAGTGATGTTATGAAGGTAATATTTTCATCATCATCATAATTAGCCAGTATCAGTCCACTACTGGACATAGGCCTCTCCTATGGCACGCCAATGAGCTCGATCTTCAGCTATTATTCTTAGAACCCCTTAAATATCAAATATACAATCCAAAATTTCGGCGTCCAGCGGGAATTGAAACTGCGCCTCCTTGGTGACACGCCCAAGCACTTTAACTTGACTAGCCAGTTGGTCTAGTGGTCGATTCCCACACGGAACAATTCTTTGTGTGATCCATCAGATTTTTTTCTGAGTCTGAAGTGTAATTGTGGCCGTTGTAAAGTCCCCCGCGACAAAGGGCTTGCGGGAGTTGTCTTAAAAAAAAAACAACTAACTTAGCCATGGACGACTCCCATGGATCTATCCATAGGTATATATTAAAAACACTTATATTGCAAACTGCTTAGATTATGCATACTGTATTGTATTTTTTATTTTGCTGACACAGCAATTGCAAGGATCTATTTTGGTAAGTTGAATTATTTTTAATTTAATAAATAATTACTTAGGCTCAGGGAATAATTATTTGATAGCCCTGTATAAAAAAAGACTAAATGTTAATGTCATTGTCATTATCACATTTAGATTAGTTCACACCGAAACGCGACGCCGCTGAATTTTCTCAATGAAATGTGTTTCTTATTATGTAGGAACTAAAGTTAATTTTCAGTTTATTTTTGTAGTGGTAAGACTTCTGCTAGTTCGCCTGGGGCGGTACCACCACTTTGCCAATGAATACAGCCGTGAAATAGGAATGTTTATCGGTTGGAATGGCGAAGTGATGAAATGTGTATCTTTTTGTGTAGTAAATTAAAATACATATATAGAAATGCCCAGCGGCTTCGCCCGCGTTAAAAACTTCTTTTCTATATTAAAATTTTTCTTTTGTAAAAACGTTTCTATCATTAAATACATCAAAATAAAGAATCAGCCAAATCGGTTCACCCGTTTTCATGTTATCGCGTGACTAAGGCAAATCGGGATTCATATTTATAAAAACCGAAAAACCAAAATTTTCATACATCTAATACTATAAGAATCTTTGTCCTGACATACTGACTGACTCACTGACTCACTGACAGACAACGCACAGCCTAAACCGCTGTTCGTAGAGACTTGAAATTTGGAGGGTATATTTGTCTTAGTACGTAAGGGTGTACTAAGAAAGGATTTTCCAAAATTCACCCCTTAAGGGGATGAAATGGGGGTTCAAAGTTTGTATGGAGAAACAAGATTAGATCGTCTTTTCTATCCGAAACTTCACATAAGTGCTTCAATAAAAAAATAAGTAAAGACGTGTTTCAGGTTTTTTTGGAATTCCACCCCTAAGAGGGTGAAATGGGGTAATAAAGTGTAAAATCAATATTGTTTCGGATTGCGCTGGAATTTGGCATGCAAATAGTTATTACGACGTTAGTTCCCACTGAGAAAGGATTTTCCAAAATTAACCCTTGAAGGGGATGAAACGGGGGTTCAAAGTTTGTATGGAGAAACAAGATTAGATAGTCTTTTCTATCTGAAACTCCACACAAGTGCTTCAGTAAAAAAATAAGTAAACACGTGTTTCAGGTTTTTTTTAATTCCACCCCTAAGAGGGTGAAATTGGGTAATAAAGTGTGAAAATCAATATTGTTTCGGATTGCGCTGAAATTTGGCATGCAGATAGTTATTACGACGTTAGTTCCCTCTGAGAAAGGATTTTCCAAAATTAACCCTCTAAGGGGATGAAACGGGGGTTCAAAGTTTATATGAAGAAACAAGATTAGATAGTCTTTTCTATCCGAAACTTCACACAAGTGCTTCAGTAAAAAAATAAGTAAACACGTGTTTCAGGTTTTTTTGTAATTCCACCCCTAAGAGGGTGAAATGGGGTAATAAAGTGTAAAATCAATATTGTTTCAGATTGCGCTGAAATTTGGCATGCAGATAGTTATTACGACGTTAGATCCCTCTTTGAAAGGATTTCCCAAGATTAACCCTCGAAGGGGATGAAACGGGGGTTGAAAGTTTGTATGGAGAAACAAGATTAGATCGTCTTTTCTATCCGAAACTTCACATAAGTGCTTCAGTAAAAAAATAAGTAAAGACGTGTTTCAGGTTTTTTTGTAATTCCACCCCTAAGAGGGTGAAATGGGGTAATAAAGTGTAAAAATCAATATTGTTTCGGATTGCGCTGAAATTTGGCATGCAGATAGTTATTAATTACGACGTTAGTTCCCTCTGAGAAAGGTTTTCCAAAATTCATCCCTGAAGAGGATGAAGTGAGGGTTCAAAGTTTGTATGGAGAAACAAGAATTGATTGTCTCTTATATTCGAAACTTCACACAAGTAGTTTAGTAAATAAATGAGTAAGTACGTGTTTCAGGCTTTTTGAAATTCTATTCCTAAAAGGGTGAAGTGGAGTAACAATGTCTGAAATCAATATTGTTTCGGATTGCGCTGATATTTTGCATCCAGATAGAAATTTTGACGTAGGTATCCGCTGAGAAAGGATTTTTCAAAATTCACTCTTCAAGGGAAGAAGCGGGGGCTCAAATTTTGGATAGTCATTTTATTCGACATTTCACACAAGTACTTCTGTAAATAAATAAGTAAATACGAGTTTCAGACTTTTTCAAAATGCCACCCTAAAAGAGTGAACTGGGGTAAAAAAGTCTGAAAATCAATATAGTTTCGGATTGCGCTTTATTGGGTTTTCGGGTTTTAAAAATATGAATCCTGATTTGTCTTAGTCACGCGATAACATGAAAACAGGTGAACCAATTTGGCTAATTTTTATTTGATGTCTTTAATGATAGAATCGTTTTTACAAAAGAAAAGTTTTAAGTAAATAAAAGGAGTTTTTAACGCGGGCGTAGCCGCGGGGGACTTCTAGTATTATATATATATATACCATAATATTATACCATACCACATAACATTATTTACTTAAGTACTTGTGTGAAGTTTCGAATAGAAAAGACTATCTGATCTTTTTTCGCCATACATACTTTGAACCCCCGTTTCATCCCCTTCGGGGGTGAATGTTGGAAAATCCTTTCTTAACAGACACTTACGTCATAATAACTATCTGTTTGCCAAATTTCGGCGCAATGCAAAAAATTATTCATTTTTACACTTTGTTACCCCATTTCACCCTCTCAGGGGTTCAATTTCGAAAAAGCCTGAAACACGTATTTATTTATTTACTGGAGCACTTGTATGAAGTTTCGAATAGAAAATACTATCTAATCTTGTTTCTCGACACAAACTTTGAACCCCCGCTTCATCCCCTTAAGGGGTGAATTTTGGAAAATCCATTCTCAGAGGGAACTAACGTCGTAATAACTATTTGCATGCCAAATTTCAACGCAATCCGAAAGAATATTGATTTTCAGACTTTGTTACCCCGTTTTACCCTTTTAAGGGTGGAATTTTAAAAAAAGCCTGAATCTCGCATTTACTTATTTTTTTACTGAAGCACTTGTGTGAGGTTTCGAATAGAAAAGACTATCTAATCTTGTTTCTCCATACAAACTTTGAACCCTCATTTCATCCCCTTAAGGGGTGAATTTTGGAGAATCCTTTCTTAGTAGACCCTTACGTACTAAGACAAATATACCCTCCAAATTTCAAGTCTCTACGACCAGCGGTTTAGGCTGTACGTTGTCTGTCAGTCAGTCAGTCAGTATGTCAGGACAAAGATTCTTATAGTATTAGATAATTTACCGTAAAAAAATTTTTGTTACAATTTACATAGACTTAATTACAAATTGACCGTAAAAATGATAATTGGAGTACACTCAGCATTATTGCAGCAGAGATGTGAATCTCCGCAGAGTTGATTTTTCAGTGTACCCCGTTGCTCGAAATCGGGTGTTAGTCTAGCATAAATGTTAGTGGTAGCGGGTAATTATACATCGAAACAATTACAATTTCAAAAGCTGAACTTACATTGAAACAAAATATTTAAAACAAATTGAATAAAAAAGATAACCCAATAGGGAATACGCATGAAGCTCAGATTTATTGGAAATAATTTGTTGTCCTGGAGTTATATGTAAAACATGTTTTTTTTATTTAATTCCATTTTATTTGCTTAAAATAATAAATTAAAAATGCAATTTAAGCCAGGGAAATTTAAGTTTGTAAAACAGATCACCATTGGTCGAATCGAAAGTTGACATCATTATGCACTACTCCACGTGATAGAAACATTGAGCGCGGGAACATAAAAATTAATGTATGGTGAGGTCTTATTGTATTTATTTCCAAATATTGTGTTTGCCGCGTATTATTGTGCAAAAATGTATATTACTAACCATTTAATATAGATAAAAATTAATACGAGATTAGAGAAACTGTATAATTTAATAAAAACATGCCATTGGCTAAATACAATAATCGCGCGGAGTCTTAGTTAAAGAAAAAAAAGCTAGTTTGCTTCAAGCGGCGTGTGTCTGACGTAAGTGCGTGACGTACAATGCATTAACAAAGAGCCCGGGAAATGATGGCGTTTAAACTGCTCAAATTTATTTGTATGTTTAAATGATTATTTAAAAAATAATTAGACTAATTCCAGCAGTGTTTTATTTTTTTATTATGTTATATGGATGTAATGAGTGAAATAAAAATATTTAAAAAAAACATGCATATTCCCTATTATTATCAGAAGAATAATATATGAAAATCTCTATTTGTATAAAATTAAATGTGTGTGTGAGTTATCTATTTTGTATTATTGTATTATCTTAAAATATGAGCGTCTCTGTGTGAGTTGACCCTAGCTCGACACAGACCGTGTCGAGCTTTATTATTTTATTTCACTAATCAATAGAAGTTAACGAAGATGAAGAGCTTTAAAGTTTGGGAGTGGTGGCGCGTGATTCACGAACCGCTCGTCGTCACGAACCGCTAAACAGTAGTACACTTTGTGTGTGTTCGCCCAGCAAAAAGTATCGGCTTTTCAAGAATTGAATGATGCAGATAATTAGTGCCTTATGTCGTGTAAATGTGCCCGAAATTTTAAATTTGTGCCTCCATCGGCTTCGGAGTTATTTAAGAAAAACGGATTCTGCTGCACGAACGTTCGCCCAGCAAAACTTTTTTTAAAAGATGGGTCTAGCTGTATTTTAAATATGCAAAAAGGTAGCTTAAATACGATTATAAATGTGCCGTGAAAGCCAAATATGTGCCTCGTTAAGATTCCAGAGATATATCGTTTTTTGCTGGGCGAACGTTTGGGCGATTGCTATATATCGGAAACGGCTGAACGCACAGTTATGATTTTTTGTATACAGATAAAGTAAATTTGTGCATATTTGTGCCCGAATTTTCAATAACATGACTAGCATGGTTCAGGAGCTATGATTTTATTTCCTAGAAAATGGAAAAATGTTCTGGCTCTCGAACGAACAAGACCCAGGACTTCGCGTTAGTGCCGACTGGTACCCGTTATATATTCCCACGATCCTGTAAAGTTTCGCCGGCCTACTACATATAATTGGCGAGTTCTTAACGATTTTGTCTTTTTTTGAGGTTATTTTGAGTGAAATTACTTAGAATACGAAAACACTAGTTTGCTGTGAGCTGGCTTATTACACGCTTCTATAAATAATTAGAGCGCTATTTTAAGAATACGTATGCAAAAAATTAAGCATCTATATCCATTACTTTAGACAATAATGACAAAAAACCATTCGAAATATTTTTGGTAGATTACCCGACCAAACTCGAGTGAACATTAAAAAGCGACCGCACGATACTTCAAGCTATCCTTCCTCACTTGATGGCGTTGTAATGAAATTTAAATAGTACAGATGCGTACAGAATTGTTAAGTTGGAAAATATTTTATACTAGGGACATGATATAAAATGTGAATTGTTTTATTTTTATAATACACTATAATTTGTAATGTATTATTAAAAATAAATTGTCCGTAGACAACGGCACATCGGCGACCTTTTACATATACTTACTACTTATTTATTGATAAGAGCAATGTAATAATATTATACTAAAACAATACTTAATGTTTTAATAAATATACCGTTCGAAATATTGCAATTAAATAATAAACGTTTTAAAGTTTATTTTTTTAAATGACAATTCCACTTTTGTGCGCAACGTTCTCCAAACGACGTATCGAGCGGCCGCTTTTTACTGTTCACTCGAATTTGGTCGGGTAATCTACCAAAAATATTTCGAATGGTTTTTTATCATTATTGTCTAAAGTAATGGATATAAATGCTTGATTTTTTGCATACGTATTCTTAAAATAGCGCTCTAATTATTTGTAGAAGCGTGTAATAAGCCAGCTCACAGCAAACAAGTGTTTTCGTATTCTAAGTAATTTCACTTAAAATAACCTCAAAAAAAGACAAAATCGTTAAGAACTCTCCAATGATATGTAGTAGGCCGGCGAAACTTTACAGGATCGTGGGAATATATAAAGGGTACCAGTCGGCACTAACGCGAAGTCCTTGGTCTTGTTCGTTCGAGAGCCAGAACATTTTTCTGTTTTCTAGGAAATAAAATAATAGCTCCTGAACCATGGTTCAGGAGCTATTACTAGCACGCTAGTCATAGTATGACTAGCATGCTAGTCATGTTATTGAAAATTCGGGCACAAATATGCACAAATTTACTTTATCTGTATACAAAAAATCATAACTGTGCGTTCAGCCGTTTCCGATATATAGCAATCGCCCAAACGTTCGCCCAGCAAAAAACTAAATATCTCTGGAATCTTAAGAGGCACAAATTTGGCTTTCACGGCACATTTATACTCGTATTTAAGCTACCTTTTTGCATATTTAATATACAGCTAGACCCATCTTTTAAAAAAAGTTTTGCTGGGCGAACGATCGTGCAGCAGAATCCGTTTTTCTTAAATAACTCCGAAACCGTTGGAGGCACAAATTTAAAATTTCGGGCACATTTACACGACATAAGGCACTAATTATCTGCATCATTAAATTCTTGAAAAGCCGATACTTTTTGCTGGGCGAACGCACACGTACATTTTTCAGCAGTTTTGACGTCGTCACGTGGAATTTCAATGCTCTATATTTTCGTCACTTTTAGGGTTCCGTACCCAAAGGGTAAAACGGGACCCTATTACTAAGACTCCGCTGTCCGTCTGGCTGTCTGTCTGTTTGTCTGTCTTTCTGTCTATCCGTCTGTCACCAGGCTGTATCTCATGAACCGTGATAGTTAGACAGTTGAAATTTTCACAGATGATGTATTTCTATTGCCGCTATAACAACAAATACTAAAAACAAAATAAAGTTAAAAATAGTAGAGGGTCCCCATACAAGAAACGTATTTTTTCGGCATTTCACGCCATCTATGAACGCTTAGTTAGGTAAACGTCCCATAGATGGCGTTATATTGAAATGTCGATCCCTAACACCTTTGTTAGACGTTAGATGGCGTTATAAGAAATAAAATGTTTATTAATTATTATTTTTTGCTGGCGAAAAATGATAATATTTATTAGGTATTTTTTGCTCGATTTTATAAAATACTGTAGTGTGGTACGGAACCCCACGAGTCCGAGTCCGACTTGCACTTGGCCAGTTTATTTGTTAAACTGAAAAAATTAAAAATGCGTATCCAATATTTTTTGATTATGTAATTGACGGACTAAAAAAAAAATTAGGAAACTAGCCTATTATAAAACCCCGTACCACTACAATTTCACAGCCACCGACCGGCACAAAACGTTCAGCGGCAATGCCAAGCGGAGTTCCAAAGAAACAGAAGAGGAACGTGTCTTTCAATGAAGAAGTGGACATCATCAACCCAGAAGACATTGACCCAACTATCGGCAGGTTCAGGAACTTAGTCAAGTCTACGATAGTGCCCAACGCTAATGCACCGCTGAGGAAACTCAAGCTGCAGACTCCTGATGATAGTAAGTGGCTTGTAGCTAGTCTCATAGTAAAATTTTCCACAGGTGGCATATTATATCGATGATCCGCCTGGCTTGCTTCCAAAAAGAAGGTTTCCACCATCAAGGATAAAATCTGTCGCTATATAAACTTATGGTGTTCCGACTGCACATAACCCTTGAGAGTCAGATTATTCTAGAGTCTAGACCAAGCGTGTTCACCATCTTCGAACACATTTTCAGGCTTACCACCAGGCGAGATAGTGGTCAAGTATTAGCCTATAAGATAAAGAAAAAAAATTACACAAATTGAGTGTCTAACGGTCCACAATACCACATATTAAGGCACTGTTGAACCGCTTAATTTTTTAGTTGTAGAGAAGGTTATAAAATTAATGTTAGACAATAAAATACAATTTATAATCCGTCCTCAGACTCGAACTATACACAGACAGAATAACTATTCTCTATATAATATTCCAGATCAGCACCACCATTCGTTAAGACTACAAGAGTTATCGCGTGGCGGCAACTTGTATTCGGATCTGCCCGCGCCTAGCTCACATCTTAGCCTTATTGGAGCCAGGTAAACATTTACAGTTACTTACATTATATTTTTAAACTAATTCCTCATATTTATTTATTATATGTTTAGTTATACATATAATAAAGCGTTTTGTATTGTATTGTATTTGCGGATGATGTCCTCGAACGTATCTCGCTTAAATATTTGAAAAAAAATTGAGGGGCTGAAAATGTGGAATGTTGTGTAAAGGCGGCAATAGCCCAATGGATAGGGTGTCGGAGTGGCGATCGAGAAGTCGTGAGTTCGATCCCCACCCTATCCATTGCACTATTGACGTGAACCCACTCCAGACACAAGCATATTTAGCTTAGTTGGAGAACAAGAATACTAGTAATGTGCAACCCACATTGCGAGTAATCTTTTTTAAACAAAAAAAAAATTGTCCAAAATCTTTACTTATGTTCGTTATAAACTTTGAAACCGTCCAACCGAGGTTCCCCAAACTGGTTTCATTAGAAAGGCAATAATGCGAAGATGGTTGTAGACAACTGAAACATGCATTGAAATGCAAAAAAATATTGTTTAGAAAACAGATTATAATTTTTACATAAATATAACATTCACTAAATATTTACATTCTAAAAATAGGTAATTAAAAATATATATAAATAAAATACTATTTACCAAATTTAAAGCAATTTTTAAAAATAATAATTAAAGGTGATAGATAAATTATTATAGTAAATTGTTAAACCCAATCCAAAATTTCATCGTACCGACGGGACTTGAACCCGCAACCTCCGGAATAACATGTTCCGGTGCTTTGCCAATTAAGCCACAGTGCGATGTATCGTTACGACGAAATTAGTGGATTGAATTTGTTAACCCAATTATGCATTGGTGGCGTCATCTATGACTACTTATTACGTAAGTTAATCATTCGGAAGAAATCATTACAGTTTTCAAATCCGACGAGAGATGTTGCACTGCGTAAATCAAATATTATGTTTCTTTGAAGTGTTATACACATTTTTGTAAATTGTTAAACACAATCCAAAATTTCATCGTACCGACGGGACTAAGAAACTTACTTAAGGGACTTCGAAACATAATGTTTAATTATTATAGTATGTCGTACTTACATAAAAATTAGTAACTAGCTGCGCCCCGCGGCTTTGCCCGCGTTCAACCCCTGGTTATAAACCTTCCTCTTGAATCACTCTATCTATTGATGAAAACCGCATTAAAATCCGTTGCGTAGTTTAAAATATTTAAGCGTACAGACAGTGGTTACTTTGCACATTGTTACTTTGTTCTGTCTTTACCTCCCATTTTTGTTTTTATGTGTGTTCGCGTTCTTCTTCGTTTATGAAACGATGTTGATGATTTTTTTTTGTTGGAATGGAGATATCCCAAGAGTGGTACCATTGTAATTTCATTGAGATCTGATAAGTATCTCCAAAGATATGTCGATAAACGTAAGAAACTTGCATGGAAGTCGGTTGTCTCGTTTTTAAACCTTTAAATCTTATTGTGTGTATAATATTGTTTCAGACTTGGACTATCATTGCCGAATCCAGCGCCAGATGTGGAGCTCGAAGGTCCGGAGCCACATTTGCACACGCAGCCTCCATTACCCGCATCAGGTATCACCTGTACTATTATTTCATTGTTACCCACGGGGAGGTCATTGTTACCCATGGGGAGGTCATTGTTACCCATGGGGAGGTCATTGTTACCCATGGCGAGGTCATTTTTACCGATGGCGAGGTCATTGTTACCCATGGGGAGGTCATTGTTACCCATGGGGAGGTAATTGTTACCTACGGGGAGTTAAAAAAAAAACTATATAGCAGTGGATCCCAACCTTCTTTGGACTAAGGATCGGGTTAAGTTTATTATTAGTAGCAGGGACCACAAAGTAAAAAAGGAACTGTATGAATCTAATTTTTAGTGCATAATTTGTATTTTTTTTAAAAAAAGACGGCTTTGCACTGCAGTGCACACACAGGCTGAGAAAAAAAATGTTTAAATCAATAAGATTTTTGAGCCAAGCATCAGGTGAGATAGTGGTCAAACGGCTCGTGTCATATTAATGTTTCGTTACTTTGAACTCTTTCGCAGACCATATTTCAGTCCTGGCGGACCACTGGTTAGGAACCACTGCTATATAGGTAAGCGTTTGACCACTATGTCACGCCAAGTATGTGATGCCAAGTGACGATGCGATCGAAGTATTTGTTTTTTTTGGTCATTGTTACCCACGGGTAAGTAATTGTTGCCTCCCTATGTCTGTAGGCTTAGACTTTAATTTACCCCACACACTACGAATAAATCATAAGTCAGGAACTCTAATTCAGAACAAACTCCACACAAAAAGTGGCCTTCCTTCAAACCAAAACGACGTAGATTCAAAATAAGAATCACTTTCGAAGGTACAAATCATTGGCTTGGAGATTGGTTTGGTTGAAATTGGTTCGCGCATGTGCTGCAATGTCTGTTATGACAGTTGAGACAAGACAAATGTCTGACTAATGACGCGTTGGACACGACTTTTAAACCCGCCTGCTTGGACACGACTTTTGTGGGGTCATTTTTATAACGCAGTTACTTTTCCTGACTTATGATTTATTCGTAGCCCACACACTACCCCTGGGTCTTGTTATATATAGGTGACCGGTGTAGTGGTGGTCACTAATGGTGGTAGGCTTTGGTCGTGGCTTGAATTACCCGCCGGATAAACACATGTCATCAGTCGGTCCGCCGAGTTCCGGGATGATGTTCGGTGCCAGATAGTGTGGAAGATCGCTTAGGCTCATTGTAGAGCGCCTTTCAATTCCAGATAAGCACGATTCTGTCTTAGAGCGCATCTTCACTTAATATCAGGTGAGATAGCGGTCAAGTGCTAGTCTGGCAGAAAAAATGTCTTTTACACTTAACTTTTTTTTACACCCCAATCTTGTCACTGAAAATTAACCGATTTTAATTATTTTTAAATAGATGTGGTCCTGTATTAAATTCTATCAAAATTTGAGGAGTATTTCCAGAGATATGGAGATAAACATTTTTGACTTTTGTCTTTGACTTGCTATTGAAACTGAGGCGCGTCATGCAAAGTCTATCGGTTTATAAATGACGGAGTACTCTTATCATAAAAAAATACAGTCTAATTCAGAGCCTCCTTTTGTTTTGAAGTCGTTTAAAAAATGAATTAATTCCGTTGAATGAATACCTATATAACCTACTAGCTGATACCCGCGACTTCGTTCACGTACACCAACAATTTAGTAGCCTATGTTCATCCCCATGATGTAAAGTATCTACTTGATACATTTCAGTAGGATCGGATCGTCTGTTATATAATAATTACTACGTAACAGATATTTCACTCCTCTACAAAACTAAAATACCAACGCTTATTTTAACCTCCTGTCAGATAATACAAGCAAAAATGTGTCTAAGGCGTTCGACCTAGCTTTGTTATCACTTCGTTCAGCGTGCGATGTACCGACGCGCGCCCGATAGGATGTGCATTAGTGTAGGGTAGAATCTAAGAAATAAAAACAAACTTTTCAAATTCCTTTTATTTACCTCACAAAATAACATCAAAGTACCTAATGGAAGTCGAATATTAAGTCGAAAAGGTGAATTTTAAGCCGTCTTGTCTTGTTATTTTAGTATCGTAAGAAAAAAAATAAAAGTATTTTTGTCTAACTCGCAAAATGACTATGGAAAACATAAATCGTTTTTATTGTAGAATAAGAACTTACTACTTTACTCCAGTAATTTTAATAATAATATACGTTGCGCGCGGTGTGAGTGACAACCGACTGGTGATACCAGTACCGGCACTGCTCGAAAGTTTAGGTATAAAGCGCTGTAGCTATGGGCGAGTGAGGGAGGCCTGGTTTGGGCGTATTACAAACAGAGTTTAAAAACAGACAGAGTTACTAACGTTTTTAGGGTGCCGAACCTAAAGGGTACCACCGGAACCCTATTACTGAGACTCCGCTGTCCGTCTATCTGTCCGTCCGTCTGTCTCCAGGCTGTATCTCATGAACCGTGATAGTTAGACGGTTGAAATTTCCACAGATAATGTATTTCTGTTGCCGCTATAACAACAAATACCAAAAGGTTTAAAATTAAAGGGGGTCCCCATATAAAAACGTTTTTTTACTATAGCGCCATCTATGAACGATTGTTTACCTTATTAATAATATTAATTACCTACCCTAACACCTTTGTTTTAACGTTCACTTTGTTGGTGTTAGAAGTTCGTTAGGTATTCGTTAGATGGCGTTGTAATTAATAAGCGTGTTAAGTATTGACTCGGTAATATAATATAATATTACCGTATTATACTGCGGTTCGGGACTCACCGTGTGAGACAAGTCTGACTCGCACTTGGCTAATTTTATTTTAATATAATTATGGATTGGTATGGATGAAATATTAAACCTTATAAAATTTGTTCCAGCACCCGAAGAAACGGCGTCATCAGAACCAAGACGCAAGAAATACGCAAAAGAGGCGTGGCCCGGACGGAAACCGGGTCTATTGCCTGCCGTATGAAACTCTCACCCGTAACATTACGGGCATCCCAGTACATACGGACATTAGTGAGATGAACTTTTGCTATATAATGCTAGTTTATATTATTAAATATATATAAAACATTCTGTCATGTGCCCTTTTTTGATTGTTTTCGCTGGTTGAAAATGTTTAAGAATATTCTCGAACAGGCAAGTTACTTTTGTTTTAAAATTATCGTGAATTTGTAAAATTATTAATGTTATATACCGGCTGTAATTCACGTACCTTTTGGTGGAATTTTTATACTTGGATTCACACCGCGAACTATAGAATGGTACCATAGGTGGTATTAGCATATTATATCATGTTTCGCCTGACTTGCTACCAAAAAGTAGCATACAGTGGTATGTTTCTTTTTGTTTTTACTTTTGGTTTTTGTGATTAAGTAGAAAAGCCGCCATAAACCTACGGTGTTCTGGTAGCACACATCCCTTGAGAGTCAGAGTATTCTGGGTCTAGCGTGTTCGCCATCTTTAACCACATCATCGCTTAAATTAACACCACATCGTCACTTAACACTTATTAGGTGTTAAGTAAATACATTTCTATCATCATAACACGTGAAAACTGGCCTCACACTTATCAGTAGAGATATTGGATATACCAATGCATATTTACTTTAAGTTCAAATGTTGGCTATCATGGAAAGCACTTTTTATAATTTGATTGCTTTTCCCTTCTTTTCAACCGACTTCCAAAAAGGAGGAGATTCTCAATTCGTCTGTATGTTTTTGTATGTATGTTACGCGATTACTCCGTCAATTGTTAACCGATTCGAATTATTATTTTTTTAATTGCTAGGGTACATTTCCAAGGTGGTTACTGGTTACATTGTAATTTCATCGAGATCTGATAAGTATCTCCTGAGATATGACGATAAACGTTTCAGACTTGCAA
The DNA here is from genome assembly GCA_954871355.1 of Cabera pusaria. NCBI lineage: Eukaryota > Metazoa > Arthropoda > Insecta > Lepidoptera > Geometridae > Cabera > Cabera pusaria. The sequence continues at coordinate 7,718,672 of OX940908.1, forward strand.
CTGAAACGTGACTCGCGTAACATTGCAGTCGGTTATTTTAGTTTTTTAAACTTAATTGTATCGACAGATTTTTTACGAAGCAAAGGTTTTATTCTCTGAAGTCTATTCCATAATATTTTACCCAATAATTAAGTAGAAATGCCGACAGTTTCAGTAGCAAGCTTGAGACGTTTATCGTCATATCTCTGGATATACTTATCAGATCTTGATAAAATTTAAATGAGGCCATGTCCCTTTGAAATCCTATTATCCCATGGTCCCATAATCCAGGTCCCATAAAACAATTATCGAGATCTGAACACTGCCTATAAAAAAAAAAAACATTCACATCGGTTAACAATTGGCCATGTAATGGGCGAACAAACATAAAAAAAAACCGGCCAAGTGCGTGTCGGGCCACGCGCAGTGTAGGGTTCCGTAGTAGTATAATATTTAACATAATTATTGTTAAAATTATCCAACACCCAAGTTTAACGACTATACTGATAAACTGATAAAGTTATCTTAACCACTATCATTTTCATTTGAAGTTCATGAAATGCACTATCATCCATAATTTTTCAAGCTAGCAGTTTAGCTTTTAGAGAGGGGGGGGGGGGGAGGGGGGACGCCCTACTAAAACAAAAATTTACACTTTAAAGTGTAATATTTCGTTAATGGAGCATTAAATCGAAAAATTGTATCTGCAACCCCTAAGTCATTTTAAAAGACCTATTCAACGATACCGCACAGGATGGGGTAGTCGCTACCCTAATAACTAAAAAAATATTTTCAAAAATTTTATTTTACCACTTTGTCGGCGTAATTGATATACACACCTCTACAAAATTAAAAAAAAAAACAGACAAAGACAAAGACAGACAAACAGACAGACAGACAGACGGATATGACGAAACTAATAAGGGTTCCTTATCAGGACTACGGAACCCTAAAAAACATCAGACGGATTGGAACCTCCTTCCTACTTTTAAGGAAGTCGGCAGCTATCCTTGAGAGCCAGTTCCCATTCTAGGCCTAGCGTGCTACCATTCTCGACCGCATCATCACTTACCAACAGGTAAGATAGTAGTTAAACGCTAGCTTAGGGCTAGATTATATAATAGGTAAATATGCATCTTGTTATCCTATCTCTAATCAGGCAGACAGAAAAACATGCCTTTCAATTCCATTCACTTCGTTGAAAATCAACGATACGCTTGACAGCTGTTCTGGATTCATTTTATTTCATAAAATCATCAATTTTATAAAATCCTACATAAATAATATTATTTATAGCACAGTGTGACCCAAACCAGCACTTTACGCACGCTTGCTTTTCAGTGACTTAAATAGTCGATTATTGCACGGTGTTTAGTGTATTGTAACAATAACAATGCAACAAACTACAACAAACAACAATAAAGCAACAATGCAATATTGTAACTTCACTTCACGCCGTGCAATAATCTACTATTTGACGGAAACGCGTATAGCGTACAGTCCGGCAAGTATAACTTGGCGCGGCTGTGCGCCACTGTGCTTTTACTTTGTACTTTGATAACAGTTTCTCTTAAACCACTTTTAATTACTTTTGGCATTATTGAACTATTTTAATGTAGCAGATTTATCAACAATAATGTCGCGGTAATGTCTCAATTAATAATATAATTAATTAATCTCTCGGAATTAGTTCCAAAAACCACCACCGCCAAGTTATACTTGTCGGACTGTAAGCGTAAAATGCGGGTTTATGTCACACTGCTATCTATAAAATAATATACGGTACACGTGACTTAAGTTGTCTTGCACGGCGTAGCACGCTAGCAACTTCACGCCGGCAATAATCGACTACTTAATTCACACGTATCGTAATATACTTATATGTCCCGATTAAATCTTACATTGAAATAATGTATTGTGTGTCAATTTATAATTAAGGGCAGACCGTAGCTAGATAAATATAAGATATTTATAAGTACATTGAATTAATTGCAATACATGATTATAAAATTTGGATGGTATTTTATTTATAAGTCCCAGTTGGTTTAAAAAAATATCAGTATTCTGCCTAAGATGAGATAGTACTTCACACGGAGGCAGCTGCTCAATTTGTATAAAGTACCTAAGTACTACTAACTAAGTACAAGTCCGAGCGTGTATTGAGTACTGTTTTTACTTTTGAAATAGTTCAGCCATATACCCGCTGTAGGCGCTGGAGCCCGGAATTCTTCAGTCAGGAATACAACTAGATTTCGGGTTACATACAAAATCAAAGCTATATGCTGTCCGCATAAACAATTACTTATACAGCTACATTCGTTTACTAACGAACAGAGACAAAAGTTTTAAAGTTCAACCTAATAGGCATGACGACAGTATCAAAAAATCGAAGATTTGATGATTTTAGGGGAAAATACATATTAAAACAATTTAAAACTAGTGTAGTTTTATGTAAAACATTGAGATTATTAAGATTTTCAATAAAATAAAATATTAAAGTACTGCAATCGGCCATTTTGATTGAAACACTAATCACAGCGCATGACGTCACGCCTTTATCCTCTTATGATGTTTTCTTGAAAATGATATAAAATTTTGGAAATCCCATATGTATTCATTGTCACAGATTATATCATAGTTACTAAGTTAAGTATGTCATTGACATATGCGTGACGTCACAGCCGACGCCATGACACATGTGTGCTGTACGCGCACTATTAAAAAAAATGTTAGAAAAATTGCTTTACCGAAATATAGGATTTTTCGTGAATAGTAAATGTGTTCCCACATTACGGAAGAGGATTTCAAAATGTTTCGTCACGCCTATTACAACCATAGCACCTTATACTAAAGTCAATATCACGATTCTACGCATTCTACTGTACTGTTTACCAAATGTTGGCCACAGAATAAATTGTGTTGGCCAAATGTTCTTAGCCGTGGTTCTAAATCGGTAATTTTGTTAAAAATGTAATATTATCTGTTAATTTAAATCTCCCACTCCCACTCCAAGACACTCCCGTCGATAAATTGCCTTATCGGGCATTATTCTTACAACTTTTAAATACGCATTGAGGTATTGTAAGTGTTGAGGACAACAGGGTCAGTGGACTGTATTCATAGGCTTCTTGGTCTTCACACGTTTTATTACAATTATACATTTATCTTCGGATTGCTTTACATTAGCATTGGCACACATGTTACAATTTTGTTCCTATATTTACGTAAAAGTTACTTGTACAACTAGAGCTATGTCTGTATTCTTTCCCATACTTTTGGGGCCAAATTCACAAATCGTTTTCTGATACACGCGCCTGGAGGTCATTGCATTTGACACGTGTATTCAACGGTCATTTTAATTAAAAGCGCCGCCATATGCCGACAAAGGCCTAAGGCGGTCCGATTGAGTTATATTTACCTCTAGCCTTGTGTTCAGGGTGACACGTGTAAGTTCGATACATAATAATATTTCTATACAATTCTAATACATTTAGTCTTACTTACTACTTACTAAAGGTACTACTGTTTATTCATTATTCCATATTCTATTCTATATTCTATGATTCTATACATTAAATAGCCTATTTGTTCAGCGGACTCGGCGTCCTCAACATCCTCCCCCCGGCGTAGCCCGCGTAGCCTCATCCCTTACAAGGACGGCGAGTTTGCTAGCCGGGCGTCGGAAGATGCCCGTCCTTGTCCTCACGTCCCCGACACGTACTCCGCCATCTGGTCCCGGGTAGACTCGTTCGACGACGCCGATAGGCCACACATTACGTGGCAACGTATGGTCGACGACGACGACGATGTCTCCGACCGTCAGGCTCCGCTTGTGGTCGGTCGGCTCCCCTCTCGGCACCAGGGTCGGCAGGTACTCCCGCACCCAGCGATGCCAGAAGGAGTCCGCGAGCGCCTGGCTGGCTCGCCATGACCTGCGGTCCGCTTCTGTGCAGGGGCCCGTGGTAGGTAGGCCTGTTGATGATCCTATCAAAAAATGATTAGGGGTTAGTGCCTCTGGATCTTCAATGTTGACGCTTACGTGAGTCAGTGGTCGAGCATTCACTGAATGCTCGGCTTCGGTCAGGAGCGTGTGCAGAACCTCCTCTGACGGCGCCTTTTCCCTCAGTGTGGTTGCTAGGGCGGTTTTCACCGACCGCACTAGCCGCTCCCATGCGCCGCCTTGGTTCGGTGCACCCGGAGGGATGAAGGTCCACTTCATCCTGTTTTTTAGCCCCTCTTCTTCCAGTGCTGGGGCCCACTCCCTGTAGGCGTTGATGAGCTCGCGATCTGCGCCTCTGAACGCGGTAGCGTTGTCCGAGTACATGTTACTCGGCCAACCGCGTCGCGCTGCCATCCTTCGTAGCGACATGATCGCTGAGTCTGTGGATAAAGTATTAACAAGCTCGAGATGCACGGCGCGTGTAGTGAGGCACGTAAATAACGCGCCCCACCGCTTTTCTCGCCGCCGTCCCACCTTTACAGTCATTGGCCCGAAATAATCTAAGCCGCAATTACTGTAAGGGCGGTGGTATGGATCGAGGCGGGCTCTCGGCAGGTCTCCAGTCGCCGGCACCTGTGGCTTCGCTTTTCTCACCCGACAATATCCACATTGTCGCTCGATGGCTCTCACCGTAGGCCTTAAGTGGATGACCCAGTAGCGCTGCCGTAGGTCGTTTGTTACGCGCTCTCGATTCGCGTGTCCCGCAGCGCAGTGTTCCTTTAAAACAATAAGTTTGGTTATATAATGGCGACCGTCCAATATAATTGGTCGCTTAACATCTGTAGCAGCGCTCGATGCTGCTATACGTCCCCGTACTCGCAGTAATCCATTCTCGAGCACGGGGTCCAGTTTGTACAAGCGGCTCGACTTTGTAAGAGTGCGAGCGGCTTCTACGTCGCGCCTCTCTGCTCTAAAGCTGTCCTCTTGAGCGAGTCGCAGTAGGGCTGTCTCGGCGCGCTCGATGTGCTCTATGTTCAGGCGCGTAGCTCGGCGTCGGCATATGTCTATGAAAGCGAGCACATAGGCGGTCGCTCTCAAAAGTCGCTCATATCGTGAGAAGCGGCTTGGCTCGGGTAACCACCGGTCTGTGTGCTGCTCCTGCTCGCTCGTGTGCAGGACTTCTATTTCTTCGACAGGTGCCGCGCTCGATGGCCAGTCCTCTTCCGGTTTCCGCAGGAAGTGAGGACCCTTGAACCATCGGTCCTCGGCGCTCAGTGGTGCGCAGTTGAGCCTTGTCGCGTCGTCAGCTACGTTATACTCTGTGGACAACCATCGCCATTCATCTTTATGGGTTAGTTCAGCGATCTCACCAAGTCGATGTGCGACGAACGGCGTGTAGCGGCGCGCGTCGTTCCTTATCCACTGGACCACAGTAGCCGAGTCCGTCCAGTAGATCGTCCTGACGACCTCTACGCGATGCTCCCGCTTGACGACGTCCGCGAGTCTCGCTCCGATGACGGCGGCCTGTAGCTCCAGGCGTGGTATGCTCAGCGTACGCCGTGGTGCTACCTTAGCCTTGGCTGCTACCAAAGCTACGTTGACGGCGCCGTCACAGCGAATCGCTCGCCAGTACGCCACCGTAGCATACGCTTGCTCGCTCGCGTCGCACATGACGTGTAGCTCTACCCGTAGACCCTCTACGGCGTAGCTCCGCGGCAGGCGAAGTCGGGTGACCCCGTTGAGTTGTTGTAGCCATGCGGCAAACAGCTCAGCCTCCTCCGCAGGTATCGGGTTGTCCCACGGTAGCTGTAGGCGCCACAAACTCTGTAGAATAATTTTAGCACATATAGTATAACAACTAAGTAAGCCGAGCGGGTCATATATCGACATGACCGCACTAAGCGCCTCTCGCTTAGTCGGGGCGCGCTGTTGAGCACGCACGTCGCTCGGTACTCGATGCATTGCCGTGTTGAAGCCCAATTCGTCCTTGTCGGGGTCCCAACATAGCCCCAGGATCTTGTTGGCGGGCCCCGCTCCCCCCAGTTGCGTAGGCTGGGTAGCTCGTAGCTCGTGCGGCACGCCGTCCAAAATCCGTTTTCGGTTGGAGCTCCAACTCCGCAGGGTGAAACCAGCTGCAGCGTGCACCTCTCGTAGCTCCTGTATGGTGCGCCGGGCTTCACTCTCGGTGTCGTAGCTGTCTACGAAGTCGTCCATATAGTGGCTCTCCGTGATAGCTACGAACGCACGGGGATGCGTTTTCGCATGTGCGTGCGCGTTGTAGTTGCGCACACTATGCGCCATAAACGGTGAGCTCGCTGCCCCGAAGATCATACTCGTCATCTTGTATGACCGAGGAGGGCCGCTCCTGTCTTCTCCTCTCCACAGGAACTGCTGCGCCGGCTGGTCTTCCGCTCGTATCTTCACACGCAGAAACATCTCCTGTATGTCTGCGGTGACGGCGATCGGTCGCTCTCTGAAACGGAAAACAATCCCTGGCAGTGAAAGAAGAAGATCAGGTCCCTCTAGCAGCTCATCGTTCAAGCTAACTCCGTGACTTCGATGCGCCGCGTCGAACACTAAGCGCCGCTTCCCGGGTTTGTTCGGGTTCTCTACGGCGAAGTGCGGTAGATACCAGCAGATGTTGCTCGGTGTCTCCGTACCGTCGCACGGCGCCGCATACCCCTTGTCCAAGAGGTTTTCGATCTGCTCTGTATACTCCTTCGCGAAGTCCGAGTTAGCGTCCATCTTCTTTTCGATGCTTCTCAGCCGGTTCGCGGCTGAGGCGTAGCTGGGCGGCATGACGACTCCGTCGCGTCGCCATGGCAACCCAACTTCATACCCGGTGTCGATCTTCTTTATTGTGTCCGTGAAGATCCGCTGCGCACGTTCATCTGTCTCGCTCACACGAGGCTTGAGGGCGACACCCAGTGAGTCGACGCGAAAGTGCGACTCGACCAACTCGTGTAGCCGCTCGTCGTGTAGCTCGTTCGTGCGCCGGTCCGGTGCGTAGACGTGTAGCACATTGTCCTCGCTACACGTCACCATACTGTGTGGCACGGTCCCGTGTACCACCCAGCCCAGTTGTGTTCGCGACGCCGCCGGTTGCTCAGGGGCGCCGACACGCAGCTCGCGGCCCACGATGACTTCCCAGTGGTCGCTACCGACTAGGATGAGTGGCCGCGCTCGCTCGTAGCACACCTCTTCCGGTGTTAGACTCTGTAAGTGTTTACAATTGAGTAAAGAGTCCGGTATCGTCTGTCCGCGTAGCTTCAGATCTCGTACGGTGCGCATCTTCAATTTGTAGCGCGTGTTCTCGCTTCTCCCTCGCACGTGAACTGTGACGAGCTTGCTATCTCCCTCGCTCTGCTCCATGTTCACGCCGGTCATCAGTAGTGGAAGCGATGGTCCGTTCGCCCCGATCCGTTTGGCTAGCTCTGTGTCGATCAAGGTGATGCTAGCGCCTTCGTCCAACAGCGCGTATGTGTCGACTTCTCCTCTCGGTCCGGAGACGACGACCGGGCAGACCTTGAGCAGCACAGCTTTCGGATCGGCGGTACTGAAAGATGCAACAGACATTACTACCGCGTCGTTACTCTTACTCGATTGTAGCTCCGGCGCTGACTGTACGGCTGGTCGCTCTCGTGCATCGTTATGCAGTGATGCATGGTGAGGCGAACGACATTGATTCACGCCGCATACTTGCGCCCTGCAAGCTATCCGACGGTGTCTCTTCTCTGCGCATCTGAAACAAGTTCCCTTTGCCTTTAACAACCTCCACCGCTGCTCGATGTTCATCGCCCGGTAAGTCGGGCACTTGTGCAGCGGGTGCGCGTCGTTGCAGTTGAGGCATCTACTTGTTTCTTGTTTCTCGTCCGTAGAGTATACCGTCCGTTTCTTGTAGCTCGCCGTAGAGCTCCTTACTTCTTTACCTGTAGCCGTAGCCGTAGCCGTAGTCGCCGTAGACGAGAACGTGTGCCGTAGCGCGATGTCTGCTTCGCGCATGAGGAAGCGAGATAGCAATACTATCTCGGGCTCCTTCTCCTCTCTGTTGTTCTCGGCGTAGTCGCACCAACGCGACCGTACGTGCGGGCTCAGCTTGTCTAACACCTCCCGTGCTAACATCGGATTAAACAAATAACCCTTTTGATCGATGCCTTGGAGGATACATACCACGTTCTGAAGTTTTACCGCGAAGCTGTTTAACTCGGTCGCGGCAGCGCCGGGTCTTGGCAGCCTCTTCAGATCTCCCAGTGCTCGATCCACGATCACCTCCGGTCTCCCGAAGCATTGTTCCAGAGTCTTCATTATTACCTCTGGATTGGTTGCGCTATGTATTAGCGCCGCCACGGCGTCCCTGGCGTCCCCTCGTAGGCAGCTACGCAAGCGTAGCAAGTTCTCTGCCGGCGGGATGTTGTACAGTAACGTTGAGTCCCGTACGGCCGCCTTGAACGGAAACCATTCGCTGGGCGCCCCTGAGAACTCGGGCAGGTCGCAGTTGTAGCGGCGCTGCGGTCGCGCCATGTTAGCGAACGCATCCGCTAGCTGCTCTATGTTCCTCTTCGAACGACCTGGAGTGACAGAACGATCATTATTATGATACCTGACACGACGTGTATCCTCCCGGGCGCAGCGCGGAGCTTCGACGTGCTCCCCCCGTGCTGCCTGCTGCAGCCACTCGTCGACCTTCCTGTGGTCGTCCGCTGTCGTGTTAGGTTCATCCCGAAGACTCTCGTTGTCTTCCAGCGTAGCCACTTGAACGGCCAGCCTCTTCTTGATGAGGTCCGTCTCGATGGCTAGCTCCTTCCTCTTCACCTCGGCGATCTTCTCAGCGGCCTCGAGCTCAGCCAAGCGTAGCCGCAGTGTTGAATTTGTAGTCCGCTGTGAGAGCGGCGGTGTACGCGCCCGCTCTCTCGTGGCCGCCTCTGCCTCCGGTTCGGGCCGCGTAGCTTGCGACGGTGAGGCAGGCGGCTCCCTGGTCAGCCTCCGTAGTCGCTCCTCCTCGATGCGGCGGCGTTCCTGTGAGGCGTGATGATCACCTTCGCCGTCGTACTCGGAGCGGTCGGCTTGACTGCGGGTTACAACCATTATGCAAGAAAAAACACACAAAAGTTATAATTAGCCTACGACGTAGTGGGTCTACGTCGTAGTGCGTAGTACGTAGCACGTAGTACGCCCGTAGAGGCGGGATCGGCGGGTAGCGCCGCGCTCCCGCACTCTCTCGCTGCCCTGGTGCAGCCTCTCGGGGGCCGGCACGTTCGTTGCCGGCGGTGGTTGGCCCGGCCGGTCGACCGCCGCGTCTTTCAGCAGCAGTCACGGGCCAGCGGGGTCGGGGTAACTCGAGCTGAGCGAGCTGGCTCGAGCTAGGCCGGCGTAGCCTCGTGCTACGCAGCCACAGCCTCGGGCAGCGGTCGCCTCAGCCGTCGAGTCCGTTGGCGAAGGGCAACAGCGGTACACGCTGTGGGCCCCGCCTCACGCTGCGGTTGCAGCCGTCGGGGGTGCCGCTCTGCAGGAGCTGGCGTGGTCGGCCCGGCTGGTTAACTGCTGCGTCTTTCAGCAGCAGTCTTCAAGCCAGCGGGTTCCCACAGGTGATGCCGAATCCGGAGACTAAATGCCGACGAAACGCGATCGACCAGGACTGTTGGTCACTATATTCGGCGCGAATGACCAAAACTGTTGAGGACAACAGGGTCAGTGGACTGTATTCATAGGCTTCTTGGTCTTCACACGTTTTATTACAATTATACATTTATCTTCGGATTGCTTTACATTAGCATTGGCACACATGTTACAATTTTGTTCCTATATTTACGTAAAAGTTACTTGTACAACTAGAGCTATGTCTGTATTCTTTCCCATACTTTTGGGGCCAAATTCACAAATCGTTTTCTGATACACGCGCCTGGAGGTCATTGCATTTGACACGTGTATTCAACGGTCATTTTAATTAAAAGCGCCGCCATATGCCGACAAAGGCCTAAGGCGGTCCGATTGAGTTATATTTACCTCTAGCCTTGTGTTCAGGGTGACACGTGTAAGTTCGATACATAATAATATTTCTATACAATTCTAATACATTTAGTCTTACTTACTACTTACTAAAGGTACTACTGTTTATTCATTATTCCATATTCTATTCTATATTCTATGATTCTATACATTAAATAGCCTATTTGTTCAGCGGACTCGGCGTCCTCAACAGTAAGTAACGTGTTAACGTTGACTGGATTTCAACCGGACTAATCCAAATAAGATGGAATGTAAGGGAGGACAAAAACCATCTCAGTGCTCCCAGCCAACCTCACCTGCCCGTGGTGCATCCTGCCAACAAACGAGGCTCTGGTGACCGACAAATGGCGGTATAACCATTTCAAATTATGGCGTAGCTAAATACTACAGGCCGGTGACGGGCAGCAGCGTCACCGGTGCGAGGAGCTACATCCTGCGATCGCCAACCCGCCTGCCCAGCGTGGCGATTAGGGCATTATACATAACCCACCCTCCCAATGAGCCGAAGATCGGGCTCTGTGACCTATCTTGGGAGAGGCCTACATCCAGCAGTGGACTGACACTGGCTGATTATGAAAACGGACAACCTTTACTGAACCTACTTGCAGCGAAAACTAGGGTTGCCCCGCTCGCACAAAAACTTACTTTGCCACGACTAGAACTATGTGGTTACTTGGTGTTACTATTGTCTCAACTAATGGACAAAGTAAACAACTCATTGAACGAACACAACGTCACTATGTGACCCTGGACTGACTCCAAGGTGGTATTGGCATGGCTGCAAGGAGAAAGTTCCAAATGGGAACGTTACGTTGAGAATCGAGTAAAGAAGATCAAACAGGTGATTCCAGCCAAACAATGGTCTTACATCGAAACAAAAAGTAATCCTGCAGATTGTGCAACCAGAGGAGTAGAGCCGAAGAAACTGCTCAACTACGAGCTGTGGTGGAACGGTCCAGCTCAACTAAAAACTACTTCGGTTGAGACATCCCAACTTGAAACTATGAACTGCCTTTTTACTACTGACATCGATGCAAAACAGAACGTAGCAGCCCTACAAGACTCTAAAAAGGAAAACTTCATAATCGACTTGTTAAACAAATGCAGCTCATTAATGCGAGCTAAGCGCATCGTCGCTTGGGTCATGCGCTTTATTACAAAGGCCCGGACAACAGCGGCGAAACTCGACACCGCTCGTGCCGATATTGCGATAACTACCTACTTGATAACAAGCGAACTACTTAATGCATACAAACTGATAATACGTGTTATGCAAAGATATGAATTAAAAACTGAATACAACTTACTAACTAAAAAGGAAGCTGTGAACAACAAGAGTTCAATCTTCAATCTTAATCCTTACTTGGATGAAGACGACATCATACGCGTCGGAGGTCGACTAAACAAAACCAACTTGCCGTTGGGCATGAAGAACCCCGTCATCTTACCACGAGACGGCAGATTGACTCAACTGGTGATCGAAGAGGCTCACGCTGCTACCCTCCACGGCGGGGCGCGACTTACGCTCGCCTAGATGCGTCAACGATACTGGATCGTCGGAGTCAACCGAGTTGTGAAAACACATAAACGTCGCTGCGTGCGATGTCTTCGATTTAAATCAACTGATAACTATCAGATCATGGCCGACCTACCAACTCAACGTGCAATCCCTTCCCGTCCCTTTACACATACGGGGGTTGACTTTACCGGAAATGTGGCAGTCAAACTGAACAAGGGAAGAGGGGTGAAAACTACTAAAGGCTACATTGCCATTTTCGTGTGCATGGCGACCAAGGCGGTACACATTGAGCTCGTCTCGGACCTCAGCACCGAAACTTTCATCGCCGCATTTCAGAGAGTATGTGCAAGACGCGGAACTCCGAAACACATGTACTCAGACTGCGCCACTATAATTATTGGAGCTTCAAAGTTACTAAAAACCGAGTATGAACTCTTCAAAACCGAACTATCACCAGAGTTCTTCGACGAGATTGGCAAATTGGAAGTAGAGTGGCATTTCAACGCACTAGCGTGGCCGACAGCAGGCGGGCTTTGGGAAGCTTCCGTTCGTTCAATGAATCACCATCTACGTCGGGTCCTGGGGGAACAAAAACTAACATACGAAGAGTTTAACACACTACTGACTAAAATAGAAGCCTGCATGAACTCGCGGCCTCATGTCCACTAACTGAGGACCCAGAAGATTTCTACAACTACCTTACTCCTGGCCACTTCCTAACTGGAAGCCCTACAATGACTCTCCCGCTCTCAAACTACGAAGACGAGCGAAACATACATTTACGCCAGAGGTGGCAACTAACAGAGCACATGCTGCGACAATTTTTGAAGTCGTGGTCCAGCGACTATCTATCTCAGCTACAGGCCAAGAGCAAATGGCAAAAACCAACTAAATGTCTCGAAAATGGCGACATTGTCTTGGTGAAGGATAACAATCTACCACCAGGCAAGTGGGCTATGGGAAAAGTGATCGAGTTACACCCAGGACAAGATGGGCACGTCAGGGTAACCACTTTAAAAACCCAGGCTGGTCTACTGAAGAGGCCGATCACTAAATTTGCCAAAATTTTACCATTCGTAGGTGAAACTACAACTGAAAACTTGACAAAACAAACTAATAACGTTGCTTCAACTACACCTTTAAACTCAACTACTAAGTGCAAACGTACTGGAAAGAAAAGTTTCATCACAATGATCATTTCATTTCTAATGTTATTTGCACCGATAACTGGATCGCACTGTGCATCTACTGACGTCAGCGAAGGCACACAGTCGAGCGCTCAGATTACAGACCTTGGACGCGAGCGCCCGATTTACTACGATACAATTGGAAAAGTACAAGTAATTTATGACGAATGGTTTCTGCTTACGTACTACAACTTAACTACTTACTGGTAAGCTACTAAAGAAATCGAGAACTACTTAGAGGATATACAAAATCTATGTCATAAACTGGACCAGTAGGGCTATTCTGTAAGCTATCTCGACAGCGGAATCCGCGGTGAGATTCGAATTTCGTACTACGAAATTCAATCGTATCACGATCATAATACGGTTGAATTTCGTAATACGAAATTCGAATCGCACCGCGGATTCCGCCGTCGAGATAGCTTACAGAATAGCCTAGCAGAGGTACTGTGAAAGTACCACACAACAACTGTTACATGAGATGTATCAACTTAACCACTACAACAACATACTTTTGGCCCCGCATAAACATCTATCTGATCGCAGACGACGCTCTCTTATAGATGGTGTGGGATACTTAGCGAACAGTCTGTTTGGAGTCTTGGATCAACGTTTCGCCGAGAAATACCAACAAGACATTCAATATATACAGAACAACGAGAAATACCTACTAGAACTAATGAAAAACCAAACAACTATCATCGAACTCGAAAACGATATCATGAAGCGAAGCGAAGAGAACATCCAACACCAATTTGCCACCATGAACAAGTACATGAATGACACCGACATGAGACTCAAACCTTGAGTCGAAAATCGGAACCGTCATGGCAACTACACTTCAGCATCGCTCACTGCACACATACTACTAAATAAATAAATAAATAAATAAAATAAATCTGAAAAACGTGCAAGACATACTGTTCAACGCACTCGTAGATGTCTACAAAGGGCACATTGATGTACATCTCCTCACCCCGGTCAATCTCATCAAACAACTGAACGAGATCGCGGGTTGCCGAAAACATTAACTTTTCCCGTAGAAAATATTCAAGCGGATATAAAGGATGTTTACAAACTACTATACGTGAAGGCTCGAGTTACAAACAAGTACTTCATGTTCGAGATACACATTCCATTGACGAGCAATGAAGACTTTACTCTCTATCGAGTCATCCCTCTGCCTTTGAAGGCTATAGAAGACGAAATCGAAACTACCAAGTATGTACTTGTATCGGCCAAGTACATAGCTGTCAACTTCAGAAAGAACTCTTACATAAGTTTGAACGAAGACGGAATGAAGCAGTGCATTCAACGGAGTACTAACAACTTTGTGTGCAGTCTACATTTACCTATTAGAACTTTGGAAAGTAAAGACGCACCCTGTGAAGCAAAACTATTAGGTCATCATAAGACCTCACCGTGCGTTGTAAAGGAAGCCGAATGCATCGCCGCCTGGATCGAGATACATTCAACAAACACCTGGCTGGCGGTGTGTTGCGACTCGTGCGCACTACGAACTATCTGTGGCAGTGACGACACATCGCATCAGATAAACACATCGGGACTTATTACTTTAGAGCAAGGATGCGTGATGCAAAACAAGGACTCAACTATCTACGCTCACAATCTGTATCACAGTGATGCGAGACTAAACTTGTACTCGGCGGAACCGCCGAAACTAGATAAATCTATAAACAGAATCGTCAACTCGCAGCACATACCTCACCTACAACTACTACCTGAAAACCTAGAACAGGTCTCAAAACAGCTGGAGCAGCAGAAGACAAACGAGTTTCACCTCCCGGCTACCGTAACTTCACATGACATTCATCAATATACTATCTGCTATACACTATTAGCAGTCGTTATCATCTCAGCTTTGGTGTGGGTTATGAGGAAGCGAGGTGCAACAGAACAACAATTTGTGTCACGACGGCAGAAGTACCGAAAACTGAGAGGTTGGAACTGCAACCCCGTGACTCTACTACCACAGCTGACAGACCAATTCGGCCGGTCATTCTAGCTATCAGAGCGGCCGCGGCCACGTCACGATAAGTCACTGACAACGGCACCGCGCGGGCGGGCCCGGCCACTGTCCCAGCGAGAAAACGTCAAGGATGTGGAATTTTCTTTTGATTGATATTTTACTTCATACATTTTTATTACAACTTTTTACTTTTGTTTGAGCTATGTCTAATATTGACTCTGTACTGACGATTCTCTCTCTCCCGCTGTCACCCTCTTTTGGGGTTGGTAATATGTACGGAGTACATTACTTCACTTTATATTTGCAACATAGCACATTTCACAACAACTGACTTACTTAGAGTACGCTTTGACGCGCCGCGACAGACACACGCGGACGAGTGAGAATCGCCTTCCATTTTATTATAATTTGTGTCTAAATACAGTGGCGTAGCGTGGGGTTGTGCCGCCCGGGGCTGAGGCAAATTTTGCCGCCCCCTTATTTAGGTAGCAATATATAAAACCCAAAATAAACGTTTTAGCTAAGTCACTTTGTTACAGTTAGTTACATTACTTAATTAAATTGTCGGACGAGTGTGTAGCAGATAAAGTTTCTTATACATTGGCAACACTTTTGTTATAAACGGGCAATTACTCTATGTGTTAATATATATCTGTGCTATCTTGTTTTTGCTATGGCCGACAAAAGCCCTTGGAAATTTTTGGATATTTGTAAAAGACTAAGCAAATCAATCGAGGATATAGTGTAACCAGGACAGTTATTATACTCTTTGCTATACAAATATAATAATCTGTTGTGCAACCGAAGAAATATAAGGAGATATAAAACAGCGAAATGGATTTTCATTGACACGTATTACCAGGCAGGATCTGTTAGCTGGAGAAGGAACATGGTCCTTCGAGCCGGATTATTGAATTATACAGTCCATTCATCAATTTGTGAAGAAAGTGAAGTGTAACACACCAATCAGAAGTCTGGTATTCGGTCAGCGGTCTCAAGTTGTGTTTATTTCGTTGTACAGAAAGACATCAAGATGGAGTCGTTATACAAGCTACAATTTGATAAGAAATCTGTCATCAGTAAAGCAAGAGTAAATTTCAAGAAGTCACCAAGAGATCGTATCACTCATGTTTATATCAAAACCAGGTTAGAGACATTGGAAAATACATGGAGTAGCTTCCTAGCTACACATTATGATATCATATCACAAAAATCAGATCTGCAATGTGAATATTTTACTAGTGACACTTATGAGGTAACGGAAGAATTATATATGTTATATAAAACTGAGTTGTTAGAAGCCTTGGAGGATCTAGGCAGTAAGAATGATGAGCTTAAGTCTAATTCACATCATGATAATGTAAAACTTCCAAAAATAAATATTCCAAATTTTTCTGGATTATACAGTCCACTGCTCTCTAGCTAGATCCTCCAAGGCTTCTAACAACTCAGTTTTATATAACATATATAATTCTTCCGTTACCTCATAAGTGTCACTAGTAAAATATTCACATTGCAGATCTGATTTTTGTGATATGATATCATAATGTGTAGCTAGGAAGCTACTCCATGTATTTTCCAATGTCTCTAACCTGGTTTTGATATAAACATGAGTGATACGATCTCTTGGTGACTTCTTGAAATTTACTCTTGCTTTACTGATGACAGATTTCTTATCAAATTGTAGCTTGTATAACGACTCCATCTTGATGTCTTTCTGTACAACGAAATAAACACAACTTGAGACCGCTGACCGAATACCAGACTTCTGATTGGTGTGTTACACTTCACTTTCTTCACAAATTGATGAATGGACTGTATAATTCAATAATCCGACTACGTGGGACCTGCTAAGGAATTGAAACACTTAGTTGCAGTAGAACAATCAACTGTGGCTGTAGAGATAAGGGAATGGATTGGAAACAACGGGACATCATGGCATTTCATACCACCACATGCTCCAAACTTTGGTGGTCTTTGGGAGGCAGGAGTTAAGGCAACAAAAAGACATTTAAGACATGTTATTGGAAATTCAACACTCACTTATGAGGAACTTGCCACTGTGTTGATACAGATAGAAGCATGCTTAAATTCTCGGCCGTTGTCAATGATGTCTGAGGACCCTGGCGATCCAATGCCGCTGACTCCGGGTCATTTTTTGGTTGGTGAACCACTTATCACGTTGCCTGACCGAAATTATGAAAACTCTAATGTCAGTAGTTTGAGACGATGGCAGGTGACGCAGCGTATCGTTCAGCACTTTTGGAGACGTTGGTCCAAGGAATACTTAGTCCACTTGTTGCAACGCTACAAGTGGACTAAGCAAATACCTGAACCCAATGTTGGAGATGTAGTGCTCGTAAAAGAAGATGGTCTGCCTCCTTCTCGGTGGCTTATGGGTAGAGTAGTGACAAAGCATTCTGGTGGTGATGGTTTCACGCGAGTGGTGACTCTTAAATGCAACGGCTCTATCATCAAAAGGCCAACATCTAAACTGTGTGTTCTCCCTGTTTCATTGTAGTTTAATAACATATTCTAAATACGTTCCTTTAATGTTGTCCTCACCTCACGGTGGGCGGTTGTAATTTGAGTAAATACTTTGTATACCATATATTGTAAATTGTACATTGTAAATTCATAATATATTATAAATGGATTTGTTTAAGGTTGCCCTCATCTCATGGTGAGCAGTTGTAATTTGAATTAGTTCGTAAAAGATAAATAATATATTTTTGTAACTCACAGCATGCGCAAGTTGTGTAAGGACATATGTCTATGTCCTTGGTGGGCGGTATGTCGGACGAGTGTGTAGCAGATAAAGTTTCTTATACATTGGCAACACTTTTGTTATAAACGGGCAATTACTCTATGTGTTAATATATATCTGTGCTATCTTGTTTTTGCTATGGCCGACAAAAGCCCTTGGAAATTTTTGGATATTTGTAAAAGACTAAGCAAATCAATCGAGGATATAGTGTAACCAGGACAGTTATTATACTCTTTGCTATACAAATATAATAATCTGTTGTGCAACCGAAGAAATATAAGGAGATATAAAACAGCGAAATGGATTTTCATTGACACGTATTACCAGGCAGGATCTGTTAGCTGGAGAAGGAACATGGTCCTTCGAGCCGGACACACGGATCACACACCAAATAAGATTGACATCTTACTCGGTGCTGAGGCCTACGGGCAGGTTTTGAGAGAAGGATTAATCCGCGGTCCACCGGGTTTGCCGGTCGCCCAAAACACAGCATTGGGCTGGATATTGTCAGGGAAGGTTTCATCGACCAGTGACATTATTAGTTGTCATCATGTTGTCTTATGTCAACCAGATCACGTCGATGAAAATACATTACTGAAACAGTTTTGGGAAATTGAGTCAGTAAATCCTGAAAATCAACGGAAAATATTATCCAAAGATGAACAGCAATGCGAAGATATTTATAATCAAACGACAGTCAGGGATAAAGATGGTCGTTATGTTGTTCAACTTCCATTCCGCAGTGAAGATCCGCAATGTCGATTTGGAGGCTCCAAGTCCTTAGCAACCAAAAGATTTCTGCATCTGGAAAGCAAGTTCAAGAAGAATCCAGAATTAGCGAGAAGATATGCAGAAGTGTTCAACGAATACAAAGAACTTGGACATGTTGAACGTGTGTCAGCTGATGAAACTGTTAATGAAGCAGCAGTGTACTTGCCACATCATGCTGTCATCCGTGATGACAAATCCACTTCCAAAGTACGTATAGTATTTGACGCATCGATGAAAGGCTTCAATGGGGTATCTCTCAATGATGATCTTCTGGTGGGTCCTACTTTGCAGTTGCCGTTACGTCACATCATTATGAGGTGGAGAATGCATCCCATATGTCTCTGTGCTGACATTATGAAAATGTACAGGCAGGTGAAGGTTGCCTCTGAACATGCTGAATTTCAAAGGGTAGTGTGGCGTGATAATCCGGAAGCTGAAATTGAAGAATATAAATTAGTAAGAGTAACATTTGGAACAGCATCAGCACCTTATCTTGCAGTTAAAACCTTGCAGCAGACCGCAGCTGATGAAGGAGAACAGTATCCTGATGTATCTGAAAAAATAAAAAAGGACTTTTATGTAGATGACCTGATGACGGGATGTCAAACAGTACAAGAAGGCCTAAAGTTATATAAAGAAATATCAGAGGTACTTATCAAAGGCGGATTTCAGCTGCAAAAATGGGTGAGTAGCTGCAACGATTTAAATGCCAAAATTTCGGAAGAGGGAAAAGAGAGAGAGAGAGTATCAGGAGAAAGAGATAACGAGGAAGTTAAGGATATAAAATTAGATGAGGTGATGAAAATTCTGGGAGTTTCTTGGGATCGCAAATGCGATGAATTTAAGTATTCAGTCAATCTGCCATTGTTGCAAACACCAATTACAAAGAGAAGAGTAATTTCAGACATTTCCCGCATATTTGATCCACTGGGTTGGGCGGCGCCTTGTGTTGTCGTTTCCAAGATTTTTATTCAAAAGCTGTGGCTTTCCGGGTTAGGCTGGGACGATGAGTTGACACCAGAATTGATGTCAGAATGGCAAGGTTACCGTCATAATTTATTAGAAATTTGTAATTTTCATGTTCCCAGGTGGATACAAACGACAGTGGATGATGATTCTGTGTCTCTTCATGGATTTAGCGACGCATCAATGTTCGCTTATGCAGCAGTTTTATATATCCGAGTTGTCACCAGACAAGGAGAGATAAGGGTCAGTTTAGTCACTGCTCGAACTAAAGTCGCTCCAGTGAAGCAACAGTCCATTCCTCGTCTCGAATTGATGGGAGCAACATTATTATCTGATTTGACATGTGAGGTGGCGGAGGTCATGCAGATACCAAAGGAAAATGTACATCTCTGGACAGATTCATCAGTAGTATTGGCGTGGCTCAGTGGACATCCTAGTAAATGGACAACCTTTGTTGGAAACCGTGTTTCTACCATTCTTACTAGTTTTGACAATACACAATGGGCTCATGTGCAGTCCTCTCAGAACCCAGCGGACATTGCTTCAAGAGGTAGTACACCACAAGAATTGTCAACAAATAAGTTGTGGGCTGAAGGACCTTCATGGCTTATGAATAATACAATTGAATATTGTAGACCGAAGTCAATTGCAACCAACATGGAACTGAGAACAGTTAAGGCTCATGTAGCGACTGAAGACCCAGAAGAAAATCCGATGTGGTCTAAATATTCAACATTGAACAGATTGTTGAGAGTGATAGCTTACTGTAGAAGAGTCTTGAGATGGAAAAAACAGTATCACGGAAAGAAAAGATATGAAGTCTGTTTACAAAATGAAGAATTAGAGGAAGCGACAGTGGTATGCATAAAATATGTACAAAATAAATATTTCAAGGAAGAAATTGATGATGTGAAGAGGATGGGACATGTGAAACAGAGGAGTAAATTAAAACCACTATGTCCAGTAATAGATAGCAGAGGAATTTTAAGAGTCAGTGGTCGAATCGAGAACTCCAACTTAGACATAGATACAAAACATCCTATAATCTTGCCGCAAGATAGTTCTTTCACTAATTTGGTTATTGCTGATTGTCACAAAAGAACTCTCCATGGTGGTCCAACTCTGATGTTAAACCAATTGCGTACTAAGTACTGGATCATATCTGCAAAATCATTAGTAAAGGCATATGTACATAAATGTGTCAAATGCAAACGGTTTGCCACATCAAGCCAAACTCAATTAATGGGTCAGTTGCCAACTTGCAGAGTTACCCCAGCTAGACCATTTCGCCGGAGCAGTGTTGATTTTACAGGTCCAGTGAAAATAAGAGTGGCTAAAGGTCGAGGAAATAAGTCCTACAAAGGATACATTTGTGTCTTTGTTTGTATGGTGTCCAAGGCGGTTCATTTAGAGGCAATTAGTGACTTGTCAGCTGAAGGATTCATTGCTGGATTCAAAAGATTTGTAGCTAGGAGGGGAGCAGTAACTGACATCTGGAGCGACAACGGTACCAACTTCGTAGGAGCTGCTAAGGAATTGAAACACTTAGTTGCAGTAGAACAATCAACTGTGGCTGTAGAGATAAGGGAATGGATTGGAAACAACGGGACATCATGGCATTTCATACCACCACATGCTCCAAACTTTGGTGGTCTTTGGGAGGCAGGAGTTAAGGCAACAAAAAGACATTTAAGACATGTTATTGGAAATTCAACACTCACTTATGAGGAACTTGCCACTGTGTTGATACAGATAGAAGCATGCTTAAATTCTCGGCCGTTGTCAATGATGTCTGAGGACCCTGGCGATCCAATGCCGCTGACTCCGGGTCATTTTTTGGTTGGTGAACCACTTATCACGTTGCCTGACCGAAATTATGAAAACTCTAATGTCAGTAGTTTGAGACGATGGCAGGTGACGCAGCGTATCGTTCAGCACTTTTGGAGACGTTGGTCCAAGGAATACTTAGTCCACTTGTTGCAACGCTACAAGTGGACTAAGCAAATACCTGAACCCAATGTTGGAGATGTAGTGCTCGTAAAAGAAGATGGTCTGCCTCCTTCTCGGTGGCTTATGGGTAGAGTAGTGACAAAGCATTCTGGTGGTGATGGTTTCACGCGAGTGGTGACTCTTAAATGCAACGGCTCTATCATCAAAAGGCCAACATCTAAACTGTGTGTTCTCCCTGTTTCATTGTAGTTTAATAACATATTCTAAATACGTTCCTTTAATGTTGTCCTCACCTCACGGTGGGCGGTTGTAATTTGAGTAAATACTTTGTATACCATATATTGTAAATTGTACATTGTAAATTCATAATATATTATAAATGGATTTGTTTAAGGTTGCCCTCATCTCATGGTGAGCAGTTGTAATTTGAATTAGTTCGTAAAAGATAAATAATATATTTTTGTAACTCACAGCATGCGCAAGTTGTGTAAGGACATATGTCTATGTCCTTGGTGGGCGGTATGTCGGACGAGTGTGTAGCAGATAAAGTTTCTTATACATTGGCAACACTTTTGTTATAAACGGGCAATTACTCTATGTGTTAATATATATCTGTGCTATCTTGTTTTTGCTATGGCCGACAAAAGCCCTTGGAAATTTTTGGATATTTGTAAAAGACTAAGCAAATCAATCGAGGATATAGTGTACCCAGGACAGTTATTATACTCTTTGCTATACAAATATAATAATCTGTTGTGCAACCGAAGAAATATAAGGAGATATAAAACAGCGAAATGGATTTTCATTGACACGTATTACCAGGCAGGATCTGTTAGCTGGAGAAGGAACAAAATTGTCCCGGACACGGAGGGTTCCGAATTTACGAAGTCCGAACACCACGAACTTCTAACACCAACTAAGTAAATATTAACACAAAGGTAAATAATATAATTAAATATCTGAAAGACGGAGTGTTCGTACGACTAACTTTATACTGATTCTGCTAGTTGAAGCTCTTTAAGAATTCAAGATGTATTATTCAAAACTGTACTGTACATATATGCAAGTAAACCATAACTAAGTAAACAAATCGACCGAGGCCCACAAATTTAACAAATGAAACGCTTGCGCGTGCTAATTTTTCCTGTGCTGCCATCTAGCTGCGTCGAGGTGAATTAATTTTGTATCGTATCGTATCGTAAAAAACACGTTTTTTGTTTTAAACCCTTTAATTTTTAACTTTGTTCTTTTCTTAGTATTTGTTGTTATAGCGGCAACAGAAATACATCATCTGTGAAAATTTCAACCGTCTAACTATCACGGTTCATGAGATACAGCCTGGTGACAGACGGACAGACAGACAGACAGACAGACAGACAGACAGACGGACAGCGGAGTCTCAGTAATAGGGTTCCGTTGGTACCCTTTGGGTTCGGAACCCTAAAAATCTACATTTATTATACATACTAGTGGAAAAACACAAGTTTTAGCACAAAATAAAACTAGTAGTTCTGTGAGAACAATACACCTCGCGTGCCCTTATACCCATTAAATAACCGACACTTTTCCCTATTTCATGGCTTAGCAAAGCCTCTCAGAGTTTGGGCTTTGCTAAAAAAATAGGAATATAAGTTCGCGTTCCCTTCGTCCTAGGAGTTTGAATCTGGTGTCTACAGGTTTGTCTCTTAAGAGGACTGCGTAATCAGATTGGTGTAGGGTAGGTAAACATTTTCCAAAATAAAGTAAAAAATTGAAATCTGTCCATATTATACGCTACAATAAACATCACTCCCTTTTCCCCTCCACTCTCTCATTTCGTTTTTTTTTCGCATCATCTAGTGTAAAATGAAGTCCTTAGTGTGCCTCTCCAATTTGACTGAAATCTGTCGATATATAACGCTACAGCAAACTTCCCCACTTTTACCTCCACCACTCCCACTTTTTTTTATCTTATTGGCTAGCGTTTGACCACAATCTCACCCGTTGTTAAGTGATGATGCGGTCGAAGATGGTAAGCACGCTAGGCCTAGAATGGGAACTGCCTCTCAAAGATAGCTTTCGGAACACATTAGATGTTTGGCGATAGATTTTCTAACTTGAGGGTGGTAGCTGGCCAGGCGGACACTAGATATTGTCCTACCACCATGCAGTGCATCCACCTTTTAAAGGTTTTTTTTTGTAGATTCTTCTGTAGAATAAAGTCCTTAGTGTGCTTCTCTAATTTTTGCCTGAAATCCGTCGATAAATGACGCTACAGCAAATTTCTCCCCTTTCCTCCCCTATTTTCCCACCAATTAAAAAAAGCAATCGACAAAAATTTTAAAATATATCCAAGAACTCGTGTGCCAATTTTCGTCAAAATCGGTTGGAAAAATTCGACCGGCTGCCTTATGATTGAAATTGATAGGAATTGAAATTAACTAAATGACAGAGATGGAGCTATACAGCATGCATAGCTGCGTCCCCTTCATTTAGTTCATTCAATAATCAATTGTCAAAGTGGGACATAAGGGGGCTGTAGGCGAGAACAAAAAACATCCGTACAAAAGCATTTTTTGGCCAATCTCTAAACTTTTTAACGTTCCCGCCGAACCCCCAATTTTGTTCTTTTTAACCGACTTCAAAATAGGAGGAGGTTACAAGATTGTGTTTGACTGTATGTTATTTTTTTATGTATGTTCACCGATTTCTCTAAGACGCCTAAACCGATTTGGATTTTTTTTCTATTTGAATGGGGTGAGAGAGTTGGTCCCATATAAATTTCATCGAGATATGTTCAGTATCTCCAGAGATTTGATGATAAACACCTCAAACTTAGTACTGAAAATGACTGGCGCGACGTTTGAAGTCGGTTCTTTTAGTTTTTAAACGATCAATTCACTTTTGGTTTGTTTTGTTTTTCGCACCCAGCATTTTCCTTGCTGTAGTGAGGTGAAAAGTTATGTGTTGCGCTCGGCAGCAAGTTTTTCTGCGTCTCGTAATTTTGAAACCTTCGCTATGCTCAGGATTCTTTATTTGAACCACTCGCTTAATGCTAGAATCCTTCGCTTGCTCAGGTTTCAATACAAGTACTCGTGCCAAAAACTAACTTTGCAGCCTTGCATTACAAATAACTATTCTACATAGTACTTAGATTCATTTTTAGAATGTAGAATACAAATGTATCTACCGTTCGACAATACTTACCATCTCTATTATGTAGATGGTAGAAGTCAGTCTATTCCAGAGAAAGGGCAGCTAAATCGCACAATATTTTTTAATAAGTTATTAAATCATGCTAACTCTTGGCCTTAACTTAAATTTAATAATTAACCTTACATTTTTATTTAATTTACTTGTGGCACTGAACATTTTGACGCCGGGCAAAACGTGCCGCCTGCGCGAAGCGTGATTCGGAGTTTGAAAAAGGATTTTAAATTTTTTACCGACTACAAACAAAGGAGCAGGTTTCTCAATTCGACTGTATATATTTTTTTTAATAAATCGCGTCTTGCTGCCGCCGCCTAATGTGTGCCGCCCGGGGCCATGGCCCCCCCGGCCCCCCCCCCCACGCTACGCCACTGTCTAAATAAACTCTACTTAAAAACTATTACTACTACAACTTATTATTTTGTACGGTCTTAACTGGGATCGTACAATATTTTTAGATTTTTTCTCATTTAGAGTAAAATACCCTATTGACAACTTAGCACTTACTATTGCGCTCCCCGAAACCGAGTATTTAGTGTTCTGTCTGAGCTATTGCGTTGCGAGCCGTGACTGTGAGTGTGAGCCGTGAGCCGGGTGATTCTTCAGAAACAAAATTTTCGATGTCTGAGGGTATACGAGGTGCATTCAATAAGTACCTAGCCTCATCGCCAGAGGGCGCTGTAGTTTCAAAAGAGTTTTACCACAGTGTAGCACATTCTTTTTTAATTATTTTTTCAAATTTTCATTCCAATCCCTACATTTGTTTTATTTGGCAACTTATGGAAGCGAACGTATCGATCGGTTTTACAAAAATGGAAAAAGAGCAATATCGTTCGGTGATTCGATTCCTATTTTTGGAAGGGAAAACGCGCATCGAAATCAAAGAGCGCTTGGATGCTGTGTACGGTGACTCTTCTCCATCGATGGCCACCGTCAAGAATTGGTTCAACGAGTTTGCACGTGGCCGTACGTCGGTTTTGGAAGAACCACGTCCAGGTGCACCGAAAACAGCTGCTACGGAGGAAAAAAATAAAAAATTCCATGATCTCGTATTGGCAGATCGCCGATTGAAGGTTCGAGAGCTAGCTGAGACTGTAGGCATTTCAGAAGGAACAGTGCATCATATTCTTCACGAGGAACTCGGCATGAGACAGCTGTCGGCACGATGGGTGCCGCGTTTACTCACACCGGAAAACAAGTGCAACCGTGAGACCACATCGGAGACGTGTTTGGCGCTGTTTAAGCGGAATCCAGCGGAGTTTTTGCGTCATTTTGTGACCATCGATGAAACCTGGATCCACTGGTACACACCAGAGACCAAGGAGCAATCAAAACAATGGATCCAGACCGGGGAACGTGCTCCAAAGAAGGCGAAAACTGTAAAATCGGCCGGAAAAGTTATGGCCACCGTTTTCTGGGATTCACAAGGTGTGATCTACATCGATTATCTCGAGAAGGTAAAACAATTACAGGGCTTTACTATGCTAGTTTATTGGGCCGATTCGACGCCGAATTAAAGAAAAAACGACCCCATCTGGCTAAGAAAAAAGTGCTGTTTCACCACGACAACGCACCGGTTCACACGTCTGCCGTTGCCATGGCCAAATTGGTCGAATTACGCTACGAATTGCTGCCCCATCCACCGTATTCTCCAGATTTGGCCCCTTGTGACTTCTTTCTGTTTCCTAATCTGAAAAAATCTCTCGCCGGGAATAGATATGGATTTAATGAGGAGGTCATCGCCGCCGCGGAGGCCTATTTTGCAGAGTTTGACAAAAACTATTTTTCGGACGGGTTAAAAAAGTTGGAGCATCGCTGGGCTAAGTGTATCGAACTAAAAGGAGACTATGTAGAAAAATAAATTGCCACTTTTCCAAAATTTTCGTTTACTTTTTGTAGGCTAAGTATTTATTGAATGACCCTCGTATCTCTGAAACCAACTAACAAAACGGTGTGTAATTTTTTTTTTAAACAGTTTGGATTTATCCCTAACTAGGGCAAATTATATTTTTGAAATATTTCCTGTTTAGGTACAAAATAAAAATATTTAAAGTTCGTTCTTCTGATTCATATAGCGTGTCCGTTTGCCATTTTCCGGAACAAAATGGTTGATATCGCATTTAGCCTTTGATACTTCAATATTAATTAAAATTTAATCTAAAAGTAATGAATTGTGCTCTTAGAAAAAAAAATGTTTTAGTTATAACTACGTTAGTGTGTTTATAAATAAATAAATAAGAAGTGTCCGGCGTATGATACTGATTAATGTGGCGTAAGCTGCGCTTGACCATACTTGGTCAGGTGTTAATAATGAGAGTCTGGCTTCACATGCGGGGGGAAGCCAATCGTGCAACGAACGAGCTAAAAGACGAATGTACCCCTGGTTGGCTTAGAAACCGGTGTTAAGAAGGTAAATGTCTGATTAATCTGTGCTTGGTTCAGGTGACATACTGATTACAATGCCTACTTTATAAAATTATTTTTATTGTTTTAAAACTTTAATTTGAGTTTAGTATGATGCTTTTGGGTTATAGATTTGTGTAGAAAAATGTAATCACTGAAGTCTGTATGTATGATGAGTTATGCATGATTGTTGGCTAAATCCTGATTCATCTGTGCCTGATTCATATTGTCCAAACCCTATATGAATCATAGGATGGGATCATCATTGGGATGTAAGGGCGCACACATACAGTCTAAGTGCTCCCAGCCAACCTCACCTGCCCATGGTGCTTCCTGCTGACCAAAGAACGAGACTCTGGCGACCGACGACAAATGGCGGTATAACCATTTCATATAATGGCGTAGCTAAATACCACAGGCCGGTGACGGGCAGCAGCGTCACCGTTGCGAGAAGCTACGTCCTGCAATCACCCAACCCGATTGCCCAGCGCGTCGTGGTGATTATTTGGGCAAAACCTATATGGCATGCACAACTATTTGCGTCCCCCAGTTCCCAGTCACCCCGCTATTCATAACCAAGGCGGTTACGGTAAGGGCGGAGCAGGGGGAGCTAAGAATCCCCAGGCTACAGTTGGCCGCCAATACCGATTGATACTGGCTACGTTTAATGGACGCACGCTACGGCTTGATGCACACTAGACACTACTATGAGAAAAGCTGAAATACATAAGATGGCATATTCTGGAGTTATGTGAAATCCGAAGGGCGGGGGAGGACACCGTTACCTCAGAATCAGGCCATTTTATGTATTTCAGAGAGGGAGTACAACCATCCCACGGCGGTGTCGGGTTTTTGGTCCAGAAGATCCTCTCCGACAACGTTCTATAAATCTCCAGTGTGTCGACAAGGGCAGCGTATCTTGTGATCAAGTTCAGCGAGAGGCAAATCCTCAAGGTTATCCAAGTATACGCACCGACTTCGGCACAATCGGACGATGAAGTGGAAGAAATGTACGAGGACATTTCCTTGCAAACCACCCAAAAGGCCCACTGCAACGTTGTCATGGGAGATATCAACGCTAAAGTGGGAGTACAAACAAGCGGCAAATCGGTAGTTGGGAAACAGACATCGTAGGGGGCAAATGCTCATCAACTTCCTAGAAAAAGAGGGCCTTTTCTGATGATTTGCATCTTTCAGAAAGACCCTCAGTGGAAGCGGACGTGGCAAAGCCCCGACGCTATGACTAAAAACGAGATCGACTTCATAATGACGGATAAAAAGCGCATATTTAGAGATGTCTCAGTGATCACTAGGTTTAAAACTGGCAGTGATCACCGACTAGTCCGAGGCTCTCTAGATATCGACAAGATGCAAGTTTGAAAGTATTCGTTTAATGAAGTCCATGCTTTGACCCAATATGTTACAATCCATAGTTGGGTCCGAAACGTTCCAGCAGAAACTGGAGATCCGATTTGCTGCACTGGAAACCACAATAGACTTTGAAGTTGACCAGAATCTCGACCATGTGGTAGGCATCATCAGGGAGGAGGGGATAAAATTCTGTGAGACGCGAGGTACCGGCATGAAGTCTAAGCTTTCAGAGGTTTCTCTACAGCTAATGCAGAAGCGACGTGAAAACCCTGCAGTCACTTCGTCAGATCAACGGTCCCTAAACAAAAATATTTTTAGACTGGTACGACGGGATCTCCGGAGGTCCAACACACGCTCAATTACACATATATATACATCCAAGTGTTCAGAGGTCCCTGTGACGCTGCGACTATGACCTTCCAAGTACAAAATCAGCAGACTGAATATATCCGCTTACATCGAATAGTCAGACAAGGGGCCGTTATTTCCCCCAAATTGTTCACAAACGCTCTAGAGGATATATTCAAAACGCTGAATTGGAAGGACACACTTGAGATTTGCGGAAGATATCGTTATCGTGGTTGAAACCGTACAGGACTTGCAATAAGTTGCATACATGCTGACCACCCTTGCTGATTCTTCTGCACGCATCGGTCTCCGGATGAACCTGGATAAGACCAAGATCATGTTCAACGAACATGTTATTCCGGTACCGATTTCCCTAAATGGAGTTTCTCTCGGAGTTGTTCACGAAAATGTCTACCTTGGGCAAATCTTGCAATTGATATTTGCCATAACTAGAAAACGTTTTTTGATGGGTTTTTTATATAAATGAAACGAGTTTTAAACGTCACAAGGCATTTCTACTTTTTTATATATATTTACTTATATTACAACCTCTTGAATAATTTTAAAAAATCACAGGAGTATAAACCTTCGCATTTATAATATTAGTTAAGATTAACGCTGTCTCAATACAAGAATTATTATGCCGTAGTTTAAAAAATGTTTTACAATAATTATTGTTGAATTCGCCAGATCTTTCCATAAAATGTATGATTTCTGATATAATACATACATACATACAATCACGCCTTTTTCCCGTTGGGGTAGGCAGAGACTACTTCTTTCCACATGCTACGATCCTGACATACCTCTTTCGCTTCTTCCACTTTCATGAGCGCCTTCATACATGCTCGCCGGTTATAAGTACTTTTGACTTGGCCTTTCTTTAAAACGTCTCCAATCTGGTCGTCATACGTTCGCCTAGGTCGGCCTCTACCGGCTGCCCCATTCACACTCGTCTCATAAATCGGTTTCGTCAGTCTTTCTTCATCCATCCTCTCTAGATGTCCAAACCATCTAAGCATCCCTTTCTCAATCTTTGTCACCACATCTTCTACCACACCACAACATTCCCTTATCATGCTGTTCTCCACCTTATCCATCAGAGTCACTCCAATCATACTTCTCAAACTTCTCATTTCTACAGCATTAATTTTACTTTCATGCTTCTTCTGCCATACCCAGCATTCACTACCATATATGAGTGTGGGAACCAACACTCCCTTATGTTTATCCAGTCGTGTTTTTTTAGACGTGTTCTGACTTCTCATAAAGTTATGCAGTGCCCCACTCACTTGGTTTCCTGCCAAAACTCTTCGCTCAATATCACTTTCATACTTACCATCTCTCGTAAACTTAGAACCCAGGTACACAAACTCTTTCACTTGTTCTACACTATCTCCTTCAATCGTAACCTTACAATTTGTCATTCTTTCTTCTCTTTCAAAAACCATTACTTTGGTCTTACTTACATTCACTTTCATCCCTTTCCTTTTTAAGGCATCATGCATAATATTAACCATCCTTTGCATCTCCTCCTCCGATGATGATATCACCTGATCATCAGCGTATAGGAGGCATTTGATGGTTAAATCATTCATTCTTAATCCGTAAACTCTTTCTTTCAGATCTGTCAAGCAATTGTCTATGAATAGGTTGAACAACACTGGCGATGCAACACATGCCTGTCTAACACCTTTTTCGATGTTATAATTATTATAATAATTTCAGATCTTTCACAAAACGAAAAAAACCGACTTCAAATGCCGCGTTAGTCATCTATGGAGATACTAGACAGATCTTGAAAAAATTACAAAATGAATAAACGGGAAACATACTCTGTCAAACAAAAAAAGAACTTTCCAAATCGGTTAAGAAATAGCTATGAGGTAACAAACATAAAAAAATACTGGCGAATTGAAAATCTCCTCCTTCATTGTGAAGTCAGTTAAAAACAGATTATTGTTGTTGTTAAAATATAAATATTTTCTTAATACAGAGCCGATCTACATAAAGTTTTTCATTTTTATTTCTGTTTCTGATTAATCTGTTACAAATTCTGATTCATATGGGCACAAAATATTTGAACGTCGATATCTTGAAAACTACTTTATAAAAAAGTGTCCCTCATTCAAATATTTGTTATTTGGTATACCTATTTTCATATGAGCATGTGTTACAGAGCTGAAATTGTAAATACATTTTCGCCATATGAATCAGCCGAAGAATGAAATTTCGAAGAATCACCAGCCGTCTAGTTTGCATTTGAGCTGCAGCTCAGTGACTTAAGTCTCTGTGTTCTGAATATTTGGACCGGCTCTGACCTGAGTTACACACGTCTAGTGCCAACTCTTATAACGTAATAGAGTGATTCAGTAGTATCTGTCGGCCATATGGCGGCTATAATGTTCATAATCGCAAATAATACTTTATAATATTCATTTTGGAATATCCTACATCCTATAATACATCTAGTCCGTGTTATAAAAGTATTTGGAATTATTGTAATAAAATAGACAATTAATTATCGTGTGTGTCAGATGCTTTTATTGCACAGGGCCATTTTGGACATTGTCCTTTGATACCTTGATGACATCATTATGACTTGTGAATATTTTCACTAGCGCGGCATTTAAAGTCAATTTTTTAGGGTTCCAAACCCGAAGGGTACCAAATGAACACTGTTTGAGACTTTGTTGTCCGTCCGTCCGTGTGTCTATAAGTGCGCACTTTACAGATCTGTATCTTCTTAACCATAATAGGTACATACTTGAAAATTTCACAAAGTATATATCCGTCAGTGTATAACGGTATATATAAATTTTATAGATGTAATTTAATTAAAACTTGTTTTGCACTAAAAAGGGTAAAATAAATTATTTTTCAAAAAAAAGAAACCGACTTCATAACTACAAACAGGCACTCGAAACAAGCGAAAAATAAATTACTTAATATAATTATTATAAGCGCTACCCACTTATCTATTTGAAGTCGGTGCCAGCCAAGTCTAATAGGTAATAGATAGATGCTAACTACATATATCTACCTACTTACTACTGCTACTACTACATACATAGTATCTATCTACTATCCAATAGACTCAATGGCGCATCTTGGGAGAGGCCTACGTCCAGCAGTGGACTTATACAGGCTGATGTGTTATCAGTAAAAAAATATCATATTATTACCATTAAAAATAAACCAGCCAAGTGAGAGTTGGACCCGTGAACTCTAAGTGTGCGAGTCCGACTCGCACACGTAGGGTTCACGCGAAGCCTCTATTAGGGGGTCGCAGGGGCTCGCAAAGACTCAGGAAAAAAAAGAAAAACAAGTTTGGAATTTTACTTTTTAAGAAAATATTATTTAAAGAGCATTTGTAGGTGTTGTGATTGAGAGTGCTTATAATATTTATTTCAATAGAAAAATATGTAATGTGTTTACTGTAGGCCACTCGAACGAAGCCGCAGGCAGAAGCTAGCAATATAAAAAAATATAGATTATAAACAGTGCAAGTAGGGGGCCGGGAATTTGCGCGTTTTTTCATACTAAAGGTGTCGCGTCATGAAAAAGGTTGAAAAACACTGAAAAAAACAATCGTTTATAGCAAAAAAATAATCAGCATCATTTACATAAAGCTATAGTAAAAAATACGTTTTTGGGTTTGAATTTTTCCTTTACTTGTGCTGTAAGACCTTGCTTTTGACCAAAATTGACAATTCTAGGTCAACCGGAAGTACCCTTTAGGTTTTGGGTCGAAAACCTATAAGGTACTTCCCATTGATCTAGAATCATGAAATTTGGCAAGAAGCAAGGAAGACCTTGCTTCTTGCCAAATGTCAACCAGCAGCAGCACAAATAAAGGAAAAATTCCGAAAAAATAAAAAAAGTTTAAAATTGAAGGGTGTGCCCATACATACATAGATTCGCCAATTAGGATAGGCCTCTGAGTTATATGAGCGCTCATACAATTTAGAGGTCTAGCTTAATTGGTAATAACGTTGGTACGGAAGCCTCGGTGGGCGAGTCCAACTCGACTTAGCCGGTTTTTTTTAATGGGGTCCCCATTTCCTTTAATTTTTAACTTTGTTCTGTTTAGTACATGTTGTTATAGCGGCAACAGAAATACATCATCTGTGAAAATTTTAACCGTCTAACTATCACGGTTTATGAGATACAGCCTGGAGACAGACGGACGGACAGACAGATAGACAGATAGACAGACAGAAAGACAGACGAACAGCGGAGTCTCAGTAATGGGGTTCCGTTGGTACCCTTTGGGTTCACAACCCTAAACACCGCGGATTCCGCTTCCGAACCAGTGTGTAATATCGCATACGTGGAGAAGGATAAAAAAATTGTTGTTCATCTCGCTCTCTCATACTAGTGATTGTATAGTTTTATGCTTCACATATTATTATTGTTATTTCAATCAAATTGTTGTTATATCCACATTCACTTAATACTCCATCCACGGTGGTAGATTTCTGCCATTTAGGCAGATTTGGGACCTACATTTTAACTTTGGCAGATTAAGCTGACGATCCCATAATTAAGAACTAAAACAGCCGCATTCAATGCCCCGCGAGTCAATTTCAGTAGCAAGTTTGAGACGTTTATCGTCATATCTCAGGTGATACTTATCAGATCTCGATGAAATTACAATGGGACCTATTCGGAAACGTACACTACCGATTACAAGAATAATACGAAGCGGTTCACAATTGACGGAGTACTCGCGTAATAAAATACACACACACACACAAAAAAAGAAAAAAAAAACATATAGACGAATTGAGAACTCCTTCTTTTTGGAAGTCGGTTGAAAAAGTGGCAGATTTAAAGGATCTTTATAAATGTTGTAATATAAATAGAATTTTGACAATTTTCTGTTTCTATTTAAAGTAACTATAAAATTTTTATTATGCATGGTTGGAATCATAGAGAAAGTATATATTTAATCCATGGTTGGAATAGTTTGTAATAGTTTGAATGAGAAGGTAAACTTTATTTTTATGCCATAATTCAATAATATGATGGCAAATTTTATGCATTTGTTGGAGTGGTTGGTAGTTTGGTAGATTTTTGGCCAGTGTCGGGCAGATTCGCCATTTAATATTAAAAAAAAAAACTGCTTTAAAAATTATTACCAGGCAGAAAAACTACGCAAGCCCTCACAAAGCTCGGCTTTTAGCTAGTAATAATAATATATAATAATCGGCTTGACTTGATCGGCCGGCCGGTGGTGGGAAACGCAAGAGCTAGGACCTAAGTAAGCTCCAGGGTGGAAGTGTTAAGGACATAAAGCCGCTAGTAGCGTTTACTGAAAGTGCAGCTTACCTCTCGTCATCCTAAGCTATCCTTGCCAATGTTGCCCCTCGGCGACAACATAACGGTCCACCTTTATGGGGGGGGGCATTCAGTGTATAGCAAGTCACCACCCGCCTTAATAGTTTGAAATGAGGCATAATTGGCGCGTACCTCATCCCATACACCAGGAATCTGACATCGATAAGCTCTAAATCAAAGTATCACAGTTTTCAATGCTAGAGCATGGTAGACGATCGGTAGACCGAAATACATGAAAACCTTGAGTACAAAGCTTTTCACAAAAGAACTGCTGTGTTGGCTAAGGAGAAAAAACTTCTATGATATTAATGAATTATTTGTTAAAGTATAGGGATAAATTTTATTGATAGTTTAATGGTATCATGTAATGCATATTTGTTATAATGAGGATTGATGATGATTTTGACATTTAATTTAATGATCAATGTGTTTATAAATAAATTCAACATAATTTTTGTGAATTTTAGTCAAGTATCTAAAGTATATTTCATACGTCATTGTTTTATGACAAAATAGGCGGACTAACCAAAAATGTTTAACATCTCAATTGTACACTATTTTGGATGAAATAAATTATTCTATTCTATTCTATTTTAAACAATTACATGATAATTTGTACCATCTTTCCATAATAGTTTATCATATTGTTACGTGCAGGGTGGTATAAAAATGCCAATCCGATGAGATATACGTTTATTTCCACAAAACACTAGGTTAAACGCAAAGTTCCAGAATAATCGACCAAATCGTCTTATCACAATGATCAAAATATTCGTTAACACACACTGAGGTTGTTGGTAATTCACAATCACATTCACAATCACTTGAGCACTATTCGCACTTAGATGTTTACATTGTCGCTTCCAAAGACTGACTGACTAGAATGCCATAGTCCAACATATTATATGCACAGAATACTTAATAGTACTACGTAATATAGGGTCGCAATAATTCTGACTAGATTCTCTACTCTAATCTAGAACCTATTAGAGTCGAAACGATGAGAAATAAAATGACAAACAGTAGCACAACGTACCATTCAAATATCTAATGTAAACAGCTTTTATTATTTCATGCAACGTTGGTCTCTAATAACTTAGGAATAAAGTTCAATCTGTATACATACTTAATTACAAAACGAATACTATAATTAATTTAAAAAAAAGGTACGTGGATTCTTGTCGAAATTCCAAAGCGTTGGATGTTGTTTTTGTAATTTTTATGACTGCCTGTTTTTATGATCCTTGTTAGTCACGCCGCTATTTGTTCGAAATTTCTGGTATCTACACTATTAGACGACGTAACAATATCCTCCCACCCATAGAAAATAATTTATACTTGAGTAACATATAAATGAGTAAAGGGCCTCTTGACGTTGGCTTGGGCTCCGTCAATGCCTTGAAGGCATTATTATTATTTATTCATATCTCAGTGTTTACAGCAAGCTAAATTATAAATATCTAATGTAATCATTATTGTTAGTTAACAAGATTTGCCTATCTCGAAGTATGAGCATTAGTCTGTACCCCGTACTAGTTTAAAACTGTGTTCCAGGGTCAGAGGCTTCCCGTATTAATGACAGTATTTGTATTACTGAATATTTTATTATACAGGGTGTCGGGTTTCATATGGTCCAAACGAAAACCATGGATGGAGGACTCCAAGGGCTAACCAGAAAACCCTCATGTATGTTCCACGAAAATCTATAGTTTTCGAGAAAATTGCGTTTTACTTGTTTTCGAGTTAGTCCCCGAAATGTTGCAATTTATTTATATTTTCTCCCAAACTATAAAGGCCAGAGCCCTAGTTTTTTTGTTGGACTATGAACAATGAATAGGTCTTTCAGGGAAAAATACAATTTTTTTATTTAGGCTTATTATTTTCTGAGAAAAAAATAAAACGTCACTTTTTTTATTTAGACGATATTTGAACTTTTACTTTGGGCAGGGTTTTTTAAAAAAAACACAGAATAAAAAAAGTTATAACCGATTTTAAAAACTTTTCTGTTTTATGGACCCTCTGCTTGCCAAATTTCATACGGCTACCACAAGAGGTTCAGGTCTGAAAACATAATTAACGAAATTAAGAAAGAATTTTAATATTCAAATTATTTCTTCTGAAATACACACTGGTAATCTCTTTTTTACAGAATTAACTCAAATGAAGAGATTTTCTTTTCAAATTTGTAATAAAAGTTCAAAAGGTCCCTTAACAGCAATGCAAGCAAAGTTACCCTTTACAGCAATGCACGTCATTGCACATACGATAACGCTATATGAAGTTTCTTCTGATATGATGAGAGAAGTCATCGTCTTCACTTCTCTTCTTGTGTGAATCTCTTAAAGTTGATATTTATTCTTATTCATTTCGCTGGAGAAGTGAAATCTTTAGGGTGACACTTACACAAGTTGATGTATCCAGCGTGATGGATCTGTCTCTGGCCATTAAGATGCCTGACCTCAAATTATTTGATTTTTTATATGGGAGAACGACCCAAGCTCGCGAGTGTAAAAGAATCGTCTAAGAAAGCGAGCATCATGGTCGATTACCACATCATCACTTATCATCAAGTGAGATAGTGCTCAAACGCTTGCCTATTACGTAAATTAAACACCCAACTAAAATAATCATAGAAAAAGAAAACTAAAAGTGATCACTTCTTTTATCATCTAAAAATAAACTTTATTAAGCGAAATCATGTGCATAACTGTAACTTATTACAAAAATGACAAAAGATAGGATAAGAAAATTGACAATATTTTTCAACATTAAACCTCGATTTTTACTCTTAAATTTCCTTAATTTAAAGATGTTGGGCTTTATTACAAGTTATTTCCTTCATATGCGTTAAATATGTAAAGAAAGATTACCAGTGTGTATTTCAGAAGAAATAATTTGAATATTAAAATTCTTTCTTAATTTCGTTAATTACGTTTTTAGACCTGAACCTCTTGTCGTAGCCGTATGAAATTTGGCAAGCAGAGGATCCATAAAACAGACAAGTTTTTAAAATCGGTTATAACTTTTTTTATTCTGTATTTTTTTGGTAAAAAGCCTGCCCAAAGTAAAAGTTCAAATAGCATCTAAAAAATAAGTTATTTTTCAAAAACAAATAAAACCGACTTCATAACCACAAACAGGCACTCAAAAGCGAAAAATAAATTACTTAAAATTATTATAAGCGCTACCCACTTATCTATTTAAAGTCGGTGCCAGCCAAATCTAATAGGTAGTAGATGTTTTATTTTTTTTCTCAGAAAATAATAAGTCTAAATAAAACATTGTATTTTTCCCTGAAAGACCTATTCATTGTTCATAGTCCAACAAAAAAAACTAGGGCTCTGGCCTTTATAGTTTGGGAGAAAATATAAATAAATTGCAACATTTCGGGGACTAACTCGAAAACAAGTAAAACGCAATTTTCTCGAAAACTATAGATTTTCGTGGCACATACATGAGGGTTCTCTGGGTAGCCCTTGGAGTCCTCCATCCATGGTTTTCATTTGGACCATATGAAACCCGACATTCTGTATAATAAAATATTCAGTAATACAAATACTGTCATTAATACGGGAAGGCTCTGACCCTGGAACACAGTTTTAAACTAGTACGGGGTACAGACTAATGCTCATACTTCGAGATGGGCAAATCTTGTTAACTAACAATAATGATTACATTAGATATTTATAATTATATTTCGCAGCTTTATTCTTTGCAATTTATTGTTTACATGGTGTAGCAGCGTCTACGTAGCCTCAGCCTAGCACGGATTTTTAGAGTTTTTTTTTTTTTTTTGGTAACTCTGATGTTTTTATACTGGTATTATTTTTTTCCCCCTCCATAGCTACCCTACCTTGGCAACTTTATTCGAATTATTTAGTCATTCTGCGTCTCCGTGCCTAAGCCTAAGCACGTCGCCTACATTTGAACGCCTTACCGTTTTTATTAAAAAATGGGAAGAAAACGTAAACAAGAAAAAAGTGAAGATGACTTCCGTCGAAAAATACAAAAACTCCAAGAACAGTTAGCAGAAAAGACAAGTGAAACTGCGCGTGCTTCACCGGAGGCTAACTATAACAGTAAGTACTTAAGTTCTTATAGCCCTGACGGCTTATTAATCGTGATGCGTACTGCTATACTTGGGCTGTTACTGTAACATTTTATTTGACATGTTCTAATAAGAACTATGTTTTCGCAGACTCTCCGCTGCTGGATCTTTATCCTGAGTCAGCGTACTGCGAGTCACTGCTACCGGGCCGTGTCCAGTACGATGGAGATTCGTCTTATCCACCTGTGACTGACGAGCTTTTGTTGCAATCTGCCACGCCTGCGCCGACACCATATCCGGTATCTCCACGTCCTGAGCCACCGCCACCACCACCAACTTCACCACCACCCCCGCCGCCGCCGCAACCAGGTACATCGGCAGATGACAACAAAACAACTTGTGAAAACGAGTTTGAGCTAGATGACGACATCCTTATATTACTTGGCGATGCTCCTAAGGCTGAAACGCCTCTTGGCCCGTCCATACACAAAAATATTGCTCGTAGATGGCAAGATATCCTCGCCAGAGGATTATCCAAAGAAGTAAAGGATAATATTCTTAAGGAATATCTAGTCCCAAGCAATTGCGACTTATTGCTATCACCTGCTCTCAACCCGGAAGTCAAGGCCGCTCTACATGAGACATTAGGAAAAAGGGATGCATCCCTTACACATAAACAAAATTAACTAGGAAACGCCCTGTCCGCATTAGCGGCAGTAACAAACATGATCATTTCGAATGAAACTTCAAAGCAAAAAATGCTGAAGCCTTTGAGTGATGCATGTCGCCTTCTCTGTGACAGTCACTTTTCTGAAACGAGGACTCGTCGAAGTTTTGTAATTTCTTCTATAAATAATAAAATGAAACAAGCCCTCATCGAATCACAGAGAGATAATCAATTATTATTTGGCGAAAATATCTCGGAAAAATTGAAAGTGGCAAAGACTATTCAACAGTCGGGAGACGCGTTAAAAACGCTCCGAAGCCGAAGTTCCAACGGCCGAACGCCGTAGCCTCGACGAGTGGAAGAGGTCGTTTAAACTTCTTGCCCCAACATCGGAAGACGGACAAGCCGAGCGACAATCGCCGTGTCCCTCACTACACGCAGCGAATGACGACGGGCGCGAGCAGCAACATGAGACGACCCGCTGTCGCCGACCGCCCTCTGTCAGCCAAAACTCCACCCTCTCAACGGAGGTAAACGACTACCAGGTACGATACGCTGGCAGGCTGCGCCATTTCTTAAATAACTGGTTAAAAATTACAGACGATGACGTAATTCTATCATGGATACAAGGCTATACCATACCTTTTAAATCGAATCCGTTTCGCACTGATAGTCCTAATGTGTATCCTAAATCTGAACAAAAACGAATCGATTTTGATAAATGCATTACTCATTTACTGCAAATTGATGCAATATCACATTGTGATCATGTGCCAGACGAATTTCTTTCGTCAGTATTCTTAGTGCCTAAACCAAACGGTGACAAAAGATTTATACTTAATTTAAAATAAGCTTGTTGAAACAAAACACTTTAAGATGGAAGACTATCGCACTGCGTCAAAATTAATAACAGATCATTGCTACATGGGCTCAATCGATCTTAAGGATGCTTATTTCTTGATTCCAGTAAACAAATCACACAGAAAGTACTTGCGGTTCGAATATAATGGTATTCTTTATGACTTTAATTGCTTACCGTTTGGCTTAAGCACTGCGCCGTTTGTTTTTACGAAATTACTTAAGCCGGTAATGGAACACCTAAGAAGAATATATCACATGATATCAGTAGTATATCTAGATGATGTTTTTTGTATAGGAAAATCATTGCAAGAGTGTCAAAATAACATTACTTTAACTAAAACACTGTTTGAAAATCTAGGATTTTTGATTAACTTCGATAAAAGCTGCTTAGTACCTAAAACTCAATGCAAGTTCCTTGGCTTCGTTTTCGACTCTGAAAACATGTTACTTACGAGTAAGTTACCTGATGTTAAAATATTGAAAATCAAACAAAAAATACTCAGTGTAATAAAAACACATAAGTGTAAATTACGAGAATTTGCCCAATTTGTTGGTCTACTAGTTTCGGCTTGTCCTGCAATACAATATTCATGGCTGTATACCAAATATTTCGAACAGTTTAAGTATTTATGCTTACTTGATAACCC
Source organism: Cabera pusaria (assembly GCA_954871355.1). Classification (NCBI taxonomy): domain Eukaryota; kingdom Metazoa; phylum Arthropoda; class Insecta; order Lepidoptera; family Geometridae; genus Cabera; species Cabera pusaria. The sequence continues at coordinate 7,758,624 of OX940908.1, forward strand.
CAGCTTTTTTACAACTTGCTCATGCAAGTTGTAAAAAATCCTGAAGAACTAAAAACTGACATGGTTTGGTGGTTAAATAATATACATAAAGGACATCAGCCCCTAGGTTTTACAGAATTCAATGTAGAAGTGTACTCAGATGCCTCCTCCACAGGATGGGGTGCCTAAAGTAACAATAATGAATCTTTTGGATATTGGAAAGAACAAGAAAGAAAATTGCATATTAACGCATTAGAACTAAAAGCAGCTTTTCTTGCTCTAAAATGCTTTGCAAAAGACTTACATCATTCACATATTTTATTACGAATAGATAACGTAACTGCCATTTCATGTATAAATAGAATGGGCAGTATTCAATATGAACATTTAAATATAATTGCCAGAGAAATCTGGCAGTGGTGAGAAATGCGTAAAATAACAATTTTCGCATCGTACATTAATACCAAAGATAATTATGAAGCTGACCAATTGTCTCGAAAAAGGTTTCAAGACACAGAATGGGAACAAAATAATAATGCATATAACAAAATTACCAACTTTTCCGGAATACCCGAAATTGATCTATTCGCTAGTAGATGCAACGCAAAGTGTCCTATTTATGTGACTTGGAAAAACGATCCTGAGGCAAAGGCAGTTGATGCTTTTACTATCTCATGGAAAAATAAGTTCTTTTACGTATTTCCTCCATTTTCATTAATCACAAAAGTCTTGCAAAAAATTATAAAAGAAAAAGCAGATGGTATAGTCGTGGTACCATATTGGTCCACGCAACCTTGGTTCCCTTTATTCCAGAAAATTGTACATTCAAAACTCTTACATTTTGAACCAGATATAAACTTGTTAACTTCTCCTTTCAGGATGACACACAACCTTCACCGCACCCTGAAATTAGTTGCCGCGAGGCTTTCAGGCAAGCTCTATTGAAAAAACGCCTATCTCCTGGTACAGTTAATATCATGCTAGCTTCTTTATCTGATTCGACATACAAACAATATGATAGTTATAGCATAAAATCATGGCTAAATTATTGCAATACCCATAATTACACATATACTTCAGCATCCGTTCCTATAATTCTACACTTTCTTACGGAAATATATAACAATGGCGCCAAATACGGTACCATCAACTCGTATAAGTCTGCTTTATCTTTGTTATTAGACAATTTAGATGATGGTAGGATAAAACGGTTTATGAAAGGAGTTTACAAGTTGAGACCTACCAACCCTAAATATAATTTAACCTGGAACCCCAGTACAGTCTTAGATTATTTAGCACTACAGTGGCCAAATACAAATCTTTAAACCCTTTCAAAAAAGACTATAACTCTGTTCAGATTCAGATTCAGATTCAGATTCGTTTATTTGCATAAAACACAGGTTATAATGATGGTGAAAATACAATGTATGTGCTTGTTACGGTACCTACCTACACCTATTCTGCAAGCGCTGCATATTACAGTTCTCAGGAACTTTCCGTCAACGCTGCAGTTTACGCCATTGACGTCAATCGGTGGCCTACGTGACCGGCGGAAATGCAAGCGCTGCACTTTTGCCTCGTGGCGCCCTCGGCCCCGCGCATCGGCCCGCACTTCGTAACACACTTCGTTCGAAGACAGTCGTTTTAGTTTTATTATAATATTAATATTTTAAGATTGTACTTTTTTGAAATAAATCTTTCAAAGTATTTCGGTTTTTTTTAAATCCTTCGGCGGCGTCCAACATAATTGGCGCAGTCGGTAGGATAGTTAGAAGCAGTGCGCGAATCTGTAGCTTTCTAAAATCGAATCTGCGAACTTCGACTCTGCTCGCACTTTCAAGTGCCATTGTCTAACGTCCGAACTTGGTAGGTTCGCGGCCGAGGATACACTCAAACTTCAGTGGACCGAATGTAAGTACTTTGAAATTATTTTGTCTATTGTGTTGCTTCCTTGTTACTTGTTCCTTTTACCGTTTCCAAAATTTTTTATAAAGGTAAAAACGTAGATAGGTCTGTCTCCTCCAGACAGATCAGTAGAAATAAAGAATTAGACTTAGGTAGAGAATTAGGATCTCCGGAACGTGAGAATAGTTTAGGTAATAGCTCAGGTACTATGGACCCTGACACGATTTATAAAGCGTTGCGTCCAGTACCGGAGTTCGATGGTAATCCGAATGTGCTCACACGGTTTATTCGAATTTGTGATGAAATCGTGACGAAATATATTCTCGATGACGAGAACGCCATTTTGACTAATTTATGTGTGATAAATGGTATATTAAATAAAATTACCGGTAATGCAGCTAGAACAATAAATTCAAACGGTATACCAGAATCATGGCAGGATATTCGAACATCCTTAATAAATAACTTTTCCGACCAAAGAGACGAGACAGCACTTTATAACGATCTGTCACTACTTTCGCAAGGAAGTAACACCCCTATTGAATTTTACGACAAATGCCAGAACCTTTTCAGCACCATAATGACTTATGTCACTTTACACGAGTGTGTAAAAACCACAGTCGATGCAAAGCGCGACTTATATAAAAAATTAACGTTACAATCTTTTGTACGAGGTCTTAAAGAACTCTAGGGTCTCGTATTCGTTGTATGAGACCCGCAACAATTGAAAAGGCACTGGAATTTGTTCAGGAAGAATTAAATGTGTTATATCTGCAGCAACGGAATGAGTACGTGAAAAAGAAGGCTCCGCCTTTGCCTCAGCCTCAGACTTTTGCTACGTCTTCTAAATTTAATTTAAACCCTATTAATAATTCTTTTGCTATGCCTAAACCTTTAAATTATGTGCAACCCCAAACTAGCTGGCCGAAACCGTTATTTATGCCGCAGCAGCACCCACAGAGTAGTTATCGCCCACCTCCGTTTTATCAGCTCGGTTTTCAATCACCAAGATTTAATCAGCCGCGTATGCCTACTCGCACTCAACAAATGTTCAGTGCACCGCCACCTAATTACAACCCCCAAAACGCGTTTAGATTTTTCCCTCCGCGCAATTCTTCACAGACTATGCCAAAGCCAACGCCTATGAGTGGCGTTAGCCATTTTATACCAAAGGCGCTTCCGCCTACAATGTCGGGACACGATTGGCGAAAATCTGGGAATCCGCCACCCTCGAATTACTTTAAAACACGCGAGATGAATTATAACGAGGTTGCCGATAATACTGACTATTATTACTACGATGACTCATCTAACTACTATGACTACACTGACGCCTATCCCGATGACCAGACTGACTTTGGCTATTACATGTATGACCAGGACGACGGACAGTACCATAGCGCGACAAATGCTATAGAAGCTCCCCAACCTTCTACTAGCCACAACCAAAATCAGATTTTCACAAGGGCCGTACCGACCCTCCACCAAAATAGAGGTCAACCTTCAATCCAAAAAGGAGTTGAGGTATATTCAAATTTATGATCCTCCTCTTAAATTTCTTATAGACACCGGGGCGAATCAATCGTTCATAAGCCCCGAGGCTGTGGAAAAGTTTTTCACACATGTACCTCTGAATTTTGATCCTTTTGAGGTCACAAATTCTTGCGTAACTAGCAAACACGAACATTCCATCACGCTACCAAATTTTCCAGAGTTTGTCGAACAAAAAGATATTAAATTGTTCGTCTATAAATTTCATAGTCACTTTGATGGATTGTTGGGCTTAGATTTATTAGATGGAGCTCAAATTGACCTTAAACGTAACGTTTTAGTCACAGACCGAACTGAAATTCCGCTTTCTCACTATACATGCAGAAAAGCGAATTTCCAGGAAATAATCCCGGCAAATTCGTCTCGATTAATAAATGTACCAATACACCACCCCGACGGTGACGTATACATTTGTGAACAGGTTATGTGCAATTGCATAATTCATGAATGCGTGACGACTGTAACTGACCAGACCGGTATTGTAGAAGTAGAAAATCCTTCTAATACGGACATGACTATACAATTCGACAGGACTATTCGAGTTAACCTTTTTAATATGGAATCTATGACTAATAACTCGGACTCTAGGCGCGTTAGCGACGTTTTATCGCGACTACGTACGGAACACCTAAATACGGAAGAAAGAATTAACTTGGAGACATTATGTGGACGCTACGCCGATGTATTTTACATTGACGGAGAGGCTCTGACTTTTACCAACAAGATAAAACATCAGATTAAGACGACAGACGAACAACCAGTTTATACGAAAAGCTACCGCTACCCTTTTGTACATCGCCAGGAAGTTAGAGATCAGATTGCTAAGATGTTAGACCAGGGTATTATTAGACCCTCTGACTCTGCCTGGAGCTCTCCCATATGGGTTGTCCCGAAAAAGGCTGACGCATCTGGGAAGCAAAAATGGAGACTAGTTGTAGATTTTCGTAAACTCAATGACAAGACTATCGACGATAAATATCCTATACCGAATATTTCAGACGTCCTTGACAAGCTAGGTAGATGTCAATATTTCACCACCCTTGACCTTGCATCTGGATTTTACCAGGTTGAAATGACCCCAGATGATATACCTAAGACGGCCTTTAACGTTGAACATGGGCTCTTTGAATTTTTAAGAATGCCCATGGGGTTAAAGAACAGTCCATCAACTTTTCAAAGGGTGATGGACAACGTGCTTAGAGGCTTGCAGAATGAGATATGTCTAGTATATTTAGATTATATCATCGTTTTTAGTACATCCTTGCAGGAACACATGTCAAATTTGGAGAAAGTGTTCATTAGATTACGAGAATCCAATTTTAAAATCCAGATGGATAAGTCTGAGTTTTTAAAATTGGAAACAGCCTACTTAGGGCACATTATCAGTCGAGACGGTATAAAACCGAATCCTGATAAAATAAAGGCTATCGAGAGTTATCCTTTGCCAAAAACACCTAAAGAGATAAAACAGTTTCTGGGACTTCTGGGGTATTATAGGAAATTTATCCCTGACTTTGCACGAATTACTAAACCTATGACTAAGTGTTTGAAAAAGTCCAGCAAGATAACTTTCGACTCTGACTATACAGACTGCTTTGAAAAATGCAAGACGTTACTGACTAACGACCCGATACTTCAATATCCAGACTTCAGCAAAGAGTTCATTCTAACAACAGACGCTTCTAATCTAGCTATTGGTGCCGTACTCAGCCAAGGACCTGTTGGTTCAGATAAACCTATCTGTTACGCATCTCGTACTCTCAATGACAGTGAGATAAACTATAGCACGAACGAGAAAGAACTTTTAGCTATTGTGTGGGGCTATAAAGTATTTCAGACCCTATCTTTTTGGACGCAAATTCAAAATTCTGACTGACCATAGACCACTCCAATGGATAATGAATCTCAAGGAGTCTAACTCCAGACTGACCAGATGGCGACTTAAACTGAGTGAATACAACTACACGATAGTTTACAAAAAGGGCAAATATAATACAAATGCAGATGCCCTCTCTCGCATTGAAATTAACAATGAGGAAACAGATTCAATGGTAGCAAATCCTTCTGAAATGCCACCCTCTAATGTTGGTTCAACAACGGCTACAGCCCATACCAGTAACGAGAATCCCATTCTCGAAGTTCCAATCACTGACGAACCCTTAAATAAATTTCATAGACAGATATGTTTTACCATAGTAGGTGACATTAAAAGACGAACGACAGCGACAAAACCTTTTGACACACATACTCGTACTCACATTCAAGTATCCGAATCCAGTCTCGAGCAGGACGTGATTAACGCAATAAAAGAATACGTCAATCCGAAAGTTAAGACAGCCCTTAAGATTACACCGCCCTTAGGAATGTACTCTATCATTCCTATTATTCAAAATAACTTCAAAAGCTCCTCTATGAATTTAGTCTTAGCAAAGACTGAGTTAGAGGATGTAAAGGAATACTTGAGGCAACAGGAAATCATAAAGCATTATCATGAGGGTAAAACTAATCACAGGGGAATAAACGAAAGCTATCTGGCTCTTTCACGCAAATACTTTTGGCCAAAAATGAAAGAGGAGATAACTAAGTACATAAATGAGTGCACTGTGTGTGGTCAAACTAAATATGACAGACACCCAGTCAGACCACAATTCAACGTGGTACCACCAGCCTCCAAGCCATTTGAGATAGTGCATATGGACCTTTTTACAGCGCACAATGAGAAATATCTGACCTTTGTAGATGTATTTTCTAAATACGGGCAAGCTTATCACCTACGTGACGGGACTGCCGTCAGTATCCTACAAGGACTCTTGACTTACAGTACTCATCATGGACTTCCACTGACTTTAATAACTGACAATGGAACCGAATTTACCAATCAGATGTTTGCTGAATTTACGCGACTTCATAAAATTAACCACCATAGGACCCTTGCTCATGCCCCTAACGATAACGGGATGATAGAAAGATTCCATTCGACTCTTTTAGAACACTCACGAATAATGCGACTTAGACAAAACGCTGAACCGACAGTTAACTTAATGCCCTATGCCATATTAGCTTATAATAGCTCCGTGCATAGCTTCACTAAGTGTAGACCACATGACGTTATTCGAGGACATTTCGATCCTAGAGATCCTTTTGACATTGACATGACAGAACACCTAATGCAACAATACATTATAACCCATAGAGACCAGATGAAATTAGTTTATGACCAGTTGAACGAATCAGCTCTTACAAATCGTACGCATATCATAGAAAGCAGGAATAAGGATAGAGAACCTGAGGTCGAATACCAACCCGACCAACAAGTGTTCATAACTAATCCACAAGCTAGTCGAAATAAACTCGCGACTCGTTATACTCAGGATACCGTATTAGCCGATCTGCCAATCCATATATATACTTCTAAGAAGAAGGGCCCCATTGCAAAATCACGACTTAAACGTGTGCCTAAAACCGCGAAATTGTTACAGGATGATACTCCTCGCATTCCTCCACCTGACGCTGGCGCACGAGATAAGACTTGAGAATCTTGACAATGGACCTGGTATACTCCCTTTTAAACTCGGACAAGCTAAACTTGTCACTCACTATCATTCCTTTTTACAATACATTGACCTTACTAATATTGAGGACAGACTTGACTCGGTAGATTCTCAACTTCGACTTTTTGCTAATAAATTAGACAACGACACCCTAAAACTTTATGAACTACAGACTAATTACCTCACTACTAAATTAACTAAAATTAGAAATCAGCTAGACACATTAGAGCCCTATAAATCGCGTACTAAAAGAGGTCTTATAGATGGCCTTGGATCAGTTGTTAAAAGCATTACTGGTAACTTAGACCATACGGATGCCGAAAAATATGACAGAGCACTTAATATACTAGAGAGTAATGATGATAAGTTGATGTCTGAATTTAATGAGCACATAAGCCTCAATAAAATTTGGATATCTCAGCATACCATCTTACTAACTAAAATAGCAGAGAACCAGGAGAAGATTAATAATAGTTTAGCATTAATGTTAGATAGGAACGCCCACGATGAGGCTAAGTTAATTAGATACGCTAAGCTCGCTCAGCTACTAGGTATAATTAGCGAGAACGCTGAGGATTTGATTTTAGAATTAGATAGAATAGAACATATTTTAGCGTTTATTCGTGCATCGAGCACTCACCATAGCATGCTAAGCATAGATAACTTACGTAGTATAATAAATAGGTTAAAAATAGTATATGGACCAGAGCAAGTAATAGACGCGGACTTGAGAGAGTACTATAACATTATAAAATCAGGATATTATTATGCAGGTAGTAGAATAGTTATAATTTTCAAAATCCCTATCATATCATCAAGCACTTTCGAATTTTATAAACTATACTTAGTTCCTAATAGAAAGTTACAGACTATTATCCCTCCTTACCCATTCCTAGCAACCAATGGCAAGAATTTCATGTACATTGCGGCAGAATGCCTGAAATTCAATCATCAGTATCTATGTGAAGAAGACGGCTACCACCCTCTGCGAGCGCATCCAGACTGTATCCAGAACATTATAAATCATCAAGCCCTGGACAGGACATGCCGGCCTACCAAGGTTACCCTGGACAAGGAAGCGATGGAGCAGTTAGACAACCAGCACTATACACTTGTCTTCCCAAAACCCACGAAAGCAGAACTACAATGTGGACGACAGGAGTTCCTGACCCTACATGGAAGCTACCTTGCAACTTTGCCCCTGAAATGCTACATACGCACTGAAGAATTTACAATTATTAATACCAATGACCACATTAAAGGACAGCCACTGCTTCTAACGGAAATACCACAGGACTACATAAAAGAAACCATAGATATACCTCATTTAAAACTAAACTCAATCAACCTCAACGGACTTCACGCCATCGAAGATAAGATCCTGATGCAGCATCCAGTCGAGATAAATCATACAGACATCTCCTTGTACCACACTACACTACCTCTCTACGGAACACTTCTTCTAGCAGCAATAGCTATCTTCGCAATCATCTTACGGCGATATAATATTTGTACGAGACAAAATCAACCCAAAGAGGCCAGCACAGCACCTGAAAATCATCCTTATGAAGATCCTGAAAAAGCCAAAGGACACCATTCGAAGTCAGCAACATTTTCGCTCAGAGTGCTCAAATAGTTGCTGATCTAAGGGGGGAGGTGTTACGGTACCTACCTACACCTATTCTGCAAGCGCTGCATATTACAGTTCTCAGGAACTTTCCGTCAACGCTGCAGTTTACGCCATTGACGTCAATCGGTGGCCTACGTGACCGGCGGAAATGCAAGCGCTGCACTTTTGCCTCGTGGCGCCCTCGGCCCCGCGCATCGGCCCGCACTTCGTAACACACTTCGTTCGAAGACAGTCGTTTTAGTTTTATTATAATATTAATATTTTAAGATTGTACGTTTTTGAAATAAATCTTTCAAAGTATTTCGGTTTTTTTTAAATCCTTCGGCGGCGTCTAACATAATTTGCTTGATACCGTATTTTGCCCATACAGGCGTGCAAATATTTACATATGTTATGTTTTTATATTATAGACAATGATATCTATACAAGTGTTAGGCATTATAATTAACATTTTAAAAATAATTATTATATCTTATACATTATACCAATTTGGATTGTCAGTTTAGTCTAAATAAAAATAATTACACATGTCAAAGAATAAATTATTAATAATCAAGTTAAATGTCGTACATCCAAGAAATCTTTCACCGAGTAAAATGCTTTTTTGAGCAACCACTCAAACATCTTTTTCTTAAATTGACGTAGAGGAAGTTTCTTAAAATCTTCTGGTAATTTATTAAATATTTGTATTGCCATGGGATAAGCGCTTTTTGAAGTAGAGTGCTTTCGTATTTTCGGATATACAAGCTTATCCGGATATCGTGAGTTAAAATTTGATATGTCCTTAAATTTTGTAAAAAGTTGTGGATACCTTTTTACAAAAACACTTAGTTCGTAAATGTAAAGACAAGGCAATGTGAGAATACGAATACTAGGGAATAGCTCTCGACATGAGTGTAAGGGTCCAACGCCACAAATGGCTCTGATGCATTTTTTTTGTGCAATGAAAGCCTTGTTTACCCACACACTATTTCCCCAAACTATAATACCATACCGTAAATTCGAAGCCACATAACCATGGTACGCCATGAGAGCAACCTTTTGGGATGAGTTTCTGGACAGCGTTTTTAGGGGATAAATAAATCTATTTACTTTTTCACATAATTTGTCAATATGACTCTTCCAGTTACATAGGCAATCGATCTGGAGCCCCAAGAAATTAATACTGCTTGGTTCTTCTTTTATTTCTTGGCCATCACATATAGTTGTTTCATGGTTAGGTTTACTTTTGAGATAGAAATGTAAGACTCGGGTTTTACTGAAATTAATAATTAGTTCATTTGCGTTGGTCCATTTTATTATATCGGAGACTGACTTTGCCAATTGTTGGCTATGAGTATTTTTGTTATCATTTCTGACAATTAAGGATATGTCATCAGCAAATAGCACGCAGCTATATTTTGTTACTTCGGGAAGGTCGTTAATGTATAACAAGAATAGAAGAGGTCCCAAGACACTGCCTTGGGGCACTCCACGCTTGTTTAGTTGGAAAGATGACCTGAATATTGTTACGTTACTTTTGTTATCCAGTCCTTGAATTTCGACGCATTGGTGCCGGCTACTTAGATAAGATTTTATCCAGTCTGATGAAACACCACTGTTGGCTTTGGTGACTGCACATCACGTCCAAACTTTTGCATTGATAAAGTTAAGTAAAAATAAAAGGTAGTGCTTCGGCAATCATAGTGAGCAGACGTGTTGCTAAATATTTCAAAATTAAATAACTAACTACAAACAAAACTAATCTCAAAGTTACTGTGTTACATATTGAATTCGACCTATGCTAAAAGTGACTTACTTACAACGTTCTTCCCTGAAGCACAGCACAGCAGCGAGTACACGTGCACTGCATCGTGCGGGCGGACACTCGAACGTGAGGATAAAAGAGGCAAGTTGCACATCTGTCCTTATCTCGCACTTTGCACCGAAAGTATACTGCTAGGCTATTCTGTAAGCTATCTCGACAGCGGAAGCCGCGGTGAGATTCGAATTTCGTACTACGAAATTCAATCGTATCACGTTTGTAATACGGTTGAATTTCGTAATACGGAATTGAAATCTCACCGCGGATTCCGCTGTCGAGATAGCTTACAGAATAGCCTAGCTGAGCGCGATGAGTGTACGACGTTCGCCACAGAGCAAGGACTCACCAACAGTAGGACAAGGTGGCTCACTGTCGCAACCAGATTTATCAAGACCAGGTGAATATGAATCAGATAGCTCAACATCTTTTAGAAAAAGGAAACAAAGGGAATGCGAATGCAATTGTAACCAGACCTTAATAAGTGCATTACAACTGTTCCGTACAGATATGATTGCAGCATTAGAAACGAACCTGAGACCAATGCGCGAGGACATTACTGCTATGAAAAACCAGACAAATGATATTAAAATCACTGCAGAAAAGTTATTGTCTGAGAATTCGTCTATCAAAGCAGATATCTCTGAACTAAAAGAATCTAACTCAGTGATGGAACTCAAAATAACTAAATTCGAAGTAGAGATTGAGAAATTAAGGAAGTCACCGCCTTTACTACCAACATCAAAGATCTTTGATAATGAAAAACTTATAAGTGAAATACAAGAAAGAGCTTACAGGAGCAAAAATGTCATCATAGTTGGCTTGCCGGAATCATCTAACGCAGATATTTCTATTCGCCGATCGGAGGATGTGAAATCGGTCGAAAATATTTTTCGAAACTCACTATCTGCCAGCCCCAAGTAAACAATGTATTGAGACTCGGAAGATTTTTTACAGGAAAAGTACGGCCTTTAAAAGTGTGCCTTGAAAATCCCCAAGAGGTTTATGAGTTAATGAAGATTAAACATAATCTTCCGGCGAATGTGAGAATGTATCGTGACCAAACCCCTACTGAAAGAGCCTTACTAAAACAGCTTAACTTAACTTAACGAAGAACTGCAACGCCGCAAAGAAAATGGAGAGCCAAACCTTATCATCAAGTATATAAAAGGTACTCCTAAAATCGTACAGGCAATAGCAAAAAACTAAGTACGTCAATCACACAGATACTACAAAGTAACCAAGATGATACAATTACTTACCAGCTATGTCATACTTACGAGGATCTCAAGATGCCTAATTCATCGTTGAACTTGTTCTATGCCAATGTGCGTAGCATACGGAGTCCAGGAAAATTTGACGAATTACAATCTGTATTACAATGCATAGGAAGCACCATTCACCTTATCCTACTCACTGAAACTTGGCTCAAGTCTAACGAAGAAGCTAACAATTTTCAAATATCAAGTTATACACATTATTACAATATACGGTTAGGCACCACAGGAGGTGGTGTCTCTATTTACATCCATAATGATCTAAGCCACAACTCGACCGAAGAAACGTGTACTGGGGGTATTAACTATCTCTGGATTTACCTCGAAAAATATGCACTGAATGTGGGCGTAGTGTACAATCCTGGAAAAACCAACGCGAAGGATTTTTTAGAAGTTTACTCAACCCAACTCTTACGAAGAAAGAGAGCGTTAGTCTTTGGCGACTTCAAAATTGATTTGCTAGCCAAAAACAGCCTTACGAAAAAATATTGCTGTATGCTACGTGAAACAGGTTACAGAATACTAAACAATATTGAAGAAAATTACTGTACTCGAGATACCCCGACCAGAAAATCCATCATTGATCATAGTTGCTCTAACTTAAAAGACAAAAGTTTTTATATGGCCATTGTGGAATCACCCATGTCTGATCACAAACAAATCATACTATCTATGAAAAAATACAAGACCCCTCCAAAAAAACGTCTAACATACGAAGCATTAGATTACAAAAAATTATACAACAGTGTCGAAGAGTCAATAGATGATCAAAACATAAAATGCTATACAGATTTAGAGATATATTTAAAAAATTGTATAAATGTTGCCAAAACAAACAAATCTAAAATACTTAACCTGCCTCAACAGGACTGGATATGTAAAGAAGTCATCGAGAAGATACAATCGAGAAATCAACTATGGTACAAACACAAATTAGACCCAAACAATAAAGAAGTAAAATCACAATTTGTCACAGAAAGGAACAAGACTGCTGAAAATATCAGAAACTCTAAGAGAAGTTACTACCACAAAGAATTCATGAAATACAAAGGCGACCCAAAGAAAATGTGGAAATTAATCAACACTCTTTCTAACAATAAAATCAAATCAGATAGTACTCCACCCAAACTTATAACTAAATCTGGTACTGTATCCGACGGCAATTCTATATGCGAGGAATTTAACAACTTTTTTTCGACGATTGGTTCTACTCTTGCTAACGATATTCTGGCTCTAAGAACAAATACAGGCAACTTATTACAAAATTCCATCCATACTTTTACACAACACCCCAATGACCTACTTAACTTCTCAAATACTATCGCACAACACTCCAATGCCCAACTTAACTCCTCACATACTATCACACAACACTCCAATGACCAACATAACTCCTCACATACTATCGCACAACACTCCAACAACTTAACTCCTCACATACTATCACACAACACTCCAATAACCAACATAATTCCTCACATACCATCGCACAACACTCCAATGACCAACCTTACTCCTCACATACTACCACGCAACACTCCAATGCTCAGCTTATCTCCTCACAAACTATCACACGACACTCTAATGAGCAACTTAACACCTCACACCCCAATAAACGACATACAAATGAAAAGCTTTTTGCTTTTACCACATGTCAACGAGATGAAATCTCTAAAATTATAAAAGGACTTGACCAAAACTGTAGCACTGGGGTAGACGGTATTAGTACTAAAGCACTGAAATGTATAGGCGACTTGATATTGACTAAAGTAACAGAGTGTGTCCCATTTCAGTTTTACCTGTGATTTCAAAAGTTTTTGAAAGGGTTCTTTATACGCGTCTGGACATATACTTAACATCTATCAAATTTCTGTTTAAACACCAATATGGATTCCGATCTCAGTCAAACACTTTATCTGCAGTAGCTGATTTAACTACAGAAATTAAGAGTAATATTGACAAAAGGAAGATAGCACTAGGTATTTTCATTGATTTAAAAAAAGCGTTTGACACAGTCAGCCACAGTCTATTACTACAAAAATTAAACGACATAGGTATATCTGGGAAAGCGCTAAAAATCTTTGAATCTTATCTGTCAAATAGATCTCAAATTGTGAAGATTGCTATCAATCAAAGTTCTCCTTATTCCATAACTTATGGAGTACCGCAGGGGTCTATACTTGGACCCCTGTTGTTTCTTATTTACATAAATTCAATACATACAATTTACTTGCACGGAAAGATTTCTCTGTATGCTGATGACACGTGTCTTTTCTATTTTGGTACATCAATAATTGATATGGTGAACCAAGCGCAGGAAGATTTAAATACCCTTACAGGATGGTTTCAAAATAATCTTCTCACCATCAATGCTTCCAAAACCTGCTACATCATATTCAAAGCAAAAAACAAAAAAATTTCATCCTTTCCACCTCTCAAAATTGGTCAGACAATACTGCAACAAAAACAGTCTGAAAAGTACCTTGGACTACGGTTAGATTCTTATTTAAATTGGAACATACAAATAGACCACATTCACAATAAATTCACATCCCTTTTAGGCTCACTACGTAGTATAATTCGGTGTCTACCGCGTCAGGTACGGCAAAAAATATATAACTCCTTAGTAAAACCACATATCTTATATCTAATTGAAATCTGGGGAAGTGCCCCCAAAACCAATCTAAAAGACCTACAAATTGCGCTAAATAAGTTAGTTAAAATGCTTTTCCACTATGATTATCTAACACCTACTATAAAAATATATAAAGAAACTAAACTAATGAATATCAAACAACTCTATAACTATTGCACTTGTATACTTATACGTAAAATCCTTAACAAAACAATACATACACACATTACATTCACTAAAATTCATCAAACCCATAATCGAACCAGTCGTAGAAAGGACCATATTATACTACCGAGCACCCGTACTGTCCACGGTGAAAGAACAATAACCCATGCAGGAGTTCAAATTTATAATAAATTACCAAAAGAAGTTAAAAATGCAGCGTCGTTTAACATCTTCAAACGTAAATTGAAATGTCACATACTAAATGATATTACTCTACTAACTCAATGAATGTTACCCTTCTGCTAACTTGTTGCACTGTGTCACGGTTACGTCTTCTTATTTAGATATTGTCACTCAATTGTGGGTTGTTCAACATAATTTTTTCTGATTACCTACTATAAAATATGTCTATAGTAACTACATATATATACAATTTTAGAATTAAGCTACCTACTTTAAATTACAATTAGATTTAAGTTAACTTAGTTATAATTAAGTGAAATGTTTTGTCGAAGTACTTATAATTATTACCATTTAAGAATAGTCTAGTTCTCATATAAGTGAAATGTATATTTCTTAATGAGAAATAAAGAATCTTTAACCACAAAAAACACAATACAGTCTCCAAAAGACATCATTATCAAGATACCCGAATTAATAAAAACATCCAAACCTAATTCTGTACATCCAGTTTTAAGACTACCATACTTTGATGATCGCCCCGAAATCTGTCCAGCAAGATGTCTGCAGACCTATATTAACAAAACAGAAACACTTCGCAGTAATGAATTTTTATTTATTAGTTAAAAGAAACCACACTCAAAAATAACATCTCAAACACTAAGTAAATGGATCAAAGACACTCTTCACAATAGTGGGATAGATACGTCGACGTATAGTGCTCATAATACTCGTCATGCAGCCACATCCACAGCCAACAGACTTTATTGACATTATAAGAAAAACTGCTGGATGGACCGACTCCTCTTCAGTTTTTGCAAAGTTTTATAATCGGCAGATCATAAGCGATCCTAATAACTTTGCTACAACGATTTTGTCCTCGAATAGTTGTAACCTGTAAAAGAAATAAATATTGTTATTGATTAAATAAATTATCGAAATTGTGATTCAGGTAATTAATAGGTATTGATTGTTATAACTAATACTCAACTTGGTAGAAAATA
Organism: Cabera pusaria; assembly: GCA_954871355.1. Classification (NCBI taxonomy): domain Eukaryota; kingdom Metazoa; phylum Arthropoda; class Insecta; order Lepidoptera; family Geometridae; genus Cabera; species Cabera pusaria. The sequence continues at coordinate 7,774,302 of OX940908.1, forward strand.
CTGAAAATAAAACATTGTGATTTATACTTACTGAATTGTTTTATTCATTTCACATTTTATTGACTCTAAACATCTACACCATGTAAACAATAAATTGCAAAGAATAAAGCTGCGAAATATAATTGAAAATCAAACGAACTTTGTGAAGTTCGATGACAATTATATGAGCAGCTTTATTCGAAGCAATTTATCCAAACCCCCCCTAATAAGACTTTCATTATTACGATTATAAAAATCTGATTATGAAAATTAGAAACCCTACCCGATAGCACTAAAAATGTGAAATTGTTGCTCTAAACAAAATGACTAAATAATTCGAATAAAGTTGCCAAGCTAGGGTAGCTATGGCGGGGGAAAAAGTAATACCAGTATAAAAACATCAAAGTTACCATAAAAAAAAAAACTCTAAAAATCCGTGCTAGGCTGAGGCTACGTAGACGCTGCTACACCATGTAAACAATAAATTGCAAAGAATAAAGCTGCTCATATTATTGTCATCGAACTTCACATAGTTCGTTTGATTTTCAATTTAGCTGTAACCTTGCTGTAAACACTGAGATATGAATAAATAATAATAATGCCTTCAAGGCATTGACGGAGCCGAAGCCAACGTCAAGAGGCCCTTTACTCATTTATATGTTTAAAATTATTATACTTCGGTGTAACATCCTCAAGATTTAAATTAACCATGTAGTCCATCCTTCGTTGTATCTCATCGTCACACTGTTTAAAGCATATAAAATAAAAAATAAAAACATTGTTCATTCGTTCAATACTCATTCACCAGCCAATATTTTGACTGTGTTCCTTCACTCATCTTTAGTGTGTAGCATCGTACACATGTCAGTCTGATAGTAATTTTACAATTTTAATGGTTAAAATGTATTTGCTATACGTTTCGTGAAGTGTTTGTTTCCTATACTTAAATATGGGTAAACGATTATAAAATTCTGATTGCGACATTATCAGACGAAAATTTCGCCGGATTTTTAGGATGCGGAGAAAAATATACCGCTGCGAGCAAAATCTACCTACACCCACATTTTAAAAAAGAAAAAATGTGTTGAAGTAAATTACTTATTGTCTTAACGTGTTAATACGTGATATTATCCCGACAATAAACAAAAATAATTCCTTAAAGTGGTGCTACGAGATATCATCCCGGAATTTATTTAATACTTTCTTAATGTAGTAGTACGAGATGCTACTCAGAAAGTAACTACCTCCTGTGTCGCATATATCTACATGGGACTTATTGGATTCTACAGATCTTAACCAGAGATCAGCAACTTGCTCCACTACGGTGTCCGAGCATGAAGATAGGCAATAATAATTGCCGAGAATGTTGCTACCATTATGTCATAGCAGAATTACAGGTAAGTAATTCATTTAATCTACTAACACTGGCAGAAAAACGTCAAGCGTTTAAAAGCCATAAGAAGAAGAAGAAGAAGAAGAACAAGAACCCCTATATGTCATTAAAACTCTTAGCGGATTATATGGTATGCAACCGACCACATTATAATGAATCTAGTTTCTGTCTACCCAAAGATTGTCTGCGAGAGATCGCTCTAAGCGATAAGATATGCCCATTGTTAAATAAATCTTGTTATATTTTTTCTAAGATAAAAGTTATGTCTGATATGCAATAAAGTGCTCATCTGTTTTTATACTTTCTTAATGTGGTCGTACACGATGCTACCCCAGAAAGTACTATGAATTGTGTCGTATGTATACGGGAAAGCCTTTATGTGAAACAAAGGCTACAACATAATTCAACTAGAGATGTCTCGATACTGTTTTAGTACCTATATCGCCTGTGTATGCAATACAATTTCGGTAATGACCTCGACCATGGCTCCAACCCCGGTAAACTCTTGGTCGAAGATTCAGCGCTTGAGTCAGCTAACCAACTTCTTCAGCCGTGCCAAATGAGATCTTGCAATGATTTAAAGCGGCCAAGAAATTTTCTCAATGATGAAGTTGAAAATACCTACAGTGATCTCTGAACGTTGGGGTAAGACTGTACTACATTGTATTACTAAATACACACACACCGGTCAGAAACATAATCTTCCTTTTTGCTTCACCTTAGGTAAAAATAGAATGAGTCTTAGTGATTATTTTTCTTTGCTATTGGCACAAAGGGCTAGAAACCCCACAAACTCAGGTATATCCTGGCTTTGCTGACCTAGTTGACTTATGTCTTATGACAAGTATTTATACAGCCTACTGTTATCAAACTTAACATCTTCAAGATTTGTTTGTGCATTTATATAATAACTAGCTGTGCCCGCGACTTCATCCGCGTGGAATAGTGTCTTTGTGTAGCAATTTTAATTATTTAGGCTAATTATCTTACAAATAAGACATATGCGTGTCCCACCTACACCGCACCGTACCATGCCGCGCAAATGCCCCTCCCCTCCCCTCTCCATATCTCTTCCCCTCCACACTTTTCCCTCACTTCCCTCTCCCCCTCCCCTTCCCCCCACTCCCCCTCTCCCTCCCTCTCCCCTCTCCCCCCCTCCCCCTTCCCCTCACTTCCACCTCCCCGCCCTCTCCCGTCCCCTTCACCCTCACAAACTTTGAACGTCATATTTATTTATATAGAATCAACAGCCTAATTAATACATTTCAAGCTTCTAGCTTTAAAAATGACGATACTTCCATACACATTTTCATCCCCCTTTTCAACCCCTTACAACCCTATTTTCACATTAAAAAGTAGCCTATGTTCTTTCTCAGGCTCTAGACCATGTGTGTACCAAATTTCATTTAAATCGCTTCAGTGGTTTTGGCGTGAAAGTGACACAGACAGACAGACAGAGTTACTTTCGCATTTATAATATTAGTTAGGATAAGCCTACGACTGCGCAACCAACCTTTCAAAATCGACCCCGATGTCAGAAAACAACTTGCAAATGCCAAATCGTCTAAAGTACAATCTAAAGCAGCTGCCGACAACGTCGTCACGGAAGAACTACTAGCCACCTGGGGCCTTATTCAGTATGACCATTTTAAAGTCTTGCCGTGCCGTGTTACGTTATCTCCGCGTTATGGTATTCTCTATGCCAATTAAAACACGGTAGGCTAAGGTTATGAGCGCGTTTTGAGCTGTCAAAATATCGTGACATATGAGGACGTGTAACGCGCGCATTTTGTATAATTTACCTATAGTGTGGCATACAGAATACAACTTTTCAATAACGTAACATGGCGCGTTAAGGAACGCGTTATCTCATTGGTCATACTGAATAAGGCCCCTGTAAATAAAAAGAGCGAGCGTTAACGACAATAATAAGATTGGATTGGATTAGATTGATTGACGCGTGAGTAGAACACGGCGGTATTCAATATCAATAACTTTTGATGCAGTAATTCGTTCGTAAATGATTACAGTACATTTTGTACCACGGAATATTGTTCCATTTAATCCACCTGTTTCTGAATTACCGTGGCTGAATGGCAGCGCGGAAGCTCATAAGCCCTAAGAGGCATACCACGTCTTGTACATACAAACGTAATACAAAAATCGTATAAAATTGTAGCATACTTATGGATTTCGATGTATTAATCCTGATATTAAAATTGACAGACATCATTATAGTCTTCGCCCAGGGATACAGATTTACTTGTAGGCGAACATAAAAGGGCTGTTAACCAAGAATCGCCTTATTCTGCGCAACGATTATTTTGTGTAAAACGTTATAAATTATTTATCACACAAAAGCAATGGAGCATATACAAGCTTACAGTTTAGTGTGGCTCCCTATTGTTAACATGAAATGTAAGATATACTTACTGTTAATGTTGCAGTAATTTTAGATGGCCATAATCGGCTCCAAGAAGGTCTATTTATGTTGTCTGATTTAATTAAGGCAACACACACTCATACATTAACATTGTAAAATAATGTGCTACGTCAGATATGGTTCCAAAAAGGCTTTTATTACAATGATAATATCATAGTACAATATGAAACAATACATAATATTATGGTATGGTTAAATAGCTTAATATACGGCCGCAAGCGCTCCAGTACAATCCTGACTTTGCTAAGTTAATGAAGTCATCAGTTATTGCGATTATGAGAAAAAGGATACAGTAACTAACAATTGTCGCCCCTTTTAATATTTTGTGCGTAGACTCAGAGTACAAAACTTGCAAAAAGCAGTAAGTTAGTAGTAAACACATATGTGTGACCAAGGATTTGATTTGATAAGGAATAACTTGGAATGGAATATGTAATTTGTATTACATCCACAAATTTTTAGAACTTGAGATGAATACACTCAAGTGTCATAATTAAATTAACATAAACACAACGTTAGTAACCGATAATAAACCAAATACTTACGAGTCCGTGAATTTGCTAATTAACTACTTAACTACTTCTTGCCCTGTCACAGCAGTATTGAAATATAGCCAACGGCCCATCGATAATTATGACGTGTGAATAGAGATAAATAATCATAATACTAAAAACCACAACGTTTAAGTCACTTCACAAATTTTATCTTATGCTGTAACTAACACCTAAAATGACGTGTATTTTAGAGTTAAATGAAGTAACTAACTACGCGATAGTTGTAAAAATATGATGCAATCAATTTTGTGAAGAAGTATTTACTGTATCACAGCCTGTGATTCACAGGTCACTAAAGGTCATCACAGGTCTAATTGGAATTCTCATGCATGTTGATTGATGATCTTTCTTCTTAATTTAGAAATATCGATAATCGAGCTCCGTAAAGTTTAAAAAAATAATATGGCACATTCTATATTTCATATTGTATAACAGGATAAGCCTGTGCCAGATACGTATTCACACCATGCTTTTTTTCTGAAATAATATATAAAAGAACCCTTATATTATTTCACAAATCCACTGTGGCACAACGTTATCCTTGCTTGCATATATAACACGGTAACCACTAAACGTTGTAAATGTAGATCTGTACGGTATTTACCGGGACATTAATGATGATAATTATTTAGTCTACTAGTAATAACCATCGATAGTATTTTTGTCACTAGCTATATTAGATTATTCTAATACAGTACTAAAATGTTAAAACCTATGAGATAAATCAGCATCGAATAAAATTCGTAAAAATGGAATTGATTTTAAATGGAAGCTGTTATTGGTAAAAAGAAATCATAATTTTATGATTTTATACTAATAATTAAACTGGCTGTGATAATCGATTGTAGGGGTGTATTTACGTCTCTAAACATCAATCTCTTGCGAATTAAATGATTATTCTTCGATCATTGTTTTATACACTATGATTATGTTTTGCTTGTTTTATATAATTTACCTTGACAAAAAAAAAAAAATAATATGCTTGCCATGTCAATATATCAAATCAAACGTTTAATAATTTAATTTGCCAGAATACAATTTCACACTAAAAGATCTTATGATAGATTGTAAGTTGAAGTATTCAGCCTACGTGCAGGTGTGACAATATTGTATACTATCACATTTTATTTATTAATGCATTTCAAATTTATTGATGCTATAGAAAGTTAGAGTATGCAGACGTTATCTGCGATATTTCTTATTTTGGCTTAAATATCTTCAAATGTGTATGTTAAACTTACTCTATGTTACAGCTTTGCAGTATATGAACGTTTTTATCTTCACCGTACATAGTACTATTATTTGTCCTGTGATAGTACGCCTCATGGTTCTACTTCTACTGCCAATTGATTGTCTCTATTGACGTCATCAAAAGAACAACTGTCATTGTACTGTTCTATTCAAATTGTATGGGTAACGTATAACGACCAATTTTACATTTCGGAGGTCAGATATTGTGCAATTTTTCTTGTGTCTAATCCTAATGATTGGTTTAATTCCTTACTAATAAAGGAAAATCTAACTATTTATGCATGCACACATGCATTAGGTAATCATCAAAATAATTTGATCAATTACTGAGTAAATAAACAATATGAGGAGTGCTTTCATTCTGCAACAGGCGCTAAACATCTACATGGTTAATTTAAATCTTGAGGATGTTACACCGAAGTATAATATATGGTTGAGAGAACTTACCTAAGTGAATTTCAACCGGGATTATACCAGGTGTAACATCCGAAAAGATTTAAACTCCCACCGTTGGATATCCTGTTGTCAATGCAACTTTAAACCCAAGTGTTGCAGAATGCAGACTGATCTACTACTCTAAAACAAATGAAGGAACACAGTCGAAATATTTGCTGGTGAATGAGTATTGAACGAATGAACAATGTTTTTATTTTTTATTTTATATGCTTTAAACAGTGTGACGATGCGATACAACGAAGGATGGACTACATGGTTAATTTAAATCTTGAGGATGTTACACCTCGTATAATCCCGGTTGAAATTCACTTAGGTAAGTTCATTCAACCATATATTATAAGCGCTACCCACTTATCTATTTGAAGTCGGTGCCAGCCAAGTCTAATAGGTAGTAGATAGATAGTACCTACATGTATCTACCTACTTACTAACTTATGTACCTACTTACTACTACTACATACATAGTATCTATCTACTATCCAATAGACTTGGCTGGCACTGACTTCAAATAGATAAGTGGGTAGCGCTTATAATAATTTTAAGTAATTTATTTTTCGCTTTTGAGTGCCTGTCTGTGGTTTTGAAGTCGGTTTTATTTTTTTTGAAAAATAACTTATTTTACCCTTTTTAGTGCAAAACAAGTTTTAATTAAATTACATGCATCTATTTAATTTCGTGTCTGGGCCGTTATACACTGACGGTGTTACCGCCAGAATTAGTATTTCATAATATTAATGCATTTTCATCGTTCTTTAGCTGTCACTTTCTTTCACATGGTAATACAGGCTAATTGAGCGATTTCCTATCTCATTTACCCCCGCCATATATCCATGTCCATCCACGTCGCACCGCGCGTATTGGAAGCAACGACGTCCTTCAAGAAACCAGTCTCAAGGACAAACCGCCGCAGAACGCACTTCGGTGTGATCTATTTTATTGCATTACGTACGTGATAACAGTGTTTTTATACAAAGTTTGGACCCCTTTAATGCTAATGTGGATGAGGACATTTGTGAGGATTTTGTGCTGCGCAGCCTGAACAATCCAGGACGAGAAGGAGCTCCCGGAAAGTTAGAAGGTGCGTGGATATTCCATTTTCCTTACCTAAATCGCTCTAGTTGTCCTGATATATCATGTAATGCTTATTTAGATTTGTAATCGGTGATCCTAGCGAATAAAAGAAAAATACAGTCCACTTAAATTAATGACGCTATAAGACCTTCGGGTACATAACGCCTCCCGCCAAAAAGCGGTTGAATATAAATTTTTGGCCGCTTCAGACGGATATATACTTTTTGAAAATTTCAAGTATGTACCTATAACGGTTAAGAAGATACAGATCTGTAAAGTGCGCACATATAGACACACGGACGGACGAACGGACAACAAAGTCTCAGAAATGGTTCATTTGTTACCCTTTGGGTTCGGAACCCTAAAAAAAATGACTTTAAATGCCGCGCTAAAGTGAAAATATTCACTAGTAATAATGATGTCATCAAGGTATCAAAGGAAAATGTCCAAAATGGCCCTGTGCAATTAAAGCATCTGACACACACGATAATTAATTGCCTATTTTATTACAATAATTCCAAATACTTTTATAACACGGATTAGTTGTATTCCAAAATGAATATTAAAAAGTATTATTTGCGATTATTAACATTAATTGCCGCCATATGGCCAACAGAGTACTGAATCACTCTACTACGTTATAAGGAACAATCCAGGACGAGAAGGAGCTCCCGGAAAGTTAGAAGGTGCGTGGATATTCCATTTTCCTTACCTAAATCGCTCTAGTTGTCCTGATATATCATGTAATGATTATTTAGATTTGTAATCGGTGATCCTAGCGAATAAAAGAAAAATACAGTCCACTTAAATTAATGACGCTATAAGACCTTCGGGTACATAACGCCTCCCGCCAAAAAGCGGTTGAATATAAATTTTTGGCCGCTTCATTTTTTGGTCCATACGAACCGGATTACATCTTAATTTCATTGTAGTTGTATAATTTCTCGACTCAATTCGAGAACATTCCTTACTATCTATATACATTCCGCCTCGCAACTTGTTGCGAAGTCTACCCTCATTTCACTTGCATAAAAGTGTTCAATACTCGACTATAATTAATTATACTTCAATGTTCCATCCTCGAGATTTAAATTACCATGTAGTCCGTCTTTCGTTGTATCGCATCGTCACACAATTCAAAGCATACAAAAAAAAAAATATATATACTTTGTTCATTCGTTCATGTTCACTCGCTGAACGATACCGCGCCTGTGTTCATTCCTTAACTTCATTCGTATTTTGTGTGTAGCATCGTCCAGATGTCACAATTTTAATTGTTACAATTTTAATGTTTTAAAAGTATTTGCTATAAGTTTTGTGAATTAGTGTTTGTTTCTCATACTTAAATATGGGTAAACGATTGGAAAGTTCTGATTGCGACGTTATCAGACGAAACTTTCGCTGGATTTTTGGGATGCGGAGGAAAATATACCGCTTCGAGCAAAATCTACCTACACCCACATTTTTAAAAAGAAAAAATGTGTTGAAGTAAATTACTTATTGTCTTAACGTGGTAATACGTGATATTATCCCGACAATAAACAAAAATAATTCCTTAAAGTGGTGCTACGAGATATCATCCCGGAATTTATTTAATACTTTCTTAATGTAGTAGTACGCGATGCTACTCAGAAAGTAAACTACCTCCTGTGTCGCATATATCTACATGGGACTTATTGGATTCTTGGATTGTACAGATCTTAACCAGAGATCAGAAACTTGCTCCACTACGGTGTCCGAGCATGAAGATAGGCAATAATAATTGCCGATAATGTTGCTACCATTATGTCATAGCGAAATTACAGGTAAGTAATTAATTTAATCTACTTTTAACACTGGCAGAAAAACGTCAAGCGTTTAAAAGCCATAAGAAGAAGAACAAGAACAAGAACCCGTATATGTCATTAAACCTCTTAGCGGATTATATGGTATGCAACCAACCACATTATAATGAATCTAGTTCCTGTCTACCCAAAGATTGACTGCCAGATATTGCTCTAAGCGATAAGACATGCCCATTGTTAAATAAATCTTATTATATTTTTTCCTAGATAAAGGTTTTGTCTGGTATGCAATAAAGTGTTCATATGTTTTTATACTTTCTTAGTGTGGTAGTACGCGATGCTACCCTAGAAAGTACTTCGTACTGTGTCGTATAGTACATGGGAAAGCCATTATGCAAAAGAAAGGCTACAACATAAGGTACAAAATAATTCAACCAGATATGTCTAGATACTGTTATAGTACCTATATTGCCTGTGTATGCGATACGATTTCGGTAAAGACCTTGACCATGGCTCTAACCCCGCTAAACTCTTGGTCGAAGATTCAACACTTGAGTCAACTAACCAACTTCTTCAGTCGTGCCAAATGAGATCTTGCAATGATTTAAAGCGGTCAAGAAATTTTCTCATTGATGAGGTTGAAAACACCTACAGTGATCTCTGAACGTTGGGGTAAGACTGTACTACATTGTATTACTAAATACACATAAACCGGTCAGAAACATAATCCTCCCTTTTGCTTCACCTTAGTCAGGTTAAAAAAGAATGAGTCATCTTGTGATTATTTTTCTTTTGCTATTGGCACAAAGGGCTAGAAAAACCACAAACAAAGGTATATCCTGGCTTCACTGACCTAGTTGACTTATGTCTTATGACTAAGTCTTGATACAGCCTACTGTTATCAAACTTAACATCTTCAAGAGGTTGTACGTTTATATAATAATAAACCTACGACTGTGCGACCAACCTTTCATTTTTCGACCTCGATGTCAAACAACATTAATCTGCAAATGCCGAATCGTCTAAAGTACCACGGAATATTGCTCCATTTAATCCACCTGTTCCTGAATGACCGTGGCTGAATGGCAGCGCGTTACCAAGCTGAGAAGGCCTAAAAGGCCAAAAAGGTCCTGGCATACAACGTCTTGTCCATACAAACGTAATACAAAAATCGTATAAAATTGAAGCATATTTATGGATTATTAAGCATATTGATATTATTCATCCTCATATTCAAATTGACAGAAATCGTTATAGTTTTCGCCCAAGGACACAGATTTAAGTGAGCAATAATAGACTAATAATCTTTGACTATGCATAATAATGCCTACCCTCATCAACAATACATTGCAAAATAATAATACATTTTGGTTGCAAATGTAGGCGAACGTGAATGGTTAAACGTTAACCTAAAAAGTCACCTTGTTCTGCGCAACACATTAGTTTGTGTTAAACGTTATAAATTATTTATCACACAAAAGCAATGGAGCGTATACAAGCTTATAGTTTAGTGTCGCTTCCTATTGTTAACATAAATTGTAAGATTTACTTACCGGTAATGTTGCAGTAATTTTACATAGCCATAATCGGCTTCAAGAAGGCCTATTTATGTTGCCTGATTTAACTAGACAACACACACTCATACATGAACATTGTAAAATAATGTGTACTAACTAATACGTCAGATATGGTTCCAATAAGGCTTTTGTTACAATGAAAATATCATAGTACAATATGAAACAATACATAATATTATGGTATGGTTAAATAGCTTAATGTACGGCCTCAAGCGCTCCAGTACAACCTTGATTTTGCTACGTTAATGAAGTCAGTAGTTATTCCGATTATGAAAAAAAAAAAAAAAGGGACACACTATCGTTACCCCTTTTAATATTTTGTGCGTAGACTCAGAGTACAAAACTTGCAAAAAGCAGCAAGTAAGTAGTAAACACGTCTGTGTGATCAATGATTTGATAAGAAATAATTTGGAATGGAAAATGTAATATGCATTGCCTCCACAAATTTTTAAGTCTTGAGATGAATACACTCAATGTTTCATAATTAAATTAACACAAGCTCAACGTTAGTAACCGAGAATAAACTCATATACTTACGAATCCGTGAGTTTACTAAGTTACCAAATTAACTACTTCTTGTCTTGCCGCAGCAATATTAAATTATAGCCAACGGCCCATCGTTAATTTTGACGTGTGAATAGAGATAAATAATTATAATAATAACAACAACAATGTTCAAGTGTCTTCACAAATGTTATGCTATATGTTGTAACAATACATATGATGTTTAAAGTTAAATGAAGTAATTAACTACGCGATAGTTGTAGAAATTTGATGCAATCAATTTTATGGAGAAGTATTTACTGTATCACAACCTGTGATTCACAGATCACCAAAGGTCATCACAAGTCTAATTGGAATTCTCATGCATGTTGATTGATGATCGTGCTTCTTAATTTAGAAATATCGATTATCGAGCTTCGTAAAGTTTTTAAAATCATAATATGGCAAATTCTATATTCCATATTGTATCACAGGATAAGCCTGTGCCAGATACGTATTCACAACTATATTTTTTCTGAAATAATTTATAAAACCTCTTATATTATTTCACAAATCCACTGAGGCTCAACATTACCCTTGCTTGCATTTATAACCCGGTAGCTACAAATCGTTATAAACGTAGATATGTACGGTATTTACCAAGACATTAATGATGATATAATTAGTCTACTAGTAATAACATCGATAGTATTTTTTTTTGTCAGCTATATTAGATTATTATAATGCAGTACTAAAATTTTTAAAACTTATGAGATGAATCAGCGTCGAATAAAATTCGTAAAAATTGAATTTTTAAACGGAGTCTGTTATAAGTAAAAAGAAATCATAAGTTTATGATTTTATATTAATTATTAAACTGGCTGTGATAATCGATTGTAAGGGTGTATTTAAGTTTCTAAACATCAATCACTTTTGAATTAAATGATTATTCTTAGATCATTGTTTTATACTCAATGACAATGTTTTGCTTGATTTTTATAAAACTATTTACCTTGACAAAATAAATTGGATAATATGCTTGCCATGTCAATATATCAAGTCAAACATTTAATCATTTAATTGTCCAGAATACAATTTCACACTAAAAGATCTTCTGATAGATTGTAAGTTGAAGTACTCAGACTGCGTGCAAGTATGACAATATTGAATAATATTACATTTTATTTATTAATGCATTTCAAATTTATTGATGCTATAGAAAGTTTGAGTATGCAGACGTTGTCTGCGATATCCCTTATTTTGGCTTAAATATCTTTAAATGTGGATGTAAACTTACTCTATGTTACAGCTTTGCAGCAGTATATGAACGTTTTTATCTACACCTTATATAGTACTATTATTTATCCTGTTATAGTACGCCTCGTGGTTCTACTTTGCTGCCAATTGATTGTCTCTATTGACGTCATCAAAAGAACAACTGTCATTATACTGTTCTAATCAAAGTGTATGGGTAACGTATAACGACCAATTTTACATTCCGGAGGTCAGCCACTGTGCAATATTTTTTTATTTTCTTGTGTCTAATCCTAATGATTGATTTAATTCCTTACTAATAAAGGAAAATCTATTTATTTATCCATGCACACATGCATTAGGTTATCATCCTAATTTAATTTTGATCAATTACTGAGTAAATAAATAATATGAGGAGTGCTTTTATTCTGCAACAGGCGCTAAACATCTACATGGTAATTTAAATCTCGAGGATGGAACATTGAAGTATAATATATGGTTGAAAGAACTTACCTAAGTGAATTTCAACCGCTATTATACGAAATGTTCCATCCGAAGAGATTTAAACTCCCACCCAACCCGTTTATACAACTTTTAACCCAGATGTTGCAGAATGCAGACGCCGGTCAATCAGTTTCTACTACTCTAAAACGAATGAAGTTAAGGAATGAACAGGCGCGGTATCATTCAGCGAGTGAACATGAACGAATGAACAAAGTATATATATATATTTTTTTTGTATGCTTTGAACTGTGTGACGATGCGATACAACGAAAGACGGACTACATGGTAATTTAAATCTCTTCGGATGGAACAGTTCGTATAATAGCGGTTGAAATTCACTTAGGTAAGTTCTTTCAACCATATATTATTTACTAAAACCGCTTCGCTCTTATAAGTGTTTGCCTTCAGAGATTGTATTATTATATTTCCGCCCTTTAGGCACATACATTTATAAGGTTATATATATTATATACGTATACAATACACAATTCACGTACTAATTTATTAAATAACATATTATAACATAATTACTAATACCGCATCCATAAAATACTTATGTAAGTACTTACTTATATACTTACATATTTACCTATACGCGACTATTATTATTTGTCCCGCATAACATATAGTTTTGCGATAACTGTAATAGTTACCAGAGCTATTACACAATATCATTCATAATTTATACGTTTAAATAATATCGATAATGACTCGCGAAGCGAAGGTAGCTTCTCCGTGTAGTCCGCGTTTGACTATCCTAGAAGCCAAGCGGAATGCTCTTTTTGAACGAATTAACATTGTTTATAACCAAGCTAAAAATGCTCATATTTCGGAAGAAACTCGAGAGTTGTTTCTGGTTTCTTGCGTAACGATTGATAATATACGCACGAGTTTTCACAAGGTACTCGATAGTTACAATGAAACACTTCTCGAGCTCAACCCCGAAGCTACTCCTGATTATCAAGGTTACTCCTCCTTCGAAGATCTATATTGTTATATCAAGCAGATCATGTCGAAGTTCACCGCGTCCGCGTCAGAGCATTCCACTTTGCCCGCTAAAGCTAAGCCTAGATTTCCAAATATTGAACTGGTGTTTTTTGACGGTGATATAAAAAACTGGCCATTGTTTTACGCTAGTTTTCATGCCACAGTGCACGAAAACTCATCGTTAACAAACGCAGACAAACTATACTATTTAATAGGTAAATTGTCACCAACCGCCCAGTCTTCATTTGCTGGTATAATTCCGAGTGCCGAAAATTATGAAGCGATTTATCAATCTCTTCTCGATAAATATCAGGATGTACGGCTATTAGGTTTTAACTATTTAAATGAAGCACTTAGTCTTAAATTAAATGGTTCTCCGTCTACATCTAACTTCCAGATGTTTATCGATAAGTTTGTCGTCGCTATCAGCTCACTCAAAGCGTTAAAAATTGACGATCTGTTGGATTTTGTTCTGCTACACATAGCTACGCAGAAATTTGATGCAGAAACTATACGTGCATTTGAAATGTATTCTCGTCATAACAAATTGCCTACCCTCAATGAGTTTATCGAATTCATAAAAAAACAGTGTCGTATTTTTGAGAGCACGCAACCTGCCGCAGCTAATAATAGCACAAGGTCTAGTGCTAATAAACCTCCTGCTAGGACTAATCGCCCGCCAAATCCACAGTCATACGTCACATGTTCGGCTTCTGATAAATGTTCACTGTGTAATTACGCATCTCATGATCACTACTTTAAATGTACCGCGTTCGAAAAGCTTTCACCTACTGAACGGTTTAAGTTTATTAAAAATAACAACGCGTGTGTAAACTGCACCAGTCGCACACATAAAACCGTGAATTGTTCATCTAAATTGAAATGTCGTGTGTGTTCTCAGCGACATCATTCTATGTTACATTTTAATAATAACAAACCGCGTTCGCAACCTGCGATGCCGACCTCGGCAACCGCCCATACAACCACTACGCCACGGGCGCCCGTCCCTACTACGATGGATAGCGAGCCACGTCACTCGGTACAATGCAGCGATCTATCGCTATGCACGACATCCATTGCCGCCTCGCTGCCCGCGCGCACTGAGTCATCGGCTGATAAGCGGCAACGCGTAGGGTCCAGAGCAACCGTACTGCTAGCCACCGCTCAAGCGATTGTATGCGATGCTAGAAATAGACCGCAAGTTATTCGTTGTTTACTTGATAGTGCATCTCAAAGTAATTTCATAACTTATGAATGTTGTGAACGCCTTGGATTATTAAATCGTATGATGCTTTCACATACGGTTGTTAGGGGAATTGGGGGTTCAGAAAAGCAAGTTAAAGGTTTGGTTAACTTTAAAATAAACTCGCGATTTAATTCGAACATTAATTTTGATCTTGACTCGCTCGTTATTGACCGCATAAGCGACAATCTGCCTTCGGTGGCAGTCGATAAGGCTGCGTTTACACATATTGAATCACTCCCGCTCGCCGACAAGGATTTCGCGACTCCTGGACCAGTCGACTGCTTGGTTGGAGCATGGACTTTCTCGCATCTGTTGCTACCCGGAGTTGTGAATAGCAGTTATAGTAATGTACCGCCCGCGATTCAGACTGTGTTAGGTTTTGTGATTATGGGCTCCGCGCCTACGTCGCAGATCGTTCACAATAGTTTATCAACAGTATGTTGTTCCGTTGTCCACGAATCAATGGATACTCTCTTCAAGCGTTTTTGGGAACTTGAAGAGGTAACCGCGCCGCCCGCTCAAAGTCCTGAGGAATTTGAGTGCGAACAGTTCTTCCGCGCTGCCACCGTTCGTGACGATAGTGGTAGATATGTCGTTGCCTTACCATTTCGTGATGACGTAAATTTATTAGGCGATTCGTGCGCTGCCGCGCTTAGGCGACTTAAATGCTTAGAACGAAAGCTCGATGCATCGCTCAAAACCCGCGCCGCTTATAATGATGTAATACGCGATTATATAAATAAGGGCTACCTAAGTCCTGTTGACATAAATACTGATGATGTCACGCGACCTTCATATACGATTCCACATCACGGTGTGTTTCGAGAAGACAAAACGTCGACCAAGCTTCGCTGCGTTTTAGACGCCAGCTGCAAGTCTTCATCTGGTCACTCACTTAACGATCTTCTCCACCTAGGTGCTAATTTACAGGGAGACTTGTTTAACATCCTTATACATTTCCGCCTGTTTGCAATAAAGCTGTCCGCTGATTGTCGTCAGATGTTTCTCCAAATCGGAGTACGCGAACTTGATCGTAGGTATCAAAGAATTTTATATCGGTTTAGTACGGAGGATCCAGTTATTATATACGAATTTAACCGTGTTTGTTTCGGATTAAAATCAAGTCAATTTCACGCATTGCGCGTCGTACGCCAGCTGATCGTCGATGAAGGTGATAAGTTTCCCGCCGCAGCCGCTGCTGCTTCTTCATGCCTTTACATGGACGATATTGCCGTTTCTGTCATGAATAGTACGCAAGCCATCACTCTTAGTAATGAGCTCGTCAAACTTTTCAAACTGGGTCAATTTAAACTCATCAAGTGGACAAGCAATTCTGATGCTGTACTTGCTCACATACCAGATACACATAAAGAATCTCACGGTAAAATGTTTGACGACTCTATTCAACATAAAATTCTGGGATTACGTTGGGATAAATCATGCGATTGTTTCCGCTTCGAAGTCGACGCTCCAGATGATAAGTGCACTAAGCGCACGATATTGTCTGCGATTGCTAGGCTGTGGGACGTTATGGGCTTTGTGGCTCCAGCCATTTTGTACGCCAAGCTTCTTATTAAACAGCTTTGGTTGTCGAAGTGTGACTGGGATGCCGAGCCTCCCCCTCACATCGTTAATGATTGGATGCAGTTTTGTAAGGAGCTTCCCTCGCTCAACAAACTGTGCATTCCCCGGCATCTGGGTATTGTCGAGAGTTGCGAGGTCAACGTCATAGGTTTCGCTGACGCGAGCGAACGAACATACGGTGGTATGGTTTATCTACAATTCCGCGTAGGTTCAAAGTACACTGTACAACTGGTGTGCGCAAAGTCCAAAGTGTCACCTGTCAAGGTCGTTTCTATTGCACGATTGGAACTTTGTGCAGCGGTTCTGTTGTCACAGCTGCTTCGCAAGGTCTTGGATATTATAACCCCGCGTTATACCGTCAGCAATGTCTTTGCCTTCAGTGATTCTAAAGTTGCACTTTGTTGGATTAACGCTTCTCCGCATCGATGGCAGACTTTTGTCGCAAATCGAGTAGTAAAAGTGACGGAAAATATACCCGCGAGTCGATTCTTTCATGTTTCTGGCTCCGATAACTCCGCAGACTGCTTATCACGTGGTCTTACCCCGGATAAGTTAGCCGACCATCCCTTATGGTTTACTGGACCTTCTTGGATCACGCGCGATCCAAGCGAATGGCCCTTAAATAAATTAGATACTAATGATAACGCAGACGCCCCTGAGCAACGGACTCAGGTGCACGTCACGACTAGTCCGGAGGATTCTCCGCTATACGCGCTTGCGCAACGATTTTCGTCGTATTCTAAATTATTACGCGCTATCGTTTACATTTACCGCTTCATGAAAATATTACCCCGTGGTAATTCTATAACCGCCGCAGATTTAGAGTTTGCAGAAAATAAATTAATACTCGCCGTACAAGATTTTCACTTCCAGAACGATAAATCTAACTTAATTAAAAATGAGACTTGCTCGCCCGCTCTAAACAAGCTTAGGCCTTTTTTAGACAGTAACGGTCTTATCCGTGTCGGAGGTCGCTTGTCAAACTCCGCTGAGGAATACACGGTTAAGCATCCTTGCATTCTACCGCGCCGCGATCATGTCATTGACTTGATAGTCGATCACTATCACCGCAAGCACTTGCATGCTGGACCAGAGCTTCTGATGTCTTTATTAAGACACAGATTCTGGATCTTGGCTGCAAGACGCATCCTACGATATCGTATTCATAAATGCAACGTGTGCTTTAAATCGAAGCCGCGTCCGTTATACCCGCTCATGGCTGATTTGCCCAGTCACCGCGTCAACCAAGTCGATAAGTGCTTCACAAATGTCGGATGCGACTACCTAGGCCCGATGCAGTACACACCGGTACGTGGTCGGGGAGTCAAGAGCCGTAAAGCTTGGATATGTGTCTTTACGTGTCTTACGACGCGTGCGACCCATATAGAAATTGCCACAGATTTGAGTACATGCAGTTTCCTCAATGCGTTCAAACGTTTCCTTTCCAGACGCGGACCAATAAAGTGCTTATATTCCGATAATGGGACACCTGGAATTGGAGTTAGCTGAAAACCGTATTGAGTGGAAGTTTATTCCCCCTGCTTCTCCACACTGGGGAGGTTGTTGGGAAAGTATGGTGAAGATAATTAAAACGCATTTATTTAAGGTCATAGGACAACAAATCGTATCGTACGAAGAGCTTCTCACTATCCTGACGCAGATAGAAGCGCTCATTAATTCGCGCCCGCTGATAACTATGAGTAGTGATCCCGCAGAGCCTTCAGCTCTTACGCCGGCACACTTTTTACAAACCGTGCCCCTTTCATCGATTCCCGCGGCTGAAGTTAGTTCCACAGATTTACTTCAGAGACATAACTTAATAGATAGTATTGTACAGTCTTTTTGGAAGCGCTGGCGTGCTGAATATTTGCATCAGCTGCAGGCGCGAGCCAAGTGGAATGTTCCTTCAGCTCCTATACAGGAAGGGACGGTAGTCATTATCAAGACTGACAATTCTCCGCCCTTTGCTTGGCCTTTGGGAGTCGTGGAAAAGATATACCCCTCTAAGGATGGCGCTACTCGAGTTGTCACTGTAAGAACTCGAAAGGGGAGCTACCTTCGTCCGGTAGTTAAATTATGTCCCCTTCCTAATCAATAATTTATTAAATATATACATTTCGTTTAAGTATTTAACCGCATATTATATTAACCGCATATAATATTACCGCATATTCACCCGCATACTATAATATTGATTTATACATATCCCGCATTTTTATACATATTATTTTGGTTTCTTAAAGGCAACCCTTTAAGGCCGGGGGAGATGTTACCGCCAGAATTAGTATTTCATAATATTAATGCATTTTCATCGTTCTTTAGCTGTCACTTTCTTTCACATGGTAATACAGGCTAATTGAGCGATTTCCTATCTCATTTACCCCCGCCATATATCCATGTCCATCCACGTCGCAACGCGCGTATTGGAAGCAACGACGTCCTTCAAGAAACCAGTCTCAAGGACAAACCGCCGCAGAACGCACTTCGGTGTGATCTATTTTATTGCATTACGTACGTGATAACAGTGTTTTTATACAAAGTTTGGACCCCTTTAATGCTAATGTGGATGAGGACATTTGTGAGGATTTTGTGCTGCGCAGCCTGAACAATCCAGGACGAGAAGGAGCTCCCGGAAAGTTAGAAGGTGCGTGGATATTCCATTTTCCTTACCTAAATCGCTCTAGTTGTCCTGATATATCATGTAATGATTATTTAGATTTGTAATCGGTGATCCTAGCGAATAAAAGAAAAATACAGTCCACTTAAATTAATGACGCTATAAGACCTTCGGGTACATAACGCCTCCCGCCAAAAAGCGGTTGAATATAAATTTTTGGCGGCTTCAGACGGATATATACTTTTTGAACATTTCAAGTATGTACCTATAACGGTTAAGAAGATACAGATCTGTAAAGTGCGCACATATAGACACACGGACGGACGAACGGACAACAAAGTCTCAGAAATGGTTCATTTGTTACCCTTTGGGTTCGGAACCCTAAAAAAATTGACTTTAAATGCCGCGCTAAAGTGAACATATTCACTAGTAATAATGATGTCATCAAGGTATCAAAGGAAAATGTCCAAAATGGCCCTGTGCAATTAAAGCATCTGACACACACGATAATTAATTGTCTATTTTATTACAATAATTCCAAATACTTTTATAACACGGATTAGTTGTATTCCAAAATGAATATTAAAAAGTATTATTTGCGATTATTAACATTCATTGCCGCCATATGGCCAACAGAGTACTGAATCACTCTACTACGTTATAAGAGACACTTCCCTATATTGGTGATACCCGAATTATGAAAGCATTGTGTAGCCAACCTAACAACGGAAAGTATTATTTACGTAGTAACTATTATATAATCTGTGGTATTATGCTTATAATTTTTTTTGCAGTGTTGATTGGTACAAAGTACGTTCATAATTCTGAGTTATTTAATAATGTATGCAGTGTCGCGGGACTGAAATGGCCGCCATGTTCGGCAAACGTCATGTCATGTCAAAAAATCTTAGGTATGTTTAAAAAAGTTTGCACCCTAACAAGACTTTGCCCGGTAGAACATTTCTGTGAAGACAAATTATTTATATTTATATATAATTATTTATTATAATTATTAATATATAATTATTTATTGAGGGCCCGGTAGCGTTATTGGGAGAACAGTCGGCTTTGACGCCGTGGTACCGTTTTCAAACCGCCGTGCACCAATGAATTTTTCTATTGAAAAATATATGTGCGCTTCTCACAGTTGCCCTCCGGTGAAGGAAAACGTCGTTAAGAAACCAACAACCCCCGCATGGTGGTAGGACATATCTAGTGTCCGCCTGGCCAGCTACCACCCTCAAGTTAGAAAATCTGTCGCCAAACATCTAATGTGTTCCGGCAGCTATCCTTGAGAGCCAGTTCCCATTCTAGTCCACTTCTCTATCTTCGACCGCATCATCACTTAGCAACAGGTGAGATAGTGGTCAAACGCTAGCCTATAAGATATATAAAAAAATAAAAAATATTAATTATCCCCACCTTTATTTCTATCTCGCTCACAGTTATCGTAAGAATATCTGTCAAAAACCAAAATCAACCAGAAGAAAGATGTAAAAACATTATTCAAGGTCATATTTTTTAGTCTTCAAAAGTATATGCAATAGCAAACTCCATTGTGTACAATGTTCTTGGGACTCTTCTACTAAAACCAGTACATTCTCCTATGTTTGAGGTATTCATCTCAATATCTCTGGAGATACTTATCAGATCTCGATAAAATTAAAATAGGACCACCTCGGAAACGTATCCTACGTATTAAAAAAAGAATCATTTGAATCCGTTCACATTTGACGGAGAAATCGCGTAACATACACACAAAAAAAGAAAACACATGCAGACGAATTGAGAACCTCCTCCTTTTTTGTGAAGTCGGTTAAAAACTGTGATGTTTTATTTTTTTCTCAGAAAATAATAAGCTTAAATAAGAAATTGTAGTTTTTCCTGAAAGAGCTATTCATTGTTCATAGTCCCACAAAAAAACTAGGGCTCTGGCCTTTATAGTTTGGGAGAAAATATAAATAAATTGCAACAATTACGGGGACTAACTCGAAAACAAGTAAAACGCAATTTTCTCGAAAACTATAGATTTTCGCGGAACATACATGGGGGTTCTCTGGGTAGCCCTTGGAATCCTACATTGATGGTTTTCGTTTGGACCATATAAAACCCGACATCCTGTATATTTTATGGTTTTATTTTTGTTTATAAGTTGTAGCTAACCAGGCAGACGGACAGACGGACGAAGAGGACAGAAGTTCCAAGACCCTAAAAATGATGTTTTTTTTTCGCAATTTTTAGTTGATAATGACATGTAAATAGACAATATTGTATGTGAATTGTTTTTTTAGATATTAATTTTGATGTTGTACTTATAGTAAGTATTAATAATAATATACTAATATACTAATTAAATATCATATTATAGAATATCATATAATATACTAATTAAATATCATATTTTCTTTATGACAATAAACGATTTATTTATTTATTTTATTAAATATCATTATTGCCGGTCGTATGTATTATTATGCACATATTTATTTTTTAATTTTAGGTTTCGGGTTTTTACGATAAAATATATAAAAATAATAAACAAAATGACTATAAAACAAAATGTTTTTGTCTTTGCCAATTAATTTTCAGCCGTGAAAATTCCTATTTCTTTTACGGTTGAAATGGCAAGGTGTCCAGTGAAATTACAGGGCATGTGACACTCGACATCTTTATGTCTCAAGGTAACAGGCGCAGTGCAGTGACATGCAAAATTCTGGCTATTCAGAATTTTGCATGTCACTGTATCTGTTATAGGTAGACGTCATCGCTTACCATCAGGCGAGCGTCGTGGTTGACCTGTTACCTTTTGCCACAAAAAAAATGTTCCGGACGACCTCGTACTTTGACCGAATAGATAAACATCCTACTCATATTATAAATGCGAAAGTGTGTGTGTGTGAATGTTTGTTACCACGACGTAATCACCGATTTCTATGAAATTTAAATGTAGATAGTGTAATGGCTCTAGACAAAAGCTAACCTTATTTTTGAAAATCATCCCCTAAAGGGATGAAATAGGGTCATAAAGTTTTATTTACGGTGAGATAATTTTATTCATTGGGCCGATTTACTCAAAACTCGGTACAAATAAACCTTAAAACAAATAATGTTATTTTTTGTTACACATTTTTTTTATTATTTCTAATCTACCACTATAGGGGTTATAAAAATGAATTTATTTCCACGTTCGAGTAATGTTTGTTTGCACGTATTCGTTAGTTCGATTCACTCCAAACTCGGTACAAATAAACCTTAAAACAAGACAATGCACACGTATTTTTTTTTTTCAAATATACCCCTATGGGCTTTGAAAGATGACTTCTATTTGGAGAAATCATAGAAAATATTAATGTTTGTTTTCACGTATCTCCATAACAACTAAATGGATTTTAATATAATTGGAAATGTAGATTGTGTAGGTTCAGGAATAACATATAGGCTTTAATTTTAATTTCGAAAATCATCACCTAAAATTGTAAAACAGTGTAATCAAATTTATATGGAAAATTGTATTACTTTGTTCGATTCACTTATAACTTGGTACAAATAAACCTGTATATGTGAATCTGAAGCAGAAGATCGGGCTCAGTGGCGTGTCTTGGGGGAGGCCTACGTCCAGCAGTGGACTGATACCGGCTGGTAATGATGATGATGATGATGATGATGATTATGATGATGTGAATCTGTATAATAATATATTGTTCTCCGCTTGCCACATTCAATTTCCACGCGGGCGAAGCCGCGGGGCTCAGCTAATATTGTATATGTTCATGATTATATATAATGTAGCAACTTTGTAAGATTTAGTCATATCAGATCGAAAACGCCAGTGTAATATGTGGTGTCAATCTATTTAGTTTAGAATCGTAAATAATGATTTATCTTTTGGTCGGTGTTTGTTTGTGCCTGGTCTGGTTTCTGATAAAGAAAGATGCTGGACCTCCTGAACTGTCAGGCAAACTGCCTTTAATTGGACATGGACTTCGATTCTTAGGCGATAGCGTAGGTAAGCTTAGCTATTAATTAAGGTATCGATATCTAGCTAGAGCTATTATATATAACAATGGTACGTTACGTAATCATTATACAGCGCAATAGTTAATAATGTGGCCCGCTATTTTCCCAAAAGATAATATACTTACTGCAATAAGTAATTAAGTTAAATATTTATAAGTAGGCAGGTAAATGAAAAGAGTTTTATGGTATTATTTTTGTTGTTATACTAGTAAATATAGCATAGTAATAAATGTAGCAAATAAAGGCATAATATTATATGAAGTATTCAGGATACTATATACTTTCTGTGTACCTTTCATCTAAGTCCGTTGTTGAGCCGTTTTAGCCCGATTGGTCATAAAAAACCAGCCGGGCCACGCGCATTGTAGAGTTCCGTAGTAGTATATGATATGGAACATAATTCTTATTAAAATTATCCAACACCCAAGTTCAACGATTATTACTGCTAAACTGATAAATTTATCTTAACCGCTTATAAAGCCGCCGCAAAGGTAACCTTTGAAGTTTATGAAATGTATCATCATGATTTTTTTCAGATTTTTCAAGCTAGTAGTTTAGCTTTTTTTTCTTTTTGTTTTATACGTTATAGGCTAGCGTTTGACCACTATCTCACCTGTTGGTAAGTGATGATGCGGTCGAAGATGGTAAGCACGCTAGGCCTAGAATGGGAACTGGCTCTCAAGGATAGCTGCCGGAACACATTAGTTAGATGTTTGGTGACAGATTTTCTAACTTGAGGGTGGTAGCTGGCTAGCTACGCGGACGCCCTACGGGAACAAAAATAAATGTGCACTTTAAATATAGTATTGGCAACCCCTAAGTCATTTTAAAAGAGCTATTTAACGATACCACACATGGTGGGATAGACGATAAAAAAATTATCATCCTCACTTCACATGTAGGGAAACTAGCCTAAAAAAAAACTCTTAAATTTTATTTTACCACTTTGTCGGCATAATTGATATACACACCCCACAGTCTCTAAGCAAACCTAAAAAGGGTGTATTTCGAAATATTTTAATTTTATATAAGCTTTTTGATTTTACTCGTAGATGTTTTGTGATATTATTATCACTATGATGATAACACATCAAAATAAAGTTACCAAGTGCGTGAGTAATATAAATTAACTATGAGTTTGCCGTAATTTTTGGGCAATTTAGCTAGAAACGATCTTCGAACGGCCTAAAAAACCCGAAATTTTAAATAGCAGTTTATTTTTGACTTCTTTGGCTTTGTGTTTTTTAAAGCTTAGGTACTAGCAATGCGAACTGCTCATTACTAGTAGTGTTGTTAACCCTTCCAACTACTTAAAGGTACGGACACACCGCAGCTTCCAGCGTGCTCGATCTAGGCGGCGATCAGATAGCGCAGTAGTGTTTGTACCAACTGGTTCACACCAAACACGATCAGAAAACAATTGAAAAGTACTGAGATCGCGCCCGCAGATCGCAGGACGCCGCGGTGTGGCCGTACCTTTAGTTAAATATGCTTGTCTGAAGTGGGCTCAAGTCAATAGTGCAATGGGTGGGGATCTAACTCACGACCTCTCGATCGCCAGGTGACGCTGTAGCCATTGATTGTACTTATAGATAACTTCAAATCGTTTACAATACGAATGAAAACCGCTATAGCTCTATTCATTAATACTAATTAACCCCCGACGCATAAAGAAGGGGTGTTATAGGTTTGACCTGTGTATCTATGTAGGTACTCGTATATGTGTGTTTCCATCTGTGGCATCGTAGCGCCCAATCGGATGAACCGATTTTGATGTTGTTTGATAGGTGTCTTAATCAAGAGTGTTCTTAGCTTTGATTCATGAAAATCCGTTCAGCCGTTTGAAGACTATGAGCATTTTTAGAGTTCCGTAGCCGAATAGCAAAAAACGGAGCCTTTATAGATTCGTCACGTCTGTCCGTCTGTCTATCCGTCCGCCCGTATGTCACAGCCGCTTTATTCCGAAACTATTAAGACCACATAGTTGATACTTGGTAGGTAGATGTATTCTGTAAGCCGCTTTACGATTATTATAAAAAATTAAAACGATAAAAGATTAAGGACGTAACCTATACGTAACCTATACCTGGATGTGTATCTGATAGGTCTTTGAAAATTACATTGAGATCCTTAGAACCATTTTTTCTTGAAATCAATCATTTAAAAGATAGACATTTCTAAAGTGGTAAAATGTGCGCCCACCCCCACTCTACATTTTTAAGTAAGGGAGTCAAAAATTAAAAAATATTTATATATATGCTGTAGATCTTAATAAACAGTTTCAACGAAAATTGCAAATCAATTTTCGTTGAAACTGATCGAGATATATTCAGCTGTTCATCGAAACATTTATGTGCGCTTTTCAGTGACCCTCCGGTGAAGGAAAAACATCGTTAAGAAACAAACAACCCCCGCATGGTGGTAGGACACTATCTAGTGTCCGCCTGGCCAGCTACTCAAGTTATAGGAAAATCTGTCACCAAACATCTAATGTGTTCCGGCAGCTATCCTTGAGAGCCAGTTCCCATTCTAGGCCTAGCGTGCTTACCATCTTCGACCGCATCATCACTTACCAACAGGTGAGATAGTGGTCAAACGCTAGCCTATAAGTTATTTAAAAAAAATCATGTATTCAAAAAATCATGCATTCAATCATATCCGAACCGGTACGGTACCGGACCGGTCAATCGTTTATTGCGTTCATTAAATTATTTGAGAAAGGCTGAGTTGCACCATCTTACTTTAACTATAACAAACGTCAAAATCAGTCAAATGTCATACAAAATACCGGTTATGTTAAAACTCAGTGCAACTCAGCTTTAAGGTGGAAACGTACTAGAGCGACACTGCAGCGGAGCAGCGCGGCGCGGCGCGGCCAGAAATATATTCTTTCCACTGTTTCCTAAGAAATAAGACGCACTACGTGGCGCTGCGCGGCAAATATTATATAATACTAGCAGCCCGCCCCGGCTTCGCACGGGTAGAACATATATGCCCACAAAATTTGCATCAGTTTATTTAACAACCATCGTCATATTTCATCCAATTTACACAAAACCTTAACGAATTATGCACCTAAACCTTCCTCATAAACACTCTGGCTATTGGTGAAAACCGCATGATAATCCGTTCAGTAGCTATTGAGATTATTGCGAACAGACAGACAGACGCAGTGATGAACTTTGTTTTATAATATTTACGTATTGATATTGAACGGCCCTTTGGCGTAAAGGATAGTTACCCTGATTTTCACCCGACGGTCGTTGGTTCTAATCCTAGCTATATACCTACCAATGAAAGTTTTATGTGCATTCATGAATCATGAGTTTTCGTACAGTGGTAGTGGAATCATTAAATCTACCAAAGTCAAAGTCAAAGTCAAAGCATTTATTCAGTATATAGGCAAATTAAAAATTTGCACTTACACACGTCAAATAACATTAAATAGATCATATTCAACAAAAAATATAGATATAACAGAAACATAACGCTTTGAATTTACAAAAAAAAAAAACAAAGGTATTGAGCCATTCAGCTTTCATCTAGACGTCGAACGTCACACTTAAAACACATGTTTAATTCCCCTTATTAATGTAGGGTTGCCAACCGTACCATTACGTGCACCCGCAACCCAGTGCATGTTTCAGTACTTCAGACAATTTTTATCCAAAAAATTGTGAAATAATGAAACATAATAGATAAATAAAACGCAGACTAATTGCAGTACAAATCATGTTCCGAATGGAACTGATTGTCCGACTATCAGCCGCATAATACCGTCGTAACAGGCAACCCTAGATCTGCAAACAAAAGATGAAAACTGATTGACTGTTGAATCTACTGGTGTTTCGGAAGTACTCCCATCAGAGAAGAAACACCAAGAAACTCTATGGGGCTTGTCACTTATTTTAATTCATTTTTTTTAATTCATATTAAATAAATGTTTAATGTACAATAAGTAATTCTATTATCATACAATTTATATTATATCTTGGAGCTTGGGGCATTCAGGCCAAGCATTTTTGTCATTCATATAGTCATTTATTGTATAGTACGATTTCTTCATTAAATTGGATTTTACAAAGGTTTTAAATCTGCTTATAGACAGTTGATCAATATCTTTAGGAAGTTTATTATAAAATCGTATACAGTTCCCCAGAAAAGAACCACTAACTTTCCACAACCTGAATTGAGGTAGAATTAATCTATTTTTGTGTCTTGTATTGAAATTATGTACATCGGACCTCTTATCATACTCATTCAAATTTTTGCGTACATACATAATATTTTCATATATATATTGACATGCCACTGTGAGAATTTTAATCTCCTTAAATTTTTCACGAAGTGAGTCTCGCGACTTCATGGTATATATAGATCGAATAGCTCTTTTTTGTAAAACAAATATAGATTGGATTTCGGCGGCTTTCCCCCACAATAAAATGCCATAGGACATTATACTATGGAAGTAGCTAAAGTAAACCAATCTAGCAGTGGATTCGTCAGTCAAGTTTCTGATTTTACGTACTGCGTATGCAGCGGAGCTCAATCTACCTGCCAGAGCCGATATTTGAGAACCCCATTGTAGTTTTGAATCCAGGGTGATGCCCAAGAATGTAGCGGATTCAACAAATTCTATCGGTACATCGTTTATTAATATCCTGCTATTAATGACACCCTTTCTTACATTTGGCAGCGAGAATTTAATACATTTAGTTTTTTTGGCGTTCAGTAATAAGTTATTGGTTGTAAACCAATTCAAAACCTGTGCGATTGATTTGTTAACATCGTCAAATCCAGGCGCAATCCTATCTATTTTGAATATTAAGGATGTATCATCCGCGAACAAAACAATGTCACATAAGTTTTGCACGAAAGACGGCAAGTCATTAATATAAACTAGAAATAAAAATGGTCCTAAGATCGATCCCTGCGGAACTCCCATTTTTATGAGGGATCCAGATGACCTGACGCCATTGACCTCAAACATCTGTATTCTATTACTGAGGTAGGATGAGACCAGATCAAGTGCTTTTCCGTTAACGCCGTAGTGTTTTAATTTGCAAATTAGCGTTTTGTGACAGACGCAATCAAACGCTTTAGATAAGTCACAGAAAACGCCGATAGCATCTTGTGCTTTCTCCCAGGCATCAAATATATGTTTAAGAAGATCTACTCCAGCATCAGTAGTAGAACGCCCCTTAGTGAAACCATATTGTTTGTGATTTAAAAGATGATTAATATTAAAATGTGCCAAAAGCTGGTCTAATATAACTTTTTCAAAAACTTTACTGAGCGCCGGTAATATAGAGATTGGTCTATAGTTTGAAGGGTCATTTTTGTTCACTGATTTGTATAGGGGAATTAATTTACTTTTTTTCATTACATCAAGAAAGACACCTTCATCGACGCATCTGTTAAAAATAAACGCTAAGTGAGGGCTAATTGCATTAATAATATAACTAAGTACTTTGGTTGACATACCCCACAGATCCTCGGTTTTCTTTTGATTGAGCATTTTAAAAGTTTTGATAATTGATATTGAAGTTATGTGTCTGAACTCAAACATAGAGTCACATACATTCACACACTTCGATAGTAAAACAAAAGCATCCTTAGGGGAAGAGTTTAAAGGCTGAGTAGTAATAATAGGTACTTGTGAGAAGTACTCAACAAATGTGTTAGCGACATCATTATTATCTATGATTAATTTATTATTAACTTTTAACATAATTTTACCGTCCCTCTGCTTAATTTTTCCAGTTTCTGTATTAATGACTTTCCATGTTGATTTTATTTTGTCATCGGCATGCTTAATTTTTCTACTTAGATGCAGTGATTTTGCTGTCTGACAAACAACTTTAAAAGTTTTTGAATACAATTTTAAGTGATTTATGAATTTAGTATTATGTAAATTAATGGTTTTTTGTGAGTACAAGTTATACAAATTGTTTCTACTTTTATAAATACCAGGAGTTGCCCAGTCATCGAAACGAACCTTCGCACCCTTTCTAACCATTTTAATTTTAAAAATATCATTGAACTCTGCATCTAACATTTGAAATAAAGCACTGCATAGGTCATCAGGATCCTCAGAAAATCTTAGGTTCATTAATTGCTTGTCAGTGATATCCACAAACTGTTCAACCCGTTTGGTGGTAATGGGCCTGTAAAAATGTTCTTGGCCTTTGATGGATAATTTACATGAAAAAGTGACACTTTGTCCCAGATGGTCCGAGCCAAGTTTATCAAAAATTGCAATTTTTTCGGGTTCACAGTTGCAGAACACATTGTCCAAGCAGGTAGCTGACGAGCTAGTGATTCTTGTTGGCTGATTAAAAAGATGCTTATGTCTTTACGCTCTTTAAAGTTACAATTTTCAGTTACATATATTAGTGAGCCACCACGAATTGCCTTTTGTCTAATGAATGTGCTGGCAATTGTATAATTTTTTAATATTGGTAACAAAGTACCTTTCACAAACCAGTGTTCAGTAATACACATTATGTCAACTTTATAATAATTGAGAAATAATTCTAACTCTAAGGCTTTGCTGGAGAGACCTTGTATATTCTGATGAAAAATGTTGATTGAGTCAGGCCTCCCCATTGTCTTAGACATTAGTTTAAAAGTAGCTTACCACCAAGGAGTACATCTGCCGCCGTAACCTTACTGCGTTCCCCGACGCAAAATGTAGGGGTAATATACGTTTAACGTGTGTATCTGTGTGTCTGTCTGTAGCATCTTAGCACCTAACCGGATGAACCGATTTTGTTTTTATTATTGATAGTTTTTTTTTGTTTGATAGATGTCTTCATCGAGAGTTTTCTTAGCTTAGATTCATGAAAATTCGTTCAATCGTTATAAAATTATGAGCTTTTTTCTAGTTAATTGCGCTATGAAATCAACTTTCATAGGACTGATCAATTCGAAAATCTTCTTCTTCAACGATATTGTAAGAACATGGAAGCCTCCTGGACTCTACAGAATACTCAAATCCTCACCAACTTACAGCTCAGATTTTAAATGTCGTGTTTAGAGTCATTGGAAAAAGCTATTATACATAGATCAGTCGGGGTGGTTTAAAATATTATATTATATTATTATATATATAGATGAATATTCTTTTATACAATAGATCATATTATTATACTATATTGACTTCAAATTGATTGTGATCGGTGGGGATCTACAGCATAGCTAAGCTTATAATAATATTTTTGTAGTAACTATGACCTAATCTGTGGTTTCACTGCAAATATTTTATTAATTTTGCAATGCGTGTTTGTGAAATTCGTGATATCTTCTAGAGTTTTCATTTGAATTATATACTGTAAACGACAATTTTATTCTATAATATGTGGCCAAGCTAATTAACGTAATTATTTGGATAAGGATTAATACTATATACTTGAAAATAGCCTTGGAAGTTATGTAATATTTTTTAACAAAAATTTTAAGATTAAAATGGTTACTGTGAGTCAATCTTAAGAGATAGACATGTGCTGTCGCGGACTTTTTTGTAGGTCTTATTAAGTTGTACAACTCTTGCATAGAAAATATTCTTCTATCTATTTTCAATTAAGCAGCGTTCGTAAGAAACGTGTTTTTTCGACCGTTTATTTGCCGACTTAGGTTGCAAATTAGGTCTCCACGAATGTACCTTTGATTTAAACGGGATAATATATAGCCTATTTTCATTCCGAAAGTCCATTCTGTGTATTAGTGAAATAATTTTTTAAGTCGGTTCAGTAGTTTTTGAGCTTACTCATTACAAACATACAAAAATACAAAAATACAAATGTTCTCTCTTTATAATATTAGTATAGATGGAAATTTATTTATTTATTTATTTATTCAAATTATCATTGGGTGGGCTTGACAGTGTTACAACCAATTCGCCCAACCATGTTCTTACAAACTACCATCTTTAAAATTACAAACTACAATCTTTAATAAACACATTGGACTAAAATTATTAATTAAAATAATTAATTATTTTGCCGCATCGAACCGCGCCGCGTCGCTCCGCTGCAGTGTCGCTCTGGTGCGTTTCCACCTTTAGGCTAAGTTACACTACCTTACTTTAACCGTAATTATGACCATAACCGCGGTGTTTTTGTGTGTTTTACAGACTTTTGACGTTTGTTATAGTTAATGTAAGATGGTGCAACCCAGCCTTAGATATTAAATTACAACATTGTGACCCTGGTATCTCAACATTAGCATCAGATAAGAGCCAGCAGACCAATTTAGAATAATAATGGAAAATTACATAATTGTCATTATCTTTACATAGATAAAAACAAAGTCATGCCCGCTGTTTTTACGCTTAAGCAGATCTTTTAAATTACGCAACGGATTTTAGTGCAGTTTTCAGCAATAGATAAAGTGATTCAAGAGAAAACTACGATTAAACGCAGGCTAAGCCGCGGGACGCAGCTAGTATTTAACATAATTTCTTATTTTTCAAAATGTATTTTCGAAGGTAAAGTACACCGTAAGGTTATGGCGGCAGATGTTCTCCTTGATGGTCGAAAGCTACTTTATACCAACAAGTCAGGCGGAACATCGATATAAAGCTCCTACCATGTGTGGCAAAAGGTGGTTTGAGTTGTGACTCGCTCGAACCATCCATCAATCGGATAAAAGTATGTTTCTAATCGATTCGCTGTTTTTGTCAAGAAATTACGTTAATAAAGTACCTTTGAGAAAGATAATGGGATGATGGTGGCATACCCGCTCTCTTTTATTAACTTAAGTTTAGGGAGTTCAGCTGAGTTCGGCCAACGACGCTCGATCATACTTCTGCCACAGATTAATGAATAGTACAAGTACTTCTGCCGATGACGGATTAACACAGGCTTCATTGGTATAGAAGCGAAACAAAACTATGTACGAGAGCTAAGCGAAGCTTCATCGCCCATTCCGCAAACGAAGACTGAAGACGAAAGTCTTTAACGAGTGCGTCCTACCTGTTATTACATAAAGAGCTTAGACGTGGACACTGATAGTGCGACTGGTTCACAAATTCAAAGTCGCTCAGCGAGCTATATAGAGGGCTATATGCTCGGAGTCTCTCTGAAATTCAAAATGAAGTCATCCGTCAGAGAACCAAAGTTATCAACATAGCTCAAAGGATTAGCAAGCTGAAGTGGCAGTTGGCTGGTCACATCTTTCGTAGAACCGATAACCGTTGGGGTAGACGTGTTCTAGAGCGGAGACCACGGCTCGGTAAACGTAGAGTAGGGCGCCCTCCAGTTGAATTGAAAACCTCCTCCTTTTTTGTGATGTCGGTTAAAAATAATCTAAGAACCACGTTTTAGAATGCATTGTCGTCAATTTGTTAGCTACTCTGAAATGTTCAGCTGGATACCTAATTGGGAAATTTTTGAAATTTAAGTTTCAATATGCTACCCGGAACGACGGACAGACAAACAAGAGAGTGACTTACTAATTTCGTGGTGAATATAATAATAATCATATTAGACAAAATAAACCAAGAGGATATCCACAAAATGCTGCCCTAAGTTACTACGGACGAAGTCGCGGGCGGAACGTTGAAGAATGTTTTCACCTAGATCCAGATCCAGGGTCTGATGATGAAGCTGAGAGGTGGCCACGGCATCTCTGTGATAAATCAACGTAACACTACCGAGTTTGGGCTCGATTGATTCGTCTTGATGATAACTTTTCACCTAGATGATATCCAGGGTCTGATGATGAAGCTGGAAGGTGGTCACGGCATCTCTGTGATAAATCAACGTAACTCTACCGAGTTTGAGCTCGTTTGATTTGTCTTGAAGATAACTTTACACCTAGATGATATTTAGCGACTGGTGATGAAGCTAGAAGGTGGCCACGGCATCTCTGTGATAAAATAACGTAACCCCAGTCAGTGAATTTGGCCTCGAATGATTCGTCTTGAGGAGCTCTTTACACTTAAATGATATTCAGGGTCTGATGATGAAGCTGGAAGGTGGCCACGGCATCTCTGTGATAAAACAACATAACTCCACCGAGTTTGGGCTCGATTGATTTATCTTGAAGAGAACTTTACGCCTAGATTATATCTAGGGTCTGATGATGAAGCTGGAAGGTGGCCACGGCATCTCTGTGATAAATCAACATAACCCTACCGAGTTTGGGCTCCATTGATTTGTCTTGAAGAGAACTTTTCACCTAGATGATATCTAGGGTCTGATGATGAAGCTGGAAGGCAGCCACGGAATAACTGTGATAAAAAAAAAATATAAAACACTACCGAGTTTGGGCTCGATTGATTCGTCTTGAAGAGAACTTTATCCTAGATGATATTTAGCGACTGGCGATGAAGCTGAAAGGTGGCCACGGCATGTCTGTGATAAAATAACGTAACCCCAGTGAATTTGGGCTCAAATGATTCGTCTTAAGGAGCACTTTACATTTAAATGATAGCCAGGATCTGATGATGAAGGTGTAAGGTGGCCATGGCATTTCTGTTATAAAGTAATAAGTTATAAGTAACATAGCCCCACCGAGTCGATTGATTTTCCTTGAAGAGCACTTCACCCATAATCACATCAAATATCCGTGGAATATTTTAAAACAACATGCCTTCTCTTAAATACTTAGGTAGTAGGTAGGTAGTCGGTATCTATACCTACCTACTAAAACGTTAAAAATTAATTAAAGTAAAAAATTTCTTTTTAAACATGCTATTATCTGGGACAATGGACTAAAATGAACAGTAAACAGATTTTTTAATTTTGTATTTTATATGTGTAACAGCGTCATAGAGAGTCTTTGGTGCTGCGTTGAGGTATAAGCCATATTGCCTCAGGTTTAACATTTTTTGATGATGCCATCTAAGACGTCCAACCATCAAACTTTCTAAAATCTTACCTAATACTGATAAGAGTTAGATGTATGATTTAGTAACACCATAGTCATCTTTGCCTGATTTAAGGATGACGAGTAACCACTTTTTCCATAATTTATAAAAATATCCTAATTGTAGGCATGTGTTCACCAATGTCAGGAATATACCTCTATCCTCAGATATTGCATTAACACAAATATCAGCGGTCAGTTCATCTGCTCCTGGTGCTTTCTGTGGAGAAAAACGTTCACACGTGTACTTCAACTCTATTCCGAACAGAACTCGAATAGTGGGAATGATATAGCCATAGATCTTTCTATTGTGACTGGATTAGATTCTTGCTCTGGCGTCGATAAAGAAACACAAACAGAGCTAGAACTACATACAACACCAATAAAGCAAGCTAGCATTGAAACAAAATCAGAATGTCAAAAACAACAAAAGGATTCTGATACAATATACAAAACCAGCACACGTCCTCAGAAAGACAATACAAAGCACGAAACTAACAAGATGCCACAGACAAAAATATGTATTTTTAGCGCTAATAAACGGAATAAGTTAACGGCTATAGCGGAAGATACTTTTGATAAACATCAACTATGTCACTTTGTCACACGTCATGGAGATACGTTGACTGTTCTAAAAGGAATTGAAAAGAAACTTGAAGACTTCGGGAAAAACGATCACTGCATATTTTTCATTGGTGAAGAAGATTTCAAACAAGGCTTAAATTATTCTAGACTTATTTATGACATAAGAAAGACATTCACAAGTGTCACACATACAAATATAATTATTTGCGCACCAGCTTACAAACTAAATGTTAATGCTCACTCTTATAATAAGAGGGTCCATAACTTCAACATCCTCTTGCAACAAGATATTTTAACTCATAAATATGCTCATCTATTTGATACAAATGCTTACATAACTTACGATTATAATATGTTCTACAAGCAGTCTGGAACTTTAAATAATTTTGGAATGCGCAT
The DNA here is from genome assembly GCA_954871355.1 of Cabera pusaria. NCBI lineage: Eukaryota > Metazoa > Arthropoda > Insecta > Lepidoptera > Geometridae > Cabera > Cabera pusaria. The sequence goes on from OX940908.1 coordinate 7,809,358, forward strand.
TGTATTTAATTCTTTGACACAATTTATCATGACCATTCATTGTTTCAACAAAATTAATAATAATCCAAATTTGAAAATACTGACTAATAATGAAACTTCAGACATAAAGAAAACAAACCCAAATCAGCTTTTTCGTGGAAAAGCTCATTAATGTTATGCATTGCAGGACTAATAAATAAAGTTGATGCACTTACAGTTTGTATAGACGAACTGTCAGAAAAAGATATAACTGTAGATGTACTATGTGTCACAGAACACTTTATAATGTCTGGCCATGAACAATTGTTAGTTTTGCCCAATTATGTACTTGCCTCATGTTTTTGCAGAAAGAATAGTAAAAGAGGAGGAGCCTGTATTTTGGTTAGATGTGGTCTTCAATGGCGAGATTTGCCTCACATATCGGCTAGGTCTGTGACCGGTGTATTTGAGTGCTGCGGTATTGAACTTATTGACTACAATGTTACTGTTATTTGTATTTATAGAATCCCAAAACAGACAAATCTAATTTCATGCTACGCTATACTTGAAGATATGTCAAGTCAAGTTTGTCGTGTTAAGCAAAAACAAATTATAATAGCAGGAGACTTCAATATTGACATACTAAAAGCAAATCGTCTTACTTTAGAATGAATGCTTATTACTAAATTTCAATCTGACATTGGCGTTAAAACAGCCCACTAGAATAATAAGCCAAACATGCATAGATAATTTTGCCCAAAATTTAAAAAATAAGTGTAAAGCAGAAGATTTCGAGTTTGCTCTATCTGACCACACTGCACAAATACTGAAATGCACTATAAAAAAAACATGTCTACTCAAATTTTGGCGAATAAAGCGACGCGACTACTCCACTTAAAATATGTCAAAATTCAAAGACTGTATAGAAAAACTTACATTTTCAGACATTTACAACACTGATGATCCGAATATTGCATATAATACTTTCCTGACCACGTTCAAACTTTTGTATAATTTATGTTTTCCGCTTAAAACTATAACTATGACAGTTACTAAAAAACCTAAGTGGATTTCTAAAGGCATAAAAATTTTAGTAAAAAAAAGCGTCACTTACTTTGGCAATATAGATTAAATAGAAACAGCTCCAATAAATGTGTTTTTACGAATTACTCCAAAATGCTTAAAAGAATCATAAAACTCACTAAGCTTGCTCAAAATAATTACGCCGTAAACACATCTACTAACAAGAGTAAAACCATTTGGCGCTTAATATGGGTTCTTTGGGATAATTAGGTTTGGAGCTAGCCAAACCTAATTATCCCAAAGAACCCATAACTAATATAAAAACTGAAGACGCAAGTATCAGTGACCCACAGATGATGGCCAACACATTTAACAATTACTTTGTCGATAAAATTAAACCTATACAGGGATCAAACAATAAAATTAAAATAGTACAAAAAACCCAAAAAAAAAAAAAAACGATTTTTGTAAACCCATGTGTTTCCACTGATATACTTAAAATTATAAAATGCTTAAAAACAACGAACAGTGTAGGCTATGATGAAATTTCCACTAAAGTCATAAAATTAGTAGCAATTGAAATTTGTGGACATCTGAGTCACATTCTTAATCTGTGTATAAGCACCGGTACCTATCCAAACGCATTGAAAGTCTCAATTATTAAACCGCTTTTCAAAAAAGGCAGTAAAGAAGTATTATCGAACTACAGACCCATCGCTCTTATACCTGTAATATCAAAAATTTTCGAAAAATACATTTACAAAGAGCTATACTCTTACGTAGAAGATAAAAATTTATATGTGACGAACAGAAGGGATTTAGAGAAAATAGGACAATAAACATGGCAATTTACGACTTTCTTTATAATGTTTCGACAAGTATGGACGAAAGGACACCCGTATGTGCATTATTTTGCGATATGACTCAGGCCTTCGACTATGTAAATCATAACATTCTAATCAGAAAGTTAGAGACACATGGTATTAGAGGCAACATATTAAAACTTCTAGAATCCTATCTTAAAAATAGAACTCAACGTACAGAAATCACCAAAATAAATCTTAAATCAAAATATGAAGAATCTTTTATATCGTCAGAACGCTCACCTTTGTATGGTGTACCACAAGGTAGCGTCTTAGGACCGCTATTATTTATTCTTTATATAAATGACTTCCCATTATCGACTACCCAACCCATGACTCTCTTTGCTGACGATAGCACTTTGACTATAAAATGTAAAAATAAAGACCTATATCAAAATGACGTAAATCAATCCCTGACTTCAGTAATATTGTGGTTAGAACAAAATAATTTAAAAATAAATCTAGAAAAAACTCACATAATTCATTTTAAGCAACGTGAACCAAATCCTGTAAATATAACAGTGAACTATAAAGACAAAACCGTGAACGAAGTAAACTCCACTAAATTCCTTGGTCTAGAAATAGATAAAAAGCTGAATTGGAAAGCTCATATTGAAAATCTTAGCAAGAGACTGAGTTCTACTTCGTACGCTCTACATAAATTAGCATCAGAAGTGAACACCCAAAAACTTCTGACGGCATATCACGGCTTAGTAGCTTCAATTCTACGATACTGCATAATCTTCTGGGGCAACTCAACTGATCGGGACATTATCTTCAAAGCCCAGAAAAGATGCATGAGAGCAATGTTTCATTTAAATTCTACAGACAGTTGTAAGCCTCTTTTTAAGAAACATTGTATTTTAACATTACCTTCAATGTATATTTTTGAAATTGTAATCTTTGTTAAAATCAATTCCCAGTTATTTCCACGAATTTCGGACAAGAGTAATCGCAAAAGACGTGACAACAGCAAACTATGCTTGCACAGTGCAAAAACTAGCTTTATGCAAAAGAGTGCGTTTTGCATGGCACCAGCCATATTTAACAAGATTCCAAATGACATAAAGACCTTGAATTATCACATTTTCAAAAAAAAATTGTACAAATTATTAAATGACAAATGTTACTATACAATCAATGACTTCCTAACAGACAAATTTTGACTAGGTGTAAATAATTAATCTACCTTTATTCTTATTTGTATAAATTGAATTGTTATTGACATTTGACGTTTATCTAATTAAATTTGTGTAAATCTCACTAGTTATTTTTATACGGTAATTACTAAAATTTTCCAAATTTTATTGAACTACTGTAATTTTATAATAATATATGTTTGTATTAAGTATGTAAAATGTTTACGAATTTGTACGCCATAATAGCTCAAACATGTATGAATCCTCGACCTTATGACCAACTTGCATGCAAATTAAGTATTTATTATTGTATGCATACTCATGTTTGAACAAATAAACGATCTTTATCTTTATCTTCCGTGAATGATGGGTCGTTTGCAACTAAGTTTTCCAGACCAATGTTTGTTGCACTTTCTCGCAAAACTTTGTGCTCTTCTAAATCGTTAAGAATGTCATCTTTAGGAAACATAGTGTCTAGAAGTAGTTGAGCAGATTCTTCTGCCGTGCAAATTTGTCCAGTTCCATCGTGCAAAAGATGCTTAGAACGCTGGTATGTTGTATGTCTAATAATGCGGTTTATGACATCCCACGTGAACTCGCGGTCGGCAGCTGTGCATTTCTTTTTAACATTTTCCCAGTATACACTTATATGACATATATAACATAATTTAAAATTACAAACTTATTAATTTTGGTTTGTGCATGAACAGCCTCTAGAAATCGATCTAGGGCTCGAACTGCAAAGTTAAGTTTGTCCTTTAACCTAGTTTGAGAAGTTGGTACAGAAGCCTCAGTGGGCAAGTCCAATTCAACTTGGCAGGTTTTATCTATAATATTATTCACAGCCTTAGAAGATATTAATATGAATGACCGGTTTATCTATATAATATTCTAGCTAATCTATATTATATAGTTGAAAGAACTTACCTAAGTGAATTTCAACTCGTATTATACGAGATGTTACATCCGAAGAGATTAAATTTACCATGTAGTCCGTCTTTCGTTGTTTCGCATCGTCACACTGTTTAAAGCACATAAAATAAAAATAAAAACATTATTTACTCGTTCAATACTCACACACCAGCCAACATTTCGAGTGTGCACCTTCATTTGTTTTAGAGTAGTAGATGTAGTAGAAGTAGATCAGTCTGCATTCTGCAACACTAATTGGGCATGAAGTTGTATATTGGCATCAATTGACAACAGGATATCCAATGGGGTGGGTGGGAGTTTAAATCTCTTCGGATGTAACATCTCGTATAATACGAGTTGAAATTCACTAAGGTAAGTTCTTTCAACTATATATTATACATCTATGTTACATCCTCGAGATTTAAATTAACCATGTAGATGTTTAGCGCCTGTTGCAGAATGAAAGCACATCCTCAAATATTGTTTATTTACTCAGTAATTGGACAAAATCAAATGTTGATGATTACTCAATGCATGTATGCATGTACAAATAGTTTTATGTTCTATATTCGAATGAAATAAATAATTAGGTTTACACATAAGAAAAAAAAAAAAAAAATTTAGCAATGGCTTCCGGGTTGTAAAATCGGTCGTTATACGTTACCCATACATTTTGTAAAGAACAGTACAATGACAGTTGTTCTTTTGATGACGCCAAGAGTAAAATTAATTGGCATTAGAAGTAGAACCATGAAGCGCACTGTCACAGGATAAACAACAGTTCTTTGTACGGTGAAGATAAAAACCTTCACATTTTGCTGCAAGACTGTAACATAGAGTCAGTATTATATAGATATTTCAAGATATCATAAATATTCGAAGGTATTTACGCCAAAATAAGAAATATCGCAGATAAAGTCTGCATAATCTAACTTTTTTATAGCACCAATAAATTTGAAATGCAGTAATACATCAAATGTTATACAATATTGTCCCGCCTGCATGCTGAATACTTCAACTTACAGTCTATCCTATGATATTTTTATATATTTTTATTAGTTTGAAATAGTATTCTGGCAAATTAAATGTTCGATTTGATATTTTGACATGGCAAGCATATACTCCAATGTATTTTGTCAAGGTAAATAGTTTTATATAATAATCAAGCAAAAAATACTCATAGAGTATTAATCAATGATCGAAGAATAATTATTTAATTCGCAAGTGATTGATATTTGGAAACTTAAATTTACTCCTAATTTATAATCAATTTACACAGCCTGTTTATTTATTAGTAGAAAATCTTATAATTAACTATGATTTCTTTTTACTAATAACTATCTTTATTTAAAAACAAATCAATTGTTTTATTAGACGCTAATTTACCTACATAGATTTTTGAATCTTCTTACTGTATTAGAAAAATCTAATATAGCTAAGGACAAAGACTTGTTATTACTAGTAGACTGTATAAATTATCATCATTAATGTCTTGGTAGATACCGTAGATACATAGGTTTATAACGTTAAGTAGTTACCGGGTTATATATATAGTGCAAGCCAGAATAGGTTATGCTACAGTAGATTTGTGAAATAATGTAAAAAACCGTGGTTGTGAATATGTATCTGGCACAGGCTTGTCCTGAGATACAATATGGAATATTTATTTACTTTATTTATTTATTTATTTACTATACTTTAAATATAACATAACATATACTTAAACCTAAAGCGTTATATCTAATACTTACAATAAAAAAAAACAATTATACTTATATCTATTTACATAAATTATATCTACGAAAAATAGTAAAAAAATATAAATCAAAACATTAACGAAAAATAAAATTATCACACATATAAAACAATAAGAGAATAATATACATAATTACCACATGAGTAAAGAAGTAATTACAGAGTAACTCTTTCGCTGTATTGGCGACAAATTCTTTGCACCGCTATCCATCTGTCCGTCAAGACGTCAGTCTGAGGAAATACGGTGACAAGCTCATTTAGATGCCTCTGTGTTCTTACTATGGGGAAGTTCTGGCGAGCTGCGGTGCGCGTGGGCTCGGGCGCGAACAGTGGCACGCGGCCGGCGCGGAATCGTGCACGGCACGCTGCTCTGGTACGTATAGTCGACTCGCTTCGCTCAGTAGCTCAGTGCTTTGTAAGCGCCCATGCAATATACGTAGCACCGTTAGAATTTGATCTACCAATCTGCGACTTTCTAAAGTGGTAAATCCCAACGTCCCAATAATAAACTTAGTTGGATACATAAATGGATAATATCCGAATTTTTTCTGATACAGAAACCTTACGAAGCGTTTTTGTACTTTTTCAATCATTACGGAATAGCTCGCTTCGTGAGGGTTCCAAACGCAGGCACTTGACTCGATTTTAGTTCGAACAAGCGTAGTTTAAAGCAATACGATAGCCTTCATATTAGTAAATTCTCTGCAGTTACGTGTAACAAATCCAAGTCTTTTAAAGCAATCAGCTGCTAGAGTTCGCATGTGGATGTGGAATGTAAGTTTGGTGTCGAATATAATGCCTAAGTCTTTAACTATTTCATTTCTGGTAATTGAGTTGCCGTTCAGATCGTATGGAGATGTAAGGTACTGTGATGATTTTGTAAAGGTCATAACTGAGCATTTGGCTATGTTAAGAAATATTTTATTTCTCTCGCTCCATAAAAGTATTACATCCAAGTCTTGTTGTAGAGCATCAGCATCGTATTGGGACTTAACCGCCTTATACATTTTTTGGTCATCTGCGTAAAATAGACATTTTGTATGAGTCACATATTCTGGTAAATCGTTAACCATAATCGAGAACAGCAATGGTCCTAAGGACGAGCCTTGGCTCACTCCTGATCTAGTGTGGTATGGTAATGAATTATAGCAGCCTAGACGGACAAATTGTTGGCGGTCACGCAAATAGCTCGAAAAAAGTACAAGAAGTTGGGGAGCAAAACCAACTATGCTGAGTTTATCTAGAACCACATCATTGTCCACCTGGTCAAAGGCTTTCCTAAAATCTAGATAAACTACGTCTACTTGGTTCTTTTGATCTATATTTTTTGAGATGTAGTCTACCAATGTCAGGAGGTTAGAGTTTACTGAACGGTTTTTTCTAAATGCGTGTTGCGCGTCACAGAAATGTGGTTCAAGCTGCTTATATATGCTATTGTGGAGCAGACTCTCAAATATCTTACCAAATGCTGGAAGGATTGCAATAGGCCTGTAATTTTCTACCAAGTTTTTATCGCCAGATTTAAAGATTGGAGTGACTCGAGACTTTTTCCACATTTGTGGATAGATGCCAGTTTTTAATGAGAGGTTAAATATGTGTGCTAACGGCTCGGACAGTTGTTGTTTAAATGCCTTTATGATATACGGGGGAACATTGTCAGGCCCCACTGAGCCTCTTGGTTTTATTTTATCAATGTGTAAGGCTATGTCATAAGTAAGAAAGTATTTAATATTTATAAGGTTACTACATTGTGCGGACTCTACTGTTTTAGCATCTAACTTTGGAACATTTGGGAGAAACACGCTACTAAAGTAATCGGCAAAGGCAGTGGCCGCAGCTTGGTTGTCATATTTAATGCCCTTATATGTTATGCTGGGGTCAAAGCCACCCTTGGTTTTTAAGTTTCTTATGTGTTTCCAGAATGCAGTAGGATTTAAAGTTAGTTCTTTCTGTATTTGCTCCGTATAATCTTTGTATGCTATTGAAACCCTGTGTTCTATACTATATCTTAAAGCACTGAATAACTTTAGGCATAAAGATCATTACTTCTTTTCCAAATCTTATGAAGACTATGTTTTAGTCGTAAGTCAAAAATGATTTTAGGTGAGTACCATGTAGGGTATCTGTGTGTAGGTTTCACGTAGCGGTTTTTTTGGTATGCATTCATTGAAACATTTATATATTAGGGTATATAGACTATCAACCGCACTATTTACATCAGTTTCATCTAAGACTTTACTCCAATCTACATTGATCATAAGCTCATAGAGATAATTAAAATCTGCCTTACCAAAGTTCCAGTCTGTTGCCTTGTTTATATTGCTCGCTTCTAGTCTGATGTCCTTCGGTGGTTTTTCAACTGTTATATCTATATCCAGAGGAGGGTGATACCTGTCAGCGTATTTAACCAGACTTTCATCAGCGATACATACATTCACATATTTTAAACTTTGACTTACGAGAACTACATCTAACTTACCACCAAAATCATTTACAATCATATTTCGTTCAGACAGATCACAGTAGCTTAAAAAATATCCTAAATAATTATTTATATTTATGCTTGCACTATTTAAATTTAAATCGCCTAATATAATTATTGTCTAGTTTTGAAGAACTGTAGACGCACATTCCTCTACTCTAGAAAACCAAGTCATATAATCATTGTCTTTTGCGCTTGGTTTAAGGAAGATGACACATATAAAGAACTTTTGTCCTGCCAGTGTTATAGATGCCCAGAGGTGTTCGCCATTGTCAGTTTCAAGGTCACCAGGTCTTGCAGCCAGCAGTACTCCTCCACCTCTGGATCCTCTGTCTCGTCGGACTAGGCTCCATCTGTATGGAGAAACTTCCGCCTCCGTTACACTCGCATCAAGAAAGGTCTCCGTGGCGGCAATGACGTCTATCTGCAATAAAACGCTGTTTTGCCTCCAGTATAGTAGTTTTGTTTTCAGCCCTCTTACATTTTGGTATATTGCGTTTAGACAAAGTTTGTTATTGATTGGAGCCGTAATTGCTCCGCCTATATGTTGCATCGCCCCTATTTCCTGAAAATCGGCCGTGAGTGTAGGGTCGATAGTGTTGTGTATCACTCCCGGCTTCTTTTGGAAACCATTCCCTGATTTCGGTTCCGGCTGGCCAGTACTCAGGTGTCATGCAGCGGTAGAAGATGGCCTCAGGTACTGTTATAATAAATTAAGCGTAATATTCATGCTTTAATTTCAGTTTTTGTACGCCTAATGTGTTACAGTTTAATAGTTTCTGTAAATGTGTGTTGATGGCTTCAGGTGTAGTTTCCGGTCTAAAGAAGCATGCATGGATTTTTCTAGTTCTTTCAATTGTTCGGATTTCCTGCTAGTGACCATTCCCTATGGTAACACGGCGCTGATGGTTATTGAATTTGCGTCTTTGTACTATTTGCCATGGCCCATGATTACTACTACTCTCTTCATGATCTAGATCCATGTTTACATTTGTATTTGCATGATTTCCTGTAGTGTTTCGGAAGGTGTTGATTTTGTAATTGTTTTAGTGTTTGTTTGGGCGGTAGGCTCAATCTTGTTACGTTCCGGGCTTTTCTTTTTATCTTTCGTTGGCTGATTACCATGAATTTCTGTGCTATTTGATTGTTTTTCGGTATTTTCGGTTGCAGATGCCACCGTCGCTGACGTAGAGGGACATTCCGATAGTGTGCAGCTTACTTCTTGATTGGTCTGAATAAGGATGTTGTTAATTTCTTGCTTTGCCGGCTCATTTACCCGAATTTGCTGTTCTATTGACGCTAGTATCTGATTTGTATCTATAAGTTCTTGTTCGATTATTAAACTTGAAGCTTCTAAGTCCTTGCATTGCTGCTTATTTGATTCCACGATTGTTTTAAGGATACAGTAATCATCTCCAGAGCTTTCCACTAAAGACGACAGGCAGTTTATGTTTTTCCTCAAAGCATCACATTTACCACCAAGATCCGAAACATCAGTCTTTAATTCCTTTAATAACTCATACGCGCCATCAACTTTATCGTCCTTCTTTTGAAGTCGATTAGTCATGAACTGGCGAAAGCTGTCAAGTTCAGATAAAATATCAATAAGAGAGCAATCTTTATTTTCTTTGATATTCGTGGATCCGGATGCTTCACTATTATTGTCTATACGTTTTGTTTGGAGTTGACTTCCATTAGCGACAGTTCTGACTGCAATCTTTGAATTCTTGCTCTTGTAAGAATTATCAGTGTTTTTAACTCTTGATTCTAAACAAGGAACACATGTCCATGTCCGTCGCCTTTCCTGGGTCATTAAATAATATCGTTGACCCGCTACTCTAGCACAGTCTAGATCATAAGTATTCTTACATTCTGAACATGATAAGTATTGTCTGGTTTTTATTGTATTAGAGCAAACTGTGCAGGACAAAGCCATCTCAGTATTTGTTCCAATAGCTTTGTCCAAGTACAAAGGTCGCGAGGTTGCTGATGTCTGTTGAGAACGATGGATGGGCGCTAATATGACTACTTAAAATGTGATTATTGATGATTACGATTATGAAAATCGTTAATACTGTCAAGCCAATTCACTTTCAATCAGTTTGTCAGAAATGTTGAGCGCAAAAACTTATATGGGACACTGAGGTTTGAAGTCAGTTATACACCGGTGTCACGGGCGTAAACCAACCGACTCTACCAATCGGCCAGCCGAACACTTGGAAGTATTGTCGAAAAAGTCGTAATAATTGCACTTTATGTGAATTGTAGAGGAAGTTCGTTAAACGTACTTAATGAGTTTGAATTTTTGGCGGCGACGCGACGCTTTGTTAGCGCAGGAAGACGGTTTACCAGTTTATGTTATTTAAATATTTTAACACTTCCACTAATAGTTTTTCGATGAATTTTCACTGTTCATTGTTTTCGTAAAGTAGGTACTATTATTATCATTATTGTAATTGTCTGAGTACTTTTTTTAAAGGTATTTTAGTCAACGTTGGCACGGCACTGTATTTTCTAAAATCATTATGTGTTATGTTTCTACTAGGCCACAAATGTCTAGGGACATCATTTATACACTTGAGTATATTTTGAACATAGTTTTTACACATATATCACAAATTAACTATTTTTAAACATAAAAAATGCAGGAGCTAATATTTACGTGACGACAGCGCCACTACGCCGAATGTGAGTGGAATGTATAAATTGTGCCATATTGTTATTATTTTAAGACCTTATGGAACTCGATTATCGATATTTCTAAATGGAGAAGTACAATCATCAATCAGTATGCATGAGAATTCCAATTAGGACACATTATATTGGATCTAATGCCCTGTGATACAGTACGTACTTCAGGCGCTAGCTTTTCTATTGATCACATTAAATTTTTACAACTATTGCCTAGTTAGTTACTTCATTTAACTTCAAACTACTTCTAATATTAGGCATTAGTTGCAACATAAATTAACATTTATGTAAAGAGAAATAAACGTTGTTATTATTATTTTTTGTTTTCATTCACAGTCATGATAATTATCTATGCGCAGTTTAGGAGCTGTATTGTAATATTGCTACGGCAGGACAAAAAGTAGTTTGTTAACTAAGCAAATTCACAAATCAGGACTCGGATCTGAATTTAAACACGGTTACTAACGTTGAGTTTGTGTTTTTGTAATTATTACATATTGGGTATTCGTCTAAGTCCCATTCCAAATTATTCTTATCACATCAAACCCTTGATCACACACACATGTTTACTACTCACTTACTGCTTTTAAGCAAGATTTGTATTTTGAATCTTCGTACAAAATATTAAAAGGGGTAACAATAGGGTGTCTCTATTATCATAATCGGAATAACTACTGACTTCATTACCTTACGAAAGTCAGGGTTGTGCTGGAACGCTTGAGGCCGTACAAGTTATTTAACCACACAATACCGTTATGCATTGTTACTTATGGTATTAAGATATTGTCATTGTAATAAATGCCTTTTTGGAAACATATCTGACGTAGCACATTTTTTTTAGAATGTTAATGTATAAGAGTATGTTGCCTTAATAAAACCAGGCAACATGAATATGCCATGTTGATATCAATTGTAGCCATATAAAATGTAATTAATAATACTGCAAAGATAAGCATATCTACATTGTATGTTAAAATAGAGCGCGACACTAAACTGTATGCTTATATAAGCTCCATTGCTTTTGTGTGATAAATAATTTATAACGTTTTACAGCAACGAATCATGTTTCCCAAAATAAGGTAATTGATTTTGAAGTTAACTGAACAGACCTTGTACGTTCAACTGCAATTAAAATGTAATAGTTGCCATGTGTTTTTAAGAAGGTATGTATATATGCATAGTTATATTAATCTATTATTATTATATTATAATATTTATTATGAATAAATAAATAAAAATAAAATTATTTATCACTAAAATCTGTGACCATGAAAATAAACTATAACGATTTCTGTCGACGACGAGAGCGACGGATTCGCTCGAAACCTAGCTCGAGAAGATTCGACCAAAGGCACGCGAATTACAGCCGGTATATAACATTAATAAGATTTCTATCGATTTTAATACCAAAACCCAGAGTAATACTATCTAAGTCCATAAATATGCTGCAATTTTATAAGATTTTTGAATTACGTATGTATGGATAAGACGTTGTACGCCGATAGACCTGAGAGGCCTGAGAGACTGTGAGCTTGGTCACGCGCTGCCATTCTGCCACGGTCATTCTGGAACATGGGTTATACGGAACAATATTCCGTTGTACAAAACAGTTCGATGGTCATTTATGACCTCTAATACAAGCCAATGTTACTGAATCAAAAGTTATCGACATTAATTACCAACGTAATTACTTACGCGTGAGTACCTCGAATATATGTCGCGCTGCTTATTTACAGGCGGCTCGTAGTTCTTCCTCGCTGGCGTTGACGGTAGCTGCTTCAGATTGTTCATTGGCGATTAGTCAATTCATGCTGTTGTTGTCTGACGTCGTAGTTGACGTTGAAAGGTTGGTCGCGCAATTGAATGTTTATATGCTTCATCCTCTCAAGGATGTTAAGTTTGATAAAAATAGGCTGTATCAAGACTTTTGAGTGTAAGTCTGTGGTATAAGTCAACTAGGTCAGTGATGCCAGGATTTACCTGAATTTGTGGTGGCCCTTTGTGGAAATAGCAAAGGAAAAAAAATCAATAAGATGACGCATTCTATTCTCACCCGACTGAGGCGAAGCAAAAGGGAGGGTTATGTTTCTGACCTGCATGTGTCTATTTTAGTACAATCTAGTAAAATCATACCCCAACGTTAGGAGATCACTGTAGGTATTTTCAACCTACCCAATGAGCACATTTCTTGGCCACTTTAAATATGTAATTGCAAGATCTCATTTGGCACGGTTGAAATTTGTAAGTTACTCGAGCGCTGAATTCTCGACCAAGAGTTTAGCGGGGTTGGAGCCATAATCGAGGTCTTTACCGATATCGTATCGCATACACAGGCGATATAGGTACTATACAGAGTACCTAGGCATATCTGGTTGAATTATGTTGTACATTATGTTGTAGCCTTTCTTTTACATAATTGCTTTCCCATGTACATACGACACAGAAAGTACTTTCTGGGGCAGTATCGCGTACTACCACATTAAGAAAGTATAAAAGCAGATGAGCACTTTATTGCATACCAGATAAAACTTTTATCTTAGAAAAAATATAACAAGATTTATTTAACAATGGGCATGTCTTATCGCTTAGAGCAATCTCTGCCAGACAATCTTTAGATAGACAGGAACTAGATTAAAAACTGCGGTCGGTTGCATACCATATATCTGTTAAGAGGTTTATGATAAATACTGGTTGGTTAAATTACTTACTTACCTATAATTCCGGTATGAGATATGGTAGCAAAATTTTTGGCAATTATTATTGCGTATCTTCATGCTCGGAAACCGTAGTGGAGCGAGTATCTGATCTGGGGTTAAGATCTGTAGAATCCAATAAGTCCCGTGTAGATATGCGACACAGGCGGTAGTTACTTTCTGAGTAGCATCGCGTACCACCACATTAAGAAAGTATAAAATTAATTCCTGGATGATATCTCGTAGCACCACTTTAGGGAATTATTTTAGTTTATTGTCGGGATAATATCACGTATTACCACGTTAAGACAATAAGTAATTAACTTCAATACATTTTTTCTTCTTAAAAATGTGGGTAGATGTTGCTCGGAGCGGGATATTTTACTCCGCAACCTAAAAATCCGGTGAAATTCTCGTCTGATAACGTCGTAATCAGTATTTTGCGGCTTTTGTTTACCCATATTTACGTATGGCTGTACAAACACTTCACAAAACTTATGGAAAATACTTATAGAATTTAATATCATAAAATAACTATCAGACAGGCATTTGGACGATGCCTACACACGAAACACGAATGAAGGTGCACTCTCGAAATGTTGGCTGGTGTCTGAGTATTGAACGAGTAAATAATGTTTTTATTTTTATTTTATGTGCTTTAAACAGTGTGACGATGCGAAACAACGAAAGACGGACTATATGGTTAATTTAAATCTCGAGGATGTAACATAGATGTATAATTAAAATGTATAAAGATACTGTTTCTTCTTCTAGGAGCTTCGATTAAATAATCGAAGTTTCTAGTGTACCTACAAATAAGTTTCTGGTTGATTTTTTGTAGAGTAAGTAGGCACTAACTTATGCAAATTTATGTTTCAGCTATGTACAATGCCGTAATAAAGATGTCAGAAGAAAGTTTGGAAAATGGCGGAGTAATTCAGTTTAAAATCGGGCCAATAAAAATATATAGTAAGCAAATGCAAAGCAAAATGGAAAGCAAATACTTCAATAATCCACCCAAGATAAGCAGTACTAATCCAAGTAGTAGTAGTAGTACATTATGTCATCATGGCTAAAACCGTGCAAGATCTCCAAAACACGATGAGTGCCCTGGCTGATTCTTCTGCATATATCGGTCTCCGGATGAACTTGGACAAAACCAAGATCATGTTCAACGAGCTTGTTATTCCGGAACCGGTTGCCGTAAATGGAGTTTTTTTATGGCACATAGGCAAGCGTTGACCACTATCACACCTGAGGTTAAGTGACGATGCAGCCGACGATGTAGCACGCTTACCTAGCAGATACCTGTTTTACTCGCGATTTAAAAAGACCCCCGGGTTGTAGCTATCGGGAAACGCAGACACCGGCAAGGAATTCATCACAAGGTTGTTCCCGAATACGTCTACCTTGGGCAAATTTTGCAATTGGGAAAGATCAACCACTTTGTAAAGGAAGCTTGCAGCAGGATACAGCTAGGATGGGCATATGCCCTCTGCGGCGCCTCTGGCTTACATTTACCTCGGTGGTTTTATGTTTAAATTTCTTGATGGCTGATTTTTTTCATAGTGCTTTTACGTGGCTCTAAATATTTAGGTATAGGATGGTTTACTCTAGTTGCAATGGCTTGCCTATTTAATAGCCCTATTCCTATATCTATCCTGTGTTCTGTGTGTATCTGTGTTCATTTTTGCTTAAAAGTAATGTGTGTCTTTTATAAAACTTTTTTATAGCTATAACAGATCCTGAAGATAGCTTTACAGTTGCTAACGCTTCAATTAAAAAGAATTTTGTATATGATTTGGGCAGACGACTTTTAGGAAATGGATTACTACGTGCAGATGGTAAGTTTACGAGGATTTCTTTGGATTTATTTTAATGTGCCTCCACCAAGCTTAAATTTATTTTCATTTGACTCCATCAAGCTTAATTTCTATAATATAGTATCGCCTGGGGTTGTTCTATAACTTCGGTCAGTATTATTTAATACCTCTCGAGGTACCTATGCGTCACACAATTTGTGTTGTACGTTGACGTCATCACTTATCATTAAAACACGATTGTTATAAATTCAGATTTGTACATGCATTGGGGGGTGCGCGTAACAGTATGTTTGGCCTAAACCTAACCTAACTTACATTAATGTAGGGTTGATTAATCAGCCGGCTTGCACGACCCCACACGTCTGAGGGGTGGCCTTCGTGAGCGATGTCACCCCTACTTGTGCCGGGGCCTGGATATTTGATCCGGGCCTACCGCCGGGGCAAGATGGTGAATGCCAGAGCGACCCCATCTTGCCCCATCTTGGCGGAGGACTGCTTCCACGTGGGGTTTTTAGCCGGTAAGAGTCCGGCATAATCACTCCGGCACCCCCGTGCTGGAGTGGTATCCATGAGGATTTTCCCCACGTAAAAAAAAGGGTTGATTAATCAGGAGAATATTTTTTTTCCTTTAAGGCCATTGTCTTTCTATGCAAAATTCAAAATCACGCTCGACGTGGCGCCACAGAATACATACCAGTTTTACATCTCTTTGCTCCCTCTGCGTGAACTCTCGCTACCCCGTTAGTCATAATACAAGAAATGAAAAGTTTACTGTTGCTCTACTTTGTAATGGATATTTTATATTGGTTGTAATATAAAAGCTAAAAGTTAAAGGTAGGCTGAATTGTTACTGTTTCTAAACCGAATTCACTAAAATGGAGGAGGTTCTCAATTCGACTGTATATATATTTTGTTTTAATGTTTGTTACCACAATAGTCGATCAAATGTTGACCGATTTCAAACATTATTTTTTTGTTTGAGAGATTATGCCACCCGTTTGGTCCCATTTCAATTTTATCGAGGCGAGGTATGACAATTATCTCTGGAGATATGGAGATAAACATCTCAAACACATTACATACCTTGATGACATAAGCATTTGTATACATGTGAAGTCGTTTTTTTTTCGTTTTGTACGATCATAAGTTATCAAAATCTTAATTATTTATAGGTACATACAAAAATGAATTGACGTTTATTAGTTATTTAGTAGTTTATTGACGTTATCACATGAACTCAAGTACCGTTGAACCAATTTGCCTAATTTTAGTTTAAGTACATTTGTAGAAGTCCAAGGAAAGTTTAAAAGGTGTAAACATATTAAGAAACTAGCTGTGCCCCGCGGCTTCACCCGCAATAAAAAGGGTTTCATTCATATGAAGCGTTTCTGTCATAAGAACCTTGTCCTGATATTTTACAAAAACAACATTAAATTACTAGCCATATCGGCTCCACCGTTCTAAAGTTATGGCCTGACCAAGGTATAATAAGGACCAATAGCCAGAAGATAAAAATCGAAGACTTATTTTTCTTGAGAAACAAAATGTTATAAGCGCTCTCACTTCCTCTATATTAATAACAAACTGACAATATTTTTTCCCGTTTTAGTCCGTTTTAAAATGTGTCTACCGTATTACCCTCTTAGGGGTGGAATTTAAATAAACCCTTTTTTTCCTTTCTGAGTGGTGAGTGGAGAGCCCTTGGTGAGTGTTCCTTTAAGTGCGGGTTATCTATAGATAGGTCTTTAAAAATGACATCGAGGTTTCTAAAACTATTTTTTCTCATAGTCAATCGTTTTAAAGACACTTCTTATTCCATTTCCATTCCGTTTCTATTCCGTTTCCATTCCGTTTCCATTCCATTTCCATTCCGTTTCCATTCCGTTTCCATTCTGTTTCCATTCCGTTTCCATTCTGTTTCCATTCCGTTTCCATTCCATTTCCATTTCATTTCCAAAAAAAAAAAACGTTACGTTAATTTATCACAGAGATTCCGTGGCCACCTTCCAGCTTCATCATCAGACCCTGAATATCATCTAGATGTAAAGTCCTCCTCACTACGAATCAATCGAGCCCAAGCTCGGTGGGGTTATGTTGTTTTATCAAAGAGATGCCGTGGCCACCTTCCGACTTCATCATCAGACTCTGGATAATATCATCTAGGTATATAGTCCTCCTCAATACGAATCAATCGAGCCCAAACTTGATGGGTTTATGTTGTTTTATCAAAGAGATGCCGTGGCCACCTTCCGGCTTCATCATCAGACCCTGGATATCATCTAGGTGTAAAGTCCTCCTCAAGACAAATCAATCGAGCCCAAAGTCGGTGGAGTTATGTTGTTTTATCACAGAGATGCCGTGGCCACCTTCCGTCTCCATCATCAGACCACACAATTTGTAACTTGCATTTTAAAAATAATAACGCGACATTGCACCTTAAAAATAATAGCTTGTAATGTATTACATCATAATACCTAATATTTGTTCAGTTTTAGAATTTTATTAAAGTAGAGCAACTTTAGATGCGTAACAAAGCTTGAGCAAGGTAAAGCGAGAGTAATGATAGAGCGAGAGGTACGCTCAAAATTCGGCATGGATCATACGTCTGATCGAGACGACTGCTTGGCCGCCACTGAGGAATTTTTCACGCGATTCTTGTTTATAAACTGCATTTTTTAGTTTTTCTCCATGTTATTATTATTTGAGTAATAATTAAATACGAGTGCTACTTTTTACATGGTTATTGAATTAAATCATAGGCATTTTAAAACATAATATTTTACGTAAATGCGACACTTTATTATCAAGAAAAAACAGTTTAAAAAACAACGAAATCTTAAAAACTTTACGATTTTGTAAAATGTGAATTAAGAATATGATAGATATTAAGAAAAATCTATCCAGTATATATTCAATAAGATGATGTTTTTCAAGGTATGACTTGAAAAGTTTTGCTATTTCTTTATTTATTTCCATATACCAGGTATTCAAACTTAACCCGAAATGGTGTTAGGCACGGCAGAGTCCTGTTTAGCGTTTGATTTACCAACCATAATACTTCGTGATGATCCTTAAAAAAATATGTAGCGATAACTTATGTCCAGAATATGTATGTACATCAATTTTTATTTGTTCATATTAAGTGGCTTTGCTTTAAAAAAATAGTAACGCTGCAAAAATATTTTGCCGCGAGTCAATTTTCCAAGACAATGGCCTTAACGTTTTAATGAAAGCTCTATTCATTAATATTATTTTATTTTTTAATTCTTAGCAATAATTAGTGATTTTTTATATATAGAATATTTATTATTAGTATGATCATGCCCAAATCCTGAATACTTGACTTGACTTTTGACTTTTAGAACGGGAACTGGCTCT
The DNA here is from genome assembly GCA_954871355.1 of Cabera pusaria. Classification (NCBI taxonomy): domain Eukaryota; kingdom Metazoa; phylum Arthropoda; class Insecta; order Lepidoptera; family Geometridae; genus Cabera; species Cabera pusaria. The sequence continues at coordinate 7,828,075 of OX940908.1, forward strand.
CAAGCTCATAAAGACAGCTGTCATGCAGGACTTTATGGATAGATACTTATATATTATACACACAAAATCACGGCTTTTTCCCGTTATGGTAGCCAGAGACAACTTCTTTCCACATGTTGTGGATGAAACAACCTTTCCCTTTGTAGCACCTGTACCACAGATTATATAATAGTTACTACTGTACATCTACATTCTGATGTCGATGCACCTGTTAGAGAAGGTCGTTGCAAACCGTAAATAGTTTCAATAACTAGATGTTGGTACAATACCGAAAACATGGTATTGGATGTCATAATAACTGTTTATCGGGTGAAACCAGTTTTCGCGAACTACAAGCTTTGCAGCCGATGCAAGAACCGATTGGGTATTGTAGTAACTATTTTTTTGCAATACCTAACCAATACAGGCGCTAGGCGTTGCGAGTGACGATCGAAACCAATTCAAACTATGTATTTAGAAACTAATTTATGTCGAATTACAATTCTTCTACTTTATTTAGATTATCCTACCATTATTATATATGTAAAAATTTGTATAATTTTATGTCATATAAAAATATTAGATATACCTATGTTCAATCGCGATTTGAAGAACCCGGTTTATAGCTATCGACACATTTCCACATATTATATCGATGTTCTGCCTCACTTGCTATCAAAAAGTATCTTACCACCATCACGGAAAAAATCTGCCGCCATAACCTTACGGTATTCCGATAACAGATTTTGTCAAATTTCAAATACCGTCTGCAATGCCACAATAACCAGTTATTGAGAATACCATGTTTCGGAAACCGGTATTGGTATGAATACCTACAACGCGTTTCGTTATTGCATAAGTTATTTTTCAAAAAAAAATAAAACCGACTTCAGAATCACAAACAGGCACTCAAAAGCGAAAAATAAATTACTTAAAATTATTATAAGCGCTACCCACTTATCTATTTGAAGTCGGTGCCAGCCAAGTCTAATATCTACCTACTTACTAACCTACATGTACCTACTTACTACATACATAGTATCTATCTACTATCCAATAGACTTGGCTGGCACCGACTTCAAATAGATAAGTGGGTAGCGCTTATAATAATTTTAAGTAATTTATTTTTCGCTTTTGAGTGCCTGTTTGTGATTCTGAAGTCGGTTTTATTTTTTTTTGAAAAATAACTTATTTTACCCTTTTTAGTGCATAACAAGTGTTAATTAAATTACATGCATCTATTACATTTGGTGTCTGGGCCGTTATACACTGACGGATATATACTTTTTGAAAATTTCAAGTATGTACCTATAACGGTTAAGAAGATACAGATCTGTAAAGTGCGCACATATGTATAGACACACGGACGGACGGACGGACGCACGGACGAACGGACAACAAAGTCTCAGAAAGTGTTCATTTGGTACCCTTTGGGTTCGGAACCCTAAAAAAATTTACTTTAAATGCCTTGCTAAAGTGATAATATTCACTAGTAATAATTATGTCATCAAGGTATCAAAGGACAATGTCCAAAATGGCCCTGTGCAATTAAAGCATCTGACACACACGATAATTAATTGTCTATTTTATTACAATAATTCCAAATACTTTTATAACACGGACTAGTTGTATTCCAAAATGAATATAAAAAAGTATTATTTGCGATTATTAACATTACTTGCCACCATATGGCCAACAGAGTACTGAATCACTCTACTACGTTATAAGAGGCACTTCCCTATATTGTTGAAACCCGAATTATGAGAGCACTGTGTTGCCAACCTAACAACGGAAAGTATTTTTTACGTAGTAACTATTATATACTCTGTGGTATTATGCTTATAAATTTTTTTTGCAGTGTTGGTTGGTACAAAGTACGTTCATAATTCTGAGTTATTTAATGTATGTAATTTAATGTATGCAGTGTCGCGGGACTGAAATGGCCGCCATCTTCGGCAAACGTCATGTCATGTCAAAAAATCTTAGGTATGTTTAAAAAAGTTTGCACCCTAACAAGACTTTGCCAGGTAGAACATTCCTGTGAAGACAAACTATTTATATTTATATATAATTTTTTATTATAATTATTAATATATAATTATTTATTGAGGGCCCGGTGACGTAATTGGGAGAACAGTCGGCTTTGATGCCGTGGTACCGAGTTCAAACCGCCGTGCACCAATGAATTTTTCGATCGAAAAATATATGTGCGCTTCTCACAGTTGCCCTCCGGTGAAGGAAAACATCGTTAAGAAACCAACAACCCCCGCATGGTGGTAGGACATATCTAGTGTCCGCCTGGCCAGCTAACACCCTCAAGTTAGAAAATCTGTCGCCAAACATCTTATGTGTTCAGGCAGCTATCCTTGAGAGCCAGTTCCCATTCTAGTCCACTTCTCTATCTTCGACCGCATCATCACTTAGCAACAGGTGAGATAGTGGTCAAACGCTAGCCTATAAGATATTTAAAAAAAAAAATTATTATCCCCACCTTTATTTCTATCTCGCTCACAGTTACCGTAAGAATATCTGTCAAAAACCAAAATCAACGAGAAGAAAGATGTAAAAACATTATTCAAGGTCATATTTTTTAGTATTCAAAAGTATATCCAATAGCACCTCCACTGTGTATAATCTTCTTGGGACTCTTCTACTAAAACCAGTACATTCTCCTATGTTTGAGGTATTTATCTCCATATCTCTGGATATACTTATCAGATCTCGATAAAATTAAAATGGGACCACCTCGGAAACGTATCCTACCTATTAAAAAAATAATCATTTGGATCCGTTCACTATTGACGGAGAAATCGCGTAACATACACACAAAAAAAAAAAAAAACATACAGATGAATTGAGAACCTCCTCCTTTTTTGTGAAGTCGGTTAAAAATGGCGTACCGACCTACCGCTAGCACCTGTACAATTCAGCTAAGTAAGCATTTGGAGTTCACTAAGTGGGGAGTTTCCTTACAATATTTTTCATCACCGTAGAGGCTCTTAATAGGCATAATATAAAAAAATATGGCGAGCGTGTAATACAATTACAATACACATAGACATATACTTACAACTTTTTATAGACGCTAATTAAGAAAAGACAATAAGATTTAATTATCTAATACTAGGTACAATGGGCGGCCTTATCGCTAAAAGTGATGTTTTTCAGATGGACATAACAATATAGATAGAACAAGAACGGTGGTCTATATTTACAACTTTGATCAGAATGATTATATTTACAGACTACATTAAACGTTACATGTTATAATAATTATATAAGAATGCATAATGCACATCATCACCATACATATACAATACAATATAATACAATACAATACAATACAATACAATACAATACAATACAAAATACTTTATTGTACACCACTTAAAGTAACTTACGAAACAGTTAACTCATAAAAACTATAGAACAATGGGCGGACTTATCGCTAAGAGAGATCTCTTCCAGTCAACCTTTGGATGGAGTAAGAGAAATAGTGAGTTGAAGGTCGGTGGTGTTCTATTGCAAAATAATAAAAAATATATATGTATAAATATAAATATGTATATATACACACACACATAAATATTATAATAATAAGAAATACACATTAAAAACAATACAGGAAACATCAATACAATGTAATAGGCTACCAAAAATATGCTTACCACCATCAAGAAAGTAATTTGACTTTTGACTGCAATCAATCAGACCAACAACGTCAGATGGGGCTCTGAATTATCGGATAACTACCAGCTGATGGCGACGCCTCACATGTGCTTATGACTTGGTTCCAACGTTGGCTACGAATAGAAAGGCCAATGTGTAGATTGTGGATCGAGAAGCGACGTTGGACCTAAATTACCCCCCGCCTACACACTTCACTCCCCTCGCCTTTGAACTTGTACAAAAAACCGACACAAGTCGGGTTGACATTGGCTATTGGACGCAATGTTCTGTTTTTATTCAATAACGTTTCAAGATCGATCCTCACATTGGTGTGTTGGATCCAAAAGTATAACTTGGAGCCAACATAGCCCATGTGAGGCGCCAGCATGACATGTGGAGTGAGACAGCGGGATGGTGATGTCGACTAACACTGCCCGCCGCTGAGACCGGTCGACTATCACGATATCAGGCGTTTTGACGACAATAGTTCTCTGTGAATGGTGTATAAGGATGCGTGACTTGTTAAGGAACTAGAAAGATAGTCGCCACTGTCGCAGCAAAGCCCTGTTTCCATCGAACGTTAAATGTATAAATCATGTCTTAAACAAACATTAAATTACAAGATGCATAATAATGAGCACACCCAAATTATTAGGTTTTTGTGTGCAGCAATAAATGCCAAATTAACTTTTAAAAAGTTCTTTACTTCCTTGCAGTACTCACATGGAAAAAGAATCGTAAGCTTTTAAATCCAGCATTTGGCCAACAAGTATTGGACAGTTTTATAGACATATTCAATTCCCAGTCACGAAGCTTAGTGGATCAATTCTCGAGTAACATCGGAGAGTCTTTTGACCATGAAAAACTACTGAGGAGGAATAACTTGGAAACCATATGTTGTACGTAGTTTTTGACTTAGATATTAGATTACTAGATATTTATTTGTTTCTTAGCAATATGATATATCAAAATAATAAATAAATTTACTATAAAACATAAAAAAAAAAAAAAAAAACCTAATCCTAGATAGCCGCAGGCAGCGGTGCAGGGCCCAAGCTACCGGTGGTTAGGGCTGCAGAGAGAGGAACCTCCTGAAGATGCGTGCAGTGTTAAGAAGTACCGCCTTCTGTATTTGGCCCTTGATCCAGCCGTCTAGCGAAAGTCTCTTGAGTCTCTTGGTCGCGACTTTTCGCTATAAGGCCGTTCGCAGAAACGACTATCGAGACAATGCTAGTCGAGTCAACATCCCACATGGCGGTAACCTCGTAAGACAAGTCAAGGTACTTGCAGAGCTTGTCCTCTTCAGCCTTCACGAGGTTCTCGTCATGCGGGATGGTGATGTCGACCAACACTGCCCGCCGCTGGGTCCGGTCGACTATCACGATATCAGGCTTATTGGCGACAATAGTCCTGTCCTTGATAACCGATCGGTCCCAATAAAGCAAAGCACGACCAATTTCAAGATCTGGCTCAAGTGCGTACTTATAGTACAGCACCTCGGTCTCTACAAGACCGTATTGAAGAACAAGTTGCTGGTGGATGATCCTGGCTACGAGGTTATGTCTGTGCAAGTATTCGCCATTAGCAAGATGAGAACAACCGGAAATAATATGCCTGAGTGATTCTCCGGGACGGTGGCATGCCCGACAAATGTCGACCGTACCGTCCTTCATGATATATTTCCGGTAGTTGTTCGTCTTGATAAATTCGTCAGCAATTGCATAAACAAAACCTTCGGTTTCCCCAAAGAGATCCCTGCTAGGCTATTCTGTAAGCTATCTCGACAGCGGAATCCGCGGTGAGATTCGAATTTCGTACTTTGAAATTCAATCGTATCACGTTCGCAATACGGTTGAATTTCATTATACGAAATTAAAATCTCACCGCGGATTCCGTTGTCGAGATAGCTTACAGAATAGCCTAGCTGAATCGTATGCAGCCAGGCTATTCTGTAAGCTAGTTTACGCATCTCGCAAGCGGAATCCGTGGTGAGGCGTACTACGAAATTCAAATCGTAACACGATTGTAATACGGTTGAATTTCGTAGCATGAAATTCAAATCTCACTGCGAATTTTACTTCCGAGATTAGCTTACTAATAATTAATAATTTAATAATTTTATTTGTAAATTCATTAAATTTACAACTTTCCAGAAAAATCTATTGCTGCAGCAATAGATTTTTCTTCGGCGGGGATTGAATTCGGTACTTTTGGCGTCAAAGCTGATCATTCTCCCACTACAACACTGAGCCCTCAAAAAATTGTTGGTAGGCAGGAGTACCTACAAACTATTGGCTAAAGGTACGGACACACCGCAGCGTCCTGCGTGCGCTATCTAGGCGGCAATCAAATAGCGCAGTAGTATTTGCACCGACTGGTTCACACCAAACGCGAGCAGAAAACAATTGAAAAGTACTGAGATCGCGCCCGCAGATCGCAGGACGCCGCGGTGTGGCCGTACCTTAAGGCTGACCACACATTAGCACACATCGCTCCATCGACAGAAGCTTATACCAAGCAGTTGTTTGTATTGTCTCTGTCATGCAAACACACTGCCACACCACAACTAATGACGACCACGCTCGTAAATTGCAAGAACAGTACCCCGAGCACGAAAAACTTGCGAAAAAGTATTCGTATCGTCATCGACTTGAAAATGTATGAAATTTGTACAGCGCCCCTATCGTGCGTAAAAGTAACTAAATTCGGCAGCACGAACGATTTTGATTTGGTTCGTATCGCAAACGTATCGTTACGTAAACGATACTTGAGATTTTATTAACAAAATGCGAGCATGAACTTAATTTTGACGTACGGTAATGTTAATTTCGAAGGCTGGCTATCGAGCATAGTCGAATATTTTTTCACTTAGGATTTTCCGGTGAGAAAAGTTTCAAAACTTTTTTAACTGCATAAAACATATTTTTTGCGTGTATTAAATGCAAATACCACCCGCTTTACCAACGTCGTTCTCTTTATTATCTTCTTGCTGCAAGTTTACTTGAAATTAAAGGAAAATATAAACATAAAAACAACATAAAAAATCTTTCCTCATAGTTAATCCTCCTTCGAGTTAATAAAACCTTCGTTCCAAGTTGACAAGTTTCATCGTTGTCAGCGACCATATTTGATTATCAAACTTCAAATTCGACACTGTCACTATGTCATCCATCCATGTAAATAAATAAAATATACCAAGTGTGAGTCGGGTTTCCACTAAGGGTTCCGCACAACACAATGTAATAATAAATATATGAAATTCTTAATTCACCACAACACTCTTCAATTATATGAACACTATGGCTCAATGCACATTGAATAGGCAGCGACGCGACGCGCCAAGACGATCAGAAAGACAAGACATTATAAACCTTATGAACAATGTTACAAGACAAAGAAACGCTTGATAGAATGAACGAGGTGTGGGTACGTAGTATTATTAAGTATTCTGTGATGTGGGGAAGCCTCGAGCCGTCGTTTTCCTTTCGAAATACGGAACCCAAACTCCAAAGAATCAAGTCTTTGGTCACATACTATATCTTTCGTTCATAAACTGACATATATATTTTAAAGGGGATGTCAGTGGAACGTCGGTACCGCGAGACTTCAAAAAATTTCTCTGGTTTTATTTTATTAATTCTTATAAGTAATTTAGGGTTTTCTTCTCCAAAATAGCTTTTTGTTAGCTTAGTTTGTTGTACTTTATTATTATTACTGTAGTGTAGCTTAGTTTTTTTTTATTTTCAGTGTAGTTTTTTATTCTCCCCCTAATGGAGGATGGCGATCCCCCCGACCCCGGTGGCGGGGCTTGGGGGGATAAAAGTCTTCCTCCCTCTCCAGCAGCTTTCACTTCTGTCCATACGTCCGATGAAAGACCCTTTGAGCTAGTAATTAATAACCGCTCGAAACGTAGAGCACTAAAGCGTGATGTTAGAGCTTGTTCCCCGAACGACTCCTCGGGAGACGAATTCAAGATTGCTGACGATGAAATTCTAACTACACCCATACCGTCTGCTGCGTCTCTTCCCTCCTCTGCTCCGTCCTCATCCGCTTCGCTATCTATGCCTCTTGGCCAGAAGTCTGCTGACTCAGTTGCGTCTTCCAGTTTGCCCCCAGGACAAAAGGTTGTCCCCACGCCAGTTGCTCGTCAGAAGTATGTAAATTCAGACGCCGGTCCCTTTGTGGTACATGTCCAAAAAATTGAACAGTCTCCTTCTGCGGGCACAACTTTGCACCCGGTTACTTTTGGACGATTTCTTTTCGGGCGCGCAAGAGAATTCCAGGGTATAGTGGATGGTTCAATAAAAAGTATAGGTCGAAATAGAATTGCTCTAACCTTTCACTCCTTCAATAGCGCCAACTCATTTATGGAGTCAAGTTCTTTAACGAACAACGGATATAGGGCTTTTGTGCCCTCATACAATGTTACCCGATTAGGCTTGGTTAGAGGCATTCCTACTGATATGTCCCCGGAAGATATCATAAAAGAGGTTCGTGTTCCTCAAGACTGTGGTCCCGTCATTAAGGTGAGGCGCCTTAATTTTAAGTTGATGTTGGATGGGAAGGTAACTTGGAAGCCATCTCAAACTTGCGTACTTACTTTTGACGGCCAAGTTTTTCCGTCCAGAGTTTATTTGTGCTATAATGCCTTCCAAGTAGAACGATATACACTCCCAACGATTCAGTGTTTCCAGTGTTGTAGATATGGTCACACAAAAATTCAATGCAGATCCAAACCCGCTTGCTACAAATGTAGTCAAGCCCACGCAGGAGAGACATGCAATATTGAAACCGAAAACATTAAATGTATTTGGTGTCGTGGCAAACATTTCGCCACAAACAAAGCTTGCCCTGAAATGGCCTGGCAAGTTGCTATCAAAGCTGCTATGACTCAAAATTACTCCTCATACGCCGAGGCTGCGAAGCTTCATCCGCCATCTAAGCTGTCGTTCGCCGAGGTTGTTTCTTCTCCCGTAGATATGACTTCCCCTGCTCTCCCGTCACAGTTTCCAGGCTCTTTTAAAAATGTAAATGTTGAGCCTGCTCATGTTCACTATAAAAAAAAAACCAAAGCCTGCTGGTTCATCTGCACCTTCTTCGGTTGGTTATGATCGCCTGGCCCACTCAAACATAATAAGGGGAGATTTTTCAGAATCTGCTCCTAATGGGTGTGCCCTTAACAACCCTGAAAAACCTTTAGATACCCCAACTGTTCAATCTATCATTAGCGATCTTCTAAAACTTCTAAACCTTTTATCCACTCTCCTGAACTCTTCTCCCCAACCCCATTCTTCACCGTCCAACGCTGCTTTTAACCTAAATTCACTAATTTCTCTCTTACATAATGGATCTCAATCTGCTTCAATGGAATAGTAATTCTCTGACAAATAAATACTCTGAGCTTGTTTATTTAATAAATAAGTTCAACGTAGCTGTCTTGTCTGTTACCGAGTCGTGGCTTAAGCCTGGTTCTCATTATGTGATCCCGGGCTTTGTTGATGCCCGGAGTGACAGGCATGATGGCTACGGTGGCGTTGCTTTTTTTTTTAAAAGTAACGTTTCTTTTTCTCGTATATATGTCCCCTCTTATAGTGGTTTTCAAATAATTGCGGTTCGAGTTAAAGAATACAATTTGGTATCGATATACATTCCTGACCCTTCTAAGGCTATCCTCCGTAATGTAGTCTCAGTTTTGAGCTCTCTCCCAAAGCCTCTTCTGGTTCTTGGTGATTTTAATTGTCATCATCCTGTTTGGGGTTGTGGTAAGGCGGACGAATTTGGGGAGTTCTTATTAGATTCCCTTGATTCCCTAAACCTCTGTATTCTTAATGACGGTTCCCCTACTTTGAGAACTCGACCAAATAAATTCCGTAGTGCTGTTGATCTTTCACTGTGTTCTCCGGAGCTTGCTACTCTTCTGACTTGGCGTGTCCTTCCTTCTACACATGGTAGTGATCATTTTCCTATTCTTTTAAATTTTCCTCAACGTAATTCCTGTCCTATCCCCCCTGGCAACCCCCCGCTTCTGAAATATATTTTGAATAATAATGATTTTTCTGGGTGGCAAAAATTTCATGATCACACGGTCTCAGTTTCTAAAAAATTTCCTGTTATAAACTTTTACAATATTTCTTCTTCTTCTGATTTTTTGGTTCGCTCACTCCTTGAGTGTGCAAATAAATCCTTTTCTATTAAAAAACCTCCGTCTAATAAGTTGCCCCCTCCTCCTTGGTGGGATAGGGAGTGCAATGATGCCATAAAGGCCCGTGAGGTAGCGGAACATTTCTCTTGCTGTGATATGACACAGGAAAACTTTTCCAATTTGAGTAAGTGTATTGCTAAATCCAAACGACTTTTTCATTCCAAAAAGCGTGATCATTGGAAATGTTTTTGTACAAGTTTGAGCCCTAGTACCCCTGCTTTTGTTATATGGACGAAAATACGTTGGTACAGGCGTTCGTGGTGTCCCCTTTCTCGGCCCTGTAATCCATCTCAGTCGTGGGCTGAAGCGTTCATGGACAAGTTAGCCCCCCAATATTGTCCTCTTCCTTCTGAATTACCATCGTTGTCTGTCCCTTTATCAAATGATCCTTTAGATTGTCCATTTTCTATGATAGAATTGAAAAACATTCTTAAATCGGTCAGAGATTCGGCCCCCGGCATGGATGGCTTACCTTATTCTTTTTTTTCGAAAGCGAGTGACTGTTTACTTTTTCATTATCTGCGCCTAGTTAATTGTATTTTTGACACTGGCTTTGTTCCGGTTAGTTGGAAATCTCAGTATATTATCCCAATCCTTAAACCCAATAAAGATTCGCAAGATCATAATTCGTACCGCCCTATTGCTCTTTCCTCGGTTCTGTCTAAACTTGCTGAACGTCTGGTAAAGAACCGACTTGAGTGGTTCCTTGAAAGCAACGATCTTCTGGCTAAGTCTCAATATGGATTCAGGAAGGGCAGGAGCACCATGGACAGTCTCAGTATTTTCACTACTGACATTAGGCTTGCCTTTACCCGGAACGACTCTGTTGTCGGTGCATTTCTTGATATATCTTCAGCGTATGACAGTGTTCAACTTCCTCTTCTTAAGAATAAACTTTTAGTGTTAAAAGTGCCCCCTAAATTATGTAATTTTATTCTGAACCTTCTTGCCGAAAGAAATATATACCTTCGTTGTAGTGACCCCGCTATTTCTCCTCATAGAACTATCTGGCGTGGTTTACCCCAAGGGTCAGTTCTTAGCCCTCTTCTTTACAATGTTTATACTTATGATTTGGAAAGGTCTGTCGGTCTTTGCCGTATCCTTCAGTATGCTGATGATATACTTTTATATTCATCACATAACAAAATTAATCTAGCTAGCAATTGTGTTTCGCGCTCCATTCAATGTCTAAACTCTTGGCTTCATGTCAATGGTTTAGATCTCTCCCCCTCAAAGAGTAACATAGTTATTTTTTCCCGTAAGCGCTATACTCCTGATGTGCAAATTTTCTGTAATGGTTCCAAAATTCCGGTTGAAAATTCTGTTAAATTTCTTGGACTTCTTTTAGATAGTAAATTAACTGGTAAGTCACATTGTGCCTACATAGTAGACAAATGTGAAAAAAATCTCAACATCTTAAGATGCCTTTCGGGTGTTTGGTGGGGAGCGCATCCATTTACTTTGAAATTGCTTTATAATGCCATTATTCGTAGTGTCTTGGATTATGGATCCTTTTTACTGGAGCCTGCTAATAAGGGCAGTATGAGGCAGTTGGATCTTATCCAGTCCAAAGCCCTTCGTATTGTATCGGGTGCTATGAAATCGTCTCCTATTAATGCACTCCAGGTAGAGTGTGTTGATGCCCCGCTCCACCTTCGTCGTCAGTTTCTTGCTAATCGATTCTTCTTCCGATGTGTACAATACTCCTCCCATCCTCTTATTCCTAAACTTCAACTTCTTCGGCGTTTCTCTTTTACATCTCGGTTCTGGCTTAGCAAGAAACCTCCTCCTCTTTTGCGGAGTTTTAATATTTATAAGTCACTTAAAGATCCAGTTATCCGTTTTCCTTCTCTTCCCCTTTTCTCCTTTAGTTACGAAGTCATCATCGCTCGGCCTACTGTAATTTTGGACTTTGACATCTGTGCTGGTGACCCACATGCTGATGAATATCTCCAAGGCCTTTTGAGGAGAGATTGGCGTGGTTGGCACTGTATTTATACTGATGCTTCGAAACTTTCCCCTCTTGGTTGTGTTGGGTGTGGTATTTTCCATGCTCAATACAATATCGTTCAAAAAGTTAAATTTCCACCTGAAACTTCAGTCTTCTCGGGTGAATGCTGGGTGATACTGGAAGCGGTTCGATATATTCTGATTTTTAATCTTCGTCGTTCTCTTATCTTTTCAGACTCTCGGAGTTCTCTTCAATCTCTTCTTTCAAATCCATTTTGTACTAAATCTTCTATTTCTGTAATTTTTCTTATTAAAGAGTCTTTAGCAATATGTCAATCGAAAGGGCTTGAAGTTGTTTTTATTTGGATTCCCGGCCACGCTGGTATTTCGGGAAATGAGCGAGTGGACGGAGTGGCAAGAGATGCAGTGGCCCATGGTGATAAAATTCCATTTTGCATTTTTCCGCATGATCTTTTCGCAATTCCGAAAGTACTTTTGTTCAGATCTTGGGCAAGCTCTTGGGCTGCCTCTAGCAAGACCAGGGGCTCAGCGTATGCTGCTCTCCAACCGGATATCCCGCGGAGACCTTGGTTTGCTAAATGGCATCTCAGCAAGCAGCTGTCAAGTTCTATCATCCGGATGCGTTTGGGGCACTGCTGTGTACCCACCTTTTTTAAAAATAAATTGCACATAAGGGATTCATCCCTATGCGAATGTGGTCTGGACGAGGGAGACCTCAACCATATATTTTTTTCATGCCCGCTTCTTAATCATTCAGCATTTTATTTTTCTCTTAGTCTTGTTATTCCTCTTCCTTCTTCCATACCTACCCTTCTATCATCCAATAATTTGCAAATATTTAGAATCATAAGTAATTTTCTTGTCGATAATAACATTAAAGTTTAATTATTATATGTATTTTACTGTTAGTGTATTCTTTTTATATCTCGTAACAATTATTGTAAATATTTGTTTTTATTTTTTCTTTTCTTTTGGGTGGAGTTCCCTAACTTATTTTTCTTTTACTTTCTCTTAACCTCGTTTACCATTACCTTTTTATTAATATCAAATACTAACTTCATTACTGAACTGACGCGATACTGGCAAAAATGTCTCAAAAGAAAGACGATTGCCATTAAAAAAAAAAAATATATTTTAAAGGTATTAATAATTATTCTCTTTTTCAAATAAAATGCATTTTAATATCACTCATACCGTATTTGAAGATGTTTATTCTGTTAAAGTACTTTTTTAAATATAATTTCCGATAAATAGAAAGCTAAGCCAGAAGTAATAAAAAGTTCACTGTTCAATTTAATTTTTGAACGAAAAATTCATTCAATAAGACGTTCATTTCATTCACAACGGCTAGTCCCTACTTACATTAGGATGACGCTACTAACATAATCGTATCGAGCTCTCGATAGCTGTCAGAGTGTGCTTCGTGCTGCCGCCTATCGTAACACCACGTTATTGTATCGTCGACTCGATACCTTTACGATACGGATTCGATGATTTTTCGTGCTCGGGGTACTGAATCCAATCCGCAGTCAGCTTTAGCGTGATAGTCTCTATTTGCAACTAACCCTTCACCTAATTATTTGTTTAAGCAACTGCAACAGGCGTAGATGCAAATGAATATGGTAATCTGCAGAAGGCATATTTGCCTCGATTCGAAAACGTTCTTCACATATTCAACCAAAGATTCCAAAAATTCTGGCTAATAAACGATTACATATTCAGTTGGTCGTCACTAAAAAAGGAACTAGAACAAGACATGGAATATATTGAGGAGCTGCCTAAATCGGTAAATATCTACATTTAACGTGATTTAACCTATGTGTACACTGCTTTAGAACCTCTGTATTAATTATTAAATACCACTATATATATATAAATATATATATATATATAAATATATTATATAGTAACGTCTGATACAAAATGTGTCCGGCGGGGGGTGTTGGTATACCATCTTACTACTTATATTACTTACTTATATTTCATTTCTTTTCATACAGTAGATCTACCACACACGTGGTAACAAACGCACACGAACACATAGTTACAGGAAAAGAGAAAGAGGTATGTCAGGATCGTAGTATGTGGAAAGAAGTAGTCTCTACATACACCAACGGGAAAAAGGCGTATTTTTATGCATAATATATGTAATGTAATAACCATCACTACAGTTATATATTTTTTGTTTAATTTTATTTTGAACGTTGATATAATACTTAATGGTTCTAGATAATACGAAAGAAGAAAGCTGAGCTGGAAAACTCTACAAAATATATTGAAAGCAAACCAGGTACATAATAGTTATTTGTTATACAAGACTGCAAAGTTAGTTTTTGGCGTGAGTACTTGTATTGAAACCTGAGCAAGCGAAGGTTTCTAGGATTGAACCACGAGCGAAGCGAGTGGTTTAAATAAAGAATCCTAAACGTAGCGAAGGTTTCAAAGGTACGAGACGCAGAAAAACTTTGCTGCCGCGTGCAACACACAACTTTTCACCTCACTACAGCAAGGATAATGCTGGGTGCAATAAACAAAAACTAAAATGATTAAAAGTTAATTGAATAAAAGAAGATAATTGGGGGATTTGGCGGGAACGTTAAAAAGTTTGTGTGCTTTTGAGCGAGCGAGCGTAGCAAGCAAAGCGTAACGTAAAAAGCAAGGTAACGCGATTAATTGAAAAAACTTATATCCTTACTTTTTGGCAAAGCCCACACTAAGAAAAGGCTTTGATAAGCCATAGGAGTTGGGAGTGTCGATTATTCCATGAGTAATAAGAGCACGTGAAATCTTATATTCTCACAGAACTACTGTGTAATGAATGTGGATTATTAACCAATAAGTACCGGAGGAGGGGGGGGGGGGGCGAGGGGGCACAGCAGTTACGGGAAAAATAGAAAAAAAATATCTTTATCTGTTGGTTAAATTTTAACTAGAAAATTTATAAAAATGAGCAAAATTGACACCTTAAATCATATCTTTAGGTCCTGTGACCACAAATTTCACAATTTTTCGTTGTTTTAATAACTAACGTGGTGCTAAATAAATGTACTAACGATACGCAGTCACATATCAAGGAAAAAAGGTTGATAAATTACTTAAAATTAACGTAGTCTATTTGAGTCGAAGTAGAAAAAATAATGTCAACCAACTTTGACTCTACATAAATAAAAAAAACATACAGTACCACCCTCGGCAAGTTTCGTCAAAAGATGGCCCATTTAGTTAAGATTCTACAATGGTGCAACACTAACTACTTTCCTACTCATAGCAAAAATAAAAAAAAATAAACTGGCTAAGTGCAATTCGGACTTGCACTCATAGGGTTCCGATTTCGTACCACACTACAATATTTTATAAAATCGTGCAAAAAATGCTGAAAAAAATAACGTAATAAATTGATAAATCTATCTAGCTAGGTTTTCATTTTCAGAAAATTTTGTTTTATCCCTGTTTTTAGGTAATGAAAAACTTCTACAATATAATTAGAACATGAAGGTAAAATTTGCCAAAGTTATATTGTTATGATAGCTCAGTGGAAGATCGATCGGATGGTGATCAGAAGGAGTCCCGGATAACCCGGTTCGAGTCCAGACGAGATGATTAAAAAAAAATGCGAGCAAAGCTCGGTCATCCAGATATTATTATGTTATATTATATTAGATTATATTAACGTGTCATTTCCAAACATTTATTAAAACAGGAGCCGCGTGATTATTTAGTACAACGCCATCTTACGAACATCTAACGCTAACTAAGTGAAAGTTTACACACAGGTACTTAATTAATATAATTAATATAGTCAAACGTTCATAGATATAGTAAAATGCCGAAAAACCACGTTTCTTGTATGAGGACCCCCTTTAATTTGTAACTTTATTCTGTTTTTAGTATTTGTTGTTATAGCAGCAACAGAAATACATCATCTGTGAAAATTTCAACTAACTATCACGGTTCATGAGATACAGCCTGGTGACAGACAGACAGACAGACAGACAGACAGACAGACAGACAGACGGACAGCGGAGTCTCAGTAATAGGGTTCCGTTGGTACCCTTTGGGTGCGGAACCCTAAAAATCAAAACATAATCGTATTAAAAACCAAATACTTAGGTCATTAACACTTGTTTGCGCTCAAATATTCGGAGATATATAACAATGAACAAACGTGTGGTGAATGTGATAAAGCGAGATAGAATTTATATATTATTCGTGACAGACAAGCAATGACGTAAACCCACACCAGACACAAGCATATTTAGCTTAGTTGGAGGGGTTAACAAGAATACTATAGTCCGGCAATCTCGTGCGCGACCGTCCCGCGGTGTGTCAGACTGTGGCGGGGACGAGGTACCTAAGATGTCAGCGGGTTGCGGGTGGTGTAGCGGGGAAGGAAAGCGTGTCACAGATTATATAATAGTTACTGCCGCTACCTCGTCTGTCACTCCGCAGGAAGGTCGCGCACGAGATTGCCGGACTATAGTAATGTGCTATCCACATTGCTAGTAAGCTTTTTTATAAAAAGAATGAAAGAATTATCCAATGTTGTGATGTTAAGTGACAAGTTGGTCTAAGACTAAAGTTTTTTTTTTTAATTTTATTATGGCTCCACACGATTAGTGTATTTAGCCAGTGTCAAGTATTGAAATTCTTCAAGTTTTTATAAATTTTAGTCGAAGAGATAGGTCAAAGTCAAGTCACATTTCAGGTCAGTTTTTTTCAAGTAAAAGTCTAGTCTAAGTCATACCTTTAGTAAAGATGTGGTGTTTACTGAAGATTTTCAGTGGAATTTTGGTGAGAACGCAAATAGCATGTTTTTCAACATTGTGCTGTTTCCCTACACTCGCACACATTCACCGGCACTTAATGGTTAATAATCCACATTTATTACACATTAACTCGCGGAAGAACACAAGTTTTAGGAAAAAATACAATGAGATCACACACACTTTTCCACGTTCCCGCCAAAAAACCAAGACTAAAGTTGTAAATGAAAATGGTGGACGGCAGTGAGACGAGGTCTTGTACTATTCTTTATTCTGTGACGAGGTGCAAGACAATCGACATAAATAAAAGCGTAATATAACACTTTATCCTGACATTATAAAGTTGAAAATTTGTGAGTATGTAAGTATGTCTGTTACTTCTTCACACTAAAACTACTCAACCAATTGAGCTGAAATTGAATTCTCTTACATTTGTAGTATATAAAATACTAGCAGCCCGCCCCGGCGTCGCACGGGTAGAACATATATACCTACAAAATTTGCATCAGTTTGTTGCATCGAATATAAAAACATATTTAACAATCATCGTCATATTTCAACCAATTTACACAAAAACTTAACGAATTATGCACCTAAGACCTAAACCTTCCTCGTAAACACTCTGGCTATTGGTGAAAACCGCATGATAATCCGTTCAGAAGCTATTGAGATTATTGCGAACAGACAGACAGACGCAGTGATGGATATTGTTTTATAATACTTACGTAGTGATATTGGACGGCCCTTTGGCGTAAAGGATAGTTACCCTGATTCTGACCCGAGGGTCGTTGGTTCTAATCCTAGCTATATACCTACCAATGAAAGTTTTATGAGCATTCATGAATCATGGGTTTTCGTGGGATCATTAAATCTACCTAATAGTACCTAATAATAATCATTAATATAGTTTAAAAACTAAAACAACTGACTTCAATGCCCTGCGAGTCAATTTTAGTAGCAAGTTTGAGACGCTTATTGTCATATCTCTGAAAATACTTATCACAACTCAATGAAATTACGATGGGACCACCTCGGAAACGTACCCTACCGATCACAAAAATAATCATTCGCATCGGTTTACAATTGACGGAGTAATCGCGTAACATACACACACAAAAAAGAAAGAAAAAAGAAACATACAGACGAATTGAGAACTTCCTTCTTTTTGCAAGTCTGTTGAAAAGTAGCTTACCACCAAGGAGAACATCTGCCACCGTAACCTTACGGCGTTCCCCGACGCAAAAAGTAGTGGTATTATACGTTTAACGTGTGTATCTGTGTGTCTGTCTGTAGCATCTTAGCACCCAACCGGATGAACCGATTTTAATTTAAGGTATGGGTATTATACGTTTAACGTGTGTATCTTTGTGTCTGTCTGTAGCATCTTAGCACCCAACCGCATGAACCGATTTTGATTTTATTATTGATAGTTTTTTTTTGATAGATGTCTTCATCGAGAGTTTTCTTAGCTTTGATTCATGAAAATTCGTTCAATCGTTATAAAACTTATAACTTATAGCTTTAATCAACTTTCATAGGTCTGATCAATTCTAAAATCTTCTTCTTCAACGATATTGTAAGAACATGGAAGCATTGACCTGATGCTGGGACATCTCCTGGACTCTACAGAATACTCAAATCCTCACCAACCTTACAGTTCAGATTTTAAATATCGTGTTTAGAGTCATTGGAATGCTTTTAATGAAAAGATTATACATAGATCAGTCGGGGTGGTTATATTATATTATATATATAGATCATATTATTATACTATATTGACTTCAAATTGATTGTGCTGTGGGGATCTACAGAAAAGCTAAGCTTATAATAATATTTTCGTAGTAACTATGACCTATTCTGTGGTTTCATTGCAAATATTTTATTAATTTTGCGATGCGTGTATGTGAAATCCGTGATATCTTCTAGAGTTTTCATTTGAATTATATACTGTAAAGGACATTTTTAATCTATGATATGTGGCCAAGCTAATTAATGTAATTATTTGGATAAGGATTAATAATATATACTTGAAAATAGCCCTGGAAGTTATGCTATATTTTTTAACAAAAAATTAAAGATTAAAATGGTTACTGTGAGTCAACCTTAAGAGATAGACATATGCTGTCGCGGACTTTTTTGTAGGTCTTATTAAGTTGTACAACTCTTCCATACAAAATATTCTTCCATCTGTTTTCAATTAAGCAGCGTTCTTAAGAAACGTGTTTTTTCGACCGTTTTTTTGTCGACTTATGTTGCAAATTAGGTCTCCACGAATGTACCTTTGATTTAAACGGGATAATATATAGCCTATTTTCATTTCGAAAGTCCATTCTAAATATTAGTGAAAGAATTTTTTAAATCGGTCCAGTAGTTTTTGAGCCAAATCATTACAAAATACAAAAATACAAATGTTCTCTCTTTATAATATGAGTATAGATAAAGAAACTGTTTCCCCGGCCTCATATGTACACGCTTGTAAGAGAGTCTTCTCCAATAGCATTAAATGAGGTAACGTTTTCAGGAAAGCTTAAACCGTTCATTGATCTTATATTTGAACTTGCCAAAGAAGAGAAAAGCTTCACAGATGAGCAGATACTGGCAGAGATAAACACTATGATTGCTGGAGGTCACGACACCACTGCTTCTGCTTTATCTATAGCTCTAACGCTCCTGGGATCTTATCCTGAAGTACAGGAGAAGGTTTATAAAGAGTGAGTGACACATTTTATCATAATATATTTTATAGTAGATTTTTCTACCAGTTCACCTGCAGCGGGACCACTTTAATTATTGATTTCAACCAATGGATTTTTCTGTCGAAAAATGTATATGCGTATTTCACAGTTGCCCCCTCCTATGAAGGAAAACATTATTATAAAGTATCCACGGCACATCTGTGGTGGAAACGCTAACACATTTTCACAGCGTCGCAACACATCCCCGCTACGCCTCAGCACATTTCTGGGGGAAAGGCACCGACCCTAACCTAACAAATTATCTTATTTGCAGAATACTTCAAGTGTTCGGGAACTCAAATAGAGATATCGACAAGTATGACCTATCAAAGTTAGTGTACACAGAAGCTGTACTCAAGGAAACTGTACGACTTTATCCGAGTATTCCAGTTATCGGTCGATTCCTCGAAAAAGACATCAAAATTAGTAAGTGTTCAATATATTTTAATAAATTAACTGCTTATTAGATAATCTCACTCAGGGAACTTTTTATGTTTGACAGACAAGCACTTGACCACTAACTGTAGAGCAGCGTCTCGGTACTCGTGAGGTAGATCTCCAGCTGTTTCCATCCACATTGCAAAAATTATTAGTCTATTAGTATAAAAACGACCTAGTTATAGATATACTAGTGATGATGATAAACTAAGAAAGTAACCCTTTTTTTTAGAAAACTATACACTCAAAGCTAACACCGACTGTTTCATCAGCATTTACGGTGTCAACCGTCATACTATCTGGGGCCCCGATGCGAACGAGTTCAGACCAGAGCGATGGTTAGACAAAGATTCTTTACCGGATCCAAAATATCAGGCGTTGTTTGGCCAGGGGAGAAGAACTTGTATTGGTAATTATAAAGAATTTTTTTAGCTTGTTTTATTAGTGAAATAGTTACCACTCATATACCCATCTAGTACCATATACCCATATAAGTAGTATATACATTACTCAGATAAAGTGTTCCCACGCAATACGTCCACACTCACACATAATGCACGATGAAAAACGACAGTGAATAAAGTCAAAATTCGGTTTATTGGCGGGAACGCAAAAAAGTGCGTGCTCTAGTTGTATTTTAACCTAAAACTTGTATTCTGACGCGAGTTCATGTGTAATAAATGTGGATTAATAACCATTAAGTGCTGGTGAATGTGTGCGAGAGAAGGGAAACAGCACAATACTGAAAAACATGCTATTTGCGTTCTCAACACAATTCCACTAAAAAACCACTGAAAATCTTTAGCAAAGTTCCTCGTCTTTACTGAGGGTATGGCTTGGCTAGTAGACTATGACTTTAAATTGTCCTGAAATATGACTTAAATTCACAAAAACTTGAAAATTTTAATACTGTAAACTGGTTAAGTATACGTTTTGTGTGGAGCCATAATGAAACTAAAAAAAAGTTGATATTCGACGTACTTGTACTATTATTTATTCTGTGGTAACACGTCGAATTTATTTACCCCCGTATTTACAAACAACACTATATGAGGTCTCACCTGGGTGTACAGTTATATTTATTCTGTGCCTGGGTCTCACAGTGATCGCAAACGCATTGTCCTCCATGGCAGTGTCCACGGAGGTCTATCTATCTATCCTCCGTGGCAATGTCCTTCAAACCACGTTCAAACTGAATACACAATTGACATTACTTGACACAGATTAGTATTACAAGTACTATAGTAATCTAGGACGATGGATTACAATCGTCCTAGATAGCACTTGTATAATTATGCTGGTCTGTGCTTGTGTCAAACAAACCCACCGCTATGCGTTTGTCAAAAACTTCATGAATACGGCCGTTAGTGTCGTTTTATGTGGTGCATAGTCATTACTGGCGGGATTCACATCGTGACTTGGAAAACCAAACCCTTCATTAGGGTACCGAGATTATTAGTCGCATATTGCGACTGGTAACTACGGAACCCTACACCGCGCATGGCTGGCAGCTGGCAGTATTCAGCTGGAGTTGGACATAGTTGTTTTTCATAGTGGTAGTGGTTTATTGGTGTATATGTCGCAGGCAGATAACTTAATAAGCCGTTCAATCAACAGCCTAGCCTCTTTACAAAACAGCGCCGTTCAACTAGATTCCTGAATGATATCCAGCTGTTTGACCAAACATCTAGGCAAATGACTTGGATCCATGACGTTTCATCACTTGCCTAGCCATTTGATCAAACAGCTAGGCAAATGACTTGGATCAATGACGGTGCATTACTTGCCTAGCCTGTTCATTAGTCTGACACTAAGGCAACACACTAGGAACAGTGACCACCGCGTGACGTGCGCCGACGAACGCAGCGAGGAGAGGAGCCGCGGCAGCGGCCGCGCGTCACCAGAAATATAAGTATGCATATACTTATATTACTGGTGACGCGCGGCCGCTGCATGTGCAAATATGTATATGCATATATATATATGTATACGCATTTGTATATGCATATATATATATATGCATATTTCTGATGCCGCGCGGCCGCTGCCGCGTCTCCTCTCCTCGCTACGCTCGTCGGCGCACGTCACGCGGAGGTCACTGTTCCTAGTGTGTTGCCTTAGTGTCAGACTAAGACATTATATGAATGGCCTAAGCATTAGTTGTACTTTTCAATATTCTGTGGCATTGGTCAGCTAGTTTATTAAATGTTGTAACAAACGCTACGGCTAGATGTCATTCAGGAATCTAGTTAAACGGCGCTGTTTAGTAAAGAGGCTAGCCTGTTGATTGAACGGCTTGAGTAGATAAACTCTCAATAAACTGACCTCAGAAACCAACCATTATTAAGCTATCTGCCTGCGACATATATATACACAGTGACATTTGCTATATAATATCGCTGTGTATATGTGAGCGTTTGACCACTCACCAATAATAAACTGGCCAAGTGCGAGTCGGACTCGCACACGTAAGGTTCCGATTGAACAAAATTTGCCTGAAAAATTAAGTACATGTAGTTTTAACATCGGTTTATATAAATAACGTGCCAATACTAAACATGCTTATTTACTACAACGCCATCTAACGAATATTTAACGAACTTCTAACACCAACTAAGTGAACGTTAACACAATGTTAGGTAAGGTAAACCAGTGTTTTTCAACGTGTGGGTTGCGAGGTTGCAACACCCTGGGGGTCTCTCTAGCCTCTATTCTCTTCTATAAGGGGATCACGGGAGTTCGCGAAGCCTCAGTAAAAGCATAGAAAAGATAATAATACTACGTATAGAACGGACACTCTGTTTCCCCCACCAATCCGGGCTACCTCACCTCGCCACCGATTCTGGAGCTGTCGAGAGCTAGTATGAGCAAGGACGCCATACGCGCACGACTACAGAACAATACTACCTCACAAGGAGAAGAACATCAACTTCATACATGTATGAATATAAAACACAGAAATATTAATATTAAGTATTATGGAATATTTCTGTGGGACTAGGTAGACACAGGAGGTTCAAATTTACGTAGTTTCTATATAATATATACACTTATATGTGATTCCTTATATGTTTCCTTTTCGGATCATGTCCAGCATATTACTAATAAAGCTTACAAAAGCCTTGGTTTCGTTTTGCGTGTCAGTCGTCCCTTTTCAGACTTAGGTTGTTTAAAACTATTATATAATTCATATGTAAGAAGTGTGCTCGAGTATTGTTCCATAGTTTGGAATCCTCACTATGTAACATATAAAGAAACCATTGAAAACATTCAGTATAAATTTACAAAACAGCTAAACTATAGATGTTATATTAGTCCCAATGATTACGAGGAGTCTTGTGTCCACCATAGGTTAACTACACTTGAAAAAAGAAGAACTCTCTCTGATATGGCCTTTCTGCACGGTATATGCAATGGATATATTGATTGCCCCGAACTCTTTCACAAGATCATGTGTTTTTGTTGTCCAAAAAAGCGTACTCGACACACTAGACTGTTTGCAGTTCCTCACTGTAGCACTCAATATGCCCAAAATTCTGTCGCCAAAAGATTGCAAAATACTTATAACCACAAATTTAAGCCTGTTGATCTATTCTGTAATAGTAAAACAAATTTCAAGCGTGACATACTCATGATTCTGAATCAAGGCATTAGCCCTGAATGTCAGTCCTCAGTGTGACTGGTGACAACAACTTTAATGTTATGAAAACTCACATAGACACACACATGCACACACATAAACATATCTACGCACACAAACGCACACGTATATACTTTTTTATCATTATTTGTATTGTTTCTATGTAGCTTCTAATCGCATAACATACACACTCAGACACATAAACTGTTTCTTTAATTAAATATGTATATCATACTACTATATATATATTATAGCTAATAGTATTAATAATGTATGACTGTCTACAGAAAAAAATATGTTACATTAATAAAAAATAAATCTGTTATTGGCCTTAAGTACCACAATATCATTGAAACTATGTTAATTAAGGGCTGTGGATTTTGTTAATAAATAAATAAAAATAAAACATAAATAAATAAAGTATACCTAACTATATATTCGTATTTTAGAATTCATTTTCATAAATGAAACAACGATATACTCGTGCGTAAATAAACCTTAGTTTTTATATTAATTATTATTTATTTTATATTATAAACAATTACAAATTTACAAATAAAAACTTTCTTAATAATTTATTTATCTTTGTCGCTTTTTCAAATCAAGTAATTTAAGTTTATGAAATGTCTCTACCTATAACTTCGGCCGTTCAGAGTATGCGTTCCTGACACCTATCAGTTAGTCACGACTAGTGATGGGCACAACATAACACTGAGTTCGTTACCGTTCCTCCAAAATGAACCGCCGCATTATTTTTAAGATTATTTTCGTTTTAAATTGGCGGAATCATTTGAAATTTATATTTTAGGTATTTAAGTGGAAACCAAAAAAAGGTAATATCAATATAATAAAATTGTTTTATTTATTCTTTGTTACAAAGTTACAATCTGTATTTCTATGCAATAAAGTACATTGAATTGAATGTGCGTACAGAATATTAATCAGACTCCGATTCGCTTGAGGAGGTGGTGTCTTCATCATCATCTGCGCCTACATGTATAATTATATTATTATCAATAATAGAATCAATCCTGATATCTCGATCAAAATGTTCCAAAATCAGGTTTTTAGTTTTCTCAACAACCTTTGCCCAGTCATCTCTTGTGACTTCCCCGCAGGCTTCTTTTATTAGGGTCAATCATCTTTTTCGTGCTGAATGGCGGGGAAGTATTGTGGCGGGCGGCGTAACCTTTTATTTGAGCCCAGATTAGCTCGATCGCGTTATATTGGCAATGATACGGTGGAATTCTTAGAACGCGATGACCGTACTCCAGAGCCAGTTCATCGATTTCGTATCGCACATTTGCCGCTTTATTTTCTTTAACTATTTTAAATAGCTCTGCTTTTAGCATCTGCATATTTGCGTCAATGCCTTTTGCTTGTAACCAAGCCACCATTTCTTCTTTTTTATTAGCTTGGGTAGGTGGTTTCTGTATTTGAACCGTTATACATAGGAGGCATTATCCTTGAATATTACAGAAGGCTCTGGTAGGCTGGGCAAAAGCACGTTCTGGAACCACTCTTTAAATGTAGTGGCATTCATTTCCTCGTGGTAGTCATTTGTGGTTTTTGATTGAAATGCCAGTAACGCGTTCTCCACAAAGCCGTATTTTGCAGAACCTGCGTGGCATATTATCAGACGGGCCCCCTTACCCACTGGTACTTTCGACGTCGACGCTTGTGTATCATCCGTCCAAGAACGGGAAACCGTGTGATTGGCGTTTAGCCATGTCTCGTCAATGAACACGACATTATCCCAGTTATCAATTTTTTTTGCTTCTCTCAAAAAACTTATCCGTTTTAAAATTATGTCGTATCGTTCTAATAAACATTTTATTTTGTCTGTTTTTTATACGAAAAACCAATATCTTTTAAGATTTTGGTTAAAGCAGTTTTACTCCCGCTAAACGTCCAGCTTCTCTTAACGATGCCAAAAGATTCTTCCTGTTGAGATATTCATTTCTGGAATAGTAACCATATATGTGATTTCTCATTGCATCGGCGTCAAAGGTGTCAATATCTGTCACGGGTTTAGTTCTACGTTTCTTCTTCGGAGTACGTAAAATATTATCTTCCGTGCCAGTAGAGCCGAACTTTTCTTTATTAATATTTGTTATCGTTCGTTTGCTAACTCCAAGCGCCTGAGAGACGCGTTCTTGTACTTGTTCGACAGGTACCAGGGGTCCGCAATTTTGCCGCTCCCACTCAAAGTAATCTTACAGCTTGATGATTAACTCACGGGCTCCACTTTTCAATGTTTGTCCACGTTTAGGCATTATTATGCACCAAGTAAAAAAAACGCAATACAAAAACCAATCGAAGTCCGATTTAGCGCCGATGTCAGTTTGAAAAGCAGAAACAGTCCATTAAACGAAAGCCGGGTAATCAAATAAAAACAGATCGAAAACACTTGATGAACGTGGTCTATGCGCACGAAACGACTACAGACGACTGTTTTAGCGTCACAAAATGGCGGCCCATAACGCCATTTGGGGTTACCATTTTCAACCTAAATATAAAAATGCTACTTTCTTTTGCGCGTTCGGTTTGGTCGTAGTTTTATTTTTATATTTCATAAAAGTTATCTTATAGTCCATTATTTTCAAATTCTTAAAAAGAAAAACAAAACGTATTATTTTATAAAGTATAACTGTATAAGAACAGATTACGATACTATTATTGCCTGTTATTGTTAGCACAGTACTACAAATATAAAGCGCTGACATAACCTTGTAATAGCGCAGTATAAATTTAGAAAAATATTGTTTACCAAGTTATTTGACACTCAGTTTGGCACAAAATTATAACATTCATTGATTATTGATATAATAATGTTGTTTTAATGCTCATCAATTGTTAAAACGGTAAACAACCAGCAAAAATATTTTTATCGTAACTGCAACGCCATTACAAAGTTACGTCGTCAGTTCAATCGCGACGTGTCTGGAACGCATTCTCTAAACGGCCGTAGTATAACTCTACACTATTCAAATAACGTGATCAAATATTTAGAAAATTTTAGTTTGTAAAAACATTCACAACTGTTTCACTCGCACGCGTATCGGTCTTCGTTCGCAGACAAGTGTATTAGTTATGGCGTATCGCGTTGAGTAAATGAGAATAATTTTATTATCTATGTACTTTTGAAACCATAGCGAAGTACTGGCCTACCTACTTAATTTTGAAGTCGATTTAGGCTTGCTAAGTCTAAACCGACTACAAAATGAAGTAGGTTCTTACGGTGACATCCTTAGACTTCACGCACACAATTGCGCCTGTAGAAAAACGACATGTGTGTAGTGTCTGTGTCGGTCTCACAGTGTCTGTCGTTAAAACGCTAGTTTGTATGGAGATTTAGTCGAGTGTCCGGGGTGTGGTAAAAGAAAAAAACAAAGTTTGAAAATATCATTTTAAAGAAAATATTAATTAAAGAGTATTTGTAGGTGTTGTGACTGAGAGTCCTTAAAATATTTGTTTAAAAAAAATACTATGTAATTTGTTTCCTGTAGGCCACACGAACGAAGCCGCGGGTAGAAGCTAGCATTATAACAAAATACAGATTAGAAACAGTGCAAGTAGGTCGTTTCTTTTTTCATACTAAGGGGGTCGCGTCGCGTCATGAAAAAGGTTGAAAAACACTAGTAAACAATTGTTCATAGATGGCGCTATAGCAAAAACAAATTTTTGTAAGAGGACCCCCTTTAATTTATAACTTTGTTCTGTTTTTAGTATTTGTTGTTATAGCGGCAACAGAAATACATCATCTGTGAAAATTTCAACCGCATAACTATCACGGTTCATGAGATACAGCCTGGTGACAGACGGCCAGACAGACAGACAGACAGACTGACGGACAGCGGAGTCTCAGTAATAGGGTTCCGTTGGTCCCCTTTGGGTTCGGAACCCTAAAAAACTTACTTACCTAGCCAGTTTATATAATTTCTTTTGTGTTCTTTTTTATAGAAAAAAAGATTTTTAATCAATTTTTGTCATTCTATTTCAGGTAAAACATACGCGCTGATGGTGATGAAAATAACATTAGTCCACATCTTGAGGAAATACGAGATATCATCAGATATCAGCAAGATGGTCCTCAGGATGGATATAATGTTAAGACCTGCGTCGGGATTTGATATAAGCTTAACTTTGCGAAAATAAAATTAATTATACTACTAGAACTACTAAGAGGATACTTAGATACTATGTTTTTCATTGTATGAGTTTCCTTATGTATGCAACTCTCTGTTTCATCTATTTCTGTCGCCCAGTGGTAGGAATTTGGCTAAAATTAATTATTTTTAAAGTTTGTTTGTAAGACTTTTTTTTTTGTAAGATAGGTATTTAATATCTGCCTGCACATGTAATGTAAGCTTTCTATAATTTATGCCCCATAAAATGTTTATTTTTTATACAGTTTGACCACTTTAGTTTTTTTATTACTTTTTAGGGTTCCGTACCCAAAGGGTAAAACGGGACCCTATTACTAAGACTCCGCTGTCCGTCTGTCTGTGTCTGTCTGTCCGTCTGTCACCAGGCTATAGCTCATTAACCGTGATAGTTAGACAGTTGAAATTTTCACAGATGGTGTATTTCTGTTGCCGCTAGAACAACAAATACTAAAAACAAAATAAAGTTAAAAATTAAAGGTGGTACCCATACAAAAAACGTGTTTTTAAACGCCATCTATCTAATAAATTTCGGCAAATTGACATAGATGGCGCTAGTAAACGAGCCCCGTCTTTCTAGATCGCGACCAAACCAAATATTCTTGGTAATATCAATTAATCAAATATATGAGGTTGAAACTCTGTTGTTTCGTATTGTACGGAACCCTCCCTAAGTGTGCGATAAGAGACGCGATGCTGACTCGCACTTGGCCAGTTTTATCAGGATTTTATTAGGAAGGCACCGACTTCAAATAGATAAGTGGGTAGCGCTTATAATAATTTTAAGTAATTTATTTTTCGCTTTTGAGTGCCTGTTTGTGGTTACGAAGTTGGTTTTATTTTTTTGAAAAATAACTTATTTTAACCTTTTTAGTGCGAAACAAGTTTTAATTAAATTACATGCATCTATAAAATTTCGTGTCTGGGCCGTTATACACTGACGGATATATACTTTTTGAAAATTTCAAGTATGTACCTATAACGGTTAGGAAGATACAGATCTGTAAAGTGCGCACATATAGACACACGGACGGACGGACGGACGGACGAACGGACAACATAGTCTCAGAAAGTGATCATTTGGTATCCTTTGTAAAAAAATATTCACTAGTAATAATGCTGTCATCAAGGTATCAAAGGACAATGTCCAAAATGGCCCTGTGCAATTAAAGCATCTGACACACACGATAACTAATTGTCTATTTTATTACAATATTTCCAAATACTTTTATAACACGGACTAGTTGTATTCCAAAATGTATATTAAAAAGTATTATTTGCGATTATTAACATTAATTGCCGCCATATGGCCAACAGAGTACTGAGTCACTCTACTGCGTTATAAAAGGCACTTCCCTATATTGTTGATACCCGAATTATGAAAGCACTGTGTAGCCAACCTAACAACGGAAAGTATTATTTATGTAGTAACTATTATATAATCTGTGGTATTATGCTTATATTTTTTTTTGCAGTGTTGATTGGTACAAAGTACGTTCATAATTCTGAGTTATTTAATAATGTATGCAGTGTCGCCGGACTGAAATGGCCGCCATCTTCGCCAAACGTCATGTCATGTCAAAAAATCTTAGGTTAGTTTAAAAAATGTTGCACCCTAACAAGACTTTGCCCGGTAGAACATTCCTGTGAAGACAAATTATTTATATGTATATATAATTATTTATTATAATTATTAATATATAATTACGAGTATTTATTGAGGGCCCGGTGGCGTAATTGGGAGAACGATCGGCTATGATGCCGTGGTACCGAGATTAAACCGCCGTGCACCAATGAATTTTTCTATCGAAAAATATATGTGCGCTTCTCACAGTGGCCCTCCGGTGAAGGAAAACATCGCTAAGAAACCATCAACCCCCGCATGGTGGTAGGACATATCTAGTGTCCGCCTGTCCAGCTACCACCCTCAAGTTAGAAAATCTGTCGCCAAACATCTCATGTGTTCCAGCAGCTATCCTTGAGACCCAGTTCCCATTCTAGTCCACTTCTCTATCTTCGACCGCATCATCACTTAGCAACAGGTGAGATAGTGGTCAAACGCTAGCCTATAAGATATAAAAAAAAATAAAAAAATAATTATCCCCACCTTTATTTCTATCTCGCTCACAGTTACCGTAAGAATATCTGTCAAAATCCAAAATCAACGAGAAGAAAGATTTAAAAACATTATTCAAGGTCATATTTTTTAGTCTTCAAAAGTATATGCAATAGCAACCTCCATCTATACTTCTATTCTAATATTATAAAGAGAGAACATTTGTATTTTTGTATTCTTGTATGTTTGTAATGATTTGGCTCAAAAACTACAGGACCGATTTAAAAAAATCTTTCTTATTAAAGAAAGATTTTTTTATGTATTAACATAGAATGGACTTTCGGAATGAATATAGGCTATATATTATCCCGTTTAAATCAAGGGTACATTCGTGGAGACCTAATTTGCAACCCAAGTCGGCAAAATAAACGGTCAATAAAACACGTTTCTTACGAACGCTGCTCAATTGAAAATAGATAGAAGTATATTTTTTTATGGAAGAGTTATACAACTTAATAAGACCTACAAAAAATTCCGCAACAGCATAATGTCTATCTCTTAAGTTTGACTCACAGTAACCATTTAAATCTTAAATTTTTTGTTGAAAAATATTACATAACTTCCAAGGCTTTTTTCAAGTATATAGTATTAATCCGTATCCAAATAATTACGTTAATTAGCTTGACCACATATTATAGATCAAAATTGTCCCTTACAGTATATAATTCAAATGAAAACTCTAGATGATATCACGAATTTCACATACACGCATCGCAAAATTAATAAAATATTTGCAGTGAAACCACAGATTAGGTCTTAGTTACTTCGAAAATATTATTACAAGCTTACCTATGCTGTAGATCCCCATCGATCACAATCAATTTGAAGTAAATATAGTATAATAATATGATCTATTGTATAAAATAATATTCATCTATATATATATATATAATAATATAATATTTTAAACCACCCCGACTGATCTATGTAGAATCTTTTCATTAAAAGCATTCCAATGACTCTAAACACGACATTTAAAATCTGAGCTGTAAGTTGGTGAGGATTTGAGTATTCTGTAGAGTCCAGGAGATGTCCCAGCATCAGGTCAATGTTCCATGTTCTTACAATATCGTTGAAGAAGAAGATTTTCCAATTGATCAGACCTATGAAAGTTGATTTCATAGCGCAATTAACTAGAAAAAAGCTCATAGTTTTATAACGATTGAAGGAATTTTCATGAATCAAAGCTAAGAACACTCTCGATGAAGACATCTATCAAACAAAAAAAAAAAACTATCAATAATAAAAACAAAATCGGTTCATCCGGTTAGGTGCTAAGATGCTACAGACAGACACACAGATACACACGTTAAGCGTATATTACCTCTACTTTTTGCGTCGGGGAACGCCGTAAGGTTAAGGCGGCAGATGTTCTCCTTGGTGGTAAGCTACTTTTTGGTAGATTTAATGATCCCACTAGCACTGTACGAAAACTCATGATTCATGAATGCACATAAAACTTTCATTGATAGGTTAGGTTAGGTTAGCTAGGATTAGAACCAACGACCGTCGGGTCAGAATCAGGGTAACTATCCTTTACGCCAAAGGGCCGTCCAATATCACTACGTAAGTGTTATAAAACAAAGTCCATCACTGCGTCTGTCTGTCTGTTCGCAATTATCTCAATAGCTACTGAACGGATTATCCTGCGGTTTTCACCAATAGCCAGAGTGTTTATGAGGAAGGTTTAGGTGCATAATTCGTTAAGGTTTTGTGTAAATTGGTTGAAATATGACGATGATTGTTAAATATGTTCATACTTTATATTTGAAGCAACAAACTGATGCAAATTTTGTAGGCATATATGTTCTACCCGTGCGAAGCCGGGGCGGGCTGCTAGTTGTGTATAATCTTCTTGGGACTCTTCTACTAAAAACAGTACATTCTCCTATGTTCTACATATCTCTGGAGATACTAATCAGATCTCGATAAAATTAAAATGGAACCACCTCGGAAACGTATCCTACCTATTAAATAAACTGGCCAAGTGGAAGTCGGACTCGCACTCGTAGGGTTCCGTACCACACTACAGTGTTTTATAAGATCGAGCAAAAAATACCACTATCATTTTTCGCCAGCAAAAAAGAATAATTAATAAACATTTTATTTCTTATAACGCCATCTACCGTCTAACAAAGGTGTTAGGGATCGACATTTAAATATAACGCCATCTATGGGACGTTTACCTAACTAAGCGTTCATAGTTGGCTTGAAATGCTGCAAAAACCCCGTTTCTTGTGTGGGGACCCTCTATTATTTTTAACTTTATTCTGTGTTTAGTATTTGTTGTTATAGTGGCAAGAGAAATACGGCCTCTGTGAAAATTTCAACTGTCTAACTATCACAGTTCATGAGATACAGCCTGGTGACAGACGGACAGACAGACAGACAGACAGACAGACAGACGGACAGCGGCGTCTTAGTAATAGGGTCCCGTTTTACCCTTTGGGTACGGAACCCTAAAAAAGAATAATTTGAATCCGTTTACAATTTATGGAGAAATCGCGTAACATACACACAAAAAAAAAACATAGACGAATTGAGAACCTCCTCCTTTTTTGTGAAGTCGGTCAAAAAGAAGGGACTTCACATGCCACGATAGTCAAAATAGCCAGTAGTTTCATGTCATCAAGGTATTCAAATGCATATGTCGTCAAGGTATGTAATGTGTTTGAGATTGTAATACCTACTTGACGGAGTTCTACGGTAACAAACATAAAAAAAAACAGTCGAATTGAGAACCTCTTCCTTTTGTGAAGTCGGTTAAAAATCTTCTTGAATATGGCCGTGTATCCTTTTTTAGGGTTCCGGTGCTCAAAAAGAAAAAGGAACCCTAACAGGATCACTTTTTTGTCCGTCTGTCTGTCTGTGTGTCTGTCCGTCTGCTCGTCCGTCTGTCTAGGTCTAGACCCTTTTTTGTCAGGTACGCGTAGAGATATCAAGTTGAAACTTACGGCTGTGAAAAAAAATTACTTGTAAGTCAAGTCAAGATATGACCGTTTATGTCGCATCTTTTCGCATATTTTCGTCTAAAAGTCATGATAGCAAATTAAAACACCTGACAAAAACCTCAGAGCAACGTCCTTCCGACGTCAACCGTTCAGTGGTGGAGAATCAGGCGGTTGTAAATTTATCGTCGCAGGAACTCACTGATAATGAAAAATCGGTTTTATCAAAAGGTCTTAACTTTGCGCC
Organism: Cabera pusaria; assembly: GCA_954871355.1. Classification (NCBI taxonomy): domain Eukaryota; kingdom Metazoa; phylum Arthropoda; class Insecta; order Lepidoptera; family Geometridae; genus Cabera; species Cabera pusaria. The sequence goes on from OX940908.1 coordinate 7,860,949, forward strand.
GACACCGCGGAAGATACCTGTCGAGGTGATCATCATCGGCATCGAGGAAACGATCTCCCGGAATAAAATACCGATTCATGACGCTAAATGTTTACGCCAAGAAGTAGCATTGACATTTCGAAAATCCAAGGTACCTAAATCTAACATCTCGAACTCGGAAATGTTTGCACTACGTAGTTTACGTAACAACACAGAGCTTTTAGTTTTACCCGCAGATAAGGGGAATGCAACAGTAGTCGTGGACACAGCACATACGAACAGAAAATAAACCAGCTCCTCAGTGACGGTAATACTTACAAACGTGTTACATACGACCCTACATCTCGAGTAACTACCAAACTGAGTACACTACTGCGTGCATTAAATGAAGATCTGTATAGTAGATTATGCCCTTTGAACCCAACTGCACCGAGAATTTATGGCCTACCTAAAATTCACAAGCCGTCCTGGCCTTTGAGACCTATAGTCAGTCAAATCGACTCACCCACTTATAAAACAGCTCGATACATGGCTGACATGCTACTTCCACTAACAGGAAACACCACAAGTTGTGTGAGGGACTTGCGACACTTTATACAGCTCCTAGATGAAGTAACATTAGTTGAAGACGAACTGATGGTGAGCTTTGACGTCACGTCATTGTTCACGAACGTACCGATAGAGAATATTATTACGGATATATTCCAGAGAGCTCTTATACCTATCGAGTACATGAACATAATAAAGTACATACTGACAAGTGGGTATTTGAAGTGGCGCGGTGAATTTTATATTCAGACAGAAGGTGTGGCCATGGGTTCTCCTATAGCCCCAGTAGTTGCGAATATTTTTATGGAGTGGTTCGAGACATCGGCACTACACGACATATCCTTCAGACCGAGATACTGATTGCGGCGATATGTGGATGACGTGTTTGCTATTTTATATAAGGAACATGTAACACCCTTATTACAACATCTAAATAGCAAACATCCGACGATCACTTTCACTGTCGAACGAGAAATAGAGGGCGCGTTGCCGTTTCTTGACGTGTTACTGAAGCGACAACGGAATGGCCATCTCTCACACACAGTGTCAAAGTCAAAGTCAAAGTCAAAGTCAAAGCATTTATTCAGTATATGGGCAAATTAAAAATTAGCACTTACACACGTCAAATAACATTAAATAGATCATATTCAACAAAAAATATAGATATAACAGAAACATAACGCTTTGAATTTACAAAAAAAAAACAAAGGTATTGAGCCATTCAGCTTTCATCTAGACGTCGAACGTCACACTTAAAACACATGTTTAATTCCCCTTATTAATGAAGGGTTGCCAACCGTACCATTACGTGCACCCGCAACCCAGTGCATGTTTCAGTACTTCAGACAATTTTTATCCAAAAAATTGTGAAATAATGAAACATAATAGATAAATAAAACGCAGACTAATTGCAGTACAAATCATGTTCCGAATGGAACTGATTGTCCGACTATCAGCCGCATAATACCGTCGTAACAGGTCGTAACAGTGTACCGCAAGAGTACGCATACAGACCGGTACTTGAGAGCTGACTCCCGTCACCATCCCGCCCATCTAGCGTCGTTGCCTCGGACACTTATCAACAGAGCGCTGAGATTATGTGACCCACAACGTGTAGACACGGAACTCGCTCATATGAAGGTGGTGTTAGAGGCAAACGGATACAGCTGGAAGCAGAGTAATCGGATTGCAAACATCTCCACAAAGTGCCGAATAACATCGGTTGAGAGAGCAGTAACGTACCTACCATATGTCAAGGAGGTCACGGACAAAATCGGACACTTGTTACGCCGAAGATATAGCATCAAGACGATATTCAGTCAGTCAGTCAGGCAACTGTTGCGCTCTCCAAAGGATAAGGATCCCTTAGGAGCTCCTGGGGTCTACGTCGTTCCTTGCGACTGTGGTGCAAGCTATGTAGGCGAGACCAGAAGAAACGTGTCCACAAGACTCAGAGAACACATTGCTTCCATGAAGAACCCGGACAGCGGCAACTCGGCGGTGACAGAGCACGCTCTCACATCTGGGACGACGCACTACATCAGATTTGACAAGGCACGGATTTTGGCGCGTGAAAAGCACTTTGTGCCCCGCAAAATCCGAGAAGCCATTGAGATTAGTCGTCGTCGTAACTTCAACAGAGACAGAGGGTGGTACCTGTCACATACGTGGAAAACCGTTCTTCATGGAAAGCACGTCACCAGTGGCAACAGTGAGGAGGACACCTTGAGTTCCGTCTGCCGGTTAGATGTGGTTTCGTCTGAAGAAAACAGCAGTGATGAAGACGAAGCCCTCCAACCTAATCTCGCGCCTCCACTATGTACACCGCATCATCACCCCCCACCAACACCACCGCCGCCGCCGCCGCCGCCCGCTCCGTCCGCCCGCGCTGCACGAGCAGCGGCCCGCAGTGCGAGGCTGAACGCGTCGGCGAGCGCCCCGCACTCAAGATCCTGAAGAAGGCCTCCGGATGAGACCGAAACATATGTCGATCGCTATATCGACATCGCGCAAGTCACGTTAAATTCCCGTCTTAAATCTATAAATCTTTTCCCATATTTTTGCGATTTCACAAGGGAATCAAAACCTATAGAGTACTTCCCGTTGAATCATGAAATTTAGCAAGAAGCAAGGTCTTGAAGCACTTATGATAACGGAATAAATCTGAAAACCGTATAAATGTAGTTTTATATAAAAAAAAATCGGCCAAGTCGAGTTAGACTCGCCCACCGAGGCTTCCGTACCAACGTTGGTTCGTAACAATTAAGCTAGACGTCTAAATTGTATGAGCGCTCATATAACTCAGAGGCCTATCTTAGTTGGCGATTGGATAGGGACTATATACCTCAGGTATATATTTCAACTTGCTAGGTCCACCCGTTCCTGAGATAATTGGAGGTGACACACGGACAGACAGACAGACAGACAGACAGACGGACAGACGGACAGACGGACAGACGGACAGACGGACAGATGGACAGACGGACAGACAGACAGACAGACAGACTGACAGACAGAGAGACAGACGGACAGACGGACAAAAAAGTGATCTTATAAGGGGTTCCTTTTGAGGTACGGAGCCCTAAAAATAAGTGAATTTACTATTACAAACTTAGTATTCGCGGTTGGTGCAATACTTTTTCTATCGATCGAACTACAAAGTTCAGTTTTTCCTTTAACCTAATTTGACACATTTGTAAGAAAGCCTCGGTGCGCGTGTTCAACTCGCACTTGGCGGTTTTTGTCATGCATAGTCATGACTGGCGGGACTCACAGAATGAGGACCGTGATTAAGGGACTTTAGAAAACCAAACCCTTTATTAGGGTTCCGAGATTATTAGTCGCATATTGTGACGAGCCACTACGCCGCGAATGGCTGGCAGCTGGCAGTATTCAACTGGTGTTGAACATAGTTCTATTCATAGTGGTAGATAGTGGTCAAATGCTCACCTATATACAATAAAAAAACTTAGCCAGTTTATATTATTTCACATAAAGGTTTTTTCTAAATAGTATTTCATACAATTTTTGTCATTTTATTTCAGGTAAAACATACGCGCTGATGGTGATGAAAATAACATTAGCTCACGTCTTGAGGAAATACGAGATATCATCAGATATCAGCAAGATGGTCCTCATAATGGATAAGATGTTAAGACCTGCATCGGGATTTGATATAAGATTAACTTTGCGAAAATAAAATTAATTATACAATTATATAGAACTATGTTTTTCATTGTATGAGTTTCCTTAAGCAACTCTCTGTTTCATCAATTGCATTTACTTCTTACTAGCCGTCCCGGCAGACGTTATCCTGCCCGGAAAAGCTTTATCTATGTGCCTACATTTACTCCCTCTCCATTTACAGTTGCGCCAACTGTCGAAAATTGGTCGTACCAACTCGGAAACCTTTGGCTCATGCACAACAACTTTGCTAAAGATCATCACATGAACATATGCATAGCTTACGATTCTATAAAGACGTAGACCACTATCTTCTCTTGTATAAAAATGAATGTTTGTCTGTCTGCTTACGATTCTGTAAAGGACGTAGGTCCTTTGTGGTCTACGATAAAGCTATTCCGGGCAGGACAACGTCTGCCGGGTCGGCTAGTAAGAAGTAAATGCAATTGATGAAACAGAGAGTTGCTTAAGGAAACTCATACAATGAAAAAAATTGTTCTATATAGTTGTATAATTAATTTTATTTTCGCAAAGTTAATCTTATATCAAATCCCGATGCAGGTCTTAATATCTTATCCATTATGAGGACCATCTTGCTGATATCTGATGATATCTCGTATTTACTCAAGATAGTGGTCTTCTATCGGTGGATAGATCTATCCATAGGTATTTATGTATATTATATTCAAAACACTTATATTGCAAACTGCGTCGATCACGCATATTATACTTATTGATTTCTTTTTATTTTGCAATGCTCATTTTGGTAAGTTGAATTATTGTTGTTATTTCAGGTTTCATTAATTAATTATGAATACTTAAGCCTGTATAGCAAAAGAGAAAATGATGATGTCTAATTCAAGCAGACCGTTGGTGTGGGACGCGACATGTGCTGACACATATGCGGGACCTCACGAGCAGCGGGTGCGGCAGCAGATGTGGGAGAAACCCTCAAACGGAGGAAATATGCTGCTATTGGCGATAGCTCCATTTTTCTTCCGTTTTATGCTTATATTATCAAAACGGATAAACTCATTTTCATGACTCTAAGCTGAGAACACTCTCAATTAAAGGTACAACCACACCGCGGCGTCCTGCGTCCGCGTGCGCCTTCGCGATCTGAATGTCTTTTGTTTTCTGATCGCCGTAGATCACGTTTGGTGTGAACGAGTCGGTACAAATACTACTGCGCTGTCTGATCACCGCCCCAATCACGCACGCAGGACGCCGCGGTGTGGTCGTATCCTTAAATCACGTATGTCGGTCCTTAAATCACCGATAAAAAAAAACGAGTAATCGGTTTATTAGGCGCTACAATGCCTAAGACAGATACAGATCCACACGTCAAACTTATACAACACCCCTTTTGCGTCGGGGGCTAAAATAGTAGGTATACCTATAGTAGTTATAGTAGTTATGTTGTAAAACGGACCTTATTGAGTAAGTATTATTACCTATGTTGTAATGAACTCGATATGAAACAGGCTTCTCGTGCCTAAGGTCAGTAAACTTGATTGTAACATTGGGGCATATTACGCAATGATACTACATAAATGACATAATTACATGTTTTTAGTATCAGTTTAGGCACTGTGTGTTAAGTTATATTTTATCAACCAGCTATACCTATCTACTTATAATTTGTAATCTATAGTAGTTATTGATCCTCCTTAGACAGTGCTCTATAGAAGAACATTATAAAGGTACGGACACACCGCGGCGTCCTGCGTGCGCGATCTAGGCGGCGATCAGATAGCGCAGTAGTATTTATATCGACGGGTTCACACCAAACGCGATCAGAAAACAATTGAAATGTATTGAGATCGCGCCCGCAGATCGCAGGACGCCGCGGTGTGTCCGTACCTTTAGGCCAGTCATGAAAAAATAACTTGAACAGAATGGACCTATTTTGCGCGCGATTTTGTAACTATCGAGGAACCAATCACGGTTTTTCGAATAGATGGGATAAAAAAATAATGTAATAAATAATAATAAGAACACCGCGGTAAGTAACTAGTGTCTCGTTGTAAGCAACATTAATTATTTATTATCCACTTCTGCTGGGCCATATTTTCAATGATTCGAAAGCAAATTCGGATTCGGAAACTGCCTTTACTTCGACTTAGATCTTTGTAACTAAGCAGGCATATGTTTACAAAGTAACACTGCGGTAGGTAACTAGTGTCTCGTTGTAAGCAATATTAATTATTTATTATCCACTTCTACATGATTATTCTCAATCATTCGAAAGGCAAATTCGAGTTCGGAAACTGCCTTTTTTAAAATATTTTATAGGCTAGCGTTTGACCACTATCTCACCTGTTGGTAAGTGATGATGCGGTCGAAGATGGTAAGCACGCTAGGCCTAGAATGGGAACTGGTTCTCAAGGATAGCTGCCGGAACACATTAGATGTTCGGCGACTGATTTTCTAACTTGATGATGGTAGCTGGCCAGGCGGTCGCTAGATAGTATCCTACCACCATGTATTCCTTTACTTCCACTTAGATATTTGCAATTCACAATGATCCGATCGGTTACTTTCGAGATTTCAATTCGAAAAGTGAATCTAATTGAATAATTGAAAAGGTTACCGCAACGAAATAACTTACGGATTTGTCAATACTCAAAATTAAACATGAAGCTACGAAATCCGAATAATTTTTCGAATGATTGATAATCAGCAGCAGGGGGCAGGTTGTCTCTTAGTTAGATGTTTTTACTCAAGATTGAACTGGTACTGGTAAGACCATACTACTCTATCCCAGAAATAGGTTTAGTTTTACGTAGAACTTCTTCGACCTTATTGCTTTATTTGGGTTATTGTCAGTTTGCAGATATTCAATTGAGAGGGAGTGAGAGCCCTAATAATGTTTGTATCTCAAGAAAAATACGTCTTTTGTTTCCTGTAGGTCACGCAGGCGAAGCCGCGGGCATAAAAGCTGGTAGAACCATAATATTATTATTATTTTCTATATTAAATACCTAGGCTTGCCTGTAGCACAGAACAGATAATAATTCTACGCCTGTGGCTTTGCCCGCGATACCATATCAAGTAATACGTTGACCCAGGCTATGAACTGTCTATGTACCAAATATATTCCGAATCCGTTCAGTTATTTATGTGTAATTGTTAAGTTACCTAACAAACATCTAATTGTTTTGTAGCTAACTAGCATCTGCCCGCGGCTTCGCTCGCGTGGCCTTATGTTTTACGAGTTTTTATGACTCTGGACAGTTTTATGACCTAATTAGTCACCATAGATGACCCTAAGGTCGGATTCAATATCCTCTGTTGTTAAAGACTTTTAAGTTTTCTGTGGTTAAAGTCAATAATCAGTATGGTAAGGTAGACAAAGTTGTACTATTTAAATATTTGACTCAGTCTGATGCATGAGTCTGTTAAAACACAAAAAATATGAAATATTTCCTAAAAAGTAGATAAGGCGAATGGCTGCGCAAGCGCAGCGAGCCCTATTATTGCGCGAGCGTAGCGAGCGCGAAATTTATTTACGACATTTATGACCTAATAAGTCACTTTAGATGACCCAAAGCTTGAACTCAATATCCTCTGTTGTTAAATTCATTAATCAGTATGGTAAGGTAGACCGAAATGTACTATTTGAACGTTTGGCTCATTTTGATGCATGAGGCTTTTAAAACACAAAAAATAATTAAATATTTTCTTCAAAGTAGATAATAAATACGATTGGTTGCGCGAGCGCAGCGAGGGCTATTATTGCGCGAGCGAAGCGAGCGCGAAAATTTTTATGACTTTTTATGACCCTACCAGTTTTATAACTTCATAACCTTTAGTTAAGTCATTAGAGAGGACTCCAAGGCCGAACTTGATATTTTCTATGATTAATGTCATTAATGATTATGGTGAGGTATACCAAGTTGAGAAGTATACATTTTTATGACTTTTTATGCCTCTTACAGTTTTATTATGTAACAATCAAGTCACTATCAATGACTCTAAGGTGAATCTTGATATCCTCTGTTGTTAAACTTATTTATCAGTATGGTTAGGCATACCAAGTTGTCCTCTTTAAATGTTTGACTCATTCTGATGCATGAAGCTGTTAAAACACAAACATGTATGTAATATTTCCTACGCAAGTAGATAAGGCGAATGGTTGCGCGAGCGCAGCGAGCGCTATTAGTGCGCGAGCGAACCGAGCGCGAACATTTTTTATGATTTTATGTGACCCTGACAGTTATATAACTTCATAACCTTTAGTTTAGTCATTAGAGAGAACTCCAAGGTCGAACTCGATATCCTCTATTGTACAAGACATTAATCATTATGGTTGGGGTATACCAAGTTGGGCGGTTGGGTCCTATGTCCTACTATGCTCTATTGACTATCTTTGTATAAAATTTTAGCTGAATTGGCTAAGTCGTTGATCTGATAAGACGTGACACATTGACAAAATTCATTAAAAAAATCTGGACATCCAGACTCCAAAAAGTATTCTATGTCCTTGTATGTAATATTGACTATCTTTGCGCAAAGTTTCAGCTGAATCGGTTTAGCTGTTTAGCTGATAAGACGTCACTCATTGTCAAAGTTAAATAAAAAATCTGGATAACCAGACTCGATTGTCAAAAAAAAAGTTACCATGTTCTTTTGTGCCTTATTGACTATCTTTATACTAAATTTCAGCTAAATTGGTGAAGCCAATAAGTTTGGCCGATAAGTGCCACACGCTTATAAAATGCAATAAAAAAATCTAGACACCCAAACTCGACGGCAAAAAAATCCCATGTCTTTCTGTGCACTATTGAATATCTTTATACAAAATTTCAGCTAAATCGGTCAATCGGTTCAGCCGTTTATCCGAGAAGAGGTCTAATATTTACAAAATTCAATTTAAAAAATCTGGTTACCCAGACTCCACAGCCAGAAAAAAAGTATCCTATATGCTATTTTGCCCTATGAACTGTCTTCAGCCAATTTCAGCCAAATCGGTCAAGCCGTTTGACCGTGAAAAAGTCCCAAACAAACAAACAAATAAACAAACTTACTATCGCATTTATAATATTAGTGTTGATCTCTTAGACTAGCGGATTAGGCTGCACGTTGATATATCAGTCATTTAATTAGACAAATGCGTAAGGAATATTTTTTTTTATTTTAATTTTTGAAAACTGTAAAACCCTTGTCTCAAAATTTTAGTTGAAGAGTATGCGTACATATTTTTAAGCCCATCGTCCCAGAGAATATAATGTTTTACAGAAAATCAAATTTAAAATTACGGAAAATGTAATTTCATTTCATCCCATTTCACCCACTTAGGAGTGCAATATAAAAAAAATATTTCTTAGTGGATACTTGCACTTCACAAAGAACACACCCTCCAAATATCATGTCTCTAAGACCAGTGGTTTAGGTAGTGCGTTAATATATCAGGCAGTCATTCAGTCGGTCAGAAAAACGCGTGGGGGATGATTTTTGACAAACTGTGATATTCGTTACTCACTATTTTTAACCGACATCACAAAAAAGTAGGAGGTTCTCAATTCGTCTGTATATTTTTTTACTTTTTTTTTGTGTTTATGTTACGCGATTTCTCCGACAATTGTGAACGGATTCAATAGATTATTTTTTTAATAGGTAGGATACGTTTCCGAGGTGGTCCCATTTTAATTTTATCGAGATCTGATAAGTATCTCCAGAGATATGGAGATAAATACCTCAAACATAGGAGAATGTACTGGTTTTAGTAGAAGAGTCCCAAGAAGATTATACACAATGGAGGTTGCTATTGCATACCTATACTTTTGAAGACTAAAAATATGACCTTGAATAATGTTTTTACATCTTTCTTCTCGTTGATTTTGGTTTTGACAGATATTCTTACGATAACTGTGAGCGAGATAGAAATAAAGGTGGGGATAATTAATATTTTTTATTTTTTTTATATCTTATAGGCTAGCGTTTGACCACTATCTCACCTGTTGCTAAGTGATGATGCGGTCGAAGATAGAGAAGTGGACTAGAATGGGAACTGGCTCTCAAGGATAGCTGCCGGAACACATTAGATGTTTGGCGACAGATTTTCTAACTTGAGGGTGGTAGCTGGCCAGGCGGACACTAGATATGTCCTACCACCATGCGGGGGTTGTTGGTTTCTTAACGACGTTTTCCTTCACCGGAGGGCAACTGTGAGAAGCGCACATATATTTTTCGATAGAAAAATTCATTGGTGCACGGCGGTTTAATCTCGGTACCACGGCATCATAGCCGATCGTTCTCCCAATTACGCCACCGGGCCCTCAATAAATACTCGTAATTATATATTAATAATTATAATAAATAATTATATATACATATAAATAATTTGTCTTCACAGGAATGTTCTACCGGGCAAAGTCTTGTTAGGGTGCAACATTTTTTAAACTAACCTAAGATTTTTTGACATGACATGACGTTTGGCGAAGATGGCGGCCATTTCAGTCCGGCGACACTGCATACATTATTAAATAACTCAGAATTATGAACGTACTTTGTACCAATCAACACTGCAAAAAAAAATTATAAGCATAATACCACAGATTATATAATAGTTACTACGTAAATAATACTTTCCGTTGTTAGGTTGGCTACACAGTGCTTTCATAATTCCGGTATCAACAATATAGGGAAGTGTCTCTTATAACGTAGTAGTAGTAGTGTTAGGGTGATTCAGTACTCTGTTGGCCATATGGCGGCAATTAATGTTAATAATCGCATGTAATACTTTTTAATATACATTTTGGAATACAACTAGTCCGTGTTATAAAAGTATTTGGAATTATTGTAATAAAATAGACAATTAATTATCGTGTGTGTCAGATGCTTTAATTGCACAGGGCCATTTTGGACATTTTCCTTTGATACCTTGATGACATCATTATTACTAGTGAATATTTTCACTTTAGCGCGGCATTTAAAGTCAATTTTTTAGGGTTCCGAACCCAAAGGGTACTAAATGAACAATTTCTGAGACTTTGTTGTCCGTCCGTCCGTCCGTCCGTCCGTGTGTCTATATGTGCGCACTTTACAGATCTGTATCTTCTTAACCGTTATAGGTACAGTATCGGTCAAAATTGGAGAAGCAGTCTCAAAAAGCAATAGCATGACAGCAAAATATGCACATACGACCTTTTTCTATAAGACGTTTCGAAAGTAACATAATGAAAGAGAAAGATAGAAGAGATAGAAAGACCCATATATCGCACTCTCTCATTATGAATCCATTAGAAAGAGCGCATGTTTTAATTGTTGAATAGCTAGACCAGTTTTGCTTCTTTTATCAGTTTTACAAATAATGAGGGTAGATTTGAAACAAAATGTATTGATGGCATAAATGTATGAAGATAACATTGTCGGTTGGTGAACTTTAGCGGTGGTTGAAGTTTGGTTAGTAAATAACTTAAAAAATCAAAATGCAAGCAAATATAATTATTAAAGACAGCGAATATTGAGGCATTGCATAGAAATTGACTAAATAAATTATATTATCTCAAATGTATAGTGAAAGCGGCATAAGTGTAAGTTATTGCTGCGTGATAAGTGTTGAGAAATTCTAGTTGTGAAAGTAAATTGTTAATAAAGTGTGTTAATAAGATTTGGTGTTTTCAGACGGATTTTATTCGCAATTATGGAATGTTGGCCGCGCACCCTATGGGCATATTATTATTTTCTATGCTATGGGGTTTAATAATGCAAAGATGAGCGCGAGACGAGATGTCCTGAGCAACTGTAGCACAGATTATATAATAGCAACTTGGCTGTAGTCCCCCTGGATCTAGTTTGGGGAAAATTTACGTGACAGACATAATATGTGCGAATATAGTGGATTACGAAGGCTTCTTGGTTGAATACTCAAAGGCTTCTTATCTGCATCGAAAACAATAGAAGTCACACGAAATATTAATTTAAAAGTATATAAAAACTAGGCGATGTGCCGGCTGTGATAATTTGTAATAAGTAATTGTGTAAGTTATGATTATAAAGGATTAAGCTTCAATCCTCTTTTCCTAGAGAAAATGAATAATTAAGCTTATAACCTTAAATAATCAATAGGTAAGAGCAATTCTTAGATGCAAACAAACGAGTGTTATTTTGTCAAAGAATAAAATTATCAATTAAGACGGTTTCAATTTAATATAATATTAAATAAAAATAGTAGTTTATGATATTTCGATATGTCGTAAATCAGTTTATTTAAAAACATTGTTGTTGTGTATTCATTTCCTTAAAAACTTAAGATAACATCACCGTGCTATTTATTTTATTTCACATATAACATAGATCACCAATTTACCTATAGTAGCGAAGTTTGTTTAAACAGATATAAAATAATACAAGCCATTAATAATTGTTTTTTTATTTTAAATATTTTATAGACTAGCGTTTGACCACTATCTCACTTGTTGGTAAGCGATGTTGCCGTCGAAAATGGTAAGCACGCTATGCCTAGAATGGTAACTGGCCCTCATGGATAGCTGCCGGAACACATTAGATGTTTGACGACAGATTTTCTAACTTGAGGGTGGTAGCTGGCCAGGCGGACACTAGATAGTGTCCTACCACCATGCGGGGGTTGTTGGTTTCTTAACAATGTTTTTCCTTCAAACCAAAAAAAAACTTTAAAAGCGCACGTATTTTTTTCGATAGAAAATCCATTGTTGCGCGGTGGTTTGAACTCGGTACCTCTGGCATCAAAGTTCAACCAAACGTTCTCGCGATTACGCCACCAGGCCCTCAAAATTATAACAAAATCATGCAATGCATGGAGATTCGAACTCGGGCCTCATGCTTCCTTATCAGTGCCCCGAGCACGAACTACTTGCGAAAAAGTATTCGTATCGTCATCGACGTAAAAATGTATGAAAATTGTGCAGCGCCCCTATCGTGCGTAAAAGTAACTAAAATCGGCAGCACGAACGATTTTGATTTGATTCGTATCGCAAACGTATCGTTACGTAAACGATACTTGAGATTTTATTAACAAAATGCGAGCATGAACTTAATTTTGACGTACGGTAATGTAAATTTCGAAGGCTGGCTATCGAGCATAGACGAATATTTTTTCACTTAGGATTTTCCGGTGAGAAAAGTTTCGAAACTTTTTTTAACTGCATAAAACATATTTTTTGCGTGTATTTAATGCAAATTCCGCCCGCTTTACCAACGTCGTCCTCTTTATTATCTTCTTGCTGCAAGTTTACTTGAAATTAAGGGAAAATAAAAACATAAAAACAACATAAAAAATCTTTCCTCATAGTTAATCCTCCTTCGAGTTAATAAAACCTTCGTTCCAAGTTGACAAGTTTCATCGTTGTCAGCGACCATATTTGATTATCAAACTTCAAATTCGACACTGTCACTATGTCATCCATCCATGTAAATAAATAAAATATACCAAGTGTGAGTCGGGTTTCCACTAAGGGTTCCGCACAACACAATGTAATAATAAATATATGAAACTCTTAATTCACCACAACACTCTTCAATTATATGAACACTATGGCTCAATGCATATTGAATAGGCAGCGATGCGACGCGCCAAGACGATCAGAAATGACAAGACATTATAAACCTTATGAACAATGTTACAAGACAAAGAAACGCTTGATAGAATGAACGAGGTGTGGGTGCGAAGTATTATTAAGTATTCTGTGGAAGCCTCGAGCCGTCGTTTTCCTTTCGAAATACGGAACCCAAACTCCAAAGAATCAAGTCTTTGGTGACGCTATATCTTTCGTTCATAAACTGATATATATATTTTTAAAGGTATTAAATATTATTCTCTTTTTCAAATAAAATGCATTTTAATATCACTCATACCGTATTTGAAGTTGTTTATTCTGTTAAAGTACTTTTTTTTAAATATAATTTCCGATGAATAGAAAGCTAAGCCAGAAGTAATAAAAAGTTCACTGTTCAATTTAATTTTGAACGAATAATTCATTCAATAAGACGTTCATTTCATTCACAACGGCTCGTCCCTACTTACATTAGGATGACGCTACTAACATAATCGTATCGAGCTCTCGATAGCTGTCAGAGTGTGCTTCGTGCTGCCGCCTATCGTAACACCACGTTATTGTATCGTCGACTCGATACCTTTACGATACGGATTCGATGATTTTTCGTGCTCGGGGTACAGTTCATTTTACCACTTGACCAATCTGCCATTTATGACTCATTCGAATTTAAGCATCCGTTACTTGTTGCCTAGCTTTCTTTCTCAACGTTATGTTAACTCAACAAAAAGAAAACTTGTATACAGTGGAATATTGTTATCTTTACCAAATGTATCTGACGCTACGTTTCACCTTTTTATTCGTCTGTGGTCTGGGTAAGCATGCCATCTATGCCGTACTTACGTGTTATTGTTTGCGTTGGAACATTCGACAGATATATCGTGCAGGCTACTATGAACATTGAGGTGCTACTGGACTATTGTCCCTCGATAGTACATACTTGAAATTTTCAAAAAGTATATATCCGTCAGTGTATAACGGCCCAGACACGAAATTTAATAGATGCATGTAATTTAATTAAAACTTGTTTTGCACTAAAAAGGGTAAAACAAGGTATTTTTCAAAAAAAATAAAACTGACTTCATAACCACAAACAGGCACTCAAAAGCGAAAAATAAATTACTTAAAATTATTATAAGCGCTACCCACTTATCTATTTGAAGTCGGTGTCTGCCAAGTCTATTGGATATTAGATAGATACTATGTATGTAGTAGTAGTAAGTAGGTACATAGGTTAGTAAGTAGGTAGATACATGTAGGTATTATCTATCTACTACCTAATAGACTTGGCTGGCATCGACTTCAAATAGATAAGTGGGTAGCGCTTATAATAATTTTAAGTAATTTATTTTTCGCTTTTGAGTGCCTGTTTGTGGTTATGAAGTCGGTTTTATTTTTTTTGAAAAATAACTTATAATTCAATAGTGTGTGTACCAATTTTCAAAACAATTGACCGATAGAATACAAAGTTTCATAGATAGTTCTACCGTCCATTTCACCCACTTAGGGGTGGAATTAGATTTTATATATATAGATAAGCTTAATATAAGCGTTCAACCACTATTTCGGCTGGTGATAAGCGGCGATGTGGCCGAAGATGGTGATCACAAATATTCAAACTTTCGCATTATTAATAATAATACGAGTTATAAAATATTATCGATACCATTATAATTTGTAACGTTATTTTATGACTTAAATAATATCTATTCGAAGGTTAGCGATTACTTATCTACAAAGCTATAATTCTATAAGAATTGTACTTTGAAATCAACAAGCAACTCTAACTCTTAGTTCCATTATCCTGGAGAGTCTACAATCAAGTTACACCGAGATAAATCTGTAGCCGGCCCTGAATATAAATGACATTTCTTCAACCAGCATCTACCACACAACGATTCCAGTATATCTCATCCTGTTCGCCACCATGGCAATCGCAATAATATTAACTGTCCGCAGATATATCCTGAATCGACAGGTTGCCGCAGTATCGGAAATCAAGGAGCCCGAGCAGAACAAACCAGAGATCTACGCCGAGATAAAGCCAGGCCCTGCTCCACGTTCAGCACTATTACTACACTATAGCACGGGGAGATGTTAAGGACTAACCCCCTACATGGAATGCTGAGGTTGCACCGCACACCCAAGCCGGCCTCAACATTGCATCAGCCACGGTTGTTGGAGTCAGCGCAACGTGCCAGCGAAGGCTTCACGAGGCACGCCGTCAGCACAACGTGTCCGTCCGGTCACCGAGCCATTTTACACCTAGTTTTCACTTTTCACAAGTCACTTTTGTTTCCGCCATCGAGCAATCGTCACCTTTCATAATTGTAACTTCAATTTAAATTAAAATATATATTAAATAAATTTGGTTTTTTTAGAAACTCGCCTTGCGACATACGTATTTAACGTAATAATAAAACAAACATAAAACAAAAAAACAGAAGAAGTCTTACGCTCAGGTCACCAAACTAAACCGATCTATGCATTCGATTTAAAAAAATGCAAGATCGGTA
Source organism: Cabera pusaria (assembly GCA_954871355.1). Taxonomy (NCBI): domain Eukaryota; kingdom Metazoa; phylum Arthropoda; class Insecta; order Lepidoptera; family Geometridae; genus Cabera; species Cabera pusaria. The sequence continues at coordinate 7,876,715 of OX940908.1, forward strand.
AATAAACCGGATATTGATGTTGATGGCTTTACTCTTGTAAAGAGAAAGGTCCGGTCACGAAAAAACCGCAACCAACGCGGTACCGCCAAGGGTACAACATCCTCACTACATGTTGTACCCCCGACCACCAAAATTTACATCTCTCGCCGAGACAACGACACGAAGGCCGACGATTTCCAGCGATACATCTGCGGGAGGCTACAACGGGAGGACAGCATGCGAATGTGTTTAAAGGAGCTGGAGCAGAAGCGGCCGACAGACTTCAAGTCGTATGTGCTGCAGGTTCCAGCCGAGCACAAGAACACGTTCCTCGTACCGGAGTTCTGGCCTGCAGGGGTTGTATACCGCAAATACAGGGATACAAGACCGAGAAATCAATCCCTGATACTCATAGTACTCCAATAATAAAATAGTTATATTTATATGTATGTTAGTCTGTAAGGTATTTATAATATGGGTATTAAAATAACATTTGAAGATTTTTAAGCTACCTGAAATAAAGATTATATATATATATATATATATATCCTATCCTATCCTCCTACTAATATTATAAATGCGAAAGTAAGTGCGTGTGTGTGAATGTTTGTTACCACGTATCTCGATAACCCCTAAACCAATTTTAATGAAATTTAAAACGTAGATAGTGTAGGTTCTAACTTAAGACATAGGTTAATATTATTTTTGAAAATCATCCCCTAAAGGGGTTAAATAGGGTAATAAAGTTTCTATCGAAAATTTTATTCGTTGGGCCGATTGACTCAAAACTCGGTACATATAATCTATCTAACAAATAATGATACACGTGTATTTCATTTTTTCAAAACTACCACTTAGGGGGCTTGAAAAATGATTTTTCTTTGTAAAAATTATAAAAAATTCAGTCATATTCGTTTTCACGTATTCCTTTGTCCGATTCACTCAAAACTCGGTACAAACAAACCTTAAAACAAATAATGAGACACGTGTTTTTTATTTTTTCAAATCTACCCCTAAGGGCGGTGTAAAATGACTTGGTTTGGAAAAGTCATAGAAAATTCAGTAATGTTTGTTTCCACGTATTCCTTGGACCGATTCACTCAAAACTCAGTACATATAATCTATCCAACAAATAATAATACACGTGTATTTCATTTTTTTCAAAACTACCCCGTAGGGGGCTTAAAAAATGATTTTTCTTTGTAAAAATTATAAAAAAATCAGTTATATTTGTTTTCACATATTCCTTGGAGTTTTGAGTGAATCGCACTCAAAACTTGGTACATGTAATCTATAAAACAAATAATGAGACACGTATTTTTTAGGGTTCCGTAGCCGAATGGCAAAAAACGTAACCCTTATAGATTCGCCATGTCTGTCTGTCTGTCTGTCCGTCCGTGTGTCACAGCCATTTTATTCCGAAACTATTAGGACTACAGAATTGAAACTTGGTAGGTAGATTTATTCTGTAAACCGCTTTCCGATTTTTGTACAACAATAAAAAAATAAAAGTTTGAGGGGGGGCATCCCATACATGGAACTGGAACAAACAAATTTTTTTTTCTTCAAACCTATACGTGTGGGTCCTATGGATAGGCCTTTAAAAGTGACATTGAGGCTCCTACAATCATTTTTTTTCAAGGTGAACCATTTAAAAGATAGGCGCATCTAAAGTGGTAAAATGTGTGTCCCTCCACCCCCCCCCCCCTCTAACAGGGAGTGAAAAATCTAAAAAAAATATATTCTGTAGATCTCAATAAAAACTTTCAAAGAAAATTGGTTTGAACGAGGTCCAGTCAGCAGTTGTTGAGATATAGCGATCGCAAGTATAACTTTGTTTTTCATACAAACACTATGAAAAACAAAGTTTTTTTTTAGTTGCGAAAAATCATAGTTATAGAATACTCTACTGTGTTACGGTACCCTACGAGTGCGAGTCCAACTTGCACTTGGCCAGTTTATTTATTTTCCAAATCTACCCCTAGGGTGTCTGTAAAATGAATTTTGTGTGGAAACCTGAGTGTCATTATCATTATTAACCTGAGTGTCATTGGTGTTGACTTAGTAGGTCATAAAAACTGTCAGGGTCATAAAAAGTCGTAATTTTTTTCACGCTCGCATCGCTCGCGCAGTGATAACGCTCGCTACGCTTGCGCAAGCATTTGGTTTATCTATTTTATAGGAAATATTTAAGCAACTTTTGAATTTTAATAGCCACATGCATCAAAACGAGTCGTTAATTGAAACAGTACAACCTTCAATAATCATATTGATTATTTACCTTAAAATAAGTGGATATCACGTTTAACCTGAGTGTCATCGGTGTTGATTTAGTAGGTCATAAAAACTGTAAGGGTCATAAAAAGTCGTAAAATTTTTCGCGCTCGCGCAGTGATAACGCTCACTACACTCGCGCAAGCATTCGTTTTTTTCAAATGAAATGATTTATTGGCTTGTTGTCTAGGTAATTACATACAGTGGTGTCATTATAATAAAATATAGAATAGATCGCTAAAACCGCTTATTTACTTTGAAGGTAATATTTAAGCTACTTTTGTATATCAATAACCACATGCATCAAAACGAGTCATAAATTGAAACAGTAAAACCTTCAATAGTCATAATGATTATTAACCTTAAAATAAGTGGATGTCACGTTTAACCTGAGTGTCATTGGTGTTGACTTAGTACTTTATAAAAACTGTCAGGGTCATAAAAAGTCGTAAAAAGATTTCGCGCTCGCTTCGCTCGCGCGGTAATAACACTATATAGCGTATAATAGCGGGTTTCAACAGGCTCATACCTTAGACTGACTCAAATACTTAAACAGCAAAACTTAGTAAACCTTGGTTAGGTTTACCAAGTTATTATTAATGACCTTAACAATAGACGATATAGAGTTCGACCTAAGAGTCATCTATAGTGAGTTGATTATTAGGTCGTAAAACTGTCAGGGTCATAAAAAGTCATAAAAAATGTTCGCTCGCGCAACTATTATATAATACCTTATTTTCTTTGTAAGAAATGTTTCAGGAACTTTTGTGTTGAGTCAAACATTTAAACAGCACAACTTCGTATACCTAACCAAAATGACAATGGAGGATATTGAGTTAGACTTTAGGGTCATCTATGGTGACTAGGCCTAAGAGATCATCGATCTTGACCTCAAAGGTCATAAAGACTCAAGTAACGCGGGCGTAGCCTCGGGTAACATCTAGCATATTATAATAGATGTATATTAATAAAACAATTTTTAATCATTAATAGAAGGATGTTTTATTTTATTTTTTATATATGATAAGTATAAGGTAACAGGACAAGCACGACGCTCTGCTGATGCCTGATGGTAAACGCGTCATCGTTTACCATCAGGCATCAGCAGAGCGTTACTGATCTACCTGTTACAGATACAGATACATGCAAGATACAGAATAGATAGATATAACAATTTTTTGTTCGTTTGACGGTTATAGGAACTTAGGACTTGGCCTTTCTTTAAAAGGTTCATTAAGAGAAAAGCCAAGAATCCGAACTACTTATTTCAATTAATCCTTTTTACATGGGTAGGGTAAATCTTCACGGTGGTCCCATTATACAGTTCATTTACATTGGATCTGCAGAGGTATGGAGATAAATATCTCAAACTTGCTACTGAAACTGATTCATGTGATGGTCCGCATTATTGTTGAAGTTTATTCATTTAAAAAAAAAATTGCATATTGTTGTGGTGTTTTAGAAGATGTGACCTAGTGACAAAGATAGAGAAAGGGATGCTTAAGTAGATGGTTTGGAAATCTAGAGAGGGAGGATGGATGAAGAAAGATTGACGAAACAGATTTATGAGATGAGTGTGCATGGACCAGCCGGTACAGGCCTACCTAGGCGAACGTATCACGACCAGATCAGAGACGTTTTAAAGAAAGGCCAAGTAAAAAGTAACCAACTACCTATATCTGGCGAGCATGTATGAAGGCGCTCATGAATGTGGAAGAAACGAAAAAGGTATGTCAGGATTGTAGCATGTGGAAAAAAGTAGTCTCTGCGTAACCCAACGGGAAAAAGGCGTGATTGTATGTATGTGTATGTATGTTCTTTATGGTATTATTATTTTAGATTAACAAGACTATGGTTATAACGTAAGTAGTAAATTGAAACATAAACGGAAAAAATGAAAGTTATGCGATTATTTATTTCGAAACGCGCTATTTTCAATGAAATAAACAATCCAACAAAGCAAGTGGTATAAAGTAAGTAAGGTAGTGGTAACAAAGCAAGTGCAAACCAGCTTGCCTTAGGTATTAATATACCTAAGGTAAGCTGGTTTGCCCTCGTTTTCGACAAAATTTTACAATGTCGCTATATTATATGTTTATATATATATGTATATATATAATTATATAAATGTAGCAACTTTGTGAAACTAGGTCATATCGGATCGAAAACGCCAGTGCATGTGGTGTCAATCTACTTAGTTTATAATCTCAAACAATGATTTATCTTTTAGTCGGTGTTTGTTTGTGCTTGATCTGGTTTCTATTAAAGAAAGATGTTGGACCTCCGGAACTGTCAGGCAAACTGCCTTTAATTGGACATGGACTTCGATTTTTAGGCGATGGCGTAGGTAAGCTTAGCTATTAATTAAGGTATCGATATCTAAAATAAAGGTACGTAAACATTATATGGCGCAATAATTAATAATGTGGCATGTGGCGTTATTTTTACTACTTATGGGTAATAATATAGGTATATTTAAAAAAAAGTATATAGGTACTTGCAAATAAATTTATGTGCGCTTTAAAAAAACCCCAACCCCCGCATGGTGGTAGGACACTATCTAGTGTCCGCTTGGCCAGCTACTACCCTCAAATTAGAACATCTAATGTATTCCGGATGCTTTCCTTGAGAGCTAGTTTCCATTCTCGGCCTACTAACTGACGCTTTAAATTACTAACAAAATTAATGTATGACATATATTTCTAAGCTATTGCATAGTTTTTTTCGGCATTTCTCGCCACCTATGAACGCTTAGTTAGGTAAACGTCCCATAGATGGCGTTATATTGAAATGTCGATCCCTAACACCTTTGTTAGACGTTAGATGGCGTTATAAGAAATAAAATGTTTATTAATTATTATTTTTTGCTGGCGAAAAATGATAGTGGTATTTTTGCTCGATCTTAAAAAATACTGTGGTGTGGTACGGAACCCTACGAGTGCGAGTCCGACTTGCAATTGGCCAGTTATTTTTCTTTCTTTTTTCTTTTATGTAACTAATTGAATATTTGTATAATGAATAATGATTGTAGACGGCCATCTCTATATTTATATTTATATTTATATAGGGGGGGGGGGGGGGGGAGGACGCCCTACTGGAACAAAAATTTGCACTTTAAAGTTTAATATTTCGTAAATGGAGCATTCAATCGAAAAATGGTATTCAAAATACCTATTTAACGATACCCCACGCGATGGGGTAGACGAGGAAAAAAAAATTCATCCCTACTTATCATATAGGGGAGCTCCCCTAAAAAAAATATTTTTCTAAATTTTATTTAAGCACTTTGTCGGCGTCATTTATTTACATACCCTCACAAAATTACAGCTTTCTAGTATTAACGGTCTCTTAGCAAAACCTCGGACAGACAGACAGACAGACAGACAGACAGACAGACAGACAGACAGGCAGACAGACAGACAGAGAGACGGACACGACGAAACTATAAGGGTTCCTTGTCAGGACTACGGAACCCTAAAAAAACTTCGTAAAAAGTTAAGTTTAATATTTATAAGTAGGTATATGACGATATTTTTATGGTATTACTTTTGTCGTTATACTAATGTACTATATATTCACATCGTCTCGCCGCCCACTTTTGTGAATGGGATGAATTATAGATGTTTTGAATGGTTTCAGGAAAATACCTAAAATGTATGGGAGATTAATAAGTATGAGGGGTCGAACAATTAATTTATTTTAATATATTGCTAATTGGATGATATGATGACATGCAAACAATTTACAAGCCTATGTCTGATCATTCATTCATAGTGTGTTCACTATCCTCGACCGCATCATCGCTTTCCATCAGGCGAGAAGTTTTTGTCTGTAATCGCTTCCATCTAAATTAGGTAGGTACGAGGTAAGGTACGACCACACCGCGGCGTCCTACGTCCGCGTGCGCGGGCGCGATCTGATTGTCAATCGTTTTCTGAACGCCGTAGATCGCGATTGGTTTGAACCAGTCGGTACAAATACTACTGTACCCTTAGCACGAGTTTTCATCGTGAATGCTTTTGACAGATAGTTTAGTATATATAGTAGTAAATATATATATATGGCGGCTCCATGATTGGTCTAAATTTAGTGAAGTGTGAAAACCACTAGAGGCGCTGTGCTGTTTTTCATTCAATTTTTTTTCGATATACGACATCGAGTTTTGTATGAAAAATCGTACTAAGGGTACTGCACTATCTGTTCGCGCCCGTGCATGCGGACGCAGGACGCCGCGGTGTGACCGTACCTTTACTGGTCCAGTTAATTGATATTATTACAACACAAATATTTTAGAGAATATGGTATTTTATTGGTTATTTATTCAGACAAACTATTGACATGTTTACTTATTACCTACTAAGTATACATTTTTATAATATGAATTACAGTCTTATAAGATATTAATAGACTTGACTGTGTATCTATCATAGGTATTCCAGCTAACCTATATCTACCTACCTACTAATAACATAAAAGCGTAAGTTTGTAAGTGTGTAAGTGTATTTGTTACTTCTTCACGCTTAAACTTCTCAACCGATTGAGCTAATTTGATATGTACATAGCCTACTTTTTATCTGGATATTCACACAGGGACTTACTTATGAAAATGTAGTCCATTTAAATCATGTTTTTTATATCTTTGATTGAAGCTCCTTGTGTACAAGTAACTTTGTTGATATTTTGTTAAAAAGCGTATTTAACCACACTGAATCAGGGTCCCCGTGGCCACTAATTAGGAACCCTAACTCCCTAACCGTTATTACACTGTACATATATAGGCAGACCGGGTCTTCGGACCTATTAAGAGAGCAAGAGAGGACCCGGTCTGCCTATAATATATACCTTACACCTCCCTAGTCCCTATACACCTCCCTGATTAATGAATTAGAAACCCTGATTCAGTGTGATGTAATACCCCTTTTACATGTTGTTTATGTTTCAGTAATGTACAATACCATAACAAAAGTAGCAGAAGAATGTTTAGAAAATGGCGGAGTACTTCAGTTAAAAATCGGGCCAGTAAAAATGTATGGTAAGCAAATGCGATATGCCTCAAATATCCACCCAAGAACAACAGTAGGTACTAATACAATTAGTAGTAGTAGCACATTACGGATACATTTCAGAGAGTTCGCCGCCACGGAACTGCATACTCTAGATCCATCACCCCCAGCTTATAATCGGGCAACCAGGGATATTAAGACGCGTCACCGCTTTATGGTGGATATTCCTTCTAGCTTCACGAAACGATTTTCAGAAGCAATTACCACCGCATTACTATATTCTATATTATACATACACGAGACGAGTGTGAATGGGCCAGTCGGTAGAGGCCGGCCATAGGCGAATGTACCACGGCATTCACGACCAGATCGGAGACGTTTTAAATAAAGGCCAAGTCAAAAGTAGGTACCTATTCCCGGTGAAGTACGGGGAAAAAGGAGTGATTTTATGTATGTATGCATGCATACATATATTCACTGCCAAGGTATGGAATTCCCTGCCTGAGTCTGTTACATGTCTGAGGTCTTGAGGGTCTTCAAGTCGAGAGCAAATGGGTAACTTTTAGGTAAGCTGCATCTTTGATCACATCGTCACTTACCATCAGGGGAGATAGTGGTCAAGCGCTCAACTATAAAATAATATACCTATCCTTGTAAAATGAGGAACGAGCTCCCGTCTGTTGTTTTTCTGCATAGCATGGAGTCCTTCAAAACGGGATCGCGTAAGCGTAGCGTAGCGTTAAAAGAATCTTGACAGGTCGGCACCGCATTAGTGACACCTCTAGTGTGTTGCAAGTGTTTATAGGCGACGCTGACCACTCCCCATCAGGTGGGCTGTCTGCTTGTTTGCTACATACCTATACCATTAAAAATTCTACCGATTTAACTAGGAAACACGTGTACGACTACCCATACACCTAGCTATCTAGTAAGTCAAGATACATAACTAAGGAAATACTAAGTAAGTAGGTAATGAAATCTTGCGACAAGCTTTTGTATCATATAAATTGTGTAACGACTTTATAAGTTGATAGTAAAAGTTTTAAAGGAAAAGTTTATTTTAATTTTAATCTTTTTAGTGCATTTAAATAATAGCACAGAATAAATAATAGTATAAGTAATAAAAGCTTGTTTAAAAAAGTTTTTGATATATAATTTATTTCAATATTATTTACGTGGCTAAAATTATTTAGGTGTACTTGTCTAGGATGGTTTGCCTATCTGTCCTATATCTATCCACTCTGTGTTCATTTTTTGCTAGAAACTAATGTGTGTAAGTAATCTTATACAAACATTTTTTTTCTAGTTATAACAGATCCTGAAGATAGCTTTACCGTTGCTAACACGTGTATTAAAAAGAGTTTTTTTTACGGTTTGGGCAGACGACTTTTAGGAAATGGATTACTGAGTGCAGATGGTAAGTTCAATTTTATGTTTTGTGTTTAACACATGGCCGAGTATCGCCTGGGGTTGTACCATCACTTCGATCAGTTTTGAATAGCCTGAATTAGACATGTTATTCAGTTTGAAGATCAAAGTAACCAGACGATGGTTTTAATCCGGAGATCGTCATTAAGCGAGTATCTTATTTTAAATTCTAATAACACCCTCGTTTGACCTCTATCTCACTTGTTAGTAAATGACGATGTGATCGAGGATAGCCCGCCAGGCTAAGAAGGGGCACTGGCTCTCAAGGACAGTATCATGTAGGTCATTATGGATGGTACAGCCTTTTCCTTTGTAGCACCTGTACAAGTACAATTCAGCTAAGAAAGCATTTGGAGCTAACTGAGTGAAGGGTTTCCTTACGATTTTTTTCATCACCGTAAGGGCTCCCAATACGCACAATTCAAGAAACATTCTTGATTTTTTTTTAATGGTTAAAAACACGATATTTTACGACTTCACTTGATCGTAAAAAATTATGAAAACAAAGAAATTAAAATAATTTTTTATTTGGTTTTACTTAAAGTACATTAAACTCTAACTAACAAAAAATATGCCAAAAAATAGGAAAAAAAGGTTTAAAATGAAATTTCATGGATAGTTTTTTTCAAAATCGTCCTTATTTTTTTTACACAATATGCTATTAGGGGCGTTCCACTACTGATGCTGGAGTAGATCTTCTTGAACATATATTTGATGCCTGGAAGAAATCACAAGATGCTATCAGCGTTTTCTGTAACTTATCTATAGCGTTTGATTGCGTCTGTCACAACACGCTAATTTGTAAATTAAAACACTACGGCGTTAACGGAAAAGCACTTGATCTGGTCTCATCCTACCTCTGTAATAGAATACGGATGGTATGGAGATACCCTCATCAAAATGGGAGTTCCGCAGGGATCGATCTTAGGACCATTTTTATTTCTAGTTTATATTAATGACTGCCGTCTTTCGTGCAAAACTTATGTGACATTGTTTTGTTCGCGGATAATACATCCACAATATATATAAAAAAAAAAAACATACAGACGAATTGAGAACCTCCTCCTTTTTTGTGAAGTCGGTTAAAAATAGATAGGATTGCGGCTAAATTTGACGACGTTAACAAATCAATCACACAGGTTTTAAATTGGTTTACAAGCAATAACTTATTACTGAACGCCAAAAAACTAAATGTATTAAATTCTCGTTGCCAAATGTAAAAAAAAGTGTCATTAATAGCAGGATATTAAGAAACGATGTACCACTAGAATTTGTTAAATCTGCTACATTCTTAGGCAACACCCTGGATTGAAAGATACAACGGGGTTCTCAAATATCGGCTTTAGCAGGTAGATTGAGCTCCGCTGCATACGTAAAATCAGAACCTTGACTGACGAATCCACTGCTAGATTGGTTTATTTTTGCTACTGCCACAGTATAATGTCCTATAGCATTTTATTGTGGGTAAAGTCGCCTAAATGCAATCTATATTTTTTTTACAAAAAAGAGCTATTCGATCTATATATACCATGAAGTCGCGAGACTCACTTCGTGAAAAATTTAAGGAGATTAAAATTCACAGTCAATATATATATGAAAATATTGTGTATGTACGCACAAATTTCAATGACAAGAGGTCCGATGTATATAATTTCAATACAAGACATATAAACAGATTATATTACCTCAATTCAGGTTGTGGAAAGCTAGTAGTTCTTTTTTGGGGAACTGTATATGATTTTATAATTAACTTCCTAAAGATATTGATCAACTGTCTATGAGCAGTTTTAAAACCTTTGTAAAATCCCATTTAATGAAGAAATCGTACTATACAATAAATTACTATATTATGAATGACTTGGCCTGAATGCCCCAAGCTCCAAAATATTATATAAATTGTATGATAATATAACCATTTGTAGTAAATAAAAAAAAAAAAAAAAATTAATAAAAAAACTTAGTATCGGAGTACTTCCGAAACACCAGTAGATTCAAGAGTCAATCAGTTTTCATCTTTTGTTTTTTTTTGATCTAGGGTTGCCTATTACGACGGTATTATGCAGCTGATAGACGGACAATCAGTTCTATTGGGAATATGATTTGTACTGCGATTAGTTTGCGTTTTATTTATTTATTGTGTTTCATTATTTAACAATTTTTTTGATAAAAATTGTCTGAATTATTGAAATATGCACTGGGTTGCGTATTGCGTGCACCCACGCAATACTCAATAGTACGGTTGGCAACTCTACATTAATCAGGGGAATTAAATATTTGTTTTAAGTGTGACGTTTGACGTCTAGATGAAAGATGAATGGCTCCAATACTTTGGTTTTTTTTTGTAAATTCAAGCTTTTAGTTATGTTTCTGTTATATTTATAATAATAATTATGATCTATTTAATGTTAATTGACGTGTGTAAGTGCTAATTTTTAATTTGCCCATATACTGAATAAATGCATTGACTTTTGACTGCTGTAACAAAGCGGTCAGCGCGCCTCACTTCAGCAGCCCGCGAGGCGGTGCTGACAGTTCCCCGCTACGCGATCGGAATATCCGTCACGGGGACGGAGGTATCGCTAAATACCTGCAAAGCCCTGTTTCCATCCAACATTACATTTTATAAAGCATGTCTTACACTAAAATAGAAATCATAAGATGCGCATTAATGAGTAGGTACAACAAAGTGGGTTTTGTGTGCAGCAATAAAGGCCAAAACGCCTTATAAAAAGTGCTCTACTTTCTTTCAGTACTCACATGGAAAAAACATCGTAAGCTTTTAAATCCAGCATTTGGCCAACAAGTATTGGATAGTTTTATGGACATATTCAATTCCCAGTCACGAAGCTTAGTGGATCAATTCTCGAGTAATATCGGAGAGTCTTTTGACCATGAAAAACTATTGAGAAGGAATACTTTGGAAACCATATGTTGTACGTATTTTTTGGCGTAACTTATTATTAGTGGTAGTAACATCACAAACTATAGATCAGAAAGTTTGGTATGTTACTACCGCTTGGAGGTTACTTAACCTCTTAACACTCTCACTGCCACGCATGTATCATCATCATCATTATCGTTATCAGCCGGTATCAGTCCACTGCTGGACATAGGCCTCCCCCAAGAGCCCGGTCTTCGGCTCTTTGTTTCCAGTCACTGCCCACCGCTTTGCGAATGTCGTCGCTCCACCTAGTCACAGGGCGTCCTACTCTACGTTTGCCGATTCGCGGTCTCCACTCTGGAACCAGTCTACCCCAACGGTTATCGTCCTACGGCAGATATGACCAACCCACTGCCACTTCAGTTTGCTAATCCGCTGAGCTATGTCGATCACTTTAGTTCTCTAGCGAATTACTTCGTTCCAGATTCGATACCGCAGAGAAACACTAAGCATAGCTACTGAGGACTAGTCGAACCGTGAGTGTCCACGTCTCGGCTCCGTATGTCATGACAGGTAGGATGCACTGATTAAAGACTTTTGTCTTTAGGCACTGTTGTATAGGCGTCGAGAAGACTCGACGGAGTTTCCAAATGCTGCCCAGCCCAGCTGAATTCTTCTCTGGATTTCCTTCTCGAAGTTGTGTTTGCCTAGTTGGAGCGTTTGCCGTAGGTAAACATACTGCGTGACAACTTCGAGTGGGATTCCATCTACGGCAATCGGTTCCGGAACAACGTGCTCGTTGTACATGACTTTGGTTTTATCCAAATTCATCCGGAGACGACGACGAGAAGAATCAGCTAGGTCATTCAACATCCTTTGTAGGTCCTGCAGCGTCTCTGCCATAATGACGATGTCATCTGCGAATCGTAAGTGAGAGATGTACTTGCCGTTAATGTTGATGCAACAATCTTTCCAGTCCAGCGTCTTAAACATATCCTCTAAGGCGTTAGTGTACAGTTTAGGGGATATGACGTCCTCCTGTCTCACTCCTCGACGCAGGTGAATATGTTTAGTACGCTGGTTCTGTACTTGTACTGTCATCGTTGCGGCATTATATAAACATCTCATCACTTCGATATATCGCCAGTCGACTTGGCAATGCTGCAAGGACTCAAGAACCGACCAGGTTTCGATTGAGTCTAAGGCCTTCTCATAGTCCACAAATGCTAAGCACACGGGGCGATTGTACTCTTCGGTTTTCTGTACAATCTGCCGCACCATGTGGATGTGGTCTATGGTGCCGTAACCGCTTCGAAACCCGGCTTGTTCCGGAGGTTGAAACTCGAGTATTCGTGCAAGACGGTTCGTGATGACCCTTGAAAATAGCTTGTAGATATGGCTCAGAAGCAAAATCGGGCGGTAGTTTTTCAATAGGGCTTTATCTCCTTTTTTGAAAAACAAAACCACCATGCTTCTGTTCCATGCCTGTGGAGTTCTACCAGTGAAGAGAACAGAATTGAAGAGCTGTTGCAGCTGGTTTACAGCTGGAGCTCCTCCAGCTTTTAGAAGCTCCGTTGTGAATCTGTCCTCACCAGGGGCTTTTCCATTTTTGAGCTGTCTAAGGGCCATCACGATCTCTTCTCGGCTGACTTCGGGCAGGTCTTCTGTGAAGTGGCGGGTTAAGGTGGCTCTGCAATCCTCAGTATCGGATTCGGGCCTTGAAGCATGCGATGCGTAGAGCTTGCTGTAGAAGTCTTCAACTTCCGACAGAATCTCCGGCTTGGATGCGACGACGTTCCCCGTTGATGTTGTCAGCTTTGTGAGGTGGCTTCTACCCAGAGGCTGGACGAACACTTTCGACCCCCGATTCTGCTCAATTGATTCTTTAATCAAGAGCGTGTTAGAGGATCGGAGGTCGCGTCGTACCAGCTTCTTAATGGTTTTGTTGCGCACCTGGTTAATTGACAAAGCTGACAATGGGTCTGTTGGTCTGTCTTCCATTAGTCGAAGTGTTTCTGCCAAAAGTTTGGACTTTTTGCCCGTACGCTTGCTCTCACAAAACTTCGTCCCTTCTTCCCTGAGGATTTCCACCACTTCTTCGAGTTTCTGGTCTACGTCATCTGTGGTTTCCAAGGCAGCGAATCGATTTTCCAACTTTAATTGGATTGTTTCAGACTCAACAACGGTTTGGAGTAGGTTTAGTCGGAGCGAGGACTTCATCAATCGGAATCTCTCGGCTTTGAAGTCGATATCCAGTGAGCCTCGTACAAGTCGGTGATCACTTTCAGTATTGAACCTACTGATCACTGAGACGTCTCTAAATATGCGCCGTTTGTCCGTAATGATGAAGTCAATCTCGTTTTTAGTCACAGTGTCGGGGCTTTGCCACGTCCACTTCCTTTGGGGCTTTTTCTTGAAGAACGAGTTCATCAAGAAAAGCCTCTCTTTCGCGAGGAAATTGACGAGCATTTGCCCTCTGTGATTCCTACTCCCAAATCCGTGTGGTCCTATAGTCGATTCATTGCAGGTCTGTACTCCCACTTTGGCGTTAAAGTCTCCCATGACAACGTTGTAGTGAGCCTTAGCGGTCTTCGTACATACTTTCTACCTCTTCATCCAAGTGTGCCGAGGTCGGTGCGTAGACCTGGATAACCTTGAGGCTGTACCTCTTGGTTACCCTTATTATAAGGTACGCAACCCTGGTCGACACACTGGAGATTTCTACAACGTTGTCACTGAGGGCCTTGTTGACCAGAAACCCAACGCCGCCTTGGGATGGCTGGTCACCTTTTCTGTAATACATAAGATGGCCTGATTCTAGAGTTATGGTGTCCTCTCCGTGTCTTCGGACTTCACATAACCCCAGAATGTGCCATCCTATGTGTCCCAGCTCCTCCTCTAGCTGCGTCAGATGCTCATCCAGCCGAATCGTGCGTCCATTAAACGTAGCGAGGGTCAGTTTGTTTTGGCGGCCTACCGTAGCCCGGGGATTCTTAGCACCCCCTGCCCTGCCGTTACCGTGACCGCCGCCGTGGTCAGGAAAACTTTTGCGGCACGCCTAGTAGAACGCCGGCAGGACACGCCGTAAAATTTATCAGCAGACCGTGTGTGGTCCGCTGTAACCCGACGAATTAAAATAATTTTTTTTTACTTTGGCTTGCCTAATATGGAATCAAAAAGAATCTGTGGGTGGCGCGCGGCCAATGTTTACCAACATGTGATAAAACGGTCGGGGACATGGTAGGCCTAGAATGGGAACTGGCTCTCAGGGATAGCTGCCGGAACACATCATATGTTTGGTGACAGATTTTGTAAGTTGAGGGTGGTACCTAGCCAGACGGACACTAGATAGTGTCCTACCACCATACTAGAGTTTGGGGGGTTTCTTAACAATGTTTGTCCTTCACCGGAGGACCACTGTAAAAAGCGCATATACATTTTTCGATAGTAGGTATAATATAATATAGTAGATATAATCTATGGGGTCACGGCCGGAATTAAATTCGGTAGGTACCTCTGGCGTCAAAGCCGATAATTCTCCCATTACACCAATGAGCCCTCAAAAAATGTGTTGGCAGGCAGACGTATCTAAAATACAAACTTTTGGTTACGCTCGTAAGTTGCAAGAACTGAATCCAATGTGCAGTCGGCCTAAGCGTGAAAATCTCTACTTGCTACTAACCATTCACCTTATTATTTGTTCAAGCAACTGTAACAGGCGTAGAAGCATGTGAATATGGTAATCTGCAGAAGGAATATTTGCCTCGATTTGAGAATATTCTTCACATATTTAACCAAAGATTCCAAAAATTCTGGCTAATCAACGATTACATATTCAGTTGGTCGTCGCTAAAGAAAGAACTAGAACAAGACATGGAATATGTTGAGGAGCTGCCTAACTCGGTAAATATCTACATTTAACCTATCTATGTATGAACTGCTTGAGAACATCTTTATATCAACAGTTCCGGGATCTTCGAGATCCTACTGTTGTTTAAATATGAGGGCTAGAATTCTTATACTCGTATATAATAATTTTACATTTTATTATGTACAAAAGCGCTATAATAGTTTTTGGACGAGTTACACATATTTAATGAAAAACAATATTTGACGAAAAAAAAAATCTAAAATATTTTAATTTTGATTCGTAGTTCAAAAGGTTTGCCTTCTACTCTGCATTAATATGACTTGATTGACTTGATTATTACACTTAATAAAAACCGGCCAAGTCGAATTGGACTCGCTCACCGAAGCTTCCGTACCAACTTCTCAGACTAGATTAAAGGACAAACAAACTTAACTTTGTAGTTCGATACATAGAAAATGTATTGCACCAACTACAAATAATACGTTTTTATTGTAAATTTACCTTGTTTTAACTACTATATTTTTATATATAACTATTATACTGTGTACACTAATATATCTATAGGTCCTAGCTGAATAAGATTTAAAAAAAACTCATACTGATTTCAGTAATACTTTCACAATATACTTTTTGTTTTATTTTGTTTTGTATATAAATATAAATCTTAATTGTTCAAGATAATACGCAAGAAGAAAACTGAACTGAAAAACTCAACAGAATACTGCATTGAAAGTAAACCAGGTACCTACATAAATACCTACTTATTTTTATATCATACATCATATACTACATACATATATTACTTTTTATATATATTTTATATCATATCGGCTATCGTTTGACCACTTTCTCACTTGTTGGTAAGTAATGATGCGGTCCAGGATGGTAGCACACCAGGCCTAATGGGAACTGGCTCTCAAGGATGGGCTCTGCCAGACCACATTAGATGTTTGGCGAGAGATTTTCTAACTTGAGGGTGGTAGCTGGCCAGGCGGACACTAGACAGTGTCCTACCACCATGCAAAACGTACGACAAATCTATTACTGTTATTGTAATACGTACAATAAATCTGTTACTATTATCAGCGCTCTACTACCAATCGGTAGTCATACGAACCGAGCGCTGATTGTTCACACAGCTAAAGTTTTGTTACATTTAATAAGGGTGCTAATTAGACGGACTTCTATTTAATAGCATTATTCGCCTCTAAAAATTTGCATTGCCTTTTAAATTACTGACTCAGCCACAGTTAAAGAGAATCTGATTTATACTATCTAAGCCTCTAGTTATCTTCTATGTGAGCCGCTCTAAATATAACTCAGCACTGTCGTCAGCACAAGCAGTAAACTTCTAAAATAATTATATGTCATAAAAAAATTTACACTGACAAAAAATTAGATCGACTTTATCATAACGGACAAGAATAGAAGACATATTCAGAGACGTCTCAGTGATCAACAGGTTCAACACCGGAAGTGATCCCCGATTTGTACAAGGCTCTTTGAATATCAATCATAAGCTTGAACGTGTCCGTTTGATGAAAACTAGGCTACGACCTACCCTGCTCCAAACCATAGTGGAATCTGAAACGTTCCAGTCAAATCTGGAGAACCGATTCGCTGCCGTGTAAATCACAAACAGCGTTGACATTGACCTGACCCTTGAGAATGGGATCGAAATCCTCAGGGAGGAAGGTGTGAGATTTTGTGAAATGCAGCGTACAGGCAAGAAGTCGAAGTTTTCGGAAGAAACATTCGGGTTTATGAAGGAACGACGTGAAATCCCATCAGTCTCTTCGTCAGACAGGCATACTCTAAACAAGAGAATTGATTGAATTGGCAAACTGATACGACAAGACCTCCGATGCTCAAACACTCGCTCTATACAACGAGCAAGCAAGCAAAATCGGGAGTCCAAAGTTTTTGTCCAATCTCTTGGGAGAAGCCATCTCACAAAGTTGACCACCACGGATGGAGTTGTCGTTGCTTCCAAGCCAGAGGTTCTTTTGGATATTGAAAACTTCTACAGCCAGTAATATGCTTCGCATGCATCTCAACCTGTAGGACTATTTTGTAAGCTGTCTCGGAAGCGGAATCCGCGGTGAGATTTGAATTTCGTACTACGAAATTCAATCGTAATACGATCGTAATACGGTTGAATTTCGTAATACGAAATTCAATTCTCACCGCGGATTCCACTTCCGAGATAGCTTACAGAATAACTCTACTATCCTGAAAATTAGGATGCCAGAGCCACATTGACGCGTCACTTCACTGAAGACTTGCCAGAAGTCAGCCTCGACGAAATCGGGATAGCTCTTAGACAGCGTAGAAATGGAAAAGCCCCCGGGAAGGAAGTCTGCTGGTACACCTGTTATGAAGGAGCACACAGTGCGGCAGATTATACAGAAGACTGAAGAGTATGATCGGCCCCTGTGCTTAGCGTTTGTGGACTATGAAAATGCCTTTGACTCCATCGAAACCTGGTCTGTTCTGGAATCTTTGCAGCGATACCAAGTCGATTGGCGATATATTCAAGTGCTGAGAGGTCTATACAATGCCGCTACCATGGCCGTCCGGGTCCAGAACCGGCAGACTAAACCTTTTCCCATGCATTGTGTTGTGAGACAAGGAGACGTTATATCCCCCAAATTGTTCTCAAATGCTATTAAGGATATGTCCAAGACGCTGGATTGGGATAGAAATGGAATTAACATCAACGGCAAGTTAACATTAACATCAACCTCTCACACTTGCGATTTGCGGACGATATCGTCATCGTAGCAGAAACACTGCAAGATCTGCAAAATATGCTGAACGATCTAGGCGATTCTTCTTAACGCATTGGTCTCCGGATGAAATTGGATAAGACAAATGTTATGTTCATTGACCGTGTAAGTCCGGAACCAATCGCACTTCAGGGCAGTATTCTCAAAGTTGTTAAGGAGTATGCTTACCTCGGGCAAGCTCTGCAGTTGGGTATACACAACTTCGAGATAGAAGCCAAGAAGGAGGGAGAATACAGCAGGTCTGGGCAGCATATGGGAAACTACGTCGTGTTTCCACATCACCAATTCCACAAAGTCTAAAGACAAAAGTCTTCAACCAGTACGTCCTACCCGTCATGACATACGGTGCCAAAACGTGGACACTTACGCTTGGGCTGGTCCACAAATTTTAAGTTACTCAGCGAGCTATGGAAAGGGCTATGCTCGTGAGCTACGCTCTATGAGTTTATTTAAGGTGGTTCGATTTCCATACAAAAGTATATTGACAAATACGAGTAAATGGATCAAAAAATTGCAATGAAATCACAGCTATTGGTCTTTATACAACTCTTTACATACGCGAAATCCAATCTTACTACATAATTTGATTAAATAATATGAAAACTAGGATCGAGATTTTAATTCATTTTTGTCAATATGTGAGTGAAGTTTTTACAGTGTCATACGCTAAATTCATTAGTGTGTATTGCCGCGATCGGCAGACGTTGCCAAACCGTGCGCTCGCTGAAAAGGCGACGATGCCAGACCGCTGAAATGCGAGTCGCCGCTTTTCAGGACTTTTTCAAGTTTTCATTAGCATTACAGTACTTATTATTATAGTTTGTGGCCTTCAAATATTTCGTCGGTTTATCGGTAAGGTTAGGCTCTAACAAACTCAAATTTGGTTTTATTTTGTTTCTAACCGACTTCAAAAAAGGATGTTCCTCAATTCGACCGTATATATTTTTTATGTTTGTTCGCTGATAACTTCGTCGTTTCTGAACCGATTTTGATGATTATTTTTTTGTTGGAAAGGAGACATGATGTATGTATGATAAATCTTCAGAGATATGGAGATAAGCACGTCAAACTTGGTATTGAAAATTAATAGCGTGGCATTTGAAGTCGGTTCTCTTTTTTTAAGTTTTTTTTTTAATGGATCTTATCGCTTAGTGTTTTTTGGAAATGTTGAACCATATTGGTATATTTTGTAATATTGAAATTGATAGGTACTCCCAGTTTCGATATATTTTTACCGACTTCAAAAAAAATGTTTCTCAATTCGACCGTATAGTATTTTATTTATGTGTGTAGATATCTTCGTCATTAATGAACCGATTTTGATAATTCTTTTTTTGTTGGAAAGGAGATATTCCAAGGGTGGTACCATAGTAATTTCATTGAGATCTGATAACTATCTCTAAAGATATGGAGACAAACACCTCAAACATGGTACTGAACATTAATATCGCGGCATTTGATATCGTTTCTTTTAGTTGGGACTACCTGGGAAGGGCCTTTGAAACAAAAAAGAAATAGAATTTTTAATACAGTTGCTCAAAAAGTGGCGTATTGCAGGGACGTATAGCGTTCGGGATGTGGGCTATTACACACTCGTGCTTTTTCTTTACCTTCCCCGAACTCGTGCGTTCTCTTTCCCAACTGTCAAAATAATGTCTATTAAAAAGAAAAACCAACCATGAAGTTTTTACTAAAAAAAATCATAGAAGTTTTTATGATTCATGCAATTACGTATATTTCTAAAAAGAAGCTACTAATTTGTTTCAATATCAGATTTAATGATTTGATTGAATGAGTTAGGTTAGGTTTCATTTCATTAAATTTCATTTTCATTTCATATCAATAAAAAAATTCTACTGAAGACTTGGCTGTATGGGCATAGTTCCCTTTGCCTACCAGAATGGGTGAAGAAAAAAAAACTCTGCTTATATTCTACGGTTGGCGCCATTTGTCAGAAATGTTCTTTGCGAGTTTAGTTGCACAAAATGAGTAATTTCGACCCTAGTTTTTTTGAATTAACACCACCGGAACTCAGTATAATTGCCCAAAATGCTTCGGAGAACATTTTACCGGAAAAGTCAAAAAGTCGCTGCATATTTACATACGGCAAATTTATTGCGTGGTGAGAAATGTTAAGTTAGTTCAGTTTATTGTGTTTTTATTATTTTATTAAATTGCTTCATTTTTTCGCAACTGTATTAAAAATAGTCGTTCAGTACACGTGCGGAACCGTCATTGCAACTTGTTCCAACTGTAAACCCTCGCCTTCGGCTGCGCCTCGGCTCGGGTAGACATTTGTCGGAACTCTTTGCAATGACAGCCTTTCCGCACTTGTAATAAAATATACTATTTTCGTAATAGTGTAGGGCGCCCTCCAGCTATATGGAGCGAAGACATATGCAAGCTGGCTGGCAGTGGTTGAAAACAAAGAGCTGAAGATCGAGCTCAGCTAGGCTATTCTGTAAGCTATCTCGACAGCGGAATCCGCGGTGAAATTCAACCGTATTACGAACGTGATACGATTGAATTTTGTAGTACAAAATTCTAATCTCACCGCGGATTCCGCTGTCGAGATAGCTTACAGAATAGCCTAGCAGTGGCGTGCTGTAGGTGAGATAGCCTGATGATGGTGATATTTTAGAGGCCAATTTAAAACCAACATCAGCTTTTCATTCATAGATAAACCGATCCGATCCTGTCAGACCATCTGTCAGATCATTCTCAAATACGTCTTTGTATACCAATAAACGGACTAACTAACGGAATAACTCTTTAACTGACTTCACAAAAAAGGAGGAGGATCTCAATTCGACGGTATTTTTTCTTCATGTTTGTTACCTCAGAACTTCGTCAAATCTTAACCGATTTCAATTTTTTTTTTTGTTTGATAGATTATGCCTCCCGCTTGGTCCCATTCAAATTTTATTGAGATCTGATAGTCATCACGATAATATTATAATATTACCGTGTAATTATCTCCGGAGATATGGAGATAAACAATGTAAACAAATTTGTATACCTTGATGACATGTTTATGGCAACTGGCTATTTTGACTATCGCGGCATGTGAAGTCGGATTTTTAATTTTGTACGATTATAAATTATGTTGGCTATATTACCGAAACACACATGACATCACTATTCTCAAAATTTAACGTGACGAAGATTTTATAACAAGCATGTTACCAAAATTAGTGACATTTTATAAAAAATGTGTTTTACCAGAGAGTGTACTGACCACGGCTATCCTCTGAGCACCACTAAGAATATTTATGAAATACAATAAAATATTTATTACACATTAGTTGTTTGTATAATACACGATACATATTGATTAGTTTGTACTTAGCGATCTCAGATGAGAATATTTTCTTGTTTCATACATTTTAGAGAGTGTATTTTCAGTAGTCGGGTTTTAGTTTTTGAACTTATTTTTTATTTAAAGCATTTTGGGGTTTTTGGATAGATGTATACATGTATATATGTTAACATACTTACATACATACATAGTGATCAACAAACATATACACACACACACTCGCCCTACAAAAATATGATGTACTAAACCCTATCTTCATCTTAAAATCCCTATTCAACGATACCACACACGATAGGGTGGGGTGAGATTTTTTTTTAGTTCTGGACTTCGTCCCCTCTAGGGGGCGCCGCATTCAATTTGTTGTGACGTCATATAGCCTATAACCAGCAGACAAATAAGGCGTGTCCAACGACACCTCATTTGTTAAATTATAATAAGTAGTTTAGAAGTTATGAGGGAACAGATGAACATACATACAAACATACATACCCACATACCGGTCAAAAACATAACCCTCCTTTTTGCTTCGCCGTAGTCGGGTAATTAATATACCTTACATATGACTTACTGTTTTTATTTTGTTTGTAATTTATAATCAGCAAATGCCTTCTACTCGCTCTCGTAGTCACATAGGCTACATTTTATCGCAAATAGCAGTTTCTATTAGATTGTGGGTAAAACCGCAAAGCACAACTAGTACGCCAAATGCTTCACTTTGGGTCCTTAGTACTCTGTCCTTTGTGATCTACAGAACAGACTCCAGCATGCAGCAACGAAATGTACGTTCGAACCTCGTCGAAAAACCACCCAATAGCGTTAGTATGAGTAGGTACAGTTCACATCAAAAAGTGGTACAAATCTATATGATATTTGGTATTTTGTTATTAGCGAGAGTAATGTAGACAGTAAGCTAATAACAATAAATAAAAAGGTAATGTTTAGAATAGAAAACGAAAAAAGTTTGTTGGTAAGGAAGGGTTCAAACCCGGTCCCTGATGTGCTTACTCCAGTAGTTCTCACCAATCGGCTACAATACTCATTTACAAAGTGACAAAATTAGCAAATTCTTTTGTAAACGTCAAATACACTATTAAATAATCTGTGATACGAAAATACTTTCGCGTGTGTGCGTTATCAGTCCTGACGCCACGCTTATTACAAATAAAAGTATATAGAGAGTGTATATATACTTCAAATTTAGCTGAATAAATTAAAATGTATACGCTTTACTCGCAAAATCAATATTTTTTATTTACCAAATACTATATCAGTCATTAAAAAATTAAATTCATCAAATAAGAGTATCAGCGCCATCTATTGGCTCTGTTGTGGTTAGCTGACGACGAGCAACCACCTTAAAGGATCGAATCCGAAATGAGGTTATCCGAAAAAGAACTAATAAAAAATAAATCATCGACATAGCTCAGCGAATAAGCAAACTGAAGTGGCAGTAGGCCGGCCATATTAGCCGAAGAACCAATAACTTGGGGTAAACGAGTTCTTGAGTGAAGACCACGGATCGGCAAACGTAGTGTAGGACGCCCTCAGACTAGGTGGAGCTATGATCTTCGCAAGGCGGCTGGAAAAAGCTGGATGAGCGTAGCTGAAAATCGTGCTCAGTGGCGTGCAATTGGAGAGGCCTATGTCCAGAAGTGGACTAATATAGGCTGATGATGATGATGATGACATTAAAAAAAATATTGCATTAGCTTCTAATTTTTTAACTCAGTAACTTTCAAATATAACTCATCCACATTAATTGATCATCAAAATTTAGCGAAAATTGTCATCAAATAGTATAATTATGGCCACTAATGGAAGGATTTTAGTATGCCGACCATCGATTTAGTATTTTTATTTTTGCGATAAAAAGATATGATGTGTTATTTTAAATGCTATGTTATAATAAATGATGTTAGTCGTACAAGCTTGAATTATATTTTTTGACCTTTGGTCTCGAGTATACTAGTTCAAGACTTTTTTTTCAATGTTTACTCACATTTCATAATAATATTATATATTATGTGAGTAAACTATGAAAAAAAGTCTGGAACTTATACATAAAAATATGATAAGACACACTGCGCTTGTAAGAGAGCTTTCGTTACAAAGTATGTCAGTAAATAGCATAGGTAACGTTTTCAGAAAAATTCAAACCATTCATTGATCTTATATTTGAAATTGCCAAAGAAGAGAAAAGCTTCACAAACGAGCAGATACTGGCAGAGATAAACACTATCATTGCTGGAGGTCACGACACCACTGCTTCTGCTTTATCTATAGCTCTAACGCTCCTGGGATCTTATCCTGAAGTACAGGAGAAGGTTTATGAAGAGTGAGTGAAACATTTTTCTATAATAAAATATATAATAGATTTTTTCTATTAGTCTATCTGCAGCGGGACCATTTTAATTATTGATTTTAACGTGCACCAATCTACTTTTTAACCGAGGTAAAAAAAAGGAAGAGGTTCTCAATTCGACTGTAATTATATTTTTTGTATGATTTTTACCACAGAAAACCGTCCAATCTAAACCGATTTGAAAAATTCTTTACTTTCAGAGATTATGCCTCCCGTTTGGTCCCATTCAAATTTTATCGAGATATGACAATTATCTCCTGAGATATGGCGATAAAAAATATAAGCAAATTTGTATATCTCGATGACATGATTATAACTAGCCAGTACTTTGACTATCGCAGCATGTGAAGTCGGTTTTTTCGTTTTGTACGATCATAAATTATCTATAGTAAAATCGATGTGCGCATTTCACAGTTATCCTAATGTGAAGGAAAACATCATTATAAAACCCTCGGCTTTAGTAAACTGACAAGATAGGTGTAAGTATAGCTTGTATCGATACAATACAATAACACTTTATTGTCACTAATTTACAAAGTAAAAATTATTCACAAAAAAATATAAACCAACTTCAAAACCAGAAATGAGCACTCAAAAGCGAAAAATAAATTAATATAAATATTATAAGCGCTACCTACTCATCTATTTGAAGTCGGTGCTAGCCAAGTCTTATAGGTAGTAGATAGATACTACCTACAAGTATCTACCTACTTACTACTCGCTTTTGAGTGCCTATGTTTTTGTGGTCGGTTTAATTTTTATTAAATAATTTATTTGATCATTTTTAGTATAAACAAGTTTTAATTACTTAAAACATGAATATAAATGAATATATAAAACTAGAAATGCCCCGCGGCTTCGCCCGCGTTAAAGACTTATTTTATTTACTTAAAACTTTTATTTTGTAAAAACCTTTCTATCATAAAAGACATCAAAAAAGTAAAAACCAAATCGGTTCACCCATTTTCAAGTTATTGCGTGACTAAGGAAAATAGGGATTCATATATAAAAAAACCCGAAACACCATATTGATTTTCAGACTTTTTTACCAACCTCTTGCAAAGATCCTGTAACACGTATTTACTTATTTATTCACAGAAGCATAGATGATGACAGAAGTACTTTAGTAAATCTATAAGTTTATATATATAATTAAAAATAATAAGTAATATCCGGGGGGAATTTTCAGAAAATCTTTTCTAAGCGGATACCTACGTCATAGCAACTATCTGCATTCTAAATTTCAGCGCAATCCGAAACAATATTAATCTTCTGACCTTATTACTTTACTTCACCCTCTTAGGGTGGCATTTAGAAAAAGCCTGAAACTAGTATTTACTTATTTATTTATTTACTTTTTTATTATTAAGTACTTGTGTGAAATGTCAAATAAATTAACTATACAGACTTTGAACCCCGCTTCATCCTCTTAAAGAGTGAATTTTGAAAAATCCTTTCTTAGCGGAATACCTACGTCAAAATAACTACCTGCATGCCAAATTTCAGCGCAATCCAAAACAATATTGATTTCAGACTTTGTTACCCCCCTTGCACCCTTTTAGGGTTGGCATTTCGAAAAAGCCTGAAACACGTACTACGTACGTTTACTTAATTTTTTACTGAAGCACTTGTGTGAAGTTTCGAATAGAAAAGACTACCTAATCTTGTTTCTCCATACAAAATTTGAACCCCCGTTTCATCCCCTTAAGGGGTGACTTTTAGAAAATCATTTCTCAGAAGGAACTAACGTCGTAATAACTATCTGCATGCCAGATTTCAGCGCAATCTGAAACAATATTTGTTTTCAGACTTTTTTACCCCATTTCAGGGGTAGAATTTTGAAAAAGCCTTTAACACGTATTTACTTATTTTTTTACTGAAGCACTTGTGTGAAGTTTCGAATAGAAAAGACTATCTAATCTTGTTTTTCCATACAAACTTTGAACCCCCATTTCATCCCTTAAAGGGGTGAATTTTGGAAAATACTTTCTTAGTACACCCTTACGTACTAAGACAAATATACCCTCCAAATTTCAAGTCTCTACGACCAGCGGTTTAGGCTGTGCGTTGTCTGTCAGTCAGTCAGTCAGTCAGTCAGACAGTCAGTCAGTCAGTATGTGAGGACAAAGATTCTTATAGTACTAGATTTCGTGTCTGGGCTGTTCTGCAATGAGGAGTTTAGAACAGGCTGTTACGGTTAAATCATTTTACAAAATGTTGTCTGTACTATTCACTGTTGAGGAGTTCCCTCGCCGGAAATTAACCCTGGGTGCAGCAGCCATGTCATGATGGAGTTTAGAACTGGCTATATTATAGTTAAATCCATTTACAAAATTTCATCGCCGAACTCCAAACCGTTATAGAGTTGTACCTTCTTTCATCAGCTTAGCGTCATGATATGATGATGACCATACGCAAATGGCTCAATAGCTTTAGAAAATATATAAAAAACATACATAAGTTGATACCTGTAATATTTGAGGGTTGCCCTCGATTTCCCTGGGATTCCATCATCAGATCCTGACTTGGTGCCAATTGGAACACCTCAGGAGTATACTCTTTCAAATAAAAAAGAATTTTGAAAATTGGTCCACAAATGGCGAAGTAATCGGTGAACATACATAAAAAGGTAATTATAATTAAAAAAAAAAAGGTAATTCTAATTTTAAAAAAAGGTAATTATAATTTTAAGTCTGTTGATATTATCCATATTACACGTTTAATTAAGTAATTCTTATTTTCTAACCTAGCTCAGCAGAGAGCTT
Organism: Cabera pusaria; assembly: GCA_954871355.1. NCBI lineage: Eukaryota > Metazoa > Arthropoda > Insecta > Lepidoptera > Geometridae > Cabera > Cabera pusaria. The sequence goes on from OX940908.1 coordinate 7,903,386, forward strand.
TATTGTACGCCCGAAAAGGGCTTACTGTTGATACAAATATAATCATACCATCTTATGTAACACAGTATTTACAATAAATATATTTTGATTTTGATTTGATGTGAAAAACTAAACACGTCGACAATAAACCTCCTCCTTTTTTGAAGTCGTATAAAAATGTACAACATTTTGCATATCTTTGCACTAATAGAAGCTGGGCTTAATTCTCTAGATACCTAACATCATTTTCAGTGGCATTTTTTCTTCTTAGAGATATGAATATTATCATAATTTCTGTGGTGTTATTATATCGAAAAAGGTTCGTTACGTAACCTCACTGCCCTCATCTGTACACCGTTTGACAGCTCCGCTGCACATCTTCGCTCCGCTCATTTCCACAGCACATCTGTGATGGAAACAATAACACAGTTTCACAGCGTCGCAACACATCCTTGCTGCGCTCATTTTCTTAGCATATCTCTAAGGAAACGGCACCCGCCCTAACCTAAGAAATTATCTTATTTGCAGAATACTTCAAGTGTTCGGGAACTCAGATAGAGATGTCGACAAGTATGACCTATCAAAGTTAGTGTACACAGAAGCTGTACTCAAGGAAACTGTACGACTTTATCCGAGTATTCCAGTTATCGGTCGATTCCTTGAAAAAGACACCAAAATTAGTAAGTAATTAATTTTAACAAATTCCTCAGAATACTTAATAATATTACGTACAGAAAACTCACTCTTTCATGGAAAATATGCGAAAGTCGGTAACGTTCAAATACGCTACACGCTTCGGATGCGACCTTGAAAATAATAGCTTGTTATACATATTATATTGTGTAATAATTGCGGCGCTCGTTTGAAGTCGATATGCATCTTAAGTCCACGCAGCGACGAGTCTGAATTACTTATCCCGTCCCGCGCCTTTGATAAGGCCGCTGCTACTGTAGGGTTAGGTGTTGTGAAAAAACATGAATGAATGAATGATTTATTTATAACGAAACTTACGACTAATTACAAATTATAAATCTATAATAACAATTTGATAATAATTGGTAGCAGAATACACCGACGTGCAATGTTATGTAGTACATTACTGATAATAAGGAAGGAAGGAAAAACATCGTTAAGAAACCAACAACCCCCGCATTGTGGTAGGACCCTATCTAGTGTCCGCCTGGCCAGCTACCACCCTCAAGTTAGAAAATCTGTCGCCAAACAACTAATGTGTTCCGGCAGCTATCCTTAAGAGCCAGTTTCCATTCTAGGCCTAGCGTGCTTACCATCTTCGACCGCATCATCACTTACCAACAGGTGAGATAGTGGTCAAACGCTAGCCTATAAGACATATAAAAAAAAGACGTGTGGCACTCGGGGACTGCCGCGGTAAAGCTATTGCATAGCATTTTTTTATTTATGCAGTATTTTTTTTTTAAATATTAATTCAAGTTACTTTTTGAGCGTGGTGACCGATAAGAAAACTTTTATTTTTCTTTTAATAAATAAATGAGAAGTGAGCTACTTTTAATATCAAAAAGGAACGAGAAGACAAAATCAAAATTAGCCGGTCCGAGGGGTATATAAGCGGTTAGGGTAGCTCCCCTACATGTGAAGTGGGGATGAAATCCGATAGATGGCGTTGTACACCGTTAACACACGCAAGTGTTTCATTTTATCAAGTTTTACCATTAAATTGAATGATGTGTGAAACCAAAGACAAAGACGACCTTATCTTTACTACGTCAAGGCTTAAAAGATGAGGATAGTTGGGGTGTTAGGTTTGTTTACGGATTTTCGTTACGGGATTTCTGGAATCGGTCTCCACGCTTAAGGCCCGCGATAGAAGCTATGCAATGTATATTAGCTATGTAGTTAATAGATACTTTTATTATACTGTAATGCGTTACTTTTTTATTAAAATATACTAATGTTTTAGCACAGCATAATTAATAGTAGGTACTACATTTTATTGCCGCTTGCGCGGCTACCGACAATTGCACTGAATGAAGGCCCTGGAGGGCCCCGCGGCCGGTAGGTGAATGACGCGGCAAGTACAAGTAGTGAGACAGGCCTGCTAATTTATTTGTTGTAGCTCAAGTACGCGCTTTACGCTAATACGTGTGGTTAGATACTTCCGGTCAAACAGTTCCGTGCATGACCGTTCAGGTTTGCAAAAAATACCTAAGTAGGTAAGTAAGTTACCTTTTTTTTTAGAAAACTATACACTCAACGCTAACACCGACTGTGTCATTCACATTTATGGTATAAACCGTCATGCTGTCTGGGGCCCCGATGCGAACAAGTTCAGACCTGCGCGATGGTTGGATAAAGATTCTTTACCAGATCCAAAATATCACACGTTGTTTGGCCATGGAAGAAGAACCTGTATTGGTAATTATATAAAGATATTTTTTTGCTTAGTTTTACTAGTAAAATAGTAACTATTTACAATTTATAGATCAGTTAGATCTAAAGTGTTCCCAAGCAAAACGTCCACACTCACACATAAGTCGGTAGATACAAAAATGTAATTACTTTTAACGAAACTTTTACAAAATTTGATAGAAACAACAACTGTTACAAGATCTCTTCAAAACATGTGAATTTTAAAAATAATTATTCGTACGCTAACAGCGTTAACACAAGTTACGACTCGGAATTTTAAAACGCCATTGAAGAAAGCAGCGACTTGCCCTTGGTGAACAGAATGGTGGGCAGAAGTCACGTGACACTTCTTATCCGTCGTCTTAAGGAACTTCAACTACTAAGTACGACTGGAAACGGAAGCTCTATCTTAATTCTGTCTTCTATTGGCCTCGAGTCACGGCGGAAGGACATAATAACTAAGTCGCATTTACTGTATTTACAAACAAGACTAACTACGAGTATTATTATTGTTATATACCGGCTGTAATTCACGTACCTTTAGTCGAATTTGCTCGACCTAGGTTTCGAGCGAGTCCGTCGCTCTTCTTTGGGAGTGAGGTCACGCGGTGTGATCGCGATGATCTCGCGAATGAACATCGCGATCTCACCGCGTGACCTCACTACCTACTTTCCTGTCAAACATTTCACGTTTGTCCCTTCGGTACGGTAGGGTAGACTCTGTTCCACTCTCGAATTAAAATTTGAAGCACGTATTAAATTAAGGGTTTTGAATCTACAACATAATATATCCACATTACTCGGATTATCGCGTAGGTTATTAAATTTAAATATTTTGAATTTTGATAGTTGTCCCAGGTTGTCATTCAGACACTTTTGTCATTGTATTGACATATTTTTATGGTTGTCATTATGGCGCTTCCATACATGGGTATTCGCTATTTGTGTATAAAAACCGATAAAACAAAATAAAATGAAATAATAAAGGGGGGGTAAAGGGGGTCCCTATACAATACAAGAAACGTGCTTTGAGGCTTATTTTTAATTAAAAATTAAAAGGGGTTCCCATACAAAAAACGTAATTTTCCGGCAAATATTGTTCAATCGGAACCCTGCGTGTGCAGGTCTGACTCGCACTTGGACGGTTTATTTATATTCGTGCTACGAAGTTCGCTGGGTCAGTTGGTATTCAATAAAAAAAAAACTTACATATCCGGTTTATCATAATTCACATAAAACTTTTTTATAATATTTTAAGATCGTTTAAAAATTATGACAAAACCGACTTAAACGTCGTGCTAATTTTTAATACTAAGATTGAGGTGTTTATCTTCATATCTGTAGAGATACTGAACATAAGTATCTCGATAAAATGTAAATGGAAACCTGTGAAATAATATCATCATCATCATAATCAGTCGGTATCAGTCCACTGCTAGACATAAGACACGCCACTGAGTAGCCAGTACCATGTTATCGAAGTATACAAATGCTTCGATCATTTTTGTCGATTTATTAATCTGCTCGACCGATTTCGTTAAAATGTAAATGGGCCCTTTGAAACAAAAAAAGAATTTTCCAAATCGGTTCAGTCATCTTCGAGTAATTAGTGAACATCTTTTTTGTGAAGTCGGTTAAATAGTATTTTGATACAATTTTTGTCATTTTATTTCAGGTAAAACATACGCGCTGATGGCGATGAAAATAACATTAGTTCACGTCTTGAGGAAATACGAGATATCATCAGATATCAGCAAGATGGTACTCAGGATGGATACAATGTTAAGACCTGCATCGGGATTTGATATAAGCTTAATTTTACGAAAATAAAATAATGTATATATATATATATATTTTAATATTATCAATGTGAAAGTTAGTATGTTTAAACTGAACCGAATTAGTCCAAACTTTGGCTTTGTCTAGCCAGTATTATGGATTAGCTTGACAGTTTGAAATACGCGTTAAAATACAAATAAAAAATAAATACGCTCCCGACTCGTTTCAGTTTAATATTTAAGTTAGATATTTATGTTGAATGTTTTAGTTAAATATTTCAGTTGAGTGTTTCAGTTAGATATTACAGTTAAATATTCCAGTTAGATATTTTATTTATAACTACGCGTTAAAATAGTTCCGCTCTGTGGATTAAAGTCAGTTGAAAACTGGCCAAGTGCAAGTCGGACTCGCACTCGTACTTCGTAGGGTTCCGTAATACGGTAGAGTATTTTATAACTATAATTATATAATATTGGGTGGCGTAAACGGGAGAACAGTCGGCTTTGTTGCCAGAGGTACCGAGTTCAATCCCCACCGTGCACCAACGAATTTTTCTATCGAAAAATGTATGTGGGATTTTTATAGTGGCCCTCCAGTGAAGGAAAAACATCGTTAAGAAACCAACAACCCCCGCATGGTGGTAGGATACTATCTAGTGTCCGCCTGGCTAGCTACCACTCTCAAGTTAGAAAATCTGTCGCCAAAACATCTAATGTGTTCCGGCAGCTATCCTTGAGAGCCAGTTCCCTTTCTAGGGCTAGCTTGCTTACCATCTTCGACCGCATCATCACTTACCAACAGGTGAAATAGTGGCCAAACGCTAGCATATTAGATATTTAAAAAAAATCTCCACCAAAATATTAACTTTACTAACGTTTTTCATAGTGTTTGTATGAAAAACAAAGTTATATTTGCGGTCGCTTTATCTCAAAAACTGCTGACTGTATCTAGTTCAAACCAATTTTCGGTGAAAGTTTTTATTAAGCTTTTTATTGGATTTTCATAGAATAAATATTTTTTGTGATTTTTCACTCCCTTATTTTAAAATTAGAGGGGGGACGGGGGACATTCATTTTACCACTTTAGACGTGCCTATCTACTTGAGAAAAAATGGTTTTAGGAACCTAAATGTCATTTTTAAACACCTATCTATAGAACTCGCACGTATAGGTGTGACAATTTTTTTTTAAGTTTCAGTTCCATGTGTGGGTACCCCCCCCCTCCCTCTTTTCACAGAATACACCTACCTACCAAGTTTCAACTGTATAGGCTACGGAACTGTAAAAAGCGGCAATAGCCCAATGGCTGGCGTCGGCCTAGCGTTCGAGAGGTACGTGATTGATTAAACGTCTATCATTGTCGTAGAGTATTATAATATTATACCTTTTTAGAGTTCCGTAATGAAAGGGTGCCAAAGGAACCTTACTTAGACTTCGCTGTCCGTCCGTCCGTCTGTCCGCATTTCAAAAGGCTGTATCTCCTTAACCGTAATAGGTTAGGATACTTGAAATTTTCTATGTTATCTACCATGGGGGATTAAACAACGAATGTTGGAAACAGAATAAGATAAAATAATAAAAGGGGTCCCCATACAAGAAACGTGTCGTTTTTCGGCGTTTTCTGCTTGAACTTATGAACTGAGATTATGCCTCCCAAGCAGTTCCACTAAAATTTTAAAGAGATATGACAATTATCTCCGGAGATATGGAGATAAACAATATAAACAAATTTGATACCTTGATGACATGATTATGACTAGTGGATATTTTCACTATCGCGGCATGTGAAGTCGGTTTTTGTCATTTTGTAAATGATCTTAAATTATTTAAGAATGTTCCCCGATTACTCAAAATATTACTCAAATACCACTGGACCGATTGGAAAAAAAAATTTTGATTGATAGGTTATACATATATGTATAATCCCATTTAAATTTCATCAACATTTATTCAAGATCTCCAGAGGTATGGAGAGAAACAGGTGTCACGACAATCTTCATTTATATATTCTAACTTGTACTGATAATGACTAGCGCGACATTTCAAGTCGGTTATTTTAGTTTTTCAAACGATCTTAAATTATACAGCTTAACTGCTTTACTTATTTTTGATTATATATTTTATATCTTTTGACTATCTTACCTGATGGAAAGTCTATACGGGTTTTCCCTATAATAGTAAAACAGCGGTATTTGCATCCACATTCCTCGTACGTACTGCAAAACAATGTAATTCCCCGCCAGAGTCTGTGTTTTCTGTTAAGTACAATCCGGGGTCCTGAAATCGCGAGTGAACACTGGTATTTTCTAGGTAAGCGTGCATCATCGTCGATCACATTGTTTCGTCCCGTACCAAATTTGCTTTCGCGCCATTTTAAAAACACAAAAGCCACAGTATATATTTTCAAAGTTACGATGGTCTAGCAAACAAAAGACGCGTGCTTGCTCCTTTTCATTGCGAACACCACGACACGGATCAGCAGCATTTCGTGGTAGCTTTCGATTCAGCGCCACGAAGTGCTGGAATTCACTGCCCCCGCCAATACGCGAGCTAAATACCAAATTTAGCTTCAAACTGAAATTTAAACGCCTCCTTTTAATGCAACAAAAGTCATAATTATTTTAATTATCTCTAATATATTTCACAAATATTCAAAGATATAATTTATTTAATTAGAACACATTATATTTATGAATTGCATGTTTTATTATATATGTATATCTTTTGTAGTGTTCTTTAAATCTTAATGTATATCTACGGATGATAAAATATAACATGACCTGTAGAAGTGGTGTCCGCAACTAATGCATGGATAATAAGGATTAGGCATATCTTATTATCTGGTAACAATGTTATTTCACTAAATATTCTGTTATCTGGGTAGTCTAGTTCTAGCTGTCATATAGTCAGACTATACTTTTTTTTTTTTTTTTTTTTTTTATCTTGTTTAGTATGTCCCTCTTTTAGTTATTGTATTGTTTAACTATTTCTTCATATTTTTATTTATATATTTTTACAATAAGTATTACATATTTATAACTTATCATATTTATGGATTTTAACGCAACATATTATTTTTATCGCATCAAGTATGTTATCCGTTTTGTCACCCGAGGTCTGTGCTGAAAATCAGCGCTGTAGTCCTGACTGCAGCATTCAGCTGAGCTCAGACCTATTCCGGCAGTACTGTACACTACAGCAACAGCAATACACGTCATTAAATAATATGTGTACCTACTTTTTAGTGTCTAGTATAAGTAGTAGATATAATTATGAGTAATTGAATTAGGTAGTTACTCTTTATATGCGTATTGTTGTTGTGTACGGTGTTTTTGCCTGAATAAATGGTTTTCTATTCTATTCTATTCTATACGCGGCGCAATGAAACGCGAGTGAGTTGTCTGTGATCACTTAGCGTGGTCTGTGATTTTCGCCGGCTCTCAGCTGTGTGAATCATTCATTCGGGTGACGAATGGTTTTTTGCTTTTTGGCATCGGTATGCAATAAAAACGACACGGTCAAATTATTATCAATAGATTTTGTTGAAAACGCGTTAATTTGATCCCCTTGGGACGCGTGACCTTGTAATTGTGAATTGATTAAACACGACTCGTGCGCAACCGAGCGCAGTCGTAATAACCATTTTGGTGAACTTTGCGTGCGGACGAGTGAAGTTGAACTTTGGAGTTGCCATCAAGCCACGTGGACATTGCGACGAGTCAGGGAAGTACCGCAAATACTAACAATCCATATGGCCATTTCGAGTGTTAGTAGTAGGAAACCCCACTTGTTTATGTGATTCATAATTCACATCAGGTGAGTGAGATCTAACCTCACATTTCGTCAGCTCTTAGCCTCAAATTTAATCACCCTTACAAAACGCCGTGCATCGTGGTTAAGTTTACCCAGAAATCGAGGTTACCACGTCGTAATCCACGACACACGCTTCCACTCTTAACCAGGACGTGGTACACCTTCTTTTTCCGCATATCCTGGATGTAACACACATCATTACTTAACATCAATCAGGTGAGATAGTGGTCAAACGCTTACTTATCCCTACTATCCTACTCCCTACTAGTTTTATAAAGGCAAACGTTTGTGTGTATGTTTGTTACAAATTCACGCTGAAATTTGGTATGTAAACAGCCTAGATCCTGGAATAACACATAGGGTATACTTTTTATCCCGATATTTCCACGAGAACGATGTCTTCGCGGGTAAAACGCGGGGCACAGCTAGTCTTCTATAAAAAATGTTTAAATATCCCAATATATTTTTAGGTTAAACCTCTGATAGTTAAATAGACCTCTAACAATTGATAACTAAGCTTACCTGCGCCATCGCCTAAAAATCGAAGTCCGAGTCCAATTAAAGGCAGTTTGCCGGACAGTTCAGGAGGTCCAGAATATTTTTTAAATAGAACCAAATCAAACATAGTCATACACCAATCAAAAGATAAATGATTATTTACGTTGAACTAATTAAGTTGATATCACAAGTTATACTGCCGTTGTGGGTCCGATAGTAGGTCCGATCGTTCATGAAGTACCGTTCTCACCTGTGGGATGGTTCGTTCCAAATACCAGCTGGAGGTGCTGGAAGTAATTGAGAGAAGATCTAAGAAACTAATCAATGCCGACAAACTTGTAAGTATAAGGCTCCAGAGCCTAGGACATCGCCGCAAAGTCGCAAGTTTATCGGTTTTTTATCGGATACATTTCGGAGAGTGTGCCATCCAATTGCTCGAATTAATACCACCATCCCCTTACTTCTATCGGACAACCAGACGTACCGATGTGTGTCATCGCTTTATGGTGGACATTCCATGTATCCGCATAAAACATTTTGCTTCAAACTTTAACATACGTACTGCAAAGGAATGGAATTCCCTGCCGATGTCTGTGTTTCCCAGTAACTGCAACCCTTCTTCTTCAATTCGCGAGTGGACAGGTATATTTTAGGTAAGCGTGCTACATCGTCGATCGCATCATCACTTAACATCAGGTGAGATAGTGATCAAACGCTTGCCTATCCAGTATAAAAAAAAAAAGATATAACAAAATGTTATATATGTAAAATTGCTTAATATCAAATTACACTGTTGCCGATGGGATGCTAATGGGGAAGATCACCGCCTGGAAGAATTTGAAGAGTGGGAAGCGTTCAGGTTGACGGTGATTCTCCGTCCAGTCAACGTCCACGATACGGCAGATTATAAAGTGATTTAATTTTACCTGGGACGATGGTTCCAGGGTTGCTAAAATTGCCAATCGACAAGTATTAATTAAAGTATTACCCTAGCTAGGTCAATGGACTTATTCTACTACTTGGCGATGGGTGGGTTCTTTCCATGAACAGCATACTGTTCAGCTCCAATGATGGCAGATTTGTCCACGATATTATTCTCGCCCGTGCGAGTACAAAAGGGGATCGACCAAACGACGGCGCCTGGGTGCGCTCGCACAGAATCAGCTTGTTGATTTAATAGATTATCAGCAAAAATCCTTCAACGAGAGGATCTTCCTTATATTGGAAGTCGGTTAAAAATGTGAATGTGTTTTGAGGATAGACGGATGTGTCAACTCGAGAGACTTCTTTCCAGTTTAACATAAAAGAGTCCTCCACTCTTTTATTTTAAAACTACTTGACGGATTAGGATGAAATTTAGCATACAGACAGTTTATATAACCTGAATTAGCACAAAGGGTACTATTTAAGTGCAAGTCAGACTTTTCTCCCGCACACGGAGGGTCCCGAACGCCATCTAACGAATATCTAACGAACTTCTAACACCAACTAAGTAAACGTTAACATAAAGGTGTTAGTAGTATTATTAAATATCTGGTTGACCGAGCTTTGCTCGGTATTTTTTGTCACTATTATTGCCACTTAAACAGAAAAATATGACTCTTCCCGACATCTATTGGCGAATAAAAATACTATTTTTTTTAATTGAGAGCAACTAACTGGTTTAACGACACAATAACACTAAAGCTACTTCTATTCGCCAATAGATGTCGGGAAGAGTCATATTTTAAGTTTATTATCGATAAAATTGATTATTGAAAACACGAATAAAACAACATTTTCTGAAAATGAATCCTAGCTAGATCGATTTATCGCCCCCGAAATTCCCTGTTAATTTTTTCTGTTCCAAGATTCAGATTCAGATTCCGAGATTAAGGTAAACAAGATAGTGCCATCTATAAACGATTCATAGATGGCGCTATCGTAAAAAACACGTTTTTTGTTTTAAACCCTGTAATTTTTACTTTGTTCTGTTTTTAGTATTTGTTGTTATAGCGGCAACAGAAATACATCATCTGTGAAAATTTCAACTGTCTAACTATCACGGTTCATGAGATACAGCCTGGTGACAGACGGACAGGCAGACAGACAGACAGACAGACGGACAACGGAGTCTCAGTAATAGGGTCCCTTTGGGTTCGGAACCCTAAAAAGGAGGGTCTCAATTCGTCTGCTTGTTTTTTTTTGTTTGTTACGCGATTACACCGCCAATAATTGTGAACCGATTTGAATTATTATTTTGTTGTTATGTAATGTGTTATTGGTGAGGTACGTCGTCTCATTACATACGTAACATTATATTTTTACGTCACATTTATACCCAGTACATTATTATTAACGATTCGAATGACACCTTATTCATCAAGATCGAATGGATAGTTTAGGCGCTTCGGGGGAACATACGTAAATACAAACTTACATACATACATTAGACTACTAAAATCACAACCCTTCCCTTTCAACCTGGTGCTGGACCCTTATTCAGTATGACCAATGAGATAACTTGCCAAAAATGTGTGATGTTGTATCTAGCGTGCTCTAAACGTAAACGTGTTCCTCAAACGCGCCACGGCACTTTATTGAAAAATGGTATTCTGTATGCCAAACAATATGTTTTCTATGTCCAGTTTTTGATTCTACGCCATTCGTTCATAAACCTTACGGAAGTATGGAATAAGTAGAAGAAAATAAGTAGAAGTATGGAGGAAGTATGTATACGATGTTGGTAATTTTGCGGTTTCATACATTTCTTTATTTTTCTGTCTTATCTTAATATTAGGTCGATTTACCAGCAATAAAACTTTAATAGCAATTCTGTAGCTTAATTTAAAAACTAAAAAACATTAAATAAATTATAAATATTTTTTTATTGTAAACAATCAATGGATCCTCTCATAAATGCACTAGTTTTGGAACGGCAATAAAAACTTCATCCTCAAAATGCCAATTAATGTCAATCATTGCATTGTCATTTTATCAATAACTACATGCGCCCCACAACTTCACCTGCGTTGAAAAGAAATCTATCATGTATCGGGATAAAAAGTGTCCAAGGAGTTATACATTATAGTATTGTATGTAAACTATCTATTTACCAAACTTTACCCAAATCCGTTCAGCCGTTTTTGCGTAAATATTAGTAGGATTGTTAATATAAGTTGTACATACATACAATCACTCCTTTTTCCTGTTGGGGTAGGCAGAGAAGAAAAGGAAAGAAGTACCTAGGTACTTCATTACTTCTTTTACTATTTAATATCAGTTTTACCTACTCACATGATTTAGGCTATTTTTGTAAATAGTTGAACCTACCCTTAGTCCATCTTATTGCAAATGTAATGTTGGTCATCCTTGTATAACTTGTTCAACAAACAGACGCCAATAATGAAAATTGTAAATGTTTTTGTGTATATCATGGTGCACCGCGCATGCGTAGTTTTACGCGCGCTTTTTATTTAAATTCCACAATGTCACTTGCTGTCAATTTTACTTCAAAAAATCAAGACGCGCGCGTTACACGCCATCTTACCTCACGATATTATGACAACTCTAAACGCGCTCACTACCGCGTTTGCCAAACTTGATATTGCCTTAGAGAATACCTTTGATGCGAATAACGTGGAAATATTGTAACGCGGCACGTTAAGACTTCTCTTCGTTCTTTAGCGTTCACGCCAAGCGCAACTTCAAATTGTATGGAAATAACAACCCGCCTTAAATAGTAGGTACATACTTGTAAACAAACCTCCTTAGAGTTAATCTAGGTTTTTCTATTAATAGAAAAGTAATGTGGGTTGCACATTACTAGCAGTATCGTTAACCCCTCCAACTAAGCTAAATATTCTTGAGTCTGGAGTGGGTTCACGTCAATAGTGCAATGGGTGGGAATCGAACCCTTTCTCGCTCGCCAGGCCGACGCCGCCGTTGGGCTATTGCCGCTTCAATATATAAATGGTGTGTTGATGGCGTAATTAGTTCTAAATGGTTCCACCAGTGATTAAAATCGGTAGGTAGATATATCGATAACTTCTAGATAAATAAAAAATATTGTAATAAAATAATTACAAGTTTTGGGCCAGTTTCATCGGTTCCAGATAGCCTAAAAGGAACTAATATGTGAGATTTTTGACAACTTTTATATCAGGAACCGGTGAAACTGGCCCATAATATCTTAAACACATCGTAAGTTGTTATTTAAATATGACACATGAAATATATAATATACATATTTATTTTTATCTACGTAATACGCACAGCAGCTGTCTATACATTTTTTTATTGATATGTATATCACATACCATTTTAATTACATTTTAAATTTACAAACGTTACAAAATCGACTTGTTTATTTCATCTTACTTAGTTTATTTATATATTACCTCAGTCTTTTAATTATTTGAAATATTAGGTTCTACAATTGTTTTGTATGCAACCAACTATACAAAACTTGTCTGGAAAATATATATAACTATCTGCACCTCGCGGCTTTTACCATCATCATCTTTGCCCACGTTTAATACTGGTTATATAGAGTCTTTGGTAGATAGACCGACAAAATTTTGTCAAATTTTTTTGTGGAAAAGTTGCGCATGACGGGAGGTCATGCGCTACTTTTCCCCTGTAGACCCGAAGTTCTGTCACGGTGTTTTAGATTTTTTTTTATAACGCTAAAAAAAGAAATGTAACCGAATGTGCCTAATGCATTGTTTTAGTGGTCTAAAACCATCTTCGCCTTTCTAATAAAACCGGTTTGGGGCACATCGGTTGGTTAGTTTCCAAGTCCATAACGGACATATAATTATATTATAGGTAAATTTTTTTTTACCATATATATATTTATATTTTGTATAGAATTGTCCAAAAATAAATTTAAAGTAATATTTTTTTAATAATATAAAAACGTATGTACTCTGTCTGTTTGTTACCTAATCACCGATTACGCCTAGATGGACTATCCGATCTTACTGAAATTCAACAAGAAGATTGTAGTAGGACTATTATCTTTTCTGTGATAGTCCTTTATAGCATGAGCATGAACATAGATAAAGGTTCGCTACATTGGGATATTAATTATTCACTTCTGAATAAACTATAATTATGGTTACAGTGTATAATACTCGTATATACAAGTGAATAAATAATATCTACCATCTTGAAAGCTATTTAAAATCTCCTAATAAAAGTTTAATCAATCTCGTTAACACAGAATTACACAAGAAGTTAAATATTTTATAGTGTTATATTAAATTAAAATAACCTAGGTTAATCTAGACTATTTAATCTGGACATAGGCTAAACAGTTAATTATATTCTCTGTGGTAAATTAATAGTAAAATCATGGTTTTTACACATAGCTTAATTAACTCAGATCACACAAATGTTTCTGTTACAGTGATAGAATTGGTGGTGTACGAACGAAGTCGCGGGTATGTACTATGTAGTACTAGTTGACCCGCGACCTCGTTCACGTACACCAAACATTTAGTAGCGTATGTTCATCCTCGTGCTATAAAGTATCTTTTCCTTTTTATAATATTACTAAAAGTGCCCCGCGGCATCGCCCGCGTTAAAAACTTCTTTTATTTACTTTAAACTTTTCTTTTGTATAAAACGATTCTATCATTAAAGATATCAAATAAGAAATAGCCAAATTGGTTCACCCGTTTTCATGTTATTGCGTGACTAAGGCAATTCAGGATTAATTTATAAAACCCGAAAACCCAAATTTTCAGACTTTTTTACCTACCCCATTTCGAAAAATCAAACAACACGTACTTTATCTCATCTTGTTTCGCCATACAAACTTTGAATCCCGTTCCGTGTCCGGGAGGAATTTTTAGAAAATCCTTTCTGAGCGGATACCTACGCCATAATAACTATCTGCTTTCTAAATTTCAGTGCAATGCGAAATAATATTGATTTATAGACTTGGTTACCCCAGTTTATCCTCTTAGGAGGGCATTTTGAAAATGTCTGAAACTCGTATTTACTTATTTATTTACAGAAGTACTTGTGTGAAATGACGAATAAAATGACTATCCAAACTTTGAACCCCCGCTTCATCCCTTTGAAGAGTGAATTTTGAAAAATTGTTTCTTAGCGGATACCTAAGTTAAAATAACTATCTGCATGCCCAATTTCAGCGCAACCCGAAACAACATTGATTTCAGACTTTGAAAGTTAAGTTAAGTTTCGAATAGAAAATACTATCTAATCTTGTTTCTCCATACAAACTTTAAACCCCCGATTCATCCCCTTCAGGGGTGAATTTTGAAAAATCTTTTCTCAGAGGTAACTAACGCCGTAATAACTATCTGCATGCCAAATTTCAGCGCAATCCGAAACAATATTGATTTTCACAATTTGTTACCCCATTTCACCCTCGTAGGGGTGGAATTTCAAAGAAACCTTAACACACGTATTTACTTTTTTTTTTACTTGAGCACTTGTGTAAAGTTTCGAATGGAAAATACTATCTAATCTTGTTTCTCCATACAAACTTTGAACTCCCGTTTCATCCCCTTCAGGGCTGAATTTTGGAAAATCCTTTCTCAGAGGTAACTAACGTCATAATAACTATCTGCGTGCCAAATTTCAGCACAATCTGACACAATATTGATTTTCACACTTTGTTACCCCATTTCACCCTCGTAAGGGTGGAATTTAAAAAAAAACTTAAACACTTATTTTTTTACTTGAGCACTTTATCTAATCTTGTTTATCCATACGAACTTTGAACACCCTTTTCATCCCCTTCAGGGGTAAATTTTGGGAAATCCTTTCTCAGAGGTAACTAACGTCGTAATAACTATCTGCATGCCAAATTGCGCAATCCGAAACAATATTTCTTTTCACACTTTGTTACCCCATTTCACCCTCGTAGGGATGGAATTTCAAAAAAACCTAAAACACGTATTTACTTAATTTTTTACTTGGGCCCTTGTGTGAAGTTTCGGATAGAAAATACTATCTAATCTTGTTTCTCCATACAAACTTTGAACACCTATTTCTTCCCCTAAAGAGGTGAATTTTGGAAAATCCTTTCTTAGTACACCCTTACGTAATAAGACGAATATACCCTCCAAATTTCTAGTCTCTACGACCAGCGGTTTAGGCTGTGCGTTGTCTGTCAGTCAGTCAGTCAGTCAGTATGTCAGGACAAAGATTCTTATAGTATTAGATTAGTAAGGCAGTATGTAAAGTATGGATTGTTATTAATACAGGTGCTTCACCAGATTGTCAAACAATCATTTAAAGGCTGCAACGTACGATACGTTTTTCAGTAGTGCTATACTTGGTCCAATCTTATACAACCGATTCAACAAAAAAAAAAAAGGAAAGAGTTGCTTATCATCTAACAAAAATAGTCTGACAAGTGATATATTTAAAAAAAACATACACACAAACATTAACAAAATATTTCTTCTAGCTTTAGTAGATTTAAAGAGAAAATTATGTTTTACCTATTGCTTGGTCTGGGCGTGTGTATTGTATATTTTTTGTTCATAAAAAATAGTAATAAAGAACCACCGATGCTCTCTGGCTGTTATCCCATTATAGGGAACATACTTAGAATCGTTGGAGATGGCGTTGGTAAGTTTTCAATTTAAATTGTTTGCCTTATTTTGTAAATTGTTCGTACTACATAAAATGTTTAACCATTTGACTTACGATTATGCCTGAATAATTTTTATACTGCTTTTGCTTTTCAACCGACTTCCCAAAAAGAAGGAGGTTCTCAATTCGTCTGTGTGTGTTTTTTTTGTGTGTATGTTACTCGATTACTCCGTCAATTGAGAACCGATTTAAATGATTCTCTTTTTAATCGGTAGGATTTGTTTCCGATGTGGTTCCATTGTAATTTCATCGAGATCTGATTATTATCTCTAGAGATATGACGATAAACGTCTCAAACTTGCTACTAAAATTGACTCGCGGGGCATGGAAGTCGGGTCGGATCCTAATTATTATACTGTTTTTTCAAACCTCAAGTCACCTACACAAGCTAAAGTGTGGAGAATGTTATGGCCATTTAGGAATAATGTCTTAAATGTGTTTTTGCTAGCCTAGCAGTAGCATATCATATTATTTTTATCATTTCACTACTAAGGTTTACTTGGGTTGCCAAAATAATGTTAAAAGTTGATCGAAATTATGTTTTAAATTATTTCATAACAGGGTATTTATCCATATTCATTACTAGCAGCCCGCCCCGGCTTCGCACGGGTAGAACATATATGCCTACAAAATTTGCATCAGTTTGTTGCATCGAATATAAAATATGAACATATTTAACAATCATCGTCATATTTCATCCAATTTACACAAAACCTTAACGAATTATAGACCTAAACCTTCCTCATAAACACTCTGGCTATTGGTGAAAACCGCATGATAATCCGTTCAGTAGCTATTGAGATTATTGCGAACAGACAGACAGACGCAGTGATGAACTTTGTTTTATAATACTTGCGTAGTGATATTGGACGGCCCTTTGGCGTAAAGGATAGTTACCCTGATTCTGACCCGACGGTCGTTGGTTCTAATCCTAGCTATATACCTACCAATGAAAGTTTTATGTGCATTCATGAATCATGAGTTTTCGTACAGTGGTTGTGGGATCATTAAATCTACCAAAAAGTAGCTTACCATCAAGGAGGACATCTGCCGCCGTAACCTTACACCGTTCCCCGACGCAAAATGTAGGGGTAATATACGTTTAACGTGTGTATCTGTGTGTCTGTCTGAAGCATCTTAGCACCTAACCGGATGAACCGATTTTGTTTTTATTATTGATAGTTTTTTTTTGTTTGATAGATGTCTTCATCGAGAGTTTTCTTAGCTTTGATTCATGAAAATTCGTTCAATCGTTATAAAACTATGAGCTTTTTTCTAGTTAATTTCGCTATGAAATCAACTTTCATAGATCTGATCTGATGAATTAAGCAGCGTTCGTAAGAAACGTGTTTTTTTGACCGTTTTTTTGCCGACTTAGGTTGCAAATTAGGTCTCCACGAATGTACCTTTGATTTAAACGGGATAATATATAGCCTATTTTCATTCCGAAAGTCCATTCTATGTATTAGTGAAAGAATTTTTTAAATCGGTTCAGTAGTTTTTGAGCCAAATCATTACAAACATACAAAAATACAAAAATACAAAAATACAAAAATACAAAAATACAAAAATACAAAAATACAAAAATACAAAAATACAAAAATACAAAAATACAAAAATACAAAAATACAAATGTTCTCTCTTTATAATATTAGTATAGATTATAAATGTATCTCCATTACCTACTCTCTGGAAAGACAAGAGACAAAATTGTTGTATTTATAAGAATATTTTTTTTAGAATATATTATGAATAGAATATGTATGATGTAATTCATCAAGCAACCCGTATAATTTTGCCATGTCTATCTGTTTTCTCGTTCGATTGTTCGTCTGTCCGTGGCTTAGCCAAAGACAATATAGTATATTAGAATCATCGATATACATTTTTAAGATTGATGACTCTAACCATAATTGTTCACAGCAACAAAAATGTATTGAAACATTTTGTGTTAACATATTTGTTTGGTACAGTGGGGATGTATTTTATATCGGTTATCCTATGCGTAGACTTTTACTATGGTGTAGGAGTATTTAGATCTAATAAATAGGCTTTAGAAAAGATTGTGGGTGAGCAAAAACTCTTTTTTTGACTAAAAACTAGCAAAAACTATATTAAAAGGATCCGATTGCGAAATATTAAGCTTTGGAGTTTTGCGTTCTGCGCTACTATTTTATATAGCTATTACATAACGAATAATAATACTTAAATTCAAAACTTAAAACCATCTCCGACTAATCTATGTACCTATATTCTGCTCTACCATTCCAATAAGCCCAAACTTGACACACACTTGTTGAGTATTCTGCAGACTCCAGGAGATGTCCCAGAATCAGATCAATACTACCATATTTTTATAATATCATTGAAGTAAGAGGATACCGAATTTCAAATTGATCAGAACTATGAAAGTTGTTTCATAACGTAATCAACTAGAAATAATTTATACATTCTGAAGTTAGAAAATCTGTCTCCAAAACATCTAATGAGTTCTGGCAGCTATCATTGAGAGCCAGTTCCCATTCTAGGCCTAGTGTGCCCACCATCTTCGACCGCATCGTTAATTAGCAACAGGTGAGATAGTGGTCAAACGCTAGCCTATAAGAATAAAAAAAAAACATAACAATCCCTTTTCACACTTTGTATCAGAATATATTAGGCTATCGAAATTGTATTGTTTAAGCATTGTATAAAGCAATTCACATAATATCTGATGAATGCACTACCAAAGGTGGCGTTATCAAATTTAACTTTGGACCAATCACTTCGTACTACAGTATGTATTAACCTTATATTATATTTCAATAGATACCACATATAGATACTATTTGCGTAATCACTTCGTTATGACTTCACAACATTTAAACAAGTTTATCGGGGTCTTTAATTTTGTTTCTCCCTCTACGATTAGAATAGTGCAATGTTACATTATATGACAGAGGTACATAGTAAAGATAATAGTTACTTATTTATGTACTTCTCCGATTCAGTCGTAGATGGGAGTATTAGTGGGTTCAGTGGTCCGAAGAAGATATCGAAGGTTTGACTTTTTCTTAGAAATAGTCTGTAACAGAGGAATCTATGGACTTTTCGCAATGGGATGTAAGATTCGAATCGTCATTTCAAAACTTACATTTAACTTAATGATACATAACCTCTTTCTTACTCTTCTATTATAAAGGCTGATGATGATGACTATGATCTGGGGCCGGCGCTGGATTGTTATGAAAAGCCGTTTACACGGTGCCATGGTCGCTGGCTTAAGTCTAGCTGGCATCGTTTAGATTAGGCTTGATATTAATTGAGATTATTCTAATGGGGTCTACCGTTTTCTCATTCACCGGGAGGCGCCACTGAGTAAAATGGTATGAAAGCAGTCCAGCTATACAATTTTGTTACTAAAATGTCAAAATTCATGTCATGTTACGTCAGTTTGGGATACATACTTAACTAAATATAACATTGACATTTCGTGGAACTTGTAGCGCATTAGCGCCTCTTGCGGAAAATTTACATGCTGTAGCTCCCATTAGTTCTAACACGATACCACTGGCTGTAAATTGGTTTGGATTTCCTAACCAACAGAACATCCTGCATATTCCAGGTCTTGTTGCAGCATCAGCCCAAAGTTATCTTGTACTTTGAGTTTTGAATATCGGTTTTGGGGGCATTTATGACCCACAAGAGGGATATTGCTTAGTTATTTATAGCGTTCTGTGTCGGTAGGACCTTTAGGGTCTTTCCTACCCTTGATCCGAAACGTAAAACCTGGTGGTGCTAAATGGGTGACTACTGGTGGTGGGTTGTGGTTAGAACCAATAAAATTAACTACTTAAAAAAATAAAATTCATACAATAAAATTAACGATATGTCACCAGTCGGTTCGGTGAGTTTTGGCATGAAATTCAATACTTGCAGCTTGGAAGACAGATTAAGATAATTGCGCTATGTGGATAAGACAAATGTTATCCTATGTTGCATCTGATTTCCGTCTTTTATATTCAGACGAGCACGAGTCCATCTTAGACCGCTTGTCACTTAACACCCAGTGAGATTGTGCTAAGTGTTTTTTTTATTCAACTTTCATTTAGGAGCTTTTGGCTAAAGACGGCTATGACAGCCCCGTATTGTTTTACAAAGGATATTAAACATAAACTAGTCTGTCTGAAAAAATGTTACGTACTTTCAATGATTTACGTGTATTTTCCTGTGAGTTAATAGCTAAGGCGCTCTAAATGTAAAAAATATTCGTACGACATTGACATAAGATGAAGATGTCAAAGTTAAACATATGCTGCCTTTTTTACATGTAACGTACCTCGCCGTAAGCGCAGCGTCACCTTGCCGTAGCCACGACGACGTGCCGGTACTGCTGATCGACTACGGTGACGTTCCGTTTCCTTTACTAATAGTCGGTTTCTGAGGTACATTTATTGAGAGTAATATATATTATAGATATTAGAAAAGATAAACTCTCCATAAATGTATTTAGAAACCGGCCATTAGTGTACGATGGCGTTAATAATATATTTTTACAGTTTTAACAGATCCAGATGATGCCTTAACGTTAGCTAACACGTGCCTAAAAAAGCATTTCGTCTATGATTTGGTAAAACCTATATTTGGAAATGGACTACTAACAGCTGATGGTAAGTTGTGAACTAATAACATTGAAAAATACACAGTAATATATAATATACACATCATATAAGAGGTATTCAGTGTACGCCAACACAATATTAAATAATACTAGCAGCCCGCCCCGGCTTCGCACGGGTAGAACATATATGCCTACAAAATTTGCATCAGTTTGTTGCATCGAATATAAAATATGAACATATTTAACAATAATCGTCATATTTCATACAATTTACACAAAACCTTAACAAATTATGCACCTAAACCTTCCTCATACTCGTAAACACTCTGGCTATTGGTGAAAACCGCATGATAATCCGTTCAGTAGCTATTGAGATTATTGCAGAACAGACAGACAGACGCAGTGATGGACTTTGTTTTATAATACTTACGTAGTGATATTGGACGGCCCTTTAGCGTAAAGGATAGTTACCCTGATTCTGAACCGACGGTCGTTGGTTCTAATCCTAGCTATATACCTACCAATGAAAGTTTTATGTGCATTCATGAATCATGAGTTTTCGTACAGTGGTAGTGGGATCATTAAATCTACCAAAAAGTAGCTTACCACCAAGGAGCCCGGGCCCGGTGGCGTAATCGGGAGAACGGTCGGCTTTGATGCCGTGGTACCGAGTTCAAACCTTACCGTGCACCAATGGATTTTTCCATCGAAAAATTTATGTGCGCTTCTCACAGTGGCCCGTCCGGTGAAGGAAAACATCGTTAAGAAACCAACAACCCCCGCATAGTTGTAGGACACTATCTAGTGTCCGCCTGGCCAGCTACCACCCTCAACTTAGAAAATCTGTCGCCAAAAACATCTAATGTGTTCCGGCAGCTATCCTTGAGAGCCAGTTCCTCAGTCTAGGCCTAGCGTGTTTACCATCTTCGACCGCATCTTCACTTACCAACAGGTGAGATAGTGGTCAAACGCTAGCCTATAAGATATAAAAAAAAAGGTGAACATCTGCCGCCGTAACCTTACGCGTTCCCCGACGCAAAATGTAGGGGTAATATACGTTTAACGTGTGCATCTGTGTGTCTGTCTGTAGCATCTTAGCACCTAACCGGATGAACCGATTTTGTTTTTATTATTGATAGTTTTTTTTAACCGACTTCACAAAAAAGGAGGAGGTTCTCAATTCGTCTGTATGTTTTTTTTTTTTTTTTTGTGTGTATGTTACGCGATTTCTCCATCAATTGTGAACGGATTCAAACTATTCTTTTTTTAATAGGTAGGTTACGTTTCTGAGGTGGTCCCATTTTAATTTTACCGAGATCTGATTAGTATCACCAGAGATATGGAGATAAATACCTCAAACATAGGAGAATGTACTAGTTTTAGTAGAAGAGTCCCAAGAAGATTATACACAATGGAGGTTGCTATTGCATATAAGATATTCTTACGGTAACTGTGAGCGAGATACAAATAAAGGTGGGGATAATTTTTTTTAATATCTTATAGGCTAGCGTTTGACCACTATCTCACCTGTTGCTAAGTGAAGATGCGGTCGAAGATAAAGAAGTGGACTAGAATGGGAACTGGCTCTCAAGGATAGCTGCTTGAACACATTAGATGTTTGGCGACAGATTTTCTAACTTGAGGGTAGCTGGCCAGGCGGACACTAGATATGTCCTACCACTATGCGGGGGTTGTTGGTTTCTTAACGATGTTTTCCTTCACCGGAGGGCAACTGTGAGAAGCGCACATATATTTTTCGATAGAAAAATTCATTGGTGCACGGCGGTTTGAACTCGGTACCACCCCATCAAAGCCGACTGTTCTCCCAATTACGCCACCGGGCCCTCAATAAATAATTATATATTAATAATTATAATAAATAATTATATATAAATATAAATAATTTGTCTTCACAGGAATGTTCTACCGGGCAAAGTCTTGTTAGGGTGCTAACTTTTTTAAACATACCTAAGATTTTTTGACATGACATGACGTTTGGCGAAGATGGCGGCCATTTCAGTCCCGCGACACTGCATACATAATTAAATAACTCAGAATTATGAACGTACTTTGTACCAATCAACACAGCAAAAAAAAATTATAAGCATAAACCCACATATTATATAATAGTTACTACGTAAATAATACTTTTCGTTGTTAGGTTGGCTACACAGTGCTTTCATAATTCGGGTATCCACAATATAGGGAAGTGCCTCTTATAACGTAGTAGAGTGATTCAGTACTCTGTTGGCCATATGGCGGCAATTAATGTTAATAATCGCAAATAATACTTTTTAATATTCATTTTGGAATATAACTAGTCCGTGTTGTAAAAGTATTTGGAATTATTGTAATAAAATAGACAATTAATTATCGTGTGTGTCAGATGCTTTAATTGTACAGGGCCATTTTGGACATTGTCCTTTGATACCTTGATGACATCATTATTACTAGTGAATATTTTCACTTTAGCGCGGCATTTAAAGTCAATTTTTTTAGGGTTCCGAACCCAAAGGCTACCAAATGAACACTTTCTGAGACTTTGTTGTCTGTTCGTCCGTCCGTCCGTCCGTCCGTCCATCCGTCCGTGTGTATATATGTGCGCACTTTACAGATCTGTATCTTCTTAACCGTTATAGGTACATACTTGAAATTTTCTAAAAGTATATATCCGTCAGTGTATAACGGCCCAGATACGAATTTAATAGATGCATGTAATTTCATTAAAATTTTTTTGCACTAAAAAGGATAAAATAAGTTATTTTTCAAAAAAAATAAAACCGACTTCATAATCACAAAAAGGCACTCAAAAGCGAATAATAATTTACTTAAAATTATTATAGCGTTACCCACTTCTCTATTTGAAGTCGGTGCCAGCCAAGTCTATTGGATATTAAATAGATACTACGTATGTAGTAGTAGTAAGTAGGTACATGTAGGTTAGTAAGTAGGTAGATACATGTAGGTATTATCTATCTACTACCTATTAGACTTGGCTGGCACCGACTTCAAATAGAGAAGTGGGTAACGCTATAATAATTTTAAGTAAATTATTATTCGCTTTTGAGTGCCTTTTTGTGATTATGAAGTCGGTTTTATTTTTTTTGAAAAATAACTTATTTTGTTTGATAGATGTCTTCATCGAGAGTTTTCTTAGCTTTGATTCATGAAAATTCGTTCAATCGTTATAAAACTATGAGCTTTTTTCTAGTTAATTGCGCTATGAAATCAACTTTCATAGGTCTGATCAATTCGAAAATCTTCTTCTTTAACGATATTGTAAGAACATGGAAGCATTGACCTGATGCTGGGACATCTCCTAGACTCTACAGTCTACAATACTCAAATCCTCACCAACTTACAGCTCAGATTTTAAATGTCGTGTTTAGAGTCATGGGAATGCTTTTAATGAAAAGATTATACATAGATCAGTCGGGGTGGTTTAAAATATTATATTATTATATATATAGATGAATATTATTTTATACTTTAGATCATATTATTATACTATATTGACTACAAATTGATTGTGATCGGCGGGGATCTACAGCATAGCTAAGCCTATAATAATATTTTCGTAGTAACTATGACCTAAGCTGTGGTTTCACTACAAATATTTTATTAATTTTGCGATGTGTGTATGTGCAATTCGTGATATCTTCTAGAGTTTTCATTTGAATTAAATACTGTAAAAGACAATTTTAATCTATAATATGTGGCCAAGCTAATTAACGTACTTATTTGGATAAGGATTAATATTATATACTTGAAAATAGCCTTGGAAGTTATGTAATATTTTTTAACAAACATTTTAAGATTACAATGGTTACTGTGAGTCAACCTTAAGAGATAGACATATGCTGTCGCGGACTTTTTTGTAGGTCTTATTAAGTTGTACAACTCTTGTATAGAAAATATTCTTTTATCTATTTTCAATTAAGCAGCGTTCGTAAGAAACGTGTTTTTTCGACCGTTTTTTTGCCGACTTTGGTTGCAAATTAGGTCTCCACGAATGTACCTTTAATTTAAACGGGATAATATATAGCCTATTTTTATTCCGAAAGTCCATTCTACGTATTAGTGAAAGAATTTTTTAAATCGGTTCAGTAGTTTTTGAGCCAAATCATTACAAACATACAAAAATACAAAAATACAAATGTTCTCTCTTTATAATATTAGTATAGATGTGCACGCTCAAAAGCGTTAGTGCCCTACGTTTCTGCTCGATATCTGTAAATGTATTCTAGTATATTCCTCGGTAAACACTATAAAATAATAATGTTGTTTTTTAGTTCCTATGTGGAAAAAACATCGAAAACTTCTGAATCCAGCCTTTAGTCAAAATATCCTGGACTGTTTTATGGGTATTTTTAACTCCCAAGCACAAAGTTTGACTCACCAGCTCGAGCGTCACTTAGGCAAAGAATTTGACCACGATATGCTCTTGAGGATTAACTCCTTGGAAACTATATGTTGTAAGTTAATGATTATTATATTAAATGATATGACCACGTTGCTTCCATAAGTTGACTAGGAAGCAATTAACTATTTCTTTGCTCAAGTTAAGTATATTTGATAGGTAGTTCTTAATAAAACTATCAAAGAAAATGATAGTTTTATGTAATTTGATGGTATTTAAAATATCTTAATAAAACTATCAAATATACTTTAGCGATCAGTTACTGCCACAGATCTAAGATTTCACTACTTAGTGAAATCATAAATCTATGGTTACTGCAGTAGTATTTGTACCGATTTGTTCAAACCAAACGCGATCAGACAGCGATTGAACGCGTGATCTCCACCTCGGCTGGCACCGCAGACCGCAGCAGATGATGCGTGAGCGCATGCAATATTTTCCAAAGCTTTATTACTTTTTAGCAGCTGCAACTGGTGTAGATAGCGATGAATACGAAAACCTTCAGAAACGGTACTTGCCCAGTGTAGATGAACTACTTAGAATATTCACTGACAGGCTCACAAAGTTCTTCCTGCATAGCGATCTGATTTTCAACTGGTCGTCACTGAAGAAACAACAGGACAAAGAATTAGAGCATGTTATAGCACTATCTAGTTCGGTAAGTAGTATACCTATATATTTTTTTAAACTTACTATCTATGTGGGTTGCATGTACTAGTACCTAGACTTGTTAACCCTCCAACTAAGCTATGTATATAATATAATAGGTTGGGATGAAACTTACGACCTTTTGATCGCCAGGCCTTAACCATTGGGTTATTGCCCCCTTTTTTAACCCGCGACGAAAAAATAAGGGATGTTATAAGTTTGACGAGTGATACACAGATACACAGATGTGTATCTGTTTACCTATGTATCTGTGAACGTGTGTGTCTGTCTGTGGCATCGTAGCGCCCAAACTGATAAACCGATTTTAATTTAGTTTCTTTTATTTAATAAGTGTCTTCATCGAGAGTGTTCTTAGCTTTGTTTTATGAACATCCATTCAGCCGTTTAAATATTATTAGTTCTTTTTTGGTTGATGAGACTACGATACCAACTTTAGTTCAACTTTACTTTAGCCCTTTCTTTTCGTTACCCCCGTGCTTTGACCGCGGACGTCAAACAATCAAAATGGCGCTTCTTCACACTACTCAGTACTTACTTTACTCATGTTGTACTTACCCGTCAATCTGCTGCCGTCTGTTTAGCGTAGTTTACATTAGTCAAGTAGGTGACTATTATTCATATACAAATCAGTCGGGGGTGGTTTTAATGACTTTTATGTACACTTTGTTTTATGTAACATAAAACAGAAACTTGTGTATACGCTGTTATTCCATTAAATCATTTTAGTCTTTGTAGATCAATAGGCAATGCATTACTAAAGAACAGATAATAATACTACGGCATTACAGAAAAATGTACAGTCGTAGAATAAAAGAGCCTAATAGAGCATATGACCAGAAGTGGACAAATTTAGGATGATGATTTTGTTGATAACAGATGTTGTTCTATATTTCTACTGTAAATTATTTGTGCAAATAAACATCTAAATAACTCATATAATTTCAGATGGTGCGGAAAAAAAAGCATGAGATGGACAGTGTATCTCAAAATATCAACAAAAAATCAGGTAGGTTATCAGTTAAAATATTATGTTTCTTGAAGTGTTACACGTTATATTTTTTTGTACATTGTTACACACAATCCAAAATGTAATTTCACGTAACACGTGTAACAATGTACAATCAGTTAAAAGTTTCTCTGACACAAAATAGGTCAAGTATGAATCGGACTCAAATATCGTACCAAGTACATACACTTAAATTATTTTCTTGCTTATTTGTTATAAAGCTTACCTACTAGCAAAGTGGGTTGCACATTACTAGTATTCTTGTTAACCCCTCCAACGTAAATATATTTATGTCTGGCTGGAGTAGGTACACGTATATATCAATAGTGCAATGGTGGTTCGAAGCATCTAAAACAAACGGTTCCTCGAGTTTTACCATGATTTCGGTGCTGACCAGAACAAAATATGGGATGAGACAGTTTCGCTTTGTTAGTTAAGACAGTAAAGGTACAGCCACACCGCGGCGTCCTGCGATCTCAGTACTTTTCAATTGTTTTCTGATCGCATTTGGTGTGAACCAGTCGGTACAAATACTACTGCGCTATCTGATCGCCGCCGAGATCGCGCACGCAGGACGCTGCGGTGTGCGTACCTTTATCCAGCGCCTTCTATCCTATCGCCTATCTAGTATCTTATAATAGTTGCCTTCTTCCAGAAAAACTCGACACCTTTTAAGACCGCACCGTCACTTAACATTAGGTATACGCTATATCTGTGTCTGTTTGCAATAAATAACAAAAACCTATTGTTTGTACATCGCAGAATGATGGGTAATTTTGGGACGTAAATATAGACTGAGCTCTTAAGAAGCTAGAAAGTGGACTGATTAAAATTATGATCACTTATTTCCACAGAAATAGTAATAATAAAGTAGCTTATTTCAAATACATAAATATTTCATATTTCACAAAGTATTAACTTTTGAATTATCTGCTACTCGTAGTTGGTATGGAGGGTACAGACAAAGAGAATCAACTAGTAATAAATGTTCCCAAATGAAAATTTTTGAAAATAATAGTTCAAGAACAACCAGGATGGCACTAGTGTAATCAGAGGGTAAAACAACCAATAACAACAATACCACCTAAATAAGACAGACACCTTTTTCATGTATGTAGATTGATCTTCTTGTCTCTACCTTCCATAATTTGTTGGTAACTATGTTTTCAGAAAAAGTTAAAAGTTTTATAGACCACCTTCTTGAACTCACCAAGGATGAGAAAAGTTTCACGGAAGAGCAAATAATATCAGAAATAAATAATATTATATTTGGCGGCCATGACACATGTGCATCTGCTTTAAGTTTCACTTTTACGTTGCTGGGATCTTATGCTGATGTTCAAGAAAAAGCATATGATGAGTTCGTACCTTTACTTCTAAAACTAATCTACATTCTCACCACTGTTACTTTTTGTGGAGCAACGTTTCCACATGGGCAACATTATAAAGTAAAAAAATGTATATTTTAGGGTTCCGTACCTTAAAAGGAAAAAAAAACCTTCTATGATCACTTTTTTGTCCGTCTGTCTCTCTGTCAAGACCTTTTATCTCAGTAACACGTAGAGGTATCTAATTGAAGATTATATCACTAGGACACTATTTAGTGTCCGCCTGGCCAGCTACCACTCTCAAGTTAGAAAATCTGTCGCCAAACTTCTAATGTGTTCCGGCAGCTATCCTCGAGAGCCAGTTCCCATTCTTAGCCTAGCGTGCTTACCATCTTCGACCGCATCATCACTTAACAACAGGTAGTGGTCAAACGCTAGCCTATAAGATATTAAAAAATACTGGAGTCTCTTTCAGCTGTGAAAAATTCAACTTGTAAGGCAACGCGATCAAAAGATAAGACCCTTTATGTCGCATAATTTCACATATGTAGATGGCGTTATACACCATAAACCAAGCAAACGTTTTATTTTTGACTCCTTTTTATTACTCTCACGCCTATAAGAAATCTTTCATTGTGCAAGCGGTCCATTTGTGAATCGCACTACCTGTTCAAATTAGGGCATTGACATTTGCGAATTTACACGTATCAGTATACGAGTAAATTCGCAAATATCAATGCCGGCCAGCCGGTGGGATGGTCGGGGCTCGAGTGGTTAAGTTTTCTCTACTGACGTGCAGTCAGTCCTACGACTAATAAGTAGTAAGGTAGTCGTTACATTGTAAGATTCCAAAAAACTTGATTGAATTTGTACCCTTGGGGTCAATTTTTAAAGTTCGTGGAGCCTAATTCAAAGGCAATAATTTCACAGACAAGTGTACATTCATATATTTTTTCAGGATATTGCAAGTCCTTGGAAAAGCGGATAGAGAAGTGGCTACCGGAGATTTATCTAAGCTTGTGTATATTGAAGCAATACTAAAAGAAACGTTAAGATTGTATCCTAGCGGTCCAATAATAGTACGGCAAACTGAAAGAGAATTACAACTTAGTACGTACCTACTAATTGAAGAAACTATTTTTATGTCAACGTAGGCAATCAAGTTGACGGCCCTACCACACTCCGGACACTCGACTAAATCCTTATACAAAGCCGCGTTTTAACGACCTATTACCGTATTAAGTACTAGCAGCCCGCTCCGGCTTCGCACGGGTAGAACATATATGCCTACAAAATTTGCATCAGTTCGTTGCATCAAATATAAAATATTAACATATTTAACAATCATCGTCATATTTCAACCAATTTACACAAAACCTTAACGAATTATGCACCTAAACCTTCCTCATAAACATTTATAGGCTATTGGTGAAAACCGCATGATAATCCTTTCAGTAGCTATTGAGATTATTGCGAACAGACAGACAGACGCAGTGATGGACTTTGTTTTATAATACTGTTACGTGCGGGGTGGTATTAAAATGCCAATCCGATGAGATGAACGTTTATTTCCACTTGAACACTAGGTTAGCACAATGTTCCACAGTAGTTGTCCAAATCGTCTTGCACAATGATCAAAAGTCCGTTAACACACACTGAGGTCGTTGGTAATCACAATCACTGATTTCACTGTTCACAACACTAGTTCACTGATAACACTTAACGATCACTTGGTCGCTATCCGCGCTTCGATGGTTACTCTGTCGCTTCCAAAGAATGACTGACTCAACGCCGCGGTGCGACGCTTTATATAGGACACAATAATTATTCTAGAAAATCCTCGATCAATAAAGAATAAAAATAACAGACAAACAAGCAGTAAATCAAAAACAAAAGGGGCGGCTTTCCTTTGAACATCTGATGTAAACAACTTTACCATACATGCTAATTTGATTTCTAACTACTTATGAATAAGGTTCTCATCATTGGATGTGGCCCGTGGTGTACTCCGGTTTCCCGAGAAAGAAGTGTTTTTCGAAGGAACGGCACCGTGTAAGCTTTACTGTCTCAAGGACGTCGTTTTGGCTCCAAAATCGCAAAATATTGTTCGAGTGAAATTTCCAAATACAGTCAAGAGTGGACTATGTGTAGTTGCCGAAGATGAGGGCACACATCCGACCTGGATTACTGCAAGAACATTGCTCATGACAAACAGAACGGCCAGTGTGCGAACGAATATTACTTCTACGGAACCAAGCTCGGAAGATCAAATATCACAGCTGCTGGAATCATCCAAAGATAACTTAACATTCACTCAGCTGTCACAAGCAAAACGTCTGTTGATGCGGTTTAAAGGCGTCTTCGCCGCTGGAAACAACTGTGGACGTACCGGACTTGTTAAACACAAAATTGACACTGGCGACGCAAGACCTATACGACAGAGGCCACGAAGGATTCCATGGGCGAAAGAAGCTGAAGTTGCAGACATGATACGAGACATGGCCAAAGAGAAAGTCATCGAACCATCTACAAGTCCTTGGTCATCGCCAGTGGTTCTGGTGAAAAAGAAAGATGGCTCCACCAGATTCTGCGTAGATTACAGAATGCTTAATGAAGTCACAAAGAAGGACAGCTACCCCTTGCCTCGAATAGACGATACACTGGACATGCTCAGTGGAATGAAGTGGTTTTCAACGGTTGACCTGAAAAGTGGCTACTGGCAGCTAGAAATCAGTCCAGAAGACAAAGAAGACAGCATTCAGTACGGGCATTGGAAATAGACTCTGGCAATTCAACGTCATGCCATTTGGACTGTGTAATGCTCCAGCAACGTTCGAACGTCTCATGGACAGAGTAATGGTTGGATTACTGGGAGACGTATGCTTGGTGTACCTGGATGACGTCATCATTTTGGGCCGTGATTTTACTGAACATCTGCAGAATCTGGAGAAGGTTTTGAACCGTCTACGTGAAGCAAACCTGAAGCTAAGTGCCAAAAAGTGTGACTTCTTTAAATCCAAAGTCAGCTACCTTGGATACATCATTTCGGAGAACGGGGTACAAACTGATCCTAACAAAATCAAGGCTGTTCAAACTTGGCCTACCCCGAAGAATAAAACGGATGTAAGGTCGTTTTTGGGACTATGCGCTTACTATCGGCGGTTCGTCAAGAACTTTTCTGGAATTGCCAAACCCTTACATCGACTGACGGAAGAAAAGCGCACATTTGTATGGGACTAAGAGTGTGAATCCGCCTTCAACATTCTTAAGCAGCGACTGTGTGAAACGCCGATCTTGGGGTACCCTACCAGAGATGGAAGATTTATCGTGGACACTGATGCCAGTAACACGGGAATTGGAGGAGTTCTCTCGCAAATCCAAGGAGACCAAGAAGTGGTGATAGCATACTTCAGTAAATCATTATCCAAACCAGAACGAAACTACTGTGTCACCCACCGCGAGTTGCTTGCTGTGGTGAAGACTCTTCAGCACTTCAACAAGTACCTCATCGGAAGATAGTTTACGCTCAGAACTGACCACACTGCTCTTAAATGGCTTCTTCAGTTTAAGAGCCCGGAAGGTCAAGTAGCACGATGGATCGAGCAACTTCAAGAGTTCAATTTCGTGACAGAACATGGCAGTGGAAAGGGCCATAGCAACGCCGATGCCCTGTCAAGAAGACCTTGTGCAGATGACTGTAAACACTGCGAGAAGCACGAGTCTCAAGAAGAAGTCAGAGTCATTAGGATGGACAGAACAGATGACGAATGGAACGGCGACAATATGAGACAAGCACAATCGGAGGACAGTGATTTACGACCTGTACTGGATTGGATAAAGTCTGGAAATAAGCCCCAGTGGAGCGACGTGTCAGTTTGCCCAATTACAAAAAGTTACTGGGCTCAGTGGGACAGCCTGACTCTGGAAGAAGGAATCTTGTACCGAAAATGGGAAAACAGCAATGGAAAGGAAACTACGATGCAGGTCGTTGTTCTTCGGAGTAAAGTGGCATCTCTACTACGACACATTCATGATGGAGTTTCTGGTGGACATCTAGGAGTCAAGAAAACTCTTGTGAAGGTTCGTCGACGATTTTACTGGGTACACAGCCGCGAGGATGTGGAAGATTGGTGCAGGAAGTGCACCGCTTGCGCATCAGTAAAAGGACCGAAGACAAGAAGTAAAGGGCAACTAAAATTGTACAACGTTGGAGCACCATGGGAGCGCATTGCCGTGGATGTTGCCGGGCCATTTTCCAAGACTGAAGAAGGCAACAAGTACATCATCGTAGTACAAGATTACTTCAGTAAATGGCCCGAGGTTTTCGCGACACCAAACCAGGAAGCAAAGACAGTCGCAAAGAAGTTGGTGCAAGAAGGGATCTGTCGATTTGGTGTAACGATGGAACTGCATTCCGATCAAGGAAGGAACTTCGAGTCTGCCCTATTCCAAGAAATGTGCACCCTCCTCGGGATCCAAAAGACGCGGACAACGACAGCTCATCCACAGTCAGACAGAATGGTTGAGAGGTTTAACCAGACGATGGAGAATCACCTGGCTAAAGTCGTGGACGCACATCAACGAGACTGGGATCAGTACATACCTTTGTTCTTGTTGTCATACCGTTCCGCTATCCATGACAGCACTGGTACGACTCCTGCAAATGTGAATTTTGGACACGAACTAAGACTTCCTATCGACGCCAGTTATGGCGAACCAGTTATGGTTCCCCGCCAGATGCTCCGAAGCCTGTAACCGACTATGTCAGTGATCTTCGTAGTCAGCTGGACGAAGTGCAGAGGATAGTTCGAGAGAATAGTTTAAAAACTGGTGAAAAAATGAAGACCCGGTACGATCGTAGAGTGAATACGATGGGTTTCGAAGAAGGAACTCTCGTCTGGTTGCACAACCCACTACGAAGAAAAGGAAAAAGTCCGAAGCTGCAGGCTCATTGGGAAGGACCATACCAGATTATCACGAAAATAAACGACGTTACCTACCGCATTAAACGAGGCCAGAGAGGAAAGCCGAGGGTAGTACACATCGATCGATTTACACGATACCATGGAACAAATGATGATCGGGACGATCATAACTAAGAAGGCGATAATGTTACATCGCGTCGTCGAGTCGCGATGTTTCGCCAAGCTTCTCGAACAAAAATAGCGTGGGAAAGAATAGACTAATTAGGGACTATAAACACCCGACCCGACCGTCATAAAAGTAACCTTTCTGGAATTCCGACCCTAGTTTTGTAGTTAAGATTGAACCTCATTCATAAGTAGTTAGAGATCAAATTAGCATGTATGGTAAAGTTGTTTACATCAGATGTTCAAAGGAAAGCCGCCCCTTTTGTTTTTGATTTATTGCTTGTTTGTCTGTTATTTTTATTCTTTATTGATCGAGGATTTTCTAGAATAATTATTGTGTCCTATATAAAGCGTCGCACCGCGGCGTTGAGTCAGTCATTCTTTGGAAGCGACAGAGTAACCATCTAAGCGCGGATAGCGACCAAGTGATCGTTAAGTGTTATCAGTGAACTAGTGTTGTGAACTGTGAACAGTGAAATCAGTGATTGTGATTACCAACGACCTCAGTGTGTGTTAACGGACTTTTTATAATTGTGCAAGACGATTTGGACAGCTACTGTGGAACATTGTGAAACCTAGTGTTCAGTGGAAATAAACGTTCATCTCATCGGATTGGCATTTTAATACCACCCCGCACGTAACAATACTTACGTAGTGATATTGGACGGCCCTTTGGCGTAAAAGATAGTTACCCTGATTCTGACCCGACGGTCGTTGGTTCTAATCCTAGGTATATACCTACCAATGAAAGTTTTATGTGCATTCATGAATCGTGCATTCATGGGTTTTCGTACAGGGGTAGTGGGATCATGGATACAAAATCAATCAAATCATGGGATCAAAGAAAGGGTATTATACGTTTAACGTGTGTATCTGTGTCTGTCTGTAGCATCTTAGCATCCAACCAGATGAACCGATTTTGATTTTATTAATGATTTTTTTTGTTTGATTGATGTCTTAATCAAGAGTGTTCTTAGCTTTGATTCATGAAAATTCGTTCAATCGTTATAAAACTATGAGCTTTTTTCTAGTTAATTGCGTTATAAAATCAACTTTCATAGGTCTGATCAATTCGAAAATCTTCTTCTTCAACGATATTGTAAAAACATGGAAGCATTGACCTGATGCTGGGACATCTCCTGTACTCTACAGAATACTCAAATCCACACCAACTTACAGCTCAGATTTTAAATGTCGTGTTTAGAGTCATTCGAATGCTTTTATTGTAAAGATTATACATAGATCAGTCGGGGTGGTTTATATAGATCATAACTATATTATAAAATAGAATTTTAAACAGTAAAAATATATTATTGTACTATATTGACTTCAAATTGATTGTGATCGGTGGGGATCTACAGCATCGCTAAGCTTATAATAATATTTTCTTAGTAACTATGACCTAATCTGTGGGTTCACTGCAGATATTTTATTAATTTTGCGATGCGTGTATGTGAAATCCGTGATATCTTCTAGAGTTTTCATTTGAATTATATACTGTAAAGGACAATTTTAATCTATAATATATGGCCAAGCTAATTAACGTAATTATTTGGATAAAGATTAATACTATATACTTGAAAATAGCCTTGGAAGTTATGTAATATTTTTTAACAAAAAATTAAAGATTAAAATGGTTACTGTGAGTCAACCTTAAGAGATAGACATATGCTGTCGCGGACTTTTGTGTAGGTCTTATTAAGTTGTACAACTCTTCCATAGAAAATATTCTTCCATCTATTTTCAATTGAGCAGCGTTCGTAAGAAACGTGTTTTTTCGACCGTTTTTAGTCAACTTAGGTTGCAAATTAGGTCGCCACGAATGTACCTTTGATTTAAACGGGATAATATATAGCCTATTTTCATTCCGAAAGTCCATTCTATATATTAGTGAAAGAATTTTTTTAAATCGGTCCAGTAGTTTTTGAGCCAAATCATTACAAACATACAAAAATACAAATGTTCTCTCTTTATAATATTAGTATAGAAGTATAGATTCTGTGCTATTACACAGACACTACACACATGTCGTTTTTCTACACGCGCAAATGTGTGCGTGAAGTCTAATGGCGCCTCTTCACAATCGGCGATCATAGACGATCACACGCGAGCACGATCGTGTAGAAGGGCTACTCGCCTGTAGTCGGCCATCATCGTCCTTATTCGTCGTCATGATCGCGGCGATCGGTGACTTGTCGGTTTTTCGGGCACGCATCAAAGGGAATCGCTTGTAGTTGGGAAGCGCGTGCCCACACGATCGCCGATCATTCATTCACCGGAGGTCAGCGGAGCCGTGCGTGCGTCGCGTCGTTTTTTTGTTTTTAAATAAATAAATGACCGCTCAATAAATGATCACGGACGATCGTGTGGACTCGCACAATGATCGTGACGATTACCTTGCCGATCATAGACGATCAACGAGTGTCGATCATCGCCGATTGTGAAGAGGCGCCATAAGGTTGTCACCGTAAGAACCCTCTTCATTCTGAAGTCGGTTTAGACTTGCAAAAGTACTCGCTACGGTTTCAAAAGTGATAGAAAATAAAATTATTCTCAGTTACTCTATGCGATACGACAAAGACACTTTTCTCGCTGCGAATCAAGACCGATAATCCACGGATATGCGTGCGAGTGAAGCGCGCATTGGTGGGGGGAACAGAGTGTCCGTTCTATACGTAGTATTATTATCTGTTCTGTGGTACCTACTGATAAAAGCGGTTACCGATAAACTTCAATTTCAACCTTCAACATGTGCGCAATTGATGCAATATCCAACCTTAGGCATGTTTTGCTGGACATAGGCCTGGACATAGGCCACCTATGGCACGCCACTGAGCTCGATCTTCAGCTCTCTGTTTCCAACCGCTGCCGCTGTTTAACATAAACTAAAAGAGCCCAAACACGACGGGTATAACATGTGTAGTTTAGGAGTTCCATTGGCCACCTTCCAGCTTAGTACTAAAATTAAATATAAAATTAAATTGTTTTTTTTAAAGGTGCCAAAAAGGCCATTTGTCTGGGCTAGGCCACAGAATAATGAATAGTACCCTAGGCGCTGGTTTTCAGTTATGGTGATGGACTAGCGAGAAATTAAATGAAAATAAAATAAAATACTCCTTTTCTGTGATGTCGGTTAAAAAGGAGATACTCAATTTGTGTGATTGTTTGCCTCTCTTTAAAGGTTCCGTATCTCAATAGAAAAAAATAAGGATTATTTAGTTGTCAGCCTGACTTTTTCTCAAGGGTGGTATCGAGTTGGAATAAATATCAAATAGGTCTGCAATCCCATAAAGCTGTGAAATATCAAACTTCTAAGTCAACACAATCAAAAGATACCGCTTATTTTGACACACGCAAATAGTTCAAACTTGCAATGATATGACGACACATGCGTTGTCTAAATAAATTCGCTTCCACGTAGCGTAGATAGACTCCATTACACAAATATGGATAACCGAAGAATCGTAGAAACTTTTGGACGTCTATTGAAATCTACAAAGTAACTTAAGATTATGGAGACAAATATACCTTAAACGTGCAACGTAATAATTAAGATAGTTTAAAAACTAAAACAGCCGACTTCCATGCCCCGCGAGTCAGTTTCAGTAGCAAGTTTGAGACGTTTATCGTCATATCTCTGGAGATACTCATCAGATTTTGATGAAATTACAATAGGACCACCTCGAAAATAGGGTACATTTTCGATTTAAAAAAAATCATTCAATTCAGTTTACAATTGACGGAGTAATCGCGTAACATACATACGAGTACACAAATAAAATACAGACGAATTGAGAACCTCCTCTTTTTGGAAGTCGGTTTAAAATAACACGGCGCACACCTTTTCAAAGTGTTTTAACGATATCTTACAGAAAATTGGACACTCAAGGCGGACACTGGTTGCTTTATAAGTATTCACGGCCTTCTCCGGCATAGTATCTGGGGTGCTGATGCTAACGACTTCCGTCCAGAACGATGGTTTGAGAAAGAGACGCTGCCCGATGCTAAATATTACGCAGCTTTTGCTTTAGGACGACGATTTTGTATTGGTGAGTGTTGCCCTTGGTGTGTATTCGAATTGAGCGTTTTGACAAAAACACTGCACGGCATTTTAAAACGTCTATTGTTTATTTTAATGTGAACGTACCGGCTTTTGTTCGCGTGTATTTACTTCGGATATGCTCCGACCAGGTTTCAACCTATTAAGTAGGTCATCGTCTGGGAGCGGCTAGGATGGCGGCAACGCACGTCGTATTGCCCGCGCTTCCCGGCGCAACTGACGACTCGAAACAGGCGCTACTATTGGCAGGGGTGGCGTCGTAGATTTTCGGGTACACTCGGGTTCTGCGTTCGGCTCTGCCTCCGATTCGTCATCGCTATTTAATACCGTAATGTTAGGTTGTAGGCATACTGTGAAAATTGTGTCCACTGCATGGTAGCCTTGTTGAATGTTGGCATCGGGGTAGGAAGCGCCCAATGTTGGCACCCATGTCGGCGGTACTGTCCACCCACCCACGATCCCGGTTAAAATTAGGATACCTGTTGATTTCGATGGCCTCCCGTACTTTACGAGGAACGAAAAACTTCTCCCTCGCTAGCACAGAGACCTTCGTGTTCTGCGACCGCTGAGCGAACGGTATCACCATTTTTGACGCTTCTTATATGCTCCTGAATCCGTGTCGCGATGTTTCTTCGTGTCTCACCGATGTAGCATTTGCCACATTCACAGGGAATCTTGTAAATGCCAGGTCCTATAAGTGGTTCTTGATCCTTAGGTGAACGCAGCAGTCGGCGGAGTTGGGAGAAAGGGCGGAACGTCATTTTAATATCATACCTACGTCTCAGGTAGTGGCTGATTTTATCGGTCACACCTTTGACGTACGGTAGATAGATCGGCGATCGTTCTACTGTAACCTGTCTCTTTTTTTCGCTCGCGTTCGCCCATCGAGAGCTTTGCCGCCAGTTATAGCCATTGCTCTGAAGGACTTCTCTGACATGCTTCAGCTCCGTATGCACATGTTGAGGGTCGCAAATCTGGATGGCTCTATTGATCAGCGTTCTAGATACTGATGCGAGATGTGCGGGGTGATGGTGCGAGTCTGCCCGCAAGTACTTATCCGTGTGCGTCGGTTTCCGGTACACGCGTGTGGGCCAATCTGCCATCTGGCTTCCGTATAACACGCACATTAAAAAAGGGCAAACTCCCCTGCTTCTCTTCCTCAACAGTGAACTGGATACTTCTGTGCACTGTGTTTAAATGTGACGCAAAGTGACGTGACGTCAAAACTCACCTTCAATTCGTTTGGCTGGATTTGTACATCCTCTATAAGGTGGACAAACTGTCGTGAATCGACCACGGTTCTGCTATTTTTGCCAATTAGAGGCTGCAAAATGGCTGCCAGATGCTTGGACATTTCGTAAGTGGGTGCATCAATTTGGGACACTATTGGTCTCAATGGCCAATCGGGCTTATGGATTTTGGTAAGCCGTAAATTTTTGGTGTTGTAGGGTTGTGTGGACGTAGACATGCGGTCAAATTATCGTCTCCTAGGTCTTTTAATAACTTAAGGACTTTCATCGTCACTCTAGCGGTAGGATTGTAGGACACCTTCTCATAGGTACTTGTGACACTTATTATTTCTTGAACCTTTTGTTCAAAATCGCCGGTGTCCACAATCACAGTTGCGTTCCCCTTATCTGCTGGCAACACCAAGATGTACTTATTGTTTCGTAGTTCTCTGAAGGCTCCCATCTCGCCTTTGCCCACATTACTTTTAGGTGGCTTTTATCGTCTCCTAGGTCTTTTAATAACTTAAGGACTTTCATCGTCACTCTAGCGGTAGGATTGTAGGACACCTTCTCATAGGTACTTGTGTCACTTATTATTTCTTGTACCTTTTGTTCAAAATCGCTGGTGTCCACAATCACAGTTGCGTTCCCCTTATCTGCTGGCAATACCAAGATGTACTTATTGTTTCGTAGTTCTCTGAAAGCTCCCATCTCGCCTTTGCCCACATTACTTTTAGGTGGCTTTAGTTTCCGTATCATTGATGCAATATCCTGTCTCATATACTCCGCGTCCCGATGTGTAACACGATTACGTATGATTGTGTCCTCCACGCTCGTTATTATGTGTTCAGTTGGAATTTTCCGGTGTGCGGGAGCAAAGTTAAGTCCACGGGATAGGGCGTCGATCATGTAGCATCATCACTTAATATAAAACTCGATAAATTAATAACATTGTTATCACTGGCTCGTTGTGTCCCGGCCTTAGTTACATTTTCTGTCTGAGGGTACTTCTCTGATTCAGTCGAATGTTGTTTTGTTATTAAGTTTGACAGCTTTGTCGAATGCCTGCGTTCGGTTTTATCCGCTATATTTAACGATCTAATGTAAGACATACCATCTAATACAAGCCACAGATCCTGGTGTATGAGATTAGATAATTCTAGATGTAGAGTATACACCTGTTTGTTTGTGTACATCAACCTTCTTCTTCAAAGGTGTGACCGATAAAAGCAGCCACTACCTGAGACGTAGGTATGATATTAAAACGACGTTCCGCCCGTTCTCCCAACTTCGCCGACTGCTGCGTTCACCTAAGGATCAAGAACCACTTATGGAACCTGGCATTTACAAGATTCCCTGTGAATGTGGCAAATGCTACATCGGTGAGACAAGAAGAAACATCGCGACACGGATTCAGGAGCATATTAGAAGCGGCAAAAATGGTGATACCGTGCGCTCAGCGGTCGCAGAACACGCTCACATCTTGGACATCAGGCATTACCTACTGTTCGATAAGGTATCTGTGCTAGCTAGGGAGAAGTTTTTTGTTCCTCGTAAAGTACGGGAGGCCATCGAAATCAATAGGTCTCCTAATTTTAACCGGGATCGTAAGTGGATAGTACCGCCGGCATGGGTGCCAACATTGGGCGCTTCCTACCCCAATGCCAACATTCAACGAGGCTTCCATGCAGTGGACACGATTAGCACAGTATGCCTACAACCTAACATAACGGTATTAAATAGCGATGACGAATCGGAGGCAGAGCCGAACGCAGAACCCGAGCGCACCCGAAGATCTACTACGCCACCCCTGCCAATGGTAGCGCCTGTTTCGAGTTGTCAGTTGCGCCGGGAAGCGCGGGCAATACGACGTGCGTTGCCG
Source organism: Cabera pusaria (assembly GCA_954871355.1). Lineage (NCBI taxonomy): Eukaryota > Metazoa > Arthropoda > Insecta > Lepidoptera > Geometridae > Cabera > Cabera pusaria. The sequence continues at coordinate 7,943,743 of OX940908.1, forward strand.
CCATCCTAGCCACTCCCAGACGATTACCTACTTAATAGGTTGAAACCTGGTCGGAGCATATCCGAAGTGAATACACCCGAACAAAAGCCGGTACGTTCACATTAAAATTAATAATTGTCGCGAAAACTTTCAAACTAAAATTGCGAACCGTGACGGCGCGGTATGTTTAAACAAAATAAAGGAGTTCACAAAACTTAGAATTAAATGCAAAAAACTCGAATGTGGTTTAAAATGTGTGGTTCAGTGCCGTGATAAAGGAGTGATACCGAAATGTATACGCGTTAAACCAGTGAAATGCATTCGGGATTGTGATAAATTCTTTGATGGTGTAAATAAAAACTGCTCCGACAAGTCATCACTGAGTACCGAAGAAGGTTGATGTACACAAACAAACAGGTGTATACCATACATCTAGAATTATCTAATCTCATACACCAGGATCTGTGGCTTGTATTAGATGGTATGTCTTACATTAGATCGTCAAATATAGCGGATAAAACCGAACGCAGGCATTCGAAAAAGCTGTCAAACTTAATAACAAAACAACATTCGACTGAATCAGAGAATTACCCTCAGACAGAAAATGTAACTAAGGCCGGGACACAACGAGCCAGTGATAACAATGTTGTTAATTTATCGAGTTTTATATTAAGTGATGATGCTACACGATCGACGCCCTATCTGTCCCGTGGACTTAACTTTGCTCCCGCACCCCGGAAAATTCTAACTGAACACACAATAACGAGCGTGGAAGACACAATCATACGTAATAGTGTTACACATCGGGACGCGGAGTATATGAGACAGGACATTGCATCAATGATACGGAAACTGAAGCCACCTAAAAGTAATGTGGGCAAAGGCGAGATGGGAGCTCTCAGAGAACTACGAAACAATAAGGACATCTTGGTGTTGCCAGCAGATAAGGGGAACGCAACTGTGATTGTGGACACCGGCGATTATGAACAAAAGGTACAAGAAATAATAAGTGACACAAGTACCTATGAGAAGGTGTCCTACAATCCTACCGCTAGAGTGACGACGAAAGTCCTTAAGTTATTAAAAGACCTAGGAGACGATAATTTGACCGCATGTCTTCGTCCACACAACCCTACAACACCAAAAATCAACGGCTTACCAAAAATCCATAAGCCCGATTGGCAATTGAGACCAATATTGTCCAAAATTGATGCACCCACTTACAAAATGTCCAAGCATCTGGCAGCCATTTTGCAGCCTCTAATTGGTAAAAGTAGCAGAACCGTGGTCGAATCACGACAGTTTGTCTACCTTATAGAGGATGTACAAATCCAGCCAAACGAATTGATGGTGAGTTTTGACGTCACGTCACTTTGCGTCACATTTAAACACAATGCACAAAAGTATCCAGTTCACTGTTGAGGAAGAGAAGCAGGGGAGTTTGCCCTTTTTTAATGTGCGTGTTATACGGAAGCCAGATGGCAGATTGGCCCACACGCGTGTACCGGAAACTGACGCACACGGATAAGTACTTGCGGGCAGACTCGCACCATCACCCCGCACATCTCGCATCAGTATCTAGAACGCTGATCAATAGAGCCATCCAGATTTGCGACCATCAACATGAGCATACGGAGCTGAAGCATGTCAGAGAAGTCCTTCAGAGCAATGGCTATAACTGGCTGCAAAGCTCGATGGGCGAACGCGAGCGAAAAAAAGAGACAGGTTACAGTAGAACGATCGCCGATCTATCTACCGTACGTCAAAGGTGTGACCGATAAAATCAGCCACTACCTGAGACGCAGGTATGATATTAAAACGACGTTCCGCCGTCCTCCCAACTCCGCCGACTGCTGCGTTCACCTAAGGATCAAGAACCACTTATGGGACCTGGCATTTACAAGATTCCCTGTGAATGTGGCAAATGCTACATCGGTGAGACACGAAGAAACATCGCGACACGGATTCAGGAGCATATTAGAAGCGTCAAAAATGTTGATACCATTTGCTCGGCGGTCGCAGAACACGCTCACATCTCGGACACCTGGCATTACCTACTCTTCGATAAGGTCTCTGTGCTAGCGAGGGAGAAGTTTTTCGTTCCTCGAAAAGTACGGGAGGCCATCGAAATCTGCCAATGGTAGCGCCTGTTTCGAGTCGTCAGTTGCGGCGGTAAGCGCGGGCAATACGACGTGCGTTGCCGCCATCCTAGCCGCTCCCAGACGATGACCTACTTAATAGGTTGAAACCTGGTCGGAGCATATCCGAAGTGAATACACCCGAACAAAAGCCGGTACGTTCACATTAAAATTAATAATTGTCGCGAAAACTTTCAAACTAAAATTGCGAACCGTGACGGCGCGGTATGTTTAAACAAAATAAAGGAGTTCACAAAACTTAGAATTAAATGCAAAAAACTCGAATGTGGTTTAAAATGTGTGGTTCAGTGCCGTGATAAAGGAGTGATACCGAAATGTATACGCGTTAAACCAGTGAAATGCATTCGGGATTGTGATAAATTCTTTGATGGTGTAAATAAAAACTGCTCCGACAAGTCATCACTGAGTACCGAAGAAGGTTGATGTACACAAACAAACAGGTGTATACCATACATCTAGAATTATCTAATCTCATACACCAGGATCTGTGGCTTGTATTAGATGGTATGTCTTACATTAGATCGTCAAATATAGCGGATAAAACCGAACGCAGGCATTCGAAAAAGCTGTCAAACTTAATAACAAAACAACATTCGACTGAATCAGAGAATTACCCTCAGACAGAAAATGTAACTAAGGCCGGGACACAACGAGCCAGTGATAACAATGTTGTTAATTTATCGAGTTTTATATTAAGTGATGATGCTACACGATCGACGCCCTATCTGTCCCGTGGACTTAACTTTGCTCCCGCACCCCGGAAAATTCTAACTGAACACACAATAACGAGCGTGGAAGACACAATCATACGTAATAGTGTTACACATCGGGACGCGGAGTATATGAGACAGGACATTGCATCAATGATACGGAAACTGAAGCCACCTAAAAGTAATGTGGGCAAAGGCGAGATGGGAGCTCTCAGAGAACTACGAAACAATAAGGACATCTTGGTGTTGCCAGCAGATAAGGGGAACGCAACTGTGATTGTGGACACCGGCGATTATGAACAAAAGGTACAAGAAATAATAAGTGACACAAGTACCTATGAGAAGGTGTCCTACAATCCTACCGCTAGAGTGACGACGAAAGTCCTTAAGTTATTAAAAGACCTAGGAGACGATAATTTGACCGCATGTCTTCGTCCACACAACCCTACAACACCAAAAATCAACGGCTTACCAAAAATCCATAAGCCCGATTGGCAATTGAGACCAATATTGTCCAAAATTGATGCACCCACTTACAAAATGTCCAAGCATCTGGCAGCCATTTTGCAGCCTCTAATTGGTAAAAGTAGCAGAACCGTGGTCGAATCACGACAGTTTGTCTACCTTATAGAGGATGTACAAATCCAGCCAAACGAATTGATGGTGAGTTTTGACGTCACGTCACTTTGCGTCACATTTAAACACAATGCACAAAAGTATCCAGTTCACTGTTGAGGAAGAGAAGCAGGGGAGTTTGCCCTTTTTTAATGTGCGTGTTATACGGAAGCCAGATGGCAGATTGGCCCACACGCGTGTACCGGAAACTGACGCACACGGATAAGTACTTGCGGGCAGACTCGCACCATCACCCCGCACATCTCGCATCAGTATCTAGAACGCTGATCAATAGAGCCATCCAGATTTGCGACCATCAACATGAGCATACGGAGCTGAAGCATGTCAGAGAAGTCCTTCAGAGCAATGGCTATAACTGGCTGCAAAGCTCGATGGGCGAACGCGAGCGAAAAAAAGAGACAGGTTACAGTAGAACGATCGCCGATCTATCTACCGTACGTCAAAGGTGTGACCGATAAAATCAGCCACTACCTGAGACGCAGGTATGATATTAAAACGACGTTCCGCCGTCCTCCCAACTCCGCCGACTGCTGCGTTCACCTAAGGATCAAGAACCACTTATGGGACCTGGCATTTACAAGATTCCCTGTGAATGTGGCAAATGCTACATCGGTGAGACACGAAGAAACATCGCGACACGGATTCAGGAGCATATTAGAAGCGTCAAAAATGTTGATACCATTTGCTCGGCGGTCGCAGAACACGCTCACATCTCGGACACCTGGCATTACCTACTCTTCGATAAGGTCTCTGTGCTAGCGAGGGAGAAGTTTTTCGTTCCTCGAAAAGTACGGGAGGCCATCGAAATCTGCCAATGGTAGCGCCTGTTTCGAGTCGTCAGTTGCGGCGGTAAGCGCGGGCAATACGACGTGCGTTGCCGCCATCCTAGCCGCTCCCAGACGATGACCTACTTAATAGGTTGAAACCTGGTCGGAGCATATCCGAAGTGAATACACCCGAACAAAAGCCGGTACGTTCACATTAAAATTAATAATTGTCGCGAAAACTTTCAAACTAAAATTGCGAACCGTGACGGCGCGGTATGTTTAAACAAAATAAAGGAGTTCACAAAACTTAGAATTAAATGCAAAAAACTCGAATGTGGTTTAAAATGTGTGGTTCAGTGCCGTGATAAAGGAGTGATACCGAAATGTATACGCGTTAAACCAGTGAAATGCATTCGGGATTGTGATAAATTCTTTGATGGTGTAAATAAAAACTGCTCCGACAAGTCATCACTGAGTACCGAAGAAGGTTGATGTACACAAACAAACAGGTGTATACCATACATCTAGAATTATCTAATCTCATACACCAGGATCTGTGGCTTGTATTAGATGGTATGTCTTACATTAGATCGTCAAATATAGCGGATAAAACCGAACGCAGGCATTCGAAAAAGCTGTCAAACTTAATAACAAAACAACATTCGACTGAATCAGAGAATTACCCTCAGACAGAAAATGTAACTAAGGCCGGGACACAACGAGCCAGTGATAACAATGTTGTTAATTTATCGAGTTTTATATTAAGTGATGATGCTACACGATCGACGCCCTATCTGTCCCGTGGACTTAACTTTGCTCCCGCACCCCGGAAAATTCTAACTGAACACACAATAACGAGCGTGGAAGACACAATCATACGTAATAGTGTTACACATCGGGACGCGGAGTATATGAGACAGGACATTGCATCAATGATACGGAAACTGAAGCCACCTAAAAGTAATGTGGGCAAAGGCGAGATGGGAGCTCTCAGAGAACTACGAAACAATAAGGACATCTTGGTGTTGCCAGCAGATAAGGGGAACGCAACTGTGATTGTGGACACCGGCGATTATGAACAAAAGGTACAAGAAATAATAAGTGACACAAGTACCTATGAGAAGGTGTCCTACAATCCTACCGCTAGAGTGACGACGAAAGTCCTTAAGTTATTAAAAGACCTAGGAGACGATAATTTGACCGCATGTCTTCGTCCACACAACCCTACAACACCAAAAATCAACGGCTTACCAAAAATCCATAAGCCCGATTGGCAATTGAGACCAATATTGTCCAAAATTGATGCACCCACTTACAAAATGTCCAAGCATCTGGCAGCCATTTTGCAGCCTCTAATTGGTAAAAGTAGCAGAACCGTGGTCGAATCACGACAGTTTGTCTACCTTATAGAGGATGTACAAATCCAGCCAAACGAATTGATGGTGAGTTTTGACGTCACGTCACTTTGCGTCACATTTAAACACAATGCACAAAAGTATCCAGTTCACTGTTGAGGAAGAGAAGCAGGGGAGTTTGCCCTTTTTTAATGTGCGTGTTATACGGAAGCCAGATGGCAGATTGGCCCACACGCGTGTACCGGAAACTGACGCACACGGATAAGTACTTGCGGGCAGACTCGCACCATCACCCCGCACATCTCGCATCAGTATCTAGAACGCTGATCAATAGAGCCATCCAGATTTGCGACCATCAACATGAGCATACGGAGCTGAAGCATGTCAGAGAAGTCCTTCAGAGCAATGGCTATAACTGGCTGCAAAGCTCGATGGGCGAACGCGAGCGAAAAAAAGAGACAGGTTACAGTAGAACGATCGCCGATCTATCTACCGTACGTCAAAGGTGTGACCGATAAAATCAGCCACTACCTGAGACGCAGGTATGATATTAAAACGACGTTCCGCCGTCCTCCCAACTCCGCCGACTGCTGCGTTCACCTAAGGATCAAGAACCACTTATGGGACCTGGCATTTACAAGATTCCCTGTGAATGTGGCAAATGCTACATCGGTGAGACACGAAGAAACATCGCGACACGGATTCAGGAGCATATTAGAAGCGTCAAAAATGTTGATACCATTTGCTCGGCGGTCGCAGAACACGCTCACATCTCGGACACCAGGCATTACCTACTCTTCGATAAGGTCTCTGTGCTAGCGAGGGAGAAGTTTTTCGTTCCTCGAAAAGTACGGGAGGCCATCGAAATCTGCCAATGGTAGCGCCTGTTTCGAGTCGTCAGTTGCGGCGGTAAGCGCGGGCAATACGACGTGCGTTGCCGCCATCCTAGCCGCTCCCAGACGATGACCTACTTAATAGGTTGAAACCTGGTCGGAGCATATCCGAAGTGAATACACGCGAACAAAAGCCGGTACGCTCACATTAAAATGAATAATTTTCGCGAAAACTTTCAAACTAAAAAGTCTATTGTTTACTTTTATTATGTCTGGTTCTTTGTTGAATAATCTCTTGATCCATTTTATCAGCGGTGATCTCCACAGGTATTAGAACGATTATATCGATATCGATGTCGATATATATTGTACCGATATTCCACCTGAATTGCTATCAAAACCGGAGCTTACCACAATCAAGCATCCAGCACACAGCCTTTGAGAGTCACACCATTATAGGCCTAGCGTGTTCACCATCTTCGGCCACATCATCACTTACCTACCTAGTGGTATCCTAGTCCACCAAGTGGCGAGATATTGGCCTAACGCTAGCCTATCAGATATTAAAATGAACTCACCTTGTGTTAGGTGACGATGCAGTAGAAGGTGGAGTATTGCTTGTCATACTGAAACTGTAATGGCAAAGCGTTGAAGGTTGAACCACAGTGTACTGAATTACTCTACTACGTTATAGGCGGAACAACGGGAAAACCTATAAGTTTTAACACGTATTTTGTTTACAAACAAGCTATTCTCAGAAGATATCAACTTGTCGAACAATTTTCAAGACCCTGTGAAAACGATAATGACTCAATTGGGAATAAAAACACAAAACTTACTTATCTACCCACATAACGTTTTTTTTAAATTTCATATAGGCTAGCGTTTGACGTTTGCGTTTGCGTTAGCACCTTCTCGCCTACTGGTAAGTGATAATGCAGTCGAGGATGATGATAGCACGCTAGTCCTAGAATGGGAACTGGCTCTCAAGGACAGCTGCTGAACACATATTAGAAGTTTTAACGACAGATTTTCCATCTTGAGGGTGGTAGCTGGCCAGGCGAACACTAGACGGTGTCCTACCACCGTGCAGGGTTTTTATACGATGTTTTTTTTTATCTTATAGGCTAGCATTTGACCACTATCTCACCTGTTGTTAAGTGATGATGCGGTCGGATATGGTAAGCACGCTGGGCCTGGAATGGGAACTGGCACCGGCCACTGCGCTACAGGGCCCTCTATTGTTACTTATACAGGGTGTCGGGTTCCATATGGTCCAAACGAAAACTGTCGACGTAGGACTCCAAGGGCTACCCAAAGAACCCCCAGGTATGTTCCGCGAAAATCTATAGTTTTCGAGAAAATTGCGTTTTACTTGTTTTCTAGTTAGTCGCCGAAATGTAGATAGATAGATAGATAACTCTTTATCGAACACCACTTACAGAAAGTATACAACTTAAAATAAACAAATTATTTCTAATGATGATGTCAATGGGCGGTCTTATCGTTCAGAGCGATCTTTCCAGACAACCGTGTACGGAATGGATTGAATATAATGGATGGCGATGGTATCCTAATTATATAAGCAAAATTCTACTTACTATTTATATATTTATTTTTTTATTTACCTACATACTATTACATATACTATACCAACAGACATACATACATATACAACATATATATATATACAACATATATATATATATATATATATATATATATATATATATATATATATATATATATGTTGTATATAAATATTATAAAGCTACTAACAATAATAACAATAGTTGATAGAGATAAACAGTTAAATTAAGAGGAGAGATAGTAAGCTTTTACACGACGTTCAAAAATATCAATTGTTGGAGAAAGACTAATTTCTACCGGCAAGGAATTCCATAGTACGACAGCTTCAACGTTAAAAGCAATTTAAAAGCATTCAGGGTAAGAGTTTAAATATCGTCTAGATAAAAAAATGTGACGTCTTATTTTTTTTCTCGGAAAATAATAAGCCTTAGTAAAAAAATTGTAGTTTACCCTGAAAGACCTATTCATTGTTCATAGCCCCACAAAAAATCTAGGGCTCTGGCCTTTATAGTTTGGAAGAAAATTTAAATAAATTGCTACATTTCGGCGACTAACTAGAAAACAAGTAAAACACAATTTTCTCGAAAACTATAGATTTTCATGGAACACACATGAGGGTTCTTTGGGTAGCCCTTGGCGTCCTCCGTCGACGGTTTTCGTTTGGACCATAATGAAACCCGAAACCCTGTATAGGTGTGAATTAGTTTTATTTCATTGTCTCGTTTATTCGTAATAATATCCATCGGCAGAAAGTTGAAGGAACATCTTTAAACATTTATGAGTTTGACTCTCGGTTAAGACCATATGTGTAGTACTTAATTTATTATTTGTCTTTATAATATTCATTTTCAGGTAAAAAGTACGCAATGATGTCAATGAAGACTGTTCTGGTTCACGTGTTGAGGCAATACCACATTTCCTCTGATGTTACCAAGATGACAATGAGAACAGATATAGTTACCAAACCTGAGTCCGGGCACCATATTACTATTCGGAAGCGGTTATGTTAGGTTCTTTTTTTTATAAAATTACTTATTTTCGGATGAACTGCGACAATAATATTTAACTCCGGATTTTGGTACTTTTGGACTAACAAATATTTCGTAGTTAATAAGAAATAAGCACGTTACAATTGTGTGCAATGCTTTTACAGTGCTAAAAATATTATGGATATTAACAATCTATGTATGGATGTTGGACCAAGTGCTGCCCTGAATGAACACACAGTGCATTTTGTTCCGTACGTCAATACAAACCTATTAACCGAAGCGCTTCAAATTCTTTTCTGGGAGTCCAGAGAAAAACATGTTTTTCATTGTGATTTTTTATTGACCAAAAATGAACTCTAAAAAAAAAATATATAGAGTATTTTTAATCGTTACTGACATTAAACTTATTCTATTTTTCATATATTTTCATGTTATTATTTTTTTATTATGGCTCCCCACGATATTTTATATACACACAGCACTCTCTACCCATTTTGAAATACATACTAATTACAAGAGATACTGAAAGAGACTAAGAAAAGAATATTGGGGTTAATTTCCCAAATGACTAGTTTTTTTGTCTTTGGTGAAATTCGTATTTTAAAACAAGAATATTGTATTGCATTATTTTTTTAAGTATATAATAGGTAGATATTGGGTTGTGGCAAAAATATCATTCGACTAAGATTATATTATATATTTAGTCTACATTAACAACTTATGTAATCTGGAACTGGATAGGGGAAGGATAGTTTCATTTGCAGACGACACTGCACTGATTTTCTCTGCTAAACCCTGGGATGAGGTTACTGCTGCAGCTCAATTAGGCTTAAATAAGGTAACGGATTGGTTGAGCACTATTTGACGCCTTATACAAATAAAACCAACGTTATGCCATTTGCCATGAGAGACAACACACTACCAGCGGATTATTCTCTTGGAATCCAAGCTCATGATTGCCAGGACCCCCAACGTGATACATGCTCATGTATGACGTTGTCATGTGTCAGAAGCTTCAAATATTTAGGTCAATAGCTGTCTCAATTACAAATACCATATAGCTGTACTGACGGGCAGAGTTCGCAAATTCATGTACGTCTTCAGGAATCTGCGCCATGTGGCGGACACCAGATTGTTGAAGATAATATATTGGGCTCTCTGTCAGTCACTACTTACCTACTGCATAACGGTATGGGGTGGAGCTCCAAATTCCTTTTTACTGATGCTTGAAAGAGCCCAAAGAGCGTTATTAAAGGTCATGTTCTTCCATCCTTTCGGATTTCCCACCAGTGAACTATACCAGATCACAGAATTACTCTCCGTTCGAAAATTATTTATTTACAGAACTGTTCTATACATGTACTTGATTAAACCCATTACTTACGTGGAGACTAAAAGACGAAAGGACAGGGTGCACGTATTAAAATCATTCTCGACTATTTTTGCTCAAAGGTTCCTGTTTCCTGGGTAGTATGTATATAATCAGGCAAACCGTAAACTTTCAATTTATAATTTAAGTAAACATGAATGTTAGAAAAAAACCACTAATTGGTTATTAATGATCACGTTTGAAGAGGCTGAAAGCCTTATTTCAATTCTTAAATAAAATAAAAATACTCTAATTCTGATATAATAAAAAAAAAAAAAAAAAACATATAGCATATTACACACACATACACACACACACGATCCCAAAACGATGGACGATCCCAAAAAACCCCTAGGTAGGTGTAAATAAAACAACCTTTTAGCGAGTACAGAAATCACTGATTTCCTCACATTTATTGAAATACACAAGCTAGCTTAAGTAGTATCGCGTGCGAATCTCGTCACCGCGATCTAGAGATTCGAGGTCACAGCAAAGCGCCATCTATTGACAAAGTGGCGTACTTTTATGTTTAGAGTGTTAAGCCATTAACATTCCGCCCGCCATGGACCAACTGTCCATCACAATAACAAGTAAGAAAATATGTAGAAAATATAAAAATGCGGATGCGGATTACAGAATCAAAGATTGAACCGAATTGCTTGCTAAATATAAAATAAACATCTAAGTTAAAAGTAAAGCAAAAAAGTTAATAAAGTAACAGTGTAAAAGAATAGCTGCACATTGAATTATGACTCGAATAACAAGCTAAATATTTAAGTCAGTAAACACAAACTCAACAAACTACAAACAATTTCCATTTCAACATAGATCATTGCATTATTATGCAAAGTTATGACTACAATGAATATATAAAAAAATTATAAAATGTAAACAAAAAATGTATAACTATAATTATATGCCGAAGTTACAAACAAGTAATAAATAATTCATTCGGTTACGGGCAAAATACAGAGTTTCGATACGGGGCGTTTGATAGTAACACCCTTGCAACGCAAACTAACAACGCGTGTAATTTTGTCCAAACCGCTGTGTTTCTGCGTTATAATTCCATAAAGCCATCTGGCTGGAGGAAGACCATCTTCCTTTACTAGGACAACATCTCCAATTTCAGGTTCTGGTGTGCAATTTCTCCATTTATGTCGTTGTAGAAACTGTGTTAGATATTCTGCAGACCAACGTTTCCAAAACTCTTGAACAATACGTTGAGTTAGCTGCCAACGTCTCAGACAAGTGATGTTCGAACCTTCATAATTGTTGTCCGGTACAAGCACCAATGGTTCACCGACCAGGAAGTGTCCGGGTGTCAATGGATAAGGATCTTCCGAAGTCTCATTCACACGATAAATTGGTCTCGAATTGAGACACGCCTCAATTTGAGCCAAAACTGTGGTGAGCTCTTCAAACGTCAAGGTTGTCTCACCAATTACTCGTTTGAGATGAGTTTTGGTAGACTTTATGCCACTCTCCCACAATCCACCGAAATTGGGACTGTAGGGTGGTATCCTATGCCATGTTGTGCCATTCGTAGAAAGCCAATCGGCTATCTCTAAAGCGACTGTAGACTTCTCAGCGTTTAACAAAGTCTGTAGTTTGCGATCAGTGCCAACAAAGGTAGTTGCGTTATCGCTCCAGAGATCTACACATTGGCCACGTCTTGCAACGAAGCGTTTGAAAGCCGCAAGGAACGTCTCTGAAGTGAGATCGCTTACGACTTCCAAGTGGATTGCTCTGGTCGTCATGCATATGAACAAGCAGATATATCCTTTAGTGGAACGATGACCACGACCCTTTGTCGTTCGCACTGAAATTGGACCCGCATAATCAAGACCGCTCCGACAAAAGGGCCTGCTAGCAGTAATTCTGGCTGATGGTAGTTGACCCATCAGTGGGTGGACTGTCTGCGACGAATACCGCAAACAAGTTACACACTTGTGAATATAAGATTTCACTAAATTACGTAAATTCAAGATCCAATATCTAGTATGGATGTAATTGATGACAATCTGAGGACCCCCATGAAGTGTCTTATCATGAGCGTCTGCAATCAACAACTTAGCTAGATGGGATTGACGTGGGATCAAGATGGGATGTTTCTGATTTTCAGGTACATCAGCAGTCTGTAATCGTCCTCCAACTCGCCAAACTCCATCGCTATCCTTGTAGGGATTGAGGGAAATAAATTTACCTCTCTTGCTCATGATTTCGTCTGAAAAATATTGACTCTGACATCTTTTGATACAGATAAGCATCACATCTTGAAGCTCATTTGCTGTCAACCAAGATGGTTTGGGTGTGTCACTAGGTAAGTACAGTCTTCTGCACCAAGCCAGTACACGAACGAGTCTTCGCAAGGTAGAAAATCTTTCCAGAATTGGATCTCCTTCTTCAGGTTCGCAGGTAAGTGTATGACACTTTATTTTTCTCTCTTCTAGGTGAGTATCTTCTATATCTCTTTGTGTATTTTTTATCTGTTTCAGATGCAGCCATCGAGGACCATGAAACCAGAGATCGTTGACGACGCATTCTGAGGGCTGGATTCCTCGTGAGGCGCAATCAGCAGGATTCTCCTTGGAAATGACGTGGGACCACTGGGTTGCATCCAAAATGGTAAGTATTTCAGATACTCGGTTGGCAATGAAGGTCTTCCATCGACTGGGGTGGCTACTCAGCCAAGCCAAGACTATACGAGAATCGGTCCAAGCATATATATTGTGCTTGGGAACATGAAGTGTCTCCGCTACTTCCTTCAAGAGTTTGGCTACCAATAAAGCACCACACAACTCTAAGCGAGGTATTGACACCTGCTTTATGGGAGCTACTCTGGTCTTGGAAGTGACCAATGACACGTGTACGAGTCCGTTACAATCTACAACTCGCGCATAGACAACACCTGAGAATGCAACGGATGAAGCGTCGGAAAATCCGTGGAGCTCAAGAGATTTATCCTCTTGAGTTATTTGAATCCATCTGGGTATACGAATTTCCGTCAGTTCGTTAAGATTACTACGAAAGTTGATCCAATCATTGAGCAATGTAGACGGAAGTTCATCATCCCATGCAATGCCAGACAACCAAAGTCTTTGTATATAAACCTTAGCTGTTGTGACAACTGGAGCCAGCCATCCTAACGGATCAAACAATCGAGCGATGTCGGAAACTACTCGTCTCTTTGTTACAGGAACTTCTAACGGAGGAAGATTCACGGTGCATTGAAAGGTATCTGCTTCCCTATTCCAGGTAAGTCCGAGAATCCTCATGACCTCATCGGTTTTCAGTTCCAGGTCTTGATCCGATATGGCAGTTTCTCCGTGTATGTGATTCATGATATGACTATTATTACTCGACCACTTTTGGAGTGGAAAGCTTCCACGGTTGAGTAAAGCAGTCATTTGCTCATAGACCTGAATACCCTCTGTATCAGAGGAACAACCAGATAGAAAATCGTCCATATAAAAGTCGGTATGTACGCGACTAGACGCTAGGGGAAATTCAGCGCCGTCATCTACAGCTAATTGCTGTAAAGCACGGACAGCCAAGAAGGGCGCTGATGAGGTACCAAAAGTTACCCTTAGCAGGCGAAGATGCTTTAATGTAGCACCTGGATTATCACGCCAATAGACCCGCTGATAATCTACGTCCTCATCAGAGACCTTCACTTGTCTAAACATTTGAACAATGTCTGCGATAAGTGCAATTGGATAGCAACGCCATCGCATTACTAAGTGCCTTAACTCTGGCTGCAGAGTTGGGCCTGTCATTAAATCCATGTTTAGGGATACTCCATTAGTACCGACACATGATGCGTCAAAAACCACGCGGACTTTTGAAGTGCTTTTATCTTCCCTTACTACAGCATGGTGTGGCAGATACACAGCATCCAAATGGTCATCGGGATTACTGATAACCTCCATGTGACCTAAACGAAGGTATTCTTCAATTGTCTTTGAATACTCTACCTTGAGTTCAGGATTTTTCATCAAGCGTCTCTCCAACATAAAGAAGCGCTTCCGAGCGATGTCTCTTGAACCTCCATACTTACAAGGTGGGTCATCAGTCCTGAAAGGGAGCTTGACAACATACCTTCCACACTCATCTCGCTGGGTAGTTCGCGAAAACAACTCCTCACACTCCTGCTCCTCCAATGTCGGATGCTTGAGGGAAGATGGTTCCGATTCCATCTCCTAGAACCTTTTCAACAAGTCATTATCATCAGTTTCACAAAGATGCATACTGACGATGCGGCGCTTATCGCTATGGTTGAGTTCATTGGGCGTGTGTACCTTACCAGAGAGGATCCAACCGAATCTAGAGTTCTGTGCGATCACATATCCCGGCGGACCCCTGACTAACCCTTCTAAAATGATCTGGCTGTACACCTCCGCCCCCAATAGCAGATCTATCTTGTTTGGTGTACCAAACGATGGATCTGCTAGTTCCATAGACGACAGTGCTGGAAAAATTTTCACATTTTGCAAATCGGAACTAGGCAAAAGGCACGTTAATTTTGTTAAAACATGTGCCTTAACTGTAATGGTGAAATTGGGATCAGTGCGTGACTGACGTGAGCTTTATATTAACAGTGGATTTCGACGAGATCGTAGAATCCCGGTCACCACCTAATCCGCAAACTAAACCGGTTTCAGGAGATTTCCGAAGACCGAGAATCTGCACAGCAGACTCGGTGACAAAGGATGCCTGAGATCCCTGATCGAGCAGAGACCTTAACACCACAGTAGTCTTATCTTTGGACGACTCGGCCTTAACTAGGGCGGTTGCCAATAAAACTTGACTGGGGGAGTTCATAAAACACGACGTAATCGTTGAGACATCCGATGACTCGCTTTGGGCTTGTGACTGAGATGCTGGTGCTGTAACAGCGGCGACGACACTCTTGTTCACAGGCTGATCAACCTTGGCTGAGCTGTTGGTAGATTTTGGGTTTTTGGGGTGCAAAAGCGTGTGATGTTTTTTGTTACATAGGCGACATCTAGTGGACAAATTACACTGATACACAGAATGTTCAGTACTTAAACAATTGAAGCACAAATGGTGAGTTTGGGCAAAATTACGTCTCGCTTCGGTAGTTCCCTTCGCAAACTTTTTACAAAATCCAATTTTGTGACTATCCGAGCAAAACATACAAGTAACAATGGTGGTAGCGACGTGACTATAATTAGGCCTATCGGGTTTTTGGATCTTGGTATCCAAAAACTCAATTGATCTGAACCGATTTTCAAGAAATTCATTAAACATCAACAAGGTAGGTAACTCTTGGGCTGACTCAGTAACCTTCTGTTCCCACAGTTTTCTAGACTCAGAGTCCAGTTTTTGACTGATGAGAAATATAACAATAATATCCCATGACTTTATGTCTACACCTAGGTTCTCAATACCATATAGGCATTCCTTAGTCGTATCTAGCAATTGTTTTATTGAACTTGCTGAAACAGTCGTTAAAACTTTCTGCGATGTTAATTTTTTCAACAAACAATTACTTAAGTATTTCTTATTGTTATACCTTGCCTCAAGCTGCGCCCAACATAAACTATAATTATCTGCAGTAACCGGAATATGGCGCAACAATTGTTCCGCTTCACCAGTGACAGATGACTTCAGATAATGCAGCTTTTGTACATTATCAATGTTGACATTGTTATGAATTAAAGACTTGAAGAGATCTCTAAAGCTAGGCCACTCTGAATATTGACCTGAAAATCTAGGTACTTCAATCTTTGGCAATCTAACGCCACATTCAGTGCTTAGATTTTGTTGACTACTGGGCTCGGAAACACTGGAACTAGGTTTTATTTTAACAATAGCATCATTTAATAGTGACTTAAAATCAATATAAGTTTCTTCCGTAGACTCGTACAAATCTCATTTAAAATAAGCAGAATTCTGAAATTCATCATCTTTAAGCTCAAGAACAATTTTCTTGTGATTGTTTACAAAGGAATTCCATTGTTCTTCCAAAATGCCTAAACGAGCCGAAACATATGATAAAGTTATCCGCTCTTTATTACACTTCTTAAAATTAACTTTAGATTTTGTAATTTGAGCCGCAATGTTCTCTTGTAGTTTTATGTAACTAACAGCCATCGTAAATAATTAAAGTTTAAATTCACCATACAAAATACAACTATAGATAAATTTCTTCTAGTACACCAATGTTCGTAAATTATTCTAAGTCCAAAGATTTTTTCTTGAAATTTTTCTAAGTGTTTGAACTTAATTCACGTCAATCCAAAATCGGGCATGGATTCCCCGTATGAACACTTTTCGCGAAATTATTCTAAGTCCTAAACGTAAGCACTTCAAAATTTTCTAAGTCTCAAATCTGTCTCTTCAGAGTTAAAGTTAATTTCTTCATAGATATAAGGTTCAAATTGTACTCACAGTTTATCCACGTCTCACCATACAACTCACTTCACTCACTATTTCACTTCAGTGAAGTGACTTCACTTCCGGGCGGACCTGGTGTAGTCGGTATAGTGCGGGGCTTTCCCCTCCCGCACTTCCTAGTAGCTTCCGGTAGCAGGATGATCAAGGGGTGCTCCCCCCGCTTCGATGAAGTCTCGGCAGTTGTCAATGTCAACAGTCAGTTCTTTCTTCCAGCCTCTTCTAGGCTATTAGCAATGTAGTGGGTCGAACATGGTAATATACCGGTGCCACTTGTCGCTAGGCCATAATAAACGGCTAAACGAAGGACCATGGACGATCCCAAAAAACCCCTAGGTAGGTGTAAATAAAAGAACCTTTTAGCGAGTACAGAAATCACTGAATTCCTCACATTTGTTGAAATACACAAGCTAGCTTAAGTAGTATCGCGTGCGAATCTCGTCACCGCGATCTAGAGATTCGAGGTCACAGCAAAGCGCCATCTATTGACAAAGTGGCGTACTTTTATGTTTAGAGTGTTAAGCCATAAACACACGCGCAGATTTAATTTTTATTCTTTTATTAACCTTTGCTTGTATAAGCTTGAGCATAAACGCTACTACATTAATTATTTTATCTAAATTACTGAAGCCAACGATCGTGCTGGCAGAGGATCACTGTCCTACAAGATACAGTTTTAATACTGGTTTGTGGGGCAGGGAACCAACCCCCAGTATTAATAAAATATAGCCTTAATTCAATTCAATTAATACCATGTATACGTTCAATCTCAATGTATTTAGCTCTAAGGCCATGTGTTCAAGAAATATTTTTATGATTATATATTATTATTATATTTAAAGGTAGAAATAAATTCATAAACTCAAAATTTTCTCATATCGGTGCTGTCCCCCAACTTTTTTTTAGACTTAAGAGCTTATACGCCAATAAATATAAGTATGTATGTTCTATTTCATGGAATATTAGTTTTATTACTATTAAATAGCAAGTTTTATTCAATAACTAACGATTATTTTTGCTGATAGGCACAATCGCACTTGTCCTGTAAAATATTCTCATTTCGGTGACCAAATAGTATTTAGCCCTAATCTACATAGACGAGTCCTACAGCGTCCCTTTACCCCATTTTGTTTCACGCTAGTAACGTGCTTGTGCCCAGTTAGGACGGAAATTTGCAAAATCACTTCATTTTCCCGTAAATAACGTAAATACGCCATTTTAGTTACTCCCGGACAATTTCTTAATAATATTGGTGGTCGCTTTATCTGATCTAATAAGCAACTATATTATGGTTATTTGCTTCTTAAAAAATTAGTAAGTGAATTAGTTTGATTGACTGTTATCGAAATTATCCTAGATATCATGCATTCTTAATAATTTTCGAAAAAGTCACGTCGGTGTTTTCATATCGGTGAAATCGGTGGTCTTTTATTCCCACCGATGTGATGAGAAAAATTGAATTGGTTTATTTCTCATCTCGGTGTCTTAATTTATGATTAGACGCACAGTTTTATCACATCGGTGGATTGCTTTATAATATCGGTGGATCATTTTATCATGTTGGTGAGTCGTTTATTACATCTGTGGTTTCCGCGTCAGTTCGTTTGCTTCTAACATATTTAAATAACAACACTTGCAGCCAGTGATGTTCTTACACAATACGAGTTTTTTGAAGTGAAAACTTCTTTAGCGACTTCAACTTTTTTGAGATGGAGATAAAATATAAACTCGCCGTGGATCCTCCGTGTTCCTAATCAACCTTCACTCTCCTCTACATGGCAAAGAAAAGTAACAGAAAGTCGGTTTTACAGCGGACAGCGGAAGCACTTCCTATCTCTACAAGTGCATTTTCTCTAACATCCGAGGCTTGCACTCAAATATCGATGCAGTCCTCGAACTACAAACCCGCACCTTCTGTTCCTCGCGGAGACCCAGATCGAAAGTCCAGCTCACGCCGAATATCTTGCTTACCCAGGCTACGTCCTTGAAGATCGCTGAAAGGCGCGTGCTGG
This sequence comes from Cabera pusaria, assembly GCA_954871355.1. Classification (NCBI taxonomy): domain Eukaryota; kingdom Metazoa; phylum Arthropoda; class Insecta; order Lepidoptera; family Geometridae; genus Cabera; species Cabera pusaria. The sequence goes on from OX940908.1 coordinate 7,962,562, forward strand.
AATTTGCTTATTATGCTCGCGATTACATCTGTTTTCGGCGTCTACGATCTTAAGGAACCCCAAATTTTTCACCATGTGGGTACTGGTGGACACTGGCATGGATAAAATTATCTACGAGTATGTTGAGTCTACCGTTCGCACAGCGGAGACGAGGAGACAACTAGGCTCACTAACTACATCAGTGTGGCGGCCTATGTAGCCCAACAAAGGTATCCATCAGCTTAATTAGTGCTTCTGGAGGGATTTATGCGCCTACCATCAAGATTGGCTATACCCATACCAGAGCACAGATCACGTTGGTCGAGAGATACGAAAGCTTGCCTTGACGCTAGACCTCTCGCAGCTGGTCCAGGGAGTAACCAGGATACAGGATGTTGATAGGCATACAGCTCATTGCTTGTCTGGTGAAGTCTGTATCCGTCTACTCCCCGCCCGAGTATGGCGTTACAAGTCAGCAGATTGGGATGAGATAACTAGTAAGCAAAAGACTCCAGAGTCTCGAGCATCGCCGTAAAGTCGCTTGCTTGTCGATTTTTTATCGGATTCATTTCGGAGAGTGTGCATCGGAATAGCATAAATTAATTCCGCCATACCCATGCTATAATCGGACAAGCAGAGATACTAAGAGGTGTCACCGCATTATGAAAGATATACCATTTATCCGTACAAAGCGATTTGCGCTCTATATATAGTATGAGGTCGCGAGATTCACTTCGTGAAAAATTTCTAAGGTCTGATGTACATAATTTTAATACAAGACATAAAAATAGATTAATTATACCTAATTTCAGACTGCAGAAAGTTAGTGGTTCATTCATGGGGAACTGTGTACGCTTTTACAATAAGCTACCTAAAGATATTGATCAATTGCCTATGAGCATATTTAAAATCTATGTAAAATCCAATTTGATGAAAAAATCATACTATACAATAGGTGACTATATGGATGACAAAAATGCATGGCCTGAATGCCCCAAGTTCCAAGAACAAATATAAATTGTATTATAATTAATAATATATTGTTAAAATTTTAAAGCTGACATGTACAATTAATTTAAAAAAAAAGATAAAATGTCAAGACAAGCCCCATAGAGTTTCTTGGTGTTTCTTCTCTGATGGGAGTATTTCCGAAACACCGGTAGATTCAACAGCCATTCAGTTTTCCCCTTTTGTCCGCAGATTTTCTTTCTAGGCTTGCCATTTTTATTTTTATTTAAACAATATTATGCAGCTGACAGACGGACTATCAGTTCCATTTGGATCATGATATGTACTGTGATCGGTATGCGTTTCTCTATGTTGTGTTTCACTATTTCACTTTTTTATTTTTTTTATATAAAAATTGTCTGAAGTACTGAAACACACAGTTACATGTATGGTTGGTTTTAACCTACTTTAATTTTTTTTAAATATTCTGACGTAAACGATTGGATGACAGCTGAATGGTTCATTACTTTATTTTTCTAATTCAAAGCGTTAAATTCTGCTTTTGCTATGTTTACTTGATAATTGGTTATGATTTATTTTATGATTTATGATTTTGACGTGTATATGTGCGTATATTTATACTGCCTACATACTGAATAAATGCTTTGATTCTTTGATTCTTCTTGATTCTTTTGCCTCGTCTTTTATCATACGTACTGCCAAGGAATGGAATTCCTTGCCTGAGGCTGTTTTCGATTAAACACAACTTAGGGGTCTTCTGGGAATAGTTAATTTTTGGGTAAGCGCGCTACATAATTGACCGCATTATCACTTTACATCAGGTGAGATAGTGGTCAAGCGCTACCCATTTTCGCCTTTCAAAAAGGTGAATGATTTATCACATCGGTGAATAGTCATATCATTTCGGTGTATAGACTTATCATCTCGGTGGTGAGCCTTCTCATATCGGTGTACAGAAAAATTAATCGGTGGACGGTTCATCATATCGGTGGCAACAGAAATTCAGTCTTAATTTTCTCCTTAGTCTTGAATGATACGTTGATGTGTTTAAATGTTGGAATATTTAATATCCTAAAGAATACATATAAGCCAAAAAATAAACAAAAAATAGGTAAATGAAAAAGTTCACCGATATGATAATAAAACACCATTTGTTAAAATTCAGCCATTGACAAAAAGAGTACGTATTAATTCTTTTTCAAAAAGAAACCGACTTCATAACCACAAACATGCACTCAAAAGCGAAAAATAAATTATAAGCGCTACCCACTTATCTATTTAAAGTCGTTGCCAGTCAAGTCTATTGGATAGTAGATAGATACTATGTATGTAGTAGTAGTAAGTAGGTAGATACATGTAGGTAGTATCTATCTACTACCTATTAGACTTGGCTGGCACCGACTTCAATTAGATAAGTGGGTAGCGCATATAATATTTATATAAAGTAATTTATTTTTCGCTTTTGAGTGCCTGTTTGCGGTTATGAACTCGGTTTTATTTTTTAGAAAAAGAATTTATTTGTAATATAGTGAAATGAAAGACGGACTATCGCAGACTGACTGTATTAATGCACTTTACAAAGGAGAACGAACGTGAACCTTACATATAATGAGGGTAGCTAAACATATTTCATACATACCTTCAAATGCCATACATTACATTTTCCTCCTTCTAATTGTAAACATTATATAGATAAAATGCACAAGTTCTTCAAGATAATACTAACATCTAACAAACATTTATAAAGACTACAGAGGTAATACTTATATGTATTAAAGGTTATAAGAAGTAAACAATTATTTAACGTTTTGGGATTGAAACATTTAAAACTGTTTAAAACATAGACACTACGTACTTACTTTTTAGTACGAGCTCTCAATGTCATTGTGAAGGAAGTAGGAGGCTTAGATTGGCGACTACTACGCGGCGAGGTGCAGTCACGCTCGCAACCACTCGCACTGCGGGCTTCATCACCAACATCATCATTGGTAGCTGCACCACGACCGATGCGACTCGCACTCTCCACTCCGCGACTAGGCGACTGCGTCAAAGGCGTCGAATAACCATCACTAGAGTCGTTATCATCGATGGCTTCGATAGTACCGGGTAGTGGTGGGTTATTTACGCACGAAAAGGAATGACGTGATTTTCGAAACGACTTACTTAGAAGCTGATCGACGTGCTTATTGTGATTCTATGATCATAATTGGTTTTTACCACAACGACACGGGTCCCGTCTGGCCTACTACCGCCCCCTCCTTCCATTTAACATCTTTGTCAGCATATTCCCTGACTAAGACCGCGTCGCCGGGCGCGAGGTCACGTGACACGGCCCCGCGGCGCGCCTCCTGCGCACGCTGCCTCTCGCGCACCAACTCGCCCGTGTTGGGTCGGAGCAAGTCGAGTCGCCCGCGCAATCGTCTCCCGAACATCGCCACCGCTGGCTCTTTTTGAGTCGTGCAATACTCCGTATTTCGATACGTGAACAAAAACTTACTAAGTGCCGTGTCGTAATTTTCGTTATCGACGGTCGCTTTTTTAAGCACCTGCTTAACCGTCCGTACCGCATTCTCAGCGGCGCCGTTGCTCGCGGGATGATAAGGGGCTACTAGAACCCGTTTAATACCGTTCTTTTACAAATAGGATAAATAATCTCGCGAGGAGAAAGGGGGTCCATTGTCACTGACTATGATTTTCGGTATACCGAATCGTGAAAATATTTTACGAAGATTCGCGATAACCGCCTGCGCCGACGTACTAGGCAAGTTTTCGACCTCTATCCACTTGGTGTTCGCGTCGATCAAAACAAAATAATATTTTCCTTTGTAAGGTCCCAAAAAATCGACATTGAGCCGCGTCCAAGGCTCGGCCGGCCAGGGCCACGAGTGCAGGGGCGCGGCGGGCGGGCGTCGTCACAATCCGAGTCAAGTGAAAAAAACTGACCTCTTGTTTTCCGCGTCGAGTCCGAACCATGACCGCCTTCGTACTTAAGACACATCACTTTCAAATAGCCTCTTTCACCACAGGAATCACAATTATATGCTTTGCCGCACCGCGGGCACGGCTGGCTCGGTTGCGCGGGTGCGCCGGGCCCGGCCGCGGGCGGCGCCGGCGCGGGTGCGCGGCGCGGCCGCTCTCACGCGATGAATTCCTTCGATGGCGGGCCCGCTCGCCGCCGCCGTCGCCGCGTGCCTGTCGGCCGCCTCCAATGCTAGCGCCAGCTCGACAGCACGCGTGTAGTTCAAATCAGGTTCGGCAAACAGCCTGGATCTCATATCCTCGTGATGGAGGCCCGACACGAATTGGTCCCTCAAGTTGACCTCCAAGGTGGCCCCGAAGTTGCAAGTCTTAGCCAGATGCTTCAAACTTTGCAAGTATTCGTTTACTTTCTCCTCCACCGCTTGCTTCCTTTGCCGAAACACATGCCGCTCTGCGATCTCCGACCTTTGCGGTTCGAGATGTAGCTTCACTATACGTTCGAGATTTTCGAAAAATTTCGATTCAGGTAAATCGGGTGCACATAAATCACACATAAGCTCGTAACACGAAACACCGACGTGAGTGACCAACGTGGCCACATGAAGTTCCTTCGCGATACCGTTTAACGTAATAAACTGTTTTATACGCCTACAATACGCATCCCAATTATGCGTTCTGATCTCAATCACTTCTATTTTGCCGATAGGCATTGTTAAAAAAACACTAGGAAACGTTATTCGAATTTAATACAACTGCGCCAAATGTAATATAGTGAAATGAAAGACGGACTATCGCAGACTGACTGTATTAATGCTCTTTACAAAGGAGAACGAACCTTACATATAATGAGGGTTGCTAAACATATTTCATATATACCTTCAAATGCCATACATTACATTATTGAACCCTTTTTAGTGCAGAACAAGTTTTAATTAAATTACATGCATCTATAAAATTTCGTGTCTCGGCCGTTATACACTGACGGATTTATACATTGTGAAAATTTCAAGTATGTACCTATTACGGTTAAGAAGATACAGATCTGTAAAGTGCGCACATATAGACACACGGACGGACGGACGAACGGACTACAAAGTCTCAGGAAAGTGTTCATTTGGTACTCTTTGGGTTCGGAACCCTAAAAAATTGACGAAATGCCGCGCTAGTAAAAATATTCATTAGTCATAATGATGTCATCAAGGTATCAAAGGACAATGTCCAAAGTGGCCCTGTGCAATAAAAGCATCTGATACACACGATAATTAATTGTCTATTTTATAACACGGACGAGTTGTATTCCAAAATGAATATTAAAAAGTATTATTTGCGATGATTAACATTAATTACCGCCATATGGCCCACAGAGTACTGAATCAATCTACTACGTTATAAGAGTTGGCACTTCCCTACATTGTTGATACCCGAATTATGAAAGCACTGTATAGCCAACCTAACAACGGAAAATATTATTTACGTAGTAACTATTATATAATCTGTGGTATTATGCTTATAAATATTTTTTTTGCAGTGTTGGTTGGTACAAAGTACGTTCATAGTTCTGAGTTATTTAATTATGTATGCAGTGTCGCGGGACTGATATGGCCGCCATCATCGCCAAACGTCATGTCATGTAAAAAAATATTACCTAACTTTGCACCCTAACAAGACTTTGCCCGGTGCAAGAACATTCCTGTGAAGACAAATTAATTTTCCCCACCTTTGTTTCTATCTCGCTCACAGTTACCGTAAGAATATCTGTCAAAAACCAATATCAACGTGAAGAAAGATGTAAAAACATTATTCAAGGTCATATTTTTTAGTCTTCAAAAGTATATGCAATAGCAACCTCCATTGTGTATAATCTTCTTGGGACTCTTCTTCTAAAACCCAGTACATTCTCCTATGATTGAGGTATTTATCTCCATATCTCTGGAGATACTAATCAGATCTCGATGAAATTAAATATGACCGCCTCGGAAACGTACCCTACCTATTAAAAAATGAATCATTTGAATCCGTTCACAATTGACGGAGGAATCGCGTAAAATACAAAAAAAAAAACATACAGACGAATTGAGAACCTCCTCCTTTTTTGTGAAGTCGGCTAAAAACCCATTGTATTTATGGTAAAACAAAAAAAACCCTGGGATATATTTATTTTTTTATATTTTTTTCTTGAGTAAATTGATCTAGGAAATCATTTGAAAATACTCGTATGTCTGGACAGCATTTGGCCCAAACCCTGTCAATGTCCTTTGTGCCCAAATCGCGTTGTGTTAGGTTAGGTTCTTACATATGAAATTTTTTTTTGGCGAACTGGCCACTTTGAATTCAAATTTGGCGTTTGGTAAGGAATTCCAAATTTCAATGAATATTTGTGTTTATAATTTAGCAATTCATGTTTCTTCGCGCCCTTTGAGTATTCACCTCAAAGTTAGCGCCATTTGATTTTTCTTTGACATCTGTTTGTGTTCATATATATTAACACAAATAAACTGGCCAAGTGCAAGTCGGACTCGCACACGTTAGGTTCCGTACCACAATAGATGTGATATTTAATAAGATAGATCAACATTTGTCAAAAAAACACGTTTCTCGTATGAGTTTCTTCCTCTAATTTTTAACTTACTTCCGTTTTCAGTCTTGTTGTAGTTGTTGTTATAGCGACCATAACTGATACTTTGGGAAAATCTCAAGTGTCTACCTGTTACGGTTTAGTAGATAAAGCGCTCTGCAAGACAGACGGACGGACAGACGGACGAATCGAGAAGTCTCAGTAATAGGGTTCCGTTGGTACCCTTTGTGTACGGAACTCTAAAGAGGACGTTTATATGACACGCTGTTTACAAATATAAAAAAAAAACAATAAATGTCTACACACAATATTGCGACGTCAAATAAAGTCGCCAACCTATGTTTTAGTGCAAAAGGTGGAACAAACAAAAAGAAACATTATGTAAAACAGCAAAGAAATACACGGACCAAAAAGTCATTACTGACGGAATTATTTCAGACGTCGGTGTAATTGCTATGACTCCCTTACGGTAATATAAAACGGCACATTTACTGGGTGACGATTTTACTATTCCCGAGTCCCCGACCTATTATGAAAGCCTATAACAACTTGTATGACGCAGTGCGATGAGTATGGGGACCACATACGACTTGAGTATCTCTCTAAATATATAAATTCTTCGAGTAAAACACCTACTTCCAACTTTTTTGTATATTATTTTGTGTGATGTGTGTGTGTAACATAATCCGCATAGCGCAATTCCCAAGAAAAGTACTTGGTGAACCAATTCTCTTGTATTAGTTGGTTCAGTCACATATGTTCAATGGATGGCTTGAGGTTTGGACGTAATTAGCATTGGTAATGTTTTTCAGAACATCAAAAGATCACGTGCAGGATACATGTACGAGTATATTTGTTTATTTCTAGTTGCTTAAAGTCATACATATATTATACGTCCTACTAAAATGATAAAGGCGAAAGTGTGTACGTATTTTTGTTACTTCTTCACGCTAACACTACCCAACCGATTGAGCAGAACTTTGGTATGTAGATCTAGGGTCTACCTTGGAATAACATACATACTTTTTACTACCCACGGGAACGATGTCTATACGGGTAAAACTGTGAGGCACAGCTAGTAATTCATATCTTGGACCTACGAATAAATAGTTACATAACACAAACTTCAACTCCTACACATTATGTTTTAATTTTATGCAGCAGAAAATAAAGAAATAAGATACAATAGTAATAATTTAAAAGCAATCATCAAATTAAAATATAGATAAAGGTTATCACTCTTTAAAGCCACCATGTACCCAACCAGAACAGCCTCAACGTATGACATCCACTCGTTGTCAAGAAGTGAGGCATAGTTGGAAACCGCGTGGTCAACGATAAAATTAACGAAAAGACAACCTATCACGGTGAAAAAAAAAACACTTGCACTCGCACTCGGAAACGCAGGGTTAATACAAGGCAAGCATGCCATGGCAGCAGCGGGTTGTCAACGAGTAGTCAACTAGCTGTCAGTACGTGGAAACCTTGCAAACGAGAAAATCCGGTGACGTTATGGAATTTGATGTAGTGATAAAAAGAATAGGTACTAACCGCAAAAGCGAGGTGGTATCGGACAACATTGAGTAACATTGACCCTCAAAAATAGATAAAAAGCTAATATAATGGTCGTACTGAAAGTATGTGTTTCATGAAAAGCATGGACACAAACAATCGCACACCATAAACAAACAAGCGGAGACGTAACATCTGTAATTCGTTCACACATCGTAAATACGCTTTCAGCGTCTATGCATCAACTAGGTAGTTTTTAGGATTGTATTCAGAGTGAAAATTTAGACGAGAAGAAAATCGAATTTATCAAGAAATTCTATTTATACCTACTTCTGCAACTGCCAGTCATATGCGATTTGAAGCAATGTATGTTCTGTACCACCAAAATGTATGAATGAAAACTTTGTGTAACATTTTTTTGGTAACATTGGTAACATTTCATTGGTAACATTTCACAAAATATATTTATACTCGGGAAATATAAATTAAGGAATTGTGTTTTCATTTCAATTAACCTTCAAGCTGGCTAGCACCACATATAAAATGCCAGAACTTCAGTCTTCAGTCAGAGAGTCTTTAGTTTTTATTTGTACAAATTTGTGCATTATTGTGCGCGCTTCCCTTGACTCTTCGTCCACATGGATCGACTTATAAATTGTTAGTACTGAGCTGATAACACAGGTACTAATTTCGAATAAAAAAGCTCAGCTATGATAGTTCGAAAGGCCCCGAACATTTTCCAACATTTCCCGAACTCTCCCTACTGTCTGTACATCGCAAAAAGGATTCTCTCCCCGTTCTCTCAGCCCTCAGTTGCGCCGAGTATTCCTCCAAAGGCGGACGTACGCGCTCCAGCCCGACAACCAGTGAATTTTGTTATTTAATCCTGTAACCGCTGTGTTGTGATAAAATACCAATCGATATCAATTCTATCCCGCGGTAAGTCACTGCACAATAAAATTTTGTGATGTAGACATGGAATCGATGGAATACCTGTTGCTCACTGCAGCGTGTAAAGATTGAAAAATCAAAATATTTTTGCTGCTATTTCGGGGAACGTCGATAATGGCCTATGTCCGTTATTTGGTGATTGCGGATTGATAAGATGTTGACAGGTTGTTACATTCTTGGATGCTGTATCGATCAGTATTATCATAAGTATCTATATGTGTTATTATGGTTGATTATATTGTCCGTTTTACAATGGTTCCTGCGAGATATGAACAAAGGTTCTACTCCCAAAGCATTTTGCATAGGACACGAGCCTAGATAGTTGCATCGACTGAAGTCAGTCATCAGCACCTCTTTCTCCTTAATAACCACCTTTAAAAAAGAAAAGTGAATAATTATGTTAGTGTGTATGTAAAATGAAAGTGGAAGAAGCGAAAGAGATATGTCAGTATCGTAGCATGTGGAAAGAAGTAGTCTCTGCCTACCCCAACGGGAAAAAGGCGTGATTGCATGTATGTAAAAATAATAATAATGTATTTGCAAACTAAGCTTATTAAGTTATAAATATTAAAATACGGGACTTATCGCGCCTAAACATACATTTTTATTTATTTTTATTTAACTCGACGTTTCGACCAGTCGTCTCGTGACCACGATCAATGCAACTTGGTCGAAACGTCGAGTTAAATAAAAATTAATGTTTTAGAAGCGATAAGTCCCGTATTTTAATATTTATAACTATGTGTTCAAATCGAGAAAGTGTACAATAAGCTTATTTATAACATAAGTTTCTAAATAGCTTATGAACAATCATAGTATATTACTAAGAAATCCCTGTGTCGTGAGATTCAGTCCCTACTATAAGATACTGTAAACATACTTATATAAGATCGTTTAAAAAACTAAAAAGAACCGACTTCAATGCCGCGCTATTAATTTTCAGTACCAATTTTGAGGTGTTTATCTCCATATCTCTGGAGATACTTATCATACCTCGATAAAATTACCATGGTACCACACGTGAGATATCTCCTTTCCAACAAAAAAAGAATAATCAAAATCGGTTCATAAACGACGAAGTTATCCGCAAACAATAAAAAAAAAAAAAAAACATATATACGGTTGAATTGAGAAACCTCCTCCTTTTTTTGAAGTCGGTTAAAAAATATAGGCCTGGTTTTACAATGTGTTATACTGTAAAATAATACCTACATTATTAACGAAATATTAACAAGGTGAGGTCATGCATAGGACTGAGATAGGCTGATGATGATGTTGATGATGATTAATAATGCATTTAAATGTTGTAGCTAAGCATAATATACACTAATTACAGTACAAAAGTATAATGCACAAATATAAGTAAAGGTACGGGGCCACAACGCGGCGTCCTGCGATCTGCGGGTGCATCTCAGTACTTTTCAATTGCTTTCTGATCGCGTTTGGTGTGAACCAGTTAGTACAAATACTACTGCTGATCGCCGCCTAGATCGCGCACGCAGGACACTGCGGTGTGTCCGTACCTTAAATGAATCAAAAACTTGCTATGAGATCACATCTATTGGTCTTATATCTGGTCTTTGCATACGGAACATTCAATTTACCTATATAATTTTATTGAATAAAAGGAACACGTGTCAATCAATAATTATGTATTTGAACTTGACTTTGACTTTCTTTCAAAATAATTTCATGTCACTTATAGCTATGTAGTAACAGCTGATAATTTCTTTGCAAGGTTATACAAGACACTTTCTAACTATATTCACTTTATCTAAAAATAATACTCAAATAAAAAATTTAAACCACCCCTGACTGATCTAGGTATGTATATATTATTTTCATTGAGACCATTATAATGAACTGAAACTCGAAATCTCTGTTGAAGAGAGTGAGGGGTAGTCTTCTGCAGATTCCAGGATATGTCCCACCGTCAGGTCAATCGTTCCATGTTGTAACAATATCGTTGAAGTAAGGGATACCGAACTTCGAATTGATCAGACCTATGAAAGTTGATTTCATAGCGTTATAAACTAGAAAAAAGCTCATTGTTTTAAAACAGCTGAACGAATTTCATGAATCAAAGCTAAGAACACTCTCGATAAAGACATCTATCCAACAAAAAAACAACTAAATCAAAATTGGTTCATACGTTTGGGCGCTATGATGCCACAGACAGACAAACACATACACAGATGCACACGTGAAACTTATAACATCCCTTCTTTTTGCTTCGGGGGTTAAAAATTAATGTACAGTATGTAATTAATTATATTTGATAATCCTTTGAAAGATGGAGGAATCTTTGCAGGATCACCTTGTTGTCTGTTTAGTCTAGACGTTTTTCTCAGGAACGGGTGCAAGGAGGGTATCAAGTTAATAATAATAATTTCCAATCACCCTTGAGGATATAAAAAAAAAGAAAAAACTTCTAAGTCAATGCAGAATACGGCCGGTTTACGTCGCATATTTTGATATAAGTTATTAACTTATATCAAAATATGCGACGGTGAGATAAACCGGTGATACTTTAAAAACCTTTTTTAAAAACAAGCTTTTACCTAACCTTAGACCAGAGAAAGTCAAGACAAATCCAATGAGCCCAAACACGAAGGGTTTAACATGTGTAGTAAGGTCAACATTGGGAAGACCGTTTACAAGGCAAGATTGTCTACGAGCAATAACTTTAGTTTTTGAGTAGCTATGCAGTTTGCAGTGACAGTAGCGATACAACAGTAATAAAGTTTGGTTCAATTTTGTATTATAAATGTCGTTTGCAACACTATTGTGAGAGATAAATAGCTATTATTTAACTTAATGACGGTCTTACCCTTAATGATAGAGTATGCCGGTCTTACCCGAGTTGACCTTATAGGAGTTCCTACGGCCATTTTCTGGCTTTATCATCAGACGAGCTTAATGGTACCACGACATTGCACTGTCATCCGATTTACATATGTATGCAAAATTTCAGCTCAATTTCTTTACTAAGAGTTTCCTATAGCCTCCTTCCAGCTCTATCATCAGATAGGACCCTGGTAACCCTGGTCTAAAGATAAAGTACCGGCCAAGACGAATCAAAAGAGCCGAAACTCGATGGGGTTGCATCATTTCATTACAGAGTTTCTATGACCACCTTACAGCTCCATCATCAGAATCTGGTTACCATTAAAATACAAGCTACTCGTCAAGAAGATTCAAATGAGCCCAAACTCGATCAGGTTGTGTTGTTTCATTGCGAAGTTCCTTTGGCCAACGTGTAACATTGCGACAGCTTCCAGCTCCATCATCAGATCAGCACCATGTCATCATAATATTGCATTGTCACGCGATTTATACATGTATGCAACATTTCAACTCAATCAGTAACCGGGAAGTGGATGAATTTTAATTTGCAAGATTTGATGACAAACATCAGAACAGCTTCCAGCTCCATCATCAGATCAGCACCATGTCATCATAGTATTGCATTGTCACGCCATTTACACATGTATGCAAAATTTCAGCTCTATCAGTAACCGGGAAGTGGAAAGATTTGATGACAAACATCGAGACAGGTGAAGCTAAATAAAAGCTTGTAAAAATTAAAATAATTTAAGATCGTATAAAAAATAGAACCGACTTCAAAAGTAATGCTAGTCATTTTCAGCACCAAGTTTGAGATGTTTATTTTCATAAGAGATACTGAATAAACATTATCTTGATAAATTTAAATGGGACCTCCTGGGAAGTATACTTACCATTTCAAACAATCATTTGCCATCGGTTTAGGCGTCTTTTAGTAATCGATGAATATACTTAATAAACCGGCTAAGTGCAAGTCGGACTCGCATTCGTAGTGTTCCGTACCATACTACAGTATTTTATAAGATCGAGTCCATCGATCGATGGACATTTACCTAAGCGTTCATAGATGGCGTTATATTGAAATGAAAAATAAAATACGTTTCTTGTATGGGGACCACCTATAATTTTAAACTTTATTCTTTTTTTAGTATTTGTTGTTTTAGCGGCAACAGAAATACATAATCTGTGAAAATTTCAGCTGTCTAGCTATCACGGTTCATGAGATACAGCCTGGTGACAGACAGACAGCGGAGTCTTAGTAATAGGGTCCCGTTTTAACCTTTGGGTACGGAACCCTAAAAAAGAAATTTCCCTCTTTTTTTTAAGTCAGTTAATAAGCTAAAAGTTAAGAACTTTTTAAACTAATGCTTTCAACCGACTTCCAAAAAGTACTTTCTGTATGTTTTTAGGGTTCCGTACCCAAAGGGTAAAACGGGACCCTATTACTAAGACTCCGCTGTCCGTCTGTCAGTCTGTCTGTCTGTCTGTCTGTGTCTGTCTGTCTGTCCGTCTGTCACCAGGCTGTATCTCATGAACCGTGATAGTTAGACAGTTGAAATTTTCACAGATGGTGTATTTCTGTTCCCTCTATAACAACAAATACTAAAAACAGAATGAAGTTAAAAATAATAGAGGGTCCCCATACAAGAAACCTGTTTTTTTCGGCATTTCACGCCATCTATGAACGCTTAGTTAGGTAAACGTCCCATAGATGGCGTTATATTGAAATGTCGATCCCTAACACCTTTGTTAGACGTTAAATGGCGTTATAAGAAATAAAATGTTTATTTATTATTATATTTTGCTGGCGAAAAATGATAGTGGTAATTTTTGCTCGATCTTATAAAATACTGTATTGTGGCATGGAACCCTACTAGTGCGAGTCCGACTTGCACTTGGCCAGTTTATTTTTTTGGAGAGACGTTATCATGTGTAATGACATAATTTAACTTCAGCTTTAACCTCCCCCAGTGTCTTTGGAAACTGTCACTGCTGTGGAACATTCTGGATGTCAGCCGGAACTGTCACATAAAGACAACAGTGCACCGGTGCTATATTGACGTAACCAATAGGACAAAATAGATTTGCGCTTTGAGATCTTTTTCCCCTCTTTGTATTAATTTAGCTCTGGCTGTAGTTGTGATTTTTTAACCTATTCTGATTACGTTTGGCTGTATACTCAAAGGATTACGTGTATGCGACGTATACACAGAAAAAAACATACAGAGAAATTTATAATCATTTACAAAACCAAAAAAATCGACTTCAAATGCCGCGCTAGTAATTATCAGTAAAGTAAAAAAAAAAGTATTTTGGAAATCGGTTCACATTGATAGATTAATTGGTGAACATTAATACAAATTAAAAACATACAGACGAACTGAGAATCTCCCCCTTTTTGAATTCGATAAAAATATAGCTGCCTGCCATTTGGGCGTCGCTTAAAACTACCACATTTTCGGAATCGGGTAATGAATGTACCTACCAGCTTTCGTCCCCTTCATTATGATTGCGACCTCGTATGTTTCCTGCACAGTCCCGTCGCTGTATTTATAATGTCCCTTCTCATCAACTTTTCACTGTATTCTATTCAAAGACCACCCTTGTGCTTGCCTCTGATTTTGGTAAAGAAAAACAACTACAAATATGAAACATACTTTAAATAAAATGTTAAAACATTTTTCAACACTTTTACCTTTTTTTTATGATATGAGGTAACAGGACAAGCACGACGCTCGCCTGATGGTAAGCGATGACGTCTACCTATTACAGATACAGCGGCAAGCAAAATTGGACTGCCATAATTTTGAATGTCACTGCACTGCGCCTGTTACCTTTAAACATATAATAAAGATGTCGAGTCTCACATGCCCTGTAATTTCATTGGACACCTTGCCATTTCAACCGAAAAACATTCCTATTTCACGGCTGAAAATTAATGGGCAAAGTGGTGGTACCGCCCCAGGCGGACGAGCAGAAGTCCTACCACTACAAACTTTAGTGATAAGTTATCATGTGGTTTTTGGCGGGAACGTGAAAAAGTGTGTGTGCTCTCAATGTATTTTTTTCTAAAGCTTATTTTTTTCCGGGAGTTAATGTGTCATCATCATCATAATCAGCCGGTATCAGTCCACTGCTGGACATAGGCCTCTCCCAAGTCATGCCACTGAGCCCGATCTTCGGCTCTTTGTTTCCAGTTACAGTTAATGTGTAATAAATGTGGATTATAAACCATTAAGTGCTGGTGAATGTGTGTAAGTGTAGGCAAACGGCACAATGTTGAAAAACATGCCATTTGCGTTCTCACTAAAATTCCACTGAAAATCTTCAGTAAAGTCTACATCTTTATTTGGACTAGACTATGACTTCATTCACCTAAAATGTGACATCAACATCAATCTTTATGACTTGAATTCACAAAAACTCGAAGAATTTTAATATTTGACACTGGCTTTATACACTAGTCGAGGGGAGCCATAATAAAACACAAAAAAGTTATCATGGGTAATGAATAGACATCGGATTATATGCACGAACAAAATGCCAAAATATGCATGCAAATATGCACTAAAAAAGTCCGAAATATGCACTAAAAACGACTAATATGCCTAAAATATGCACAATACAAAATAAAAAAACCTTTATTATTTTTATATATTTAATTCAAAGATTGTACAAAAACTGCGAAATTCTCTTAAAATTAAGTATAGTTCTTGTGGCAATATACAATTAAGCATTTTTCCAAATGTTCGAGCTCAAATTTGTGACGTTTGTCACCCAGTATCAATTTGTACGCCGAGAACGACCTCAACTGACTGAGGCCGCAATCAACTGACGGGCAAGCACACTAGCCCTTAGCGGAAAACTTTGTACACTAGCTTTAGCTACATATACTTGATCTGTGATCGGGCCGCGCGCGGCGCGACTCGCGAGCCGCACTGTCAGTCATTCAGCCACTGCGCTCGCGCTTACGCGTCATTGTCACACATGCCTCCCGCTCCTTAACGAAATATGCACGATTGGGGAAAAAGGCTAAAATATGCACTAACGCCGGAATTAGAGAGTTTTATGCATTTGCATATGCAAACATGCAAATGCATATAATCCGATGTCTAGTAATGAAACATACGAATTATAACCAATATACAGAATGTTTGGTGGATGGACCGACAACATTTTTTGGAGGGTTGGGGGGGTTATGCGCAACTTTTCCCCGATAGACTCGAAGCTCTACGTGTCACGGTGTTTTAGATATGATTTTTGTAATCACCCAAAATCTTGCATTTAAACAGTGTTAATTTTTTTGTTTGTGGTTGTAATACGGCGTATAAGCTTGTGCTGTATTCTGCAATGTGTTTGTATTCTAAATAAAACATTACTTAACACATTTCCCTTTAAAAAAATAGTTTTGAGCATTTAAACTCGTTAATCTATTTGAATGTTTAAAAAAAAGATAACTTCTTAATTTTGTGTGATTTAAAAAACAGCAACTAAAAAATCATATCTAAAACACCGTGACACTTAGGACTTCGGGGCTACCGGGAAACTTGTGCATGACCCCCCCCCCCCAAACTTCCAAACAGTACCTGTATACCTACTAGCCTAAATTCGACTATCCCATCGTACTTACTCCGTAAAGGCACTATTACTCCGCACTATTACTTCTTTACGGAGTTCCAGACCCTACAGCCCGGCTCAATCATCAGGTCAGCTTGATCAGGTCAGGACGAATTGAGACAATGTGCTGGAAAATTGACTTTATTTAGTTTAGTCATAGAGTAGAACTATTAAGTATTCTGTGGTTATAGCCACAGAGCATATCTGTCTCTATCTGTCTTGAATATCAAAAAGATAACCGGTTCGAAATGGCGTTTCCAATGTAGAATATTCTGAAGACAAGTTCATTCACCTCATTTTTGTTTCTATCTCACTTATTGTAATACGTAAGAATGGGAAATAAGAAAACATCTGTAATCTTCTGTCTAACAATAAATTAAGAAGATAATACACAATGGAGGTAGCATGTAGATTAAACGTTTGAAGTCTAAAAATATGACCTTGAATCATGTATTGGGTCTTTTCTTCACGTTGATTTAGGTGATTGACAGATTTCTTACGGTAAGAATGAGTGAGAAGCAAAGGTGGGTGCATTAATTTGTATTCAACACAATTCATCAGTGCATAGCCTAGACCTTGCAACGATAGGATGCAAAAAAATTGCAATAAATCAACGTGAATAACAGAACAAAAAAAGCAGCTTGACGTTATATTTTATGGTCATATTTCTATACTTCAAGAGTTTGTTCTACATGCAACCTCTTTTAAATATCTTATTCTTGGTTAAGATTAAAAGGAGTTTACGCCTTGCAATCAACCTATTTTACTCCCTAAAATTCAATTAACCATTAGCCATGCACTATAAACAACTAACGTCATAATGTGCGTCACAGTGCAATAAAACAGTGTGCAAACTTAGAACAATATCACCAGTTTATTAATACCCGACAATTTAACGTAGTTAGTTCAATTTAGAAACCAGCGTGAGTGCTTGTGTAGGGTGGGCCTGAGATCCGAATTTCTCCGGATATTTTTATATTTTTGCTGTTAATACTAGTGAGACATCTGGCATGCAGCACGATTTAATTATTAAGACTGGGTACCTATAGTATAATAATTTATAACAACGAACAACTTTAGTACGTGCACGGCAGCCATCGAAGCCTAGCACTTAAAGTACTTATGCTTATACTTTCAAATAATAATAATAGGCAACACCACATTGCTATACTGACCATGAATAAAATAATATCACGACTATTTTCAGAGACATACAGCAAACATCCTTGTTATGACAATCTGATTATCATCACCATTTAAAGTAATATATAAAGTGTGAGACACTTCAAAGAAACATAATATTTGATTTACGCAGTGCAACATCTCTCGTCGGATTTGAAAACTGTAATGATTTCTTCCGAATGATTAACTTACGTAATAAGTAGTCATAGATGGCGCCACCAATGCATAATTGGGTTAACAAATGCAATCCACTAATTTCGTCGTATCGATGTATCGAACCGTGGCTTAATTGGCAGAGCACCTGGACGTGTAATCCGGGGGGTGCGGGTTCGAGTCCCGTCGGTACGATGAAATTTTGGATTGTGTTTAACAATTTACAAAAATATAAAGTGTGAGACACTTCAAAGAAACATAATATTTGATTTACGCAGTGCAACATCTCTCGTCGGATTTGAAAACTGTAATGATTTCTTCCGAATGATTAACTTACGTAATAAGTAGTCATAGATGGCGCCACCAATGCATAATTGGGTTAACAAATGCAATCCACTAATTTCGTCGTATCGATGTATCGAACCGTGGCTTAATTGGCAGAGCACCTGGACGTGTAATCCGGGGGGTGCGGGTTCGAGTCCCGTCGGTACGATGAAATTTTGGATTGTGTTTAACAATTTACAAAAATATAAAGTGTGAGACACTTCAAAGAAACATAATATTTCATTTAAAGTAAGTTGTATTTTGACGGAAAATATATTTAATGTGGATGTATTTTAAACTGTTAATGTCCTCAAATAAACATAAAACGTATTCATCCTACCTGGGGACTGGCCGGGAGATGAGTGGCAACAATTGATCATGGTAAATGTTTGTTGTTTGTCTAACTGTCAGCTCTATGGGCTGTACAGATAGACTGCACAAACGGAAACCTTTTATGTTTTTGGGGTCATTGTCGAAGGTCATTAAGGGTAAGAGTAAGAGTAACCTACTCTCTTCTGAGTAACTCATAGCTGTATAGTATTTTGTAGGTGTCGGACTCCTGCTAGTCCGCCTGTGACGGTAACACCACATTGCTAATTAATGCGTGAATAAATAATGTGTCCAGTAAAATTATAGGGCATGTGAGACTTAACATCTTTATGTCTGGAGGTAACAGGCGCTATGCAGTGACCTGTAAAATTCTGCCCATCCAGTATTTTGCATACCGCTACGTAGTATTATGTTTTTAGAAAAGTTTGCATATTGTGTATGTTTGTAATTGCGTATGTTGTACGGTAGCGCATAAAGTCCTCAGATGTTTATGTACCTATGAGATTTAATTCTATTCGTTATTGAGATCCAAGTGAAGAATTATGCCGATTTTTTTCTATAGTAAATTTTTTGTATAAATATGGGGCCCACGCAAGCGACGCGGTGGGCGATACAGATACTTTTTTAGCAGGTTTTATTTACTTGAACACAAAATCAGTGTAATAAAATATCTGATTTGACGTCATTCTCTTTGGTGACAAAGACCGTAAAGTTGCCCCCGATTTTCCGTCGTCCAACCAAGTGGAAACTACAAATTGTCGACGCCATCGTAGCTGAAAATTTAACGCGCGTGGCGACAAAAACGGGCGTATTTAAATTTTTGTCAACGAAATATTTTCAATGCCTCAGTGCGAAAGGTTTTTCAGTGATTTTGTAAATGTTTAAGTAGGATTGTTTGGAATTCAAATATCATCTGCATCTCTCATCATGTTCATGTTCATCATGTTGTCTTAACTTGCAACGTGTATTGTAGATAAAAGTGGCAATTTTATTTTACGCGAAAAATTACTTTAGCCACTGTCTCATTAGATGTGACGATGCAGGCCGAGGTAGACATTGGAATATGCATGTTTTGTTTTGTTATGTTTACATTTATTTGATTTTTTTTTCGTAATTATTATTGTATTACATTATGATTTTTTTTTTTTTTATAATAATTGTATTACATATTACATTATGAGAAATTTTTCGTTTTAGAGATTTACTTTTTTTAAATAATATAAAAAAATTAAGCAAGCGAAAAGTTAATTTTCTAAGCAAATCATAATTTGTCAATTAAAAAGTGAAGTCGCAACACACACTGTGATAGCACAGATTAAGTGTTTGTTATGTAAAGTATCTACGTATTATTTCTGTGACACAGATGTTTTACTTATTATATGGATGGGATCAATGATAGAAAAATATTTTAAAAACTAACCAAGTGTGAGTCTCGCACATGTAGGGTCCCGTACCAAAGATTACTATAGCGCCATCCAACGAATATCTAACGACGTGAACGTCTAATGCCATCTAAATGAAAGTTAACACAAAAGTGTTCGGGTAGGTAAACATTCATAGATGGCGTTATATTGAAATACCGAAAAAATAAGTTGCTTGTATGAGGACTCCTTTAATTTTTAACTTTATTCTGTTTTTAGTACTTGTTGTTATAGCTGCGACAGAAATACATGACCTGTGAAAATTGCAACTGTCTCACTATCACGGGTCATGAGATACAACCAGCTGGTGACTGACAGACAGACGGACGGACAGCTGAATTTTAGTAATAGGGTCCCGTTTTACCCTTTGTACCAAAAGAGAAAAAAATCGGAACCCTAAAAAGAGCGAGAGGAACCGTGGGTCGGGTCACCCAGTAAAAACTATGTTCTTTTCGCTACATACATTTTGGATTTTTTAGATTGGGTCCCAAAGGCAGGTACCACTTCCGTTGTAGATTCAGAAAAACGTTTATAAGAAGACTGTCCATTATTTTTGACAATATTTTGAGTTGCATTCACACAATCCTAAAAAATTTACAGTCAGTAAGAAAATTGGCAATTTACATAAAAACTTTTTTGTTGCCAATCGATCCGTTAGAATCGAAACACTCTTTTGGACCAACTGAGGTTCTATATAGTACTGAACTTTAATTTCACAAGTTCACAAGGCTTGATGGTGTTAGTCAGAATGGAAGATGGGTTTGGAATTTGGATAGTTCCATTCATTGGATCTGACATAAATCAGTTGTCCAGCGCCTCGTCTTACTGCCGTCTTCCATTTATAGACAAGCACGATCCATCCATCTTAGACCACATCTTGATTTTACATCAGGTGAGATAGTGGTCAAGTGCTAGTCTGTCAGACATTAAAAACAGAACAAACATCCGATTTATTGTTGTCTATTTTAAAAGTTTTTTTAACTACACTTGTATGTTCCGGAAATTTGCAATCAAAATTTCACCCACATGCTGAAATATCCAATTGAGCTGATTATAGCATAGTGTATTCCAAGATATGTGGTGGATATTGAGTGTTATAAGTAGGCCTGAAAGTGCATTTCGTAACCCATGGCGGGACACCTCTTGATAAGTCATGAGACCCTGATGCTGCATATCAGTGGTATCTGACTCTGTTGTTAGTGCGCTAGTTATGCCGCGATATATGAAAAAAAACAAGTTGTCCATAAAAGTAATCTTTGCAATCACCAACTAGCTATAGCAACCTCTTGGTGGGTTATGTTGTACTTTACCCTGGTACTTTTTAACAAAAATCAATTCTTAGTTTTAGTTAGTTTTGAACATTTCATCAAAATATTATCTGACCAAGAAAAAATGGTGTATTGTATTTAATCCATTTGGCGTATTCAACGGTTCAACCGTTCGGTTGTACAAGTGGGAATGAGCTAAAATTTGGCAAAGTTATGTTAGTTTAACAATGCAGTATTTGAGTTTAAAACATTGTGTCCACATGAATAGCGATGAATTTCAAGCGATAATCGTCGATAGAAAAAGAAATGCAAATATATATCTGTCTAGCTGCATCTCTATCTATTAGAAGATGACAGGACGCATTGATATCAAAGACAGGAAACAAAATAGATTGCCCTGAAAAATATCAATCTTATTATTGCGTCGAGTAAAACATACACACTTTGTAAGTACACTCGATCACCACTTGGTGATTGCTTCTAGTTGAGTTCTGTTTTTATGTTTTGCCAACGCCACTTTATTTTAGGAATACTAGAGCTAATAATAATAATAATAATCCCGCAGGGGCGGCTTTGTGGCGAGCCGACGGTGAGTGGCGACACCGCGGACCCCTATCCCGTGAGGGCTAAATGAGACCCTCTGACCCCCGGCTTGCCTTGTTCGGCCGGCCGGTGGTGGGAATCGCAAGAGCTAAGACCAAAGCTCCAGGGTGGAAGTGTTAAAGGCATAAAGCCGCTAGTAGCGTTTAGTGAAAGTGCAGCACACCTCTCAACACCCTTAGCTATCCACGCCAATGTTGCCCCTCGGCGCCGACATAACGGTCCGCCTTTATGGGGGGCCCATTCAGTGTATAGCTAGTCACCACTCGCCTTAATATTTTGAAATGAGGCATAATTGGCGGGTGCCGTACCTCATCCCATAGACCAGAAAACAGTCATCAAGCAGCACACATTCATAGCCATAATAAATTATAGTACCATCTTTTTATAGTTTTTCATGTCTCCATCCACAAATCATATTTTTATTTAATTTAATATTGTAAAGGGCCTCTTGACGTTGGCTTCGGCTCCGTCAATGCCTTCCAAAGGACCGGGCGATTTGCAGCCCGTGATGTGAATTGAATAAAGAGTATAATAATAAAAATTGAACCTTTTTATTGCACTTACCCGCTTAGAATTTTATCTTATCAGTTGGTCCCACAGAGTATTTTAGTCATAGATAGATAAAAGATAGGATCACGGATAAAGACAGAAAAAGTCTATTCTCCGTGGATAGGATAATAGATCAAGAGTCATTTTCACCGGTTCCTAGAAAAGTGTCAAATAATTCAATAAGTGAACATTAACACAAAGGTGTTAGTTATTAATATTATGAATAAGGTAAACAATCGTTCATAGATGGCGGGCGCTATAGTAAAAAACACGTTTTTTGTATGGGGACCCCCTTTAATTTTTAACTTTGTTCTGTTCTTAGTATTTGTTATTATAGCGGTAACAGAAATACATCATCTGTCAAAATTTCAACCGTCTAACTATCACGGTTCATGAGATACAGCCTGGTGACAGACGGACAGACAGACAGACAGACAGACAGACAGACAGACGGACAGCGGAATCTCAGAAATAGGGTTGCGTTGGTACCCTTTGGGTTCGGAACCCTAAAAACCACCCTAAATAGTGTAATTAATTAATATTGCATTTTATTAATGAAATAATGCGTACTTACCTTTATTTATCTGCTTCAAGAGGGGCCTACAGCTAACATTGACTTTGCACTTAATTTGTAGAGTTAAAGCCACAGTTCAGACTGCTGTTTACTACCAAGTTTCGGAAACTACATAAAGTTGGGAACTATGTGGTATTAAATTTTGAATAGATCTGAACCCAAATTATCCCGCTTTCCTTGCGTTGGAATTTAAATACCATTCTAACACCAGAGTGTTAGATTTTTAACAACAAAACATTACATATTGTAAATAATAAAATTTAAGAAGAACATTCTTAAGAGATTTTTATATCGTAAAGGCTAGCGTTTAACAACTATCTCACCTGTTGGTAAGTGATGATGCGGTCGTGCATAGTAGCACGCTAGGCCTAGAATGGGAACAGGCTCTCAAGAAGCTGCCGGAACAAATAGGAACCGCGTCAAAAGTGATGTATTTTACAATGCGTTTTAATCAACATGGTGTCTGCAAAGCTTATTGCAGATACCTGTGTCTGATCGATTGAATTGAATATGTATTTAATTTTCATTGTTTTGCATGCGACATTTACAACAAAGATATCATTGATTCACACATTCAAACGACGAACGTCTGCGACCTGAGAGCTCTTGTGACTACTTCTGGTCGTAATAAGTTAACCACTTGTGTCTCGAGAGGTCGTCACCGCTCTTCTGTTGTAAGTGTGTGTAGATATGTGCGAGTATATCGTAGGAAGTTTTGAGCTTATTGGCCTCTTTTGACGCGACTATGATAAAGTCATTTATTAACCTATTTGGAAAATCATTATGTTGTTATTTTTTTGGTTGCATTGTAATTTTATCGATGATGAATATGTCCGATAAAAACCCTTAACTTTATACGGAAAATGACTAGCGTGGCATTTAAAATCCGTTCTTTTGTTGTGTACGAATTTAAATTATTGGTTTTAATAATAATTTATCTTATTTAATTATGACTTCTTAAAAAAAAATCATAAACACGCTTCTCAATTTCTATCAAAACGCATTACTCACTCTTGATACTACCAAATATACCAAAAATAAAAAATACCCAAGACCCTGTCCTTCATAACCATAATTAACAGCCAGTATTTGTCCACTGCTGGACATAGGCCTCTCCTATATCGGCACGCTACTGAGCTCGATCATGAAAAGCTCGCTGAGCGACCTTGAAGCCCTGTCCTTAATTATACGTAAATCTTCCCGAAAATAAGCGCAAGCATAATCCACAAGGACCTCAAAACACCTGATACTCCCTGACGTAGCCAAATTCAAAATGACCACTCAAACTGTGGCTTAATTCAAAAGCCCTTCATCCTTCTAAGTCCTCATTATCAAAGGGATAAAAATTAAAAGGCAAAGTGTCGCTTCGAATCCAAAAGGTAGGCACTCTATTTTATTGCCACTTAAAGGTATTAAAGGTTTGGTAAACACTTTTTGGTACGCTTATTGCTAGTCAGCATAATACGAATGTAATTGTAATTAACAATTTATTACAAACAAAACGTTTGCTCTTCACAACTTTATCTTGTAAATGTTATTACTTACATAATTGAAGGATACTTTAGATAAGAACGATATATATTAATTTTGTTCAAAAACCTTAAAAGGAATAGTGATTTTACAAGTTTCTATTTATATTAAGGAGTCCGTAATCATTTTACTATTTTTCAACTACTTTCTACCCATCGATCTCAAATTTGGCATACATATGTAAGTTTGTTGAAAGGTACCATCGAGCTAATTTGTTGATGGAGCCGAGTTGGAGAGACTGGAACTCCATGATGGCGAATGGTAGGGATTGTTGAATTTGGGGTTATTTATCATGATTGATTTCCAATACACCTGTTGACTAGAGGAGAGAGCCAGTTCTCATTCTAGGCCTAGCGTGCTTACCATCTTCAACCGCATCATTACTCACCAATAGGTGAGAATGTGATCAAACGCTAGTCTTTAAAATATAAAAAAAGACAAGCCTCGTAAACCAAATTTGTTTAACAAAAATGATATTTTTTTGTGTTTGAACAGCCTTGTTGCCATAACTATAAAAAAAATATTTTGTATAATCCAGACACCGAACTAATACTATATAAACGTTTGTAACTCTGTTTGTTTCCTAAATAAGCCTAAACGGACGATCCGATCTTACTGACATTTTACAAAGGGATACTTTATACTTTAAATGTAATTATGTATATCCTATGTTCATCCTCATGCTATAAAGCTTAGAGCATGAGGAAGAACATAGGCTAATAAATTCTTGGTGTACGTGAACGAAGTCGCGGGTATCAGCTAGCAATGATAAATGAATAAGCAGATAGATACATTGTCATCTTTGTAAATAAAAAATAAACGTATTTCAGTTATTTAAAACCCATGAAATAAACAATAATTACTAATAATTCACGGTCTTTGGGACAAAGTGTCAATAGTCAAAATAATGCGCGTAAAATTATATCAACCCATAGTTTCAGGTGAACTACCGCAGTGTAAAAAATTACCACTACTTAACAATCACGAAAGCTCAAGTTGTAAATATATTTAAACTAACTATAACTTCAAAACCAATGTTATTCCCCTTGCCAACACACCGTGTATGTTAAAAAAAAATTTTGCGCGCCATTTTTTTTGTTTTTATAGCAGACACCCCACCTTATCAAATCGCTTCCTATTACACGAAACAAAACTTAAAAAATCTAAAGAAAAACGTACCCATATCCGCAATTAAGATAAGCTCAAAAAAGCCTGCTTCGTGATAATTAGTCGTTAGCCAAGTCCGAGCTGGTATCTCGCCATGTCAGTTTCACAAAGCGTGGACAGTCGAGAAGATTAGCGCAGTCACAGAATACGTTATACTACCTTTGTAACGCAGCTCTAATATCCGTAGACACTTGTAGCTTTGTCCGTAGACCTTATCTCGTAGCTGTATTGTAGAGATAGCCTACTTGTTACGCATGGCACCCCTACTGAAAGTGCAACGATGCACTGACGTCAATGGCTTTCGCTACATCGGCATTATTGCATTTCCACGCTTTACCGGATTCAACGGCACTTCGTTTCCTCACTTTGGGCGGAGTACACCTATATTTAATTTAATATAATTATTGTAATTTTAGAATAAATTTAATTTTTAAAATAAAGTTTATATTTTTTTTGAGATCCTCGCTGCGACCATATATTTTTGGCGCAGTCGTAACGGATCGATTTAGGGAATATTAGGGCTAATTCAGCTACCTGATCGATCAAGAACCTACAAACACGTGGTCACCAGCGAGGAGAATCCAGCAATCGATTCATCGAGAGGATATAAACTATGTAAGTGCCTTGAATTATCTTTCAAAGTGACTTGCCATCCTAGCATTATCCTTTCTTGTGTATTTTATATGTGTGTGCATTTTTCTATATCGTATAGGATTGTGTGTTCGTAATAGATTAGGTATAAGGTGTTACATTATAGTTCCGCGAAACTAACGTGCGATATAATTTATAAGTGTTAGTTATTTGAAAATACGTAGACTATAAAAAAGCTCAAAATTTTCCATCCGCGAGAATATAGTAGATCTAGGGTTAGTGATAGTATAAGGATACGTAGGTTAAATACTATAGACGAGAGTAGAGATCTAGATATGACAACAGCGTCGGGAAACATGCAGACAGACAGGACAGACATCATTTTTAAATCACTTAGGCTTCTACCGGAATTTGACGGGAATCCTCACATCTTAACTAGATTTATAAACCTCTGCGATCAGATAGTGTTAGCGCATTTCAGCGAACAGCCTGGCAATGAACTTAATAACCTAGCACTATTTAACGGCATATTAAACAAAGTGACAGGACCCGCGGCTAGATTAATTAATGCTCAAGGTCTCCCTGAAAATTGGGCAGGTATCCGGAGTACCTTAATAAATAATTTTGCTGATCATCGCGACGAGACCGCCTTGTACAATGACCTATCGTTATTAACCCAAGGGTCAGGTTCACCACAAGAGTTTTATGAAAAGTGTCTAAATTTATTTAGCACTATAATGACCTACGTTTCGCTTCACGAAACCGTAGATAGTACTATCAAAGCTAAACGGGAGCTTTACCAAAAACTTACCCTGCAGGCATATTTACGTGGCCTTAAGGACCCTCTAGGATCTAGAATTCGCTGCATGCGTCCCTCCACTATGGAGAAGGCCTTGGAATTCGTCCAAGAAGAGGTTAACACTCTGTACATACAGCAGAGAAATGAGGGAGGCCACAACAAGCGCGAATGGCAACCCTCAACTCCTATTAATAATTTCAAATTACCGTTGAATAACTTCCCGATGATGCGTACTCAGCCTATCTACAACGCAGCCGGACCTTCACGTCCGTACATGCCACCCCAACCTACTCAAGGTTGGAGGCCGAACCCCACTCAGACACCACCGCAATTTCGTGGCCCTAGCCGTACCCAACAAATATTCCGAGCACCACCGCCGAACTATAATCCGCAAAATAATTCCTTCCGAATGCCGTTTAGACCGCAAAGTTTCACGCAAAATCAACCCCCTAAACCTACCCCACGGCCTATGAGTGGCGTAAGTCATTACGTCACAAAGGAATTGCCCCTTACGGGTCATGACTGGAGGAGGCATGGAAATCCGCCTCCAAGCAACTACTTTAAAACCAGGGAGATGAATTTCAACGAATGTATGGGATACGAACCGTACTATGAGTCTTATGACGGTTACTCAGCCTATGAGACTTATGAACCGGTCTATGCCTACGATTATACCGGACAGGATTACTATCAACCTTATCCTGAATTCGAATATGAACCTCCCGTAGTTGAAGAGGCCCCGGCGGAAACTGAATCCGTCCAGGATTTTCAGGAAACGCCTCAGTCACGAAAATCAAAATAGAAGTCAACCTACAGACTCAACGTCAGCTTCCTTATATAGAGATTAAATCACCACCCCTAAAGTTACTTATCGACACCGGGGCTAACCAGTCTTTTATTAGCCCGTCTGTAGTCGAAAAGTACTTTAATGACTTCCCCTTGAACTACACCCCTTTCGAAGTATGTAACGTTCATGCAGTAAGCCGTAGTGATTACTCACTTACAATGCCTACCTACCCTGAACTACAGGACGAAAACGACATGACGTTATTCATATTTAAGTTTCATGAATATTTCGATGGGCTGATAGGGTCAGATCTTTTAGATAAATGGGAAGCGACGATAGACTACAAAAATAAAACATTAGTTACTCGGAATGCTTCTAATCCTATCAAGGTTTACAATTCTCGTAATGTGAATTTGTACGAAGATATTATCCCGGCTAACTCATCAAAGTTGATGCGGTTACCTATTAATAGCCTTGACGGAGATGTCTTCGTAGAAAGTCAAACTATATGTAATTGTGTAGTTACGGATTGTATTACTACGGCTATGAATAATCGAGCTTGGATAGAAATTAATAATGATTCACCGAATGACGTCATATTTTCTATGGACCGACCGGTGTCGGCACAGGTGTTCAATATAGAGTGCGAACGCACTGAGCACTTGACTAGTATTTCAGATCGCGCGACACAAGTTTTATCGCGACTTAGGACAGACCATTTAAATGAAGAAGAAAGTGCTAATTTGGAAACTTTATGTTCGCGTTTTGCAGATGTCTTCTACATCGACGGTGAACCTTTAACGTTCACAAATAAAATTAAACATAGAATTAAAACTACAGATGAAATTCCTGTATATACAAAAAGCTACCGATATCCTTACGTTCACCGACAGGAAGTAAAAGATCAGATATCTAAGATGCTCGAACAGAACATCATTCGACCATCTGACTCTGCCTGGAGTTCACCTATCTGGGTCGTGCCCAAGAAGGCTGATGCTTCCGGTAAAGTCAAGTGGCGCCTTGTCGTGGACTTTCGGAAAGTAAACGAGAAAACGCTTGATGATAAATACCCGATCCCCAACATTTCGGACGTTTTAGATAAGCTAGGTCGATGCCAATATTTTACGACCTTGGACCTTGCCAGTGGCTTTTATCAGGTCGAGACGGATCCCTCAGATATACAGAAGACCGCATTCACTGTAGAGAACGGGCATTATGAATATCTTCGGATGCCCATGGGTTTGAAGGGAGCTCCATCTACCTTTCAAAGGGTCATGGATAATGTGCTCAGGGACCTTCAAAATATCTGTACAGTCTACCTGGACGATATAATTGTGTTTGCCACCTCCCTTCAGGAAATGATGATTAACCTTGAAAAAGTCTTCACTAGATTACGCGAGTCTAACTTTAAGATTCAGATGGACAAGTCTGAATTCCTAAAGTTAGAAACCGATTTCTTAGGACACGTAATTTGCAGAGACGGCGTTAAGCCAAACCCTGATAAAATTAAAGCAATAGAGAAATACCCCATACCAAAAACGACCACCGAAATTAAACGTTTTCTCGGACTTCTCGGTTACTACAGGAAATTCATCCCCGATTTCGCGCGCATTACTAAGCCGTTTACACAATGTCTGAAAAAGGGCTCCAAAATAGCACTCGATCAAAATTATATTAACTGTTTTGAACATTGTAAAACACTCTTGACTAATGATCCGATACTACAATACCCCGACTTTACGAAGGAATTTATTTTAACAACAGACGCATCCAATGTCGCCATTGGAGCCGTGTTATCTCAGGGAACCATAGGATCGGATAAACCCATCGCCTATGCTTCAAGGACTCTTAATTCTAGCGAGCTTAATTACAGCACGATAGAAAAAGAGCTCCTAGCCATCGTCTGGGCAACCAAGTACTTTAGACCGTACTTGTTTGGACGTAAATTCAAGGTCATAACCGACCACCGTCCACTGCAATGGGTGATGAGTTTAAAGGAACCAAATTCGAGACTTACAAGATGGCGTTTAAAATTGAGCGAATATGATTTTACGGTAATCTATAAACAAGGTCGTTGTAATACGAACGCTGACGCTTTGAGTAGAATAGAGATAAATAACGAAGAGATAAGCTCTATCGTAGTGAACACGTCGGAAAAATCACAGCCACTGGATGAGTCAAGGACCATCACAGTTTCAGGAGCTGCCGACGAATCTAGAACTTTCACTGTTCACACAGACTCCGAAAATCCCATCTTGGAAGTACCGATTACGGACGACCCTTTGAATAAGTTTTCAAAACAGATTATTCTTACTGTAGTAGGCGATATAAAAGGCAGAACGGTCGTAACTAAACCTTTCGAATCACATACACGCACATCTATTCAGCTATCCGAGTCAAACCTCGAGAATGACGTCATTAATGCTATCAGAGAGTACGTACACCCTAAAATTAAAACCGGTATACTAATCAGTCCCTACGAAGCTATGTATAAAATTATACCTATAATACAGCGTACATTCAAAAATTCGGCTATGAATTTAATGCTAGTTAAAACAGAATTAGAAAATGTTCGCGAATACTTACGTCAGCAAGAAATTATTAGCAAGTATCACGATGGTAAAACGAATCATCGCGGTATCACCGAATGCTACTTGGCTTTATCTCATAGGTACTATTGGCCTATCACTAAGTTCATAAATGAATGTACCATCTGCGGACAAGCTAAGTACGATCGGAACCCAATAAAACAACAATTCCGAGTCGTACCGCCACCCAGTAAGCCATTTGAGCTCGTTCATATGGACTTATTAACTATACAGGGTGATAAGTTTCTAACCATTGTAGACGCGTTTTCGAAGTATGCTCAGGCTTATTACCTAAGGGATGGAACTGCAGTAAGCGTCGTTCAAGCATTTCTCCAGTTCTGTACTCACCATAGCATGCCCTTTACTGTATGTACTGACAATGGCCCCGAATTTGTAAATCAGTTAATGTCCGAATTTATGAGGCTGCACAAAATTCAACATCATAGAGTTGCACCTCATACACCCAATGAGAACGGTATCGTCGAAAGGTTTCACTCAACAATTCTAGAGCATTTACGACTCCTGAAGCTCGAACATAAAGGTGAAGCCACAATCAACCTGATGCCCTACGCCCTTCTGGCCTATAACCATTCTATACATAGTTTCACAAAATGCAAACCTATCGAAATTATAACTGGTCATTTCGATCCCCGCGATCCATTTGATGTGGATCTCACATCTCATTTAATGCAACAATACATAACAGATCATAAAAATAAAATGGTTCAAGCCTATGACGTAATCCATGAGTCGTGTTCAACCCTACGTAAATACCTTACGGATAAACGCAATACTACTCGTGACCCTGAAATAGATTATTCCCCCGAGCAACAGATTTTTATTGAAAATCCGTGTGCTGCGAGGCAAAAGTTGGCCCCACGCTATACACACGATAAAGTGATGGCCGACTTACCTATACATATTTATACGAAGAAAAAGCGTGGACCCATCGCTAAGTCCCGTTTAAAGAGAGTACCTAAAAGTGCCCAATTGTTACAGGACGCCCCTGGTACTTCTTCTTCTACCATCGATGACCCTGGCACAGGAGATAAAACTTGAAAGCCTGGACGAAGGTCCTGGCATATTACCTTTCAAGTTAGGCCCTACTAAAATCATAACTCATTATCATTCATTTGTTCAAACCATTAACTTACAAGAATTGCAAGCTAAGATAGACTCAGTCGCTAACCAGCTGGATAGCATTAGCCCGGTATTAAATTACAAAACCTTATCTTTATTTGAGCCTCACATTAACTATTTAGTGCATAAAGTAAGTAGTGTTTCAGAGCAGTTACAGACCTTTGAGGTCAGTCGTACAAAAAGGGGACTCGTTGACGGTCTTGGATCCTTAGTAAAAAGTATAACCGGCAATCTCGATTACACGGACGCCTTGCATTATAATCAAGCCATAAAATCTCTTGAAGAAACTGATAACCAGATAGTAACAGAATTAAATAACCATGTCAGCATTTCTAAAGAATGGATGTCACAGTATTCTAAAATAGTAAGTAACATTGTAGGTAACCAAGAATCCATTTCGCAATTACTATATAAAATAAATCAAACAATTGCAACGCGCGATTATGACCTCGTTAAATATGCACACTTAGCACAAGCATTTCTTATACTTGGCGATAATGTAGATACTATTTCGCAAGAAATAAACCGCTTACAAAATGTGCTAGCATTTATTAAAATGTCAATTCCGCATCATTCGATTATTAGTAGGAAGTCGCTTCATATTATAGCTGACAAGTTGCGAAACTTATACGGCAGCGATAAAATAATTAACTTGATATTAGAGAATATTACGATGTAATTAGAGTAGGTTCATATTATGTAGGTAGCGATATTGTTTTAGTCTATAAATTTCCCATAGTTTTACCGCAAGTTTATAACATTTATAAATTGTCTATAGTACCAAATAGGAATAGGGAAGTCCTTATCCCTCCTTTCCCATTCCTGGCAATTTACGAGAAAGACTTCAGGTACATAGAGGCTGAATGCCCGAAGACCAGCAAATGGTTCATATGCGATGAGAGTCGGAGCCCCCAACGTCCACAGAAGGAAGACTGTATCCAGCAGCTGATCGTCGACCAACGTAAATCCAACCATTGTAAGCCTGTTGCAGTAGACCTGCGCGCCCCAGCATTCCAGCATCTCGATGACGTGCACTACACACTCAGCTTTCCCAACCAGACAAAGGTTCACCTTTCCTGCGGACAAGATCTATATAAGGTTCTCCGAGGCAGTTACCTCGCAATCATCCCGCAGCGATGCTCCATAGAAACACCAGACTTTATAATAATTAACACTAATGATCGAGTTAAAGGTCAAGTACTGAAGATCATGGACCTGCCACTGGAGGAGCCGACCCAGCTGCCAGCACCAGCCAGCATCAAGCTGAACTCTATCAACCTTGAAAATCTCCATGACATTAATTCTGAAATCTCAAGGCATCAACCCCTACATGTCAACGCAGTATCTGACAGCAGCCTGTATCACACGACAATACCGCTTTACCTATTATATCTGGTATTGGTCGGTGCATCTTTAATCGGAGCGTTCCTGGCCTATCGAAAATTTTGGCTTACACACAAGGAGAAGATCTACGCCATTCCAGACTCAAGAAGAAGGGTTGACAGGGATCAACCCCCAGCTGCGTTCACCACCAAGATGTTCACGCGCTGCTCTTCGGGGGGAGGTGTTACGCATGGCACCCCTACTGAAAGTGCAACGATGCACTGACGTCAATGGCTTTCGCTACATCGGCATTATTGCATTTCCACGCTTTACCGGATTCAACGGCACTTCGTTTCCTCACTTTGGGCGGAGTACACCTATATTTAATTTAATATAATTATTGTAATTTTAGAATAAATTTAATTTTTAAAATAAAGTTTATATTTTTTTTGAGATCCTCGCTGCGACCATATATTTTTTACTCGTATTATCGCTCGTTCAATTTAGTTCGAGTAACGTTTTAAGTAGCTAATAAAGTGGGCCGCAAATAAAGCAGGTTGGTAACATGGCGACTGTGAAATTTTGGATTGTGTATAATAATGTACAAAAATATTAAGTGTAGATACCACTTAAAAAGACAAATAATACCTATTTCATTATATAATGTTGTTACGAACTTTCTAATGCCGTAAATGAAAGTTCATTGGATCTTTGAAATTTAGAAAAGAAATAATGGACAACAACGTCAACCACGAGTCTCATTTTTCCAATAATATCCCTTTTGGTAAATATATAAAATAACATTAGATAATTAAGATAGTTTAAAGACTATTAAAACGATTTCAAATGCCGCGCAAGTCAGTTTCAGTAGCAAGTTTGAGATGTTTATCTCCATATCTCTGGAGATACTCATCGGATCACAATTAATTGTATCACTACCGACCACCGTGTAAATGTACCTACCCATAAAAAATATAATCATTAAATTCAGTTCACAATAAGCGGATAATCGCGTTACAAACATACAATAACATACAGGTGATTCCTTTTTGGAAATCGGTTAAAAATCCAAAAATATTTCAGTACTCTGTTCTCTAGGTCCGCAAGCATAACTTTTTACTTTGGCAATATTCAAAGCTTTGACGAATGTCAATCTCGTAAAATACCAATCAATGCTCTTGTACGAAAGCCGTCATGCTATTATTTTTCACATTTACCATGTCCCTTGTCCGTACCGCAATTTTGCGAAACACCTATATTTCGCCGCCGAGGTTTTGACACTTTGCCAAACTGCGTTAAACTTCGTTAACTAGAATCGCGGGTGTTGTGTTAAAATATCAGCAGAATATATTCGTATATTGACATGCAATTTTTATGCGCTTACTAGCAATGTAGGTTGCGCACTACTAGTAAGTCTACTACTACTAGTAAGTCTTGTCACATCACCAATTAAGCTAAGTATGCTTGTGTTTCGAGTGGGTTTACATCAATAATGTAATGAGTGGATGGTGTAATAATGTAATAACTTACAACCTCTCTATCGCCAGGCCGAAACCTTAAGGTACAAAAAAAAACAAAAAATTACATAATTTATTTCTATTATTATATCATTATTATTGTTATCGGTTATATATATATTATATCATTATTATTGTTATCGGGAGTGAGGTCACGCGGTGAGATCGCGATCTCACCGCGTGACCTCACTCCCGAGGAAGAGCGACTGACTCGCTCGAAACCTAGGTCGAGAAAATTCGACTAAAGGTACGTGAATTACAGCCGGTATATAACAATAATAATGTTACAAATTCACGATAATTTTAAAATTTAAATTATTATATCATCTCATTGTAATAGTACATGCTGTATTTGCCTTGCATATAAGTATTCCTTGTAAAAAAAATGCCTATGTGCTATTACGGATGCTTTATGACCCCCGATTAGTCATTTTTTTTACTATTTTTTTTGGCTATTCTTGTTTTCTCGAGAAGCTTCTGTTACATAACATACTGATATAACAGTATGTTTACGCACAAGAATCACTTATTTAAATATCTTCTATAGTAGTTATCATTTAAGTTACAGAATACCAAATTTGAATGCTCAAATTTGATGCTGTTTTTTAAGCTTGAATGCTGTTTTTAATCTGACATCAGATAAGGTTTTAGACCCTTTATGGTAGAGCATTGCTTTGAAGACAAATGAATTCACCCCACCTTTATTTCTATCTCGCTTATACTTAAGAGTGTGCAATATGCAATTTTGTTGTTTCAAAATGTTATTTATCCCAGAATTTGTAAAAGCTACCATCTAAATATTTAGGGAAATGATACTTCAAATTTTTATCTTGGATTTGGTTATTTTAAAAACACAATGGGTGAAAATTTTCTCAATAGTATATTTATTTTAAATACATGTTTTGCACACATTTTGCACCTTATCTCAGGAACAGCACGCTATTTTTAACTGACTTCAAAAAAAGGAGGAGGTTTCTCAATACGACTGTATATATATATTTTTTTTATGTTTGTTCGCGGATAACTTCGTCGTTTATGAACCGATTTTGATTATTCTTTTTTTGTTCGAAAGGAGATATCCCAAGTGTGGTACCATGGTAATTTGATCGAGGTCTGATAAGTATCTCCAGAGATATTAAGATAAACATCTGAAAATTGGTACTGAAAATGAATAGCGCGGCATTGAAGTCGGTTCTTTTTTAGTTTTAAACGATATTATTGGTGGTTTAATGTTTTGTCAAAAAACCTACAAGTATTACTTTAGTTACGTCTTTTTATTTTTCGATTGGTTGTTGATTTGTAATTAGGTAAGAACAGTTCGATAGAAAATTGCGTTGCGCGTCTATCGCTCTGTACTTCTCACTTACGTGAAACATACCTATTAATGTCATCCCGCTCGAGGCTCTGTAGGGCTATTCTGTAAGCTATCTCGACAGC
Source organism: Cabera pusaria (assembly GCA_954871355.1). NCBI lineage: Eukaryota > Metazoa > Arthropoda > Insecta > Lepidoptera > Geometridae > Cabera > Cabera pusaria. Next base: position 7,998,274 of record OX940908.1, read on the forward strand.
GGAATCCGCAGTAAGATTCGAATTTCGTATTACGAAATTCAACCGTATTACGAACGTGATACGATTGAATTTCGCAGTATGAAATTCGAATCTCACTGCGGATTCCGCTGTCGAGATAGCTTACAGAATAGCCTAGCTGTTCAAAATCCGTCTCGCGGCGGCGTAATTGCACAATCTAAAGCATGTGATCTAAGGTAAGAACATCTGTGAAAAAACTAAAACAACGAGAAGAGTAAAAACAAGATTCAAGATCGTACTTTAGTCTTCAAAAGTTTATTCTACATACAACTTCCGATTTGTACCTTCTTCTTTTTAATATCAAAAAAGTACTACAATAGCCTCTACGAGTAGATACCGCAGCACATTTTATGAACAGAGTACGTATCGGGTTAAAATACAAAGTGATATTTAAATCACAATTTCGTTTGTAACCGATGTATTCCACTTTAAATAACAGGCATTTATATTGCTCTTTGAAGCTGTGTTCATATTACGCGCAAAGTTTACGGCTAAACGGTTAGCCGCAACAGTTACGGTTGAGTTGATGTTAGAGTACCATAGAGTTAGAGAGTTATTTTATGTAACATCGTACAAAGGTACGTATGTTTTCAACCGACTTTATAGAAGGAGGAGGTTCTCAATTAATTTGTTTTGCTTGTTAACTTAACTCCGTTGTTTATTACCCGATTTCTAAGATTATTTTTTTGATAGAGAGAGTATAAATAGTTCCCGTATGTTTTTATAACAATTTCTAAAGATATAGAGATAAACACATCAAACTAACAAGAAAAAACTTGATTGAAAATGACTAGCGCAGCATGTGAAGTCGGTTTTCTTTTTAGTTTTTTTATCAAACTTTACTATTACAACATTACACTGTGTCTGTTAGCTTGCAAAAAGTTTCATATTGTCGAAATAAATGCCTTCTACAAAATATCACTAAGTATTATACGCCCCGTAATAATTTATTTCTAAAACAGCTGTTGGAACACACAGTTAGATACAATACAATACAATACAAATACTCTTTATTGACACCAATTTAGAAAATACATACTGAATAGGACTTAACTAACTAATAGTAGGTACAATGGGCGGTCTCGCTAGAAGCGATTTCTTCCAGACAACCTTTGGATGGACATAACATTATAGATAGGACAAGGACGATGGTGTGTATTTTAAACATTTTAATTAGAATGATTATATTTATAGACTACATAAAAACTACATAGATATATGTCACAACAGATTTGAGGGTGGAAGGACCCATATTACATTATATTAGACAGTGCTCTACCACTACTCGGCTAGTAATAGCTATTAGTCTACTTATGTCTTATATTATAATTAAAAGACGAGGCATCTGTACAGGTGTATAGATACATCTTTTCCACAAGAGGTCAAACGCTAGCTTATGAGATAATAAAAAAATCGTTCGCGTTTGTCGGCCCTGTGTGCGCATGATATGAACGTAGCCTAATACCCATCTGTTCCATTTCATGGCCAATTACCGAGCTTTGTATATACCGCGACGTATTTCAAGCTAATTACCGGCATGCCGAGACCACGTAATTATATTAACTTTGAAATTAAACAGGTACGCGAGAGGTAACTTTGGTATCGGAAGTATTTCTACTACGACGAAAGTATCTGTCATACTCATACTGCATGGGTAAGGTATACTTGGTATTTTATTGTAAATTGTTTTATGTTGGAGAGTTATATTAAAGCCATTTTTATATTATGTTTTACTTACAGTTGTATAGTTTTTATTGAAGTGAAATCTGATTTTATAAGACTCATTGGTCTTGGGTTTGATTTGACTATTGACAAATATTTGGCCACTGTCTCAGCTGCTGTAAAGTGATAATGTGAACCAACTTTTTAAAAAGTATTTTTAGGGTTCCGTACCTCAAAAGGTAATAAAAGGAACCCTTATAAGATCACTTTCTTGTCCGTCTGTCGGCCTGTCTGTCTGTCCGTGTGTCACCACCGATTTTCTCAGGAAAGGGTGGATCTAGCAAGTTGACATTTATACTAAACTAGAAGTACCCCGCGGCTTCGCCCGCGTTATAAAACTTCTTTTATTTACTTAAAACTTTTCTTTTGTAAAAACGATTCTATCATTAAAGACATCAAATAAGAATTAGCCAAATCGGTTCACCCGTGTTCATGTTATTGCGTGACTAATGGTGGTTATTCGGGATTCATATTTATAAAACCCGAAAAACCCAAATTTTCAGAGTTTGTTACCTACCCCATTTCGAAAAATCCTACAACACGTACTTTATCTTATCTTCGCCATACAAACTTTGAATCCCCGTTCCGTATCTGGGTGAAATTTTTGGAAAATCCTTTCTGAGCGTATACCTACGTCATTATAACTATCTACATTCTAAATTTCAGCGCAATCTGAAATAAATATTGATTTTTAGACTTTGTTATCCCAGTTTATCCTCTTCGGGTGGCATTTTGAAAAAGTCTGAAACTCGTATTTACTTATTTATTTACAGAAGTACTTGTGTGAAATGTCAAATAAAATACTATCCAAACTTAAAAATGAAAAACTGAACTTCAACCTCTTGAAAAGTGAATTTTGAAAAATTCTTTCTTAGCGGATACCTAAGTCAAAATAACTATCTGCATGCCAAAGTTCAGCGCATTCCGAAACAATATTGATATTAGACTTTGTTACCTCACGTCACCCTTTTAGGGGTGTCATTTCGAAAGAGCCTGAAACACGTATTTTCTTACTTAAGTACTTCGTTAAGTTTCGAATATAAAAGACTAAAATCTTGTTTCTCCATACAAACTTTGAACCCCCGTTTCATCCCGATCAGGGGCAAATTTTGGAAAATCCTTTCTCAGAGGGAACTAACGTCGTAATAACTATCTGCATGCCATATTTCAGCGCAGTCCGAAGCAATATTGATTTTCACACTTTGTTACCCCATTTCACCCTCTTAGGGTTGGAATTTAAAAAAAACTTAAAACACATATTTACTTATTTTTTTACTGGAGCACTTGTATGAAGTTTCGAATAGAAAATAACTATCTAATCTTGTTTCTCCATACAAACTTTGAACCCCCATTTCATCCCCTTAAGGGGTGAATTTTGGAAAATCCTTTTTTAGCACTCCCTTACGTACTAAGAAAAATATACCCTCCAAATTTCAAGTCTCTACGACCAGCGGTTTAGGTGTTGTCTGTCTGTCAGTCAGTCAGACAGCGAGTATGTCAGGACAAAGATTCTTATAGTATTAAATACTGAGGTCTATAGTCCCTATTAGGTGTATATAAATCAAGGTCCTGAGTCAAGGGCAAATTAGGATTTTCGCAAAAACTTTTAAGTACCAAAAATTACCATAATTTTCAACTTTTTTATTTTTCGTTTTTTTTTTCTTTACTTGTGCTAAGACCTTGTTTTTAACAAAAATTGAAAATTCTAGGTCAACCGGAAGTACCCTATAGGTTTTGGGTCGAAAATCGAATCCCGTTGACCTAGAATCATGAAACTTGGCAACAAGCAATGTCAGCACAAATAAAGGAAAAATTTCAAAAAAAAAAAAAAAAAATTAAAGGCTGTCCCCATACATACATAGTATACGCCAATTAAGATAGACCTCTGAGTTATATGAGCGCTCATACAATTTAGAGGTCTAGCTTAATTGGTATCTTCCAACGATGGTACGGAAGCCTCGGTGGGCGATTCCAACTCGGCTGGACCGGATTTTTATTTTATTTTAAGATATATTAATCTATTTTGTATTAGTCATTATATATATTTATCGGCATGGAATAATACCTCAGCGAACAACAAATGTTTTTGATAATATTTGAAGTCGTTATTTTATAATAAGAATATTTACTTACTTTAATCCAAAGTTTTACAAAAAATATTTGTGGAGATATTAATTTCTTCACAAATATTTTTTATAGAAACCCGTTTTTTAACCGCTCTAACAGAAATGTCGATATTCATGAATAACTGGGTTAGGCTTCCAACAGAAAGATTAATGAGACCTAGAAAGTTTCTGAATAGGCTTTGGTACAAGAGAAGCCTCTTATCTTAGCGTAAAGGCACTTCTCAAGATAAATAATCAATATCTTTTGAATGTACGGACCTAACACGGCGAGTGAAATAAAAGTTTATTAATATTCCGACAAAATCAAACCATTACAGGCATGATATTTTTAGGGTTCTGTAAACGAAGGGTGGTCACGAGACCACATTACTGAGTCTCCACTGTACGCCCGTCTGTCCGACAGGACTATAACAAAATTTGAAAGGTGGTACGTACCCCATTCGTATTATATATATTATCTGGTTGTGTGCCCATACAAGAAATGGTTTTTATGTACGAAACGTGTTTTTTTCAGCATCTTTTTTTGCTTGATCTTATTAATTTATTTTTTTTTAATTTTAAATCTCGTAAAATCACTACACAATCTCACCTGTCAGTATTTGATGATGCGGTCGAGGATAGTAGCAATCTAGGCCTAGCATGGGAACGGGCTCTAAAGGACAGCTGCTGAAACTTATTAGATGTTTCCCGACAGATTTTCGATTATGAGGGTGATAGCTGGCCAGGCGAAAATTAGACGATGTCCTACCACCATGCTAAGGGTTGGGGTTTCTTGACGATGTTTGAGGGGTGCTTCAAATCAAATCATGCATCAATACGACATAGCATATCTAGCGTACTAATATCTATGAATAAACTCAAAGAATTAAGCCGGCTTTTCACTATGGGATATAATATAATGTATATTATATCTTGAGATATAAAATTTTATCGCTCACCATACATTTTGTATGAAACCGTTTACACTATGCTATAATATATATTATATCCCAAGCTATAAATATTTTTTCGACCGACTGAGCGATATTTGTAGGTTTATATTTTACCTCACGTCCCCGAACACCGCACCTCCCCCTGCCTCGCCCTCAGTTTTTTTTGTTGTTTTTTATTTTTATTATGGCTCCACACAATTCGTGTATTTAGCCAGTGTCTGAATGAAACTACGGACAGCCAAATTTGAACTATATATCTTACAGTGTGAACAGCAATCGAGGGATGTAATATATAGCTCAAGATGTAATTTACATTATATCCCATAGTGAAAAGCCGGCTTGATACAAAGTAAGATCATAGACAAAACAAAAGCTAATTGATGTTTTTGTTTTGTCTACAGACTTGTTTTATTTCATTTCATGAAGATTGTAGTGGGACTTTTATAAGTAAATTCCAGAGAGTATCTAGTAACATTAGGTACAAAACCAGAGTTGCGTAAAAAATATATATTGAACTCATTTATACGAAGTCGATAGATACTCTAAGATAAATATGGAATATCGTCGTATCGTATCGAATGTTGCGATAAAAAAATTGGCGATATATATATTGATAAATTTATGAAAAAATATCAATAGATTGATAATTTTTACCAAGCCTAAGAGACCATGAATCGGCAAACGTAGCTTAGAACACCCTGGAGGTGGAATAAACAATCCGTAAAGTAGTAGGAAGTGGTTGGAAAAGAAGAGCCGAAGATCGGACTTACGGACATATCTTGGGAGAAATCTATTTCCAACAGTGGACTGATAGCAGCTGATTATAATGATGGTCATATGTTTGGCTATTTATTAATAGCAATAATAATTCCAAAATGTTATTATTGTCAGGACCAATCAATAATTTTATCTCAGATAGGCTATCGGCTAGTCCAGTTATTGTAGAGGATCAGACCTACCCGAACATCACGAATGTAAATATACGATAACTTGAACAACAGAAAAAATGGTATTATAATAAATTAGTTATGAATTATACGTTTTTTTTAGGGTTCCGAACCCAAAGGGTACCAACGGAACCCTATTACTGAGACTCCGCTGTCCGTCTGTCTGTCTGTCTGTCTATCTGTCTGTCTGTCTGTCTGTCTGTCTGTCTGTCTATCACCAGGCTGTATCTCATGAACCGTGATAGTTAGACGGTTGAAATTTTCACAGATGATGTATTTCTGTTGCCGCTATAACAACAAATACTAAGAACAGAACAAAGTTAAAAATTAAAGAAAAGTTAAAAAAAAGTTTTATACGATAGCGCCGCGCCATCTTGATGATCATTAAAGATGGCGCTATCGTCTTTACCTTAATCTGAATCTCGGAAGCGGCTCCAGCGATGAAATAAAATTTAGTATACAGGAGATTTCGGAGGCGATAAATCGATCTAGCTAGGAATCATTTTCAGAAAATGTTGTTTTATTCGTGTTTTCAATAATCACCTTTATTGATAATATAAACAACTTAAACAAAATAACTTAAAATATTACTCTTCCCGACATCTATTGGCGAGTAGAAGTAGCTTTAGTATTGCTGTGTGGGTAAAGCAGTTAGTGGCTCTTAATTAAAATAAATAGTATTATTATTCGTCAATAGATGTCGGGAAGAGTCATATTTGTCTGTTTAAGTGGCAAAAAATACCGAGCAAAGCTCGGTCAACCAGATATTTAATAATATTAATTACTACTATTACTACTATATAATACTATTCTACCTTTGTTTTAACGTTTACTTAGTTGGTGTTCGGTTCGGAACCCTCCGTGTGCGGGACAAAAGTCTGACTCGCACTTGGCCAGTTTTATTATAAATATAGAGAAGCAAACAAGCACGCGGCCCACCTGTTGCTAATTGGTTACCACCGCCTAATAACACCTGTAATACTAGGGCCAATACTGGTGCGTTGCCTGCTCTTTTGAAAGAGGAATCTGTTAACTCTCCTTTTGAAGTAACTTTGTTCAATCTTCTGTGGAAAAACATTGGGAGGAAGGTCATTTCACATCTCGCATGTGTGCGGAAAGAACAAACGCTTAGAACGCGTTGTGAGGGAGGACCACGTGTGTCTTTAATATGAGGGTGAGCTCTCTCACAAATACAAGAGTTCCTGTGGTAAAATCGAGAGGTGGGATCACATCAAAGAGCTCATTAGAGCATTCCCCTTGGTAATATCTATAAAATAGACTAAGCGAACCAACATCGCGACGAAGACTCAACGGTCCAAGTGTATTAGTCAGCGTCGCGTCGTCGACAACTCTAATGGCTCTTCTCTAAAGTAAGTCAAGTAGTTGCAGCTGATACTTTGGTGCACTACTCCAGAGATGCAAGCAGTACTCAAGTACAGGTACAGTACAAGTATTATAATATGTCAAATACACGTTGAATAAATAATAGTTTGAATAAAATAAAACTGAAAACCACGCAAAATAGAAAAACAAACTAATAAACTGTCAAATAATTTCCAAAAAAATTAAAATAAGAATAGTGTGATTAACAATGAATGGATAAGGTGGGGAACAGCGTGATAAGGGAAAGTTCTGGTGTGATAGAAGATGTAGTGACAAAGATAGTGCAAGGGATGCTTAAATGGTTTGGACATATAGAGAGGACGGATGAAGGAAGATCGACGAAACAGATTTATGAGAATAGTGTGAATGGGCCAGCAGGTAGAGACCGACCTAGTCGAACGTATCACGACCAGATCGGTGACGTTTTTAAGAAACGCCAAATCAAAAGTACCTATATAACCGGCGAGCATGTCTGAAAGCACTCATGAAAGTGGTAGAAGCAAAATAGGTATGTCAGGATTGTAGTATGAGGAAAGAAGTTATTCACTGAGCTCGATATTCAGCTATTCGTTTCCAACTGCTGCCAGTCAGCTTGCGTATATCATCGCTAGCATGTATGTGGTATGTATGTGATTAACAAAAAATAAACTGGACAAGTGCAAGTTGGATTCACACTCGTAGGGTTCCGTACCACACTACAGTATTTTATAAGATCGAGCAAAAAATACCACTATCGTTTTTCGCCAGCAAAAAATAATAATTAATAAACATTTTATTTCTTATAACGCCATCTAACGTCTAACAAAGGTGTTAGGGATCAACATTTCAATATAACGCCATCTATGGGACGTTTACCTAACTAAGCGTTCATAGATAGCGTGAAATGCCGAAAAAAACACGTTTCTTGTATGGGGACCCTCTATTATTTTTAACTTTATTCTGTTTATAGTATTTGTTGTTATAGCGGCAACAGAAATACATCATCTGTGAAAATTTCAACTGTCTAACTATCACGGTTCATAAGATACAGCCTGGTGACAGACGGACAGACAGACAGATAGACAGACAGACATACGGACGGACAGCGGAGTCTTAGTAATAGGGTCCCGTTTTACCCTATCGGTACGGAACCCTAAAAACCTTCCGCAAAGTGCCGACTCCATGCAAAAAGGTCCAAATAAGTTGCTGTTTTAGTTGTAATTTATTCTCCACAGTCGCGCTGATTGCACAGGTGTGTTTTAAACGATATCACGACCCGCCCAAATATGACGCAGGCTGTCAACCATTTAATGGGCTGATAATGATGATAAAGAATTCGAAGAATCGTGATTATAGGAGGGAAAGCTTTTTTAAGCTTTTGAGATTTTGAGTTGCGAAAGAAGGAGGGATATGTTTTTCGATTGTATGTATGTATGTATGTTTATTTATTTGGCACGTCCTAGAGCCTAAATGGCTTGTCGTATTTTTATGTGAGTGGCGTCAATAGATTAGTCGTGACAGTGACACTAAGTACATCCAAATGAAATAAAAAAAAAATTAAGGATTTTTGGCGCCAAAAAGTAATGTCTTTTGGAGGCCCGGTGGCTATCAAAAATGTATGTGCGCTTCTCACAGTGGCCCTCCGGTGAAAGAAAACATCGTTAAGAAACCTTCAACCCCCGCATGGTGGTAGGACACTAGCTCCGCCTGGCCAGCTACCACCCTCAAGTTAGAAAATCTGTCACCAAACATCTAATGTGTTCCGGCAGCTATCCTTGAGAGCCAGTTCCCATTCTAGGCCTAGCGTGCTTACCATCTTCGACCGCATCATCACTTACCAACACTTGAGATAGTGGTCAAACGCAAACCTATAAGATATTAAAAAAAAAAATCTCAAAATAACGTGATGAACATTGCGGTTCGACTATTCGGAAGTAAAGACAAGTCACGCGTTGAAGTCTTTTTTATCGCAAAATTGCAAATTGGGCTTAGCAAAACAATATGTTTTATTGGAGTTTGGATTAGTTAATCACTTAATTTTTATCACGCATTCGGGTTTTTGTTCCTAAAATAAATAACTTGTTTAGCGTAGTAGCACACGGGTTTCCTCTATATGGAATATTAATAAAAATCCTATTTCATGAACTCCAGTTCCCCACCGGATATTGCCAAGCATTTGCCCAACAAACCGCCGCTTCCAGAGTCAAGAGTACAGGCAAACCATTTGAACCACAGCATATCGAACACAGATGGTAATTTTAACCTATATTCAATTTAATTTAGGATTTTATTCGAGGAAAACTAACAACTGGTCACTTTATTAAAGATGTTTAAAAAAATTTGCTTTAGGGATATTTATTTGGCATTAAATAAGATCGTTTAAAAAACTAATAGTACCGACTTCAAATGCCGCGCTTTTAATTTCCAGTACCAAGTTTGAGATGTCTATCTCCATATCTCTGGAGATACTTATCAGATCTCAATGAAATTAGTATGGTACCACTCTCGGGATATTTTCTTTCCAACAAAAAAGAAATATCAAAATCGGTTCGTAAACGACGAAGTTATCCGCGATCCCATACATAGAACTGAAACAAAAAAAAAATGTTTTCTTCAAACTTATACGTGTCTATGGATAGGTCTTTAATGAAAACTGGCCAAGTGCGAGTCAGACTTTTGTCCCGCACACGCAGGGTTCCGAACGCCATCTATCGAATTTCTAACGAACTTCTAACACTAACTAAGTAAACGTTAACACAAAGGTAGAATAGTATTATATAGTAGTAATAGTAATAGTAGTAATAAAGATAAGATAAAAGGATAAAGATATTTTATTTGCGTAAAACATGCGTATAACAAAAGGTTGTGACAAAATATTCAAACGATCGTCATGTTTTGCCTTAACAGACGTGCAAACTTTGCAGATGGCGCTGCTTTACTCACTACATATAATCCAAATTTAAATACATATTACACTGGTAATTCTTATAAACTAAATTGAATTATAAAATTAAAAGGATACAGCACAATGTCATGAAAATAATAATAATGATTATAATTTGTCACTTAAAAATTCGTCAATACCATAATAACATTTCTGAATTAAAAATTATTTTAGCCTATTTTTAAACATAATATTGTCCATGTCTTTTAAAGATTTAGGAATTTTATTGAAGACTGTTGGCGCCATACCAATTACACTTTTAAATAGTAATTGTAGTAATTAATATTATTAAATATCTGGTTGACCGAGCTTTTCTCGGTATTTTTTGCCACTTAAACAGACAAATATGACTCTTCCCGACATCTATTGACGAATAATAATACTATTTTTTTTTAATTGAGAGCAACTAACTGCTTTACTGAAACAGTACTTCTACTCGCCAATAGATGTCGGGAAGAGTCATATTTTAAGTTGATTATCAATAAAGTTGATTATTGAAAACAAGAATAAAACAACATTTTCTGAAAATGACTCCTAGCTAGATCGATTTATCGCCCCCGAAATCCCCTGTAGGTATACTAAATTTTATTTAATCGTTAGAGCCGCTTCCGATATTCAGATTAAGGTAAAGACGATAGCGCGCCATCTTTGATGCTAGATAGGTGGCGCTGCGCTATCGTAAAAAAACTTTTTTAAACTTTTCTTTAATTTTTAACTTTGTTCTGTTCTTAGTATCTGTTGTTATAGCGGCAACAGAAATACATCATCTGTGATAATTTCAACCGTCTAACTATCACGGTTCATGAGATACAGCCTGGTGACAGACGGACAGACAGACAGACAGACAGACAGACAGACAGACAGACAGACGGACAGCGGAGTCTCAGTAATAGGGTTCCGTTGGTACCCTTTGGGTTCGGAACCCTAAAAATGACATTAAGGTTTCTAAAATAATTTTTTCTCAAAGTTAATCATTTGAAAGATAGGCGCGTCTAAAGTGGTAAAATGTGTCCCCCCTTCCTCTAACTCTTAAAGTATGGGAGTGAAAAATAAAAAAATATATATATGCTGTAGATCTCAATAAAAACTAACAACAAAAATTAGTTTGAACGAGATACAGTCAGCAGTTTGTGAGATATAGCGACCGCAAAGATAACTTTGTTTTTCATACAAACACTATGAAAAACAAAGTTAATTTTTAGTTGCGAAAAATCATAGTTAAAGAACTTACTTAACTGTGTTACGGAACCCTACGAGTGCGAGTCCAACTTGCACTTGGCCAGTTTTTTAATAAAACATATTTCTAAAGATTGTATTTCAATATTGTTTTTAGATTATTTATTAAGTGAAAACAGGATTCGCACGATATGCCTTAGCGTACTCCTAATTTTACACTGTGTCATTCCCCAACTTTATCGTTTCTTTACATTGTAAAGTGCTAGATCTAGGCTAGCCTTTAAAAGTGTTTGCGTGGACTTGCTCCGCTTATTATTCCTATGAAATTGCTATGATTTTGTGGCTTGTTTTGGCATAATTGGTTGATCGGAAGTAGTGTAATGGCTGTTGTAAGTGCGATACGATATGAGATTATAGTAGCGTCCGAAAACGAATAGGATTGTTTCTCATTTTTCAACCGACGTCCTAAAAGATGGATGTTCTCGATTCGTCCGTATATATTTTTTTGTAAATGCTTTACCTACTTATTCCTCCAATTGTGATGCTATTTGATTTTTTTTTTTTTTAATCTCTAAGATGATCCCCTTTCAATTTTATCAAGATTTGATAATTATCTCATAAGATATGACGTTAAACACATCAAACTTGCTACTGAAACTGATTCGCGGGGTATGTAAGTCAGTTTTTTACAAGCTTATTTAGTTTCTCCTGTCCCAATGTTTGTGATCAATTTGCAAATAAATTTTGATCCACTTCTCGGTTACTGATTGAGCTGAAATTTTGCATACATGTGTAAATTGCGTGACAATGCAATATTATGACGGTGACATGGTGCTGATCTAATGATGGAGCTGGGAGGTGGCCAAAGGAACTTCTAAACTACACAAATAAGCCCAAACACGACGGGTATTATTATACCCGTCGTGTTTGGGCTCGTTGGATTTATCTTTACTTACTATGGTCCTAGGTTATGTAAAAGCTTGTGTTTAAAAATGTTTTTTTTTAAAACATTACTTGTTTTAACTATCTTAGTTATTAATGACATAAGCTCAGATTATAACTATAGTTATTTAATCTAAGGATACAAGATAACAAGACGAGCCTGATGCTTGTCTGACGGAAAGTGATTACGAGTGATTACGTCTGATTCTAACAGAAACTGATAGCTCGATGATGTAACAAGATACCTTGACTTCTTACCCGGATGTCGCTGGTTCAAATCCTAGCCGCCCACCAATTAAATGTTCTAATGCTTTCATGGGTGTTCATCCACAAGTGTAAAGGCACGGCCACACTGTGGCGTCCTGCATTCTGCGGGCGCGATCTAAGTACTTTTAATTTTTTAACCGACTTCAAAAAAAGGAGGATGTTTCTCAATTCGACCGTATATATGTTTTTTTTTATGTTTGTTACCGGATATTTTCGTTGTTTATAAACCGATTTTGATTATTCTTTTTTTGTTGAAAAGGAGATATCCCAAGTGTGGTATTATAGTAATTTTATCGAGGTCTGATAAGTATCTCCAGAGATATGGAGATAAACACCTCAAAATTGATACTGAAAATTAATAGCGCGGCATTGAAGTCGGTACTTTTTAGTTTTTTAAACGATCTTATTTTCTGATCGCGTTTGGTGGGAACCAGTCGGTACAAATACTACCGCGCTATCTGATCGCCGCCTAGATCGCGCACGCAGGACGCCGCGGTGTGTCCGTACCCTAAGGAGTATTATACTGATGTCCTGACTGTCTTATTATCAAAAAGTAGCTTACCTATTCACGCAGAAAATCTGCCGCCATAACTTTACGGTGTTCCGGCAGCACAATAGTTATGTGTGCTGAAGTATTTTTTAGGGTTCCTTACCCAAAGGGTAAAACGGGACCCTATTACTAAGACTCCGCTGTCTGTCTATCCGTCTGTCACCAGGCTATATCTCATGAACCGTGATAGTTAGACAGTTGCAATTTTCACAGATGATGTATTTCTGATGCCGCTATAACAACAAATACTATAAACAGAATAAAGTTAAAAATAATAGAGGGTCCCCATACAAGAAACGTGTTTTTTTCGGCATTTCACGCCATCTATGAACGCTTAGTTAGGTAAACGTCCCATAGATGGCGTTATATTGAAATGTCGATCCCTAACACCTTTGTTAGACGTTAGATGGCGTTATAAGAAACAAAATGTTTATTAATTATTATTTTTTGCTGGCGAAAAATGATAGTGGTATTTTTTGCTCGATCTTATAAAATACTGGAAAGTGGTACGGAACCCTACTAGTGCGAGTCCGACTTGCACTTGGCCAGTTTATTGGATATTTTATTTACCAATATAAAAGACTGACTCAGCGGAGCCTCTGTTTTAGCTTGGGCAAAATAACGTCCGGCTGTTCTCTACTGGTTTGTTTTTTATTTTTTTATTGTTCTGCTGTTATACTCCTTCGACATGGGGCCGGAGACTTTTTTTGAGCGGGTTTAAAATGTACATAGTATTGTGTGCTTCTTTGAGCTTTCATGCAATTCAAAGTGTATTTTTTTTTATTACAGAGTGTGTGTGTGTGTACGTGTATGATTTTTGTTTCTCTTTTCTCTTTTTTCACATTTTTTTCTTGTCTTTTTCTTATGTTTTCTGTACTCATTTTAATTTTTGTTGTTATTTTTATTTCTCTATTTGTGTTTTCTTAATCCTTTTTTTTACTCTAGTCTATAAGGTTGCATTTCTCAACCGATTCTCGTAAAATGTTGACAGCATGTTTTATTATTACGGACTTTTTTTGTCGATTCCTCATTGGAAATTTTTCAAAATGGCGGATCTATGGGGTTTAAAAGGTAAAAAAAAGACAAACTTGCGAGATCTACAGGTTACAGAACCACTAGAAATAACTATGATGACCTATGTCTTATATGTTGCTCAACTTAACAAAATGATATCTCTACCACACACACACATTTGCGTCACATACGGAGGTAATATTCTTCTGACGTCACTAAAACACCGTGTGAATACTATGAACCCATTCTGTGACTATGAATAGCCAACAATTGCTTTGATGTAACCTCTCCCCGAAATGAAGTGAAATGGGTGGAAGCATATTATTATAATTTATACGGATCTTGATATAAGTTGAAATAAAGTGCAAAACTGCCCTAGTTTACAAAGTAAACTTTCACAGAAGCTAAGGCTTAGCAAAGTCGTCTTCATCTATTTGCCAATGGCCAATAGTTTTTTATACAATCTTAAATTATGTGATCGGTAAAATCGGTAAATAATTTTAATCGGTACCTAAGTTCATAAATGACGGCACGGAGTTCTGAAGTTAAAAAAAACATACCAATTAAGAACCTCCTCTTTTTTTGTGAAGTCGGTTAAAAAAGCTTAGGCCTTCTTAAATAAATAAATAAATTCATTTATTTGCATAAAATACAGGTCACAAAGATAGAATTTACATTAAGTACTGAATTATGTCCATATCCGTATTTTGCCATTACTGGCGTGCAAATATTTACTTTAAGTCAAGTTCACAAATTTAATATACATATTATACATTATGTTGTCAAAATCATTTAATTACTAATTATACATTCAATTATCCATACAAATATTATCTAGAAAAATTACATTTAAAAAAATCATAGTTAGGTACCATTTTTTATTCATGTGTAAATTTTCGTTAATCGAATTAATGAAGCGGCATATTTGTAGAACGATATTTATTAGGTTCTTTAAGGCCTATTAAGAAGGTTAGACAGCTTAACTTATTGTGCGAACAGTTAAATACGCTACTTTCAGCATCTGAGATACTTTGATCGAATTTATATCAAAGATACTAAGGTTCACATCGCTATATCAAGTTCCACTATGGATTAGGTTAAGAAACAACGAGAAACATAGGCTTTATGACAGTAGGATAAGGTCGACAATTCTGTTATTGTCATCACTTAACTTATTACTGAAAGCAAACAGATAGGGCAATAATGAAGGTATACACATATGTCATCGAAGGAGAATAAACAGGACTTCAACAGATGGTCATAACGAAATACATAAAGTTGATATTTGCTTGTTTTGTATGACAATGTAATTTAAGTGCCTACATGTTTTCCAACAACTTTGTACAGTACAGTACTGGTAATTTATGATTCTTGAGTACTTAATAACACGTGAAACATTGTATCTTTTCCATTTTATTGTTTTTGAATGTTACAAGTAAAACAGAAGATTTTCCATACAATGCATATTGTTACTTGGAAATACAATATGAAAATATATATGAAAATATGAACAGATAATGATACTAACTACGTAATTAGTTACGTAGTTAGTTTCATTATCTGTTCATATTTCTGTTCATAGTTGATAGTTTCATCTGTTCATAGTTCATATTTTCCAGCGGGCTCCCGCTGGCGTAAAGGATAGAATTTATATCAATCTGACTTGCTTACTACCAAAAAGTAGCTTACCACTATCAATGAAAAAATCTGCCGCCACAACCTAACGGTGTTCCGACAGCACTACCCTAGAGAGTCAGACCATTCTAGGCTCAGCGTGTTCACCACCCTCGACCACATCATTACTTACCACCAAGCACGATAATGGCCAAACTGGCGTTTGATAGCCTATCAGATATAAAGAAAAAGAGATAGATCAGTTCTTCCACACTATGTTCATACTTTACAAAATATTACCACTTGCGTTACAGCATTCGATTACCTGACCAATCAGGTCTATAATATATTGTAATAGAATCTACTACAGTTATTTTGGGAATTTCACGTGACTTACGCACAATTTAAGATAGAATATAAATAAATATATAACATTATCCTTTACGAGAAATAGCATAGTAAAATTATTTATTCTTTTTTTTCTTTCCAGGTAAATGAAGTGAAATGGTGATACAGTGACTCCACAATGGCAGTTAACAGTCCCGGTGGATATCCCCCCGTTTCACCCAAACCTCACACCCCTAAAAGCCCTCGTCACTTCGTCTTCCCTCAGAAGAGTCCTTCGATCACATCTAGCACTTCATCCTCCGGTTATTACACCCCTCAATCCGGTTGCAGCTATCCTCCAAAGTCTCCCATTGCGCATGGACATAGGAGTCCCATGAGTCCAAGGCACTTCAACTTCCCGCAAAAGTCGCCTTCAGGTCGCTCGAGTCCTTGCTATGACCGTGGTCAGCCTCCCAACTTGCACTACTCCGCATCTCTCAAGCACCACCAACGAGAGAAGTCTCGATCGCCAAAGCCTCCGCCGGTCCATATCCACACGAATCCTGGATATGTCTCCCCAAATCGCACCAGAAAGATTTACGGATCTACTTCCACAGTGAGCTCCCCGCGACTCGTGACTTCACCGAGCATAGTGTCGAGTCATACAGATGATTCTATCGATGCCATGCCCGGAACACCATCGGCGGTACTTAACGATGCGGATGACGAGGCTACTACAACCTCCTCCAAAGTCTGTCGGAAATCTACGTCTGACTTGACAGACTTAACAGACGATACCCCTCAGACGAGGTCGACCAGCATTAGTAGACCTTGCTCTCCTATGCGTCGAGGTTCTATGAAAGGAGGTCTCGCTTACCTGGCGAGTAGAAGAGGTTCACGAGAGTCGACGATGTCTAATTGTGATTCTGTAGAAGATATTGGACCGCTCAACTTCCAGAATACGATGCGTGGCAGACAGAGACGGACGTCTAATTTTCTGGAGCTACCAGGTGAGTCTAGCTACTGCCACATCAATTAATATATTATCAGCAAAGTTTGAGTTTCGTCCTTATCCGTTGATATTAAGGATGAAAGTTTAATATTGAAAAGGATAACTGATGTTGTAAATTGAAACAGCGTAGACATTGATGGTGGATTAATTATTCAAGGATCAGCTCTCGCCTAAAAGCAATAAATGTTTGGGATTAGTACTTTTGATGTTTAAGAGTAGGTTTTTGCGATATTTAATGTATTGATTAGTTTGAAGTATCTCTGTGACGATAGACCTACACATATGAACATTTGACAGAATCAACAAAATAAATATCTGGTGGTTGTTTTATCTTCTATACCCGAGCGCATTAACCACAGAAATATTAATTAGTAATATTTCTGTCGCATTAACCAATTCAAGTCCATTTTGTACAAGAAATGTATGGCTTCAAACTTTAAATTCTTTTATTAGCAAAGCCGGAGAATGGCTTACCAATTAAATAAATAAATAACGTCATTGAGCAAATTAAACAGTTACTCATTTAAATAGTTCATCATTGCATCATTAACAGCCAACATTCGTTCACTGCTGGACATAAGCCTCTCCTATGGCACACCACTGAGCTCGATCTTCAGCTCCTTGTTTCCAACCGCTGCCAGCCAGCTTGCGTATATCATCGCTCCACCTAGCTGGAGGGCGTCAAACGCTTCGTTTACCGAACCGTAGTCTCCACTCTAGAACACGTCTTCCCCAACGGTTATCGGTACTTTATTACTACGACAGTTGTGACCAGCCCACTGCCACTTCAGTTTGCTAATCCTATAGGCTACGTCAACAACTTTGGTTCTTTGTCGGATGACTTTATTTCGAATGCGATCTTTCAAAAATACCCCGAGCGTAGCCCTTTCCATAGCTCGCTGAGCCACAGATTATATAATAGTTACAACGTAAGCTTTTACGAGCGACTTTTAATTGATGGATAAGTCGCACCGTCAGCGTCCACGTCTCAGCTAAAAGACTCGACGTATTATAGCTTTCTAAATGCTGCCCATCCCAGCTGTATTGTTCTGCGGGCTTCCTTCTCGAAATTGTTTCTACCCCATTGCAAGGTTTGCCCATGGTAGACGCCGTGAACGGTTTTGAGAGGTACTCCATTTGAAGCCATTGGTTCTGGAATAACATGTTCATTGAACATGATCTTGTTCTTATCCAAGTTCATACGGAGACCGATGCTATTGCAAGTCTTGCACGGTTTCAGCCATCATTAAATAGTTGTAGGTATAAAATGGAAATTATCTTGAACTAAAATATTTTGAAATAAAACAAACTAAGCATTTGTTATTTTATGCTGCGTAATCGTTATTGTAATTAGGGCATCACTTTTATTTTGTCTACAATATCTTAATGTTTTATAAAATAAAACAAATATCCCGCGGAAAAACAACAATATTATTATTCCAATATACTGTAAAAGGATTAGTTTTCCAACTACCCTCCAGCTACCGAAGTTTTCTCATCAGCTTCAGGCTGGCCTGCGTTTTTATTAACACATTTTAATCTGGCTGTTTTTTATGATAATAGGTATCTTACAGGGCAAAAAGCTAGGCTGATTGTTTTTTTTTGCAAACAGACATATACTTGGCCGCTATCTCACCTGATATGCGATTCACCCAGGTGGTTAGCATTATATATCGGTTGGATAATCCTGATGTGGAGTATATTATATCGATGTTCTGCCTAACTTGCTACCAAAAAGCAGTCTGCAAGCGCCTACTTCTTAAAACTTTGGTATTTTAATTGCATAAAACTTCCATAAATTCAATATAGCCTGATGCCGTGAAAATGAAAACACATGCTAATAACAAATACATTTTCCAACTGTTTACGTGGAGTTTTTTTTACAAATGAACAATATTATTGCGATATTTATTAAGTCCGTACTTAGAAAAGGTAAAAATAGCTGAGTTCACGGAAGAGAAACAATGTTATTGTGTACAAAGAATAAATATTATGTGTGGGTTGGATGGACAGAGCATGTTTATTAGAAAGTATCTGCTAATGAATTCGTAGGAATCAATCTATTTATATCGCAGATAGCTTGCTGACACTGCTTACGGTCATCATCCATAACCTATCCTTCGTATCCTATATAATTCCATCTGTGATAAAGTAAAAAGTAGGCCTAGAATGGGAACTGGCTCTCAGAAACAGGTGCCGTATCAAATTAGATGTTTGGTGGGCAGATTTTACAACTTGAAGGTGGTAGCTAGACAGACAGACACTAGACAGTGTCCTTTCACCATGCAGGAGCTGTTACTAACCGGGGATTTCTTAACGATATTTTGCTTCACTGGCCGCTGTGGAATGCGCTTGGTAGTGCGCATTACTCACTCAAAAGTGAAGCTACTAAAATTACTCGTCAATAGTATAGTTTCACTCACTTTATGAAATGTTTGGCGAGATATTTTCCGAGAGTGATAGCTGGCCAGGTGGACACTTGAAATTGTCCTACCACCAAGCTGGGAGTTGGGGTTTCACAACGATGTTTTTTCTTCACCAGAATATTTTAAATAGTAATAGTAGCTTGTCAATGTGATCTTTCGGTCTTTAGCTTTAAGTGGTATTCTTGCTTGCAGTGGTGGAACACTCACGGCCACGCGTCTGCTCTCTTCCTGAAAAGCCTTACAACCCTCGTGCTTCAGATGACCTGTACCGTCTCCGGACGTTCAGCATCACTAACAAGGGTGGTGTTGTCAACTGCGGAGACTCCATCTGCAACCGTCGCAGTCGCTCCAATACCTCTGTCAACTCTACTAACAGCAGGTTAGCTAACAGTTTAACAGTAAGTCGCAAAGAAATCGGGTTGGTAACAAGTGTCGGTAACAAAAGCCTTCGTCATAATCATCATCAGCCTATCTCTGTCCACTAGGCCTCACCTATGGTACGCCTCGGAGCTTGATTTTCAGCTCTTTGTTTCCAGCCGCTTCCAGCCAGCTTGCGTATATCATAACTAAATTGTAGCTTATTAAATAAAGAGTGTATTATAGACTTTTTAGGGTTCCGTACCCAAAGGGTAAAACGGGACTCTATTACTAAGACTCCATTGTCCGTCTGTCTGTCTGTCTGTCCGTCTGTCACCAGACTGTATCTCATGAACCGTGATAGTTAGACAGTTGAAATTTTCACAGATGATGTATTACTGTTGCCGCTATAACAACAAATACTAAAAACTGAATAAATATTAAAATAATAGAGGGTCCCCATACAAGAAATGTGTTTTTTCGGCATTTCAATATAACGCCATCTATGAATGCTTAGGTAAACGTCCATAGATGGCGTTATATTGAAATTCCGATCCCTAACACCTTTGTTAGACGCTAGATGGCGTTATAAGAAATGAAATGTTTATTAATTATTATTTTTTGCTGGCGAAAAATGATAGTGGTATATTTTGCTTGATCTTATAAAATACTGTAGTGTGGTATGGAACCCTACGAGTGCGAGTACGACTTGCACTTGGCCAGTTTATTATATTAAGTCGTTAAGTTCAAGTTAATCAAGTTTGTTTTGAATAAAGGTAGGTTATGTAAGAATGACTTTTCACTATATTAAACAAAACAAGTACTGTGGTATGAAATATGCAATTTTATTTTAACACATATTAATTATTTATTTGTCGTGATTTCTAATTATAAAATTCGGGCCCTATCACCGTCAACGTGCCGACTATTTTAGAGCCGAACGGTATCACATGTGACGATGGTAAGAGGCCTGACGGCATGACGTTGGTTCCTTGGTGTCGTGGGAAGCCGCTAGTGTGGGATGCGACGTGTGTCGATACGTTGGCAGCTTCTTACCGTTATAATACCTCACGGGCGGCAGGAGTAGCTGCAGACGCGGCAGAGGCTCTCAAACGGAGGAAATATATAAGCATCGGCGACAACTATGTTTTTCTTCCGTTTGGGGCCGAAACCATGGGCCCGTGCGGTCAACAAGTATGTGATTTTGTTATGGAGCTATCCCAGATGCCTAATCGATGTCTCCCACGACCAAAAAGCTGGCGCTTACCTCGGGCAACGCATTAGTTTCGTCAGTCAAAGAGGTAATATCGCCAAATTTTTGGGTACTCTACCAGCAGAAAGTGACCTAAATTCCATTTATTATCTGTAGTGTTTATTTTTATTATTAGTCTTAGATAATATTTTAGTTTTGCTGTTTAGTTTTGTTGATTTGGGTTATAAATTAAATATTTAAAAAAATAAGTCTAATACCTGAACGTTCCGGGTGCATATTTTAATATTTTGTATTAGCAGTTAATATAGCTGTTATAATCTGGTGGAAAGCATGCCAAAGTTGATTAAAAAAATATTATCTTTGAAGATTTTCTATATAAGGCATTGCAAATACACTCATTGCAAGATATCAAATCAGACGGTCAACAAAAGCTCGTGTATTTCCCGTAGATACATTTTTATATACCTTTTTAATTTACTGCAAGTGGTAACCAACGACATTTTCTAAGGATTTCATCTGAGCTTGCTTCCTTCACAATACTGTGGCGTGGAAGTATTATCAGTACAATTTCATATCAAAGATAATGTGATACTATTTTATACAGCTATGCCCAGAACTGAAACTACAATTCGAAGACAGTTCGAATTACATAATTAAACAACCTAAAAATATGATTAACTTTCAAAAATAAGTAGTCATAGATAATAATGGGTTGTCCAATGCATAATGGGGTTAAAAAATGCAATTCATTAATTTCATCGTAACGATACATCGAACTGTGGCTTTATTGGCAAAGCACCTGGACATGTTATCCAGGAGGTTGCGGGTTCAAGTCCCGTCGGTACGAGGAAATTTTAGGTTGTGTTTAACAATTTACAAAAATATAAAGTGTGTAACACTTCAAAGAAACATAATAATCTAAAAATAAGTAAATAAAATAGACACTCCGGCACAATTATACTTAAACACTGGTACAACTAATTTTAATCCTATCTAACTATATAAATATGATAAACAGTAATATAAATTAACTAACGCCTAATTTATACATATAAAATTTTTCGAATACGATTAAATATTGGTTAAGATTTTTCGCCTTGTTTTTTAATCACAAGTTTTTGACATTTAATGAACAACATTTTGTAGGGTGTCAAAGACTTACTTGTATAGGTTATTAGGTAAATCACGAGTTAACAGTTTATCACGGACCTAAATCTTGGGTGATTCTCTGGGGGGGCGATCCTGTCGACTTTATAATGTTGCTGTTAATTACTTATAAAGTTATAATATTGGGACTTCTAGTCATAAAATAACTTTGGTGATGATTACTCGCTTATAAATTACTAAAGAAAATATGTATAAAGTAATTAAAATATGTACTGCTGTGTTCGTGTGGTTACTAACTTACTATTAACTATAACAAACGCTACGTGGCATCATGGAGGTGCTAAAGCGAAAGTGTGAACAATAGTATATTTTAGCCTAGTTTGATACTTATTTAATAAAAAATACAGCAACATTCAATTTTAATTCAATTCAATTTTATTTGGTTCTTCCTTTTAGTACATACATACATAAAATCACGCCTTTTTCCCGTTGGGATAGGCAGAGACTACTTCTTTCCACATGCTAAGATCCTGACATACCTCCTTCGCTTCTTCCACTTTCATGAGCGCCTTCATACATGCTCGCCGGTTATAGGTACTTTTGAGTTGGCCTTTCTTTAAAACGTCTCCGATCTGGTCGTGTTACTTTCGCCTAGGTCGGCCTCTACCAACTGGCCCATTCACACTCGTCTCATAAATCTGTTTCGTCAATCTTTCTTCATCCATCCTCTCTAGATATCCTTTTAGTAACTCAGACACAAAAAGTCATTATTTCCAGTATGATAGTCAATATAATAATTTGGCAATACTGGTCTTGACAATATAAAGTTAGCAGTCCATTAGATCATCGGAATCCAGTTAAAATGTAGGACAATCTCTACTTGGAGTTCCAAGCTATTTATCTAATGTTCTTTGTAAAGACATAAACGGAACATTGCTATATTAGACCTTACTAGACCAAACGAAACACTTTAACATATTATCTGAAGGCAAAACTGTTCTGTTCTGTTCAAATTAATAAATTTCAAAACTTCAATCGTGAGACGGGTTCAAACTGTCGAATATCTGGCATCCAGTGGTAGATTTATGTAAATCCCGAAACAGTTCGCGTAGTGATAAAAAACGGGAAGATATTGTGAGTGTTGTGTGTCGCGATCGAGTTCCAGTATAAACCAGTGGTAGTGGTGCCGATCTACAGTTCATTCGTGATCATGTCGCTTGCAACAGAGCCAAAAATAAAGTATAAAAAATAAATTATAATTTAAGATCGTTTAATAAACTAATAGAACCGACTTCAAACGTCGCGCTAGTTAAAGTAGCCAGTAGACGTAGTAACTATTATATAATCTATGCCAGTAGTTAGTAGTATGTCGTCGAGATAAGTAAATGCATCGTAATATTTATGTTGATGTATTAAAAACGGCTCGGCCGATTTTGTTAAAATTTAAATGGGACCACGTGGGAATGGTGCCCTTTGAAACAAAAAAAATAATTTTCAAAATAACTTTGGGTATCTTCGAGTAATCGGTGAACATACATAAAAAAAAAGATTCCGACGAATTGAGAACCTTCTCCTTTTTTGTGAAATCCCGGTAATATCCAGTATGTTCTAAAGTTCTACTAATAGTGTCAGTGACCATGAAAACCTAAAAACTTAAATAGAAGTGTTCATGTTCGTAAGGTGTGATGGTTTTACCACTTATCTTAAGACCACGGCCAGCTACCGCAAATTGTTTAATTGTATTGTTGTAATTAAGTTTGTCCATTACACAAACGCGTTTTGGGTCGGGCAGCGAGCCTTATTGGATAGCACCATCCATCCGAGATATGTCCTTGGAACTTGTGATGTGCTTCAATTAAAACTTTTTATGGGTTTTCTGGAAGGAGATGGTAAAAATTGAATGAAAGTTTGCGTAATGAATTATATATCTTTGTCAAAAATTTTGAAAATGTTTAGGACCAGACCACATACCAGACTCTGAACCGAAAGTAAATGTCTATTACGGTAACGCGATGTCAAACCATGCAGTGCGATTACATGCTATTAGTTGTTGTATATATATTTGTTTCTATATATTTATTTCTTTATATTTCTATATATTTCTATATATTACTATTTATTTCTATATATTATTTCTATATCTTCTCTGGTCGTAGTGTAGGGCGCCCTGGGGCGGGACAAATACGCAAGCTGGCTGGCAGCGATTGGAATCAAAGAGCTGAACATCAAGCTCAGTGGCGTGCCGTAGGTATATGTCCAGCACTGGACAAAGATAGACCGATGGTGATGATCTCCCTTCCGCTTTGGTGGAGTACGGATCTTAATGTAAGAAATGTTTGTTAAAGTAAAGTTAAGAAAATATACCTTTAGATACGCAATGATGAAAATGATGATGATGAATGATATGATATTTAGGTAGTGCGACCATATACAAAAAATGTATTATGTATTATGTCTCTTTCGCCTGAAACTTGCTGCGCGAGAAGATTTCAAAAATCACCTTATTGCCTCTCAATGTAGACCAAGACTACTTTTCCCACATGGAGCTCGTTTACAATTGACGGAGTAATCGCGTAACATACACACAAAAAAAAACACAGACGAATTGAGAACCTCCTTCTTTTTGGAAATCGGTTGCAAAATACAAATACTACTTACTCTCATGGCTTAAATAAATAAATAGACATTGATCATAAATTGCACCTCTATTTCAAGGCATAGTTAAACAAAATGTACTAAAGGAACTACAAATTAGAATAGGGTGATACCAGATTAGAGATTGGTGACTGATTACCAGGTTGCGTGCTGTCGGCTGACCCACTTTGCTCTTTGATACGGTGGAGTTATCATCAGAGCCCGATCTTCCAAAGAGTTAGTGAACGCCCAAAAAAGTCAGCTACAGGCTCAATAATTAAGATCATTTAAATATTAAAAAAACATCTTCAGACGCTTTCATGTCGCGCATGTCGCACTAGTCATTTTCAGTAGCAAGTTTGAGGTGTCTATCTACATATCTCTGGTGATACTCGCCAAATCTCGATAATTAGTAGAATGGAACCAAACGAGAAGTGTACCCTCTCAAACGAAAAGAAATTCTCCTAGTTGGGTGATAAATGACGGAGTTCTGAAGTAACTATAAATAAATAAAACAATCGAATTGAGAACCTTCAACTTTTTTGAAGTCTGTTATGAAGTAAGAATGCTATTTCAAAATGCATCAAATGCTTCAAGCGTTTGGCCTCTGCTTATAAAAACGATTGAAAATCAGATCGCGAACGCGCACTCGGACGCAGGACGCCGCGGTGTGGTCGTACTTAAATGTAATTTTAAGAACGATTGTTTTTGCTTAGTACTTAGGTACATAAGTACATAAGCACATAAGTAAGAAGAAATACAGCGTTACTATCTTTGGTCTCTACTGTGGCTTTATATTCATAGAAATAGGCTTGACTGATGAAAATTTGTTTAATTTTGTTGAAAGTAAACATTCTATGAAACTTGTCTGCCAAATCATATTGATAATCTTAAAATATGTAAAGAAAAGATGATCTTCGAAAGGTGGCTGTCAATAGCTAAATAGCCAAGTCTTTGGTTACTCGATTTTAAATATAAAATTAAATCTTTTTACACGTTTCAATCAATTTTCATTCATTATTGTGTTTGAGTCTCGAGAAAATTTGATTAAAACTTATCATAAGTAAAATCATCCTTTCAATCTAAGTTCACAAACTAACTAATTTATATAAATGGACTATAAGTAATAATTGAAGTACTTAGTTATATTGTGTGAAATGTGCTCTCTATAGGTATTGTTCTTTATTTTATTTTTATTTTTTTTTAATTTTAGGCATTTATTTCATTCATAATATTACATTTCCTTAAAGATAATACAGGTCATTACATATTATTTTGAATAATAATTGTCAACAGTGAACGTAATTAATAATTGTCAATGTGTCAAATAACAATCAAATTTACAAAATTTACAAAAAGATTATGACTGTCCTGATGCCGTCCCTCGCGCGCCCAACCTATACCGAAAGACCCCATCACACTAGCGGCATTGCCACGCTGGATTGCCAGGGAAATCTGCTGGACAAGGAACCAACCTGAACGGGAATCGCGACCCTTCTCCCGCAAACGTTGTCCCAAGTCCAGCACAAATTTCTTAGCCTCGGAGCCCCAAGGACCCGCTATTTCGACAGCGAACGGTACGAAATCGTACGCCGATTCCAGACAGACGTACTTTAGGTGTTTGCCTCTAGCGGCCACTTCTGCGCCCGCTCCGGCAGCCTGCTGTGTGGCGGGAAGGTGGCAGGATCCAAATGTGCTTACACACGTAGCATCCCATAACAGGAACTTCCCCTTCTGCCAGGGGATCAGCGTAAGACCGTCCGGCCGTTTGCCATCTGAACGGGATATGCCAGGGGGCTCCAAGACGCATGGCACTTCCGCCGAAATGAGAGCTCGCCGGATGATTTCGTTGATTGCGTGGTGACGAGGCCTCCGTCCGGCGCATCGTAAGCAGCTCAGGCCATGGTATCCTGTTGCCTCCACCTGCGCACCTTGTTCATTATTGTTCTTTATTTAATAACAAACCTTTGTATCCAGTCAAGTTTTCAAATACTCAGTTAACTTTTTAAAAACGAAATAAAGTAAAATAAACTTAAGGAGATGTAATGAAACGTCTGAGCAGAGATGATTCTTTATAATAATTTATTGTCCAATACAATCGAGCTTATCAAGTAACTTAGCTTGGTCAGGGTTTTTCACGAGAAAACCTTACGACCGACATAGTATTGTCCGCATTTTTTTATCGCACCGTAAGAATGCGCAGTGCAGGGATAGTGCTGCTGGGATCATGTCGCATGGCTATTTATTACATAATATTTGAACTATTCTACAAGACATCTAAACAAAAGAAAGTTTGATATAATTTAAGATCGTTTAAAAAACTAATAATATCGTTTAAAAACTAAAAAAGAACCGACTTCAATGCCGCGCTATTCATTTTCAGTACCAATTTTGAGGTGTTTATCTCAATATCTCTAAAGAGACTTATCAAACCTCGATAAAATTACCATGGTACCACACTTGGAATATCTCCTTTTCAACAAAAAAGAATAATCAAAATCGGTTCATAAACGACGAAGTTATCCGCGAACAAACATAAAAAAATATATATATTATTGGAAGACTAATATTTGAGATAAATAAAAAGTATAAAAGGCGGCGCAAAGGCGGCGCGTCCTCACTATTGATCGAGAGTTTGTGCAGAGCGGACGTTATCTTGAAACTACCCTACGTTAAAATAATTATTGTTGTTTATATCAAGTAAATGTTAAAACTAGGTTTATGTCGATTATATTTAAAAAAAAAACTAAATCCGCTTCTGATTGTTAATAATATATTATATCTAATACTATAAGAATCTTTGTCCTGACATACTGACTGACTGACTGACAGACAACGCACAGCCTAAGCCGCTGGTCGTACAGACTTGAAATTTGGAGGGTATATTTGTCTTAGTACGTAGGGGTGTACTAAGAAAGAATTTTTCAAAATTCACCCCTTAAGGGGATGAAATGGGGGTTCAAAGTTTGTATGGAGAAACAAGATTAGATAGTCTTTTTTATGCAAAACTTCACACAAGTAACAAAATAAGTAAATACGTGTTTCTAGTTCTTTGAAAATACACCCCTAAGAGGGTGAAATGGGGTAACAAAAGTGTGAAAATCAATATTGTTTCGGATTGCGCTGAAATTTGGCATGCAGAAAGTTATTACGACGTTAGTTGCCTCTGAGAAAGTATTTTCCAAAATTCACCCCTGAAGGGGATGAAACGGGGGTCCTAAGTTTGTATGGAGAAACAAGATTAGATTATAGTCTTTTATATATAAATTTTAACACAAGTACTTAAGTAAGTGAATATGTGTTTGAGGCTCTTTCGAAATTGCACCCCTAAATGGGTGAAGTGGGGTAACAAAGTCTGAAATCAATATTGCTTCGGATTGCGCTGAAATTTGGCATGCAGATAGTTATTTTGACTTAGGTATCCGCTAAGAAAGAATTTTTCAAAATTCACTCTTCAAGGGGATGAAGTTTGGATAGTCATTTTATTCAACATTTCATGCAAGTACTTCTGTAAATAAATAAGTAAATTCGAGTTTCAGACTTTTTCAAAATGCCACCCTAAGAGGATAAACTGGGATAACGAAGTCTAAATATGAATATTGTTTCGGATTGCGCTGAAATGTAGAATACAGATAGTTATTATGACGTAAGTATCCGCTCAGAAAGGATCTTCTAAAAATTCCTCCCGGATACGGAACGAGGATTCAAAGTTTGTATGTATTATATTGAAATAAGATGAGATAAAGTACGTGTTGTAGGGTTTTTTGAAATGGGGTAGGTAATAAAGTCTGAAAATTTGGGTTTTCGGTTTTAATGTATATGAATCCCGAATTGCCTTAGTCACGCGATAACATGAAAACTGTGACAACCCCCCGGGGCACTTTGTGTTTTTTTTTAATATTTTTCTTTTGAATTTGACTATATTTGTTTACTTTATAAATGATACTGAAATACTGGAATATTAACATATTAAACTATTTAATATTGAAATATTAATCGGACTGGAATAAAATATTGGCCATTTGTAATTGTCTAGTTAGTGGTAGGACCCATTGTGAACCGTTGATGTAACCTAAATTCTTTTCAGGGAATCTCAAGACAAACTTAATATAATAACTAAAGACTAAATAATATAGGAAATAAAGCTTCTATTGTTGCAAGTAATCCTAACGTATATATTAACGATAGATTTTAATTTGATGATCTTTCTTTGTCAATTCTTGTAAATAAGATTTAGTATAAACATTTTAGTATGTACAATAACAAAAGAGAAGAGAACAAAAGTGTGATAAATAAATACATGTATATATGAAAATATGTCTGATTTAATACTTTTAAAGAGAGGATAGTCTATGGGGTGTTTTTACACGGCATGTACCATGGATGGTTGGATCGGCGCGCCACCATTCGCTACCGAGCTATGGCATTCATCCTGAATTACTTGGGTAGCCCCTACTTGATCTAGTATCAAGCAACCATCCATGGGGGACCACCACTGCGCATGAGAAGACATGACCTATATTTCATAATCGAAGTATCGACGAGAAATGAGGTTTAGCATGCCTAGAAATATTACCTGCATTTCACTATCGAATCATCAACTAGAAACGAGGTTAAGCCTCATGGTGGTGTCTACAGTAAGTCAAGAGTCAGTAGTACAAGATGTATGCAATTTAATGAAATTTGACGCCTTAATTTGTATGTCAGTACTGAGTCACAACTAAAAGTGAGAGGGCATAATCTTTTATCAAAGAGAATAGTACATGTATGTCTGTTAGTCAGCCTACATACTCATCCACTCCAGCTTAGTTTAGCTTGGGAACATTCGCTTGCTCGAACGACAGAGTTGCCTTGGATGGTTAGAAGGTCTCTGTCTATTAATCGAGCACAACATCCATCACCACCTGTTTCATGTAGATATTACTCACTCTAGTTTCTTAAGAGTGAGTAGTATCTGAACTACCCTGCCTACACTACCTACTATCGAATTTCCTATCTACCCCCTATCAACCTATCCTATCATTCCTACTAACCCATACTGGGTCTATCCAACTCCATCTATACTAAAACCTATCCTGAACCGCAAAGTATATTTCCAACAAAGGAATGACTCAATGAGCCAGATTAATTGGAGTTAATATTGTGGTTAATGAATATAATTACTGAAGCAACCCAGTAAGCTAGGTTCGCCAGCATTTTAGTTAAATTATTTCTCCACTCCGGAAAGACCCAGCAGTCCAAGATCACTTTATTGTCGTAGTTGGTGATGATATCGTTGCGTGGTTATCTATGTTAAATGCTAGAAGAGACTCTGGCTATTCGTTCAGCTTACAAGTCTCCCCAGAGTTGGGCCACCCGTAGCATAACACAGAATCTCACGGTCCCCTCAGGGAAGGTAATTCTCGAACATGTAGTAAAAGTGATTTTTTCTCACTGAATTATTCAGCAGAATATGTAAATTTGAAGACACGTTGCGTGGTTGTCTATGTCACGAACTAGAAGAGACTCTGGCTATTCTTTCAGCTTACAAGTCTCCCCAGGGTTGGGCCACCCGTAGTGTGACACAAACTTCCACGATCCCCGCAGGGAAAATAAATCGCAAACAAATAATAGGCGAATCCACGCCATATGAGCAGCTTCAATAAGCACATATGTTCCGTAGGAAACAAAATCTCGTACATAATTAGTAAGTGAATCCGTCTCACTAAGTCATTCCAATGAATCAGGTACGTTGAATTTAAAGATGCTGATGTACGGTTATTTATGTCGGTGATATCAGGTAAGTCAACGTGACATAATATTCACGTCCCGTAGGAAACAAAATCTCGAACATAAATAATAAATTAATCTTTTTCACCAAATTACTTCGGTGATGCAGGTACATAAAATTATATTAAATTATTGATGCATAATTATTTATGTCGGTAATAAACGTGTATCTCTGGCTATTCTTTTCAGCGTACGAATATCCTACGGCTGCTACCCTCAGTAAGAATCAAAATCTCTATGTTTCCCATAGCAATATATAAATAAATCTCGAATGAAATAATAAGTGAAGCGTTTTCACAATAGATAATTCCAATCATCATCATCATCATCATCATCATAATCAGCCAGTATCAGACCACTGGACATATGTCTCTCCTAAGTCACGCCACCGAGTCCGATCCTCGGCTCTTTGTTTCCAGTCACTGCCCATCGCTTTGCGAATCTTGTCGCTCCACCTGGTCACAGGGCGTTCTACGCCACGCTTACCGATTCGAGGTCTCCACTCTAATACGATAATTCCAATAAATTATTTTAATTAATGATGAAAAATCAACCAATTTAGGAAGTACTGAAATCTTGAATTATTGATTCTGCTTGTGAGTGATCCATAGGGTCACTACCTCTTATAATTGTAACAAACTGCCAAGTATGATCGAAAAGGTGAATAATCCCACGAGATTACATTTAAATATACAACGTAGATACTTAAACACCATCTCACAACACCAGGTGCAAAGTTGGTATAAGAAAATTATTATCATCGTTCACGTACACATAAACAATTAATGCTCTGAAATATATTAATTATTAAAATTATAAACAAATTTATGTTTTCTCAAGAGAATTGCAACATCAACAACATCAGATTACACAGTTGATAAATGAAAATTATTATCAACGTACACGTACCTACACATAAACAATTTATGCTCTGAAATAAATCATTATAATTATTTTAAACTAATGAATGTTTCCTCCAATCTATTTCAAGTATGAAAAGTTTATATCAGGTTGGTTCAAAGAACACTTAAAAATAAACACCAAAATTACTAAATGTATTCACCAATTCAGGCCGTACATTTACTTGTCTTCTCCTCACAAATGTCTGGACCGATTCGGATAAAATGTTACATAATTGTCTCAACGTGAGCAAAGCCACGGGACGCAGCTAGCTTTCTTAATCATATTAAAATAAATTATTATTATTATTATAAGTAACTGTTTTCTTTAATCTATCTCAAATATGAAAACCCTAATTTGGATGAAATGTTATATAACAATAAAACTTCAAGCGGCAAGCGGTTAGCTTTCTTTATGATCGCTAAGTCTTACTGTTCCTATAAGCTCTTACAATACTAAATTCCAGTTCCGTTCTGTCAGACATCCACCTAACAGTCATATTAAAATAACTAATATTAAAATGGAATGATAAGCCAAATACAAAATCCTACAATTAAGTTCCTAGGTGTCCTTCTTGCACTAAACCACAATTTCAGAATATCCAATGATTAGCGATGGCTACAATAATGTACTTATTTATTTTACATGCAATTAACTGATTATATGATTACTATTGTTAAATTTAGATCTGATGATAATAATAGATCTATAGAAATTATATTTTCTATAGTTCTCTTTATACATATTTAGAAATCTATCTTTTAACCATTTCTCTTGATATAAAAGTTGTCAAAAATCAGTCAGATAAGTTTGCCACTGGTTTAGGTACAATCTAATTTAATCAGATGAAAACTCACATCATCACAGAAACATCTCAGTGCAGAAATTTGTTCCCACTGTTTGATCAATTCTGACATTCAAGGAACAAGATTTACTAAGTAAATGGTCAGACTGCTTGATGTTTTCCAGCTAAATTGCTCTTGGCCATTACTGCACACTGTTGCACTACTTGAGATTCATGGTTTATCACCCAGGTATCTCATTTTCAGTTTCACTCCAAACATTCATATCAACATCACATATTGTGGCGTCAATCCCAACACCGCCTTTAGCCAATACAGGCAAGCATCATGACCACCAGCCTATCCAAAAAGGTAGACAATCACGTATATTACAGTAAAAATATACTCCCTGATAGGTATATACTGTTCCCTGTCACTGTATTCTTCTCATGTTTTTTTGGAAAAGCCCACAATGTAGCTTTCTTATTAATAGATAAAAGGATACTCCCTGATTCCCTGGCTTCTTACTGCTCCGATTATGCACAATTTCAACACTTTTTAGCACATAAAACTTTAAAATAACACTATATGTCCAGTAACAGCTTCCTCTCTTTTTTCTACTCAAGTACCAAAGTGACGCCAAGCTTCGCCGCCAAAATCCAGTGCCCTCCCTTTTAGCGGAAAAATACCATTTTTACGAGGCAACTTTCATTTGTTTTAAAAAAAAACCATAAACTAGGAAAAACACTAACTAAAACCAAGAAAATCTCGCGCTCTTTTTTCCAAACAATAAAACACAATAATCTTAATAATACTCCATCTTGCCTCCCCCTCTGACAAGTGACAGCCCCTTTTGACACTGACAGTTCATGTAATCTAATATCTTTTTAACTCTACAAAGTGGCTTTGCACCTGACCTATAATAGCGCCAAGCGTTGTTTTGTTTGACCCAAATATTGAATTAAATACTAAACGAGAACGATTCTATTTACGAATTCTTTTGAATATAAATATAGTACATCATTAAAATCAATATAAATTCGAAATATTACCGCATAAACCTGAACCAATCTCAATAAATGGTAGAGCTCGAAATCCGTTCAGTTACAAAACGGGTGAGATGATTTGGCTAATTCTTATTTGATATATTTAATGATTTTATTATAAAAACTCACGTTCATTTTAAACTTATAGATTTAAAAACGGGAATTTAACGTGACTTACGCGATGTCGATATAGCGATCGACATATGTTTCGGCCTCATCCGGAGGCCTTCTTCACGATGACGTGTTTGCTATTTTACATAAGGACCATGTAATACCCTTATTAGAACATCTAAATAGCAAACATCCGACGATCACTTTCACTGTCGAACGAGAAATAGAGGGCGCGTTGCCGTTTCTTGACGTGTTACTCAAGCGACAACAGAATGGACATCTCTCACACACAGTGTACCGCAAGAGTACGCATACAGACCGGTACTTGAGAGCTGACTCCCATCACCATCCCGCCCATCTAGCGTCGTTACTTCGGACACTTATCAACAGAGCGCTGAGATTATGTGACCCACAACATGTAGACACGGAACTCGCGCATGTGAAGGCGGTGTTAGAGGCAAACGGATACAGCTGGAAGCAGAGTAATCGGATTGCGAACAACTCCACAAAGTGCCGAATAACATCGGTTGAGAGAGCAGCAACGTATCTACCATACGTCAAGGGGGTCACGGACAAAATTGGACACTTGTTACGCCGAAGATATAGCATCAAGACGATATTCCGCCCCCCTCACGTGTCAGGCAATTGTTGCGCTCTCCAAAGGATAAGGATCCCCTAGGAGCTCCTGGGGTCTACGTCGTTCCTTGTGACTGTGGTGAAAGCTACGTAGGCGAGACCAGAAGAAACGTGTCCACAAGACTCAAAGAACACATTGCTTCCATGAAGAACGTGGACAGCGGTAGCTCGGCGGTTACAGAGCACGCTCTTACATCTGGGACGACGCACTACATCAGATTTGACAAGGCACGGATTTTGGCGCGTGAAAAGTACTTTGTACCCCGAAAAATCCGAGAAGCCATTGAGATCAGTCGTCGTCGTAACTTCAACAGAGACAGAGGGTGGTACCTGTCAAATACGTGGAAAACCGTTCTTCATGGAAAGCACGTCACCAGTGGCAACAGTGAGGAGGACACCTTGAGTTTTGTCTGCCGGTTGGATGAGGTTTCGTCTGAAGTAAACAGCAGTGATGAAGACGAAGCCCTCCAACCTAATCCCGCGCCTCCACTATGTACACCGCATCAACACCCCCCACCAACACCACCAACACCACCACCGCCGCCGCCGCCG
The DNA here is from genome assembly GCA_954871355.1 of Cabera pusaria. Classification (NCBI taxonomy): domain Eukaryota; kingdom Metazoa; phylum Arthropoda; class Insecta; order Lepidoptera; family Geometridae; genus Cabera; species Cabera pusaria. Next base: position 8,032,760 of record OX940908.1, read on the forward strand.
CCCGCTCCGTCCGCCCGCGCTGCACGAGCAGCGGCCCGCAGTGCGAGGTTGAACGCGTCGGCGAGCGCCCCGCACTCAAGATCCTGAAGAAGGCCTCCGGATGAGGCCGAAACATATGTCGATCGCTATATCGACATCGCGTAAGTCACGTTAAATTCCCGTTTTTAAATCTATATATTTAATGATAGAATCGTTTTTACAAAAGAAAAGTTTTAAGTAAACAAAAGAAGTTTTTAACGCGAGCGAAGCTGCGGGGCACTTCTAGTATATATATATACGGTCGAATTAAGAAACCTCCTCCTTTTTTTGAAGTCGGTTAAAAAAGAACCGACTTCAAACGTCGCACTAGTCAAAGTAGCCAGTTGACGTAGTAACTATTACTTAATCTGTGCCAGTAGTTAGTAGTAAGTCGTCGAAATATAAGTAAATGCGTCGTAATACAAATGTTGATATATTAAAAACGGCTCCGCCTATTTCGTTAAAATTTAAATGGAGCCACTTGGAAATAGTACCCTTTGAAACAAAAAAGAATTTTCCAAATCGGTTAAGGCATCTTCGAGTAATAGGTGAACATACGTAAAAAATAAAAACCGGCTAAGTCGAGTTAAACTCGCCCACCGAGGCTTCCGTACCAACCAATTAACGACCTCTAAATTGTATCAGCGCTCATATAACTCAGAGGTCTACATTTATTGGCGCATACTATGTATGTATCAGTTCCATTTGGATCATGATATGTACTGTGATCGGTATGCGTTTCTCTATGTTGTGTTTCACTATTTCACTTTTTTATTTTTTTATATAAAAATTGTCTGAAGTACTGAAATACACAGTTACATGTATGGTTGGTTTTAACCTACTTTAATTTTTTTTTAATATTCTGACGTAAACGATTGGATGACAGCTGAATGGTTCATTACTTTTTTTCTAATTCAAAGCGTTAAATTCTGCTTTTGCTATGTTTACTTGATAATTGGTTATGATTTATTTTATGATTTATGATTTTGACGTGTATATGTGCGTATATTTATACTGCCTACATACTGAATAAATGCTTTGATTCTTTGATTCTGTATGGGGACACCCTTTAATTTTCAACTTTTTTTATTTTTTGGATTTTTTTCTTAATTTGTGCGGTAAGACCTTGCTTCTTGTCAAATTTCATGATTATAGGTCAACGAGAAGTACCAGGTTTTTGACCCAAAACCTATAGGGTACTTCCGGTTTACCTAGAATTGACAATTTTGGTTGTAAGCAATGTCTTAGAGCACAAGTAAAGGAAAAATTCAGAAAAATAAAAAAAAGTTTAAAATTAAGGTACATTTTGGTACAATTTGCCCATATCTTTTTATTGTGTTGACTCAAGACCTTGATTTTTATACACTCAATAGGAACTATAGACCTCAGTATCAGGTATAAATTTCAACATGCTAGGTGCACCCGTTCCTGAGAAAATCAGTGGTGACACACGGACAGACGGACAGACAGACAGACGGACAGACAGACGGACAGAGAGACAGACAGACGGACAAGAAAGTGATCTTATAAGAGTTCCTTTTGAGGTACGGAACCCTAAAAAGGTTCCAACAAATTGAGAACCTTCTCCTTTTTTGTGAAGTCGGTTAAAAATAGTGTTGTTTTTACCCGACTGCGGCAAAAGGAGGGTTCTGTTTCTCGAGTGTATGTATGTACATTTTTGGCACACTATGTAGCCCAAACGGCTTGATGGATTTTAGCTTGAAATAGTGAGAGTAATACTAACTACATCAAAATTATAAAATTTCCAATTTTTGGCGCCATATTATTACGCCATAACAGCTATGTTTGAGTGTGTTTTTGAACCGTTTTAATATTTGTTCGCGGATAACTTCGTTGTTTATGATGATTTTGATTATTATTTTTTTTTGTTGGCAAGGAAATATTCCTTTCTAGGAATATTTCCTATATATTTCCTATATATATATATATATAATATACTATAGTACTATTCTTAGTACTATAGTAATTTCATCGGGATCTGATAAGTATCTCCAGAGATATGGAGATAAACACCTCAAGCTTGGTACTGAAAATTAATAGCGCGCAATTTGAAGTCGGTTGTTATAGTTTCTTAAACGATCTTAAAATGTTTCATGTTTATACGAGTATGTTTCACGTTGAAAATGTAAGACTTACAATGAAAATTCATTGCGCCTATAACATAATTATTTATTTTTTTATTAGAAACCAAGAAACCAAACGAGTATCTTGTCAAAATTGTATCTAAAGTTAATCAACTAAATTTATTTAACATCACTAAACAATGTTCATTGCTTGAATTATGGCCGCCTGAAGTTTAATTTGAAATCGTGACTTAGAAAACTTTGAAACTTGGGAGTTATAAATGTTTTACAAAACTTTGAATGCTTGTCAATGTGATACTTTGAGAAGTTTGAGAAAAGGTGTTGTATCGAGTAATGTTTGAGACAATATTTTAATGAGACAACTGAAAACCCCTAGAAGTTAAGAAGACTTAAAACAAATTTCATACAGTGCATGACGAGCTTATAAGAAATTGTTACTGTTGACCGCAGATAAAGACGACCGTTTTCAAGTGTTTAGAATATCAAATTTTCAATAATCTTTTCGATTTTATTTATTTTGTTTGAATATAATTTAAGATCGTTTACAAAACGAAAAAAAACGACTTCACATGCCGCGATAGTGAAAATATCCACTAGTCATAATGATGTCATCAAGGTATCAAAGGACAATGTCCAAAATGGCCCTGTGCAATAAAAGCATCTAACACACACGATAATTAATTGTCTATTTTATTAAAATAATTCCAAATAATTTTATAACACGGACTAGTTGTATTCCAAAATGAATATTAAAAAGTATTTTTTGCGATTCTTCTTCTTCTTCTTCTTCTTATGGCTTTTAAACGCTGCTTGGCGTTTTTCTGCCAGTGTCAAAAGTATGGCCAGTGTACAGTATATTTACAAGAAAAAAAAACCGACAAAAGAAAGAAAGAAAGAAAAAATAAATATGATCTTAATACTTATAATTGCTTAGAAACATTGCATTTAAAATAGAAATTTATAAGCGAATATTATTAGATTTAATAAAATTACTTAAGATATATACAAATGGAGTAAATACATATGAAAGGAGATATTTTATATTAAAGGGACGAGGAATTTTGGGGCTTATGGCATCATATAGGGAGAAAGATAATTTTGGACAACAGAAAAATATATGATCTAGAGTTCCTTCATCTAAACCACACTCACAGCGAGAATGGTCTCTGACCCTAATTTTGGCAAGAAAAACTGGAGAACAAACGTGACCAAGACGCAAACGAATGATGGTAGTTTTTTGCGATTATTAACATTAATCGCCGCCATATGGCCGCCATCTTCGCCAAACGTCATGTCATGTCAAAAAATATTATACTTAGCTATACTACTATACTATATACTTTGCCCGTTAGAAAATTCCTGTGAAGACAAATTAATTCTCCTCACCTTTGTTTCTATCTCGCTCACAGTTACCGTAAGAATATCTGTCATAAACCAAAATCAACGAGAAGAAAGATGTAAAAACATTATTCAAGGTCATATTTTTTAGTCTTCAAATCAAAAGTATATGCAATAGCAACCTCCATTGTGTATAATCGTCTTCTAAAACCATTACTATCTTCTAAGTTTGGGGTATTTATCTCTATATCTTTGGAGATACTAATCAGATCTCGATTAAATTACAATGGGACCACCTCGGAAACGTACCCTACCTATTAAATAAAACTGGCCAAGTGCGAGTCAGACTTTGTCCCGCACACGGAGGGGGTTCCGAACGCCATCTGTCGAATTTCTAACGAACTTCTAACACCAACTAAGTAAACGTTAACACAAAGTTAGAATAATATTATAGAGTAGTTGTAGTTACTAAATAGTAATAGTCGTAATAGTAATTGTAGTAATTAATATTATTAAATATCTGGTTGACCGAGCTTTGCTCGGTATTTTTTGCCACTTAAACAGACAAATATGACTCTTCCCGACATCTATTGACGAATAATAATACTATTTTTTTTAATTGAGAGCAACTAACTGCTTTACTGATACAGTACTTCTACTCGCCAATAGATGTCGGGAAGAGTCATATTTTAAGTCAATTATCAATAAAGTTGATTATTGAAAACACGAATAAAACAACATTTTCTGAAAATGACTCCTAGCTAGATCGATTTATCGCCCCCGAAATCCCCCGTAGGTATACTAAATTTTATTTAATCGTTTGAGCCGCTTCCGAGATTCAGATTAAGGTAAAGACGATAGCGCGCCATCTTTGATGCTAGATAGGTGGCGCTGCGCTATCGTAAAAAACTTTTTTTAAACTTTTCTTTAATTTTTAACTTTGTTCTGTTCTTAGTATTTGTTGTTATAGCGGCAACAGAAATACATCATGTGTGAAAATTTCAACAGTCTAACTATCACGGTTCATGAGATACAGCCTGGCGACAGACGGACAGACAGACAGAAAGACAGACAGACAGACAGACAGACAGACAGACGGACAGCGGAGTCTCAGTAATAGGTTTCCGTTGGTACCCTTTGGGTTCGGAACCCTAAAAAGAGACGAAGTAATCGCGTAACATACACACAAAAAAACACAGACGTATTGAGAACCTCCTCCTTTTTGTGAAGTCGGTTAAAAATTAAACGAACACACTAGACACATACGCTAAAAAAAGGAAAGGTTACTGTGTGACTGTGATCATTAAGCGTTTTATTTAATTGTATTTTTGACTATTTTACTCGTACATTTATTTGATAAATTGTCTTCAGTACTAAAACAAGAGGTGCGTTTAATAGTACGGTTGGCAACCCTACTTTACTTTATGGATAAAGTTTCTACTATTTTTCAACCGACTGCCAAAAGAATTGCGTCTGTTTTTTTTCTGTGTATGTTACGCGAATACTCCGTCAATTGTAAACCAATTCGAATGATTCTTTTTTTAACGGTAGGATACATTCTCGAAGTGGTCAAATTTTAATTTTATCGAGATCATATTAGTATCTTCAGAGATATGACGATAAACTCTAACTTGCTATTGAAACTGACTCGCGGGGCATGGACGTCGGTTGTTTTACAGTTTTTCAAACGTTTTAGACGTCAAAAAAAGAGGTTTCTCAATTCGACTGTATATAATTTTTTATGATTGTTCGTGGATAGCGCCGTCGTTTATGAACGGATTTTAATGATTTGTTTTTGTTGAAAAGGAGATATCCTCAGAGTGGTACCATAGTAATTTAATCGAGATCTGATAAGTATCTCTAGAGATATGGAGATAAACAGCTCAAACTTGGTGGGTACTTAAAATGTATAGCGCGGCATTTGCAGTTGGTCGTTTAGTTTTTTAAACGATCTTATAGATAGAGTCCTCTTTGCGTTATCAACAACGTATGAGTATTAGGAAATTCAAAGGTTACAACAAGCGGCAGCCTTGCGTTTGATGAGCGTCCCGTTTACGTTCTGCGCGCGTCGTCAGCTCATTAAAAAACTGGCCAAGTGCAAGTCGGACTCGCACTCGTAGGGTTCCGTAACACAGTTATGTATTCCATAACTATGATTTTTCGCAACTACAAAATTAACTTTGTTTTTCATAGTGTTTGTATGAAAAACAAAGTTATCTTTGCGGTCGCCATATCTCAAAAACTGCTGGCTGTATCTCGTTCAAACCAATTTTCGTTGTTGGTTTTTATTGAGATCTACAGCATATATTTTTTTTAGATTTTTTACTCTCATACTTTAAAAGTTAGAGGGGGGGGGGGGGGGGGGGGACACACATTTTACCACTTTAGACGCGCCTATCTTTCAAATGATTGACTTTGAGAAAAAAATATTTTAGGAACCTCAATGTCATTTTTGAAGACCTATCCATAAACACGCCACACGTATAGGTTGGAAGAAGAAAAATTTTTTTTGTTTCAGTTCCATGTATGGGATGCCCCCCCTTAAACTTTTATTTTTTTTACTTTTGTATAAAAATCGGAAAGCGGTTCACAGAATACATCTACCTACCAAGTTTCAATTCTGTAGTCCTAACAGTTTCAGAATAAAATGGCTGTGACATACGGACGGACAGACAGACAGACAGACAGACAGACAGACAGACATGGCGAATCTATAAGGGTTCCGTTTTTTGCCATTCGGCTACGGAACCCTAAAAACGTGCTGTGCAAAGGCTCTAAAATAAGCGATCTGCGAGTTTGATGTAAACGTAAAGTTTGTTATAAAATAAATTTCTGTCATAATATGAAAATCTACTTTATAGCACCACTGTGCACTATTATTAATAGTATAACAATATACAAAGTTGAAGGTACCTTTAAGCTATTCATACTCACTAAAGCTATTCATTCTAGTCGAGGAAGTGCGGTGACTGAACCTTACCCTTAGCTAAGGTTGGCAAAATAACTTTTTTTCTATCCATTCATCTTCACAATATTTTTGTTTTTTTTTTGTCGTCATACATGACTGGACAAGCAATATGCGATATTAAGAAAAAATAAATTCAACTAGAATAATCTAATACGCATATAATATCAATAAACGCTTTTTCAAACTGAAAACACATATATTTCTTCTATCTGGCAGGCAGAGTTTTACCCTTAAAATATCTGTCCAGGTGGCAAGCGATGATGTGATCGAGGATGGTGAACACGTTAGGCTTAGAATTATCTGATTCTCAAGGGCTGTTCTGCCGAAATACCGAATGTTCTCGGCGATAGATTTCCCCTTGATTGTGTTAAGCTACTTTTTGGATCAGACCAAATTAGAAGTCAAGAGGCCCGCCGAACAACGCACTGAAGCTGGTTCAAACTACGCCTCATCGTGTACATACACAGTTGCCGCACACACATATAATGAAACAATAACGCCTTACCTTGTCAGTCGCGCAAAGTGTCACGCTATAATAATTCGCAATTTTTAAATTAAAAAAACTGGCCAAGTGCAAGTCGGATTCGCACTTGTAGGGTTCCGTAACACAGTTAAGTATTCCATAACTATGATTTTTCACAACTACAAAATTAACTTTGTTTTTCATAGTGTTTGTATGAAAAACAAAGGTAAAAAAAAAATATTTTTGCGGTCACCATATCTCTAAAACTGCTGACTGTATCTCGTTCAAACCAATTTGTTTTGTTAGTTTTTATTGAGATCTACAGCATATATTTTTTTTAGATTTTTCACTCCCATACTTTAAAAGTTAGAGGGGAGGGGGGGGGGACACATTTTACTACTTTAGACGCCTATCTTTCAAATTATTGACTTTGAGAAAAAATGATTTTAGGATCCTCCATGTTATTTTTGATGACCTATCCATAGACATCCCACACGTATAGGTTTGAAGAAATTTTTTTTTGTTTATTTCAGTTCCATGTATGGGATGCCCCCCTTAAACTTCTATATTTTTTATTTTTGTATAAAAATCGGAAAGCGGTTCAGAGAACACACCTACCTACCAAGTTTCAATTCTGTAGTCCTAACAGTTTTGGAATAAAATGGCTGTGACATACGGAAGGACAGACAGACAGACATGACGAATCTATGAGGGTTCCGTTTTTTGCCATTCGGCTACGGAACCCCAAAAAATGCCGCATTATTTTGTGAATGGGTGTAAAAACCAATGTTCGATGCTGATAATATGATGATGTTTACACTTACCTGCAATCCTGCTATGGCATAAATCACATACGCAAAGTAGGTATACCAAAACCGAACTGTTATTGGTTTGTCATGATTCTAGTCTGCGTTGAGATCGTACAGAATATAACTTGTTGATGCAAAATATTATTATTAAGAACGGTTGTACACTCACGGGTTTTTTTATCGGAATTGCTGTGAACTGTTTTTAACTGATTTTAACTAATTTTTAACTGATTTTCAACACTTATAATAATAAAAATACCTTGTTGTGGACTTGTGAAGCTGACACTACAAGTGCAGTGTGTCTGACCAACCAAACAGACAATAGTGATAGTGACCACTCATCGGATGTCGACGTTGAGCTTCCGCTTTTGTCCGAGAGGAGACAAACATCGCCAACACCGCCGGCCGCCGTTCCCGCGCCTGCCCCACGATCAGCAAGGCAGTTACGTGCCGAAGCTCGTTGCGCGAGGAGCTTGCGGTAGACGTGGCTCCCAGAAGAAGGACACCAAACGTGTCTGAAACTGGTCGGAGCAATTCCGATAAAAAAACCCGTGAGTGTACAACCGTTCTTAATAATAATATTATGTGTAATCCTCACGATACATTTAATAATCACATTGTTGATGCAAATTCGTAGTATGGTGTGCTTTGGGAATCTCTATTGTTTTTTACTGTGCATGCCATTAGATAATTATTATTAATAAGTTTTAGTTTCGTATTTTCTGCATAGCCATTTTTTTCAGTTTGACATTGACACTTTATAGCAATTTCATCAGGCTTCAGTGCGTTGTACAGCGGTGGGGATCTTGACTTCTTATTTGGTCTGAGCTTTTTGGAAGCAAGTCAGGCGGGAAATTGACATAATGCTCCAACAATTTGTGGAAATATTATTAACCGACAAGTTAGCTACTGCCATAGGCATACTAACAGAAGTCTTAAGATCGACAAGATATAAAAAAAAATATCACACGCGCCCTATTAAAAAAAGTCTATCCATATTTTTCTCACAACATAACAATCACTTTAAACGTAGGTTGACAACTATAGTAGTGAGTCTAATAGTCGGTACTTTTAACTACATGTTATAAAATAAAGTTCCACGCCTCGTCTATCTGTCTGTTTGCGGTAAAGTCAAAAACTACTTAACGGATTTTAGCACGGTTTTCACCAATAGACAGCGATTTTCATGAGGAAGGTTTATGGTATAATTCGTTAATGTTTTGTAATAATTAAGATAGTTTAAGGGTAAAATCTTAAATCGAGTCGCCTGAATTTAGGGAAGTGGAAGGGGGGAGACGTGAGGAACCCCCCGCACCATTTCCCCCCGCCGGAAATGCAACGTTTAAAAAAAATTAATATCAAAGTTCATTAACGCTACTCCATTGAAACACTGTCGATTTAGGGGGGGAGAGTGGAGGGGGGAGGGGGAAAGGAGAGGGTTAGAACCCCTTCCTTAAAGGAAAAGTTGTGAAACCCCTTCCTTTAGGTGATATGAATATTTTAATATTTTGAGGTTAAGTACTTAAAAATTGATGAATAATTAGTTTAAGCTGGAGAGGGTTGGAGATGGACCACTCCCCTATGCGCGGAAAAACGCGGAAACATAGTTGACGAGAAAAGTAGAGATTTTTTGTTATGAAAATTGATCGACTTTTCATTTAACCAAATTAGACGGACGCTTTACAGATAACGTTTTTTTGTACCTTGATTTAGACGCTATAGCGTCGGTTCTGGTGACGCGTGGCCGCAACCGCGGCTCCCCTCCTCGCTTCGCTCATCGGCGCAAGTCACGCGGTGGTCATTGTTCTCTAGTGTGTTGCCTTAGTGTCAGACTATGATCTTACCTATATTTACGTTCCATTTCACGCATTACCAAGTTTTTCACGCGAATACACAAAAAGAAAAATATTATTTTTAAATATTTTGACTTAACTCCGGCAGCTAAAATCTATTTGGGAGGATAAATACCAACCCCCTTGACCCCCCACAGCAGCAGAATCCTCAAATTCAGGCGATTCGTTTAAAGATCCCAGCCTAGTTTAAAAACGAAAACAACCAACTTCCATGCCGCGCGAGTCTGTTTCAGTGGTAAATTTGAGAGGTTTGGCGTCATATCTCTGGAGATACTTATCAGATCTTAATGAAATTACAATAAAACCACCTCGAAAATGTACCCTACCGATTAATAATATCGTTTAAAAACTAAAAAAGAACCGACTTCAATGCCGCGCTATTCAATTTCAGTACCAATATTGAGATGTTTATCTCAATATCTCTGGAGATACTTATCAAATCTCGATAAAATTACCATGGTACTACACTGGGGATATCTCCTTTTGAACAAAAGAATAATCAAAATCGGTTCATAAACGACGAAGTTATCCGCGAACAAACATAAAAAAATATATATATATATATATATACGGTCGAATTGAGAAACTACCTCCTTTTTTGAAATCGGTTAAAAAAAGAATCATTCGAATCAGTTCACAATTGACGGAGTAATCTCGTAACATACATACAAAATAAATTATAAGTAAAAAATATTTTTAAAAACAAGCCCGTTTTTCAGGCTAGGTAATTACTATACTTCAGTGCCTCAAGCTTTTAAAAATATAGGTAAGTACCTACACGCCAAATACTTACTAGAATTTATTTTTAACATTTTAGTTCATTGTCCCAGATAAAAGCTTGTTTTTAAAAATATTTATAACTTATAATTTATTTTTAACTTTTGAGTAGGTAGGTATAAATACCGACTACCTACCTACTAGGTACCTAAGTATTTAAGAGAAGGCATGATGTTTTAAAATATTCCGACTCGACTATTCCTATTCGACTCGGTGGGGCTATGTTGCTTTAAAACAGAAATCATGGCCTCCTTACAGCTTCATCATCAGATCCTGGCTATCATCTAAGTGTAAAGTGCTCCTCAAGACGAATCATTTGAGCCCAAACTCGGTAGAGTTACGTTGATTTATCACAGAGATGCCGTGGCTACCTTCCAGCTTCATCATCAGACCCTGGATATTATCTAGGTGAAAAGTTATCTTCAAGACGAATCAATCGAGCCCAAACTCGGTAGGGTTATGTTGATTTATCACAGAGATGCCGTGGCCACCTTCCAGCTTCATCATCAGACCCTGGATATCATCCAGGTGAAAAGTTCTCTTCAAGAAGAATCAATCGAGCCCAAACTAGGTGGGTTTATGTTGATTTATCACAAAGATGCTGTGGCCACCTTCCGTCTCCATCATCAGACCAGCTTCATGGTACCATATTATTGTATTGTCACCAAAGATACATAAGTACACCAAATTTGAGTCTAATCGGACATTGGGAAGTGGGTCTAATTTAGCTTCCAAGATTCCACCCGAACAAACATAGTGACATACATACATACATTGCAAGTGAAATAAAAGCTTGTAAAAAACAGACAAATTGTGAACCTCCTCCATTTGTAAGTAAGTAGGTTGAAAATGGGAAGGCTGGGGCGGGTCACTAGTATAATCTTAAAAATTAAGCCACAAATAACGCTTAGATGCTTAGAAGCTGATAAAACAACAATTGTCCTGCCAACCCTGAAGAGGCAAACAATCGCTCACTTCCACCGCTCCCTAGCTTTTGGTTATTAACATTTCGCGACAAAAGCTGACATTGACCCCATCGACATTTTACTTTATACAGCCTGGGGACCGAGGGTTAGATTTACGCTCGCCGTACACTTTATACGTTGAAGAATTTTGGTTGTATCTTTTGGTAGACTAATTATGTGGATGAATACATTTTTGTGAAGTGAACTTGTCGTCAAATTATTGGTAAATTATCTTTAAAAAATATTTATTTACTTATTTAGGCTTACCTTTAAATATTAATAATATAAAAAAATATTTAAAATCTTATCAAACTAAATCGTTGTCACCATCACACATAAGAACGAAGTGTCAAATGTTTTTACTGTATTTATACATATTTATGTTGGCGATCAATAAATAAATAAATACAGAATATCTGTATAACATACCTAAAAAGCCTTCTATAAAATCTGAAAATACTTCTAAAATAAAACGAATTCGTTAAAATATCACTCCATTTCATGTTTATTGTCAACAATCAACTGTAGTCGTAAAGTGCTTGACAACAATTGTGACTAGACTTGTTCTTGCTCGGTCATTAAAATGATCGCTCGGAACTAGTACGTTCTATCAACTGTACTAGTTCGGACTTCTAGTACTTTTAGTACAGTAGTTCATAATTACTCAATTAAAAATAGACCCTATGACTGTTACCATAATGTTTGAAATAGCTGTTGAAAATAGCATAGAGTGCATCTCACTCGTTAGTTCACTAGTTACGCTAACCTATTCATTAATCGTATTTTTCATTCCGTGAGCATGAGCAATTGAATTACAGACAATAATCGCGAACGAAGTACTAAATGTACTAAGTACTATTAGGCTTAAGGAATAGTTCATTCTAGTTCATTGTCAAGAATTCATTTATAGTGAGTGAACTACACAAGGCTACCTGTGTGTGACCAACAGTAGCAAGTATGCGATGAACCTACCAGCTTTGATTAAATACCTGGACATAATGTATTTAATATAGCCGATCGTTACGCGGCGATAGCTTTTGGCTGTGGGCGTGTTATGATAATGTTTCATAGAGTAATTATTATATTTTTGTGTGTGGCAGCAATGTATAAATAGTACTAAATAAATATTATTATTTTCTTACAGCGACAGAGTGGGCGAGCTAATTTTATTACGGAATCGTAATTAATTAGTATCTATTATTAAAATTGTTTGGTATTCAATAGGACAACCCTAGCGACAAAATCGAAATTATAACATTCTTGGAAAAATATTTGTATAGTTGCGTTTTTTTATATCATATAGGCGTTTGACCACTATCTCACCTGTTGCTGATGATGCGATCTAATATGGTAGCACGCTAGGCCTAGAATGGTAACTGCCATGGCTCTCAAGGATAGCTGCCGGAACACATTAGATGTTTGGTGACGGATTTTCTAACTTGAGGGTGGTGGCTGGCCAGGCGGACTCTAGATAGTGTACTACCACCATATGGGGGTTGGAGGTTTCTTAATGATGTTTTTCCTTCACCGGAGGGCCACTGTGAAAAGTGCACATAAACTTTTCGATAGAAAAATCCATTGGTGTACGGCGAAGATTGAACTCGATACCTCTGGCGTCAAAGCCAACCGTTTTTCAACTACACCACTTCTTTCGTTCTCAGACAAGTACGATTCCGTTTTATATCACATAGCCACTAAAATCAGGTTAAAGAGTGTTCAAGCACATGCCTGTGCAGAAATAAAATACTAGTATAACAGAACTCTAGAAATGCGTATTTTTAACTGGTATTTGAGAAACTCTCCTACTTATACTCGTAATATCGTTTAAAAACTAAAAAAGAACCGACTTCAATGCCGCGCTATTCATTTTCAGTACCAATTTTGAAGTGTTTATCTCAATATCTCTGGAGATACTTATCAGACCTCGATAAAATTACCTTGGTACCACACTTGGGATATCTCCTTTTCAACAAAAAAAGAATAATCAAAATCGGTTCATAAACGACAAAGTTATCCGCGAACAAACATTGAAAAAAATATATATATATATGGTCGAAAAAGGAAGTTTCTCACTCCTCCTTTTTTTGAAGTCGGTTAAAAACTAGGCTTTATGCATTCATATTATATATTCTATCTATCCGCTAAGGCTGCGTCTCTGGATTTATTAGCCATAAAAATAAAGTGTCTCGTGAAACGACAGAAATTTTCCCTCTCCACCTCTTGATCGCATGGCAGACGTTTCACCATACACAATGCATTTAAATAACAAGAAAATAAAGCCACGCCGGACAGCAGAATTTTCCCTCTATTCAGCGTATGGCAGACTGTTTGATCGGACACATTGCATTTAGATAGCTAATAAACAAATAAAACCTATATCCATATACAGATACATTCTGTTGACATAACATAATGCCATTTTTAAGCAGTAAAGGTACGGCCACACCACGGCGTCCTGCGATCTGCGGGCGGGATCTCAGTACTTTTTAATTGTTTCTGATCGCGTTTGGTGTGAACAAGTTGGTACAAATACTACTGCGCTATCTGATCGCCGCCTAGATCACGCACGCAGGACGCTGCGGTGTGTCTGTGCCTTAAGAGCCTGCAGCATAAATAAAGGAGAAATGTTTTGCTATACGTATTTGGCGTGAGTAAAGCTTCGAACGAAACAATGATATTTCTCTATTTTTAACCGAATTCACAAAAAAGGAGGAGGTTCTTAATTCGACTGCTTTTTTTAGTTTATTACCTCAGAACTCTGTCAAATCAGGACCGATTTGAAAATATATTTTTTTGTTTGAGAGTTTATGCTTTCCGTTTGGTCTCATTCAAATTTTATCGAGATATGACTATTATTTCCGGAGATATAGAGATAAACAATACAAGCAAATTTATATACTTAGATGACATGATTAGAACTAGCCAGTACTTTGACTGTCGCGGCATGTGAAGTCGGTTTTTTCAAAATATATATGTTTAAATACTTATAATACCGGTTCCGCGAATATGTGCGTGAGTCATACTCCAACTTGCCCCCTTTATCAACCAACGTCCAAACAGGAGGATATTGATACGAGTATATATATAACGCTTGCCTATACAGCATAAAAAAAAAATATATATTTTCAATTCGTCTGTATGTTTATTTTTGTACGAAATTACTCCTCCAATCGTACACCGATTTGAATTATTATATTTGTCATAAATGGGGTGTATCTCTGAGATGTCCCCATTTAAATGTTATCAAGATCCGATTAGTATCTCTAGAGACATGATGATAAAAATATCAAAATTGCTACTAAACAAGCTAGGGTTTGACTACTGTCTCGCCTGGTGTTACGCGATGATGTGGTTGAAAATGGTGAACACGCTAGGCCTTAAAAGTCTGAAGAAAATAAAAAAATAGCATTAGTTTAACATAATCTACTATTTGCAGGGCGTCGGATCGATCTCCGTTTGATGGATCCTGTTGCTCCGGATATCGGCCAGTGGATTCCGCCAGTCTTGACACGCCCGATGATGACGAAATTGACCCTGTAAGTATACCATGAGAGTTTATTTTGTTTGAATTTGACTATTATAAAATGGACGTCGGATTGATCCCAAGAATAAATACAAGAGCCTCTATAAAACGACATACATATGTATGTATAATGATAATTAAATTAGACGATGCAAAACACATTGTGCAGCAAGATTTTGCATGATGTATACATATAATTGTTTTAGAAGACGTCGACTAGTAAAAATCTCTAGTCCTAATAATTTGTAATATTTTCAGTCAGATTTTACAACATCCCACAATACATTTAGTACTAGATGAGCCCTGCGGCTTTGCCCGCGTGGAAATTGATGAGTGGTGATTGGAGACCAATATCAGATTCACGCACAATTACTTTCACATTCAAATATTAGTAGGATTTTAAGGTTTATTTGTTTGCGAAGCGTAATCCCGTCACGTGGGACTACTGAAGCCGTTTGATTGGCTCACAAATCCGGCTCGAAGGACCAAAACATGTACAACAAGTACATTAAAACTACATAAAAACGGTTTTAAGTGAATCAAACAGTATGAACCACAGAAAATAATACAATTTTCTATAAAAGTTTTATATCACCCTGTTTCACCATTTTAGGGGATAATTTTCGAAAATAAAATTAGCCTATGAGTTATTCCAGAACTTACACTATCTATATTTTCAATTTCATTGAAATCGATTTAGTAGTTACGGATATACATGAAAACAAACACTAAAGGTACGGCCACACCACGGCGTCCTGCGATCTGCGGGCGCGATCTCAGTACTTTCAATTGTTTTCTGATCGCGTTTGGTGTGAACCAGTCGGTACAAATGTGTACAAACGCTGTGGTGTGTCTGTACCTTAAAAAAAATCCTATGATTTTTCCAAATAAAATTAATTTGATACGAGTACACCCCTAGGAGAAGAATTTGAAAAAATATAAAATACGTATTTAAGTTTTTTCAGGTTTATTTCTCCCGAGTGTTCAGTGAATCGGAATACATTTAAAAAAAAAATGTATTACTCTATTAGACGATTTTTCTAAATAAGATTAATCTATGTCTTATTCCACAGCCTTACACTATCTACGATTCAAATTTCATTTAAATGTTTATTGCTTATGGAGATACGTGTTATCAAACATTCACACACATACTTACTTTGGCATTTATAATATTAGTAGGATGATTGAGCAAAATAACAACATATTTTTGACTAATTATAATGGTCTTTGGCACGCTTTTATGAGGTTCATTTATAAGTAACTAATAAGAAACCTAATAATATCTTAGAATTAAATTGTAACTTGTTACTAATTGTCGTATCGCAATGCAACTTTGTATCTTTTTCTCATAGGCCAGCGTTTTGACCACTATCTTGCTTTGTGGTAACCGAAGATGTGGTTCAAGATGGTAAACACGCTAGGCTTAGAATGGGCTGACTCTCAAGGGCTGTGTGCTGCTAGAACAGCGTGAGGTTATGGCGGCAGATTTTCTACTTGATGGTGGTAAGCTACTTTTTTGGCAGCAAGTTAGGCTTAGTAGTAACTTCGATACAATGTTTTTTCCTCCTGTGGAATATATGTATATGTAGTTCGAATCACAATACTATTATTTGGTAAATATCTTCGATCTGATCTGATAATAAAGCCAGGAGATGGATAGTAGAACTTTTCAGTGGCTACTGATAAATACCTCGAGTTGGGGCTCATATAATTCGTTTTCAGTAGACAATAGATTAGATAGGCTTAGAGTCAATTCATACTAGAGCAAAGTCAAAGCGAATCGAAGCGTCAATCTGAAATGTAACATAGCAAATTTTCCCTTATCTCCAATACATAATACACATATTTCTTCTACGATGAAAAAAGACATTAATTCGCGCAACCAAGGCTGATTGATGCATTCGTGGAACTTCGCTTTATTTGTGAAGAATTTGACGCTTCGATGCGCTTCGACTCTGCGCTAGTATGAATTGACCCTTAGTAAAACTCATGAGTTTTTAGGTCAAGCGTATTTTATTAGCTGACGGTGGCAAGATACCAGATGATCAGGTGATCATCGAGATCGAAAATAATAAATGATCAAAAAACAATCGGCTTCATGCTTTATATTATATATCAATACATATATTTGAGTAAACATGTTGGGATAGAGATAAATTCTTTCTGTGAATCTAGCACGGAATCACGCTTCAGTGATTTTGTCAGCATCATCGCTAAAATGGAAATGTATAGACATTAAGGCGGCAATAGCCCAATGGATAGGGTGTCGGACTGGCGATCGAGAGGTCGTGAGTTCGATCCCCACCCCACCCATCGCACTATTGACGTGAACCCACTCCAGACACAAGCATATTTAGCTTAGTTGGAGGGGTTAACAAGAATACTACTAGTAATGTGCAACCCACATTGCGAGTAATCTTTAAAAAAAAAAAAAAAATTGTTGTATTTAATTGTTATCTGTACGATACTTTTTGGTAAATATGTTATATAATATTGTTATTTGAAGAAAATTATCCAGAACAGAAATATTACCCAAATTTAATTAATAAAAGACTGACTTCACATGTCACGCAAAGATTAACAGAAATTCAGAAGAGTAGTGACATTTAACTGCAAAATATTTCAATGAAAATCGTTCTTCAGAACAATTACTACTAGTGAATTACGATTATTCGACCATTAGGGACGTCACTTTGAAAGTATTTTTGGTGTAGCCGGACGTATATAAAAGCACTATCGAATATTCAATATAGCAACTAGAAGCATTCAATAATACGAGAAACTACCACGAATGCATCCAACGTAAAGTACTTTTGCCTGATATTATCTACAATCGTTAAAACACTTCACATAAACTACGAAAACGATCCTCACTATATCGTCGTAGCACCGTAGATAAAGTTCGCCGGTAGATAATCGACCACTACGAAAGTGCTACGAAACTGTTACGAGGGTGCTACGCGTACCTAACGAGTTGTAGCACGCATTTTTACGCCTTTGCCTCACGCAATGGCCACCTCAAGTTTAAGTGATATTGCAATTTGGACGTTATATATTATAGAAATTAGGTTTCGTTTGTATAATTTACAGTTCTTCATTGAACAACATTTTCTACTCAAGATTTCACGTGTATTGTGCTCATCAGGGGTAAATAATTCAAATTTGTATGTTAAATTGAAAACGACTCTTGAAAACATTATCCAAGATATTGATTGCTATTATTATTTATACTTAACAGTGCCTCGCGGTTTTACCATCGTTCGGGCGGGAATATCATGATAAAACGTACCCTGTGTGTTATTCCAGGGTCTAGGCTATTTACATAAAATTATATTCTAAATTTCAGCTCAGCAGCAGGTTGAGTAGTTTTAGCATGAAGAAATAAACATTTACACACTCACAAACTTTTGCCTTTCAAAATAAAGGATTTCTTTTTTTATATCTTATAGCTAGACTACTTGACCACTATCACACCCATATCTCACTTGTTGGAAAGTGATGATGCGGTCGAAGATGGTGAGCACGCTAGGCCTAGAATGAGAACTGGCTCTTACGGATAGCTGCCGGAACACATTAGATGTTTGGCGACAGATTTTTCATGTGAAATATTTGATATTCATAAAATGTTGCCTTTATTTTTCCATTTTTCGCCAATATAATAACGTTTTTTTAACCGACTTCACAAAAGAGGAGGAGGTTCTCAATTCGTCTGTATATTTTTTTTTGTATGTATGTTGCGCGATTTCTCCGTCAATTGTGAACGGATTCAAATTATTCTTTTTTTAATAGGTAGGGTACGTTTTCGAGGTGGTCCCATTTTAATTTTATCGAGATCTGATTAGTATCTCCAGAGATATTGAGATAAATACCTCAAACATAGGAAAATGTACTAGTTTTAGTAGAAGAGTCACAAGAAGATTATACACAATGGAGGTTGCTATTGCATATACTTTTGAAGACTAAAAAATATGACCTTGAATAATGTTTTTACATCTTTCTTCACGTTGATTTTGGTTTTTGACAGATATTCTTACGGTAACTGTGAGCGAGATAGAAATAAAAAAGGCCCTCAATAAATAATTATATATTAATAATTTTAATAAATAATTATATATAAATATAAATAATTTGTCTTCACAGGAATGTTCTACCGGGCCAAGTCTGTTAAGGTGCAAACTTTTTTAAACATACCTAATATTTTTTGACATGACATAACGTTTGGCGAAGATGGCGGCCATATCAGTCCCGCGACACTGTATACATAATTAAATAACTCAGAATTATGAACGTCCTTTGTACCAATCAACACAGCAAAAAATATATATATAAGTATAATACCACAGATTAGATAATAGTTACTGCGTAAATAATACTTTCCGTTGTTAGGTTGGCTACACAGTGCTTTCATAATTCGGGTATCAACAATATAGGGAAATGCCTCTTATAACGTAGTAGAGTGATTCAGTACTCTGTTGGCCATATGGCGGCAATTAATGTTAATAATCGCAAATAATACTTTTTAATATTCATTTTTTAATACAACTAGTCCGTGTTATAAAAGTATTTGGAATTATTGTAATAAAATAGACAATTAATTATCGTGTGTGTCAGATGCTTTAATTGCACAGGGCCATTTTGAACATTGTCCTTTGATACCTTGATGACATCATTATTACTAGTGAATATTTTCACTTTAGCGCGGCATTTAAAGTCAATTTTTTAACCGACTTCACAAAAAAGGAGGAGGTTCTCAATTCGTCTGTATGTTTTTTTTTTTTTTTTATCTTTTTTTTGTGTATGTTACGCGATTTCTCCGTTAATAGTGAACGGATCCAAATGATTCTTTTTTTAATAGGTAGGATACGTTTCCGAGGTGGTCCCATTTTAATTTTATCGAGATCTGATAAGTATCTCCAGAGATATAGAGATAAATACCTCAAACATAGGAGAATGTACTGGTTTTAGTAGAAGAGTCCCAAGAAGATTATACACAATGGAGTTTGCTATTGGATATACTTTTGAAGACTAAAAAATATGACTGAATAATGTTTTTACATCTTTCTTCTCGTTGATTTTGGTTTTTGACAGATATTCTTACGGTAACTGTGAGCGAGATAGAAATAAAGGTGGGGATAATTTTTTTTTTTCATATCTTATAGGCTAGCGTTTGACCACTATCTCACCTGTTGCTAAGTGATGATGCGGTCGAAGATAGAGAAGTGGACTAGAATGGGAACTGGCTCTCAAGGATAGCTGCCTGAACACATAAGATGTTTGGCGACAGATTTTCTAACTTGAGGGTGGTAGCTGGCCAGGCGGACACTAGATATGTCCTACCACGGGGGTTGTTGGTTTCTTAACGATGTTTTCCTTCACCGGAGGGCAACTGTGAGAAGCGCACATATATTTTTCGATCGAAAAATTCATTGGTGCACGGCGGTTTGAACTCGGTACCACGGCATCAAAGCCGACTGTTCTCCCAATTACGCCACCGGGCCCTCAATGAATAATTATATATTAATAATTATAATAAAAAATTATATATAAATATAAATAATTTGTCTTCACAGGAATGTTCTACCTGGCAAAGTCTTGTTAGGGTGCAAACTTTTTTAAACATACCTAAGATTTTTTGACATAACATGACGTTTTCCGAAGATGGCGGCCATTTCAGTCCCGCGACACTGCATACATTATTAAATAACTCAGAATTATGAACGTACTTTGTACCAACCAACACCGCAAAAAAAAAATTATAAGCATAATACCACAGATTATATAATAGTTACTACGTAAATAATACTTCCCGTTGTTAGGTTGGCTACACAGTGCTCTCATAATTCGGGTTTCAACAATATAGGGAAGTGCCTCTTATAACGTAGTAGATTGATTCAGTACTCTGTTGGCCATATGGCGGCAAGTAATGTTAATAATCGCAAATAATACTTTTTTATATTCATTTTGGAATACAACTAGTGCGTGTTATAAAAGTATTTGGAATTATTGTAATAAAATAGACAATTAATTATCGTGTGTGTCAGATGCTTTAATTGCACAGGGCCATTTTGGACATTGTCCTTTGATACCTTGATGACATAATTATCACTAGTGAATATTATCACTTTAGCAAGGCATTTAAAGTCAATTTTTTAGGGTTCCGAACCCAAAGGGTACCAAATGAACACTTTCTGAGACTTTGTTGTCCGTTCGTCCGTCCGTCCGTTCGTCCGTCCGTGTGTCCATACATATGTGCGCACTTTACATATCTGTATCTTCTTAACCGTTATAGGTACATACTTGAAATTTTCAAAAAGTATATATCCGTCAGTGTATAACGGCCCAGACACCAAATGTAATAGATGCATGTAATTTAATTAAGACTTGTTATGCACTTAAAAGGGTAAAATAAGTTATTTTTCAAAAAAAATAAAACCGACTTCATAATCACAAACAGGCACTCAAAAGCGAAAAATAAATTACTTAAAATTATTATAAGCGCTACCCACTTATCTATTTGAAGTCGGTGCCAGCCAAGTCTATTGGATAGTAGATAGATACTATGTATGTAGTAGTAGTAAGTAGGTACATGTAGGTATTATCTATCTACTACCTATTAGACTTGGCTGGCACCGACTTCAAATAGATAAGTGGGTAGCGCTTATAATAATTTTAAGTAATTTATTTTTCGCTTTTGAGTGCCTGTTTGTGATTATGAAGTCGGTTTTATTTTTTTTGAAAAATAACTTATTTAAGGTTCCGAACCCAAAGGGTACCAAATGAACACTTTCTGAGACTTTGTTGTCCGTTCGTCCGTCCGTCCGTCCGTGTGTCTATTTGTGCGCACTTTACAGATCTGTATCTTCTGAACCGTTATAGGTACATACCTGAAATTTTCAAAAAGTATATATCCGTCAGTGTATAACGGCCCAGACACGAAATTTAATAGATGCATGTAATTTAATTAAAACTTGTTTTGCACTAAAAAGGGTAAAATAAGTTTATTTCAAAAAAAAATTAAACCGATTTCATACCCACAAACAGTTACTCAAAAGCGAAAAATAAATGACTTAATATAATTATTATAAGCGCTACCCACTTATCTATTTGAAGTCGGTGTCAGCCAAGTCCATTGGATAGTAGATAGATACTATGTATGTAGTAGTAGTAAGTAGGTACATGTAGGTATTATCTATCTACTACCTATTAGACTTGGCTGGCACCGACTTCAAATAGATAAGTGGGTAGCGCTTATAATAATTATATTAAGTAATTTATTTTTCGCTTTTGAGTGCCTGTTTGTGGTTATGAAGTCGGTTTAATTTTTTTTTGAATAATATCATATTTTACCCTTTTGTTTACCTGCAATTGTGTTTCATACAAATAATATTATCAAGATCTGATAAAAATCTTTACAGATATGGCATAAGACACCTCAAATAGCAACAAAAAATCAGGTCGACCACACCGCGGCGTCCTGCATCCGAGTGCGCGAGCGCGCGGGCGCGATCTTATTTTCAATAGTTTTCTGACTGCCGTAGATCCCGTTTGGTTTGAAGCAGTCGGTATAAATACGACAGCACTAAGTGATCGCGCCCGCGCACGCGGATGCAGGACGCCGCGGTGTGGCCATACCTTTATATGGAATCAGTAATTGTAAATATTTTTAACGCATTACTGTTAAACTCCCTGTTAGCCGATTCTAAATATTATTTGAAAGTTTTGGTTACTTTGAGTTCAATAAATCACTTTACTATATCTCACTTGATGTGATATTTGCGATGCTTGAATACCTATACCACCTATTATATAATTATACTTGTCTGGAAGTGGAACACTGCAGAAAGGCGACTCCGGAAAATCGACATTATTTAAAAATGTCTGATAGGCTAGCATATGCTTGAATATACCACCTATTATATAATTATACTTGTCTGGAAGTGGAAAACTGCAGAAAGGCGACCCCGGAAAATCGACATTATTTAAAAAATTCTGATAGGCTAGCATATGACCACCATCTCCCTTCGTGGTAAGCGATTATGTGGTCGAAGATGATGAACACGCTTGGCCTAGAACCTAGCCTCTGACTCTCAAGTAACGAGACATTATTTTAATTGACATATCGCAACTAGCACAACATGTCAAAACTCACGTTCATTTTAGACTTATACATTTAAAATCAGGAATTTAACGTGACTTACGCGATGTCGATATAGCGATCGACATATTATGTTTGACATATTCAGTGCGAGGTTGAACGCGGCGGCGAGCGCCCCGCACTCAAGATCCTGAAGAAGGCCTCCGGATGAGGCCGAAACATATGTCGATCGCTATATCGACATCGCGTAAGTCACGTTAAATTCCCGATTTTAAATCTATAAATCTTTTGTATTCTAATAAAATCATTACAAATACTAGAAAAATAAGTAAATTCTTCTTCTTAGATCGAAATAAAAGCTATGTGATTTTTACAGATCCCAAAATACAGGGTGGTGTTGCTAGGCGACGCAGGAGTGGGCAAGACGGCGCTAGTATCGCAGTTTATGACGTCAGAGTATATGAACACTTATGATGCCAGCTTGGGTAAGTTATAATAATATATAAAAACTAAATAACTGCTTTTATGTAGTATTACACAAGTAAAAATACACCTTTATGTACATGCTTTTAGGGTAGGTTTTAATGATTAAGGAACACGAAAATTTAATGTAAATAAATTGACGAATTAATTGTGCTAGAAATTTTATGAAACAGTAAGGACTAACGGACGAAGTGGTTTATAGCTAAATAATGATGATTGTTACCATACATTTTAGTACAGTTTAGTTTTTAGAACAAGAGTGGTTTAGGTATTAAGGCTGTGGTCTTCTGTAAACGCCCTAGGGCGCTTTTAGCGAGACGCTGTTTTCCACGTCACAATACTCACTCCTTTAATCATAAATAACACTATGTGGTCTCACATTGCTTGCAAACGCATATTGCCATTCAATTCGATACATTATTGACATAACTTTTATATAATCCACCGCTATGCATTCGTTTAAATCTTCATGAATACGGCTGTGACTAAATAAATGTACTGTTGTGGTCTCCTTTACTCCCTAATTTCAGCGTGCATTTAATAGCATAATCATAACGTGGCATTTGACGTGATGCCGTAAACAGCGATGGTGTTTATAGAAGAATACTGCCTTAACTCAATAAGCTAATTATAGCTCCATTAAACTAAGAAAACTAACGAACGGTCCAACTTCTCCCTTCTTCTAACTCTACCTTCAAAATTCTGCGATGAGCTTGCGTGAGTACTTGTAAGTAACGCCCTCACGTCAAGTTAAATGCGTTTTCAGTTTGCCAATGCTATTAGGTATGCTAAAGTAAAGGCAATTACTTCATTTCCAGCTAGAAAATTGACACACAAAAACAAGCGCCTTTCATAGCGGTATCTAGAAACAATCTCATGGTTCTCTTCTTTCTCGTCTAAGTCAAAGTATTTACAGGCAATATAAAATATAAGCACTTATACATGTAATACGTTATGTAAATATTCGAATACGGCATGCTTAAAAGATACGGCCACACCGCGGCGTCCTGCGATCTGCGGGCGCGATCTCAATACTTTTCAATTGTTTTCTGATCGCGTTTGGAGTGAACCAGTCGGTTCAAATACTACTCCGCTATCTGATCACCGCCTAAATTGCGTACGCAGGACGCTGCGGTGTGTCCGTACCACCTTAAATATACATAGATTATTAGTAATGTAGATAATAATATACCGCTTTGAATTTAAAATGAGACAAAAGACCATTTGATTCCCATCAATCTAATGACACGAATGAAGAAGTAAAATTACAACGTTTAGTATTAATAACAGTACAAGAATAAATAATTCAAACTGATTGACTGATGTTCGAGTTTCGGGCACATGTTTCCTGGGAAAAGTATGTGAAAAGAATATGATATACGTATAATGGAATGGATCTGATCCTCGTCAGCCATTCACAGAACAATCACTGACTTATAATAACTATTGCAAAATAAAGTTACATGAATTATATATAGTTATATAACTCTACTCTAACTAAATGGGTTCATTTATACCTATGTAACTATCTATATGTAACTTGATGGTCTGTGGAAAACAAAGGGAAATAAAATTCAACGCTCAAATGAATTCACTGTTTTAAGACAAAGAGACATTGTTCATATCAACGGACCATAAAGTAAATAATTAACTAAAGTACTTATCTACTGAAGAACTCGCTTTTGTCTCTAAACATTTTTCTAAGAATATTTATATTTAGTAGCAGTGTTTGCCCTGTGTCACACTTAATTTCTTCATTTTCTTTTATAAATATGTCTAGACTTTTAAACCCGACTAACTTATTGCAGGTTTTCATTTTACTTTGTCACTTTCGCATGTTAATTTTTCATGAACATTTTCTTTCGTGAAACTTTTACACTTGCTGGTATATCCATGGCACGCCGTATTTAATTCGTTACTATAAACTTTTTAATAATACATGTACT
This sequence comes from Cabera pusaria, assembly GCA_954871355.1. Taxonomy (NCBI): domain Eukaryota; kingdom Metazoa; phylum Arthropoda; class Insecta; order Lepidoptera; family Geometridae; genus Cabera; species Cabera pusaria. Next base: position 8,058,106 of record OX940908.1, read on the forward strand.
CGAATGTACCTTATGTTACACTTTATGTATACTTTTTATTATTAAAATCTATATAAAAGAAAGTCGTGTTAGTTACTTCACTTAAAACTCAAGAACGGCTGGACCAATTTTTAAGATTTTTTGCGTTTTTGGAATTGTATTCGTCGGGAATAAGATAATAGGTATAAAAACAATTGACTAAAAAAAATTGTAAAAGCCAAATAATTTTCCCAAAATGTTTCTGGGTGTCGTACCTGTCAAACATTTTGATGTTCAATTGTTTATTCCATCGATACGGTTAACCGCAAATTAATCAAGGCCCTTCGGATTATCGCGTACTTTTTTTTTGTTTAATTATGGCTCCAAACGATTAGTGAATTTAGCCAGTGTCTTATTCTTCATTCAAATTTTTTGTGCATTCAAGTCATATAGATTTTTAAAATGTCAAATACTTGGTAATTATATTTTCACAATTAAAATTAAATTAAATCGAACTAACGTCAAGTTAATAACTTATCCATTACAATAATAACATAGTTTATTTCAATCATGTATTGCTGAAATGCTGACACGCGGTTGAAGTACTTAATTATTTTGTTTTTATTCAATATGTATTATATTTCTGTATTGACATAATACATTACTAAACTTAATATCTCTTTTTAACCGACTTCATAAAGAGGAGGAGGTTCTCAATTCGTCTGTATTTTTTTTATGTTTGTTACCGCAGAACTCCGTCAAATCTTAACCGATTTGGAAAATTCTTTTTTGTATGAGATAGTATGCCTTCCGTTTGGTCCCATTTAAATGTTATCGAGCTATGACAATTATCTCCGGAGATACGGAGATAAACAATATAAACAAATTTATATACATTGATGACATCATTATGGTTAGTGGATATTTTCACTATCGCGGCATGTGAAGTCGGTTTTTTCGTTTTGTACGATCATAAACTATGTATACATTGTATTGCGTTACGTTCATAAAAGCCTAAATTTAGTTCATCTAAAAAGTAACACGAGCACGACATTCATTATTTGTTAGGTGGTACGAAGTTCGCCGGGCGAGCTAGTATAATCACAAAGAGCGTAATATATCCAATGAGAACATTATGATGATTTCTAAATGTACAACAGAAACTACAACAAAATTATTATTATATTGCAAATGAAATAAAATCTCAGAAAAAAGGGGATATTATATTTAATTGAATAAACGTTAATCTTCTATTTTAAGGATAATTAATTATACATATATATCAGCCCGGCGGCAATAGCCCAATGGATAGGGTGTCGGACTGGCGATCGAGAGATCGTGAGTTCGATCCCCACCCCACCCATTGCACTATTGACGTGAATCCACTCCAGACACAAGCATATTTAGCTTAGTTGGAGGGGTTAACAAGAATACTAGTAACGTGCAACCCACATTGCGAGTAATCTTTTTTCTTTAAAAAAAAAAAGCCTTAATGTGCTTTTAACAATATTTTTACACTCATAATAATAGAAAGACGATTGGCTCTACGGGTGACCAATTTTGAGTATCTAATAAACTAATGATACCCCATGGTGCCAGCACTAACAAACAGTTGATTAAACAACACCGATGATACCTTTATATCTTTTGGTTTTAATAGCGCCTACTGTGTATGATGAAATGTACTCGTATATAAATCTTTTGCGTATTTCATGCAATTTTCTCTTATTGTTGTGCGTGATTACCATATTATGCACCAAATCTAGGGCATAGCCGTGCCTCTAGATGTGTTGCATAATTCGATACCTCTGGGCTTAAAGGTCGTAAAGGACAAATGGCGACTATTCAGGAGAAGCAAAAAACGAAAAAAACATAATAATTTTTTCTCCAGTACTTTTGTTTCTTGAGCTATTTAAATGAAGCCTAGGAAGAAAGTGCTTAGAATTTACAGTATTTTCTAAAGCAGTATTAAAAAATTACTCTAATGCTCTATTTACCGAGATAGATTTCCTTTACGACCATAAATTTATAAATGTATGTTCCTTACACCCTTCAATTTTTCATCCTATGTTGTTACCTATGGTCGTAAATCTACTATACTGCATAACACTGAACAAAATAAGGGAATAATCGACAAATGTAATAATTTATAGGCTACGGTATTCAGTAAGGATAAATTAATAATTAAACTTAAGTGTTAAATGAATTATGTAATTTTGTATGTAATTAAATGCATACTATTGTATTTTACGACGCAAAAAGAAGGGGTGTTATAAGCTTGACGTGTGTATCTGTGTATGTATATGTTTGTCGTTGGCATCGTAGCACCCAAACGGATGAACCGATTTTGATTTAGTTTTTTTTTTATTTGATAGGTGTCTAAATCGATAGTGGTCTCGTCTCAGCCTTTCATGCATATCTTCGAATTAATGAGAATCCGTTCAGCCGTTTTAAGACAATGAGTTTTTTTTCTATCATCTTATAATCATCGTCATAATATTTTGGTCTGATTAATATGAGATTCAGTATCCTCATAAATTATATTGTAAAAAAATGGTAGATTTGACCTGATGCTGGGGCATATCCTGTAATTTGCTGAATACGCTACTCCTGACCATTGATTTTATTGCTTGCCCTTTATCTACTCAAGGCGGTGTAAGACAATTGATAATTTGTATGTACTTAACACTCAAAAGTTGTTTCATACTTTGCTAAAGCAAAGTATACTCATGTTGGTAGTTTAGTACACTCTGCAAACTAAGTGTGATTTACGTCCACATTTCCACGGTAAACTTTGTTTATCGTGTCAAATTATGTGGGTCGTAAAGGCATTTTTTTTGTTGAACGGAATATAGAGATCGATTGAGAATTAAAAACTGAGTAAGACAGTGTCAAAAAGTCCTTTACGACCAAATGTCCTTTACGACCTTTGAGCCCAGAGGTATCGGAATGGTAATCACGGGGGGCACAGCAGTGCCCCGCCAAGTCGAGCAATACAAAGAAGCACGGCCGTACCGTCATTATCTCGAATAAAAATTACAGGATGAGTGATTTTATCCACAGGGGTGCACCTAATGACTGAGTGGGAGGTTTTCAAAACTCAGTCACTAAGTTTCTGCCTATTTTAGATCATTTACAAAACTAACAAAAAACTACTTTTAATGCCGCACTATTAAATTTCAGTACCAAATATAGGCTGTTTATTTTTATATCACTTGAAATACTCATCGGATCTCGATGAAATCACAAAAGGACCAAACGAAAAGTATACTCTCTCAGACAAAAATAAACTGGCCAATTGAAAGTCGGACTCGCACTCGTAGGGTTCCGTACCACACTACAGTATTTTATAAGATCTAGCAAAAAATACCACTATCATTTTTCGCCAGCAAAAAATAACGCCATCTAACGTATAACAAAGGTGTTAGGGATCGACATTTCAATATAACGCCATCTATGGGACGTTTACCTAACTAAACGTTCATAGATGGCGTGAAATGCCGAAAAAAACACGTTTCTTGTATGGGGACCCTCTATTATTTTTAATTTTATTCTGTTTTTAGTATTTGTTGTTATAGCGGCAACAGAAATACATCATCTGTGAAAATTTCAACTGCCTAACTATCACGGTTCATGAGATACAGCCTGGTGACAGACGGACAGACAGACAGACAGACTAACAGACAGACAGACGGACAGCGGAGTCTTAGTAATAAGGTCCCGTTTTACCCTTTGGGTACGGAACCCTAAAAACATCTAAATCGGTTTAATCAATGACGAATTCTGAAGTCCCAATAATAAAATAAATGTCAAATAAGTTAAATTCAACTATAAGGTATGTATTAACTTGTATGCAACTTAATTAATTGGAAGCATAGAAGTAACATTTAATGTTACTGAAACTATGTTGAAGCACTTTTTCATACATTTTGCGGATGTCGTGAAAGCTACAAAAAGAGTATTATTATAATTAGTACCATTAGGGTTGATTTCACCATTTATGCTACTAATCGAGATTTATTGAACTAAGTTCTACTAAAACGTGTTCAAACGTCGATGTTGATCTTGGTTTACGCGTACTTGATTTCACCACCTCCCATCAGGCACCATTTGATCACATTTACCAAAACCAAGATTTTATGCTATTACGCACAATGGAACGTAAATGTCGTCATAGAGCTGTCGTATTAGATTGATTTGGCATTGTCAAACTGACAAATTCATATTACTAAATTCGTTTTCGTGTCCGTGCATGGTACATATTTTGGTGTTCAGAATCGTGAATTTCAAATTTTAGAATGTAGCCCAAGGAATTAAAATATTTATAATTTTAATAACGAAATAACAAGACGTCTTGTCTTCATAAGCCATGTACGAACGCGCAAAATACGAGTGACAGTTGCTGTAAACAGTGTAAGCGGGATTAAGAGCGCTAAACGCCCAAAATCGGTAATTCAGAATTAGAAGTCGTTTTAACTGTAACCACGTTCAGTTTGTGGTGATGAAATGCAAAATGCCGGTTTAATCTCAGTTAAACACGTAAACCAAGTGAAAGTCGACCTGATCGCGTTTATATTAACTCGTGAAATCGGCCCTTAGTCCGACAGTGGATAGCGGATCCGCCATCAACACCATTCCAAATTCAAAAATGTCCAATACGTAGACGAACATTAAATAGACAAGACATAAGCGTATGCGAATGAAATAGCTATAGAGATATAATAATGAACACGGGATACATATGCCAGTTATAAGATAAAACAGTACAACGTAATTTGGTCGGGTCATACAATACAGCGGGTGAAAGCCAATGGGCGCACTAGAACTGAGAAACAGAGCTGGCTTTAAGCAATAAAATTGCATATGCAGAGAATCAAAATTGGTTAATAAACGACGAAGTTATCCGCGAACAAACATAAATATATACGTATATATATGTACAATCAAATTGAGAAACCTCTTTCTTTAAAGTCGATTAAAAAGAAATTAGAGCTCTCATATTCTGCATCTAGACACAGAATAATGAATAGTACAAGTAATCCAGACAGGCACATTTTGTTCTCTTTCTTGTATTGTTGCTTACGTTTAGGTAAATATATTGAACGGCTAATCTGTCTATTATAAGTCAATAATTATTATGATCGAACATTTCCAGGCTAGAACAACTCATTTAAAAAAAATACAATTTACTTGGTTTGTCATGTTTAAACTTAAATTGTGTGTCTTATACAACTACTACTTAGAGAACTTACTATTAGTGAAATTAATATTTTGATTGCAGCATAGTTGCACCTGCAACTATGTACGATTTGTGCGTCTCTGGTTTTCTTAGACGTTCATATACCTCTGACATAATCAAAGGTTAAATTCCTTTGTCGAATACGATGCCGAGATACTCAATTAAGACTTTAATAGGGTGGGTTACGTTGAATGTAACCCTGGCGAAGCGTTTAGTTCATGTTTAGACGCTGAGATTACTTTGTAATCGTATTAGCGAAGCAGAATTTAATCTGTGAACGTAAATGAAATCTAAATCAGACATCACTGAAGATGAATAGGCTATAGAAATTTAGAAATTGGGTAATTGCGGTGTGCTGATAGAATTCAATTCTGTAGTGGAGGCCGTTATTGGGTTAATGTAGTGTAGGACGCCTTGTAACTGTACTGAACTGGTGGAGTAATACACTGCACAGGCTGTTTAATGGCTTAGAATAAGTCAACTCAAATGGAACTGGCCAAGTGCGAGTCGGATTCGCACACGTAGGGTTCTGATTGAACAAAATTTGCCGGAAAAATTAAGTATCTACATAGTTTTAACATCGATGCATATCAATACCGTGTCAATACCGTGTCAATACCGTGTCAATACTAAACATGCTTATTTACGACAACACCATCTAACGAATGTCGAACAAACTTCTAACACCCACCATGTGAACGTTAACACAAACGTCAGTTACCTTTTTGTTGGTTACCATCGTTCATAGACGGCGCTATAGTAAAAACAGGTTTATTTTGGGGACCCCCTCTAATGTTTATCTTTGTTCTGTTTTTAGTATTTGTTGTTATAGCGGCAACAGAAATACATCATCTGTGAAAATTTCAACCATCTAACTATCACGGTTCATGAGATACAGCCTCGTGACAGACGGACAGACGGACAGACAGACAGAGACGGACAGCGGAGTCTCAGTAATAGGGTTCCGTTGGTACCCTTTGGATTCGTAACCCTAAAAATGATTAAAACTAATGAACTTCATTCTGATTTCATTTGTGATAAAAGTGTGCTGTGTTTCAGCGTTCATTCCAAAAATGTACTCTCATGCACGGTACACAGCGACGCGGCTTGCGTCTATCGCGGATAAATTAATCGTTCAGTTAGTTCCTTGCGGACGTGGTTGTGAATAGTACATTCATAGTCATGGATAAATATTTGACTTTGGTAGTCAACTCCGCATGACTGTCCGTCCAGCACTGTAACTACATTAGAACCAATAAGAGTCCGCACTGAACGCTTTGTATATGCCTTTATACATTTTACCGTCCGTCGCGGACATCTGCGTAATCGCAACTCAAAGTTGGTTCAGTCGTTTTAGCTGCATGTATCAAATAGAAATAATTATAAAAAGATACAAACATATTATATTAACAAAAAAATCCCTACTTTTGCACAATCAGATTATATCTTTTAAAAACAGCATTCCAAAGAAAGATTTGAGTCAAACAGGTTTTTAAATTGACAACCTTTGGAGCCAGATGAAAATACAGATAACATATTAAGGTAAAATCTACTTGCAAGAAGCTAAGAGATTATTCTCGTCAATTCAATTCATTCCCAAGGGAAAGTGTGAAAAAGATTATTCTATTTCCCTCATTCCCAGCGGACAAATATTTTGTTTCTTGGCTTTTCAATAATTTCTATCGACCATTACTCGTAATATATTTATATTCTGTGGAAACCATCCTTTTTGCCACTTCAGGGACTTTGAGTGCTTTGCCCATTAATACTTAATTCCGTATAGTTTGACCACGACCATAGAGTCCGGTGGATTATTAAAACTGAACTAATTTAGTTGGGTAAGGAGATTTTTGTGTATTACAGTCGATTAGCATTTCGACCACTGCATCATCTCAATTTGACTGAAGATTCAGTCAAATTGATTAAAGATTATAATTATAAATATAATACATAAAATATAAATATTAAGATACATCTTTTTTTGTCTGAAAGTGAAACACGACAGTGAAACTTCTTCATGGATAAATGATTTAAAATCAATCAAAAACTGTCTGAATCCATCAATAAAAATAAAAAATAAGATATTTGATACTAAACTTCAAATAATCTTATTTATTTAAATTATCTTTTATCATTATTTTAAATTATATTTACATTCATTATCAGTCGGTGTCAGTCCACTGCTGGACGTAGGCCTCCCCCAAGACACGCCAAATTATCTTTACTCACAGTAAATTCCCGTGAATTGATTGAGACTATAATTTAAAATTTTGGGCATTATTTTCTCATTTTATGTGTAAGTTGTGGTGTAGTCACCGTTTTTAAAATGCTAAATGCTATATATTAAGTGCCCCGGAGACGGTCATTCAAAATTGTCAATTTTCACGTCAATGATGGACCAAATGATTGTCTACAGAGGCAATTGAAGCCAATGTCATTCGGAACTACAAAGTAAAAAGTGAATGATGGAAATATTGATTGAAGCCCATTGACAATTTCGAATGACCGTCTCCGGGGCACTTTAAAGTATTCAAACTCAAATTCTAAGAATGTCTCTCACTTCTGCCTCTTAATTAGAGTAGCCAAAGAGGCACTCATAAGATTTTTATTTTCTTAAGATTTTTCTCAATACGATGTCACTATATAGGATCGCGAGGGACCGATATTAATCACATTAACTAACCCGACCCTCGTTTCCGAAAAACCTCTTATGTAGGAAAACCTTTTCATTTTCGAAATAAATAATTATGTGGTAAATATCTCAATGTTTTAAGGGTTTCACAGATCAATGATATAAAATCGAAAATTTAAAAAATAAATCGTGTGGTTCTGTATATAAACCGATTTTGTTAACGATGAGCTTTTTTTAAAAAGAAAAATTATCGAGATGAAAATGTGTTATTTATACGAGCAAATGCGTGTATATCACGCTTTCATTCCTCATAGCAAACAAAATTTTAGTTTCTGTCAATATTTGAAATTAAAATTAGGTGTCTATATTTTCTCTTCCGGATATAGTACCTAAACTAGATAAATTCTGTTAATGTCTTGATCATCATCATAATCAGCCGGTATCAGCCCACTGCTGGACATAGGCCTCTCCCAAGTAATGCCACTGAGCCCGATCTTCGGCTCTTTGTTTCCAGTCACTGCCCACCGCTTTGCGAATATCGTCGCTCCAACTGGTCACAGGGCGTCCTACGCTACGTTTACCGATTCGCGGTCTCCACACTAGAACCAGTCTACCCCAACGGTTATCGGTCCTTTTTTTTTTTTTGTGACCCAGGAAAATCTTTTATGGATACTAAATCGCCCGGGGGAGCGAGATGATTATGTGGGACTCGCTGCCTAAAAGGCAGGATACCGCACTAAAAACCTGGGGTGAGCCGTCATCCACCGTGGTGGACCAAGATGGGGTTGGGCTAGCATTCACCAACTTGCCGCGGTGGCAGACCCAAATGGGCCTCTGCCGCTGCGGAGGGCTGACCTTGCTCACCAAAGTCAACCCTCAACCGTCATGTGGGGAGTGCAAGCCGTTGGAGAGTCCCCCGACTCTCCAACAGTTACCCCACAATGACAGAGGAGTGTGGCTCGTCTTCTCGTCAAACTTACCATACCCTCCGTCCCTCTGATGACAGGCGTGCGAAGAGCAAATACCCCTACTCACACACCGTCCGCTGTTCGACTCGCATGCCATTGCCAGTGGCATACGAGACTCCACTCACGACCGTCACCGGCCCCACCTCTTGGCCCGAGTGAATCGGACCCACAGCCTTAGAGGAGTGTGGCTCGTCTTCTCCTCAAACTCATCACACCCTCCGTCCCTCACATGACAGGTGTGCGAAGGGCAACTACCCCTACTCGCACACCGTCCACCGTCCGGCTCGCATGACAAAAGCATGCGAGCAACCCTCTTGCAGCCGTTACCGGCCCCGCCACTAAGTCCGAGCATTATGCGCGGACCCACCACCGGACGGCTCCCACCACCGAGCCCGCCCTGCTCCGTCACACTGTGCCCTCTGCTAAATATCAGAGGGACACGCAGAGGAGCCCCTCACGTCGGAACTTCGCTATCGGTCGACAATTTAACCCAGTAAACTAGGAAAAGTTGTCGGCCGATACCCAGGGTACACCACGAGGAGGTGTTCCGAACCGCACCCCAACGGTTATCGGTCCTACGGCAGATATGACCAGTCCACTGCCACTTCAGTTTGCTAATCCGATGAGCTATATCGATCACTTTAGTTCTCTGGCGAATTACTTCGTTCCGGATTCGATCCCGCAGAGAAACACCGAGCATAGCTCTTTCCATAGCTCGCTGAGCGACTTTAAATTGGTGGACCAGTCGAACCGTGAGTGTCCACGTTTCGGCTCCGTATGTCAAGCCGGGTAGGACGCACTGATTAAAGACTTTTGTCTTTAGGCACTGTAGTATATGCGACGAGAAGACTCGACGGAGTTTTCCAAATGCTGCCAGCTGAATTCTTCTCTGGATTTCCTTTTCGAAGTTATGTTTGCCTAGTTGGAGCGTTTGCCCTAGGTTAACATACTTAGTGACAACTTCGAGTGGGATTCCATCTACGGCAATCGGTTCCGGAACAACGTGCTCGTTGTACATGACTTTGGTTTTATCCAAATTCATCCGGAGACCGATGCGACGAGAAGAATCAGCTAGGCAATTCAACATCCTTTGTAAGGCCTGCAGCGTCTCTGCCATAATGACGATGTCATCTGCGAATCGTAAGTGAGAGATGTACTTGCCGTTGATGTTGATGCCACAATTTTTCCAGTCCAGCGTCTTAAACATATCCTCCAAGGCGTTAGTGAACAGTTTCGGGGATATGACGTCCTCCTGTCTCACTCCACGACGCAGATGGATATGATTAGTACGCTGGTTCTGTATTTGTACACTCATCGTTGCGGCATTATACAGACATCTCATCACTTCGATATATCGCCAGTCGACTTGGCAACGCTGGGCAAAGGGGCCGATTGTACTCTTCGGTCTTCTGTACAATCTGCCGCACTGTGTGGATGTGGTCCATGGTGCCGTAACCACTTCGAAATCCGGCCTGTTCCGGAGGTTGGAACTCGTCGAGTCTTCGCGCAAGGCGGTTCGTGATGACCCTTGAAAACAGTTTGTAGACATGGCTCAGAAGCAAAATCGGGTAGTAGTTTTTCAATAGGGTTCTGTGGAGTTCTCCCAGTGAAGAGAACAGAATTGAAGAGCTGTTGCAGCTGGCTTACAGCTGGGGTTCCTCCAGCTTTTAGAAGCTCCGTTGTGATTCCGTTTTCACCTGGGGCCTTTCCATTTTTGCGCTGTTTAAGGGCCATCACGATCTCATCTCGGCTGACTTCGGGCAGGTTTTTTGTGAAGTGGCGGGTCAAGGAGGCTCTACAATCCTCAGTATCGGGTACGGGCCTTGAAGCATGCGATGCGTAGAGCTTGCCGTAGAAGTCTTTAACTTCTGACAGAATCTCCGACTTGGATAAGACGACGTTCCCCGTTGACGTTGTCTGCTGATGTAAGGGATGTAAGGGAGCACACATACCATCTAAGTGCTCCCAGTCAACCTCACCTGCCCGTGGTGCATACTGCTGACCAACGAACGGGGCTCTGGCGACCGACAAATGGCGGTATAATCATTTCAAATTATGGCGTAGCTAAATAGTACAGGCCGGTGACGCGCAGCAGCGTCACTGGTGTGAGAAGCTACGTCCTGCGATCGTCAACACGCCTGCCCAGCGTGGCGATTAGGGCATATCCCTCCCAAGAGATGAAAGAAGTAATATGGAAAGTCACAAGTTGCCGCGGCCCCCAGTTCCCGGCCGCCCTGCTATTCCTGACCACGGCGGCGGTCACGGTAACGGCAGGGCAGGGGGTGCTAAGAATCTCCGGGCTACGGAAGGCCGCCAAAACAAACTGACCCTCGCAACATATAATGGACGCACGATTCGGCTGGATGATCATCTGGCGCAGCTGGAGGAGGAGCTGGGACACATAAGATGGCACATTCTGGGGTTATGTGAAGTCCGAAGACAGGGAGAGGACACCATAACTCTAGAATCGGATCATCATCATCACCATCTTATGTATTACAGAGAAGGAGACCAGCCATCCCAAGGCGGCGTCGGGTTTCTGGTCAACAAGGTTCTCAGTGACAACGTTGTAGAAATCTCCAGTGTCGACCAGGGTAGCGTACCTCATAATTAAGTTAACCAAGAGGTACAGCCTCAAGGTTATCCAGGTCTACGCACCGACCTCGACACACTTGGATGAAGAGATGGAGAGCATAAATGAAGACATCTCTAGAGCCTTACATACCACCTCTAAGGCTCACTACAACGTTGTCATGGGAGACTTTAACGCCAAAGTGGGAGTACAGACCTGCAGTGAAACGACAATAGGACCACACGGATTTGGCAGTAGGAATCACAGGGGGCAAATGCTTGTCAACTTTCTCGAGAAAGAGGAGCTTTTCTTGATTAACTCGTTCTTCAAGAAACAGCCCCAAAGGAAGTGGACGTGGCAAAGCCCCGACACTGTGACTAAAAATAAGATTGACTTCATCATGACGGACAAACGGCGCATATTCAGAGACGTCTCAGTGATCAGTAGGTTCAATACTGAAAGTGATCACCGACTTGTACGAGGCTCTCTGGATATCGACTTCAAAGCCGAAAGATCCCGATTGATGAAGCTACGCTCCGACCGAACCTACTCCAAACCGTTGTTGGATCCGAAACATTCCAATTAAAATTGGAAAATCGATTCGCTGCCTTGGAAACCACAGAAGAGGTATACCAGAAACTCGAAGAAGTGGTGGAAATCCTCAGGGATGAAGGGACGAAGTTTTGCGGGAGCAAGCGTACGGGCATAAAGTATAAACTTTCGGCAGAAACACTTCGACTAATAGAAGAGAGACGAACAGACCCTTTGTCAGCTTTGTTAATTAATCAGGTGCGCAACAAAACCATTAAGAAGCTGGTACGACAAGACCTCCGATCCTCTAACACGCTCTTGATTAAAGACTCAATTGAGCAGAATCGGGGGTTGAAAGTGTTCGCCCAGCCTCTGGGTAGAAGCCACCTTACAAAACTGACATTGTCTTGATAACCGTCATTATATATCATATGTAAAATATGTTCCGAAATTAGAAATTACGGACAAAACTTCTATCATATGACATATTATATTAGAATCCTTCGTGTTTTCTGAAAATGCTAACAATAAGGCCAGGTTTAAATGACTTTGAACTGATGTAAGATGAAATTTTACCCTCTTAGACGATTATTTGTGATGTGTTCATCACATGGCAAGCAAATATCTAAATAATATAAATAAAACATAAAAATCATTTCTACTTATTTATAAATTTAGAAACCATTCAACCGATGTGAGTGCATCAAACCGGTTTCATTAGACAGGTAAAATTGCAAAGATGTTTTTAGAATACAAAAAACAATGCATTAAACAAATGCACTGTCCATTCATCAAGTCGATTTTCTTCTTTACCCATACCAAAATTTTCCCGAATTTTGTAATAAATGTCTTCTTTTATTTTTTTTCCTTCCGAGCTTATTAAATTATCTACTAGTTATTTATAATTTTACGTCATAATCTACTAAACCCACAGAACAGATGAAGTTTCTTTCTTACTGAACCATTAAAATGTTAAGTTTAACACGCTCCATAATTTTACTGGCCTATTAGGTCAATTTTTTTTTTGTAAAAACAACTAAATTTGTAAAGATTTTATCAATTGTAATGAAAAATACCAATTATAACAATACATAATTATATTACTTCATGTAGGCCCAAATTCGACGGTCCTACTATTTTTCATTAAGGAGTTCCAGTTCCTACAGCCAGCTGCCATCATCAAGTGAGCTCGATGATACCATAATATTATTGTATTGTCACCGAAGATACGCAACTATACCCAAGAGTCCAATCATAGCTTAGCGGCAATAGCCGAATGGATATGGTGTCGGACTGGCGATCAAGAGATCGTGAGTTCGATCCTCATCCCATTGCACTATTGAACCCACTCCAGACACAAGTATATTTAGCTTAGTTGGAGGGGTTAACAAGAATACTAGTAATGTGCAAAACACATTGCTAAGAAACTTAAAAAAAAAACGAATATAAGGAAGTAGTTCCTAATTAAGCTTCCAAGATTTGACCCAGATACACTAACGACAAGTTAAATAAAAGCTTGTCAAAAAAAAAACATTTCTCGGAGATATAAGACAACATAATTATGATCTAGTTTAAAAACTAAAACAACCGAACTAAAATACTACTTCTAATACCTAACAAATAGTAACAATTTCATCTTTTTAGCTTACGAACTATTTTTCCACTTCTCTTAGCAATCTTTAACATAGAGTGCGAGAAAATTAATCGCTAAATGTGACAAAAGACATTTTTGCTAAAAGAATTTCAACACGCAGGTGTTATACGAAATATCGTTTGTCGTAGATTTTCCGGCGTCCATTAGGTACAGAAAGGTCACTAATGGCCGTTTTCCAAATAAAGTATATATTTTGCCGGAAAATACCAACGACGTAAAGGTTTTCAGTGAATTAGGGTCATTCTAGGTTTTTAGGAGTGAGTACAATATGAGCGTTAGTTTACTGCTAAAGCTGATTCGATACGAGTTGCGTAAGAATAAATATTAAAGGGCATAAAGATGACTTCTTACCGGCAGGGCGCCGGTTCAAAACCTAGGAGTTCGTTCACAGGTGAAAGGAGCATACTGTATCGATGTTCCGCCTGATTTGCTACAAAAAAAAAACAACGGGTTGCACTCCGGGAGTGCCGGCAGAAGTGTAATCTTGAACACGTCATTTTTGAATATTTTGGAATGACACCTCGCGCAAGCGGTCTGCACTCCGTCCTAAGAATTTTCGAACAGGACACGTGACCTGACGCAAGTTTAACATTTTTACCCATCCCAAGAAAAGTTCACAACGCCGCTAAAGAAGTTTTCACTTCAGAATAAGTTTGCCACCACCAAGGAAAAAATCTGCCGCCGTAAGCTAACGGTATTCCAGCGGCATATAGCCCCACTCTAGACCTAGTGAGTTTACCATCGTCGACCACATGATCGCATACTACCAGGCAGATAGTGGAGTGAACAAACGCTACGTACATGCGCATGAGTAAAGAAAAGGTATTTCTTTACTCATGTGGTACATGAACATAAACTCATCCTACAATCAAATCAAACAAATCTTACATCCTCATACACACACACACACTACTTACACACGTAACAATCATAATACACTCACACACACGACTTACACACGCTGACATTCATGCTAGCCTATCAAATATTTAAAAAAAATTATTAACTCCTTATTGCACAAGGTTCAATAACTTTTGTGTCCACAATTTAGAAAGACATGAATTTAATTTTCGGTCATTTTACCGGAAGTGAGGTCAAGACGGATACCGTGACCGAAATGGATCAACCCTGAATTCATTACTTTAGTTCCGTGACTGACAGTAAAGTAATGGTAGAAACAAATGTTGTGTGATGATGAAATATTCACAAAATATTGAATAATTCTAAGTAGCGATAAATGCACGCCTGTCACTTAGTTTCTTCTTATTGTCTCGAATCACAAAATTCTACTTTTAATATTATAAAGGCAAAAGTTTGTGAGTGTGTAAGTATGTTTGTTACTTCACGCTAAAATTACTTAACTTTTTGAGCTGAATTTTGCAACATGTAAACATGTAAACAGCCTAGACCCTGGAATAACTCATAGGGTCCTTTTTATCCCGATATCCTCACAGAAACGATACCAACGCGGATAAAACCGCGGGGCACAGGCAAAGCTAGTATTGAGTAATTTTAAATAAATGCACAGCAATAAATGCACAGTCGTCGCTTAGTTTATTGTAATAATCATATCGCGTAATGTTAGCAGAATAAAATATCCTTTTAAGGCTACGAATGAACTGACGCTTTATTTTATACATTATAAGTAAGTATACCGCGTGAATGATTTTCTCAAATGAAATGAAATTAAGTTTAAAATTGTTTGCATTTACATGTTTCAGTTGCAAGTTTGAGATGTTTTGTCTCCGTGAATTAAATGATACCTATAAAAATATCCCTGAATATACATCAGATTTTGATTGAAAAATGGAGTAATAGGTAGAGAGAAATATTTAGCAGTAGGTATTCTAATGTAAACAATATCAGAATCCTAGCAAATTATTATTAAAATAAAACAAATATTTAAAAAAAACTAAGAAACACGCGATGCTAGGTTTTTTGTTGCGCGACGCGAAACCACATGCATCGTCGCGTCGCGTCGCGACTCGGTGTGAACTGACCCTTATTGGTTTGTGTATACAGTCCATTTGGCAGAGCAAGAATTCATATTTCTAACCTTTTATAATTGAGCGCGTAAAGTCTGTTTGCACCAGATTATCAACTCGATTTATAGGGTCAAACAAATTTGTTCCGAGCGATTGAGTGTCCTTTTTATACGGTGTTTGAAAAATATATGTGAGTTATACTATAAATTAGATCAAATAGATATTAGGCATCATTTCCAATTAGTGATAACGCTAACCAAATGTAACATGAACAAATAGCTACAGCAGGTATATGTGTAGCCAATCAATTTAATGATTATTCAAACACTATTGCCTCAGACTAATTGGTAAGTATGTAGCTTTATACGATGAATAAACTAAATGATTACATCAGCAAATAGCTATTTACATAGGTTCATATTTCACACTAATTGACTTCTGATAGACAAAGCACAGCTTAAAAGCAAGACAGAAAGGACGTAAGACGCAGGCGGGGCGCGAACGTGATTGAAATGAATTGAAATTTAATATATATAATAATATAAATAAATTAAAATATAAAGGTGTATAAACCTATAAAACATAAACAAAATGTAAGGAATAAGAAGGAAAAAATCTCGCGATGCAAAAAATATAGAGCGGAGGAGAGCAGGTTCTGTTTGGCTTCACTCTAGTGCTAGGCACTACACAATTGGGCCGTACGATTTTTTCGCTGGTCGGAAAAAACCCCGTGGCGAAAAGGTTTGGTCACTTGAGCGAAACGCACAACGTTGCAATATGCGATATGCCGTTTCATTACGGACCCGTAGAAGGCAAATGTGCCTCAAGCTTATTAATTGTCTTTTTTAATCGTATATTTATTTATACTGGATCTTGGTGGGATGTACAACGTGATGGAGCGTGAATAAGGTGCTAAGCCATACGTGTAAGATGATTGCTGTAAGGTACCCTTTATACTAAAGATTCCTCATGCTTTTTTCGATAGTTGTTAAAAACATCTATTTTTAATTTTAAATTAAGCAACAAATGACGTACCTATTATTTTAAGGTAGATCCTAACACTTGTAGTTTAATAACACAACGCAAAATAGTTTAAGCGCACCTATATAAAATAGTTATATCTATGTAGCCATAATTTTAAAGTAGATATAGTTTAAGTGTATCTGGCTGAAATCTGTGCTCTTCTGTAAATAACTTTATTCTTTTTGCTTGCTCACTTTTGGCGAAGCAAAACGCGGTAAGTTACACGTTACGTCTTCTCTTGTTTTTGTGTTGTAGAAAGTTTTCGTAGACTGCATTCACTCATAGCTAAAGAAAATTAAAATGACCGCCTCACTTTCTAACCAATAAGTAGCTTTCCACCATTAAGGAGAGAATCTGCCGCCATAACTTTACGGTGTTTCGGCAACAGACAGCCCTTAAGAGTCAGGGTATTCTAGGCCTTGCGTGTTCATCATCTTCGCACACACCGTCGCTCACCATCAAACGGGTAAGTGGTGAAACGATAACCTGTTAGATATAAAGAGAGGTATTCTCACAAGTAATTTAGTCAATATTTTGTGATAAATAAAGAAAGACTTAAACGTGAAACCGCTTTTAGTTCCGTAATTAAACATTTTTCTAAAGAGGATGAATAAAAAAAGATTGACAAAACTGAAATGGGCCAGCCGGAAGAGGCCGACCTAGGCGAACGTATCACGACCGGATCGGAGACGTTCTAAAGAAAGGCTAAGTCCTTTTGACTTTTACCTATAACCGGCGAGCATGTATGAAAGCGCTCATTAAAGTGGATGAAGCGAAAGAGGTATGTCAAGATCGTAGCATGTGGAAAGAAGTAGTCTCTGCCAACCCCAACGGGAAAAAGGCGTGATTTTATGTATGTATAAAGAATTATACTGAGCGGACTGGGACATACTTGGATGTTTTTATTTCGTTCGCCGTAACCAAATTAACTCAAGATCTCAGTTAGTTAGTTATCGATAGTATACTTATTAACTGCAATAACCCACAGTTTATATTGCAACTAAACCAGAAATATTTGCGTTCAGTACTAGTCAAAGCATAAAATTTACTTTCACTTTTTAAGTAACATACACTACGTATGATTGAAAACATAGTTAAAAAACTACAATAAATATAATTAAAATAAATGAGTTTGAATGCAGTCTAAGTTTATATATTTTCCTTTTGTTGATGTCTACGTTGCTTTTCTTTGTAGCTGATTACCTATAGTTGTTCTTTGCTTCTATTATTGTTGCCTTTTATGTCCTTGTTTTTTAGTGCTACTTTGTAATGTTCTTTTTCAGCTACATTGTGTTGTGTTGCATCTTTGGCGTAAGTAAATACTTAGTTTTTAGACGTTCATTTGTTTCTGCTGAGCTTTGTTCATTGTTGTTTACCTATTTATTTATTTTTTCATAGAATTTGGTGTAGACGCTCGCCCTACGGTAAGTAATGACGTCAACAGAAATTGTGACATTACTGTACACAAGGGAGGCCCATAACAAGGTCTAATCATTCTGTTTTTAATCGAACTACTCTAGAAAGAGCGAGACGGTGATACATATTATTTTTTGTTTTAATAGTATATCCGCAAATTTTAATCACTATCTCTCCTGTCGTTAGGTGACGATGCAGTCGAGAATGGTAGCACGCTGCGCCTAGAATGAGAACTAGCTCTCGACAAAAAATATTAAATAGTACGACGTACTCTCGAAGACAAGTGCTGGGACACAGTTTGACGTTTGCCGAAAGATTTTCCAACTTTAGGGTGATAGCGGGCCAGACGGACACTAAACAGTGGCCTATCACTATGTATGGGCTGTTACTACATTGATATATGATACAAGTATCCTGTATCCTGTCAGCTTACATAGCCCTTCATCAGAGGGCCCACACGGAAGGGCCACTAGGCTTTGAGATTTGAACCGACGCACCACTGGACATGTGACTAGACCTCTAAACTTACTCAGTCGTATCATAACTAAAATGTAATGTTTAGATCGTTTTAGATTCGGAATAGGAAATTATTTCGTAGTTTTAGACGTAATGGTATATCCTCAGTGCATTAATTAGTCTTCCTCTCCTCACAATGAATGGTTCGCGGAGAGTCGTTAGCAGAAAAAGGGCGCATTATGTGACTCCGACAGCCTTTTGTTTTATAGAATGCTTTGTCCATCAGATAGCTACCTCGTATCTTCCACAAAGGGCTACACGTACTTCGACAGTTAAGCCGGCTTTTCACTATGAGATATAATATAATGTATCATCATCATCAATATCAGCCGGTATCAGTCCACTGGTGGACGTAGGCCTCCCCCAAGACACGCCACTGAGCCCGGTCTTCGAACCGTGAGTGTCCACGTCTCGGCTCCGTATGTCATGACATGTAGGACGCACTGGTTAAAGACTTTTGTCTTTAGGCACTGTGGTACAGGTGACGAGAAGACTCGACGGAGTTTCCCAAATGCTGCCCAGCCCAGCTGAATTCTTCCCTGGATTTCTTTCTCGAAGTTGTGTTTGCCTAGTTGGAGCGTTTGCCCTAGGTAAACATACTGCGTGACAACTTCGGGTGGGATTCCATCTACGGCAATCGATTCCGGAACAACGTGCTCCATGTACATGACTTTGGTTTTATCCAAATTAAATCCGGAGACCGATGCGACTAAAATAATCAGCCAGGTCATTCAACATCCTTTCAACTCAATATAATGTATGAGGTATAACATTTTATCGCTCGTTATACATTTTGTATGAGACTGTTTACACTATGCTTATAATATATATATTACATCCCAAGCTATAAATATTTTCTAAGGTGGGAGGGGTGGGGAGGAGAGGGGGAAGTGAGGGGAAGGGGAGGGTAAGTAAGGGGAGGGGGAAAGGGGATTAGCGTGGCGTGGTGCGGTGCGGTGTATTTGGGATACGTATTTGTCTTATTAGTTAATGCTACCCATAGACACTATTCCACGCGGACGAAGTCGCGGGGCACATATATATATATATATGTATGTAAATGTATATATATATATACTAGCTGTGCCCCGTGACTATATATATATAAATAAATCAAACCTACTTATATTCGGTTTTGCCGCCTATTACCAACATTTTAAGTTAAAACTCATCTGAATCGAAGTACTCTTAAACCTTTTTGTTTCGTATACGCTTCGTGTTTTGCAGACGGGTCTTTTAATTTAAATACTTATATTCTGTAGATGTTATTTATTATTTTACTTTACAATATATATTTTATATTATATATTTAATATATATAATATGTATATATAATATATATATATATATATATATATAATATATATATTTAATCCTTTTTTATTTCATCCCTCGTTATGAATGATTTGAAAGACCTGGGGGCCTAGACAAGTTACCATCGCTCCGTGTCGAATCAACGCAGCTATGTAGGCTGTATAGCTCCGTCCCCGTCATGTCGTTCATTTCGTTCATTCAATGATTTCCGTGATACGGGGGCCGGTCACTCGACTAAATCCCTATACAAAGCCGTGTGTCGGCGCAGCACGAAGTCGCGTGATACAATATAAACATTTTAAATGCGACACATTTCATTGAGATAATTCGGTGGCGCCGCGCGTCTTGCTGCGTCGAGCTGCACCGCGCTGCGCTGAGCGGCTTTTCGCTGCGCAGTGCGAAACCAGAAGTATCGTCACGTCGCGTCGCGTCTCGGTGTGAACTGACCCTAAGAAACGATAAAAAATTGATGCCATCTACGCCAACAGCTGACTGACAATCAGCCGTATTGTTTTGCTTTTATACCGGGTCCAAGTGGCGATTTGAACGATCGAAATCTCATCGACTTCGACTGACAAGAGTGCCACTTGTCTACGCATTTGTAAGGAAATGTTGATCGACGAAATCGAATTTCGTCATCGTTTTGATAAGTTATGTACCATTGTCTAGCACTTGTTGAAACGAAAGTCACTTATCATTTTCTTTGACATTTCTAAAACTTATGCCAATTTCCATACATTTTGGACTAATCGAAATTCGTCATCGACGGTAGAAATGTGTCTTTGTCTAGGCCCCCTGAGCCCTAGTCTGACAAAAACTGTGAAATAAGTATTTTTTTAACCGACTTCACAAAAAAGAGGAGGTTCTCAATTTGACGTTTGTTACCTCCAGAACTCTGTCAAATCTTACCGATTTGAAAAAATATTTTTTGTTTGAGAGATTATGCCTCCCCTTTGGTCCCGAAATTTAATCGAGATCTGATAATTATCTCCGGACATATGGAGATAAACATTTTAAACAACAAATTTGTATACCTTGATGACATGATTATGGCTACTGGCTACTTTGACTATCGCGGCATGCGAAGTCGGTTTTTTCGTTTTGTACGATCATATAGTATGTATGACCAACTAATACTTATACACAATTTTGCAAGAGGGATAAGTCAGTCTTCCCACTCTTTGGTTATTAACTTCTTGAGGTTTTCAAGTAGTTTGTGTGACCAAGAAGGTTGTGTGACTTGGCATTGTACCTACTCGTATCTACAGCGTGAGGTTCACTTCATATAAAATATTGTACTGTGGTACGGAACTACGAGTGCAAGTCCGACTTGCACTTTGCCAGTTTATCATAAAACTAGTGTTCTGCCCCGTGTTAATGTGTACCTAATAAATGTGGTTTATTAACCACTAGCGGAAACCAGGCGTGTGCTACTGCGCTTAAAATACTTGCCTAATGCATTGTTTCAGTGGTCTACAACCATCTTCGTATTACTGCCTTTCTAATGAAACCGGTTTGAGGCACATCGGTTGGATGGTGTCAGTTCACCAATTGATCAACAGATTTTTATAAGTTACACTGTTACAGTGTTTCTTATAAAAATCTCAGCCGAGAAGCTGTCAAGGACTTGATCATTGCTCAACTTTTTTCCACTCATATACGTTAGTCAGTCGTTGCTTGGTTGAGACACGAAATAGATATGCTCCATAGGCTGTTGGCATAGACTATAACCAAATTAGTCGACTAAAGAACGATTCCAGGGGTGGAAGTCTCTACATTGATAGCGATGCGTCTTGTCATCGCAAACGTCTGCTAGAATGAGATGCAGCTAGACAGTTGTTATCTGCATCTCTTTTCTTATCGACGATTATCGTTCAAAATTCATCGCTATTCATGTAGAAACTTCCACCCCAGCCCTCAGATATTCATTTTTTATCAGTAACGGGCTGTAGATTTGACAAATCAAGTGCAGTGCGGTGCGCGATTGGAAACGGTCGTGTCACACTGCACAGTTGAGAATTTATTGTTCGCGAGTCGCACGGCGATAGCCGCTGCCCGCGTAGCGCTATGGGTTCTCAGCAACTTGTAGCGAATGAGCTTTTGGCGTTCATACAATAAGCCATTGACTCGTTTGATGAACCTACCATCATTCACATCTGCAAGTCGAGCTTCAAGGAGGAGGAAGTCTGCAAGAGCAAGACCCTACTCTTCCAGAGTGTCGGCAAGCTGGACGCGATGCCATCCCGCCGGAGAGACGGAGGCGAGAAGAGCGTGCAGGACATCATCACCCTGAAGGAGACTGACCCGGACGACGTGCCCACGTTCGTGGCGAAGCAGCTGGATCGCATTCCTCCTGTCTCGTACGAGCACATCGACTGCACCAGGCTCCTGAAGGATATAACATTCCTGAAAACGAGTCTGGCCGAAGTGGTGGCTAAGTTATCAACATCGGAAACCACCATTAGTGAACTACGTGCTTAGGTAGTGTCGTTACGCAACGCTATGTCAGTAAGTAGGTCACCGCCGACTGATACTGTGAACACACGTCGCGGTGCACAAAATGCATCCATCGGCAGTTTAGAGTCGACCTCATTTAATGTATCACCGCCTGCTGCCGTGCCGTCTGATGTCCCGTGTCCCGCCGCCCGCACCCCCGCTCCAGCGCGAAGACCGTCTGCCGTGGGTACATCTACCCCTCAATGTTCCTACGCTGTCGCTGCATCTCATGAAGGGAAACCGAATGCTGCCTCTTCCGTTCCTTCTGCAAAGACGGAGAGAGCAGATCGAGACGATGGCGGCTTCAAAAAGGTGGAGAAGAAGAAAAGGAAGCCGTCAAACCGAAACAAGTGCGGTACCGCACCGACAGGTCCGTCCCATTTACTGCGAACGGAGATACCCACAACGCTGCTGTACATATCCCGCGTACATTACACCATCACGGCGGAGGACGTGGCGGAATATATTAAGCTGAAGACGAATATGTCCCTGAGGGCGGTGAAGTTGGAGTCGCATTACAATGTAAACTTCAATTCATTTGTGGTGCGGGTTCCGTCTAAGTCCCTCGGAACATATATGGTGGAGGAATTCTGGCCGAGGGGTGTCAAGTTTCGACGCTTTCGAGGTCGGATACCGGACACCATGAATGAACGTCGCACGTCGTCGTAAAATTAACGTGTCTTGTGTTTCTTAAGTGTAGTAAATAGGTATATTATATATATGCTAGTCTTTAAGGTATTTATGAATAATATGGGTCTTAGTATAACATTTCATGTTTACATAAGTTACCTGAAATAAAGATTTATTATTTATTTATTTTATTTTAAGTGACAAAAAAATACCGCGAAATTCGAAAATCGATAAACTACCCATATATCAGCTGATTGGTGCTGTCAACGCCATCTTGCCTCTCAGAAAGTGCTTAACTTTGAGAGCTTTTAATGCAATGCTCAACGACCTCTCAACTTTGATTACTGTTTATGAGTAAGATTTTCCTTGATCAATAGTTCAGCAATTGCTCAAAGCTTGAGACACGTTTATAAGTAACACCGTAAAGTCTATAGTGGACATAGGTAGAAACGTTTTTTGTGTTTTATATATATGTGTATGTATTTTTTAGTGGTATTTTATAGTTTTGTAGTGGTTTTCGTAGTGGTAAGACTTCACAACAAAAATCACTATAAAACTACAAAATACCACTACAAAATATATACATCGCTAGTCCACCTAGGGTGGACTAGCAGAACCACCACTTTGCCAATTAATTATCAGCCGTAAAATAGGAATGTTTTTCGGTTGAAATGGCAAGGTGTCCAGTAAAATTACAGGGCATGTGAGACTCAACATCTTTGTCTCATGATGACAGGCGCAGCGTATAGTAAAATTCTGGTAGTCCAGAATTTTGCATGCTGCTGTTTCTGTAAACCTATTACAGAAACACGTCTACCTAGACGTCATCGCTTATTATCAGGCGAGCGTCGTGCTTGTCCTGTTACTTAATAAAAAAAATTGTGCCGGTGAATGTGTACGTGTGTAGGGAAATAGCACAATGATGATGAGAAACAAACACCATTTTACGTTTAAACCAAAATTTCACCGTAAACCAAACACTATACTGAGAACATGGAGACTAGAAACTGAAGATATGAATCGAGCTGATTAGGACTTCCAACTTGACTTAAATTAAATATGGCTTTTACTCGACTTTACTACTTTTATCTACTAAAGCTTGAAAAATTATAATACTTTGACACTGGCTAAATACACTAATCGTGTGGAGCCATAATGAAGCTGTAAAAACAAGTCCTGCTAAATTCTATCATTCAAAAAAAATCTTCCATTTTTGAGTTTCTACCACCACTAGCTAACAGCTGGTCGAAACTGTTGCAAAAGCGATTCAAAACACCTTATACTGTTCTCTTTTTAACCGACTTCACAAAAAAGGAGGAGGTTCTCAATTGGTCTGTTTTTTTTAAAATTAATTTTATTAAGAGCTTGTTGTGCCCCGCCGCTTCTCTTGCTATTATTCGATAATATCAAAAGAACCGATTTGTTAGTAGATTCTTTTTATATCATATAGGCTAGCGTTTGACCATTATCTCACCTGTTGGTAAGTGGTGATGCGGTCGAAGATGGTAAGCACGCTAAGCCTGGAATGGGAACTGGCTCTCAAGGATAGCGGCGATACTTAAAATTACTTTTTTTAATGATGGTATTGATTTATTTTCTAACGTAGCGTAATTCAATGGCCTAATAAATAAAACATTAAATTAAAAAATCAAAAAACCCGACTGCGCAAAAAGTGAAGTGTTAAAAAACGAACTGAAAAGAAAAAAAACAAGTAAGTCTAGTAGTTTAGACTTCTGTTTAGAGATATCAAAAAACTATACCATTTAAATTCTTACTCGGTCGATACACTCATAAAATAAATTATACATTGTTATATGGAATGTACAGACTTTAACAGTCGGGACACATTAATGGCTTGACGAATGGGGATAAAGAATTAATTAATTAACACTTCACTTTTTGCGCAGTCGGGTTTTTTGATTTTTTAATTTAATGTTTTATTTTACACTTTTTAGTTAAGTAAAGGACGACAAATTCCGTACTATTAAACGACTATACCAAAAGGAAGAGGTTGTTTGTTACCTCAGAACTCCATCAATTCTTAACCGATTTGGAAAATTCTTTTTTGTTTGAGTTAATATGATTTTCGTTTGGTCTCATTGTAATTTTATTGAGATCTGATAAGTAACTTCAGAGATAAGCGCCGCAAACTTTACTGAACACACAAACGTTACTGAAAGTGACTAAAGCGGCATGTAAAATCGTTTTTTTTTTCGATTTGTACGATCATACATTATTTGTTATAAATATATTTTGAATCTCCATTTTAAGACCTTTAATTCGATTCGATTCGAAAAACTTTTGGCGTCTGAAATCCGCCATTTTGAATTTTTCAATTTTTTATGTTTTCGTTGACACTCGCGCTACCATGGCGAATCTATTGACGTGCCAATTATCAAAATCGGCCCATGGCTCTAGTGTGCCACAAAGGAACATACATACATACATACATACATACATACATACATACATACATACATACATACATATATAGACTGATAAACACATTACCTCTCCTTTGCGTCGCGCAGTCGGGTAAAAACAGTAAAGTAATATGCTATTTTAATCACTGTCCATTTTAATTTCCAACTTCTTTTAAGTATTACAGATTGTAAAACCCGTGCCTTAATTTAAAATATTTCAGAACCAGTGAGCTTAAGCTTACATAAGTTAATGCTTGGCGTTTCTGAGAGCATTTCTAAGGCTCCTTTTGATGCCTACTATTCATAAAGTAATGAGCGATGGTAAGGCTTCGTAATACCTTCAATTTAGTTATAAGTTTTTACATTTTTCTGAATAAATTTTAATTGAAAACTATTTTGAAATTAAAAATAACTGTAGGCGAGTGGAATGGTTATCAAATTTCAAATGTAATCTATTAGCTGCAAATAATAAATACTGGTAAGTGAACAAGTTTCAATGATGTTACAAGTTAAAAATGATTTGTTTGTTTGTTTGTTAATGAAAGACAATGTTTTTAACCGACTTCACAAAAAGGAGGAGGTTCTCTATTCGTCGGAATCTTTTTGTATGTATGTTCACCGATTACTCGAATATGCCTGAACCGATCTAGAAAATTATTTTTTTGTTTCTAAGGGTATCTTCAGGTGGTCCCATTTAAATTTTAACGTTATCAGTTGAGTAGTTTTTAATATATTAGCATTTGTATTACGATACTTTAAAAAAAATACTTTATAGGCTAGCGTTTGACCACTATCTCACCTGTTGGTAAGTGATGATGCGGCCGAAGATGGTCAGCACGCTACGCCATATACCTTGATGACATGGCTACTGACTACTTTGACTATCGCCACGTTTGAAGTCGGTTCTTTAAGTTTTTTAAATGATCTATTTTTTAAATGATTGATTTAGATGTATGGAACCGCCTTTAAATGTTGCGCTTGTCATTTTCATTTTTCAGTACCAAGTTTGAGGTATTTATCTCCATATCTCTGGAGATACTGAACATATCTTGAAGAAATTTAAATGGTACTACCTGGGAAGCACATTTTAAGCGCCTTTCAAACAAAAAAAAAATTACGTATTGGTTTAGGCGTCTTTGATTAGTCGGTGAACATACATAAAATAATTTAAGATCGCTTAAAAAACTAAAAGAACCGACTTCAAACGTCGCGCTAGTCAAAGTAGCCCGTAGTTAGTAGCGTGTCGTCGAGGTATTAAAATGCATCGTAAAACAAATATTGATATAATAAAAACAGCTCGACCAATTTCATTGAAATTTAAATGGGACCACTTAGGAAGAAAACCCTTTGAAAAAAAAAAAGAATTTTCTAAATCGGTTCAGGCATATCGAGTAATCGGTAAACATACATGGAAACCTACCTGAAAAAAATCCGGCGAATTGAGAACCTCCTCCTTGTTGTGAAGTCGGTTAAAAAGATTCCGACGAATTGAAAATCTCATTTTTTGAAGTAAGTTAAAAAAACTTACATACTACGTTTCATTTCGTTACTTCATTTAAGCGTGTTAAAACAGTATAAGAATAACCAGCAAGTACGTATAATTAACCATGTCATACATACATACGCTAGATACAAACATAAATGTGTTCCTAAGCCTGACTTGCTTGTGCTGACATCTGTTATTATGATATTTTGCGGGTCACTGATCCCTGTTCACGATACGGTAACAATAATGTCGCTTCACAATTCAGAATATTGTGTGAGCATATTTTAGTGAATATTCTGACTAAATTTATTATTAAATGCGCGACAATGTTCAATCAGGCGATGCTAAATAGGGTGGAAAATCGAACGAGACATGCGAGAGAAAGTACGTTAAATATTGGGAAGATTCGAACGAAAATTGAAACGTTATTAACGTTTTTTTACTGACTTAGGGTTTAGGTTGATGATGTGATTCGCGTGTATGTATGTTTGTAGGTATTTTTCTTTCAAACGTCAAACTACTACACTAGACCGATTTCAGTGAATGAGATCTTGAATTAGCGGTATTGAATTGATCTTTAATTTCTTTTTACAGTTAAAATATTTACCTATAACACTAAAGGCAACTTCTATTACACAAATGACTCTCACTATTACACAAGTGAAAAGGGAAAAAAATGGCGGCTATTTCGTAATACACTTTAATTTTTTTTTGCTCTAACCATACCGTGTTTTGTATCAAAGTAAAGAGCCCATTCCTAATATATATTACACACACGGTATTAAATACCCTAATGCTCTGGCATTTTGATACAATAAAAAAAATATTTGTCACGCCGTCGGGTTTTTGTTCTTTTCAATAAAGGTGTGTCCACACTGCGGCGTCCTGCGATCTGCGGGCGCGATCTCAGTACTTTTCAACTTTGTACTTATTTCACTTGTATTATAAATAAAGGCTGTCACTCCGACGGATTTTTTATTTCTTGTGAATGATATTTTTTTTATAAAATGTGTCAACTGTGTAGTTGACAAAATTTGGTTTTCCCATGTTTTTCCACTAATTTTTCCATATATAAAGATAAACGACAATGTCAGTAATTCTACTGCAAATGAAAGTTTGAAATCAGACAGACATACCGACGGAAACAAAGTGTTTCATTTTGTTTTGAGGTACAGAACCATACAGAAAAATAAAATCTATTCATCACAAACCGACACAAAACTTATAACAGCCTCCGGTTTTCTGGCTGTCACAAAAAATAGAAACGTGGAAAAACTAACATCGGTCGGAATTTTCATAATATTTTCCCAGGCTCAAAGGTTTGCTACACGAGACATTGAGCCGTTGCTGACTCGATCTACACAATGTGATGACAAGACAGTTTCGGGAATTTACCGACGAGACGGGAAAACTGATAAATAATAAATTCACGGTAAAAGCAGTTAGAACGTTACAAGTAAAGTTTTTCGTCTGTCAGTTACTGTTGCTGGGTCACGAAAACAGGTAGGTAATTGTAAATGTATTTTATGCAGTACTTGTCGCGACGTGTGGCTTAGCATGTTTTAATATTTTTTTAAATTTCTGATAGGGTAGCTTCTGACTACGCTTTTACGCTTTACCTCTCGCCTGGTTGTAAGTGATAATGTGATCGAAGATGGGGAACATTCTAGGCCTAGAATTGTCCAAATCTCAAAGGTGTATGGTACCGAAACAAGCAAGGTAGTAGGTACATTATCATAATCAGTCTACATCAGTCTACTATGACAAAGGTCTCTTTGAATATGACTTGGATTGACTTTTGACTTTCAATATGCGCCACTGAGCCCACAATCTATGGCTCTTTTATTTCGAATCATAAAAATCCGATTACAAACCCGATAATTTACACGAAATTCGTAGACATACATACACACATACATATATAAACATACCTATAAAATGTTGCATATTTTTTGGAAGTCCTAATAGAATATCATCAGTTTAATTATGTTGTTTATTGTAGATTATCATAAATTACTCAATAGAAATTGTTATGACACTATAAATATGGACCTATAATACTTTTTGTATACCTTCATGCCTTTAGGCCTTCCCACCCACTATTACTTGCCTACTGTTGCTACCCACACACACCTTGATAAAATAATTGAAGCGAATTCTCAGCTGTATCAGTAAAAACTCAGGTTACAATAACAACCTCAACATGTTTACTTTATTTATAGATATATATAGTATATATATAGTAACTGGAAGCAAAGAGCTGAATACCGGGCTCAGTGGCGTGTTTTGGGGGAGGCCTATGTCCAGCAGTGGACTGATACCGGCTGATAATGATGATGATGGTGATAGATATAGATACCATAGAATAAAATAATAATACAAGTATAGATACTTTATACCTACCAGAATGTCTCTAATATACGCCGTAAGAATGATAACGGAGACGCACCAATAACATATAAATAAGTGTGAATAAAAACTCTAGGACACAAAAAAAACCTCTGTTAACGCCCGAGAAACCAGAGGAATAGTTCATAAGAGATCACCGCAGAACCTGCAAATACTCAGTTAAAAGTTGACGTTTTGTACCCTAGTCTTATAGTTCATGCATGTATATATGTATCATCATCATCAACCTATCTTCGTCCACTGCTGGACATAGGCCACACCTATGGCACACCACTGAGCTCGATCTTCAGCTCTCTGTTTCCAACTGCTGCCAGCCAACTTGCGTATATCATCGCTCCACCTAGCTGGAGGGCGCCCTACACTACGTTTACCGAGCCGTGGTCTCCACTCTAGAACACGTCTACCCCAACGGTTATCGGTTCTACGACAGATGTGACCAGCCCACTGCCACTTCAGCTTGCTGATCCTTTGAGCTATGTCGATAACTTTGGTTCTCTGACGGATGACTTCATTTCGAATTCGATCCTTCAGAGAGACTCCAAGCATAGCCCTCTCCATAGCTCGCTGAGCGACTTTGAATTGGTGAACCAGTCGCACTGTCAGCGTCCACGTCTCTGCTCCGTAGGTAATAACAGGAAGGACGCACTCGTTAAAGACTTTCGTCTTCAGGCTTTGCGGTATGGGCGATGAAAAGACTCGACGAAGTTTTCCAAATGCTGCCCATCCCAGCTGTATTCTTCTACGAGCTTCCTTTTCGAAGTTGTTTCTACCCAATTGCAAGATTTGCCCAAGGTAGACATATTCGTAAACAACTTCGAGAGGAACTCCGTTTAGGGCAATCGGTTCCGGAATAACATGTTCGTTGAACATGATCTTGGTCTTATCCAAGTTCATCCGGAGACCGATGCGTGCAGAAGAATCAGCAAGGGTGGTCAGCATGTAATGCAAGTCCTGCACGGTTTCAGCCATGATGACGATATCGTCCGCAAACCTCAAGTGAGAGAGGTGCTCGCCGTTTATATTTATGCCCCGTCCTTTCCAATCGAGCGTTTTGAACATATCCTCAAGAGTGTTGGTGAACAATTTGGGGGAAATAACGTCCCCTTGTCTCACTCCTCTATGTAAAAGGATATGTTCAGTCTGCTGATTTTGTGCTTGGACGGTCATAGTCGCGGCGTCATACAGGCCTCTCAGTACTTGGACGTATCGCCAATCAACTTGGCACCGTTGCAGAGACTCCAGAACAGACCAGGTTTCTACAGAGTCAAAAGTTTTCTCATAGTCCACAAACGCAAGGCACAGGGGCTGGTTATACTCTTCGGTCTTCTGTATAACCTGCCGCACTGTGTGTATGTGGTCTATGGTGCCATATCCTCCTCGAAACCCAGCCTGTTCAGGGGGCTGAAACTCGTCGAGTCTACGCGCGAGACGATTTGTGATGACTCTCGAAAACAGCTTATAGACGTGACTCAAGAGTGAAATGGGTCGATAGTTCTTTAAGAGGGTCTTGTCTCCTTTTTTAAAGAACATAACGACTACACTCTTGCTCCACGCCTTTGGAGCTCTCCCCGAAAAGAGGACGGAATTAAATATACGCTGCAGCTGTACAAGCGTTGGAGTTCCACCAGCTTTTAAGAGCTCCGTTGTAATTCCATCCTCTCCGGGGGCTTTTCCATTTTTAAGCTGTTTGAGAGCCATCACAATGTCGTCCAGGCTGACCTCTGGCAGATCCTCGGTATAATGGCGGGTAAGAGTGGCTCTAGGATCCTCAGACTGGGGTTGGGTTCGGGACGCTTGCGAGGTATATAGTTGGCCGTAGAAGTCTTGAACCTCCCTAAGAATCTCCGGCTTAGAAGTGACGACACTCCCGTTAGATGTGGTCAACTTCGTGAGATGGCTTCGACCCAGCTGTTGAACAAAAACTTTTGACCCCCGGTTTTGCTCGATCGCTTCTTTGATAGAGCGTGTGTTGGAGCTACGGAGGTCACGTCTTACCATCTTAGAGATTTTTTTGTTCGAAGCCCGTTGGTCTGACGAAGTGACTGCGGGGTTTTCTCGTCGCCGCTGCATTAGCTGCAGAGATTCCTCTGAAAGCTTAGATTTCTTACCGGCACCTCGCGTCTCGCAAAATTTCGTCCCCTCCTCCCTGAGGATTCCCACCACTTGGTCGAGATCCTGGTCCACGACAACGTCAATTGTGGTTTCCAAGGCAGCGAATCGGTTCTCCAGTTTTAACTGGAACGTTTCAGTACCAACCACGGATTGGAGCATATTAGGCCGGAGCGTAGATTTCATTAGGCGGACTCGTTCAAGCTTGCAGTCGATATCTAGAGTGCCTCGGACCAGTCGGTGATCACTTCCGGTGTTGAAACTAGCGATCACTGAGACATCTCTAAATATACGCTTCTTGTCCGTCATAATGAAATCAATCTCATTTTTGGTCATAGCGTCGGGGCTTTGCCACGTCCACTTCCGCTGGGGGTTTTTCTGAAAGAAAGAATTCATCAAAAAAAACCCCTCTTTCTCCAGGAAGTTGACGAGCATTTGCCCCCTATGATTCCTGCTTCCAAATCCGTGTGGTCCTACTACCGATTCGCCGCTTGTCTGTACTCCCACTTTAGCGTTGACCCCATGACAACGTTGAAGTGGGCCTTTTGGGTGGTGTACAAGGCCTTGGAAATGTCCTCGTACAATTCCTCCACTTCATCATCCGAATGTGCCGAAGTCGGTGCGTATACTTGGATGACCTTGAGGCTATACCTCTTGGTGAGTTTGATCACAAGATACGCTACCCTTGTCGACACACTGGAGATTTCTAGGACGTTGTCAGAGAGGACCTTGTGTACCAAGAACCCGACGCCGCCTTGGGATTGTTGGTCTCCCTCTCTGAAGTACATAAAATGACCGGATTCTAAGGTTACGGTATCCTCTCCCTCTCTTCGGACTTCACATAACCCCAGAATGTGCCATCTTATGTTCCCCAGCTCCTCTTCGAGTTGTGCCAGATGTTCGTCGAGCCGTAGCGTGCGTCCGTTATATGTAGCCAGTGTCAGTCGGTGTTGGCGGCCTGCCGTAGCCCGGGGATTCTTAGCACCCCCTGCCCCGCCGTTACCATGACCGCCTCCTTGGCCAGGAATAGCGGGGCGACCGGGAACTGGGGGCCGTTGTTCTGGTGTGCTTTCCATAGACAGAAATGCCCGTAATCACCTCACGCTGGGCAGGCGGGTTGGGTGATCGCAGAACGTAGCTCTCGCACCAGTGACGCTGCTGCCCGTCACTGGCCTGTGGCATTTAGCTAC
Organism: Cabera pusaria; assembly: GCA_954871355.1. Taxonomy (NCBI): domain Eukaryota; kingdom Metazoa; phylum Arthropoda; class Insecta; order Lepidoptera; family Geometridae; genus Cabera; species Cabera pusaria. The sequence goes on from OX940908.1 coordinate 8,090,657, forward strand.
GTTGTCTCAAATGGTTATACCGCCATTGGTCGGTCGCCAGAGCCTCGTTCGCTATTCGGCAGGACGCACCGCGGGCAGGTGAGGTTGGCTGGGAGCACTAAGATGAAATTGTGCTCCCTTGCATCCCATATATGTATGTGTCGTCGTAAATGTGAGTGATGTGGAAAGAATTTGTCACTGCAGTTTAATCCCAAAACTATACGCGCTCGAAGGTCATCATAATACTTGTGCCAAACTTTTCACTGGAGATGTACGACGTACTAATCGAAATATACCTATATACCCTATACTATGTATCGGTATCTTATTGAGGGTTATCTGTGTTACCTCCTACCTACCTACCTACAATTATCTATTATATCTACCTACATATAATTAGAATCCAGATGTGTGGGTGTTCCATTAAAGTCAATCTGTTAGACTCGAGTAATACTCTCTGTAGCATTTAGAACAGGTATCTACAGAAACTGGGCAGAACTGGGATGGGCAAGCAAAGGGCCTTGTATTCTTTCAAAACCTAAAAATGAACGACCGGCCCGGGCGTTGGAAAAAAAATACATAGTTCGCCTTCTAACCGGGATGTTGACGATGTTGACAGTTCAAATCTTAGCCGGGCATCAATGAATTGTTCTTTGTGCATTCGTCCAGACATGGGGATAACCTTCTAAATCAATTCTGGACAATCAATTTTAAGTCATGTGTTGATTATGTAAGAAGAAGTATACAAGGTGTTAACGTAAATTTACAAGATATCGATATAGTGTTCGACAAATTGTTACGCTTATATCAAAATCCTAATTACAACTACAAAATCAAAATGTATTTATTGTTGAAACTGTGTCCAAGTAGATGGTAAATTCCTTACGCGGTAGTATGAAAACCTCGGCGTTTTCGGGCGTACAATATTATAGATAATATTTATGACTCTAAGCTAATATAATATGCAGTACTAATATGCAGTCTGATACCCGCAACTTCGTTTACGTGCCTACACCAAGAATTTTATCTTTGTAAAGCTATGTCAATCGACATTTGTGTGATCTGAGTTATTGATTTTATTTTCACAAAAAGTTATGTAATGCTAAAAAAATATTTTCATCTATTTATGTAAATATGTTCATCCTTATGCTATAAAGTATCTCGTTGTAAAATTTCAATAAGATCGGATCTTCCGTTTAGGTAACAGACACACACAGACAAAGTGACAGATTTACAAACATTATTATTATATTAGTCGGGAACTTTAACTTTAGATCTACTTACGTAATAATATTTACAAATAGGTATGCCTAGTAATAAATAAAATATTTGTAATGTTAATAGTAGACAATTGAAAAATGTATAGATAAAATAAAAATATAAAATATATAGAGTAATTAAATTATTATTACAGTAAAATAAGAAAATGTAAAACAAGTATCAATATAAAAAAATAATATTACTTTTTGTCGATAAAACATATGTCGATCACTATATAGACGCTGCGTAACGTCACACTAAAATCACTTTTAAATATTAAAATACTAGCTGTACCTCGCGGCTTCACCCGCGTCAAAAAGTACCCCATGTCCTATTCACTATACCTATTGACCTATGCCTGTGCAAAATTTCAGCTAAATCAGTCCAGCCGTTTGGCCGGGAAGAGGCCCTGAACAAACCAACAAAAATACAAACTGACCCCCTCATTCATAATGTTGGTTTATATCAGCCAATTTCCGTCCACTGCTGGACATAGGCCTCTCCTATGGCACGCCACTAAGCTCGATTTCAGCTATGTTTCCAACCGCTGCCAGCCAGCTTGCGTTTATCATCGCTTCATCTAATTGGAGGGCGTGATTATCTATCGATCTATTAAATCAGCTTGCGATTCAAGCCTATCCTATAAAAAGTTCTATAATAGGGTCTACGTAGCCTTTTGAATCGTAATAACTGTTGTTTGATTGTTGCAGACGACGAGTTCGGAGAGAAGTCGGTATCGGTGCTATTGGATGGAGAGGAATCTGAGCTTATATTCATAGATCATCCCAGCGCTGAGATGTCGGTAAGTTACTCAAGTCACTTATCACAGACTTTTAGTATCCAACTTCCAAGAAGGAGGAGGTTATATTCGTCTGTATTTTTTTCGGTTCGAATGGCAATATGTACAGTAAAATTATAGGAAATGCGAACTTTATGTCTCGAGGCACAGTGCAGTGACATGCAAAATTGTGGCTATCCAGAATAATTTTGCATTTCGCTGTATCTGTATTAGGTAGACGTCATCGCTTACTATCAGGCGAGTGTCGTGCTTGTCCTGTTACCTTTTAGCATAAAAACAAAATGTTAAGCGATCACTCCTGCCAATTGTGAACCGAAAAATAAAGAATCATTCTAAAATGATTCTTTATTTTTCGGGGGTACACCACATTCTTGACTAGTATAGTCCATTAGTGTAAATTGTACTAAAATCTAATAAGTATCTCCCATCAGTATCTCCAGAAATATGGTGATAAACATCTCAAACGTACTACTGAAACTTAAATGAAATCTTAACTATTCGGAAGACTGGTTGAAAAAACTTTTCCATATATTGTATTTTGTATATTCTATTTTTTTTCTTTAGCGGCGTTCTGAACTTTTTTGGGATAGGTAAAAAATGTTAAACTCGCATCAAGACACGCGTCAGGACACGTGACCGATCAAAAATTCGTAAGACGGAGGGAGAGTACAAACTTTTTTTTAGGATGGGTAAAAAATGTTAAACATGTGTCAGGACACGTGACCTGATCGAAAATTCGAAAGACGGAGAGTAGACCAAATGCACAACGTTAATGTTCTAGTTTTCACGTCTACGGCACTCCCGGAGTACATATAACACGTTTTTATTTTCACAATAGTGTACTTATCATCATAAGACAAGCTAACCTTTCATATGGATAGCGATGAACTTCGCCTACATTCTCCTCGATAAAATCCAATTTCTGTTTGCATTCACGCAAACGCAACTTCTCAATTTGTATGGGAATGAAATGCCGGTGTCTCCCGTTAACTACCGGGGGTCTTCAAATCGCGAGTGAACAGGTATCTTCTAGGTAAGCGTGATACATCGCTGATCGCATCGTCACTTAACATCAGCAGAAATATTGGTCAAGTGCTTACCTATCTTAGTTTCCATGCTATCTAGTGTAAAAAAACCGGCCAAGTCGAATTGAACTCGCCCACCGTGGCTTCCGTGCCAAGGTTATTTGGTACCAATTAAGCTAGACCTCTAAATTGTATAAACGCGCATATAACTCAGAGGCCTATCATAATTGGCGTCTTCTGTGTATGGAGACACCTTTAATTTTTAACATTTTATTTTTTGGAATGTTTCCTTTAATTGTGCTGTAAGACCCGTTTCTTTACTGAAGACCTTACTTCTTACCAAATTCCATAATTCTAGGTTAACGGAAAGTACTATAGGTTTTCGACCCAAAAAGCTATAGGGTACTTCCGGTTGACCTAAAATTGTCAATTTTTGTCAAAAGCAAGATCTTACAGCACGAGGAAAAATTCAGAAAAATAAAAAAGTTGAAAATTTAGGTATATTTTGGTACTTACAAGTTTTCGCGAAAATCTAAATTTGCTCATATCTTTATATCGTGTTGTCTCAGGACCTTGATTTTTATACACCTAATAGGGACTATAGATTTCAGTATCTGGAATAAAGTTCAACTGGCTAGGTCCACCCGTTCCTGAGAAAATCGGTGGTGACACACGGACAGACAGACAGACGTACAGACGGACAAGAAAGTGATCTTATATGGGTTCCTTTTTTACCTTTTGAGGTACGGAACCCCAAAACTGACATTATTTTTTCCACAACAAAGTCATTGACAATGTCATCTCTATCATATATTTTGAAGTTGCGTTAGCGTGAACGTTAACAGTCAAACTGGATTTTATCTAGAGAGGGCTGATACTATACGCAAAAGACAATTACTCTCTAATTTCCCTGAAAACTTTACCCTTTACACTTACAAATATTTTGTTTATGTTCGAAATAATTACAGTAAATTGGTATAATATTCAGACAGTTGATCTCGTTTTTTTACTGTCTACCACTTTCAGTAGAATTTGTCTTCGTCGTAATTTTCCGATATTTTCTGTATAAAAGAAAACTTTATGTAAAGCACTTCTACAGCGAAGGTTTTGCTAAAGCAAATCCAGCCAGTATGGAAAATGGGTCAAGGTTGATCGTCTATAAGGTTTACTCAAAAGCCCGCAATTTTATTAGAATCTCAACCGCTTTTGTTTTCTAGTATTGCCTATATCAGGTACAATTGTAGTTGAAAAATGTAACAATATTAAACATGAAAATACATTGTTTATGTGGCAATAATCATACTATTCATTATTCTGTTTCATAATGCGCATTTTTGTAACCCCCGACGCAAAAACAAGGGGGTTATATATATATAGGTTTGACGTGTGTATATTCTGTGTATGTCTGTGGCATCGTAGGGCCAAAATAGATGAACCGATTTAGATTTAATTTTTTTTTGTTGAATAGGTCTTTTAATCGAGAGTGTTCTAAGCTTTGTTTCATGAAAATCCGTTCAGCCATTTGAAGACAATGAGCTTTGTTCTAGATCATGACGCTATGAAAAAAATTTTGCAGTTGTGATCAATGTGAAATTCGGTATACTCTTAATTCGACAAATTTGTAAGAGCTTTGTAGCGTTGACCGGATGCTGGGACATCTCTTGGAATCTGCAGAATACTCAACTCCTCACCAACTTACAGCAAAGATATCGAGTTTGGTCTTATCGGAATGGTCTCAATGAACAAATTATTAATAGATCGGTCGGAGATGGTCTTAAATTTTGAATTTAGGTATTATTTACCGAGAAGTCCTAAAAATTTACACAATGTAAATATTGACTTCAAATATTGTCTCGGAATTACTTGGCTTTTATTAACCGACTTCACAAAAAATGAGGAGGTTCTCAATTCGTCTGTGTGTTTTTTTTTCTTTTTTTGTGTATTTTACGCGATTACTCCGTCAATTGTGAACGGATTCAAATGATTATTTTATTAATAGGTAAGGTACGTTTACGAGGTGGTCCCATTGTAATTTCATCGAGATCTGATTAGTATCTCCAGAGATAAGGAGATAAATACCTCAAACATAGGAGAATGTACTGGTTTTAGAAGAAGAGTCCCAAGAAGATTATACACAATGGAGGTTGCTATTGCATATACTTTTGAAGACTAAAAAATATGACCTTGAATAATGTTTTTACATATTTCTTCACGTTGATTTTGGTTTTTGACAGATATTCTTACGGTTACTGTGAGCGAGATAGAAACAAAGATGGGAAGAATTAATTTGTCTTCACCGGAATGTTCTACCGGACAAAGTCTTGATAGGTTCTAACAAATTACTTAATATAATGATTATAAGCGCTACACACTTATCTATTTGAAGTCGGTGCCTACCTAGTTTGGATATCAATGCTTTTCCTTATCAGGAATGCTTGTAATTCAGTACTTGTACTAAGTTTTACATGATGTTTGTAAAAGACAAATAAATTTCATTTCATTTCATTTATATTTCGCTTTTGAGTGCCTGTTTGTGGTTATGGAGTCGGTTTTATTGTTTTTGAAAAATAATTTATTTGAATCCTAGAGAAACAAGCATAATAATATGACATTGATCTAACTTTAACTTTTTACGATAACGACACTCAAGGTATGCTCGAAATAGCTTATTTTAGTAAAATAACGTAATCTTAGCTTTTTTTATAATTATAGGTAAGCGTTTGACCACTATCTCACCTGGTGTTAAGCGATGATGTATTCGAAAATGGTGAATACGCTAGCGTTTTCACCATGAGTCAGAGTATTCCAGGCCTAAGCCTGGAATACTCTGACACTCAAGGTTTGTATGCTGCCAGAACACCGTAAGGTTATTGGCGGCAATTTTTTTTCTTGATGGTGGTAAAATCGCAAAAAGTAGCTTACCACCATTAAGGAGAAAAATTGCCGCCAATAACCTTACGGTGTTCTAGCAGCATACAAACCTTGAGTGTCAGAGTATTCCAGACCTAGCATATTCACCAACTTTGACTACAATCATCTTTTACCATCAGGTGAGATAGTGGACACCACGCGAGCCTTTAAGCTAAAAAATTAAATTAACACTATTTCTAACCATAATAAACTGTCAAATAGGGAAACATTTCAAAAGAAAGTCGTTTACGGACAGCATTTACAGAGAAAATTAGCTAAGTGCCCGACCAACGTTTAGCTAAAACTAATAAAGCTTCCGCCTATGTCAAGATCAATGAACTGTTTATCTTCCTTTAGCCAGGTGATTCATAGTTACAAGTGAAGTTACTACGTTTTCCCCTAAATAAGATTGATAATGATCTTAGAGAATCAGGTAACAGGTGAATGAACTAGTAGTAGTTGCCAAATGTATTCATCAATGTATTTACGAGTGTACATATATAGATCCAGTAGTACCTATATATTGTAGCAAGCTAATGTAGATTCATAGTACATAATAAGGTTAAGTGGCTTATGCCTTCATTAAACACACACAGCTATACATACGAGTAGTAGTGAGTTATTGAAAAAGTCAATAAAATCGACTGCTTGAAAAACTTTTTTTTAGCATTTCTCATTCCAAATTACATTTAAACACATAGTCGTATATTTATGTAAACCTTTTATTATATTTTTAAAACTATTTATTTTGATACGCCACTGAATAGGTTTTTAGGAAAAAACACTTTTATTCAAAACTAATTGAAGTAAATAATCACCATGGCGCCAAATATCGGCAATTTTATGTTTTATCAACACAGTAAGACAAATCTAATGACAACTAATCCTGCCAGTTAGGCTATAGAGCGTATCACATACGTACATACATACACTTGAAAAAATAACCCTCCTTCTGATTCAGTCTGCTAAAAATTATTCCTGCTATACGTTGTAGGTTTAATACTGTACCTCTCCCGCACAGCAGAAAAATGTTTACTATTTTATGCTGTGCTCGTTCCTTTGCTGTTTGCATACAGTTATTTTTTTATTTATTTATCATATAGGCAAGCCTTTGACCACTATCTCACCTGTTGGTAAGTCATGATGCGGTCGAGGATGGCAGCATGCTAGGCCTAGAGTGGGACTGCTAGCAACTTGCAGCAGGTCTTCATTCCATAATTATGCGTGGTTTTTACTTGATAACTTGAATATCCCAATGGCTATTCTGGGTCTGATCAGCCTACTGGCACTTTATTAAATACCTAAATCTTTTAGTTATTTCTGTAAATTCATTGTTCTGCTTTATGAATGTATTTATACATAATTATTAAGAGAGACCATTACTCCATTTAGTCTAAACAAATTTGTCATACCAATTCTTATCAAATCATTTCTATGGAATAGGTGGAAAACTGCCTATCAACCTACGAGCCTCACGCCTGCGTGGTGGTATATTCTGTGGTGGCGAAGAGTTCATTTACCCGGGCTGCGGAACTGCTGGCGTATCTAGCCAGGGAGCAGTTTACGGTAGAACGGACGACGGTCCTCGTTGGCAACAAGGCGGATTTGGCGAGGGCGAGGCAGGTTACTACTAATGGTAAGCTATAGATAAATATAAGGTCTTTCCACTCCTAGTTTTGCAAATGTTCATAGGCGACGGTAACCACTTTCCCATCAGATGGGCCGTTTGCTTGATTGCTACCTACATCATAATTAAAAATCATTGCCGCATCACCCATTAGACTATATCTAAATTAGGTCGTCTTACATAGCTCGATTTCCATGCCTATGAAAAAGTAATACTCAGCTGTGAAAAATATAAAGTCGCTAAGAGACAATTTCAGTAATGGCAACCATAAAGCAGGTGTCTTAAATCAGGTGCAAGAAATATTAAATTTTATAACACACAGTAAACTTTAGTGCTTTTACACGAGTAAGTTGAGTAAGTTTTTCAGCAGACGCTTGCAAAGAAAGTCAGAGGAAAAAACGTACATTAAATAAAACACAAAAGACCGGCAATAATTACTTTAATAGCTCACAAAGGCCGAATTTCTCAATAGCTTTCTTTTAACGATAAATTGCTTTGTTTTATATGCGAGTGGACTTTTCCAATAAGTTCCGTCGTTGGACGTTCTTTGATTGTTAATATTTTATTATTTAGAAAGGAATTACAAAACAAATGAAGGAGAAAATGCTTAAAGTATTTTCTACTTAACTTCTTTTTGCAGATTTTCTACCGACTTCGCGAAACGAGCAGGTACTCAATTTGACGCGCACAGCTTCAGATTAGGTGATCCAATACGATCCTAATGATTTTTTGGTGGTCGCAGAACAGTGACATGTATTTTATTTAGATTTAATTCACACAGATATAAAGTAAAACAGCTCAAAAAGCTCACTAAAAATACTCCTGATTTTACTCATTTACTGTTAAAACCCAACCAAAGGTAGGTAAAGGAAGCTTCGTCTACAGATTCATCCATCAATCCAGTGCAAATTTATTTATTTGCTACTTTACTTTGCCTGTATGCATATATCCACAGAAATACGAATTATAAATACTTTATTATTCTTATTTCTGTGCATATATCACATTAAGGCTACCTTTCTGTTACCTTTTTGTTGTTGTAAATTCTGAATATTTCATCAATATTTTACGATGTTTTTATTCTTTGCACTGGAGCCTAATGGTCTCCAACCCCTTTTTTACTCTATTATAAAATCCTTTTACTAGACTTTTGCTAGACATTGGTGCCAATACTATTGCTATTTTTACTAAAGGAAATTAACAATTGAATTTTCTTTAGTAAAAATAGAAATAGTATTGGCACACAAATCGTGCTATCCTTGTTAAATCTGCGAAGTAAAATAGAGACGGCAAGTATTTTAAGTATTTTAGCGCTGTCAAAAAGTTTAGTTAAGCAATGATAGGACCGGGATAGTTAAAATATATATTTAGTGACAACAACAACAGAATCGAAACCATTACTTCTTAAGAATTAGTATTGCAGCTATAAAACAATCGGCTACATAGACAGCTACATCGCATTAAAGAATAAAATCTTCCATGCCCAATAAATTTGCATTAAGAAATCCCTTTCAAATAAATCTTCGTAGAAGTCTACCCAAATGGACCCTATCCCTCACCCGGCCTAAGACATGTGTCAAGTTGTCCCAAAAACTAAAAATTCTGTAATCTTGAGACCGTCCAATCCTCTAACATGGAGCTATAATATAGTAGTATAGTATAGCTTGGAAAAGTTTAGTCCTAATTGGGTTCTCCCCAACGTAAGGATTTATGTAAGGCTTGAAATTAATATACCTACTCTTAAATCTCATATATCTGGTTTTTAAGTGGTAGGCACTGACTACTATTTTTTTCTCATATAAGATACTAGCTAGTTTGGCGAACTGAAATGGCAGTGGCCTGGTCACATCTGTCGTATACCCGATAACTGTTGGGGTAGACGTGTTTTAGAGTGGACTCTACGGCTCGGTAAACGTAGTGTAGGGCGCCCTTCAGCTAGATGGAGTGATGATATATGTAAGCTGGCTGACAGCGGTTGGAAATAAAGAGCTGAAGATCGAGCTCAGTGGCGTAGTAGTGTCTGTGGCGTGCCATAGGTAAGGCTATGGCCAGCAGCGGCAAGCAATGATGTCTTTATATAAATAGATACTCTTTACGTTTCGGTAACAATTTTCAGTTGGCGTTTTAAGTATAGCTGCAAAGATTGCCATAGGTTCTTCATTAAGTTTATATATGACCTTTTGATTTTTACCAACAAAAATGATGCGGCCATAACCTAAATAAATAATGCATAATATAAATCTATAAAGAACAAAAACTCATACGAATTGAGTACTTTAAATTAGATCATTTTAGTCTTTTAAAGTTTTGTTTTAGATCTTTTAAATACAGCTTAGTCAAATTTGTTACAGAGGGCAAAGCTCTAGCAACAACACGGGACAGCAAGTTCATAGAAACCTCATCAGGTATCCAGCACAACGTCGATGAGCTCCTTGTCGGTATTCTGAAGCAGATTCGATTGAAGGAAACCAGGGATAAGAAGCAGGCTAAAAAACAGCATAAGAGTGTGAGTATTATATGCAGCAGATGATCCTAAACTGTCAAAATCATCAATGTATGCTGTTGAAAATGTTATTTTCAAATCATAGGAAAGTTAATTCGTGTTTGTTTGATTTTGAGACTCCGTCATACACGGCGGTGGCACGAGCTTCGCACGGCGTGGATGTTTTACTCATATTATTCAGGATGGATTTATTAGATGGCACCTTATTTATGGACCTTAGTAGTTACAGTAAAACGTTATGAGGAGTTTATCAATTTGATCTATATTCTAATTTGCATTATTTAGAGCTGCATTCACAGAAATAAAATAAATTATAGAGTGTTTTGATCGTTATAAGTAACTAGACTATCAACTACTAGGCATCAAAAAATATGTATGCTAATTCAACCCCAGCACTTGTTTTGATATTTATAAGTAACGGAATATATTGATATCAAAAAATTTTTTCGTGTAAACGGCCATTTTGTTGCTGACCTTTTTTTTTAAATCTGTATATGTAGTTCAAAATATATTCGAAAAAGAATTAACAGTCTCTTCACACCGTTTCACAGAGGAAGATGTAGGTAGAGATCTTCTACGATAACATGGCCCGCCCCTCCAAATTATTGTTTTAATGTGTGTAGTCACATCCATACGAAAGAGTTTGTATGTAGTTGTAACTACGTTATAAGAGTAGGCACTTCCCTACATTTTTGATACCGGAATTATGAACGTACTTTGTAGCCAACCTAACTTAACGGAAAGTATTGCTTATAAATTTCATAGAAACTTTTTTTTGCAGTGTTGGTTGGTACAAAGTACGTATATAGTTAGAAGTTATTTAATTATGTATGCAATGTCGCGGAACCGGCAGTACCAGTACGCACACATGCGTGGTGGTGCGTTGTAAATACGTTCACAAATACTTTCAAATATTTTTGAATTTTGGAGGGGTGGGTCATGTTATCGTAGAAGATCTATACCTGCTTTTACGGTTCCATCTCAAAAATCCATCCTGTATATCTTTTTTGAGATCGACGAAGCCACCGAATTCGCAACATATTTTACATTGGTCATTCAAAGAGTTTATCAAAAATATATTAATATAAATAATGTACATTCGTAAACGGTGTTGCCTTATCCTTCCCTAATGATATTGGTTCCTATTTCAAAAAATAAAATCTATAAAAACAGCTAAGCATCCTCTATCTACATAGGCATTAAGCTAATTTCCTAATCTAGGTACTAGGTATAATATTTAATCACTACATACTTTCTGGTGTAGTGGTTGAAAAGGTCTGCACAACGGCTTCGACACAGTGTGACGCGGGATGCCCCAGAGAAACTAATGTTTGCAGACCAGTGATTGTAAGTATGGGTTTAGGCCACAGTCTACGCGTTCAGTGTTTTAGGGTTATGTTTGCCTAGTACTTAACTGTTTGGAACATGTTTGACTGACATTTTTAGATCTATCTAATGTTGTGACTTATTTTTCTCAGTAAAACTAATTTTGATTGTTGAATTTTCATAATATTCTCAACGGATAAAATGCTGTTGTTAATTTTTTTAGATGATACAATCTAATTGCCAATTAAATTGGTTATTGATGTTCGATAGTGCCATGTTGATATCAAATGTTTCGTAAGTAAATAAACTCTGAGTTTTTAAGATTGGTTTATTCAAAGAGTTTCGTTTAGATACTTCTTTCCAATACGAGTTTTTCGTCTAAGCAACGATTATTTCACGTTTGGTAAAGGAGCCGGCTCATTTCTGCCCAAGTCCTTTCAAGTTTATATACTTAATTAGCCCCGGAGACCTAAAAAAGTTATTTAATTAAAATAACATATAATTAAATGCAAACTGTACATTCCATACTAACCAATCCAAGCGGGGATTGCAAATTGGTGTGATTAAAAAGTACTTTAATGAGTCAGCCATGTTTTTTCTCTTTTGTTTCTTCTGTTGAAGTTCACCTAAAGTGAACGTGCTTGTGTAATTTTGCCTGGATTGCGATATTGGAGTTTTGGCTCCAACGTAAAAAAAAAACATGTCGCCGCATTGTATTATTTTCATTAATTTTACTGTTAGTTCAGCATCGTGCATATGTTTTGGGCTTCATAAGAACCATCTCCATCTCTGCTAGTGCTAATCCATACAAGGAGTACTACTTATACATAACATTTACTTGCCTACTTACAACATACTTATTGTATTTTTTTTTGACGAAATACCTTTTTTTGCAAACACTTAAATTCATCTCAAAATGAGCACAGTAAGTCGCCAAGTAATTAATTTACTACCTTCTTTTAGTAGTAAGTAAATAATCACGTTCTTGATTACCTACTTGGGGTGTTTTTTTTTTCAACGTTTTGGTTGATATCTTTTAAACCCCGCTATGCAGAATAAAAACATTAACGGTTCTTCAATAGATATTAAAAATCCTATACAATGATCCAATTTTGGTCGAGTCTCCTGCACTTTTGCTGTGGGGCAAATGTCAATGGAAAATGTGCCGTCTCCTTTCTAATGTATGAGCATTGTATTCCTACGATTTTATCCATATGTAGTTCGAGAAAGTCTGTATGTTAACCAGACTTGACAACCAGATGCTGAAAATTTTAATACAGAAGAAAATAACATAGTGTGAAGAAATTTAATCCAGTTAAAGTTTTAACATTGGAATAATCAAAAAATTTACCAGATAATAGCAATGATGGATTTTATATGATATTGGCAATGAAATTGTATCATATGGTGGTAAATATTTAAAAAAAACACCTTGTAGTTTTACAAATACTTCAACAATGAAAAATAGTTTAATTTTTTGACAGATTGGAGTATGTTTGTTAAATCATTTAGAATGTTGATTGTGAATCTGTAATAAAAAAAAATTATCTGCGTTGTGCGAGATATTTTATTTTCCCTTCTTAAATACAACTTAACGTTTGATCTCTACGAGAAATTTAATTTTCTATTCATAGAAGATGTTTTCCTTACAAGAATCCCTTCTTTGGTTTCCTAGTAATTTATAAATGTGGCAGTGACTGGAATGGCTTTGCTTTTCTTAAGTCTATTGAAAAAATGAGAATAAACAAACATTTGTTTCAAATATAACCTCAAAAGGGATTTGACCTTTACTATGAGATTGAGCTACCTATTTTATGCGTGCCAATAATTTGTGTTTCTTATTTGAATGTTGTATACAGCATTTTGAACCTTATCTCTATTGTCGTAGGAGGCAAAACCGGCTAAACTGGCGAGTTCAAAAACGCACATCTCTCTCAGCATTGCTCGAGAACTGCTGCAGAAGATATGCATCAATGACATCACAAAATCAAAATCTTGCGAGAATCTACACGTCCTCTAAGCTACACTGTCCTAGTTCTTCTCAGTTTAATATTTATAAAAAAATCAGTTTATTATGATGTAAAAAATTGTATTATTAATATTAAGTTTGATTTTATCAGAGGTATCTGAATTTTTACACAACACAAATAATAATAATGGTTTTTACGCAAGTTAGACGATCATTTTTTTAAATAAGTATGTTCTACTAAAATTCTGTTCACTCCTCTTTTTTACTCATTGGTGATTTTAAGGTCATATTTTAAAATTAACATTTGATTTGTTTTGAAACTAAATAAACAAGTAAATTCTAGAAATTATTTTAGTACATAATCTTAATAAATAATATTTTTGTAAAATCTTCTCGATGCCTACACTATTTACGTAAATATTATTAGACTAATGAACTAAATATTGTAAATTCAATTAGAGTTACAAACAAGTCTGGCATGCAAAATTGTTTTAAATATGTTTTAAACTACAGAAGTATTTTAAGTTTAGCTATTTTACTAAGTAAATTTTATGTTTTGGAACTGATCCTATGAAATTAACTAATTAATTTTAATCTCAAGTAATAAGTTTTAAGTCGAAGTTTTTAAATATAAGATAGAAGAATGTTATTTGATTAGTTTTAAATTCCCCTATATTAAAAACTAATAAAATAACAGATATAACAACCAACTAGTGTTTCAAAAACTAAAGTATGTATTTACACTCTGTACCTAAAACCATTTCGTACTTTTTTATAATCTTCAGATACTTACCAAAAAATATTATAAATGTATAATGAAACGTAGGTGCATAGTTCACAGATAAGGTTTACAATATATCAACTACTATCACTCGAGTAACAGTAGCATACACCCACCGTTCATAAGCTTTATTTCAGCGGTTGTAGAAATGCACTTCTCTCTCGATCCAACTTTCATTCTGTCGTTTAAGCAAAGTTTCTTTTGGACCTCATACGCGATCAGACTAAGCAGTACGTGATAATACATTTTTCGTAACTGTATTCGTTCTGTTTCGTATTCCAAGCTGATTACTCTAAGAATCAAAATCTCTTTCAAAATACAAGCATACATTTGTTTACGATTGGGAACGTCAGTGGCAAAGAAATAATGCTAAAGCGCCACTAGGGTCTAAACAAATTATATATCTACATATATGGTTGGATTTTTTTCTTTTTTCTGCGTCGATTATTATAGGTTTTATATTAAAAACAAAAAAGATGTGATTTTAATTTCTAAAATATAAAACTTTGAGCCTCTTTTCCCGACAATGCCGTTTTGGCGCTTAAACATGTTTTCCTTTCCACATGCGTTATGATGAGGGGACTCAGACAGGAAATCACAACCTGTAAGTTTTATTGTAGTACTAACGAATCGCTATCTTACCACTGACTGTCATCGCGGCAGTTTGACGGCAGTGTTTTGTAGATTTATTAAGCAATAGTCCCTCTGAAAAGGATTCCTTCATTATGTCGGAATACGATACAATATGATACGTTTGTCCCATTTTCTACCCTGGTAATATTCAGGGATTTATTGAATACATTCGGGTTATGTAGGTTTCTTTATTAGCTATAAAAACTTGAAGGAGATATATAATAAAATTCTATCTGCATCTCTTTCTACACTTGAGAATTTGGAGCAATTTGATGCTTTGTCATAAATCGAAGGTCAATTTGAACGGAGTGTAGGAGTGTTTTTAGATTGGGGTTATAAAATGATACCTACGAATGTATATTAACGTCTAGTGTTTGATAAATTATTTCAAACTACAGTAATAATTAGTAAATACTTCAGTTCGAAAAATATTACAAACCATACATGTATAATCAAAAGTTGTGTATAAACTTTTACTGATACTGATAAAATATCATTCCAAAAACACCTTAAAGTCTGCCGCGTACTCATAATACAGTAGCGTTATTATACATTGGATAACAAGTCCTATGCCCTATAATACAAAATCTATATCACTGAGCGCAAAAATAACTGAATCTTAGGCTAAAAAACTCTCTGAACCACCTGTTAACATAATGCAAATCTCGCTTTATTAAGGTTTTCGAGATGTTGTCAGTATATTTTCTGAGAACATTTCTTTTCTTACCTTTGCCAGTCGTGTTATATAAGGACAATTTATATTGTAAAGCCTTGAGTTTTTGACTACAGTCTCCGCAAAAAAAATGTTTTTATACTTTTGCTTACTTAGAGAGAGCAAGTGCCATGCTACAATTACTGAGACGAATAATTTTCGTCCATTACTGTGGGAAAGATTTCTAATTTCACCTAGCATTATTTTGTTCCTGATTAGGGTCATTGTGGTTTTATTTATATTATTGCCTAAAATAACTATCTCTTAAGATTTAGGCTGGATTTAAAATTTGACTGACTTGTTTGTGATGACGTCAGTCAAAGAACTAAACCGTAGCTGCTGCTACGTAGAAAAATAGCTACGCGCGACGGCAAAGCTATGCGTAAGCTATTCACGCAAGCGTAGCAACACATTTTGATTTTTTACTTTGATTGACAATATAATATTAATAAAACATAAATTACAGAGCTACATACTGTGCTTGCGTACGTATATTATGTCCGGGGTGGAAGTCTCCACAATGATAGCGATACGTCTGTAATCGCAAACGTCTAATAAAAGGAGATGCAGCTAGACAGTATATAAATGCATCCTTTTTTATAACGACGATCATCTCCCACCAACTATCGGCCCTGCCTTGCTTCACCATTTCCTATTCACTGACCGATCACCGTTAGTCGAAATTTGAACCCAGCCTTAACAGCAAAAAACTCTACTACTCTACATGCTGAATAAAAAAAACTTGTCCTTCTTGAAATAAGTGTTTAATACTTTATAAGTAGTTGTAACCTTTTTGAATGTTTACCTAATCTTAAGCGTCGTTATGTATTATATATATTGGAATAACCATATCCTTAGAGTATCGCTGTTACTTTGGGAGCTGGGACTCCGCATGTAAAATGAATTTATATATAAGTATCTTCGTGTAATGAAATGCTTGACTTTTGAAATATCTTTTATTTATAAGACACATTTTAAGTCTAATTGTCTATTTGAAATTCCTTTTAAGCTTAGACTCGAAATTAACTCATATTTCTTTGGACACAAACACTTGACAATTATTTTAATACAAACGTTTTGGAGACCTTGTCACACTTGCTCGGAAACTATAAAATAAACGTATTCTATAAATACGTTGCATCAAATTATTGTGACATGGTCCAAGTATTAGTATCAAGCGTGAAACATTTAAAAATAATAATTTATAATAAGTGTCGTCAATGTTATATGTTATTTCCAATTTATCTAGTCATAATTTTAAGGTGTATTTTGCGTATACTGTAGTTTTATTTGTACAACTTTCCATTAGTGTAGAATTGTGGGTAATTGAAATATTTGTAAAAAATAAATAGGCTAGGTTTATAATATTGATTGAGGAAGAGAACTGACGTCAGAAGAGTGTTACTGTCAGTTTAAAAATATCCCGGCCAAGAACAAGGGTAAGCCGTTGACTACAATTTTTGTACAATGCAATGTCCCAAGTGACAAAATCAAATATCGTTCTAAGGTAGACTGACGTAATGATCTGACTAAGTTTTGGTCAGAATTTTAGTTCAGTTTCAGTCAATATCTTAAACTAGCCTTAACCTCAAAGTCATGGTTCAAATAATTAGTTCACGTCCAGAAGGTGACACAATCGATCATTCAAGTTATTTCCTAAATTAGTTTTTATTCACTCGCAGACCACGATTGTAGTCACGCTATGTTCACAATTCATTAATTCTAATATTTGACTAAGGTTCATTTTCTGATATTATCTAAAACTAAACTACTATAATACATTATATATCATCATCATCAGCCTATATATGTCCATTATATATAACATATAACAATTAACAAATAACTAAGTTCTGACGGATATTTCAGCATGCGTTTTGCTTTTTTTTTGTAATCTGATAGGCTAGTATAAGACCACTATCTTGCTTGATTTATTTTTACTGTGTTACTTTTTTACTTCGTGGGTAATAGACGTGCGAGTAAGTTCGTGAACTTGTGGCTCGATTACCTTTTTCGTTGGTGTACGTCACCCTAAGTACGCGTACTTTTTAAAACCGCCGAGCAAGTTCGTTGGTGATTGGTTCGTTGGACCCACAAGTTTGAAATTTTGCTCGTAACCCGCCTCCGCTCGTACGTGTACACTACGAGCCGCAAGCCGCCATTTTATTTTGCCACAATTTTTGAAGTTATGCTTCTTTTGGCGCGATAGAGAAAAATGATGATAGTGAATTTTTACGATGCGCGCGCACACCGACACCTAAATTTAACATCGTGAAGTTAGTTCTAGGTGGTACGATGCGCGCGCACACCGCCACCTAAATTCTACACCGTGAAGTTAGTTCTAGGTGGCATGACTATGTTCAAGTTGTGTATGTCATTTCGTAAGAACGTCATATTTAACGTCATATTTTTACGTTAATAAAACCTTTTTTATTTAAATAAAATCTTTTTGATTAATTTTAATATTTATCGTTAATCACTATTGCATTTTAGTTATTTTTTTTCCATACGTCACAGAAGTATAACTTCTAATGCGTGTACATAAGTACACACACGTTTTTTTTGTATTTTTTTTACCCACACTGTCCGTCTTCGTCTTTTTTTAGTTTTTAAAATGTAATACGATATAATTATTAAAGAACATAAAGCTTCTTCTGTCAATGACATCGCAATGCAGAGTGAGTAAGCTTCACGTGTATCACCGACGTCGAGCCAAGTAAGTTCGCGATCTTAAAAACCGCGTACTATAAGTTCGTACGTCTATCACCCACTTAACAAACAAGCATTTGGTGGTGCAGCACGCTTGCCTAGAAGGTACTTATATTTTTAAATTGATGAACAATAAAGTATCATTAGATTCTATTAATATCGATTCTAACAGTCTTGATGGTAGTCAATTGTAACATTTATCGAAGTAGTTTGGAATCAACCTTTTGCTTTAGGTAACAAAAAGGTTGATTCCAAACTCTTTGCATGTACCTAATGAAAAGAGTATTAATTGATCAATTACTATTTTAAATACATCGAACTTTAACAATACCGCTTTAACAATTACGAATCAAAGTTAGGGATGATTTAGCTTTTTCATGAATGAAAGATTAACGACGTTGTTATTTATTTGAAACATGACTTCGAGTATCGTTTAGTATAATGATTGTGGTTCGTTTTACTTGTCTCAAACATGATTTTTTTTTAAATATAAGACATTATTCAGCCATTACACATCATTGAACATTGGAGCAATTTCGATCTTAACCCGTAAGTGTAAAGCAGCTTGAAATAATAATTATATATACACGTCTTTGTAAAAATATCGTTTTGTTTTTATTTTTATATTGAAACTTGCGTAACTATATTAAGTAAGTGTATTTAAGTTATTATTATTTTTGAATTTATAGGCTTCAATTGTCTAAGAAAAAAATTCTTCAGCCAATTGCTGATGTTATTTCAATGATTAAATGTTATATTATAAAGTGTTTCCTCCTCCGAACCATTTCAAAGATATTGCAGTCATGTTTGATGCAAGTAAAAACTGCTTGGCCCATTTGATGCTTAGAGACTTATCTACCAACGAAAAGCGCAAGAAAATGCCAGTCAGTACAAAAAACTAAAAACAAATTTAATAACAAATTTTAAACATTCTTTTGTATCTTACCCAAAGCTAACAACTTTTTTAACTCATTAAAATTTCATTGGAATTCGCCCTAAAATTTCCGAAATTGAAAGATAAGTAAGTTATTAACCTTTCAGCGTTGTTTATCCTCAACTTTGTCTTAACGGGATTGATTTCAAGCAATACATCATTGTTTGGAAGTCGCGGTAAATACCATCCATCAAATGGGCAACCACTTAATTTTAATATCAGTATTACGGTTAAGAACCAACAAGCTAAAAAGAATCGCGAAGTCTATAAGATGCTAATAATATTTATAGTTTTCATGAGTTTTAATCATGATTATACAGTACCGATTATTTATACTCACTAGAATTTTTTTTACTATCTCGATGCACTTCCACAACACACCCAAAAATACTTCACGCTTAATTGCAGTTATTGCATCGAACTGGATTACGTATCATGCGCGATATTTGTAGCATTTGCGTAATTTTGCACTTGATTAATTTGATAATAAAGAATAGAAGAAAAGCAAAATGACGCCAGGATGGCTGTTGGACGGGAATGTTTTTATCTTATTTTCCCCATACTTTTATCTTTTTTCCCATACGATGTATCATTGTTTTGGAATAAATTAAATTAATGAAATGAAATATTACTTTACATGAATGAATGGTAATTTCTTAACATTACTGTTGTTAATTTCATTAAAAACATGTATATACATTTTCGCATAAGTAAAATTTAGAAGCAACTTATTAAATTTTTCAATAATTTTTTTAATTCTACTTCTGCTTACTCTCTACTTACTCTCTTCTGCTTCTAAAATTGTACTTCTGTTCTGTTAAAAAAGTTTTTTGGAGTAGCTGTAAATGCATTTACTTGAAATAAACATTCGCTTATAATTTATTATTTTTTTATATGAAATTAGCAAGCGTTTGGCCACTATCTCAATGTAGTTACACGCTTGCCAAGAAAGTAAAACGTACATATATCGTTTACCTTCTCCGAGGTATCCTCTTCCAACTTATTTCGTATTTATTCGTATTTTGAATGTATGTTACAAACCAGTTATATTATCTTACTAGCTGGCCCGGCGAACTTCGTACCACCTAACAGACAATGAATGTCGTGTTACCTTTTAGATGAACTTAATTTAGGCTTTTATGAACGTAATACAATGAATACAAAAGAGATATTAACTTTAGTAATGTATTATGGCACTTTGATTATCAAGCAAATAATCAAAGTTATGGCAATACAGAAATAGAATAAAAATACAACAATCAAGTACTTCAACCGCGTGTCAGCAAGACATGATGCAATGAAACAATGTTATTATTATTATAGATAAATATCGAACAACTTGAATTAACTCGTTTGAGTTTAATTTTAATTGTAAACATGTAATCACCAGTATGTATGTAATCACCAGTATTTAATTTTAATTCTGAATAAGTATAGTTACTTACTTCATGAATAACTGTCTAATATTTTTTTTCCTTATGGATAAGACTGTATACATACGGCACTCATAAATTGGCTATCACATTCTTGTATATCTCTGTATTTACCTACATTCTGACAAAATATAAAATTGATTAGGCATTAATTATAATTGTCTTGATTGCTTGTAAGCATACGTTTTTTTTAAGTTTCACTATGGCTCCACACGATTAAGTGTATTTAGCCAGTGTCAAGTATTACAATACTTCAAGTTTTTATCTTTTTTAGTCGTAGAGATGGGTTAAAGTCACATTTCATCTCAGTTTTCAAGTAAAAGTTCTAAGTCATACCTTCAGTAAAGATGTGGTGTTTACTGAAGATTTTCAGTGGAATTTTGGTGAGAACGCAAATAGCATGTTTTTCAACATTGTGCTATTTCCCTACACTCGCACACATTTACCGGCACTTACTGGTTAATAATCCACATTTATTACACATTAACACGCGCAAGAACACCAGTTTTAGGAAAAAATACAGTGAGATCACACACACTTTTCCACGTTCCCGCCAAAAACTCGTAAGCATACATTTCTGAACGCACGCATATTTGACAATTAATAAATGTGTCATACAAGTGTCATTACTGACAGTGTTTAAAATTTATTAACATTTTTAAAATGTTTTGAAATGACTTGAAATCACAAAATCTTGAAGAATTTTTGTACTTGACACTGGCTAAATACACTAATCGTGTTGACCCTTAATAATTTGAGGTTTACCGTATCGACGGGACAAACAATTGAACACAGGCAATTGATTGGCAGTTTTGAAACCCAGGAACATTTTGGCAAAATATTTTTTATTATATAATTTTTTTAAGGTCAATTATTCATTATTTTTAATACTTATTATTCTATTCCTGACAAAGACAATTCCAAAAATATAAAAATCATAAAAATCGGTCCAGCCGTTCTTGAGTTATAAGTGTAGTAACTAACACGACTTTCTTTTATATATATATATATAGATAGTCTGGATTCTAAAGCTCGGTGGTTTTTAACCCTTAACGTAAGAATATACGCTTCTAACGTTGAAATAAAGTTATAACCACGTGTTACTATAATATATTTTTCTATGTGAAACTTTCTATAACTTTTACATACATTTTGGACGTAAGACTATGTAAGAGTGAGGCAAAGAATAAAAATGTTTCAAGTACCTAATTATTTTGGTGGAGACCACATTTATTGTGATATGTACAATTATCATTAATGTTCTCTTGTCCAGTACCATATACTGCAAAGCTAAAATCTTGAATTTTAGATGATTGCATCTAAAATTCAAGAATTTAGCTTTGCAGTAACGTGGAATTCTGGCTATCCAAAGTTTTGCGTGCCGCGGTGTCCATTATAGGCATTTCTTACCACCAAGTAAAAGTCTCGTTAGTACTGTTACATAATATCACAAATCAATATCTGTATATTGATTCTGAACTGACAAAAAACAAAGGTAAAACATGGACAAACATGGCTAAGTGCTAGTTTAGCGAATGCAATTTTCCTTATAAAGTTATGTTGACACCTCATTCTCCCATACTTACGTCCACGTTTACTTGTGTCAATGGATATACAAACTCTTCGACAGCCCCGAGAAGATTTAACGACATAAGTTCGCGTTGAGGAGTGTTTACTCCCTGAAGCGATAGGCGGCAAACTTTTTATTTATTACTTTTTAAGTTCTTTCAAAAGTTTTCTTTGGGAATTTTCGTTGTCTGAATTTTTTTTTTTTTAATGTTTATAGACTGGTTGTTGGTTGATACCATGTTAAACGTTATTTATTAATTACATAAGCTTTATATTTTATCAAAGTTTTACATGATAGAATGGCCAAAAATATATGTATAAATTATAAGGTTCAGTATGATGTAGTACCAAAACCTATTTTAACTTACAACTTATTTTGTTACTTATTATCCTTTCTTATATTATGTCATTGGTGAACCTTTCAATGGGCAAGTCCTATGAATCTATCTGTGTAGTTTTGTATACCTACTTAAGATTTCCCATTTGACACATGTAAACTGTTATTTTGAAAATTACTTTGAATGTAGTTATAAGTGTATAAATAGCTATTTTCTACTTAGCAATAAGATTTGTGTAGTTGTTTCAATAGGGCCATTGAATAAAGATAAAGATATGCTTAGTATATTTGATATTGTGTGCTGTTTTGGAATTCTAATGCTCACATGTCGGTTTCGACGCAGTGAGTATGTGATTTTCTTGCAATAATTTCTTTACCAACATTCGTTACCACAAAGGCAGACTCGTGCTCAAACATCAAGTAAAATTTTGTAGACTATTTATTTGTAGACTATTTAATAAAAAAAAATCAGACCATTGCGACTATCTAAATTCTAAACTAATACAATTTAAACTACAATGATACATAATAATAAGGAGCCATACTCCTGCACAGGAGTGATTCTGTGAGACTTAGTCTCTTTCTTATTGTATTGTTATTAGTATTGTATTGTTTATAAAATCAACCGATCTGCGCGTTGTACGCATACTGAGTACAGGTATTGGTTATATGCTTACCAACCTGTGCTCAAGTAGCCCTAGGCACAAGCTAGATAGATAGAGGACAGTGTGTGGACATAGCATCTTATAAATTTACTTTCATACAAAATGTAGGGAAGTCCGCGGTGCAAAACAAAATATATTAGTGCTTGTCCAGAAGGGGCGGATTCACCACGTTAGTCTCGTGCGTAACGCGCTACCATTGCATCCAGAATATGCGTACCAACGCGCGACCATTTCACAATTCTGTATCAAAATTTTGGTGCACTCGCTTTGAAGTTTGCGCGTATGCTAGCTATGCTATATCAAGCGCGTGTCGAGAGTCTGGCGAAGTTCACACGATTTACGCGCGTATTTATAATTCACGCGATGCTTGTGGACGCAATGTATTGACGCCCAGTACCTCGCTAACAAGCGTATCAATTCGCACGAAACGATTCGCGGTGAATTCGCCCTTCTGGACAAGGTCTTAGTAGTAGTTAGTAGAAGTAAAATATCTGCTATCTGACCTACGCTTTACACTAATATTATATATTGATCGAATAATTGCTTATAAAATTATTGCTGCGTGAATGGATTGTTTTAAAATATATTCGTTGCATCGTATATACATGTTTATTTCAAAACATTAAGCATAACTTATCTTTAATCAATTAGGCCTATATTTCTTTTATACTTGTTCATTGATGAGAGATAATGTGTTTAGATAGAAATTTAAATGGTGTTGGGATGTTTTCAAATAATATCAAATAATTTCCATGAATTGTCCTTTATTTGTTAATTTAATCTAGTTTAAATGCCCAATTACTATGTGTCCATCTGTGCATAATATATATTTTTTTAAGGCCCGTTTTTCACCGTCTACAAGAAAATTCTGAGTAGACTTCTCAACGGGTAATGCATTGATTAACCATACCCACGTATTGTGACAATGTTATTCTATGCAAACTAACGAAAGTTACTCCTCACATTTACTTTAAGTAACTAGTCAAAACTTTACTTAAGCATTGTTAAAAAGGCGTTAAGAAACCGTTCGGTAAAAGCACAGATTAGCGAAATCTGCCGTTTTTTGGTAAAAAAAACAAGTATTATTCGAATATATTATATTTATATCGTCGAGACATTATATGATGTTTCTCTGCGGGATCGGATCCGGAACGAAGTTATTCGCCACAGAACTAAAGTGAACGACATAGCTCAACGGGTTAGTACACTGAAGTGGCAGTGGGCTGGTCATATCTGCCGCTTGGGGTAGATTTGTCCTAGAGTGGAGACCGCGAATCGGCAATCGTAGTGTAGGACATCCTGTAACTACGATATACGTAAAGCGGTGGGCAGTGACTGGAAAAGAAGAGTCAAATATCGGGCTCATTGGCGTATCTTGGGAGAAGCCTACGTCCAGCAGTGGACCAACACCGGCTGATTATAATAATATGATTGTCTCCCTCTTGCGTAACTTTTTTTCAAGTGATAATATTTGAAAATTTCCAACTTTCCCTTAAGGGAGTGTGGAGCTTTAAGCTAAATTCTATACATTGTTGACCTGTCTAGACTCTTCTAGGGGTGATGTGTAAGTTATTTTCTTGCAAAATATTTAGTTTTTAATATTTCTTTGTATTATAATATAGTTCAAAGGCAATGGTAATAGTGACACTGTTTTTATTATAAATGTTGTAATGTTCATGTTGATGAAACAATTTTTTTCAATACATAATATTAGAAACCTTATTACCTGTTTCAAACATATGTTCTAATAATTATTTTTACAAATTTACCTATTTTTTTTGTATCTGATAGGCTAGCATTTTACCACTACCTCGCTTGGTGGTAAATGGTGATGTGGTATCTCCACTTACCACCAGGTGATGGTGAAGTCACTAGGCTCAGAATGGTCTGACTCTCAAGGGCTGTGCACTGCCGGTAGCAAGTCAGGCGAAGTATCGATATACTTTTTTATATCATATAGGCTAGCGTTTTGACCACTATCTCACCTGTTGGTAAGTGATGATGCTTCTCCTACTACTAGTGAGTAACTAAATATTTCGTATATTAAAGTTATATTACTCTAAGCATAGATATAATATACTATGTTTGGTAGGCCAAACAAAAAAAAAAACAGATTTATATGGGGTCAACCCTGAAGTTATGACCTATCATAATTCAGAGGTGTTCACATATAAATTTTATCGAAATTGATTCAGTGCATTTAAAAAATTAAAAATATGTACTACTATACCTACATGGATTAGTTTTGGGTTTTTGTGGTTCCCTTCAGCAAGCCTTTGAAGTCGGCGTTTTAAGTTTGTTTTTTAAACGATCTTATAAATTATAAATGACATTATGTATCAAATAAGTATTAAGAAACTTTATCATCTACCGGTGAAACTGGACCAATTGCTTTTATTATTTTCGTTTATAAGTAAAGACCGCAAGTTTCTAACATAAAATTAAATATATCGTAATATGTGTACTCATCTGGAAACGTCATAGGAATTTCAAGCTTGAGTGTGATATCTGTGTATTGTTCACGTCATTGCGTTATTTCCAAGCCAATAGCTATGTGCATTCAACCGGCACAATGGTAGAGAAATACCTATAACTACGGCTTTATTTTGACTTAGCTGACGTACAGAGTTATTTCACGGCTTCATCATGGATTCGAAGCAAATTTCACGCATCTTTGCATTTCATTTAGGTTCGAAGCTTACTTAAGCGACATCGCTCCCGCACGGTAAATGAATGAATATTCAAATACTTGGTTATTTTTTTCTGGTTAGGTAGACCATACAATCAAATTATTAAATTGCAATTAGCGCTTACAATCTAGCTAATACGTCAACATCTACCAAGCTAAAAGTGGTTGGCGCCTTGCTTGCCACATGTTTCAAGTTCAAGTTTGATAAGAGGGTAATAAGTAGGGTTTGGGTCAATTGGGTCCTGGGACGTCTCGTGTCTCGAAGTCACGGGAATTTTGGTAATTTTTAGCTGTCTCGATTCCCGGGACTTTTGAGTCGAGACTCGAGACGAGACAAGACTGTCGAAATTTTTATGTAATCATTTTTATTTTCAAATAATTGAAGGAGCCTAGCGCCTTCTGTTAGTTTAATGAATAATTCCTTGGTCTACTACGTAACTACTGAGTACCCAACGCAATAAATGCGTTTGCCGCGCCGCCATCATGCTGCCACATTAGTTGTTCTGTCACGTTTGGATTATGATTGTGTGTGTGTCAGTTGAGGCAGTCAGTCAGTCGTCAATTTCATTTATGATGTGAGTGTGGTGATTTTTCTGCAACGGCGCTTCTGTATAATCGACGAAGCCCATAAATTTCATGTAAGTTTAACAGGTCATGTTTATGAACAAAATTTTCAAAAAACACCTTATTATTTTAATTTGGTCGGGTTAAAACTCGCTCATTGCGTTTTTGTTTTTTTTTCGTAAAAACTCAGTATCAGCGATCAGTATCAACGATAGTAGACTATCGTGTATTATTTAATGTTATTTTATATAAAAAAGATAGTAAAGTGATACGCACTCACCGAATAAACATACAAAATTAATTTGTATGATTATCATTATTTTTACTTATAGATATCATAAATTTTGGACTTGGACTTTCATTGTAGGCTGTCTCGTGTTCCGGGACTTTGAAATTGTCGGGAAATCCCATCCCTAGTAATAAGTTGCTTTTTCACTAACCGCTCGTCAAAATTGCGCTTGCTGCTAAGCTGTCATCGCGTGGACTATAGGTTTAGTGGTAGGTGCCAAGTGTGTGATCTACTTGAAGCGGTGTTCAATAAGTGAGCCATGACTAAAAGACTATCTAGTGCACATTTTTCAACTTAGGTCGGATCAATTTCAGTAACAAGTGTACAACTGTTTTAAATAATAATAATTTTTCAACTGGCCGTGGATTAATTGTACCTAAGGTAGAATACCAAAAAATGATGGCAGTAGAAGAATCGAGGCCAACTATGATAGAAACTTAAAGTGTTTGCTTTGATTTATATACTATATTTGCCCACGCCAAAACCAACAAAAAAAATCTACTTGCACCATCCTATAGTATTGAATTGCATTAAAGTAGGACCACACCGCAGCGTCCTGGGGGCGCGATCTCAGTACTTTTCAATTGTTTTCTGATCGCGTTTGGTGTAAACCAGTCGGTACAAATACTACTGCGCTATCTGATCGCCGCCTAGATCGCGCACGCAGGACGCTGCGGTGTGTCCGTACCTAAAGTATCAATTTCATAAAAGCAATCTTAATAATATTATTGTTGTACTTGGCGAATGTTATTGATTGAATAGAGTGTTTGAACTTAGAGAAACAATCTCTTTCAGGCAACTTTTACTATAGAATGTAACGAAATTCTCCTGATAGACTACAAAGTACAGCATAGAATGAAAAGCGGAGGATAAACGACAGTGGTAATAATATTTATTATTACTTATACTAAAACCTTGTTCTTAATGTTGAAATGGTAACAATCCGAATAAAGCCCTCGTTTGTAAAGGGTGTTATTATAATTTATTCACAGCAACCTGTTGACTCTATTCTGGTTTATGATTTCGACTTAATCATGGACTCGGCTCCTTGAAAGGATTATTTTACACATTCATAGAATTTTCTGCGTTAATTTCTTTGCTTTTGTTAGGCTTTATATAATTTAAATTAGGTTTTAATTTAAATTTGAGTCGCAAGATAAGACTTTTAAGGTTTGATATAATTATAAAAATTATTCATAAATACCTAGTAACGTCTTTGTAAAAGATCGTTAACAGTAAGGAGGTTCTCAATTCGTCTGAATGTTTTTTTTTGTATGTATGTTACGCGATGACACCGTCAATTGTGAACCGATTTGAATGATTCTTTTTTTGATCAGTAGGGTTCGTTTTTGAGGTGGTCTCATTGTAATTTCATTGAGATCTGATAAGTACCTCCAGGGGTATGACGATAAACGTCTCAAACTTGGTACTGAAATGGAAGCGCGGGGCATGGAAGTCGGTTGTTTTAGTTTTTAAACTCTTAATTATTCATACAAAATATGTAGGCTTAGATTAATCAAATTTAAAATAAAAGCTGCTTTTCATGCATTAAAAATGCATGAAAAGCAGCTTTAATTTCCGCATTTCATTATGCATTTTAATGTGCAACTATCAACGACACATTGATTAGAATTAACTCACCTTTGTTGCCTGAAAGACATTGCTAGTTAGAAAAAAAAGCGTTTCTTTTAGATTTTATCATCATCTCACTTTATGATACTCACATTATTACTGTCTGTCAGTTCGTCCCTTTTTCTCAAAATTGCAATCAAAAACTATTTTCATAAAATGAGAAAAATCGTCAAAAAAAATATACGGATATGACTAAAACCAACAAATTTCTAGCTCAGAGTTCAATGAAATCGAACAAAAAGAACGCTTTCATAGAAAACGATGATGGATAGATACTTCAAAGTAAAATTTGTAGCCAGCAATATCGGATGCTTCGACCACAAATACCGCTTTGGATCCAAGTATTTGTGGTTATATAACCACGGTAGTTTTTATTACAATTTTGCTAGTTAGGTATCTTTGCAGAGATTCGTCATGAAATTAAATAATTATGCTTAACGAAGTTTGTACAGTTTGCCATCAAATGTATGCGCCTGTTTGTGAATCATAAATATTTTAAATCTTAATAATTTAAGCTGAAAGTACACCAAATATCAAGCGGAAATTAAAAAATTGTCGATCATAAGCTTTATTACCTATCACTATCAAGTCTCTGCTGGTGAAAAAATACCTGACCAAGAAATTCTATGGCAACGAACCCACTAATGCAAACTATAAGGTATAGGTATCATCAAAAACAAACAACTCATGCACTCTTTCTGATAGGGCCAAAACTGCGCATGACATAATCCATATTGCATAAGGGGTTATATCTGGTTGGATTTTTTTTTTCATTTTTTTTTAATTGGCTTAAAGTATGCTAAAACATCCCTAGATGATCAATAATGTCCAAACATGAAAGAAACTCAGAAACATTTTAAAAATCAATTTTTTCAAAGCAATTCTGAGGTGAAAGTATACAGTTTTCAAACTTAAGTGCGTTTATCTCAAAACTGAGTTTTCAAAATCGGCACGCAGTAGAACTCGATGAGTTTTCATCCGATTGACTTAAAATTTTAAGTGTAGCTATTCATTAGATTATCTGTTGAAGTACACACGATTTTAACGATCGATAAACAATTAAATAAGTTATAAGCAATTTAAGTCATTTTTTTTCGTCGAAAACGCTACTTTTTGTTTGAACAGCCGCCATTTTGCGAAAAAAATTCCTAAAAATATAATCGTGTGTGCTTCAACCTCAAAACTCATGTGGTTCATGAAAATTTTTTTTTTATTGTGCCAGATGGTGATCCAGAGGACTTCTACTGCGTGCCGCAGAGATACTTTTTCAAATACTGCTTTACATTTATTGACAAATAGCCGCCATTTTTTAAATTTTCACCAATAATTTTTTTTTTATATTTCCAAAGAATTGCTTAATCGATTCATACATTATTTATTTATGTTAATTTAAAAACGAGCTCAAAAAAAAATGAAAAAAGGCCTTTTTTTTTAGATCCAACCAGATATAACCCCATAATCAAACAACAAAATGCACCAAAAGTAACTAGAAATACAAAAGAAATATAATCTACAACAAAGAACTTGTAGTACGTAGTACTTTTAATTATTCTGTGCTTGTAGCACGCAATATCTACGATTGCTACGAAGCGGCTACGACTGTTGGCTTTGTATTATCATTCTATGGCTATTTGAATTTAAGGGCTATTATGTTATGTTCAAGCATGTATAATTTTTACGATCAACTCAACAACAGCAAAAGGCCACTTAATTTTTATATTTTAAAGGATACCCCAGTTTTGTTTTTTTTTTATTCAAGAAAATATTTCTTTTTAAGAATATACTAAATATTGTTTTTAGTATTTTTATCATTTATGTCTTTCTACAACTCATTTTTCAGGTTTGGAATGATGTATCGGGATGTCCTTTTACCGTATTCGTTGTTACTTTAGGTTGTATTAACATTTGATTAGTTATGCTTCTTGTAGATTTACTGTGATTATTTGTAACTAAAATTTCGCTTCTGATATATTGTTCC
Source organism: Cabera pusaria (assembly GCA_954871355.1). NCBI lineage: Eukaryota > Metazoa > Arthropoda > Insecta > Lepidoptera > Geometridae > Cabera > Cabera pusaria. Next base: position 8,120,980 of record OX940908.1, read on the forward strand.
ATTTAGGGGTTTAACTCAACTTTTTGATAAATAAGAATTATTATGTCACAGTGTTCAAAAAACCTCCATGTTTTTGTATTTGATTTAATTGTTTTGCGGTACTATAATTTTGAGTAATCATTGCACGAAAGAATTGAATCGTGGTTTCAATGTATATTTCATAATGGTTTATTTTAATTGCGGCCATTTTGTATCAGGTGCAAATTAGCATCTGTTCGTGAAGAAAGAGGGATGATATTTTGTTTTTCACTAATCAAATTCAATGATATAGTTGACTATGAACAATTACTGTCCTATACTTTTTTTATTCTTAGTATGCCCAAATGTATGTTGACGTCGCGTCCCTACAAAAATCCAAGTGAGTATTTTGTTACATGCTGTATAATATATGCTACGCTCAGTGTAGTATAGCATCTCATAGTCTGCACTTAACGATACGTGCTAGTTTTGCTACTTCGTAGCACGTTCTACGACTTGAAGAAAATATGTGTTGTGCAATATTCCGTTTTATTTTGCAGCATTATTTAATCTATGTTGCATAACTAAATATAATATTACGCGTACGTGTTGAAAGCTTTGCGAGTGGGATGGTTGTGGGCTTGGCTTGCAACCCACGCGCGTGCACATGAGAACACACGTGTTTTATAACATTCTGATATTATGCATTACAATAAATATTTGAGTAGGTACATTCAGTGCACTACTTGGTGAAGATGAACGGAAGCCCACATTCCAGGCATGCAAGTTTCTATCTTAGACACCTACTACTACTACTGGGGTAGTATGTCGCTGGACCGCATCGTCACTTGATATTAGTAGTATGTTAGTATGTTAGTATGTTATTTCAGTTGGCGTACTTCACCAACAGAAAGAATATACAAATGTAATGATGATATAAAGTAACAAAATTAGGTATTTATACGAGTAAATTACAAACTTAAAATTTTAATTTAATTTAATTGATAAACTGTTCAAATAGAACATACCCCACAAATATAAAAATTAATATATTATGTTTATAATATAATTTAAAAATATATAAATTATTACATACATTTCAGGCAATTTAATGTTGTTGTTTTTAAATTGGACCATATAATGTACCTTATAGATTAGCAAGTTTATAGTATGCATGCCAAAATAAGCATATCATCATTTGTCATGTATATTCGAATACTTATGTTTAACGCTTTAAAATAAAATAAATGTTCTTCTTGAAGTTATTTATATAATGTAGAAATTTTCTTCAAAAAAATAATCTATATCAGGTTGCTAGCACTATTGCCTTTGAATTATTACTTCTTGAAGTCTGAGCTGTCTAGATCAATAGATTGTTTATAACAGTGTTTAATCGTCTAAGTTTTGATGTTTTTAATTATTAAAACTATTTATGTGATCATACCTTATAGTTGCGAATAAAAAATTGAATGACTTTATTTTGTTTTATTTATTACCTTTTTCACAATGTTGAAGTAACATAAAGAGTAGAGTATTCTAAATTAGGCGCCTCGTGCACTAGATCATCATACAAATCCCGGATACAATAATTACAACCAGACTCGGAACAATTGCTTGTAGGTCACAAAGAATAATTATTCTTTGTGGGAATCGAACCCTCTGTTCGATCCTTCAGTTTCGTGGGAAACCTAGCCTCACTAACCACTAGAGTTAGACCAACTGGTCAGTCAATATGTTCGAAATACAATCCGCAGATCAGATGGCTTGTTTGCGGCGGAAAATGTCTATAATATTTATCTGCGTCAATAACGTATAGTGCATTTATAGTTATTTTATCTTTGACCTTTACACTACCTTCACAGTTACTTTTCCTATGACAGTCAGTTTAATGTTTTTATCAAATTATGCATATATCGTGGAGGGAAAAATAAATTAGATTTTTTTACATTTGACTGTCAAAGGAAAAGTAACTATGAAGGTTAAGACAGAGAGTAACTGGAATATGCAGATTATGACTTATTTCTATTAATTTAACTATTTATTTCTGCAAGTAACGATTAACAGTACATAGGTAATTCATTCTTAACTTGGAAGGTTAGATTTTTTTAAACACTAGCCTAATTCTAATAAAAACTGTGAACAGACTAGGCCAATACCTACGCAAAACTATAATTACGCAACCACAAAGTTGGTTTATCTACACCCGATGAAGTCCATGAAACCTAACAAACTACTGTGGCCAAGTCGCGGTGAAATAAACTCAGAATAAGTTAGGTTTATCTTGGACTTATGCAACTGGTATTTGACTATAAAAGCCATTTTTCTATATTTATAAAAGCGAATTACTCAAGCATCGGTGTGAGTACACTGATGCTTGAATATATGAGCCCAAACTCGACATCTCGTCTGTAAGTTGGTGAGAAGTTAAGTATTTTGCAGATTCCAGGAGATGTCTCAATATCAGGTCAATGTTAACATGTTCTTACAATATCGTTGAAGTAGGAGGATACCGAATTTTGAATTGATCAGACCTATTAAAGTAGATTTCATAGCGTCATTAACTTAAAAAAAAAACAGTCTTAAAACGGCTGAACGAATTTTTTTTTAATAAAAGCTAAGAACACTCACGATTGAGACACCTTTCAAACAAAAAAATAAATAAAACGAAATAAAAATTAGTTCATCTGTTTCGGCCCTACAATGCCACAGACAAATATACACACATACACAGATTCACAGATTAATCTTATAACACCCCTTCTTTTGCGTCGGGGGGTTAATAAATACCTTAACTTAGTTTAATGGCTTCTCAATATAAGCCTTCTAACCTCCGGGAGAGCTATTACGTCATTACCGCGTTAGATTACATATAAAATAAGGAAACCGACCCTTGGGGACCAGCCGGTAATTGGGAAAGTATAATAGCAACATTTCTATAGAGAACATGATATTTTTTTTATTAGTTCCCTACGTTTGATGAGCTTAAATTAGTATACCCTTATTGAACCATTTGTACGAGGTATATTTACGAACTATGAAGTAAGGCAAGATACGTTTGGTATTGGGTTAATAAAAAGAAAGAAAAACATTTATTTTGCAGCAAATACAATCAATTAATGTAAAAAAAGGTTTCCCGAAGTTCCGGCATGATTTTCATTTTACTTATTAATTTATTCGATTAAAACGGTATAAATTACATTATTCTAAATCATTTATCATTCAATTTTACAATATTACACTTTAAGTTAAAAATATATAAATACTAGCAGCCCGCCCCGGCTTCGCACGGGTAGAACAAATATGCCTATAAAATTTGCATCAGTTTGTTGCATCGAATATAAAATATGAACATATTTAACAATCATCGTCATATTTCAACCAATTTACACAAAACCTTAACGAATTATGCACCTAAACCTTCCTCATAAACACTCTGGCTATTGTTGAAAACCGCATGATAATCCGTTTAGTAGCTATTGAGATTATTGCGAACAGACAGACAGACGCAGTGATGGACTTTGTTTTATAATACTTACGTAGTGATATTGGACGGCCCTTTGGCGTAAAGGATAGTTACCCTGATTCTGACCCGACGGTCGTTGGTTCTAATCCTAGCTATATACCTACCTATGAAAGTTTTATGTGCATTCATGAATCATGAGTTTTCGTAGAGTGGTAGTGGGATCATTAAATCTACCAAAAAGTAGCTTAACACCAAGGAGAACATCTGCCGCCTTAACCTTGCGGCGTTCCCCGACGCAAAAAGTAGAGGTAATGTACGCTTAACGTGTGTATCTGTGTGTCTGTCTGTAGCATTTAGCACCTAACCAGATGAACCGATTTTGTTTTTATTATTGATAGTTTTTTTTTGTTTGATAGATGTCTTCATCGAGAGTGTTCTTAGCTTTGATTCATGAAAATTCCTTCAATCGTTATAAAACTATGAGCTTTTTTCTAGTTAATTGCGCTATGAAATCAACTTTCATAGGTCTGATCAATTCGAAAATCTTCTTCTTCAACGATATTGTAAGAACATGGAACATTGACCTGATGGTGGGACATCTCCTGGACTCTGCAGAATACTCAAATCCTCACCAACATACAGCTCAGATTTTAAATGTCGTGTTTAGAGTCATTGGAATGCTTTTAATGAAAATATTGTACATAGATCATTCGGGGTGGTTTAAAATATGATATTATTATATATATAGATGAATATTATTTTATTCAATAGATCATATTATTATACTATATTGACTTCAAATTGATTGTGATCGATGGGGATCTACAGCATAGCTAAGCTTATAATAATATTTTCATAGTAACTATGACCTAATCTGTGGTTTCACTGCAAATATTTTATTAATTTTGCGATGCGTGTATGTGAAATTCGTGATATCTTCTAGAGTTTTCATTTGAATTATATACTGTAAAGGACAATTTTAATCTATAATATGTGGCCAAGCTAATTAACTCCGGAGGTTGCGGGTTCAAGTCCCGTTGGTACGATTAAATTTTGGATTGTGTTTAACAATTTAACAAGCTAATTAACGTTTATTATTTGGATAATTATAAGTGTATTATTTGGATAAGGATTAATACTATATACTTGAAAATAGCCTTGGAAGTTATGTAATATTTTTTAACAAACATTTTAAGATTAAAATGGTTACTGTGAGTCAACCTTAAGAGATAGACATATGCTGTCGCGGACTTTTTTGTAGGTCTTATTAAGTTATAAAATATTATATTATATTATTATATATATAAATACACTTTATTTTAACAACTTAAAAATAATTACCTAATGACAATATCAAGATTATTTAAACTACAATAATAATATCTATACTATAAATAAAAGACAGAACCTAGGTCGCTACCTGCCGGTAATGTTCCCAAAAAGCTAGCGACGTTACCTCGTTGTATAGCTAGGCTAATACGTTGGCCGAGGTAAGCGCCAGCTCTTTGGTCACGGAAAGCTTATTAAGTTGTACAACTCTTGCATAGAAAATATTCTTCTATCTATTTTCAATTAAGCAGCATTCGTAAGAAACGTGTTTTTTCGACCGTTTTTTTGCCGACTTTGGTTGCAAATTAGGTCTCCACGAATGTACCTTTGATTTAAACGGGATAATATATAGCCTATTTTCATTCCGAAAGTCCATTTTATGTATTAGTGAAAGAATTTTTTAAATCGGTTCAGTAGTTTTTGAGCCAAATCATTACAAACATACAAAAATACAAAAATACAAATGTTCTCTCTTTATAATATTAGTATAGATTAGAAAATGTCAATGAAAAACATCATACAAATAAACGAACAACGAATTCGTAGTTCGTTTATTTGTAAACAATTGTTTAAGGACACAGTCGATAAGGAAATTAAAATAGACATACTATCAGGCATCTTTATCACAGAACTCCAGGCAATCCAACACTATCTTCGGCCATCCATCGTCGAAGAGATCACAGTCAGTGTCGGCGGAAAGCAGGGCGTTTAAAGATGCGAGGGAGCGCCGAATGATGTTCGATGTCAGCCATAATGGAATGAAGACTTAAATTGGTCTAAAGTCTGTTCAGTTCAGCATAGCGTCTCAATAACTTCTTCCGATTTCAGACAGGCATTATTCCCTCTTTGACCGCATCTTCACTTAACATCAGGTGAAATAGTGGTGAAGAGTTTATTCTGTCCCACATTTTTTTAAATATTGGATAGGCTTGTGGTAGTATGTATATGTTGGTAGCAAGTCAGGCAGAATATTAAAATAATACTCTTAAACCACCGGATGAGGAGCACCTCCAATGTAGGTACTTATTATACTAATGCACATAGAAATTTCTGGAAAATCTGGATCGAGGATGGTAGCACGCTACGTCTAGAATGGAAACTGGCTCTCAAGGACTGCTGCCGGAATACATTAGATGTTTGGCGACAAATTTTCCAACTTGAGGATCGCAGCTGGATAGGCGGACACTAGATAATGTCCTACCACCATGCGAGGGTTGGGGGTTTTTTTACGATGTTTTTCTGTCACCGAAAGTTCACTGTAAAAATCGCACATACACCTTCGATAGAAATATCCAGCAGCGAATGAACTCAGTACCACTGGCGTCAAAGCCGACCATTCTCCCAATACACCACTGAGCCCTCAAAAGTTGGCCCACAATTTGGTGCAAGGCTAAAATTTGAACCTATTAAGAAGTCAAGGTATCTGTTCTTTACGTCAAGTGGCCGTCCATACATAAGAGGCATAAACCATCAATTAGTAAAATTAACGTAATATCTTATATCAATAGCATTGCAAAGGATATACCATCGATATGAGAGAAGCCGCTACTAGTTTCCGCATATCGATTCTCGCATAAAAGCTGCGGGCTTCGAAACCATAAGGATAAAGTCATAAATTGTGGGAAAGGGTCTAAAAGGTAATTCCCAGGCGAGAATCGATATGAATGATTCTTGAGACTTGAATGAAAATGTATGTTTGAATATTTAAGTACGATCTTCATAAAATAAGAGTAGTTTCTTTTATGATATAGGTAGCAAACAATCAAAGGGCCCACCTGATAGGAAGTAGTCACCGTCGTCTATGAACATATGTAGGGGTGTGACTCATGTTTTGCATATCTGTTAAGATTTTTTTAACGCCCCTTTTGAAGAACTACAGACAGGAAAACAGCAGACGGCAGCTCGTTCCACATTTTACAGGTATACGGGAGAAATGACCGCTTTAATAAAAACGTGTGCGAAGTCCAGTTCTCGATAATATGTCAATGAGCGTGTTATCTATGGCGAGTGGTGTGATGGTACAATCGGGACGCCGGGATTAAACTGAATAGTTTGAGATACGCAATATTTTTGTTGTGCTAAATGGTGATAACGTTATGATGATCAGTGCTAGCTGGCTTGGACACTTGGTTGGGATAGTTAGTAAACAGTTTAACTGTTTTATATTTGCAGACAACCACGATTCCACCTGAAACTTTACCGTAAGTTAACATCAGATAAGATAGTCGTCAATTGCTTGTCAGTCCAGAAAAAAAATGCATAATTTGCGCAATTTTTTCCACACCAGTAAGCGAGCAACCTAAAAACATCTCGATAATAGTATCGAGATATTTTTAGGTACGTATAAATATAACGAAATCTACAAGCCGATCTTGGCATCGTAACACTGCCTTTAGGCAGTGTTACGCCGCTTTAGCGGAGAACGTATGTTACGTTATTTTATATCTTCTGTAGGAAAAATATCAATTAATATTCAGAAAGCATAAAAAATGAATCGCTAGGGGCGAAATGCTTAAAGAAATGTTTACTGACATGAATTTACCTACTGTATTAGCTGTTAGAGTAGGACTGAGTAAGAGCGGCAGCGGACTTGATAAATATACCTATAGCAAAGATTCGCGACCAACATCTAAAGAGTAAAGAGACTCTTGCTGAATCAAGGCCTAGATACGGAAGGCGGTTACATCGTCAGAAGGTCCTCTATATACATCTGGTGGAGGATATCGGTAATCATAAAGAAACTTTATAAAGCGGAGATTAGATACTATCCACTACACCACTGGGCCTTAAAAACCCACCATTCTCACACTACAATACCTACTGGGCCCTCATTATATCATATTTTCCACCACACAATCAATTTACAATTTCTTCTATTTTTTTTCTCGTATATCCATAGCTTATAGCTATCAATTTTTATATCATCGCCTTATTCTTAACATGAAATATATTAACAATCAAGTTTTCTAGAACTGGTGGCGGTAAGAAGACGATGCGTATAGTCCGTATTGCCACAGTTGAGATGAGATTGCTCTCAAGTCCTATCAATAAAGAATGCCAGATTAAAATAAAAATAAAATAAAACCAATAAAAATCTATCGCTGCCTCCTCTCAATAAAACCCTAGTCTCTCCCGAGGGAAATAAAAAGCAAATTGTTATAAAGTAGTAATAATTGCGACATGTCCCTGGAATGTAAGGATATTCAAACACACGGTTTTGTATTAATATTGTTTTAATTTCAGCATTAAAATATTATTACAATATTATATATATATTGAGTTTTATAAAAAATATGTTTATTTTAGGTAAAATGTGTTTATGACGGTAATTTAACATGACGTACGCAATGCCAAAATAATGAAAAGGAAGAATCTGCATGAGTCAATAAACGAATTTTCCATCTTAATCGGGAGGCTTGCGCCACGATCTTGACAAAAAGTAACATCATTTTAAAGTCCTATTTTTATTCATAAAATTTCCTGTATTTAGTCTCACGTTAATTTGATACGGGTCAATTTAAACGAGAATTTAACATAATAACCTATGTTGATCGCTATAGCGACATCGCGTAAGTCACGTTAAATGTTAATGTTAAATGACCGTTTTTAGGGTTCCGTAGTCCTGACAAGGAATCCTTATAGTTTCGTCATATCCGTCTGTCTGTCTGTCCGAGGTTTTGCTAAGAGACCGTTAATAATAGAAAGCTGTAATTTTGTAGGGGTATGTATATCAATGACGCCGACAAAGTGCTGAATAAAATTTTGAAAAAAAGTTTTTTTAGGGTAGCTCCCCTGTATGAGAAGTGGGGATGCATTTTTTGTTATCGTCTACCCCATCGCGTGGGGTATCGTTGAATAGGTCTTTTAAAATGACTTTAGGGTTGCTAATACCATTTTTCGATTGAATGCTCCATTTATGAAATATTAAACTTCAAAGTGCAAATTTTTGTTCCAGTAGGGCGTTCCCCCCCCCCCCGCCCTCTAAAAGCTAAACTGCTGGCTTGAAAAATCTGGAAAAATTCGTGAAAATAGCGCATTTCATGAACTTTAAAGGAAAATTATAGCGGTTAAGATAACTTTATTAGTTTAGCAGTAATAGTCGTTGAACTTGGGTGTTGGATAATTTTGTACCAAATACAAAATCTTTAGAATAAATCCTATAGTTCCAATAATCCATAGTTGCTTGTTTATAACGGGTAAAGACTTGCATTGAATAACAGGCTACTACGGAACCCTACACTGCGCGTGGCCAAACACGCAATTGGCCGGTTAATTAATTAGTAAAGTAACACTTTATTTGTTTGTATACAGAGTGTTGTTTGGTGGATAAACCGACAACATTTTTTTTGGGGGGGTTGGTCATGCGCAAGTTTTCCCCGGTAGACCCGAAGTCCTAAATGCCACGGTGTTTCAGATATGTTTTTTTTGTTGTTTAAAAATCATCCAAAATCTTCCCTTTAAATCGTAACTTTTTTGTTTGTGGTTGTAATACCACGAATAAACTTTTGCTGTATTCTGCAATGTGTCCGTATTCTAAATAAAACATTACTAAATACATTTTCCTTAAAAAAAATTGTTCTGAACTTGCAAAGTGTTGATATATATACATTTGACTGTTTTAAAAAGTGTCAACTTATTAATTTTGGTTGATTTTGAGTGATTTAAAAAAAAAACAAAAAAAACATATCTAAAACACCGTAACACTTAGGACTCTATCGGAGAAAACTTGAACATGACCATAGCACCCCCCCCCCCCTACCTCCCAAAAAAATTTGTCGGTCCATCCACCAAACACCTTTATATACTATAATTTCATTCGACACCTATGGTGGTAGTAGCATTTAATCGATGTTCTAGCTGACTTGCTACCAAAAAGTTTCTTACCACTATCAAGGCAAAATTTGCCTCTTTACGGTGTTCCGCGGCAGCTGACAGCCCTTGAGAGTCAGACCATTGTAGATAGCATTGTACCACCATCAACCACTTGAAGATTGGTCATCGTTTAACACCAAACAAGATTAATCGGTTAACCTACGAACAAATCACAAGTCTGATTTATTTGTAGGTTAAAACCTGCTTATATAACGTCGGCCATTATAGCGTAAAATTAAGTTTGGTAAAATTGCAGAAACTTGAAGAACTTGAGAAACTATGAGCATCATCTACCGGAGGTAATTTATTTACCATATTACAAGTTGAAAACTTATAATAAACCAGACGAAAGGTCTCAGGTTTCTTTTACAACTCATGAATAAGGAAATATGGTCCCTTTTATAATTAAGTAAGAAAGTTTAGGTTTCCAATTATTGTTGAAGTTTACTAAATCTTAGCATCGGTAAGTTAAATGTTAGAAAGATTTATTTTCTTGAATATCTATGACATTTGATTTAGTTTAATTAAGTTTAATTTAATGATAGAAATTATATCTATTTTATCTAGCTGTGCCCCGCGGTTTACCCGCGTAGATATCGTTCCCATGGGAATATCGGGATAAAAAGTACCCTATGTGTCATTTCAGAATCCAGGCACCGTAATATAATAAATATAAATAAATATATATCAGTAATGTGACTCGGCCCTGTCCTTGAAATCAATACAAACGTGACGCGCGGCCCCGCTTGGTAAGTAAACACGCATTATGGCTTCCCCGATATATATATATATATATATATATATATATATATATATATATACATATATATATATATATATCGGCCTATATATACTAGAAGTGCCCCGCGACTTCGCCCGCGTTAAAAACTCCTTTTAAAAACTTAAAACTGTTCTTTTGTAAAAAACGATTCTATCATAAAAGACATCAAATAAGAATCAGCCAACTCGGTCCACCCGTTTTCATGTTATTGCGTGACTAAGGCAAATCGAGATTCATATTTATAAAACCCGAAAAACCCAAATTTTCAGACTTTGTTACCTACCCCATTTCGAAAAATCCTACAACACGTACTTTACTTACTTATTTACAGAAGTACTTATGTGTAAAGTTTCGAATATCCATATATATCATCTTGTTTCGCCATACAAACTTTGAATCCCCGGTCCGTATCCAAGAGGATTTTTTAGAAAAACCTTTCTGGGCGGATACCTACGTCGTAATAACTATCTGCATGTCAAATTTCAGCGCAATCCGAAAAAATATTAATTTTCACACTTTGTTACCCCATTTCCTCTTAGGGGTGGAATTTCAAAAACACCAGAAACACATATTTACTTATTTTTTTACTGGATCACTTTTATGAAGTTTCGAATAGAAAATACTATCTAGTCTGTTTTCTCCATACAAACTTTGAACCCCCGTTTCATCCCTTTCAGGGGTGAATTTTGGAAAATCCTTTCTCGGAAGAGGTAACTAACGTCGTAATAACTATCTGTATGCCAAATTTCAGCTCAAGCCGAAACAATATTGATTTTCACACTTTGTTACCCCATTTCACCCTCTAAGGGTGGAATTTCAAAAAAACCTGAAACACATATTTACTTATTTTTTTACTGAAGCACTTGTGTGAAGTTTCGGATAGAAAAGACTATCTAACCTTGTTTCTCCATACACACTTTGAACCTCCATTTCATACCTTTAAGGGGTGAATTTTGGAAAATCCTTTCTTAGTACACACTTACGTACTAAGACAAATATACCCTTGAAATTTCAAGTCTCTACGACCAGCGGTTTAGGTTGTGCGTTTTCTGTCAGTCAGTCAGTATGTCAGAAGAAAGATTCTTATAATATTAGATATATATATGAATTTATATTCAATGAAATATTTACAATTAGCACGCTATTTTACACAACCGTACAATCACACAGTTCGTTCAAAGTCAAAGTCAAAGTCAAAGTCAAAGTCAAAGCATTTATTCAGTATATGGGCAAATTAAAAATTAGCACTTACACACGTCAAATAACATTAAATAGATCATATTCAACAAAAAATATAGATATAACAGAAACATAACGCTTTGAATTTACAAAAAAAAAACAAAGGTATTGAGCCATTCAGCTTTCATCTAGACGTCGAACGTCACACTTAAAACACATGTTTAATTCCCCTTATTAATGTAGGGTTGCCAACCGTACCATTACGTGCACCCGCAACCCAGTGCATGTTTCAGTACTTCAGACAATTTTTATCCAAAAAATTGTGAAATAATGAAACATAATAGATAAATAAAACGCAGACTAATTGCAGTACAAATCATGTTCCGAATGGAACTGATTGTCCGACTATCAGCCGCATAATACCGTCGTAACAGGCAACCCTAGATCTGCAAACAAAAGATGAAAACTGATTGACTGTTGAATCTACTGGTGTTTCGGAAGTACTCCCATCAGAGAAGAAACACCAAGAAACTCTATGGGGCTTGTCACTTATTTTAATTCATTTTTTTTAATTCATATTAAATAAATGTTTAATGTACAATAAGTAATTCTATTATCATACAATTTATATTATATCTTGGAGCTTGGGGCATTCAGGCCAAGCATTTTTATCATTCATATAGTCATTTATTGTATAGTACGATTTCTTCATTAAATTGGATTTTACAAAGGTTTTAAATCTGCTTATAGACAGTTGATCAATATCTTTAGGAAGTTTATTATAAAATCGTATACAGTTCCCCAGAAAAGAACCACTAACTTTCCACAACCTGAATTGAGGTAGAATTAATCTATTTTTGTGTCTTGTATTGAAATTATGTACATCGGACCTCTTATCATACTCATTCAAATTTTTGCGTACATACATAATATTTTCATATATATATTGACATGCCACTGTGAGAATTTTAATCTCCTTAAATTTTTCACGAAGTGAGTCTCGCGACTTCATGGTATATATAGATCGAATAGCTCTTTTTTGTAAAACAAATATAGATTGGATTTCGGCGGCTTTCCCCCACAATAAAATGCCATAGGACATTATACTATGGAAGTAGCTAAAGTAAACCAATCTAGCAGTGGATTCGTCAGTCAAGTTTCTGATTTTACGAACTGCGTATGCAGCGGAGCTCAATCTACCTGCCAGAGCCGATATTTGAGAACCCCATTGTAGTTTTGAATCCAGGGTGATGCCCAAGAATGTAGCGGATTCAACAAATTCTATCGGTACATCGTTTATTAATATCCTGCTATTAATGACACCCTTTCTTACATTTGGCAGCGAGAATTTAATACATTTAGTTTTTTTGGCGTTCAGTAATAAGTTATTGGTTGTAAACCAATTCAAAACCTGTGCGATTGATTTGTTAACATCGTCAAATCCAGGCGCAATCCTATCTATTTTGAATATTAAGGATGTATCATCCGCGAACAAAACAATGTCACATAAGTTTTGCACGAAAGACGGCAAGTCATTAATATAAACTAGAAATAAAAATGGTCCTAAGATCGATCCCTGCGGAACTCCCATTTTTATGAGGGATCCAGATGACCTGACGCCATTGATCACAACCATCTGTATTCTATTACTGAGGTAGGATGAGACCAGATCAAGTGCTTCGTCACTGCGGCGCATTCACAGATGACTTTTTATCGTGAGCTGGGTACCGAGTGCATACCGAACTCGAGTCACGTGGGTAGGACTCGTGTTCCGATCGTTTGTTTGGAGTCACGTTACTGATGATGATGATTATTATATTACCGTGCTCTAGGCTATCCTACATACCAAATTTTAGCTCAATCGGTTGAGTAGTTTCAGCGTGACAGAGTAACAAACATACACACAAACTTTCGCCTTTATAATATTAGTAGGATATTATACTTTTTAATACGGTCAAGGCTGCAGGGCGCAGCTATAATTGTGGCTTTGCCTGCATTAAAAAGTACTTATCATAATTATTTTGAAGTAGGTTAGGACATTGTTCCTATTCATAAGAATTCCAAAAATGTTTTTTTAGACTGTTGCGGCAGACCTACTCTTCAGAAAATCTCCTTAAATGTCAATGTCAAAGATGACGACGTCAACATCAAGCACCAAAACGTCACATACACGTCACAAAAAGTGACCGTTAATTTTAACATCATTCGCTACCATCCGTTATTACGTACGCATCAATTCTAATTTATTTCATTTTAATCGCATTTTGTAAATCGGAATACTATTTCAAATATAATTTTAAATCCAACGTGTCTTCGCCTTCATTCAACACCACCTGAAGTCCCAGCCGCGCCACAACATAATTTGGTCCTTCGAGCCAGATACAAGCGAACCTGCGAGTGGAAACCGAAGGGCATCAGAGACGCAAGGCGTTACTGGAGACAAAGATCTGCAGAGTTGCAGCCATCATCACCGTCAGCACGCGAGACGGTACGGCCAACATCCATCCTATCCAAAGCTACCTATCCTGTACTTGTGTTAATTCCGTTGGAACGTTACATTCCAGTGTCGAGTCGCAAGGAGCCACCGTTACGTTTACCAAGTGTCTAGCAGCGTGCCACAGCCAGCATCAGCTGCCGCTTATAAACCGTGAGTACTCCACCTTCACTAAACTTCCAAAATGAGCACAGATAGCAAGGCTAGGTCTAAATCACCGTGTACGTTAACCTTTACAAGCGATGACGCCACTAATAATCTAATACGAGATTTAGTTAAGAAACGGGGCATCATTAAAGGTCGCTTAACTAAATTCTGTACCTACGTGAATGAAATAAAATCTAGCTGTGTTTTATCAACTCAAGCTCGCGTAGACTTAAAACTGCGAATGCAGGGTGCTAAAAATCTATATGCTGAGTTTAATAGCGTACAAACACAGCTTGAGGAAGCTGCGTTAGAATGCGATCTAGACGCTCTTTTAGAAATGCGTGAACTGTTCGAAAACAGTTACTATAACGCGCTAGCTCAAGCTGAGTGCATGCAAAATAGTACTGACGTGTCTTCTAATAACCAAATTGCGCACAATTCAGTTAAGTTACCTACAATCTCGATCCCTACATTTGACGGCTCATATGATAATTGGTTACAATTTCGAGACACTTTTCAGTCGCTTATACATAACGTTAGTCACATGAACAACATCGAAAAGTTCCACTACCTAAAATCATCGCTAAAAGACAGCGCGGCACTAGTCATAGATTCGGTACAATTCTCCGCTGCTAATTACGATGTAGCATGGGAACTACTTCTTTCGCGGTACAATAATAGTCCACTGTTATTGCACAATCACGTCAAATCTTTGTTCAACATTCAGAAGTTGACTAAGGAATCACCAGACTTGTTACGCGGTCTAAGCGATACGATTCTAAAAAACTTACGTGCGTTACAAATGTTAGGTGAACCAGTAGATAGCTGGGACACTCTAGTCATTTATCTAATCGTCACTAAGCTAGATCAAACTACGGAACGCGAGTGGGAACAATATAAAATAACGACGTTAAAACAATCTGGTGATTCCAGGTCAGCGCTGAAAGTGAACGACGTGCTAACGTTCCTCAAAGACAGGGCCGATATGTTGGAAGCATTGCTTGTGTCTCACAGTAACACTGTTTACAAAAAACAAAGCACACATTTTCAAAATAACTCGAAGGTACACTGCAATGTTTCCAGCACTAAGCCACACGCGCAAACTAAGAAAACTTGTCTATTATGTAAAGCTAATCACGCACTGTTTGCCTGCCAACAATTTTTAAACCTAAACTTAGAATCTAAACTTAATTTTGTAAAAACAAACTATTTATGCAAACATTGTTTACGCGCGGGTCATAGCATAAACGACTGTCGGTTTGGGTCATGCAGAAGTTGTAACAAAAAACACAATTCATTATTGCACAGCGACGATGAAGTTAGTCACACGCGCGAAATACTTCACTCCGGTCCTGACAGTATTAGTAAACCGGTAGCGATATCTATGCACACATCGGCCGCAAGCTCCGCTTGCATAAACGAGACGCGCACGCACACAGAGGATTGCGTTAGTTACCCCTGTGATCAACCGGTTCTCTTATCGACCGCCGTTGTGGAAATTAGATGTAAACAAAATAAATATCGGTTAGCTCGTGCGCTTCTGGACTCGGGCAGCGAACGATGCATTATTACGCAATCTTTATGCGACATAATCGAAGCGCCAATTATACAGTCCACTCAAGAGATACGCGGCGTCGGAAATTCCTTGACGAATTCCACGCAAATATGCAGCGTTGAGTTAAAATCTCGTGGTAGTTCATACAGTGCAAACATTAAATGTTTTGTTCTGCCACAGATAACCTCATCGTTACCAGAGATCCCCATACAATACGCGCAGTTTGGGATCCCAGATAATGTTTTGTTAGCCGATCCCGACTTCAATAAGTCTCAGAAGATTGATATTCTGTTGGGAGCGGACATCTTCTGGGACTTATTATGCGAAGGAAAAATACGGCTACCTAAAGGTCCATTCTTGCAGAACACAAAGCTAGGCTGTATCGTAGCTGGTCCTATTAATATAAAGCGCATTTCAGGTCCCGTTCAATGTAACTTTTCTCTAACGGTAAAAAATCAGCTACACCAATTCTGGGCACTTGAGGAACTACCTAAACTTTGTGATACGCGCACGGACGAGGAGCGTGAATGTGAAAACAATATCGTCAACACTACGTCACGCAATAGTGATGGTCGATTTTGTGTCAGCATTCCCCTCAAGTCTTCACCAAAAAGTTTAGGTGAGACGTTTCCTCAAGCTCAGGACAGATTTCTATCGTTGGAGAAACGTTTGCAGCGGTTGCCCGAGTCTAAAAGGCTATACATGAATTTTATGTACGAATGTGAGGCCTTAGGTCACATGACATGCATGGAATCCTACGCAGACCCAAATTTGTTTATGCCTTATCACGGCGTTTTACGTGAACACAGCACGACCACTAAACTACGCGTAGTGTTCGACGCTAGTGCCACCTCTAGTCATAATACGCTTTTAGATTTATGCGAAGAAACTTATAAAGTTTTACAACCGGGATGTTTTCCATTGCACAAATGGATTTTGAATTTTTTGCGTGATCAGTATTCGGCTGAAATATTCGAGAGTGTTAAGACACTATATTTAGACGCGAACAATACGTCGGGCGAGTTTCGTTATAACACAGAAATAAAAAATGATAGTAGCACACGATGTTATCTTTCATATCTCAAATATTCGACTCGCTCGGTTCACTTAGCCCTACTATCATTACCGCGAAAATATTGTTGCAACAATTGTGGCTATTAGAAGTATTAGAACTACGTTGGGACGATCAGCTGCCTCGTGACGTCACGGAGGCTTGGAACCGGTTCGGCCGTAGCTTAGCCGCACTAGGAGACATACGATTCCCGCGACGCGTTATCAGCGGTGACAACATTGCATTGCACATATTTAATGCTGTCTTCTGCACCGACTTAATTATAGTCTTAAGGTTGTCGCACATGGCAACAAATACATTAAAAACGTTCGTTGGCGCTAAAAACGAACTGTCAAATTTTCTTCACGCTTGCTCAGCTGATATACAAGATTACGCAAATAGACAAGCTATTACATTTAAATTCATTCCATGTTATGCTGCTCGTTTTGGAGGTTTGTGGGAGGCCGGAGTCAAATCTTGCAAAAAACACTTGGTTCGCGTAATTGGTAACGCTCGCCTTACGTTCGAGGAGTTAACCACGGTTTTGACACAAGTAGAATCCATCTTGAACTCACGTCCTTTATCCCCACTTTCGTCTGATCCGCACGATTTCCTTCCCCTTAGCCCTGGTCATTTCCTAGTTGGCCGTCCGTTGACGTCACCGGTGTACCAGGGCCTGCGAGGCGACCAGAGAAATTTGCTGAACCGGTACCAAAGGGTCGAGCAAATTCGCCATCACTTCTGGACACGCTGGGCCAAGGAGTACGTCTCGGAGCTACAAACCAGAGAAAAATGGAAGGAGAACATGGATAGCCTCGACCCTAACACAATGGTTGTCATCAAGGATGATCACCTCCCTCCTCTCAAATGGAAGATCGGTCGGATTATCAACACCATCGTTGATAAACGATGGTGTTGATGGCCATGGCATCCGGTACCACCATACGCCGCGCCTTCTCCAAAATCTGCCCGTTATACAAGGAAGACTTTTGAAAGCGGGAGTTTCCAAGGCCGTGGGGCATGTTGCGGCAGGCCTACTCTTCAGAAAATCTCCTTAAATGTCAATGTCAAAGATGACGACGTCAACATCAAGCACCAAAACGTCACATACACGTCACAAAAAGTGACCGTTAATTTTAACATCATTCGCTACCATCCGTTATTACGTACGCATCAATTCTAATTTATTTCATTTTAATCGCATTTTGTAAATCGGAATATTTCAAATATAATTTTAAATCCAACGTGTCTTCGCCTTCATTCAACACCACCTGAAGTCCCAGCAGCGCCACAACAAGACTTAAGTATATATATTATATATAGTATATACGAGTATATTATAGTTCCGCACAGCGAGAATCTGAATAACTCGGTCATCTGAATAACTCGCGGGCTCTCCTATAGGGTTGAGTGTTATGAGAAAACTTATTGAAGCCTTTAATTGGTAGAAGAATACTCTAAGGTAGAAAAATGTAATGAGTACATTACTGATAGTAAGTGCTACATCAATGTTTAATTTCGAAGTATGATAAAAGTACTACAGTTATACTAAAATACGTTACGTTCAATTATAAAATTGAGTAAAATTTTAGATTACGTAAGTTAAATACCGCGAATAAACTCAAATATTTTTCAAATATTATGTTACAGTTTATTACAGTTTACAGTAATTACAGTAACTTAGCTTAAATAACGCCAACGTCCTTACTATAACTAGGTGTAGTATTACTATTCAACTAACTACTTAAATGTAATGTGATACTTATGATAATAACAAAGTTTAATGCGTAATAATGCTAATCAGTAAGGGTAGATATAATTTTAAGGTAAGCTTGTACTCGATTCTGGATCGCCCTACCCTCCGAACTAGTTAAAAAACTGTGTCTCGGCGGATAGTGTTTATCTTCCTCTCGCACTCAGCTATTACTCCTATTAGTGAGACTAAATACAATATACGTTCGTCTTCTGTTAATGTTCCTTACATTTGCAAAACATTGTAGTATACGTTAGGCGCATAGACAAAACATTGTTTACTTTTGCTTAGGCTGATTTTACTAGCCTAAGCATTAAATAGTAAAATCAGCCTAAGCAAAAGCAATATAATAATGTATAGCCTAAGCAATATAATAATGTATATATTTTATATTATATTGGTGTTTATTTGTGTATTGATTATGAAATATCACATCGATATTATTACAAAACTATTTTCCACCGTGTTCTTCTGCTTTCAATTCTGTCCATCCAAAGGTTGCCTGGAAGAGATCACTTCAAGCGATAAGACCGCCCATTATACCACCCTACTTAAGTTGATATTTTTGTTTCTCTATACTGGTATACAATAAAAAGTTTTTCTAATCTATTCTATCCCTTATGACAATAATAAACTTTAAAACAGTAATTCTTATATCGTAAGCAAGGAATATAATAATGAGGTAGGTACAAGTAAAGCGCGCGGCCGGTCGAGGGCGCGCGTGACACTTTACTGACTGAACTTGTAACCAGCTGGGTGGCGCGGAGGTACTTGTAGTTTCATTTGTAGCGACAGCGCGGAATGCGACAGGCTGTAATAGGTACCACTTTTGTTTTTTCAAATATTCAATTATTAGCCGAAGAATCAAATTCAATGTTCACAGTACAATAAAATAAGACTGTCATAATTATTAAAATTTGATCCATACATTTTGTTAGTAAATAATTTAACAGTGCCCTTATTATAATTAAATACGGACATTTATAATATTCATTCATATCATCATTTTATATAAATATAAACCACCAAGTTCCACCTAAAATCGATTAAATATTTACCTTATAAGGGCACAGGGCGTTCAAAATTTTAGATTGACTACATTAATCTATTATCTAGTAATCCTTGAAAAATTACAACGGTCAACTGTCTATCCAAGATAAACAAAACCCTTCGGATAGACGACGGGCAAACCTCACCACACAACCCTTTATTAATTACAAACCTTAGGGTAAGGACGAGTTAATTAATCTATGTTTGAAGTTTCGTCTGGCAGGGCTTCAGTGCGTTGCTAATTAGTCCCCAAATCTAATACTATAAGAATCTTTGTCCTGACATACTGACTGACTTATGGCCGGTTTCTGAGTACATTTATTGAGAGTTTATCTATTCAATAACGGTACAATTGAGTAGATAAACTCACAATAAACCGACCTCAGAAACCGACCATTAGAGACAACGCACACCTAATCCGCTGGTCGTAGAAACTTGAAATTTTTAGGGTATATTTGTCTTAGTACGTAAGGGTGTACTAAGAGAGGATTTCCCGATCATCTGAAAAACAGGGGATGAAACGGGTGTTCAAAGTTTGTATAGAGAAAGAAGATTAGATAGTTTTTTTTTATACGAAACTTCACACAAGTACTTCTGTAAAAAAAAAAGTAAATACGTGTATTAGGCTTTTTCGAAATTCCGCCCCTAAGAGGGTGAAATGGGGTAAAGAAGTCTGAAAATCAATATTGTTTTTTGGGTTTTATAAAAATGAATCCCTATTTTCCTTTGTCACGTCACATGAGGTCACGCTATAACTTGGAAACGGGTGGACCGATTTGGCTAATTCTTTTTTAATGATAGAAAAGTGAATGAATGAATGAATGAATGAATAATACTTTATTGCACACCAAGAACAAAAAATAAACAAAAGTAACAGAAGAACATAACATATCGGTAGTACAATGGGCGGTCTTATCGCTTAGAGCGATCTCTACCAGACAACCTTTGGATGGAGAGGATTTCTAAATTATAATATTGCGGGGGTGTGCAGCTATAAGTTAACATATATATGAATATACTTAAAATTAATACTTACACATATACACAAACATAATACATAACATAGATACATATACATTGTAACTAAGTAGATATTATTAAAATAGATACATATACGAGTACCTTAATAAATAAGTTATAAAATCAATTATGGGAAAAATAGTGTTTAAATACCATATTTTTAAAAGCTTGTGGAGATTGGGCTTGTCTTATTGTTGCAGGAAGTTCGTTCCATAGGCGGACAGCTAGCATGGAATAAGATTTGTTGTAGTAAAGTGACGTGGAGTGATGTTGAGGTGTCTTCAATTGAAGCGTATACTGGGATCAAAGGGGGTGGGATTTAGTAAGGTGGAGGAATTCGAAGCGCTCTTTTAGGTAAAGTGGAGTCGTAGGAAGGAATAGGATATTGTAAAGGAAAGAAAGGATATGCATGTTCCTGCGAAGGCGGATAGGTAACCAATTGAGCCTTTTTCGGAATTCGGAGACATGATCATATTTCCGAAGACCGAAAATGAATCGGATACAGACATTTTGCAGTCTTTCTAGCTTGTCAAGTTGCTCTTCGGTCAAATCTGGATAGCAAGCATCTGCGTAATCAAGTATAGGCAAAAAAAGAGATTGTGCTAACGCAGTCTTAGTGGTGATAGGAAGAAAATTACGTAATCTTATGAGTGAAGATGCCGAAGCAAAGATTTTCCGGCTGACTTCTGCTAGTTGAGGTTCCCAAGATAGCTGGTTGTCTATGAGTAATCCTAGATTTTTGACTGACGAGCTAAAGCTTACAGGGACTCCATCAAATATGACTTGTGGTAGCCGGAACCAGTCAATTTTTGAAATCATACGTGAGCTCCCAATGATAATAGTTTGAGTTTTTATAGGATCTCACAGTCATGTGAGGCCGTATGATCCGTATGATTTACTCCAATCTCGGATACGCTTCAGATCTTCATTAGTGCTCTCTATTGCCGCATGTAACTGATTTAGAGGTGCCTGAGTATAAATCTGTACATCGTCCGCATAAAGATGGTAGGAAGAAGATAGCTGTTGTGAAATAGAGTTAATAAAGATTGCGAAGAGAAGAGGAGATAAAACGCCGTCCTGAGGAACGCCAGCAGATAGATTGCACCACGATGAGTAGGAATCATCAATACGTATTCTCTGCCGACGTCCACACAGGTAACTACGAAACCACTCAATCACTGTCGGCGAGATGTTAAGAGAGCACAGCAGACCTAGCAGAATGTCGAAATCAACATTGTTGAACGCACTGCTAAAGTCGAGCAGTGACAGCACTGTGAGCTTTTGATTACTCATCCCATACCTGATGTCATCGGTAATTTTAGTCAAAGCTGTAATAGTACTGTGACCAGACCGAAATCCAGATTGGAAGGGATTAAGGAGATTGTTTCTGATAAGGAAGGAGGACAGTTGTTGGTGAACTAGACGTTCTAGGACTTTCGAAAGCAAGGAAGAATAGAGATGGGTCGATATTCTGAAAAGGACGATGGGTTGGATTTTTTGGGTAAGGGTGTGACTTGTGCCTCTTTCCATGTTACTGGAAAGCTGCCGGAGGAGATAGAAAAATTCAGGAGGAACTGGATCACAGGAACAATTTCATCAAGTATGGGTAGAATCATATTGCGACTAATGCTATCACTGCCGACTGCATTGGAAGATATCGACTGTATGCTCTTCTTAACATCACCTTCAGTAAATTGAGTAAAGAAAAAGGGTCATGGTCTGAGGATGGAAGAGAAAAGAGATAATTCAAAGTTGCAAGTTTAAAAGGGCCATCAAATTTTGCAGAAGTGGAAAAATGCTTATTTAAGGAATTTAGGTCTAGGGTTTTGGAAATATCGTTTTGGCGCGATTTACCTGCACCAAGCGATCTCAAAAATTTCCAAACCTTGGCAGGATTGCCATTTTGTACAGAGCTGTGAATATGTCGGCGTTGTGCATCCCCTACACATCCTATTGCAGACGTTGCGACGATTAATGTACTTTTCTTTATTTTCTTCAGATATTCGATGTTTAAGTTTGATGTTAGCAACATTTTTTTAATGCATGAGCGTTCTAATCTCATCATTAAGCCATGGTGCCGGTGCATGTTTCATTTTGATAGAACGAATCGGAGCATGAATATCGTAGAGCTCTGTGAGAGTACGGTTAAATACTCCAATTTTGTCATCCATGGTTGTCGCATCAACAACACCAGACCAATCCAAATTCTGCGCATCATTGCGTAGCTGATCTAAAACCACCAAAACTACGTTGCAGAAGAATTTTTGGGTTTGCCTTGGGCGGGCGGATTTTATAGGAAATGTAAATTAAATCATGATATGAATAAGTTATTTTTCAAAAAAAATAAAACCGACTTCATAATCACAAACAGACACTCAAAAGCGAAAAATAAATTACTTAAAATTATTATAAGCGCTACCCACTTATCTATTTGAAGTCGGTGCCAGCCAAGTCCAATAGGTAGTAGATAGATAATACCTACATGTATCTACCTACTTACTAACCTACATGTACCTACTTACTACTACTACATACATAGTATCTATCTACTATCCAATAGACTTGGCTGGCACCGACTTCAAATAGATAAGTGGGTAGCGCTTATAATAATTTTAAGTAATTTATTTTTCGCTTTTGAGTGTCTGTTTGTGATTATGAAGTCGGTTTTATTTTTTTTGAAAAATAACTTATTTTACCCTTTTTAGTGCATAACAAGTTTTAATTAAATTACATGCATCTATTACATTTGGTGTCTGGGCCGTTATACACTGACGGATATATACTTTTTGAAAATTTCAAGTATGTACCTATAACGGTTAAGAAGATACAGATCTGTAAAGTGCGCACATATGTATAGACACACGGACGGACGGACGGACGGACGAACGGACAACAAAGTCTCAGAAAGTGTTCATTTGGTACCCTTTGGGTTCGGAACCCTAAAAAAATTGACTTTAAATGCCTTGCTAAAGTGATAATATTCACTAGTAATAATTATGTCATCAAGGTATCAAAGGACAATGTCCAAAATGGCCCTGTGCAATTAAAGCATCTGACACACACGATAATTAATTGTCTATTTTATTACAATAATTCCAAATACTTTTATAACACGGACTAGTTGTATTCCAAAATGAATATAAAAAAGTATTATTTGCGATTATTAACATTACTTGCCGCCATATGGCCAACAGAGTACTGAATGACTCTACTACGTTATAAGAGGCACTTCCCTATATTGTGGATACCCGAATTATGAAAGCACTGTGTAGCCAACCTAACAACGGAAAGTATTATTTACGTAGCAACTATTATATAATATGTGGTTTTATGCTTATAATTTTTTTTTGCTGTGTTGATTGGTACAAAGTACGTTCATAATTCTGAGTTATTTAATTATGTATGCAGCGTCGCGGGACTGAAATAGCCACCATCTTCGCCAAATGTCATGTCATGTCAAAAAATATTAGGTATGTTTAAAAAAGTTTGCACCCTAACAAGACTTTGCCCGGTAGAACATTCCTGTGAAGACAAATTATTTATATTTATATATAATTATTTATTATAATTATTAAAATATAATTATTTATTGAGGGCCCGGTGGCGTAATTGGGAGAACAGTCGGCTTTGATGCCGTGGTACCGAGTTCAAACCGCCGTGCACTAATGAATTTTTCGATCGAAAAATATATGTGCGCTTCTCACAGTGGCCCTCCGGTGAAGGAAAACATCGTTAAGAGACCAACAACCCCCGCATGGTGGTAGGACATATCTAGTGTCCGCCTGGCCAGCAACCACCCTCAAGTAAGAAAATCTGTCGCCAAACATCTTATGAGTTCAGGCAGCTATCCTTGAGAGCCAGTTCCCATTCTAGTCCACTTCTCTATCTTCGACCGCATCATCACTTAGCAACAGGTGAGATAGAGGTCAAACGCTAGCCTATAAGATATTTAAAAAAATATTTATTTATTATCCCCACCTTTATTTCTATCTCGCTCACAGTTACCGTAAGAATATCTGTCAAAAACCAAAATCAACGAGAAGAAAGATGTAAAAACATTATTCAAGGTCATATTTTTTAGTCTTCAAAAGTATATCCAATAACAACCTCCATTGTGTATAATCTTCTTGGGACTCTTCTACTAAAACCAGTACATTCTCCTATGTTTGAGGTATTTATCTCCATATCTCTGGAGATACTTATCAGATCTCGATAAAATTAAAATGGGACCACCTCGGAAACGTATCCTACCTGTTAAAAAAATAATCATTTGGATCCGTTCACTATTGACGGAGAAATCTCGTAACATACACACAAAAAAAAAAAAAAAAACATACAGACGAATTGAGAACCTCCTCCTTTTTTGTGAAGTCGGTTAAAAAGCATCCGCCGCGCACTGACCATGCTTAGCCACATGATTCAAGGAGGAAACGAGAATGAGATCTAGAAGAGATAGCTTAGAGTTCGGAAAAAAGTGAGTAGGGTTGAGTGGAAGAATATTCAGGTTACTTGCCGAAATAGAGGACTCAAAGGCAGTTGCCCTGGAATCCTTTCTTAACAGACAAGAATTGAAATCACCCATTATAATAGTATGAGTATAAGGAGAAGAATAGTCTTCTAAAAGCGTTTCGAAGCTGGAAAAGAAGTTAATGCGAAGAGAAGGGCAATAATAGACACCGAGAAGGAGTTTAGTATGATGCAGGATAACTTCGATAAGGAGATGCTCACCAGCATTGGAGGGAGGTGGCTGCGCTGACATACTAACAATGGAGAAAGGAAAATGTTCACGAAGATAGATGGCAACACCGCCTCCACCGCCACTAGTTCGATCATTCCTTATCAGCCGGTATCCTGGCATCTCGTAAGTGATGGAAGAGAGAGATGGCTTCAACCAGGTTTCAGAAATTAATAGAGCATGGATGTCTTTATTTTCAAAAGATGCAAGCATATCGTTAAAATAAGCAGGAACACTTTGTGCATTTATATGGAAAACATTGACATTTTTGAAACGTCACTGACTAACGTAGTAATGGAGTCTGCTAACGTGGGTATACTACAAAAACTATTGTGATTGTCGTCCGAGGAAGAGCAAGACAAGTAATCATCATTATCACTATTATTAAGCATAAAAATATAAATAAGTAGGTATACTATAAATATATAAAAGAATAAATATTAATAATTATATGCGTATAATATAATTTAAAAAATAAAATAAAATAAAAATTGGTTACAAATTCTAATACGTCCACCTGCCAGTTGCGTTAAAGATTGTAACGAGCATAAAACATAATATAACAAACTAAATACACCAAGATTATGTTAGGTACATAGGTAGAAATAGTGTTGCGCTATAAATTTGAACTAATTAATAATTTCATTGAAAAAGAATAAAATCAACAAGAAAAACAGTAACTACGACGTATAACTAAAACTAAGCAAGGTGTTGTGTTGTGTTGTGCTACACCCACAAACATTGTAACAACAAGCAAATCAACATAATTGCAACATTAAGCCTTAATTTTATAAAGTCTATTGAATTTATACGTAATGTTAAACTGGCTACATGTTTCAAATGTATGAAACCATTTTTAAAATATACGATCTGTCAATGTCATCGACAGTGCGAGTGCCAACTGTCACACTAAACACTTACAACGTCAAGTCAAATTATTGTGATGAAAATTTTGCCAGATTGAAAGTGGGAAAGGAAGGCTGTCAGACGTTCTTTCAGAAAATCTAAGGGAAAAAATATTTAATTACATGGTTTGAACTTATATAAGCATTATTTTCGGCGGATCATATTAAGCTCATTGTTAAACTAGTTTGTAGATAACTTTCATTAAAAATATTCCTTTCATATCTATCACCTGTATATAGACTCATCAGAGGAAAAATGGATCCTTTACCTCCCGACCCGGTCCCTCCAGACCCAGGTGCTATTGTTCCTTGTGTGTCTGGATCGGTCTCTGGAGGAAAGCGGCGAATTGAGAATAATGATGAATTCTGTAGTAGCGCCAAGAAGTCTATTACTAACAAAGACCTGACAGTTGCTTCTATACAAAATATATTCATCCATCCTAGTTTATCCATTAGTAAGCAATATACATCCAATGATAGTGGCCCTTTCTTGGTTCACGTTTCCCGTGATTCAGACTTAGATACTGATCAATCTATCCGTCCCATTAAATTTGGTCAATTTCTAGTCAAAAGCAAGGTCTCAAATATTTGTACAGACGGAGTAAAAAAAGTAGGAAGAAATAAAATAGCGGTGGTATTCAAAACAGCTGAAGACGCTAACAACTTCCTTAGTAATCCAGTGTTAGATACGGCTAAATACTCTGCTTCAATCCCCTCCTACAATATAACAAAAATGGGTATTGTTCGCAATGTGCCAGTTGACCTGTCCATGGACGAGTTTGTTGAGTCACTGGTCTTGCCCAATGGATGTGGAGTGGTACTCAAGGCTCGGCGGTTGAGCAGAAAATCGT
This sequence comes from Cabera pusaria, assembly GCA_954871355.1. Classification (NCBI taxonomy): domain Eukaryota; kingdom Metazoa; phylum Arthropoda; class Insecta; order Lepidoptera; family Geometridae; genus Cabera; species Cabera pusaria. Next base: position 8,148,123 of record OX940908.1, read on the forward strand.
TTGAGGATGGTAAGCCAACGTGGGTTCCCACCCAAACAATCGTCATAACCTTCCATGGCCAATCTCTGCCTTCAAGAGTGTTTTCTTATCACACTTCGCTGCCGGTAGAAACTTACCAATTTCCTACTATCCAATGCCTAAATTGTTGTCGTTTTGGACATGTCAAAGCTCAATGCAGATCGAATGCTAGGTGCTACCGATGCGCACAATCCCACAAGGGTGATGAATGCAGTGTAGTTGAAGGTGAGGCTACTTGTCTCCAGTGTTCTGGCCAGCATTTCTCTACAAACAAGAGTTGCCCTGAACATGGGAGACAGAGATCAATTAAGTTGTTGATGTCTCAACAAAATCTCTCTTATGAAGAAGCATCATCTCAATTCCCTAAAGTTAAGAGGCCCTATGCTGAGGTTGCCCAAGTAAGTAATCTGTCCCAGTCTACATATTTGTCGTCCCAGTTGAGTCAAATCAGTTCTTCTCCATCGAATGTCTCATATAGAAAGAATGTCTTCTCCTCTTCCCGCCCCCGAACACCATTGGGTAAAACATATGATAGGGCAGCTCATCAAGCTATAATTGGGGATGAACCATCGGCCCTGCCTAATGGTTGTTCCTTACAATCACAATCATTGGACTCTTCTGATCTATCCCGAGAGAATAATCTTCTGGAGGTTCTTCTCTCATTAATAATCTCTATTCTCTCCAGTAACAATTCCTCTATACCGTCCAACGTTGCCCAAAAACTTACCGAGATCATTTCCCTTTCTAATAATTATGGAACTTAAAAAGTATCCGCAGGAAAAAGCCTGAACTTCTATACCTTATCAATAAATTTCGCCCGTCAGTTTTGGCAATTTCGGAGAGCTGGCTTGTTCCAGGATCCCGTTTCCGGGTTCCTGGATACTCCTGTCTCCGGGATGACAGGGCTGACGGGTATGCCGGTTGTTTATTACTTGTCAGACGTTCACTTCCTTTTTCCCAAGTATCCCTTTCTTCTGTGTCGCCAAATATTAATATTGTAGCTGCAAAAGTCTTTGATATAACCTTTATATCTATTTACATCCCTCATCCTCATTCTAGTTTAATCCCAGAAATTTCGCTAATTTTATCTTCAGTTCCTCACCCTCTGATTCTTTTAGGTGATTTAAACGCTCATCATACGTCATGGGGCTCTAGTCATATTGACTCTTTTGCCCTTTCTCTCTTAGATATTTTCGATGATGCGAACCTGTGCGTCATCAATGATGCTTCTCCTACTCGACGAGTTTACCCCACTCAAAATCCCAAAAGTGCTGTAGATCTTTCAATTTGTTCTGCGTCTTTGGCTTCTCTAATTTCCTATCGTATGGTAGTGACCATTATCCCATTTTAGTATCTATTCCTAATAAGGTTTCTCCATATCGCAACTTTAACCCAGCTCTTAAATATAGACTTCTTGATTCTAAATGGCCCTCTTATTCATCTTCCTTTGAAAACAAACTAATTTCTCTGCCAACCCCTGTTATCAGTTATATACTTGAATGTTACTCTAAATTTACGGATGCAATATTATCGAGTGCTGATGAAAATTTTCCTATTAAAAAACTTCATAATTTTATAGTTTCTACTCCTTGGTGGGATGCTGAATGTACAGCCGCAATAAAAGAAAGGAAAAATGCGGAAAATGCTTATAATGCTTCCATGACTAGAGAAAATTTTCTCTCGTACCAAAAGTGTGCAGCTAAATCTTCTAGGATCCTCTCAAAAAAGAAAAGACTAGGTTGGATCCGTGTCTGTGAAACGTTATCGCCAAGAACACCGGCATGTTTGGTGTGGAAGCAAATTAAAAGATTCAGAGGATCATTTAATTCTTGTAACGTTTCAGCTAACGACCCTTCATCGTGGTTAGAGGGCTTTTCAAGTAAAATGTCTCCTCCATTTGTTCCAAATTTTGACGCTTTTCCTTCCCCACCAGGTCCCCTTATGTCTCATGATAATTTTGACTCTTCTTTTTCATCTGCCGAACTTCGATTGGCTCTTGATGGTCTAGTAGACTCTTCTCCGGGGATGGACGGTATTCCATACTCATTCATAAAGAATGCTCCTGATGATTGTAAAGAATATTACTTACAAGTTATAAACATATTCTATGAAAATGGTATAGTCCCGGAGCAGTGGAAGGCTCAAGTCATAATTCCCATCCTAAAGCCGGGTAAAAGCCCTTCTGACCCAAACAGTTACAGGCCCATAGCCTTATCTTCAGTTTTATCTAAGGTTGAGCATATGATTAAAAACCGCCTCGAGTGGATCATAGAAAGTAAAGAAATACTACCTAAAAGTCAATTCTGATTCAGAAAAGGCATGAGTACCATTGACAGCCTTAGTATTTTAACTTCTGACATCCGTATGGCCCTACTCAAAAAGGAATTTCTTGTGGGCGTCTTCTTAGACATTGCGTCTGCCTACGACAATGTGCTGTTACCGGTCCTTAGGAATAAGTTGATGCTATTAAATATTCCAGGAAAAATTGTTAGATTCATTTCAAACTTGTTAATGGAGAGAACTATTTCTATCAAAAATTCTGATAAACTTTTACCTCCTACAACAGTCTGGAAGGGTTTACCACAAGGATCGGTTCTCAGCCCATTGTTATACAACATTTATACACATGATCTCGAACATTCTGTCAACTCATATTGCGAAATCTTACAATATGCCGACGACTTAGCTCTTTATGTCACAGTAAAATCTCCTGAAGAGGCTTCCCAAAGATTGACTTTAGCCCTTGCCTATTTGCACACCTGGCTTCTTAGGCCTGGCCCTGTCAGCTCCTAAAAGTAGTGTGGTTGTTTTCACCAAAAAAAGACAAATCCCTTTAGTTGTTGTTGGGGTCAACAATGAAGTTATTCCTCAGGAAAACATGGTGAAATTTTTAGGCATCTGGTTAGAATCAAGATTATCCGGTTCGACTCATTGTGATTATGTTGCTCAAAAGTGTGAGAGAAACATTAACGTCCTGCGGTCGTTGTCAGGTGTTTGCTCACCCTTTTTCTCAAAAAATTCTTTATAATGCTATTATCCGTAGTCATATGGACTATGGCTTATTTCTCTTAGATCCTTCCACCAAAACTAGCCTCAACAAACTTGATAAAATACAATACAAATGCCTACGTATCATTATAGGAGCGATGAAGTCCTCTCCGACTAATTCTCTTCAGGTAGAGTGTGTTGACCCCCCCTTGCTCTCCGCAGACAATTTCTATCAAATAGGTTCTTCTTCAAGTTGGCGCAAATTTCTGATCATCCACTTCTTGCTAAGCTTCATCAATTATCACTTTTGTACAATTCTCTCGGCCATCATTCAAGTTCTGTTTTTCCATGTCTGCTTCGTTCTTATCTTCAATTTTCCCGTCTTCCTAACCCTCTTTTTCAAAGTTCTATTATGCCATTATATTCCACGTTATATGACGCTCTTGTTTTTCAACCCAACGTCATTCTTAACATTGGAGTTGATAAAAATACTCCTAAAGTTCCTAACATTTTTAATGGCATAATCCATTCGGATTATAGTAACTGGTTACATTTGTATACTGATGCTTCAAAGGTATCTGATTCTAGTTCGGTAGGTGCTGCTGTCTGGATCCCTTCTACTAGAATCATTTTTAGTTATAAATGTCCCCCTGTTTCGTCAGTGTTTACTGGAGAATCTGTTGCTATTTTGGCTGCGATCATATTTCTAAAATCTCACAATATTTCCTACTCTATTATATTTTCAGACTCCAAAAGTTGCCTTCAGTCAATTCTTTCGAACCCTTTTCGATCAAAATCTCGTTTCCCAATTATCCTCAAAATTAGAGAGGAATTGTATAATTGTAATAATCGTGGCATTAATATCACTATAGCTTGGATTCCAGGTCATTCAGGTATTTCTGGAAATGAGTCAGTTGACTCCTATGCCAGGAATGCTATTGACATGGGATCGGATGACTATTCCGTGATATATTCCCATGATATGTGCACTACTTTGAAGCCTTTGTTGTTTGACACCTGGAATAAGGGCTGGCAAATCTCAAGGTCTGTCAAGGGGCAATATTATGGGGATATTCAACCGGAGGTTCCAACGAGGCCGTGGTTTTCTAAATATCGCATGGCAGATAAAAATACCACCTCCACTATTTGTCGACTCCGCTTAAATCACTGTTGTTCTCCAGTTTTCCTGTCTAAAATAAGGATTAGAAATAGCTCGATCTGTGAATGCGGTCTAGACGAAGGAAACGTGAACCACTTGTTTTTCAGTTGTCCTAATATGCGCTTCTCTCTTTATGACTTTCTTCCTCCTCAAATATCTCGTCCAGTCTCTTTTAAACATCTTCTTTCTCTCATTTTCACCCGCTTTACTGGTTCTTTATGTAAATATATTGAAATTAATAAAATTAAGTTGTAAATATTATGTATATACCTACCTACTCATTTCCATGTTTTATTATAATTTTCTTGTAAATATTCAAAACGAATTCTTTTTGTCTAATTTTTTTTAATTTTCATCCATACTGTAACTAGTTTTGTAGAATTGATTCCGCAGAAAGTAAGTTTAAATTTTTATTTGTTATCTGTGTTTATAAAAAGCGTCCTAAGGTCTTTCCAGTTTCCACTCGACTAAACCAACTAAACTTGACATTGGCGAAATTGTGGTGGTATTATCGCAAAAGCCAAAAACAAAGAAAATAATAATAAAATTTTGCCAAAAACAAAGAAATAACTGAAGTATTAAAATAAGATAATTAATTCGAGAAATTAAGGGTGAAATGTGAAATAAATGACATCTACCCTTTACTGGGCTAGCTAATTAAAAGTGAAACCAAACACGACACCTACCTACATAATTACGACATAGACGAAAAAAGACATCTGATTATTTCTTCGCTGCAGCAGCTCTTCTGGCCCTGGTGGCCACTGATGCCAACGCGGCCTCGGCCTTCTTCGCTTCTGCCAGCTTTCCAGGCTCCTTGGGCGCAACTACGTCGATGTCTTCAATCGAGTTGAGACGATGTCGGCTTCCATCCGGGCCAATGGCGTAGACGGTGCCATCCATCGTCGAACATTTCGACACGCCGAATCGCTGTCTAGCCGCCAGAAACACGTCGTGCCTTGACTTTGTAAGAAATTCAGACAGTGTAATGCCTGAACCCTTGAGAGTCGTTTTGGACGACCATATCTTGCCCCGGAGGCTTAGATCTCGGAGCTTGAAAAGGATAGGTCTAGGTCTATCCTGACCAGCGGCGCGACCCATCCGATGACATCTACTAATATCATTCGCTGAGAAACCAGCCAACTTTAATTGTCTTCACAATAACGGCAGATGTCTCCTCCTTCTGCTCCTCCGGAACGCCGTGTAGCAGGAGTATCTTACGCCTCCCGCGCATCTCCAGAGAGTCTACCTGCTTGGCAAGCATGCTGATTTGCATTTGTAATGCCCGCAGTGATGCAAGTGCGGCAGTTTTGAACTCAGCAAACTCAGCTTCAAGACTACCTGGGATGGGTGTTCCTGTCTTCGGTAGCTGCCCTTCTATGGAATCCAGACGCTCATTGAAGATTGACATCATCTGGTGCAAAAGTGAATAATGATATTGTGAAGAAGTGATATATCTCAGTGCACAGTTTGTATTTATAGGAGATAACGATTATTGGCAGGCAGGATGTCCTAGTACATGCATCTATGCATGTATTTCACACTTAAAGTAACTTATTGTATTTTAATTTAAATAAATTATGAAGACAACTTTACAAGAAGTGTTACTTATTTCGCTCCTACCCGCGAAAAAAAGTGAAAAGTGTTTACAAAAGAAACGTTTTTAGGAAATGAAACAAGATTTTAACGCGAGCGAAGCCGCGGGGCACTTCTAGTTTTCAATAAAAATGTAGATTTCTGTTAGGGTTTTCTTTCATATAATTTAGTTTTAAAACTTAGTATTATAACTCAACTTTAAATGACTCAACCTTAACTAGAGATCCATATTCCACTATCTATCTATCCATCCATACGCCCATACTAATAATATTATAAAAACGTTGGTAACTCTGTCGGTTTGTAACCTAATCACGCCTAAACGGACGATCTGATCTTACTGAAATTTAACAAGATCATACATTATAGCATGACGATGAACATAGGCTACTAAATTCTTGGTGTACGTGAACGAAGTCACGGGCATCAGCTAATACCTATAGGTATATTATACTCTTAAATAAAAATGAATGTTTGTCTGTATGTCGTTTATAGAATCGTAAACTATGCATTTGATCATATGATGATCTCTAGCAAAGTTGTTGTGCATGAGCTAAAGAACTGGCTGGGTACAGCTAGTATTATATAAAATACAAAAAATGTTCCAACCTATGTCCGTTATAGTCTTTCAATCCATCCAACCAATGTGCTCCAAACCAGTTTCATTAGAAAGGCAAATGCGAAGATGGTTTTAGACAACTAAAACTACGCATTAGGCAAGCAAATACGGTCACATTCCATTTTCTAAGCGTAGTAATAGTAAGTATCAACATATTTTTTTTAAATAACATGATTAACATTTTGTAGGTCCACCTACAAATGTAAGGTTGTGGTGCTAGTTCCACGGTGTATCTTCAAAGCTTAAAATTAAATAACTCGGTCAGTTAAAATATGTTCCCAGAAAACTTGCTTTCGATAGAAGATAAAAACCTACTTTCGTGAAATAGTCTATGGTAAATACGAAATTAGCCTATGATCAGACAGGCACAAATCCTTGTCACATTTAAAACTATTATAAGAAAATATTATCCAGGTGATTCTTACTATTTTATATCTTCATCCAAAGATAGACTGGAATGGTCTAAAGTTTCCGATTATACAGGGTTATTGGTAATTCCGTAGTCCCGGCAGGAGGTGATAGAGGGGCTAAAATGCGACATATTGAGCCCCCTCAATGTATGGCCGAAAATTAATAGATTACGAGATATTTGGAAATTGCAACTGTTGAAAAATACCCAATTTTGGAGGTTTAAAAAAAATCGCTAACAAAAGTTATTAAATATTATTTTTATTCTTCGGGAACTTTGTGATAAAGGTGAAGACGTAATAATATATGCAAAAATACTTAAAATGTAATAACAATGACTTATATAACTTTTTTAATTTTTTGATTATTTTTACGATTTAATAAACAATGTATTTTTATTATGTTTCTTTGAAGTGTCTCACTTTATATTTTCGTAAATTGTTAAACACAATCCAAAATTTCATAATTCATTCGTTTATTGCGTTCTCTAAATGTTTATAAAAGACCTTATAAATAAATACAGTACATTAGAGACCCTGTCGGGCACAACAATATCAGAACAGAGGAAGGCAAATTTTTTAAATCTAATTTAGTACATATTTGAATTTTATTTTCTGCATTACATAAAATTATTATATTCTTAGAAGCCAGAAGTGAAAAAGGCTAAAAAAATAAACACTCACAATACAGTGCAGTGCAGTGCGCGCTCGGAAACGGACGTGCCTCGCTACACCGCATAGAATTTCACAATTCGCGTACGCGTGGCTTTAGCCGCCGCCTGATATCGTGACGCAATGAGTTCTGAACAACTCATAGCCAACGAATGTTTGGCGTTTATACAATACGCCATCGACTCCTTCGACGAAGTTACAATCGTGCGAATCTGCAGCTCTAACTTCAACGAAGATAAGGTGAGCAGTGCCAAGACGCTGCTGTTCCAGACGCTCGGGAAGAGCAACCAGATGCCATCCCGCCGAAGGGATGGCGGCGAGAATAGTCTCCAGGACATTATCACCCTCCTAAAGGAGACGGATCCCGACGACGTGCCTGCCTTCGTCGCGAAGCGGTTGGATCGTGTTCCCCCTGTCACCTGGGAACATCTCGACTGCTGTAGGCTGCTGAAGGACATAACAGCCTTGAAAACCACCGTGGCTGAACTCGTGGTCAAGCTAGCAGCCTCTGAAAATACTATTGGTGAGCTACGTACAGAAGTGATGACATTACGCAATACCGCTTCAGTATGTAAGTCACCTGACGACGCGAACATCAACACGCGTCGCGGCGCACAAAATGCGGCAGTTTTGAATCGGTGAAGTTGAATGTGTCACCGGTAGTCAACACGCCACCTGATTCCCTGCGTGCCGCCGCCCGCTCCTCCGCTCCGGGAGATGAAACGTCTCACGCAAATACATCTACCCCTCAACGTACTTACGCCATTGCAACCACCAAGGAGGGGGTCACGAGTCGAATGGAACCTCAACAGGTTGGTACGTCCGTTCCTCCTAGACATGAGTACAAAAGAAATAACGACGGCTTCAAAAAGGTCGAAAAGAAGAAGAAGAAGAAGAAGCCGTCCGTTCAGAACAAGTGCGGCACCACACCGACTGGTCCAAACCACCTTCTGCGTCCAGAAACACCGACGACGCTGCTGTACGTGTCACGCGTGCACTACGCCATCACAGCGCAGGAGGTTTCTGAGTACGTGCGTGTGAAGACCAATTTGACGCTGAGGGAATTTGAATTTGTCCCTCGATACGTACTTGGCGGAAGAATTCTGGCCGAGAGGTGTCAAATTTCGCCGTTTTCGAGGTCGACTACCTGACACCACGAATATGCGTCACACGTCGCATAACTAACGTGTCTTATTCATTAAAAATATTGTATTTATATGTATGTTAGTCTATAAGGTATATGTTTTGATATGGGTTGTGATTGCCTGAAACAAATGAATTTATTATTATTATATAATACCCACAGCTATATAATGCCACAGAACCTCAACATAATAACAATTACATAATGTGTCTAAGCTAACAACATAACCATTACGTCCGAACCGTACGACGGCTACACGAAGACTGAGTCCTGATACCCGCTCGCTGTACGCTTTTATACTATCGAGCCCAGTCGCAGCTTGAGGGTATTTGAAAATCTTCTAACACGGCCTCTCCTGACGGCGGGACGTGCTCGACCGCTTCGTCAGCCACCTGGTTCCCAGCACCAGCACCTGCATCGATTTGCTCAACCTAGCGTGGCATCACGCGCGTAACCGCACAGTGGCGTGATCAGCAACTGCAGGTCAAGCTCGGTGCAGAGTTCAGCACCATGCGCGTCCTCGAGCAGTGGCGCAACCGACGACAGCATCGCGCTGCCCAGCGTGGAGCTCAGCATGAAGCTCGGCATGCGAGTACCAGCGTGCAACGAGCACGCACAGCATGGCGCGTACTCGCGCAGTGGCGCGACTCTCACGTTGAGGAGAGCGCGCACCAGCACGCCTCGGACGGCGCGCAGTCGCGCTGCGGGGAGCGCGCACCAGCACGCCTCGGACGGTGCGCAGTCACGCTGCGGGGAGCGCGCACCAGCACGCCTCGGACGGCGCGCAGTCGCGCTGCGGGGAGCGCGCACCAGCACGCCTCGGACGGCGCGCAGTCGCGCTGCAGGGAGCGCGCACCAGCACACCTTGGATGGCGCGCAGTAGCGCTGCGGGGAGCGCATATCGCGTAGTGGCGCGATCGCCAACAGATGCCGCGAGGTCTGCAAACACCAGAAAGTCGCTGGTACCACGAGTACCAAAATGTCGAGGCACGAGTACCAAAATGTCGAGGCACGAGTACCAAAATGTCGAGGCACGAGTACCAAAATGTCAAGGCACGAGATAGCCACAATGTCGGGGCTGCAAGTACCACAATGTCGGGGTACAAAATAACTACTCAAAATAAACACTCAATAGTCACCATACAAAATACAAAATAAACGAACAAGTTATTAAAATAAAGTAACAAGTTGCCATAATGTCGGTGCACAGAATAGCCGCAATGTTGGGGCTATTAAAATGGTTCACCAGTGTTGAACAACGCTTCGTAAGTAATAGAAATAAAATCAAACTAAAATAACAGTTTGCATCATGAGTAGAAAGTAACTTGCTTACTGTTTCTATCACCTCACCTTAAGCTTGCCGCTGTAAGTCTTATATTTCCCCAGATTCAAGTTTCCTACGTTCGGCCTAACCTGACCATCGAAACAACGCTATCAGTTTACTGCCAGAACTAAACTGCTCGTGTCACGAAGTACTCACAACAATACCGCAAAAACTAACAATATCACAAGATTTCGAAGTTACTTTTTTTTTTTTTACCTAACCTCGTACACCAAACCCTGTACGTTGTCATCTAGCCTGTAGGTATAGACTAGGTCCGTTCGTCACGAAAACTAATTATACGGAACACTTACTCACTTTACTTACTTTTGCAACTTAGCATATTTCACAATAACCTACTACGAGTACGTTACAGGCACACGCGGATGAATGAAATCGCCTTACATTTATTGTAATTTGTGTCTAATAAATGTTACTCAAAACTTTTACTAAGTATTTCAACTCATTATTACTACTACTACTGCACGGTCTACGTATTGACAAATTTAGATAACAGCCCATGTACAGCGCTCGTTTGTCGGCATGACGATAGTCTCCCTATAGCAAATACTGTGGCGCTTAAAACTTATGAACATCACTGCACTGCGTCCGTCAACTTTTTAATTTGACTGACTTAATGCGTTCGCGAGCACCGCGTGAATAACTAAGGGGTTAAGAGTGAGACGGATAGTTCAATATAACCCTCAAACATTAACTACTCAATGCTACGGCAATAAATTCAAAACTATGGTGGAGTATACACTGAAACTAGTACAGTTAGGTAATTAATATTCGGCTTCACTTTGTATCTTATGTAAGAAGTAGATATAAGAATTCAAAAAAAATAATATTGACCTTATTGTGCTTTTTATTTTTCGTAATACGAAAACATCTAACTCAAAGAGTTATAGCATTCTAAGCCCTCAAAACCTTTTTTACCCGACTGCGCGACGCAAAGGAGAGGTAATGTGTTTATCAGTCTATATATGTATGTATGTATGTATGTATGTTTGTTCCTTTGTGGCACACTAGAGACCAAACGCGTGGGCCGATTTTGATAATTGGCACGTCAATAGATTCGCCATGCTAGCACGAGTGTCAACAAAAACATAAAAAATTGAAAAATTCAAAACGGCGGATTTCGGACGCCAAAATTTGGGGTTCAAAAAAAATTTTTTTTTTCAAAACCTTTCGAGTGGCGTTTCGAATTAAAGGTCTTAAAATGGAGATTCAAAATATATTTATAACAAATAATTTATGCTCGTAAAAATCGAAAAAAAACGATTTTACATGCCGCGTTAGTCACTTTCAGTAACAAGTTTACGGTGCTTATCTCTGAAGTTACATATCAGATCTCAATAAAATTACAATGAGACCAAACGAAAATCATATTAACTCAAACAAAAAAATAATTTTCCAAATCGGTTAAGAATTGATGGAGTTCTGAGGTAACAAACAACCTCTTCCTTTTGGTATAGTCGTTTAATAGTACGGAAATTGCCGTCCTTTACTTAACTAAAAAGTGTAAAATAAAACATTAAATTAAAAAATCAAAAAACAAGTAAGTCTAGTAGTTTAGACTTCTGTTTAGGGATATCAAAAAACTATACCATTTAAATTCTTTCTCGGTCGATACACTCATAAAATAAATTATACATTGTTATATGGAATATAGGCACATCGGGGCTTAACGAATGGGGATTAATGTGTAACAATGTAATTTTTCTTAAAAAAACACTAATAAGTACATTAAGCTTGCATATTACTAATAAAACATTCTAGTTTATTAAGCTTTATATACGGTATTTTTTATTAAAACAATCAAATCAATCAATCAAAATCGAAACTGCCACAGAAAGAACCCCCCCCAACGCAAAAAAATGGGGTGATATAAATTATAAATTTGAAGTGTGTATCTTTTTTACTAAAAAATACCAACTGTTATACCTCTTTCTGCAAGCTTAATATTTAGTGTATATTTAAGAAAAATTATATTGTTTAGCACTAATCGTAAATATAATCAAAAAATAAAAAACGTTATAAGTCACTGTTATTACATTCTATTGGATATTTTATTACGTCTAAACCTTTATCACAAAGTTCCCTGTTAATACATCAATATTGTTTTAGTTGATACAATCACATCTTTGTTACATATACACATAAGCACACTTCAAAATGTTTCCTACCGCTACTGTATTTTCTAAATATTATGATTTATTGTGCAAAGAAGTGTAAGTATTTGCACACAAACAAATAAGGTACTTAATAAAAAAAATTATGTCAGTAAAACACCTTCATCCAATTGAAACATCGTGTAATGGGCGCAAACTTCGTATAATATACATCCGACCAATGTCGGTACATCACAAACTATACCATAAATGTCGAGAATTTAGAGGTACTTTTATAACCACGACCTACTAGTTTTAAACGCCAAGACCGAACTGAAGCCCGACTGCCAACACTCTACCGCGTTAACTTTCTTGTTTTCTTTTTAAGGTTGGCATCCATGCTTAGAGGCCACCGACAATTCTCATTCGCGGTAGTTTTGAAGTTGGCAGGTTGGCACCATCGATTGACACTGACAGTGTGAGTCAAAACGTTTCCAATGGCAGTTTCACAAAACATAAGTCAAATGAGCACAATTCATTATTAAAATACATCAATATAAGTAAATTTAACTTATAAAAATAAGAAATCATGACACTCGGCCATCCGACAACGTGATGCCTCCCGGCATACACATAAAAATAACTCAATCATATTTTAATAATAATAGAAATATCAAGAATATAATACTGTTCAACTATGATTCTAATATTTCATCGCTATAATATCATATTACATTATTTCTGATAACATACATTCCTACATTATTTATCAAATAAACTTTTTCACGAATATTAATTCCAAATAACTCTAATGTTTATTTAACTTAATATAAATTTTCTATGTTCACTAATATTTCACACGAATTGAAAAATAATTACTTATATGTATGAACAAAACTAATTAATTAGACAAATTTGCTTTACACAAATTATTTAACTATGCTTTAATTAAATCATGACACAAAATATAATGTGTGAATAAATATATAACATAAAACCCTGGTTTTGTAACCTCAGTAGCTGAAATCATGACATCAGACCTTATTTCATACCACCAGTAAAGATGCCATCATCATAGCTTTGTACATCTACGGATTTAATATATATCCAAGGTCGGATTCTATTGAATGCAGTAACCGCAGTAACTAATAAGTTTAAAAGTATTATTTAATCAAGTTATTTTAATCTAACAAAATTATCAAAAACTTAGTAAAGTATGAAAAGTCGTTCGAAAGATTATTTATGAAAAGAAAACATGACTACGGCTTTTAATAAATGCTGAAAAAAGGCACGGAACAACGTAATATATTCAGAACAATAAGGAATACGTCTAAGCCCATAGATTTGACAAGATCAATAAATAACAAGAGCATAACTGCTGATAAACAAAAACATAAGCAGTGAGTTCATAATTAATCACTAAAAGTATATAAATCACTACAATATCAATTATAAATTGTAACGTTACAAAGGTATCAAGCAAGCAAACCTAAACAATAAAATATTTTTAATCCACTTTTGTTTGAAATACCTTCGACTCCAGCCAAAATAAAATAAATACACTTTAATACGAAACGTTAATTTCGTCAGTCGCCTGTAAGAATCGCTGGCAGAAAGGTTAGCGTTTTTGATTTGCAATCTGCGTGACCCTGATTCGAACACCGTCATTTATCGTTTTCTTTTTTGTCGCCAGCGCAGTAACTTTGAATAGCAACATCAATGTTAGTGAAATGTCAGCAGATAACCAAGATAGCACCATTTGTAGTTTACCTGATTATTTTGAAAATTAATATGGAACTCCCGAAATAATTCCAGGACTTTATATTTAGACATTAGAATGAAATTATAGTGTTACCTCTTGAAGACGAAACTTTAAAAGAAGAATTAACTCTTTGAAACGAACTATATAAAAAGTTATTTAAAGTTTCATTAAATCGAAGTCATTAACTACATCTCAAAAGTAGTAAATCTTCAGTGAAACATTGATGTGTATTTTCGGGCTGTTGCCCGAACTAAAACAATTATTGATAATATAGACTCCAAAAATACATTCAACGTATAATAAGACAGCGTTGACATAGATGGAAAATTACTATGAAATGAACCCAAAAACAAATATTTCATAATTATTTTAAGTCATTAGAAATAACCCAAGTATCCACTACATGTCTAAAGAAGGAAATATCACTTGACATTACCAACAAAGAAATTTGTGTTTAGAGCTCGAAATATCAAATAAAGATAGTAACGGTGGCAGAAAATAATGTACCGTATCATAAAAAGACAGATAATATGTTACTAACTTGTCGTATTCATCCAGTAGTATCTTATGTATGTGTGTATAATAATGTATATGGCTATATATATATGTGTGTGTATGTATAAAATGTGTGTGTAATGTACATTTAATGTATGTATTTCATGTATTATAATTATTGTTATATAATTTTATAGCTGTACACCCCTTTCCCTTGCAACATGAATATGTGAAATCCTGTCCACCCAAAGCTTGTCTAATAAAGATCACTCCAAGCGATAAGACCACCCATAGTATGAACATTATCTTGTTATGAATTATTGTCTGTATATTTTATTTGATGTGCAATAAATAATCATTCTATTCTATTCCACCTTTAGATTAATGTCAGTAGCAACAAGCAGCTTGTTACAGATATGGATAAGAAGTTAGCGAAATTACGGAGAATGATTACTGCATTAATCCGCGAAAAGAACTTCAGAATATCAAGTGATCACTTTGGTATATCCATGTAATACATAGTACACTTATAAATATTATACATACTAATAGTATACCTATTATGTCTACCAACTGTTGAATACTCAAGACTTACAATTGAAGAGTAGAATATCTCAATTCCTGAGCTTGAGCTAAAATCAATCACAAGGAAATAATCCAAATAGGAATATAAAGAGAACAAAAAAAAAACCACAATGGAGTAGTAATTCTCATGAAAATTATTTGTAGCTTCATTGATCTTTTCTTAATTAGAACAAATGTTTCTGTTTTCCTATGTAATTAAATTATAATTATAGTAATAATGATTTCCATATAGACGTACAAAATTAACATCGCTTTATACTTTAATGATTTGTTTTTTAATTGATTATAGACATTTTATTAGCATTTTTCAATTTTCAAAGCATTAGCATTTAAACAACAGACTATATAAAATAGGAACCAAAGTTGGTTTTATAACTCCGTGCATTGTTTTTTTTTTTTAATTACTGTAAAACTGAACTGTTGAAACTAGCACTCTATGAACACACTGCACAGCTGATACGGTGTGGAGATTGAAAATCAGTAGTAAAAAGCAGATACTTTTGACAGCACATCTACACTCAAATCTACAATGACAAATAGAAAATAAAAATAATACTCTAAATTCCTATTAAACATTTTATACGCATGTCACAAAAATAAAAATATCGAATAATAAATCGAAAACGTCGTGGTGAATACGTAAATATATCAAACAAAATGTTATCTTAATTCGCAATTATTTTAAGTAAAATAACTTTAAAGTTACGTATGAGTAATTCATACAGAAGAAATATCCTACATCTTAAATGATTATATTGTAAATAAAGTCATACTAATATCTACCACAATTAGGAAACAAAATAACAACATAAGGAGCAATACAAATTGTATGTTCATGTGCCCTTATATACCTCACCTCATATATAATACAATAAATTTTAAAACTGAAGGTCACTGAAAAATACCAATTGTGTCGGCTATATTTAACATTGTATTTCATTAATGTTAATTTTATGTTCTTTAACATGTCATGACATGGCGAAATAGATGGACTTATATGATTTCTTCGAAAACCTTTTAAACTCTATTTCATGTGAAATAAATTCATTTCCATTTATTTCATTATAATGCGATTTCTTATAAAATAATAAAACGTGTCATCATTGTCGATCACAGCAAATGTGTTCATACACATGATGCTATCCTATGCTATGATTTGAGTCATATTGATGCTTTAAACGAATGCGACGAAAAGGTAACCTTTTCGATACTTCAGGTATATATCCAGACAATAAAATAGAAAAAATTTAAAACATTTTTGTACAGATATCCAAAGAAAGCTGATTTTTAGTTCATAACTACCGATCCATAGTAATAATGCCAATAATATCCAAACTATTTGAAAAGTATGTAATATATATATGCATATATATATATATATATATATATATATATATATATATATATATATATTTCTTCTACAGTTAAACGACTACTTCGAGTAATATGATATTTTCTGTGACGAAAAAGGGATATAGATTTACACATTATCACAATAATTAACTTTAAAGCAGAATATAAGTTTCGATGTTGACAACCATAATGCAGTTTATGCGATCTACTGTGACCATGACCATACCACTTAGTTAAAAAAGTTACTTAGTTACAAGCTGGACGTCCATGGCGTCAAATGCACTTGGCATAATTATTCATATTTCATATTCTTTTATTCCTAAATCGTCAAATTTACACGTCATTTTTACAGTGTTGTACCCGTGTACAATACACGCAGCCAGCTTACAATAAGTTGTAAGTTATCATCTAAATATAATTAATTAAATATACACATCAATTCAACGCAACGTATAGAGTAGCTAGCGTACTTAGCCCACTTCTATTTATCATCTACATTAATGATTTTTCTAGAGCAATCCGATCAATATCCAATGACTCTGTTTGCCGAAGATAGCATGTTAACGATTCCTTGACACCCTACAGGTCTTACGAGGTGTAGCAACTTCTTCGCTGGTATTAGTAGTAGAAGGCGACCTTCTCTTCTGGTTATTACATGGTCGCCGTCGAGTGGCGAGTCAGGCAGGGTTCCATCATCATCACCATCATCACCACCATCATCATCACCATCATCATCACCGCCATCATCACCATCATCACCATCAGTACCATCATCATCACCATCATCGCCGTCATCATCGCCGTCATCATCACCGTCATCATCACCGTCATCATCACCGTCATCATCACCGTCATCATCACCGTCATAATCACCATCATCACCATCATTATCACCATCATCATTATTATCTCGCTCAATTTACCAATAAGTACAGCTAGTCCTTTAACTGATAATCCGACGTGTCTAATTAACTTAACCAACATCCAACGTGACACTCCCGTGCCCGCTCAATTAACATCCAACGTGACACTCCCGTGCCCGCTCAATTAGCCATCCGACGTGTCTAATCGACTCAACCAACATCCGACGGGACACTCACGTGCCCGCTCAATTAACCGATGAGTACAATTAGAACGCCCCCTAATTAACCATCCGACGTGTCTAATCGACTCAACCAACATCTAACGGGACACTCCCGTGCCCGCACAATTAACCGATGAGTACAATTAGAACGCCCCCTAATTAACCATCCGACGTGTCTAATCGACTCAACCAACATCCAATGGGACACTCCCGTGCCCGCTCAATTAACTGTTGAGTATAATTAGAACGCCCCCTAATTAACAATCCGACGTGTCCAACCAACGTCTAGCGAAACACTCAGGTGCTCGCCCAATTAACCGTTGAGTCAACTGGCACGCCCTCTAATGTATCCAATAATCTGACAACCAGTCGACCCATCCATTAGAAAAACAATATATTATTTTAACACACTTGTAACTTTATATTCTGTATGCTTGTTAGACTTTCTGTTTGAAACGTTTGTAAATATTAAAATCAAAACCTATGTAGTTCAATGAATTTCAATGGTTTAATACTTTCTTATAGCACGCGCAACCACAACATAAAAATAAAAATAAAATGTCAAACGTGTTATATGCTATCGGAGGGTGGCCCCGACCAAACACAAACACGCCCAACTCAAAAGCGTACGAAAGCATGCGCTAGGTTCTACCAGAGGGTAGCCTTGGCCAAGAACCCACGCACACCACCGCACACGAATGATCTTGATTTAAGCAGCACATCACCAGAGGGTTGCCCTGACCAGACACGCTGCACAAATCCAACACAATCATGTAAATTGCACGTGTCATGATCCAGTTCAATTTTCAAATAAATGTCAGTTACTTCTGATAAATTGCTTTAGTGGACGCATATCAAGCATACCAAATATAGGAGAAAAAAAACAATCTATTAAAAGCTATCAACATACCCTTTCGGTTATCCCACTTCTGAATTGTCAGTAAAACACCTTCATCCAATTGAAACATCGTGTAATGGGCGCAAACTTCGTATAATATACATCCGACCAATGTCGGTACATCACAAACTATACCATAAATGTCGAGAATTTAGAGGTACTTTTATAACCACGACCTACTAGTTTTAAACGCCAAGACCGAACTGAAGCCCGACTGCCAACACTCTACCGCGTTAACTTTCTTGTTTTCTTTTTAAGGTTGGCATCCATGCTTAGAGGCCACCGACAATTCTCATTCGCGGTAGTTTTGAAGTTGGCAGGTTGGCACCATCGATTGACACTGACAGTGTGAGTCAAAACGTTTCCAATGGCAGTTTCACAAAACATAAGTCAAATGAGCACAATTCATTATTAAAATACATCAATATAAGTAAATTTAACTTATAAAAATAAGAAATCATGACATTTAATACAAACAAATTTAATGTATTACACTATGGTCAATGAGTAGATTTTCCTAATATGAAAACAATAACTGTCTCTAATTCCGTTGTCTCCATCAAAATACATTGCTTGTTGGAGCCAAATATTTAAATATTCGCGCCGTGCGCCGCCGCCCGCGTACTCAAACTGCAATGAACATATCAGCAAGCAGCCTGCGCCACGACTACGCCCGCGCTCCAACTTCACAGCTACAATACGATACGAACCGATACTGTAGAACACACGCGTTACCTTTTCTAATGTACCAGTTTTAAATACAGTCCACTATTTCATTTAATCGAAGCCTACACACTAACAAATGGTCCTTTACCGACCCTAAGAAGAAAAGGAAGCGTCTTGAGAATATTTGTTACACGGCTGTTGCGCAGTGACCGGGCAAAGTCATACGAAGGACACCTAACGGAAGAACGACACCGTGGTCGGTTTGTACCTGTGCCTAAAGGACAGACATCTTGTGAGTTCGTTCCTATTCCTTTCCTTTACTCGTTTCTGTTTGTGTTAACAAATATATCTAATTGATCCCCTTAATTTCTACGGATCAACTTGAGTAGATATCAGTTCTTTATTCAAACCGTATCAAATATCTTTCTTATTTCCACATATTTTTCATTCATTAATTCTTTATTCATAAACTCGAACATCTTATCTTCTTATCACGTCATAAACTGCCTTTGTAATTCAAATAAGAGTCGTAAAACTCGACCGCTAATTGCCTGCCTTTCGCATTCATTCGCAGCGCATACCTACCTGCAATTAATATCTAGCTTACCTACTTATTTTAGCTATTTAGTGCATCGTCATCTGATCTTCATACACATAATTTTACTGACTTTATCTACATTTTTTATAGAAACTTATATAGTTTTCTATTTGCTTTATTATATTGCGCTTACATACATATTAATAATAAAATGACCGAGTTAAAAACTTTAATTAAAAAGCGATCTAGTATTAAAGAAAAGCTTACGATGTTTAGCAATCACCTCAAAACAATTAGTTCTTCTAAGTTAACTGAATTACAGGTGGTTGAGTTAGAATACCGTTTACAAAAATTTGAGCCCTTATCCGATGAATTCGATACGTTACAGACTGAGATCGAGGTACTATCTGACGAGCTACAAGCCGTTGACGTATCAGCAGAGCGAGAACAGTTCGACACCGACTACTTTACTCTGGTAGCTACAGCCAGGAATTTACTAGCTGCAGAAAAGAAGGTTCGGGATCGTGCAGAATCTGTGGTGAGTTCCGGTGATACAGAACCTGGTTCGCAAGTCAGAGGTTTAGTTCGGTTACCTAAGATTGACCTTCCTCGATTTAGAGGCGGATATCAAAATTGGCTAGAATTTAAAGATACGTTCCTTTCTCTGATTCACAACAGTGACTATATCGATGACGTTAACAAGTTTCACTATCTCCGGGCTACTCTTCAAGGAAGTGCCGCTCAAATTGTTAAGAATATTGACTTTAAGGGCAGTAATTATAAAATTGCGTGGGATTTGTTATGTGAGAGATTTGATAATAGTCGCTTGCTAATAAAAAACCACATACATGCATTATTTAATGTGGATCAAATCCGTTCGGAATCAAGTAAGTCTATACGATACTTAATTGATGTAACTAACAAAAACTTACGCGCTCTCACGTCATTAAAGGAACCTACCGACCACTGGGACACACTTATAATTTATGTGATGTCCAGTAAATTAGATGGTGTGACGAATCGTGAGTGGGAAAAACATAGGAATACAATTAAGTCTTCGCCAACCCTTGCACAATTTTTAGCATTTTTAAACAACAAAGCAAGCTTATTAGAAACGATAGAAGAAAATAAACCAAATTTTAAATCAGAATCCATTAACAAATCTAAAACTTTAATAATTAATAACAAACCTAATAACAATACACAAAAAAAATCAAGTCGCAAACCATGCCCTTTGTGTAATGATGAGTCACACTATTTGTTTTCTTGTGAATCATTTAGGAGTCTTCCGATTGAATCTCGTATTTCAAAGGCAAAAGAGTTCAAAGTATGTTGCAATTGCTTACGTTATGGTCACCCGGCAAATAAATGTTTTTTGTTGCATTGTAAATATTGCATGGAAAAACATAACACTCTTTTGCACGTAGATAAGACGGATTCATTTCCTTCTCCTAGTAATGCAAAGAAGTCTTCGTCTATTGAAGATATGGTTTTAAAAACCGATTCAATACAGCATACTACTCCGACGCGTGTTTTCCTTTCCACAGCGTTGGTGAGAGTGGTTGACAGCAGAGGCGATTTTGGACAACGGCAGCGGTATAAACATCGTGTCCGACGACCTCTGTAGTAAGCTGGGTTTACCAAAGCGGCATGTAAGCACCACAGTGGCTGGTTTTAACAATCACGTATCTAATAGTACACAGGCTTGCAGACTCACGTTAGAGTCTATGCACGGTAGTTACAAGACAAACTTAAGAGTGTCATATATTCGACAATGTCACTACCGCTGTGCCTATAACGTATATAGACACAAAACACATACACATTCCAGAAGGCTTACCTTTATCTGACCCGCCTTATAATATTCCGGCTAAGGTCGATCTTCTTATCGGAGCAGATATCTTCTGGGATGTACTAGGTAAACAGAAAATTAGCCTAGGTAAAAACCTACCTGAGTTACGTAGTTCAGAGTTAGGATGGATAGTCACTGGCCGAGTCCTTAGCTCTAAATATACATACAGTCAGTGTCTTTTTACTCAAGGTCAACTTGATAACAACCTTACTCGGTTCTGGGAATTAGATAGTGTTTCTCCTAAGCACTCCCTTTCTGCGGAGGAACGTGCATGTGAAGAAAGTTTTTCACTTAATACGACACGTAACGAAGATGGTCGCTTTGTCGTCACGATTCCTCTGAAACAGGATCCTCAAGTCTTGGGCAATTCTTTTGAAATGGCTAAACGTCGTTTCTTATCGCTTGAGCGTAAGTTTGAACGGGAGCTAGCATTTAAAGAAAAATACTTAGATTTCATGAGAGAATATGAACAGTTAGATCATATGACTGAAAATAAAACATTGTTTCCTTACAGCGATGATGTTAACTATTATCTGCCCCATCATGGCGTACTTCGGGAGTCGAGTACAACTACTAAGTTGCGTACAGTCTTTGACGCTTCAGCAGTCACCACTTCGAGAGTTTCACTCAACGAAATTCAAATGGTCGGCCCTACAGTCCAAGACGATCTTCTATCGATCCTCCTCAGATTCCGTCAACATAAATATGTAGTCTCGGCAGATATTGAGAAGATGTATCGCTCCGTTGATGTGATTCCTTCTCAACGTTCATTACAGCAGATCATATTTAGGTATGATCCTTCTGAGCGCTTAAAGACCTACACTCTTAATACTGTTTGTCAAGGTACTGCGTCAGCTCCGTTCCTCGCGACTTAAGTGTTTGGTGAGTCTAGCTTCAACCACCACTGCGGACACCTTGAAGGCAAGTACTAGACGAAATGTTAACGAAAGTACTTTGCATAATGTCCGGGAATGTATAATGCATGATTTTTACTGTGATGATCTCCTCAGTGGTTCATCTACTGAGAACGAAACTATAAAATTATGTAAGGGTATCATTGCCGTCTTGAGCTCGGCGAAGTTTCATCTTCGTAAATGGCAATCTAATAGCCCACATATTTTATATCAATTGTTTTCTGATGATGTAGATACAAATACTTTCTTAGATCTATCAGATAATACAAACACTTCATCAAAAACACTCGGCTTGCATTGGCTCTGTAAACATGTATATGTATATCTGTAAACTGTTTATCCTTTTCTATTGACATTGACCTTCATAAAAAGGTAACAAAGCGCCACATTCTTTCTGTTATCAGTCAGATATTCGACCCGTTAGGGCTTGTAGGGCCGTGCGTCGTCGAAGCGAAAATTATAATGCAGAAACTATGGTTAAATAGGTGCTCTTGGGATGATGAAGTATCACCAGATATTTTAGAATCCTGGACTTCGTTCACAATGACGTTACCATATCTGAATGATTTACAGATTCCACGTTGGGTCCTTAGCGATTTTTGTGTTAAAATCGAGATCCATACATTTACAGATGCGTCGGAGAGTGCGTATGGAGCATGCGTTTACATCCGGTCTGTATGTAATTCAGGTACCGTACGTACTCAGCTCTTAATATCTAAAAACAAAGTTGCACCGATTAAGCCTACTACTATCCCACGTCTTGAGTTATGCGGGGCCTTGTTAGGTGCAAGACTGTGTACTAAGGTACTAAGTTCATTGAACTTAAAAATAGACATGTGTCGATTTTGGTGCGATTCCACGATAGTCATAGGGTGGTTGTCCACCCCTTCTAGTCAGCTTAAACATTTTGTGCGTAATCGTGTCCATGAAATTCAGGAAAGCACAGCTGGTCACATGTGGAGCTACGTGCCGTCCAAGGAAAACTCGGCAGATCTTGTTTCTCGCGGGGTGAAGGCTGATTGCATCAGCGGGGCCTCTTTATGGTGGTCAGGGCCGTCCTTCTTGCGCAACTCTGAAGAACACTGGCCTAAAATGCCTAATGATTCCCAGAAACATGATCTCCCGGATCTTAATACATGTTTACTAATAAAAGATAAAAAAGACAACAACGTATTTACAAATCTTATAACTAAAAGTTCTAAATTTACGTATATTCAAAGGGTAATAGCCTATATACAAAGATTCATACATAACTGTAAAAATAAAAACAATAAATACACAGGTCACCTTTCTTGTGATGAATTAAATACATCGCGCGACGTTATCCTGCGCACGGGACAATCAGAAATGTTTCCCGATGAATATCGTATACTAAAATCAGGTAACTCTTTGCCAAAAAAAAATAGATTAATATCATTGACTCCTTTCTTAGATGAAAATGATATCTTGAGAGTCGGCGGCAGACTTGATAATTCTCCATATAGCTACGACATAAAACATCCCATATTACTTTGTAGCAAACATCACTTAACAAACATTATATTTCACATGTATCATTTAAAACTTTTACATGCAGGTCCGCAATTACTATTATCAAATATTCGTCAGACATATTGGCCTTTAGGTGGAAGGAACTTATCTAAATCTATTGTCAAAGGTTGTGTGAAATGTTTCAGATTCAAAGCCAGCAACGTTCAACCTATTATGGGACAGTTGCCTGAATCTAGAACAATACTAGAATTTCCCTTCTTAATTTGCTCGGCAGATTACACGGGTCCAATTTTGATAGCTAATCGTAAAGGTCGAGGTTGCCAGCTAATTCAGTCTTACTTGTGTTTATTTGTCTGCCAAGCTACTAGAGCTGTACACCTGGAACTTGTCACAGATCTCACGAAAGAGGGATTTATGGCCGCTCTAAACCGGTTTGTAGCTCGCCGAGGAAAACCGCGTAGTATAACATCCGATAACGGCACAAATTTTGTAGGCGCTTGCAATGAATTGCATCGTTTTTTACAGGATTCTAATATTCAAATTAGTTCCGATGCTGCACAACAGGAAATTGAATTTAATTTTGTTCCTAGTTATACCCCACATTTCAACGGTATGGCTGAATCAGCTGTTCGTTCCACTAAACATCATCTTCGTAGACTTCTTCAACTCACACATTTTACGTATGAAGAAATGCAAACTTGCTTAACTCAGGTTGAAGCCGTATTAAATTCTCGTCCACTCACTGCCTTGAGCTCTGACCCATTAGATTTTACTTTCCTCACACCTGCCCATTTCCTCATAGGACGACCACTTCTGTCTGTTCCGCATCCACAGGTCACAACCGAGAAAATCACGAGCCTTGAGAGATACAAGAGAATCGAGTACATCAAGCAACATTTCTGGGCTCGATTCACCAACGAGTATATCACGACGTTGCAGCAGAAGACGAAATGGCCTGTCTCGTCTAACAAACTCAAACTAGATACCCTAGTCCTAATTAGGGATAAAGGATTACCCCCACTGCGCTGGGCACTAGGACGTGTTGTCGCCATTTACCCAGGAACACGAGATGACGTAACCCGAGTAACGAGCCTTTAATAACATTTGTCCCCTTCCAGAGCCAGCGTCTATATAAGTTAAACACTTCAACCCGGGGAGTATGTTGGAGCCAAATATTTATATATTCGCGCCGTGCGCCGCCGCCCGCGTACTCAAACTGCAATGAACATATCAGCAAGCAGCCTGCGCCACGACTACGCCCGCGCTCCAACTTCACAGCTACAATACGATACGAACCGATACTGTAGAACACACGCATTACCTTTTCTAATATACCAGTTTTAAATACAGTCCACTATTTCATTTAATCGAAGCCTACACACTAACATTGCTATAGATACACAAACACAAGACGAAAACAACAAGCCAAACTAGACGCCCGATGAACTATCTACTAACTTTATCATTTCTCCCTAACTCGCTCAAGCTACTGGAGCGAATTGTTTACTTGTCCAAGAAACAACTTCTGTTTACTAATAATAGGGAAACAAGGCTAATTGATATTGTTTTATGATATGGAACAAAAGACTGCTGTTTAATGATGCTATATCATAAATAAGTGACAGGTATAGGATATTGAGTCAAACATAAAAGTTACGTAGTAACTAGCCAGTACTTAGACTTATTTGTGAACTAGGTTTTACTCCCTTGAGTGAAATGTAATCCTTACGACTGTTTCTGCAAAATTTGCAAAAAAATATTAGTAAAGTACTGAAACAAAAACATGACAATACAACATAAAATAATGTTTTTTATTTGTCCTTTTTAGGGTTCCGAACCCAAAGGGTACCAACGGAACCCTATTACTGAGACTCCGCTGTCCGTCTGTCTGTCTGTCTGTCTGTCTGTCTGTCTGTCTGTCTGTCCGTCTGTCACCAGGCTGTATCTCATGAACCGTGATAGTTAGACGGTTGAAATTTTCACAGATGATGTATTTCTGTTGCCGCTATAACAACAAATACTAAGAACAGAACAAAGTTAAAAATTAAAGGGTTTAAAACAAAAAACATGTTTTTTACGATACGATACGATACGAAATTAATTCACATCGACGCAGCTAGATGGCAGCACAGGAAAAATTAGCACGCGCAATCGTTTCATTTGTTAAAGTTGTGGGGCTCGATCGATTTGTATACTTAGTTAAGGTTTATTTGCACACATGTAGTGTACAGTATTGAATATTATATCTTTAATTTTAGTAATTAAGTAGCTTCAATTAGCTAGAATCAGTAGAAAGTTAGTCGTACGAACACTCGGTCTTCCAGATATTTAATTATTTTAATTACCTATGAGTTAATATATACTTAGTTGGTGTTAGAAGTTCGTGGCGTTCAGACTTCAGACAGGAAATTCGGAACCCTCCGTGTGCGGGACAAAAGTCTGACTCGCACTTGGCCAGTTTTATTATATTTTGTATCCTCATGCAAGAGGTTAATTTAGCTAAAATGGTGTGACCTATTCGGTTCAACATATATTTACATATAATAATAATAGTTTGATTTCACAGCTAAACAATTTACATAAAGATGCACGCAGAAACAATTACATAGAAGAAATTATAATAGCTACACAAAAAGCAACATAGACCTTTAGCGGAGGGTCCCAAACTAGGCATACGTAGCCTGTATCTTGGGAACCCTTTCAGTATCACTCTTCTCTATACATTTTGTCTAGGCGCTTACTGTACATGTATAATTATATTGTTATCATTCAATTCCATATTCCTATAACAGCTTTATCTAAATATATATGTAGTAAGTATTGTATTCCTACTGATTAATAAACAACATGAATTTAATACAGATCCGGTACATCAACTATTACTTTTTCTTTATATATAAAAATCAATTGCTGTTCGTTAGTCTCGCTAAAACTAGAGAACGGCTGGGCCGATTTAGCTGATTTTGGTTTTAAAATGTTTGACGTAGTCCAGGGAAGGTTTAAACGGTGAGAAAATATGGTAAATTTGCGAGAAAGGAAGATAGTAAAAACAACAATTTTATTTTCCCATAGTTTATATGGGATTTATATTATATATTATATTCTACCACTTTCCTGTCAAACATTTGATGTTCGTCCTTTCAGAACGTAAGGGTAGACTCTGTTCTACTCTCGAATTGAAATTTGAAGCACGTATTAAATTAAGGGTTTTGAATCGACAACATAATATATCCGAATTACTCGCATTATCGCGTAGGTATTTAAATTTTAATATTTTGAATTTTGATGGTTGACCCAGGTTGCCATTGTTGGTTTGTTAAGAAATGTTTGTCATTGTATTGACATATTTTGGTGGTTGTCATTATAGCGATTCCATACATGGGTATTCGCTATTTGTGTATAAAAACCGATAAAAACAAAATTAAATTAAATAATAAAGGGGAACCCCATACAAGAAACGTGTTTTTGATGCTTTTTATGCCCGATCTTACAAATCTTAATAGATAAAGACTTGAAATTTACTCATGATGTGTATTGCAATGGCTGCAAGATGAAATAATAAAAACTAAATTAAATTAAAAATTAAAGGCCCCATACAAGAGACGTATTTTTCCGGCAAATATTGTTTAATTGGAACCCTGCGTGTGCGGGTCCCACTCGCTTGGACAGTGTATTTATATTCGCGGTACGAAGTTCGCCGGGTAAGCTAGTTATTATATATATATTATGAGTTGTTAGGAACGTAGTGGTTATATTTTCTTTGTTGTTAGGTAATGGAAGAAGCAAGACAAGGATTTACAAGCTTATAAGCAATGGGTTGTTGCCATCTATCGTTTAACTAATAATTTTTGGGTAGACGCATTTGAGACTGGAGACCACTGCAAACACCTGTGGGATGACCTCCATCTAGGTGGAATAATAATTTTAAAAGCTGGCTTAAGCTGGCTCTAAAAAAGAGCTGCAGAAAAAAGAGCACGCTAAACTTAGGATTGCCAAGTGCGCTTGAACCGAATCCAAGACATTTAGACCCAAAATGTCACACGCTTTGTGAATTGTAAACAGATTATTTCTGGCCCA
This sequence comes from Cabera pusaria, assembly GCA_954871355.1. Classification (NCBI taxonomy): domain Eukaryota; kingdom Metazoa; phylum Arthropoda; class Insecta; order Lepidoptera; family Geometridae; genus Cabera; species Cabera pusaria. The sequence continues at coordinate 8,175,876 of OX940908.1, forward strand.
TTACGCGTGAAAAGGGACCAAACAAACAGACTTTTGCATCCATAATATTGGTGGCTATTTCTACATAGCAAAATAAAAATGAAAAACGCGTAATATGTTCCTAGATTTAACTAAAAATTGAAATTACTAAAAAGACGCTGTGTGCTTTAAGACAACACGACAGAAGTGAAAACTTCATCAAGGCATGGTTAATAATAATAAAAATTTGACTCGATCTGACTTTACCCGAACTCGAAACGACTTTACTCGAACGAGCGTTACATAACCGAGCGTGACAGCTCTCAGTCTCACACAATACACACAAAATATAGTGCAAGATGCGACTGAAGAAATTAAACTTCAACAAAAATAAAATATCCGCTTCGGAAACAATCTTTAATCTCTAATATTATTATTAAAAACGGTTGTACACTCACGGGTTTTTTTACCGTTTAAACTACTCTTTTTACTCTTCTACTACTTTTTACTACTTTTTACTCTTTCTCTACTCCTTCTACTACTTTTTACTCGTAACCGTAACCGTAACCGTTGTAACCGTTTTTAATAATAATATTATGGGTAATCCTCACGATACATTTAATAATCAAATCTTTAATCTCGTTAAAAATCGAGACAAATTGGGTTTACAAGTCTATAATTGTATATCCCTAACAATTTTCGAAGGTGTACCAAATTAAACCTAAAAACATGATATAATTGCTGGCCCTCGGGGGACATGAACATCGCTAAATTACTTCACACGGACGTAATGGGACAACTACGTGGTTTCATGTCAATTTAACAAACGACATGCTCATTTAAGCTAACACCTCTGTGACTGAACATTATAATTATTTATATTTAATGTGAACGTACCGTACCGGCTTTTTTCACGTTGTATTTATTCGGATTATGCTCCGACCGACTTATTAGGTCGAATCCTGGTCGGAGCATTCGAAGGGTAACAAGGGAAACCTAATGGTGAGACTTCGCTGTCCGTCCGTCCATCCGTCCGTCCGTCTTTCTGTCTGTCCGCATTTCACAGGGATGTATCTTCTTAACCCTAATAGGTAGGTACTTGAAATTTTCACATAGTATGTATGACTATGGGGCATTTTACAACAAATTCTAAAAACAAAATAAAATAAAATTAAAATAGATTCCAACGAATTGAGAACCTCTCCCTTTTTTGTGAAGTCGGTTAAAAAAGGGGGTCCCCATACAAGAAATGTATTATTTCAGCGTTTTTTCGCTTGAACTTATGGATGAATAGATGTATGACTAAGGCCGCTATAACAACAAATACTAACAAGTAATATTTAAAAAAACTTATTTAAACACAAGCTTTTACATAACCTAGGACCAGAGTAAGTCAAGACAAATCCAACGAGCCCAAACACGACGGGAATTACATGTGTAGTTTAGGAGTTCCTTTGGCCACCTTCCAGCTCCGTCATCAGATCAGCACCATGTCATCATAATATTGCAATGTAACACAATTTACACATGTATGCAAAATTTCAGCTCAACGAACCCCTGGAAGTCGCTCTAAAATCAATCGCACGATTTGTGACGGACAAATTCGCCGTGAAGTAGAGATCAAGCTTGTAAAAATAGAATAAAATTGAAAATAAAACGGGGGTAAAACCCCATACAAGAAACTTATTTTTCCGGCAAGTTTTGATCAATCGAAACCCTACGTGTGCAAGTTCGACTCGCACTTAACTAGTTTATATCGTTTGATGATGACTTCTTTGTCCACAATAAATTAGAAGTAAAAAAAAATACCTTTTCCTACAAGCACAAGTTTTTGTAAAGACTTTATCTGTAAATGAGAAGTACCAATGTTAACAATACTGTATACTAGCCCAACTTTTTGATCTATTTCAGCAGCTCATATTGCATTCCTTTTTTGTTTTATTTCGTCAGTTTTTTGTCAAAATGTCAAATATCTTCACATCATCTGTGTAACATGAGGACGGCTATAATAATTTTTAAGCGACTTCCAAAAAGGAGGAGGTTCTATGTTTGTCTGTATGTATTTTTTTTGTGTATGTTTATCGATATTTTCGCCAATAGTCAACCGATTTCAAAAAATATTGTTTAGTTCGAAACATACCCTTCCGAACTAAAAAAAGTTTTTTTACGAGGTGGTCCCATTGTTATTTCATCGAGATCTAATAAGTATCTCCAGAGATATGACGATAAACGTCTCAAACTGGCTACTGAAACAGACTCGCGATCGCGCGGCATGGAAGTCGGTTGTTTCGCCGGTTCGTTGTCGGCCGAAGATGCGCAAGTAAGTATACCAAACTTGAGTCGAATCAAATCTCAGGAAGTTCTAATTCAGCTTCTAGGATTTGATCCACAGTCAGACCACTTCGTTCATATTGAAGTCATTTGTTGAATCTGCAGGATTTAACGTGTTTTTTTTTAAGAAAATGCCTCGCAAAATATCCTAAACTCAACTCACCTTGAGTTGAGTTTGCGATATATGAGGCACTTTTCGATAACAAATAACTGATTTTTCGAATAATTAGACAAACATTTCCAATCCTATTCCAAAATGAGGGCCCGGTGGCGTAATCGGGAGAACGCTCGGCTTTGATGCCGTGGTACTAAGTTCAAACCGCCGTGCACCAATGGATTTTTCTATCGAAAAATGTATGTGCGCTTCTCACAGTGGCCCTCCGGTGAAGGAAAACATCGTTAAGAAACCAAAAACCCCCGCATGGTGGTAGGACACTATCTAGTGTCCGCCTGGCCAGCTACCACCCTCAAGTTAGAAAATCTGTCGCCAAAACATCTAATGTGTTCCGGCAGCTATCCTTGAGAGCCAGTTCCCATTCTAGGCCTAGTGTGCTTACCATCTTCGACCGCATCATCACTTACCAACAGGTAAGATAGTGGTCAAACGCTAGCCTATAAGATATAAATAAAAAAATAATAAATCACAGCATTGAAAATTGCAAAGATCCGAGTCAAAGAAAAGGCAATTTTAAATACAAATTTATTTTCGAATCGTTGAGAAAAGTTCTTGTTTCTCTCACTAAGCTTGCGTTTAGAGCGTAAATGCACTATGCCCGTTATCTTGATACCATAAGCTTTTGAGTTTTACTCTTTATCTGTTGATCATCACACAAAAGTCACTTAACGGATTTAGATAGATTGAATCGATCCGGAGTCACACTTATGTGTTTCCGAATCGATTCTATCTATCTATATATGTATATAGTTCATTACTTATAGTTAAATCTATAGTCGTTGCTAGCAGGATCACAAACATAGATTAGGACACAAGTCAGCCATACATAACGTGACCATTTATTTTATCACTCAAAACGGGACATTACTTTATATACGTAAAAAAAAACCAGTGCCGAGAAATTCGCGTAGCTATTGGATAAAAAATAAATTATTTACAAATAATCCAATCATGTCGCCTATCTGCCTCTAGCAAAAATAGTAATAGTGAGAAATTCGCATGGCTATTGGTTAATAAACAAATGAGTATCAAATAGTCCAATCATATTGCCTGTGTGCATACCTGTCTGCATCGCCGTGACGCTAGGTAAGGTTACCGAAAGCGCGAGGTCTTATTTCTATATTTTCAATTTTCACAAGGTTTCGATAAACGGGACATTTATGCGTCCCAGAGATTAACTTGGGGACACCGGGACAGATTACCTAGAAAAGGTCCCGTTCAAAACGGGACGTCTGGTCACGTTAGCCATACACCACTTAATATACGTTTATGCGGCGCATTCATATGCGCATTCATACGATGGTACTAAAACACATCAGTCCAAAACGTAAAGGCTACCTAAACCTCAAGCTGTGCTCGAGCTCGATATCACTGTTTAAGTTGCAGCTGCCATATCTAAAATACACAGTTTAGACTGAATACCTTTGATAAAAATCGAACTAAAAACTCTTTGGTCGATCCAAAGTGTACTCTATCAGAAAAACGTTATATTCAACCGACTTCCAAAAAGGAGGAGGAGGTTCTCAATTCATCGGTATGTTTTTAAATAAGTTATATATATTATTGTTTATTTAATTTTAGTTTTTTATTTAGAGATAGATATAATTAAGGTAGTTTAAAAATTAAAACAACCGACTTCCATGCCGCGCGAGTCAGTTTCAGTAGCTAGTTTGAGACGTTTATCGTCATATCTCTGGAGGTACTTATCAGATCTCAATGAAATTAAAATGGAACCACTTTGGAAAAATACTCTATCGATTAAAAAAAGAATCATTCGAATCGGTTCATAATTGACGGAGTAATCGCGTAACATATATACAAGAAAAAAAGAAAAAGAAAATCACTTTAGATTGAATACCTTTACATATATATAAAATCGAACTAAAAACTCCTTGGTCGATCCAAAGTGTACTCTATCAGAAAAAAAGTTATTTTATAGCATTATTTTGCTAAGACATCTGTATCATAATAAAACTTTTTAATTTAATTTTATTGCATAAAGTCCGTCATTATGTACTATTTCTTAACTCATAATCAGAACTTTAGGATATGAGTGCAGAACTAAAATATATTTTATAACGGTTATTTTATAACTCTAGTAACGGGTACTCCGTATAACCTAGAGGTTATTTAAATTTATATCCGAGTAGCGAACCACCGCACCGGTTGGTAAGTATCAAATAAAACGGTAATAGAAATAAAAATATAATTTTACTGCGTTTTAAGAGATGGGACAAAGATTCGGCATTAGTTTCGGCATTATTGACTTTGATTTAATGTATTTGTACTATTACCTACTTTAAAAAATAATCATCAATATCAATGGATTTGCGACCAATGATCGCTAAAGACGAGATGTAGCAGATGTACAGCTGTAATAGCTGTATATCTCTATATTAGACGTTTGCGAAGTATTAAAAAGTCTCGACACGTGGCATCGAGAGTGATCACTTTGGGGTTTTAGTCAGTTGAAACCGGATATAACTGCTTTGCTAACCCCACTACGAAGTGGTAGCCGAGTACCAAACCCAAATAAAAAAGTCCCAAACGGCCACCTTTTTTTCTCTTCTATCCCTTGTTCCAATTATTCCTGTAGTACATTTTGGCGTTAAATTACAGGACTGCAAACAGCATAATCACATCTTCCTAAAAAAAAACAGCGAAGCCGAATTTCAGCTTCCTCTTCGGTATATTCGACTAAAAAATCCTAAGGTTATAACGAAACTGGATGGAGTTTCTTTCAACGTAACGTAATTGGGACCTGCAGGTTGCAATACCGGATGAAACTAGATGTTCTTTTCGTTTCTAAATAAAATTGAGCTTGAATGTTGAAAATATTTTTATAGACTTTTTCATATATATTAGATACTTTTTTATTCCGAATAACCAAACGTTTGACCATTATCTAACCCTGGTGTTATTAAAAAATATTTTCTTTACATCAGGTTGTAACCCATAATATTATAACAACAATTTTCAACACAAATTCTGATCACCTGATGATAGGAGATGCTCCTCCATATGAACAGAAACTATGATAGGCAAAATTTCAAATTGCTTTACACAGTGCGCCCACCTAGAGACGTCTAATTTTGAATATTGTGAAAAAGGACATGTCCTAAAATTTTAGTAGACAGTTTGAAATTAACAAGTAACTAAATTAAAATTTTGAATAAACACCCACGACAGCGTCTTTTAGAAAGTTATCGTCATAGTAGTCATATCTAAAAACCACCACTGATTAATTACAAACCGTTTAAAAACAAAATCGAACTAGTAGTTTTCGAGAAAATTGGCAACATGAATTTGCACAAACAATGTTTGCTGCAGCGCCCCCTGGTGAGTTATCACAGTAGCACCTATCTAAGAACATCCACCAATCAAATCCGAACCTATAACTGAAAACTGCATCAAAATCGGACTAGTAGTTTTGGATAAAAATGGCAACATGTATTTGTACAAACAATGTTTGCTGCAGCGCCCCCTGGTGAGTTATCACAGTAGCACCTATCTAAGAACATCCACCAATCAAATCCGAACCTATAACTGAAAACTGCATCAAAATCGGACTAGAAGTTTTGAATAAAAATGGCAACATGTATTTGTACAAACAATGTTTGCTGCAGCGCCCCCTGGTGAGTTATCACCGTAACACCTATCTAAGAACATCCACCAATCAAACCCGAACCTATAACTGAAAACTGCATCAAAATCGGACTAGTAGTTTTGGAGAAAAATGGCAACATGTATTAGTACAAAATATGTTTGCTGCAGCGCCCCCTGGTGAGTTGTCACCGTAACACCTATCTAAGAACATGCACCAATAAAACCTAAACCCATAACTGAAAATTAAATGAAAATCGGACTAGTAGTTTTGGAGAAAAATGGCAACATGGATTTGCACACACAAAACTCCTCTCAACCCAAACGCATTACCGTCTCCGTTCCGTCGTGGGTAAAAATCGATGTAAAGGATTCAATTGATATTTTTTTTATTTCATGTCTGAATAACTGACACAGGTGGTACATAAAGGCAATTATTTAATATCTGTTGGTACTACCACCCTAAGCAGCAATCAGAACTCCTATAAATATACTCGTACCAAGGTATTTATAGGAGTTCTGATTATTCATACAGTCAGATTATTCTAGGCCGCCTATCGTGTTCACCCTCTTCGTCCACATCATCGCTTACCACCAGGCGAGATAGTGGTGAAACGCTTGCCTAGAAGATTTAAAAAAGAGTTTCAAGTTTGAAATTGGTATAATTTTGGTATACCCTGCATATATGACGAGCACGCCAACATTAACCAAAACTGTTTTATCAAAACTAATTTTCTGGTTGGGTTTCCGGTTCTTATTATCACTATCATAAAAACATTTAATGCCGCGACCAGCCGCCTGGTGCATGATACAGCTGGATGTTTTCGTTTAATATTGCAGAAATCTACTTCGTTAAAATGAAATGAAAAAGTATGAATTACTTGGGTGGAGGAATATTTTAAAATTAAACCGAGAGCTATAAAGGTAAAAAGTCCAGTATTCATTTGACCGCAGATGCGGTCTTAAACGATGCTAGATCTGGAAGTGGAAAATATGTTTCTCTTTGGAAAAACTGATCACTTGTATCATATATCATCTCAGAGCTATTTCGGCGTGCGTTGCATAAACCTAGCTTTAAAGTTACACGTAAATATATATCGCTCTTAGCGATAAGACCGCCCATTGTACATCTAATTTAAGTTATGCAAATTTTGTTTCTAGTTTATATATTGGTGTCAATAAAGAGTTTTTGTATTGTATTGTATTGTAAATAATGCATGGAGGAATTAAAGAAAGTACGCGATAGCATGTATGTATCACAGATTTTTATTTACTGTGTTCTCAGTTCGGAAATGTCGACTACGTGCTACGAAGAAAATTTTATTCTTAGACTAAATTTCAATTAATGTGTTTTCAAGTGACTTCCAAAAAGGTGAAAGTTCTCAATTCATCTGTATGGTTTGTTTTTTTGATTTTTTGTATGTCTGTTACGCTATTTACTTCACCAATTATAACCGGTACGAGTGATTATTTTTTTATGAGTAGAGTACATTTCAACAGTGATCCTGTTAACCAATTCATTGAGATCTAACTGGATCTAACGAGTATCTCCAGAGATATTGCGATAAACATCTCAACATTGAATATCATGTTTCTTTGAAGTGTCTCACACTTTATATTTTTGTAAATTGTTAAACACAATCCAAAATTTCATCGTACCGACGGGACTCTAACCCGCACCCCCCGGATTACACGTCCAGGTGCTCTGCCAATTAAGCCACGGTTCGATACATCGATACGACGAAATTAGTGGATTGCATTTTGTAATCCCAATTATCCATTGGTGGCGCCATCTATGACTACTTATTACGTAAGTTAATCATTCGGAAGAAATCATTACAGTTTTCAAATCAGTTTGTGTTTAACAATCTTAACATTGCTACTGAAACTGACTCACGCGGCATGTGAAGCTAGTTTTTAGGGTTCCGTTCCGTACCCAAAGGGTAAAACACGGTATCCTGTTACTAAGACTCCACTGTCCGTCCGTCTGTCCGTCTGTCACCAGGCTGTATCTCATGAGACGTGATAGTAGACAGTTGAAATTTTCACAGATGATATATTTCTGTTGCCGCTATAACAACAAAATAATAACTAAAAAACACAATAAAATAAATATTTAAGGGAGGTTCCCATTCCTATACAACAAACGTGATGTTTTGCTCGTTTTTGCTCGATATTGATAAGGGCAACAGGTAGATGCTTGAAATATTCACAGAATATTTATTTTTATTATATACTTTAAAAATAAATGTATAGTATTTAGCTAGCATAAGACTAAGCATTGCCATTCAACGGGAAAATACAGCCAGCATTTCGGGAACTTTACCTACTGGTAGTGGTTTGGTAGACCAAATTTTACTTTTTACTGATTTTGATTAGGTTTATTTGTTTGTTTATAGTTAGGTAAATAACTTCTGTAAATATTAAAAATAAATTATTAAATTCAAATAAAATTAATATTTAAGGGAAATTAATTAATAAAATTAAATTAGTTTAAATTAATTTTAATAATATTACAACAAGACATTATTTTTTTGCCGTTTTTATAGATAATGGTACCTGGAACCCTTCGTACGCTAGTCCGACTCGCAATTGGCCGGTTTTATTTTGGGTTCCGTACCAACGGACGACGTTACTGAATCTTCGCTGTCCGTCCGTCCGATCGTCCAACAATACCTACAAAATAAAGTACTCAGAGAGCTTAAAGAAGGTTTTAACTTCAAAAAAATAACCTGTATTCCACCACTGTTTGTTATTTAAGCCACAGTAATGCTAAAGCGAAGATAGATACTTTACTTACTTTAATTAATCACAGAACCTTTCTGAAAACTGTCACCAACATTTCTGGAGCAACAAGGTTTGCATTGTTCACCAAGCATTGATTTATGATCTGAATCGCTTATTGAAATCAAAGGAGTGTTGTCGTTGCCCTTTTGTGATTTCATGCCTTTTGCACTGTACATTAAAGTATACATTTAGCTAATGATGGAATTAAAAAAAGTCCCTTCATATTGCTTACCTATCTGAGATTGCCACAAATAGATTTCACTTTCTCTACTCTTTCGTATCAATGTTTCCAATTCCTTGAGTTCAGTTCAAGCAGCCTTAGAATAATATCGTTTAAAAACTAAAAAAGAATCGACTTCAATGCCGTGCTTTTCTTTTTCAGTACCAATTTTGAGGTGTTTATCTCAATATCTCTGGAGATACTTATCAGACCTCGATAAAATTACCACACTTGGGATATCTCCTTTCCAACAAAAAAATAATAAAAAAAATATATACGGTCGAATTGAGAAACCTCCTCCTTTTTTTGAAGTCGGTTAAAAAAGGAATAATGAAGCATCAAGAAAAAAAGGTGTCTTCAATAGTGTGTCCCCTGCTCGGCTCATACTCATTATGATAATTCTTTAGGCAGAATCAGCTCGCCCTGAAAATTATAAGGCATGTGAATGTTAGGCCAGTTTTACCGGTTCATGGTTGAAACTATGCTAAGACGATTTTTGTCAATTGGCGTCATATATCAGATAACTATTTGAAACTTTTTCGGGAACCGGTTTAAACAGGTTTACTCGTATGTGAACGGGCATCATAGTGACTCAAAGAATTTTTTATCTATGACACAATAACACAAGGAACAGCAAGTACATTTTGAATATGTATCTAGAGTTTACAATACAACAGTTTCTACTGTTAACAGGCGTCATTTACCATCTGGCGAGCGTCTTTTGTTGTCCTCACACAAAATAAAATCAAAATAATAATGTTCTTTTTAGAAACACTTTAAAATTCTAAAACGAATTAAACTAATAATTTATTTAAGAGCCTAATAATCCAAGTTAAATATTGGACCTCAATACCTAGAAAGGATAAGAGCAAAGTCAAATATTTATATAACATCCAAGTGCTACATTACCCAGAACAGATTAGCGTCAAAATATTCTTGATATAAATTATTCGAAGCCTAAGTGAGGATGACAAAATTATGAATGGCAGAATCGAAACCACCTTGCGAAGCCACTTGTCGCAGACTTTTCTTTAATATCTTATAGGCTAACGTTTGACCACTATATCACTTGTTGATAAGTGATGATGCGGTCGAAGATGGTAAGCACGCTAGGCCTAGAATGGGAACTGGCTCTCAAGGCTAGCTGCCGGAACACATTATATGTTTGGCTACAGATTTTCTAACTTGAGGGTGGTAGCTGATCAGGCGGACACTAGATAGTGTCCTACCACCATGCCGGGGTTGTTGGTTTCTTAACGATGTTTTTAGACTTGTCATGATTTCCACGTATAGCTACAGAATTAATGATAGGTGTTTAGCTAACTCGGATTCAAATATTTTTATCTACCTATAATGAATAAATAAATAAATAAAAAGTTTCTTTGCCTTCAAAAGTTTACAAACAAAATTAAAGAATCCGTGTACTTAAATAGGTAATACAATTAATTGTGAGTAAAACAGAAACTAAATAAAGTAATAAGGTTAAGTCACATAT